>CM077675.1:456331741-457581741 GCA_039707655.1 Elymus sibiricus | reverse complement strand
CATCGGTTTCACGCGGAGATGGGCCACGAGGAGAGCACAACCCACCAAGGCACGGTTTGGGGGCCTAGCGTGGCCTGGTGGGTTGTGCCCACCTCGTGGCTCTTCTGGCCCTCCCATGAAGTGTCTAGTGCCTCTTTTGTTCCAAAAAAAATCATCAAAAAGTTCTGGCGATTCCGAGAACTTTCATTTTCTGCACAAAAACAACACCACAGTAGTTCTGGTGAAAACAGCGTCGGTCCGGGTTAGTTCTAAATAAATCATATAAAGTGAATCAAAACCATATAAAAGTATTGTTAACATAGGTGAATATGGCATGAATACTTCATAAATTATCGATACGTTGGAGACGTATCAATAGCATGTGTTAAACAGTTGAGAGGGTTACGGGAAAAACTGGATGCACTTCGTGTACAAACTGATCAATCTCTTTCGAAGTATCAGGGTTGCGGACGAAAACTCATCTATTACAAAAGGGATTTCATTTCTTGACATGTAACTGCAGTGATATTCTAGATCAAAGCCATCATCAGAATAGTTGTGGAGAGAAAGTCTTCACTTTTTCTTCGCGTGTGTCCCTTGCTTATTGCGCCGTAACCATGGATAATTTTCATCGTTTAACAGGATGCTTGGGTCAGCCTTCACTTTGAAGGGAGTAATTTCATGAAACTTTTCATAATCTTCAGACATGTCTGTCTTGCCCTCCACTCCCACGATCTCTCTTTTCCCTGAAAGAACTATGTGGCGCTTTGGCTCATCGTATGATGTATTCGATTCCTTATCTTTTCTTTTTCTCGGTTTGGTAGACATGTCCTTCACATAGAAAACCTGCGCCACATCATTGGCTAGGACAAATGGTTCGTCTGTGTACCCAAGATTGTTGAGATCCACTGTTGTCATTCCGTACTGCAGGTCTACTTGTACCCCGCCTCCTGACAGATTGACCCATTTGCACCGAAACAAAGGGACCTTAAAATCATGTCCATAGTCAAGTTCCCATATGTCCACTATGTAACCATAATATGTGTCCTTTCCCCTGTTGGTTGCTGCATCAAAGCGTACACCACTGTTTTGGTTGGTGCTCTTTTTATCTTGGGCGATCGTGTAAAATGTATTCCCATTTATCTCATACCCTTGGTAAGTCAATACAGTCGAAGATGGTGTCCTGGCCAACAAGTACAGCTCATCTCCAACGAAGTTGTTACCCATGAGGTGTGTTTGGAACCAACTACCGAAAGTCCTGATGTGTTCACATGTAATCTAGTCGTCAGACTGCTCTGGGTGTTTGGAGCGTAGAATATTCTTGTGTTCATTGACATACGGGGTCACCAAGGCAGAATTCTGTATAACTGTGTAGTGTGCTTGAGCCCAAGAATGCTCGTCCCTACATATTATTGAATCCGCTCCTAGCGTGCCTTTTCCAGTCAGTCTCCCCTCATACCGCGATTGAGGGACACCAATCGTCTTAAGGTCAGGAATAAAGTCAACATAAAACCCAATGACCTCCTCTGTTTGATGGCCCATGGAGATGCTTCCTTCTGGCCTAGCACGGTTACGAACATATTTCTTTAAGACTCCCATGAACCTCTCAAAGGGGAACATATTGTGTAGAAATACAAGACCCAGAATGGCAATCTCGTCGACTAGATGAACTAGGACGTGCGTCATGATATTGAAGAAGGATGATGGGAACACCAACTCACAACTGACAAGACATTGCACCAAATCATTCTGTAACCTTGGTACGATTTTTGGATCGATTACCTTCTGAGAGATTGCATTGAGGAATGCACATAGCTTCACAATGGCTAATCGAACGTTTTCCGGTAGAAGCCCCCTCAATGCAACCGGAAGCAATTGCGTCATAATCACGTGGCAGTCATGAGACTTTAGGTTCTGGAACTTTTTCTCTAGGATATTTATTATTCCCTTTATATTGGACGAGAAGCCAGACGGGACCTTCATACTAAGAAGGCATTCAAAGAAGATTTCCTTCTCTTCTTTGGTAAGAGCGTAGCTGGCAGGACCTTGATACTGCTTTGGATGCATGCCGTCGTTTTCGTGCACATGTTGCTGGTCCTCCCGTGCCTCCGATGTATCTTTTGTCTTCCCATACACACCCAAGAAGCCTAGCAGGTTCACACAAAGATTCTTCATCATGTGCATCACGTCGATTGCAGAGCGGACCTCTAGGTCTTTCCAATAGGGTAGGTCCCAAACTATAGATTTCTTCTTCCACATGGGTGCGCGCCCCTCAGCGTCAGTCGGAACAGATTGTCCGCCAGGACCCTTTCCAAAGATTACTTGTAAATCCTTGACCATATCTAATATGTCATCACCAGTACGGAGGACGGGCTTCTTCCGGTGATCTGCCTCACCTTTGAAATGCTTGCCTTTCTTTCTTAAGGCATGCTTGGTTGGAAGAAATCGACGATGTCTCAGGTACACATTCTTCTTGCATTTGTCAAAATATATACTTTCGGTATCATCCAAACAGTGTGTGCATGCGTGGTATCCCTTGTTTGTCCGTCCTGAAAGGTTACTAAGAGCAGGCCAATCATTGATGGTGACAAACAGCAACACATGTAGGTCAAATTCCCGTTGTTTGTGCTCATCCCACACACGTACACCTTTTCCATTCCACAGTTGTAAAAGTTCTTCAACTAATGGCCTTAGGTACACATCAATGTCGTTGTCGGGTTGCTTAGGGCCTTGGATGAGCACTGGCATCATAATGAACTTCCGCTTCATGCACAACCAAGGAGGAAGGTTATAGATACATAGAGTCACGGGCCAGGTGCTATGATTGCTCCTCTGCTCCCCAAAAGGATTAATGCCATCTACACTTAAACCAAACCATACATTCCTTACGTCACCTGCAAAGTCCCCCCGCTTTCTCTCGATTTTTCTCCACTATGACCCATCAACGGGTGCTCTCAACTTCCCGTCTTTCGTACGGTCTTCCTTGTGCCATCGCATCAACTTGGCATGCTCTTTGTTTCTGAACAAATGTTTCAACCGTGGTATTATAGGAGCATACCACATCACCTTGGCAGGAATCCTCTTCCTGGTGCGCTCGCCCTCAACATCACCAGGGTCATCTCGTCTGATCTTATATCGCAATGCACCGCATACCGGGCATGCGTTCAAATTCTCGTACTCCTCACCGCGGTACAGGATGCAGTCATTAGGGCATGCATGTATCTTTTGCACCTCTAATCCTAGAGGGCAGAGAACCTTCTTTGCTTCGTAAGTTCTGGCAGGCAATTCGTTATCCTTTGGAAGCTTCTTCTTCATTATTTTCAGTAGCTTTCCAAATCCCTTGTATGATAAAGCATTCTCTGCCTTCCATTGCAACAATTCCAGTGTGGTACCGAGCTTTGTGCTGCCATCTTCGCAATTTGGGTACAACCCTTTTTTGTGATACTCTAACATGCGATTGAACTTCAACTTCTCCCTTTCACTTTTGCATTCTCTCCATGCATCAACAATGACCCGACGAATATCATCATCGGGCACATCATCTGGTGCCTCTTGATCTTCAGCTCCCCCCTCTTCTTCAGCAGTATCACCGTATTCAGGGAACATAGGATAGTTGTCATCATCCTCTTCTTCTTCGTTGTCTTCCATCATAACCCCTCTTTCTCCGTGCTTGGTCCAAACATTATAGTGTGGCATGAAACCCTTATCAAGTAGGTGCCAGTGAAGGGTTTTCAAGGAAGAGTAATCCTTCGTATTCTCACAGACAGTACATGCACAATACATAAAAGCATTCTACTTGTTTGCCTCAGCCACCTCGAGAAAAATATGCAGGCCCTCAATGTAGTACGAGGTGCGTCGGTCACCGTACATCCATTGCCGGTTCATCTGCATGCATTATGTAATTAAGTATATCAAAAACCATTACAGAACATCATGAATAGAGAAGTGACCAAATTAATACAAGTTCATACATAGTTCTCATAGAACAACATATAGCTCTCTAGAGCATCTAATTAAAACATTCATTTGAAACTAACATACAACTATGTAAAACATTTAAATGCAACAACAAATGCGATCATAATCGCAACTAAGGTAACAATTGATCCAATAGCATAATGATACCAAGCCTCATTATCAATGTCATATTTTATAATCTTTCTAATCTTCAAGCGCATTGCATCCATCTTGATCTTGTGATCGTCGACGACATCGGCAACATGCAACTCCAATTTCATCTTCTCCTCTTCAACTCTTTTTAATTTTTCTTTCAAGTAATTGTTTTCTTTTTCAACCAAATTTAACCTCCCGACGATAGGGTCGGTTGAAATTTCCGATTCACATACCTCCTGGATAAAAATATCTATGTCACGTTGGTCGGCATAATTTTCATAAACACTAAATGAAACAAATAGTTATAAAAGAAAATATACCACATCCGAATCATAGACCGGACGAGGGCCCACGGGGGCGGATACCAAAACCATGGCACTATATAATAACAAACAATAATAAAAGTAAGAAAATTATACAAGTATCTATCTAAATCATACAAGTAAGAATTTTTTGTTTTAAAAAGAAGATAAGAACAAGAGGCTCACCACGGTGGTGCCGGCGATGAGATCGGCGCGGGCGATCTACGGCGGTGAGGATGGGGACGGGGACGGCACCCTACACATGTGCAGACTCTAAGAAGTTAATTTCAGCTCTAATTGTGTATCTAAATCAAAAGAACTCTCACATACACTCCTCCACTAAAACCCACAAACCACTACTTCTAGAGCATTTGAAATGAGCTAAACTAGAAGTGAGAGATGAAACGATGAAGTTGCTAACCTTTTTGAACACTTGTGTAGTTGGTGCACTGCCAAACCTAGACAAATCTTGGGGAAAATGTAGCTTGGAGGTCGAGCTTGGAGAGGAGAAAGCTTAAGTGTGGCTCCGGCATTTCATCGAACACCTCATGTGCATAGGAGGTGAGAACAAGGAGCAGCACACCTCCCACACGCCGTCCGGCCAAAAAACAGAGGAGTGAGCGGGCAGGGGCAAGCATATATATAGGAATCCCTTTAGTCCCGGTTGGTGGCTAGCACCGGGACTAAAGGGGCTGCGCCAGGAGAGAGGCCCTTTAGTCCCGGTTCGTGTCTGGAACCGGGACTAAAGGGGTCAGACGAACCGGGACTGGTTCCTGCCGAGGCCCGGCCGGTGCCCTGGCCGCTGGAACTGGGACAAAAGCACCCATTGGTCCCGGTTCGTAACAGAACTGGGAGTAATGCTCTGATCTGGCCAGGATCAAAGCCCTGTTTTCTACTAGTGAAGGTATACTTTGGACAAGTTTCTTCTTGAGAGAAAAAACACCATGAAAAGATGCTCTAAAAAATGAATTGGGAACTATACTAAAAGATAATGTGGAAATATTTAGCTATTTAAATACTTCTATTTGGCCATTCTACTATATTCACTTGAAAATTATCAGTTAATTTTTTATTTGCATGTTAAACCTTGGGATTTAGTGATGACATGATGTATTTTGAAGTTTAGAAATGCGAGACATCACTGGCAAGTAATTTTGTCCTTTGTTTCATTATTAATGTAAGCATTTTGGTTGTTACACTTTTATATGTATACATTGTTTTCTTGTATGTCCCACATTATATAATTTGAACTAAAACAACGATAATTATTTTGAAATGGAGGAAGTAGAAGTTATGAAACAAGCTTTTTTTATGTAAATTGTTGTTTGAAATTTGACGCAACATTAAAGCGGTACATCGGGGTAACTTTAGCTCCAGCCCGCCCTACTTACATGTGTTATTTCTCGGTAACGTAGTCACGTGTGTTTATGTAGCTCGGCTATTTTGAGATATGCTTTGGAAGAGAATCTCCTTGCTACCTTGTATCGTTCAATCGTGTAGTTTGGTTTATGCCTTATCCATAAATAGGGAAAAACCTGCATCAAGAAAAGTAGTGGCTGAGAAGGAAGGGTGTAGCAGATGGATTCCCCGTCGTCATAAACAATAGAGCACAACAATAGTGGAGAAACGAGCTTTAGTCCCGGTTGGCGAAGGCCTTTAGTCCCGGGTCGCCAACCAGAATTAATAAATCGGGACTAAAGGCCCCCACCCTTTAGTCCCGGTTGGCCACGACCCGGGACTAAAGTCCCTCCACGTGGCCTCTTGCGCGCGCCGGGGGCTGGGGGACCTTTAGTCCCTATTGGTGACAACAACCGGGATTAGAGTCCCGCCACGTGGCCGCTTGCACGAGCCGGGGGCTGGGGGAGATTTAGTCCCGGTTGATGTCACTCACCGGGACTAATGATTTTTTTTATTGAGGTTTAGGGGTTTATGGTTTATTTTCCTTTTCATTTTGTGTTTTCCATTCAATTATTTTTCACTTCAAACATATTTTACGCTACTACGTATTGTACACGTTATGCATATGTAATATAATTTATTATATGACCAAACATATATCATATAATTTCTCGTACGACCATGCATACACACACACACATATATATATATATACAATTTGGTATATATAATTTCTCCTACAGTTTGTTGATCATTACATGCAGGCATTAGGCGTAATGGTATTCTCCGCTTTCATCTATGACCTCCTTAAGCAAAAATCCCACAATTTCCTCTTGAATTGCTCGTAGGCGGTTCTCTGGTAGGAGCCTATCCCGCATCTCTTGTATCTTTAAAGAAGTAAATCAATATGAATATATTAGTTGTGTGTATATATATTGGATCATGATAAAAAACAATTGTGAATAGTGTTTACGTACCCGAAGTTATCTTTGATCTCTGCGCCATTCGGTCGTAATGCGAATGTTCTCGCAAACGTAGTATGCACATAAATTCGTCCCCTGTTTTTGCCTGATACACTTTGCGAGAATAGAATTCAATCAGATAACAATCAAGCACAAGAATGGTATTGATACTAGAATTAAAGAGGTGCGCGTACCTAGCTAGTACTACTTAATTACCTTCCTCAGTAGCCATGTCAGCTACGGTTTCCATTCACCGACAACCTCTTTGGTGAACCGTTTCCAAACCCTGCCTGACAAAGAAAATGAATAAAGGAGTTATTAATTACTTGATATCAGGAAATGAACGAAAAAGGATGATATAGTGCGATACTGATTGAAATTACCTGTCGAGCATCTTAATCACGCTGGTGTAGTCTTGAGGGTCTTTATCTAGTGAGTCAAAGACTTCAAAAGTTCTAGCTTCAACGTTAATGTCCAGCAGGATCCCGTGGAACCTTTGCACACATTTATATAATTAGGCATGCATAACTCAACTACACTTAACATCGAGTAAGCAAAATAGAATTTGTAGTACAAGACAGTAACACTCACTTGAAGTTGTAAGGAAATAGTATATCTGTTTTGGTATTTTGTTCCTTCAAAAACATTAGCAAGTTAGCCTCTATGCCATCGGCGAATTCCTTTACCTCTACTTCCTGAACGATATATGGGTCAATGAACCCAATGTCAAAGATTCCCTCTTTTCAACATTCGAGAATCTTCATTATGCATAATAGCGTAGAAAAGAATATAGTGAGGATAATTACAGGCAATGAACGAGCTGAGCTAGAGAATTAAATTAAAAAAAGAAATCACTTACAGACAATAGCAACCGACGATAGATTTGTCGAGTGCGTCTTGATTGTATAACTGGAAAATTTCTGAAAGCCCAATCATTATCTCTGGATCATAGAAGTGATGCTCTTTCTTGAGCCTCACCACGAGTATCTGTCGCCCCATCTTTACTTCTGTCAAGTACCACTCACGTAATCTTCACATTTTTGTTGATAGAAGCGGGACCTGCTTAGGTCTGATCAGAGGGTTCCCGGGGACATATTTCCATGCTAATTCAGCCATGGGAAATTCCTCGGTGCCTCGGAGTTGTTCAACACTGAAACCAAATGCTTTAGCAACGTCGGTCGTTACCTTATCGGTACTCGCCTTTAGTGGGGGGATCGATTGCACTGCCTGTTCTTCGAGCTGGGGAACTGTTTTCCCGCTTGTATTGCCACATGTATTTCTTGACGAGTGCTGCATTTGTTCATGATATTACTTGCTAATAGAGCATTCATAGTCTCAAGGCCTATTTTGTACATGTGTGGGGGGTCGCTCTAGAATATCCACAAAGTGTTGTACGGTTGGAGTAGGTATTTTCTCCTTTGGTGGCGGGACCGGCTTCGGTGCAAAATGGGACTTCACTTCTGCAGCCACGGTCGCTCTGGTTTCCTACTCATTCATCTCGTAAGCTAACTTCTTTTTGGCAGGAGGCTCGGGTTTCTTCTTTGGTGCTCTCTTCCGCTTTTGTCCCTACTGCTGGGACATAAGGGGTGGAGTCGTCTCACGCGGCGGAGGTCGATATGGCGGACTCGTGCTGGGCTCCGTCTCGAGGTGGGGTGGAGTCGGCTAACGCGGCAGACTTAGAGGTGTATTGCTAGGAGGAATCGGTGGCCTTGGCGTCGAGTTTGGAAACACGATGCATTCCTTTCTCCATATAATGACACCACGTATGACTTCTCCCAGTGTCTGATCCCCTTCACCTCTAGGGAAGTCAAGCTTGAGTGAGGCATGTCCCGACAGAACTCCATCCACCCCGACACGAGCATAGACAGCAGGAATCAGATTGCCATGGATGGTTGCTTCAGGTTCATTCGGGAAAGCAAAGCCGACCGCCACCTTCATGGATATGTTCTTCAATTTCATGTGTAGCTCACAACTTGTCCTCTCTTCGATATCATCCACGGGGTAGCGAGCCAACAATGCATCATCGGCCGGGACCCCCGTGGAACCCACGCTGCTTTTCTGCAAAGACAGGACGGTACTATCTAATGGTGGATCTGCTTGCTCCTGCCTCGTAGATGGAATTTTGCTGGCTAATGGTGGCCAGTTCCTCGTCATTCCACATACACATGTGTTCCAACTTCGCGTTCTTTCTTTCTAAATTTTGAAGCCGGTCTGCATCCTGCTTCTTTTTTCTCTGGCGGCTTGTGTAAGTGTTATTCCAATCCGAAAACCCCTGAACCCACAGAACAACGCCTTTGCCTCGTGTCCGTCCTCCGTGTTTAGGATTCCCGAGGACATGTGTAAGCTCGTTGTTCTCTCTCTTGGGGATGTACACCCCAGTTTGAGCATCTTCTATTGCTTTAAGTAAAGCCTTTGAGGCTTCTTTAAGAGATGCCTTTTCAATAATCTCCCCTGTTTTTGGATCCAACTTTCCCCCATGCGCATAAAACCAATTTTGTTTTTGGAATGAGCCCGTCAGCAAGCATCTTGGTCTCAGATAAATCCCACTTATGGATGCCTTTCTTGTAGCCACCTGTCCCCAGAACATGGCGATACTTTTTTTCGTAGCATTTATCTTATTTTTCTCGATCTTTCCTTAGCTTCATCCGATTCCTTTTTACTTCACAAATTCGTCCTAGTGATCCTTTACCTTCTCTATTGCTCCAGTGAATTCTGGAGTCTTCCTTTCTGCCTTGACGTAGTCGGTGTATAATCTTTTCTTATAGGTCTGGAATTGTATGCCCATCTTCTTAAGAGCCCACTTCTTGACCTTCAACCGTTCGTCATCTGTGAAACCCTCTGGTAGGTTGAAATGTGATAGTAGCGCTTCCCAAAGAAAATCTTTCGATCTTTCGTCGACATAAGAAACTCATCGATCTTCCTTTGGCTTATTCTATTCTCGAACGGTGATTAGGATGTTGTCCCTAACAATAACTCCGCATTGATTTATTAATTTACGGGCATTGTCTAAAGGAGCAATCGGTTCGCCATCTACTTTGAATTCATCGATGTTGTACTTTATGCCACCAGGCAACTTTTTGGCCTGGCCTCGTACCCTTGTAGAAGATTTGCTCGAACCGGAGGGCTAAAAGAAGAAATATCACCAGAGGCCTAATTGGAGAAAATTTTCTTCGCCGTCATTGTTTGTTACCCCTTCGTCTCTTGGTTCTTCCTCAATTCCCTCACCGGATGGGTTAAGATAGCCATCATCTGCTTCTTCATTCTCTTCGTTTTGGGAGCGTATCATGTCGAACATGATATCCTCTTGATCATGGTCTCTGCCGCTATAGTCCATAGCTTAACTAATCCAGAAGAAAGATAAAACAATTAGAATGCATTCAATAAGCAAAAACTGAATCATAGTATCGAAAAGAACATTACCGAAGACGCAATCAATACACAGCAATGCAACAATATGATCATATAATACTATCATATAATATCACTAATACATCTCGAATAATCCAGCTAATGCATCATCGAATATTATCACTAATACATCTCGAATATTATCATATAATATCACTAATACCGATCGAATATTATCGAATAATCCAGTTGACTCGTGGTTCCTGAGTCGCAGGCGGCGGACACCCAAAGAGAAGGAACCATCACAGGATCATAGCTCGGGTGAGATCCCTGAAGAAACTGCTAGGTATTGGAGAACGTGACATCCAACGCAACCATGTAGCGACGGACGTGCTCGTCCTCCCCCCTGACACGGAGACGTACCACCTCCTCGGGGGCTGGCTTCCTCCGCGCCGATAGTGGCCCACGCTACCGCCACCAAAGAAGCTCCGGGTCGACGACGAGACCCCGATTCCTCACCAAGCTGCGTGCCCCGGAAGGTAGCACCTCCCAGTGCCATCCCGATGGAGCCCACTCCAGGACATGGTGCCTCTCAAGGATGTCGCCGCCGAGTCGACGATGAGGATGCAGGCCGGGCATCGTCGACGTCGAGAACAAATTCCTATGCGAGAATTTTCATTTTATTATGCTACTCATATTTAATAATCTCACTAAGATGTGAAAAACTAATAATCTCACTCATGTAAGCATTTACAAGATCAATCGCAGACTTAAGGCCTAACAAGAAGTAATCTAGGGTTCATAATAAACTCACTAAGATGTGAAACACAAATAATCTAGAATCTGCCTAATATAAAATAACCTATGGTTCATAATCTAGGGTTCATAATTAACTTAATGCCTAATAACAAGTAATCTAGGGTTCATAATTAACTTAATTCATATAAAATAGCTAATGCCTAATAAGAAGTAACCTAGTATTTTCACATGAACATTAGCACAAATACAGGAGGGGCCTAATAAGAAGTAACATAGTAATTCACATGAACATTACTCCCTCTGTTCCTAAATATAAGACCTTCTAGAGATTACACTATGGACTACATACGGATCAAAATGAGTGAATATACATTCTAAAATATGTTTATATACATCCATTTGTAGTCCATAGTGAAATTTCTAAAATATGTCTATATACGGATCAAATTGAGTGAATCTACATTCTAAAATATGTCTATATACATTGATGACCCACAAGTATAGGGGAGCAATCGTAGTCCTTTCGATAAGTAAGAGTGTCGAACCCAACGAGGAGCAGAAGGAAATGACAAGCGGTTTTCAGCAAGGTATTCTCTGCAAGCAAAAAATTGTAGGTAACAGATAGTTTGATAGCAAGGTAATTTGTAACGAGCAAGTAACGGTAACGGTGAACAAGGTGCAGCAAGGTAGCCCAATCCTTTTGAGGCAAAGGACAGGCCAGAACAATCACTAGTAATAGGCAAAGTGTTCTTGAGGGTACACGGGAATTTCGTCTAGTCACTTTTATCATGTTGGTTTGATTCGTGTTCGCTACTTTGATAATTTGATATGTGGGTGGACCGGTGCTAAGCTGTTGTTCTTACTTGAACTAACAACCTACCTATGATTAACCCCCTCGCAAGCATCCGCAACTACGAGAAAAGTATTAAGACAAAGTCTAACCATATCATTAAACATGTGGATCCAAATCAGCCCCTTACGAAGTAGCGCATAAACTAGGGTTTAAGCTTCTGTCACTCTAGCAACCCATCATCTAATAACTACTCCACAATGCATTCCCTTAGGCCCATGAATGGTGAAATGTCATGTATTCGACGTTCACATGACACCACTAAGGGAATCACAACATACATATCATCAAAATATCGAACACATATCAAATTCACATGATTACTCGCAACATGACTTCTCCCGTGACCTCAAGAACAAAGGTAACTACTAACAAATAATATGCATGCTCAAGATCAGAGGAGTATTGACTAGCATAATGGATCTGAACATATAATCTTCCACCAAATAAATCATATAGTAATCAACTACGCAAGGTAATCAAAACTACTAGTCACCCACAGGTACCAATCTGAGGTTCCGGTACAAAGATTGAACACAAGAGATGAACTAGGGTTTGAGAGGAGATGGTGCTGTTGAAGATTTTGATGAAGATTGGCCTCCCAAAGATGAGAGGGGTCTTGGTGATGACGATGGCTTCGATTTCCCCCTCCCGGAGGGAAGTTCCCCCAGCGGAATCGCTCTGCCGGAGGGCAAAAGTGCTCCTGCCCAAGTTCTGCCTCGAGGCGGCGGCGCTTCGTCCCGAAAGTCCTGGCGCGCCCTGGTGGGTTGTGCCCACCTGGGGGCCCTCCTCCGGTAGTTTCAGCTCCAGTAATTTTTATTAAATGCAAAAATAATCTCCGTAAAGTTTCAGCTTCATTGGAGTTGTGAAGAATAGGTATCTCTGACGTGCTTTTCTTGGATCCAGAATTCCAGCTGCTGGTATTCTCCCTCTTTGTGTAAACCTTGCATATTATGAGAGAAAAGGCATTATAATCACTCCCCAAAGCATTATTATTCAACAAAACAAAGTAAATAACAGTAGGAAATCTTGATGCAAAATGGACGTATCAACTCCCCCAAGCTTAGACCTCGCTTGTCCTCAAGCGAAAGCCGAAATTGAAAAGCATGTCCACATGGTTTGAGAGAGAGGTGTCGATGAAAACAAAATACGGACATAGAAGCATCATGCTTATTAACATAACAGCAACAAACTCTAACATAAGAACTTATTTCAATACATTTTTATCATAAGGCTTCTCATGAACAAGTAACAATTCATCACAACATAGAAGTATGAAGCATAAACCTTATTGGAAACCAACAAACTATGTTCTCAGTCAACTTTGCAACTACAATTCATCATATTTTCAGGAAGGGTCTCATGTCGGAGCCTTTTGGCAAGTCCAGATACTCAACTATCATTAAGTCTTCTATGATTGCTAACACTCACGGCATACCCATGAACAAAGAGTTTCAACCGGACACGTAGGAAGATAGGGGCTTATAGTTTCGCCTCCCAACTCACTCACCTCAAAGGTGATGTCAACAATAATAACTCATGCCCACCCATATCCAACTGGATATATGAGCCTAGATCTTTCCTCACCACATGATGCTTGCAAAAGGAAAAAGTAAAAAGGGAATAGGGAGGAATACTTTGACTCTTGCATAAAAGTAAGTGCATAAAAGTAAAAGATAGGCCCTTCGCAGAAGGAAGCAGAGGTTGTCATGCGCTTATTGATTTGTATGCCCAATCCCTTAATGTAAAAGAACGTCACGCTATATTGCCCCCTATGATAGCAACCTTTATTATGCAGTCCGTCGCTTTTATTACTTTGCCATCATAAGTTCGTATAACGCTCAATTTTCTCTTACACTAATTGATCAAAACACTTTTAGAAGCAATTTTTATTGCCTTATTGCATCGATGACAACTTACTTGAAGGATCTTTCTCGGTCCATAGGTAGGTATGGTGGACACTCAAAGAAAGAGTTTGGTTTGGGTTTTTGGATGCACAAGTAGTATCTCTACTTAGTGCGGAATTTTTGGCTAGGAAAGATATTGGGCAAGCACCACATGTTAAAGGATCTATGACAATATAACTTCTATGTGGATATGAACAAACATAAATCATTACGTTGTCTTCCTCGTCCAACGTCAACAATTTTGGCATATAATATTTGATGGGTGCTCACAATCATAAAAGATGTCCAAGATAGTGTATTTGCATGTAAATCTTCTCTTCCCTTATTAATTCTTTCATGAATTGCATCATTGACCAATGCTATGTTTGTCAATCTTCAATAAATTTTACTACTTATACTTTTCCTTATGTGAAGTCATTACTCACCATAAGATTAGCATATGCTTTTTTTTCATTTGTTTCTTTTCCTTTATTTGATTGCAACTAGAAAGTAAAGAGGCAAAAACTAAAACTAACTTTATTATATAACTTTCACTCGATTACATAGATAGATAGGCCACGGAACTAACACACGAAAATAGATCATGCTAAACTTTTATTCAACTAAAGCAAAGGGAAACTAAGGATCGAACTAAAATAGGTAAAGGCGAATAAAAGTGGTGGTGATACGATACCGGGGCACCTCCCCCAAGCTTGGCTTAAGCCAAGGGGAGTGCCCATACCCGTGTGCTCAAGTCTCCTTTGGTGGTGGTGATGAAGAAGGTGGAGGAGTTGATGTAGGTGGTGGTGATGATGCAGCAAGCTTGTCCTCCAGCTTCCGTGGCAAGGGTGTTGGAAATATGCCCTAGAGGCAATAATAATTTAGTTATTATCATATTTCCTTGTTCATGATAATCGTTTATTATCCATGCTATAATTGTATTGATTGGAAACTCATATACATGTGTGGGTACATAGACAACACTGTGTCCCTAGTATGCCTCTAATAGTCTAGCTCGTTGGTAAAAGATGGTCAAGGTCTCCTAGCCATAGACATGAGATGTCATTTGATAACGGGATCACATCATTAGGAGAATGGTGTGATGGACAAGACCCAAACTATAAACATAGCATATGATCGTGTCAGTTTATTGCTATAGTTTTCTGCACGTCAAGTATCTGTTCCGATGACCATGAGATTATGCAACTCACTGACACCGGAGGAGTACCTTGTGTGTATCAAACGTCGCAACGTAACTGGGTGACTATAAAGGTGCTCTACAGGTATCTCCGAGGGTGTCTGTTGGGTTGGCATGGATCAAGACTGGGATTTGTTACTCCGTGTGACAGAGAGGTATCTCAGGGCCCACTCAGTAATACAACATCACAATGAGCCTTGCAAGCAAAGTGACTAAAGAGTTAACCACAGGATCTTGTATTACGGAACGAGTAAAGAGACTTTCCGGTAACGAGATTGAACTAGGTATAGAGATACCGACGATCGAATCTCGGGCAAGTAACATACCGAAGAACAAAGGGAACATTATACGGGATTAACTGAATCCTTGACATAGAGGTTCAACCGATAAAGATCTTCGTAGAATATGTAGGAACCAATATGGGCATACAGGTCCCGCTATTGGTTCTTGAACGTAGAGGTGTCTCGGTCATGTCTACATAGTTCTCGAACCCGCAGGGTCTGCACACTTAACATTCGGTGACGTTTCAGTATTATTGAGTTATGTATGTTGGTGACCTAAGGTTGTTTGGAGTCCCGGATGAGATCCCGGACGTCACAAGGAGCTCCGGAATGGTCCGGAGGTAAAGATTTATATATGGGAAGTCGTATTTTGGCGACCGGAAAAGTTTCGGGTTTTTCCGGTATTGTACCAGGAAGCTTCTAGAAGGTTCCGGAAACTTCCGGAGGAGTCCGGAAGTCCACCAAGGGTTCCACCACGTCCCAAGGGTTTGCATGGGCTGAGGGGAGGCGCCCTGGCCTTATTGGGCTAGGCGCACTAGTCCCTCAAGGCCCATGTGGCTTGGGAGAGGTGGAAAGTCCACCTGTTTATGGAAAGGGAGGGAATTGGACTAGGAGTCCAACTCCTCCACCTTGGCTGCGCCCTAGGGCTTGGATGGGCTGATCTCCACGCCCCTCCACCTATATATAGAGGGGAGGGGGCGCCCCAAGAGCACACACGAAGCCCTTGGCGCCCCTCTCTCTCCCTAGATCGTTTTCTCCTCCGTTCGCGGTTTCTGTAGCGCTAGGCGTAGCCTTGCCGGGATAGCACCACCACCGCCGCCACCACGCCGTCGTGTTGCCGGAGAACTCATCTACCTCTCTGCTCCCTCTTGCTGGATCAAGAAGGCGGAGATCGTCATCGAGCTGTACGGGTGCTGAACGCGGAGGTGTCGTCCGTTCGGCGCTAGATCGGAAGGACCGTGATTGGATCGCGGGACGGTTCGTGATTGGATCGCGGGACGGATCATGATCGGATCACGGGACGTTCGACTACATCAACCGCGTTTCTTAACGCTTCCGCTTAGCGATCTACAAGGGTATGTAGATCTACTCTCCCTCTCATAGATGCTCATCACCATGGATATATCTTGTGTGTGCATAGGAAATTTTTTGTTTCCCATGCAACATTCCCCAACAGTGGCATCATGAGCTAGGTCTATGTGTAGATGATATCACGAGTAGAACACAAAGGAGTTTGTGGGCGTTGATATTCAGATTGCTTCCTCCCTTGGTCTTTTCTTGATTCAGCGGTATTGTGGAATGAAGCGGCCCAGACCAACCTTACTCGTACGCTTACGAGAGACCGGTTCCATCAACTGACATGTAACTTTGTTGCATAAAGATGGCTGGCAGGTGTCTGTCTCTCCTACTTTAGTTGGATCGGATTCGACAAAGGCGGTCCTTGAGAAGGTTGAATAGAAATTTGTGTATCACCGTTGTGGTTTTTGCGTATGTAAGAATAGTTCTTGATAGATACCCGTAGCAGCCACGTAAAACATGCAACAACAATTAGAGGACGTCTAACTTGTTTTTGCAGGGTATGTTGTGATGTGATATGGCCAATTACATGATGAGATATATGTGATGTATGAGATGATCATGTATTGTATAGAATATCACGACTTGCATGTCGATGAGTACGGCAACCGGCAGGAGCCATAGGGTTGTCTTTAATTATTTTCGCCGTTTTGCTTTACTTTATCGCTATGAGTTCGCAATAGTCGTAGAAGCAACAGTTGGCGCGGCAACCTCATGGCGACACATTGATGGAGATCAAGATGATGGAGATCATGGTGTCATGCCGGTGACGATGGAGATCATGCCGGTGCTTTGAAGATGGAGATCAAAAGCACAAGTTCATGGCCATATCATGTCACTTATGATTTGCATGTGATGTTAATCCTTTTATGCATCTTATTTTGCTTAGGACGACGGTAGCATTATTAGGTGATCCCTCACTAGAATTTCAAACTAAAAATTGTGTTCTCCCCGAGTGTGCACCGTTGCGAAAGTTTGTCGTTTCGAGACACCACGTGATGATCGGGTGTGATAGACTCTACGTTCACATGCAACAGGTGCAAGCCAGTGTTGCACAAGCGGAACACTCCGGTTAAACTTGACAAGCCTAGCATGTACAGACATGGCCTCGGAACACAAGAGACCGAAAGGTCGAACATGAGTGATATAGTAGATATGATCAACATGAAGATGTTCACCATTGAAACCACCTCAACTCACGTGATGATCGGACTTGAGTTGGTGAATTTGGATCATGTGACACTCGAATGACCAGAGGGATGTCAATTTGAGTGGGAGTTTTTTAAGTAATATGATTAACTAAACTCATTATCATGAACATAGTCAAAATGTCTTTGCAAATTATGTTGTAGATTACTAGCTCGCGCTGTAGCTCCCTTGAATTTTTATATGTTCCTAGAGAAATAGAGTTGAAAGATGATGGTAGCAACAATGCGGACTGGGTCCGTGATCTGAGGATTGTCCTCGTTGCTGCACAGAAGGCTTATGTCCTTAATGCACCGCTCGGTGCACCACCCCCTCAAGCATCGTCTGTAGATGTTGTGAACATCTGACAGGCACGTTCTGATGACTACTTGATAGTTCAGTGCGTCATGCATTACGGCTTAGAATTGAGGCTCCAAAACGTTTTGAACGTCACGGAACATATGAGATGTTCTAAGAGCTGAAATTGGGATCTCAGGCTCGTGCCCGTGTTGAGAGGTATGAGACCTCCACCAAGATTCTTTGCCTGCAAGATGAAGGAGAATAGCTCAATTGGTGAGCATGTGCTCAGATTCTCTGGGTGCTACAATCGCTTGAATCGAGTGGGAGTTGATCTTCCAGATAAGATAGTGATTGATATAGTTCTCCAAGTCACTGTCACTAAGCTACTAGAGCTTCGTGATGAACTATAAAATGCGAGGGATGGAAATAATGATCCCTGAGCTATTCGCGATGTTTGACACCGCGAAGGTAGAAATCAAGAAGGAGCATCAATTGTTGATGGTTAGTGAAACCACTAGTTTCGAGAAGGGCAAGGGCAAGGAGGGAAACTTCATGGATGACAAGTCAGTTGCTGCTCCAGTGAAGAAACCCAAGGTTGAACCCAAACCCGAGACTAAGTGCTTCAATTATGAGGAGAACAGTCACTGAAGCGGAACAACCCTAGATACTTGGTAGATAAGAAGCCTGGCAACGTCGACAGAAGTATATTTGATATACGTGTTATTGATGTGTACCTTACTAGTATTGCTAGTAGCACCTGGGTATTGGATACCGGTTCGGTTGCTAAATGTTAGTAACTCGAAATAAAAGCTATGGAATAAACGGAGGCTAGCTAAGGATGAGGTGACGGTGAGTGTTGGAAGTGTTTCCAAGGTTGATGTCATCACCATCGCACGCTCTCTCTACCTTCGGGATTAGTGATGAACCTAAATAAATGTTATTTGGTGTTTGCGTTGAGCAAGAACGTGATTAGATCATATTTATTCCAATACGGTTATTCATTTAAGTTAGAGAATAATGGTTATTCTGTTTACATGAATAATACCTTCAATGGTCATGCACCCAATGAGAATGGTTTATTGAATCTTGATCGTAGTGATACACATTTCATAATATTGATGCCAAAGGATACAAAGTTAATAATGATAGTACCACATACTTGTGGAACTGCCGCTAAATGTCATATTGGTGTAAAGCGCATGAAGAAACTCCATGTTGATGGATCTTTGGACTCATTCGATTTCGAATCGGTTGAGACATGCGGACCATGCCTCATGGGCAAGATGACTAAGACCCCGTTTTCCAGTATGATGGAGCGGGCAAGTGACTTATTGGAAATGATACATGTTGATGTATTCGGTCCAATGAGTGTGGTAGCGTGCGGTGGATATCATTATTTTCCAACCTTCACTGATGATTTGAGTAGATATGGGGATATTTACTTAATGAAACAAAAGTCTGAAACGTTTGAAAAGTTCAAACAAATTCAGAGTGAAGTTTGAGATCATCGTGACAAGAAGATAAAATGTCTACGATAAGATCGTGGAGGTAAATATCTGAGTTACGAGTTTGGTATACAACTTAAGACAATGTGGAAGTTGTTTCACAACTCACGCCACCTGGAACACCATAGTGTGATGGTGTGTCCGAACGTCGTAGTCGTGCTCTATTGGATATGGTGCGTACTATGATGTCTCTTATCGATTTGCCACTATCGTTTTGGGGTTATGCATTAGAGACAACAACATTCACTTTAAATAGGGCACCATCTAAGTCTGTTGAGATGACACCGTATGAATTTTGGTTTGGCAGAAACCTAAGCTGTCATTTCTCAGAGTTTGGGAATACGACGCTTATGTCTGATAAGCTCGATCCCAAAGCGGAAAGGTGCATCTTCATAGAATAACCTAAGGAAACAGTTGGGTATACCTTCTATCTCAGATCCAAGGGCAAAGTGTTTGTTGCTAAAAACAGGTCCTTTCTCGAGAAAGAGTTTCTCTCGAAAAAATTGAGTGGGAGGAAGATAGAACTTGATGAGGTTGTTGAACCTTTATTTCAACCAGAGAGTAGCGCAGCGCAGAAAGTTGTTTCTGTGGAGCCTACGTTAGTTGAAGAGGAAGTTAATGATGATGATCATGAAGCTTCGGATCAAGTTACTATCGAACCTCGTAGGTCGACAAGGACGCGTACTGCTCCTGAATGGTACGGCAACCCTGTCTTAGAGGTCATGTTGTTGGACAAACGATGAACCTATGAGCTATGGAGAAGCGATGATGGGCCCGGATTCCGAGAAATGGTTAGAGGCCATGAAATCTGAGATGGGATCCATGTATGAAAACAAAGTATGGGCTTTGGAAGTATTACCTGAGGGCGAAAGGCCATTCAGAACAAATGGATCTTTAAAAGGAAGACGGACGCGGACGGTAATGTCACCGTCTATAAAGCTCGACTTGTGGCAAAGGGTTTTTTCACAAGTTCAAGGAGTTGACTACGATGAGACTTTCTCACCCGTAGCAATACTAAGGTCTGTTGGAATTATGTTAGCAGTTGCTGCATTTTTCGATTATGAAATGTGGCAGATGGCTGTCAAAACAGAGTTTCCTTAACGGTTTCCGTGAGGAAAGGTTGTATGTGATACAACCAGAAGGTTTTGTTACTCCTAAGGATGCTAAAATGTATGCAAGCTCCAGCGATCCTTCTATGGACTGGAGCAAGCATCTCGGAGTTGGAATATACGCTTTGATGAGGTGATCAAAGTTTTTGGGTCTATACAAAGTTTATGAGAAATTTGTATTTACAATAAAGTGAGTGGGAGCACTATAGAATTTCTGATAAGTTTATGTGGATGACATATTGTTGATCGGAAATGATGTAGAATTTCTGGAAAGCATAAAGGGTTGTTTGAAAAGGAGTTTTTCAAAGGAAAACCTGGAATGAAGCTACTTAAATATTGGGCATCATGATCTATAGAGATAGATCAAGACGTCTGATAAAACTTTCAATGAGTACATACCTTGACAAGATTTTGAACGAGTTCAAAATGGATCAGTCAAAGAAAGAGTTCTTGCCTGATTTGTAAGGTGTGGAGTTGAGTAAGACTCAAAGCTCGACCATGGCAGAAGAAAGAGAAAGGACGAAGGTCGTCCCCTATGCCTTATCCATAGGCTCTGTATAGTATGCCATGCTGTGTACGGCACCTGGTGTGTGCCTTGCCATGAGTCTGTCAAGGGGTACAAGAGTGGTCCAGGAGTGGATCACTAGACAGCGGTCAAAGTTATCCTTAGTAACTGGAAGACTAAGGAATTATTTCTCGATTATGGAGGTGATAAAGAGTTTGTCATAAAGGGTTACGTCGATGCAAGCTTTAACACCAATCCGGATGACTCTGAGTAGCAATCCGGATACGTATGGTGGAGCAGCCATTTGGAATAGCTCCAAGTGGAGCATGGTAGCATCTGCAGTATGACATATAGATTTGCAAAGAACACACGGATCTAAATGTTGCAGACCGTTGCCTAGAACCTCTCTCACATGCAAAACATGATCGAACCCCAAAACTCATTGGGTGTTAGATTCATTACAATGTTAATCACATGGTGATGTGAACTAGATTATTGACTCTAGTGCAAGTGGGAGACTATTGGAAATATGCCCTAGAGGCAATAATAATTTAATTATTATCATATTTCCTTGTTCATGATAATAGTTTATTATCCATGCTATAATTGTATTGATTGGAAACTCAGATACATGTGTGGGTACATAGACAACACTGTGTCCCTAGTATGCCTCTAATAGACTAGCTCGTTGATCAAAGTTGGTCAAGGTTTCCTAGCCATAGACATGAGATGTCATTTGATAACGGGATCACATCATTAGGAGAATTATGTGATGGACAAGACCCAAACTATAAACATAGCATATGATCATGTCAGTTTATTGCTATAGTTTTCTGCATGTCAAGTATCTGTTCCTATGACCATGAGATCATGCAACTCACTGACACCGGAGGAGTACCTTGTGTGTATCAAACGTCGCAACGTAACTGGGTGACTATAAAGGTGCTCTATAGGTATCTCCGAGGGTGTCTGTTGGGTTGGCATGGATCAAGACTGGGATTTGTTACTCCATGTGACGGAGAGGTATCTCAGGGCCCACTCGGTAATACAACATCACAATGAGCCTTGCAAGCAAAGTGACTAAAGAGTTAGCCACATGATCTTGTATTACGGAACGAGTAAAGAGACTTGCCGGTAACGAGATTGAACTAGGTATAGAGATACCGACGATCGAATCTCGGGCAAGTAACATACCGAAGAACAAAGGGAACATTATACGGGATTAACTGAATCCTTGACATAGAGGTTCAACCGATAAAGATCTTCGTAGAATGTGTAGGAACCAATATGGCATCCAGGTCCCGCTATTGGTTATTGACCGTAGAGGTGTCTCGGTCATGTCTACATAATTCTCGAACCCGCAGGGTCTGCACACTTAACGTTCGGTGACGTTTCGGTATTATTGAGTTATGTATGTTGGTGACCGAAGGTTTTTTGGAGTCCCGAATGAGATCCCGAACATCACGAGGAGCTCCGGAATGGTCCGGAGGTAAAGATTTATATATGGGAAGTCATATTTTGGCGACCGGAAAAGTTTCGGGTTTTTCCGGTATTGTACCGGGAAGCTTCTAGAAGGTTCTGGAAACTTCCGGAGGAGTCCGGAAGTCCACCAAGGGTTCCACCACGTCCCAAGGGTTTGCACGGGCTAAGGGGAGGCGCCCTGGCCTTATTGGGCTAGGCGCACTAGTCCTTCAAGGCCCATGTGGCTTGGGAGAGGTGGAAAGTCCACCTGTTTATGGAAAGGGAGGGAATTGGACTAGGAGTCCAACTCCTACCCCTTGGCTGCGCCCTAGGGCTTGGAGGGGCTGATCTCCACGCCCCTCCACCTATATATAGAGGGGAGGGGGCGCCCCAAGAGCACACACGAAGCCCTTGGCGCCCCTCTCTCTCCCTAGATCGTTTTCTCCTCCATTCGCGGTTTCGGTAGCGCTAGGCGTAGCCTTGCCGGGATAGCGCCACCATGCCGTGGTGTTGCCGGAGAACTCATCTACCTCTCCGCTCCCTCTTGCTGGATCAAGAAGGCGGAGATCGTCATCGAGTTGTACGTGTGCTGAACGCGGAGGTGCCGTCCGTTCGGCGCTAGATCAGAAGGACCGTGATTGGATCGCGGGATGGTTCGTGATTGGATCGCGGGACGGATCGTGATCGGATTGCGGGACGGCTTGCGATTTGGATCGCCAAGACGTTCGACTACATCAACCGCGTTTCTGAACGCATCCGCTTAGCGATCTACATGGGTATGTAGATCTACTCTCCCTCTCGTAGATGCTCATCACCATGGATAGATCTTGCGTGTGCGTAGGAATTTTTTTGTTTCCCATGCAATGTTCCCCAGCAAAGGGTTCCCCATCAAAGGTTGACGCGAGAGTCCCCTGAGTCCTGCAACTGGCAGCTAAACTCATACCTTTAAATCTCGCTTCATATTCGAAGATTTGGTTTTGAAGATCATAAACTTGGCTCTGCAGAAAATTAATTTGCTCGTTGAGGGTGAAGATGGTGTCCTTCAAGGACCGGCCATCCACTGTCTGACCACGGGTGAATTCCGTGATCATAGAGTGATTGGCACTAAGTCCGTGCTCCACCATCTTCTGGCACTTGAAGATTTCCTGTTCCACCTCCTCGAGCCTAGCCTCCACGCTTCCGGTCTTCTTGGGTCCCTGAACATCGCGGATGTGGAGCACCCCCTCACGCATCTCAATGGCTTGAGGGTGCTTCATCACCTCCGGAAAGTACGGGTTGATGACCTTCTCGAAGAACTTGTCCTTGGAGGATCTTGGTGGAGCCATGGAGATCTAGATCTGACGAGAAAATAGTAAGAAACTAGAACAGAAGATTTTTCTGCGATGCGGTCGTCAAAACAGTCGGGGGTATATATAGAGAATTTTTATTCTTGGGAAACACGTATTTGGAAGGGAAACGGAGTTGGGAAGGCATCCGAGGTGGGCACAACCCACCAGGATGCGGCCAGGGGTGCCTGGTGAGCCCTGGTGTATCGTGCTCACCTCGATCACCTTCTGGTTTATTTCTTTATTTCCAAAATTCTAAAATATTCCAAAACTGACAGAAAATATTTTTGCGGATTTTTCGGGGTCCGTTTACTTACCGAATCATGTACCTCCTATTTTTAAGAATTCTGGAGTGTTCCGGAAGGTTTCTTTTATGTGCTCCTCCGGTGTTATGGACTGGATAGCATTGCTTTCAATGTTAATAGGCGTACCTGAGATATAGTGCTTAATTCTTTTTCCATTGACCACCTTCGGGTTAGTACCTTCGGCATTATTAATCTTGATAGCTCCAGAACGATAGACCTCTTCGATAATATATGGTCCTTCCCATTTGGAGAGAGGCTTTCCTGCAAAAAATCTTAAACGAGAGTTGAACAAAAGAACATGGTCTCCTATTTTGAATTCTCGCTTTTGAATTCTTTTGTCATGCCATCTTTTTACTTTTTCTTTGAATAGCCTAGCATTTTCATATGCTTGTGTTCTCAATTCATCTAGTGAGCTAATATCAAATAGCCTATTTTCACTGGCATGTTTGAAATCATAGTTGAGTTCTTTAATTGCCCAAAATGCTTTATGTTCTAATTCTAGAGGCAAATGACAAGCTTTCCCATATACCATTTTATATGGAGACATACCGATTGGATTTTTATAAGCTGTTCTATAGGCCCAAAGTGCATCATCTAATTTCTTAGACCAATTCTTACGAGACCTATTGACAGTTTTTTGTAATATTAATTTTATTCCTCTATTGCTAAGTTCTACCTGACCACTAGATTGAGGATGATAGGGTGATGCAATTCTATGGTTAACATCATATTTAGCAAGCATCTTACGGAAAGCACCATGAATAAAGTGTGAACCACCATCGGTCATTAAATATCTAGGGACTCCAAATCTCGGAAAGATAACCTCTTTAAGCATTTTAATGGAAGTGTGGTGATCAACACTACTAGTTGGAATAGCTTCTACCCACTTAGTGACATAATCAACCGCAACTAAAATATGACTGTATCCGTTAGAGGAAGGAAAAGGTCCCATATAATCAAAAGCCCATACGTCAAATGGTTCAACAACAAGTGAATAATTCATAGGCATTTCTTGACGCTTACCGATATTACCAATTCTTTGACATTCATCACAAGACAAGACAAACTTACGGGCATCCTTGAAGAGAGTAGGCCAATAAAAACCAGATTGCAATACCTTGTGAGCAGTTCTATCTCCCGCATGATGTCCTCCATAAGCTTCGGAATGACATTTCCGTAGGATTTGTTCCTGTTCATGCTCAGGTACACAACGTCTAATAATAACATCCACTCCTTCCTTATAAAGATGTGGGTCATCCCAAAAGTAAAGTCTCAAGTCATAGAAGAATTTTTTCTTTTGTTGATATGTAAAGCTAGGTGGTATATATTTAGCGACAATGTTATTAGCATAATCAGCATACCAAGGTGTGTTATGTGAGACACTTATTGCAGCTAGCTGTTCGTCAGGGAAACTATCATCAATAGGTAGTGGGTCATCAAGAACATTTTCTAACCTAGACAAGTTATCAGCTATGGGGTTCCCAGCTCCCTTCCTATGAATGATATGTAAATCAAATTCCTGAAGCAAGAGAACCCACCTAATGAGTCTAGGTTTAGCATCTTTCTTTTCCATAAGATATTTTATAGCAGCATGGTCAGTGTGAGCAGTAACTTTGGAATCAACAATGTAGGGTCTAAATTTATCACAAGCAAACACGATTGCTAAAAATTCTTTTTCAGTAGTGGCATAATTTCTTTGGGCACTGTCTAGAGTTTTGCTAGCATAATGGATAACATTTAATTTCTTATCAACTCTTTGTCCTAAAACAGCACCAACAGCATAATCACTAGCATCACACATAATTTCAAAAGGCAAGTTCCAATCAGGTGGTTGAACAATAGGTGCAGTGGTTAAGGCTTTCTTTAGTGTCTCAAAGGCTTCCATGCAATCATCATAAAAAAAAGGGGATATCCTTTTGCAAAAGATTAGTAAGAGGCCTAGAAATTTTTTAGAAGTCTTTCATAAACCTCCTATAGAAACCAGCATGACCAAGGAAACTTCGAATACCTTTAGGACATGGCATTTTCTCAATTGCATCAACTTTAGCTTGATCCACCTCACACTACTGGAATCAGGATCTTTGCCGTCTGCCATGGCTGACGGCAAAGGCATGCATGGCGGACTGCAAAGGTCTTTGCCGTCAGCCAGCAGACGGCACCACATCCGGCTGAACAAGCTACGGTGGCAAAGATGCAAAGATCTACGACCAAGGTTATTATGCCATTTTTTACCTAAGTAAGCTAATTATGTCATAAATGAACTAGCTAAGCTAAGTATAGATCATTATTGAGCTATCCTAGGTAGTTATGCCATTTTTTAGCTAACTAAGCATATTAAGTCATTTTGGAGGAAAAATGCTAAGTATAGGTCATTTTATAGCTATCCTAGGTAAAATATGTCATTTTGGAGCTAAGTAAGGTTATTATGTCATTTTCGAGGAAAATAAGCTAAGTATAGGTCATTTTGGAGCTAAATAGGTCATTTCTTAAGCTAAGTATGCATTTGTTAAGCAAAACACTTGGGAAAACTTACCATCATCACGGAGGTGAAGGACCGGTCGGGTTTGCGCCAGTGTGAGACGAAGAAGGACCGGTCGGGGTTGCGGTAGACGCAGAAAGATCGGTCGATGCTTGTCGGGAGGCATGCTGCACCAAATATCATTTGCAATGTCTCGTTAGCATGATGCAACTCAAATGTGAATACTAGTAACTAATGACCATTCAAATGAAACTCACCGTGGGCGCTATACCAATCTGGGGCATCGGCGGAGGGGTCTGACCGTTGTTCTGGCACACGGTCTGCACATTTTGTTTTCACGAGTCAGTCATATTAGTTAGTGATGAAACGAACATTACATGCATGATTTGGCTAATATGCAGGAGAAACTTACCACGAGGAGCTCGTATAGGGCCCGGTGAGACGCGTCGTAAGCCTGACGAGTAATAATATATATGTAAATAATAATAATTGTATACCTGACATTACTAATATTAATCTTCATCGTCTATATATGCTCCGGGATCAATAAATGCATAATCATCATCACTATCAGTAATGACGTGCTCATCAGCATCATCAATAAATGCATCAACATGTGGAAGGCCTCCTTTATGTAATCGGTCAAGCATTGAGAGGTCATCCGCAGCAGTAACCTCTTCTTCTTCCGTCTCTTCTTGTTCCGGCTCAGGGGTGAAGTCGGATTCACTGTCGCTATCTACCTCAATGTTCTGGGGTGAAGTAGAGTGGTTCTTGAAACGTTTTTTGGAAACACGTGTTTCTTGGAAGAATTCTCCTTCATATGTGTCTGGGTTAATGTGAGGTTCATAATCATCTTCATTGAGGGGAGGTTGTCTAAAATGTGGCGGCACATCATAAACGACATCCCAACCATTCAGATTTGGATCAGTTTGGCAGGCCCACGGTAGATAGAAAACTTGGGTCGTCTGTTGAGCCGTAATATAGACATCGGGAACATCTAAATGGGTGCTTTGTTTGATTTCGACTAGCCCTATATGTTCATGAGTCCTTCTAGTCTCCTTCGGCTGGAACCAATAACATTTGAAGACTACGACGTTTGGTGGGTTTTCACCAAAGAATGTAAGTTCATAAATTGCTTCAACTCTTCCATAATACTCAACCCCTCCTTCGCCGACAGCGGAGACACAACAATTTGTAGACTTTCGGTCGGCCATAGATAGCTCTTTGCCAAAAGTACGAAAGCGATACCCGTTGATGTCGTATTTGTCAAATGAACGGACCTTATAGTCAAAACCATTAGCGACTTGTCTCAATTCGGAGTCCATAGACTCTGCATTAGCCTACAAGTTTAATACGAAAGGATTGTTGCATTAGCCGCAAACTAGACGAAGAAATGAAATGGTCTAATGGAAATTACCGTTTGTTTGAACCAAGAGATGAAACCGGGATAGCCGCCTCCATGCTTTGCCAGAAGCTCATACTCTTCGATGGAATCCTTTTGGATCAATGCTCCATCCGAGAATTTGGCGACGTATCGACTGTATCACATATCCGGGAATAAGAGCATTTCAAAGGAATTTGAAGTTGCGAAACAATGTACCGAGAACTTACTCGATGTACGGCCGCACTTCTGTTAGGTTGTTGAAGATATACAACGAAATGGTCCGCCAATCTTCGACATCCAACGCTATTGCTTTCGAAGCACCGGCTGGTGCGAGCTTCCCTTTGAATAGGCTGAGGTTGGATCGACCTTTTTCACGGTTGCCATCATTGTACCGAGGCTTTGGATTATGCAAATGACGATTCTTGGCTTTGTAGTGTGCTGTCACGAAGTTTGCCGCCTCCTCAGTAATGAATGCCTCGGCCATCGATGCTTCAATTCTACGTTTGTTTTTACATTTTGCTCGAAGCGTCTTCTGCATCCTCTCAGTTGCGAAGCACCAACGATTTTGCACGGGCCCCCCCAATCTTGCCTCGGTCGGGAGATGCAAAATCAAATGCTGCATTGGATTAAAGAATCCCGATGGAAAGATCTTTTCTAACTTGCAGATCAACTCCGACGCCAACTCTTCCAGTTCGTCTAGCACGTCAGGCGATAGTTCTTTCGCACAAAGAGCATGGAAGAAATAGCTCAGCTCTGCCAGTACTAGCCATTCATCCTCAGGGATAAAGCCACGCAACATCACCGGCATTACCCGCTCAAGCCATATGTGCCAATCATGACTCTTGAGACCAAATATTTTCAATTTGTCAAGACTCGCTCCCCTCTTTAGATTCGCTGCATACCCATCGGGGAACATCAACTGCATTTTCACCCACAAGATAATTTCCCTCATAGCTGGCCTTCCAAGATTGAACCATGCCTTTGGCTTCCTCCAGTTCTTCTTTCCTTTCGGTTGTCGCATGTTTTGTAACGGTCTATCACATAGAGCCTCCTGATCGACTCTAGCCTTAGGATTATCCTTCGACTTCCCCTCTATGCCGAACAATGTACCAAAAAGGGCCTCGGCGATATTCTTTTCAGTGTGCATCACGTCGATGTTGTGTGGGCAAAGGAGGTCTTTAAAGTAAGGTAGATCCCACAAGCATATCTTGTGAGTCCAGGCGTGTTTCGAATTATACCCTTTGAAATACCCTGGACGATTTGGATCCGGCTCGAGAGCGTTTATCTGATCCAGGGTCTGTTGGCCTGTCAATGCAGGTGGTGCAGAGTTTTTGACAACTCTACCTTTCATGAAATTCTTCTTGTCTTTTCTGAACTTATGGCGAGGATCCAGGAACTGTCTATGCAAGTCGAAGCAAGAATACTTGCGACCTGCCTGCAGCCAACGGAACTCAAGGGCTGCCTTGCATGTGGGGCACGGGAACCTTGCATGCACACACCAGCCAATGAATAGCGCATACGCTGGCAAGTCATGCGACGAGTACATGTACCACACATGCATTTTGAAGTTTTTTTTGTAGCGACGTCATATGTCTTGATCCCATTATCCCAAGCTTCTTGCAATTCATCCTTAAGCGGCTGCATGTACACATTCATATTCTTCCCCGGATAGTTGGGCCCTAGAATTATCAACGTCAAGAAAATGTTCTTTCTTTTCATAATCTCTCCGGGGGGAAGATTGAGTGGAATGACAAATACAGGCGAGCAACTGTATTGGGTTGCCATCATACCAAACACATTGAACCCATCCGTGCTGATGGAGACTCGAGGATGCCTTGGATCTGCCGCTTTATCCTTATGTAATGCATCGAAGTGCTTCCACGCAAAAGCGTCTGAAGTGTGTCCCAACATCGGATTCCCATCTGTATCTAGTTCGGTTCTTTTGCCCAATTTATGCCACGTCATCTGTCTGGCCGTCTCTTCGACCATGAAAAGACGTTGAAGTCTTGGTATGATTGGCATATACCGAAGAACATTAACTGGGATTTTGGTCTGACTCTTCTCACCCATACCGTTGTCTACCACAACATACCTGGAAGACATGCAAATGGGACAATAGTTGAAGCCCGCATACTCAAGCCTAAATAAGGCACATCCATTTTCATAGGCATCTATCTTCTCATAGGGCATCTTAAGCGCACGTAGGATTTTGTCCGACTAGTACAGGTTTGCTGGCAATACATGGCCTTTGGGTAGAAAGCGTCCAAATATTGTCATCATCGCGTCGTAGCATTCTCTGCCCAGGTTGAACTGAGCCTTCAGAGCCATTACTTGCGCGATGGAATCCAGCTGACAAAGCTCAGTGTGCTCGTGGAGAGGACGTTTTGAAGACTCCAACATTTCATAGAAGGCCTTTGCAGATTCCTCCATCTCATCGTCCGAATCCCGAGCATCATCAAAGTCTTGCACCATGTCTTCGATCCCGGTACCATGCTCGCCGGTGCGACGACGAAGCACCTCGGCTCTGGCACGTTGGGCAGACTCACCATGAAATGTCCAGACCATATAATTAGGCGTAAAACCCCACTTCTGTAGGTGTTTGATCATTTCAAACTCTGACCTCTTATGCTAGTTGTCGCAATGGACACAGGGGCACCAGGTTGTTTTCTGTCCATTTGCAAATGCGGCTCTCACAAACCCCTTGGTTTTTGTTATCCATTCATGGGTCATGTCTTTCTGACTAGTGTGACCGGTGTACATCCACGCACGATCACTCATCTTGCCTAGCTACTGGACACACAATAAATATATACATAATTCAGCAAACCATATTCATCAGTTAATAGAGTTTGTCAGTTTTATTACGTCCATGCAACCTAGACGCTAGTAGGTAAAGATAGGTCCTAATCCCACCCGAGTATGTGTAGATTGGGTTCGTTTTCCCATGCTCTACTCCGGATGCGACGCAAAATTTCGGCAGCACCTCCCCGCTGTTCTCCTGATACACGTCTCGGCAATAAGCAGAGAGGATGTGTACCCGGAGAACAACAGGGAGGCACTGACGAAATTCTGCATCGGATCCGGAGCAGAGCATATGGGAAAACGAACCCAATCTACACATACTCGGGCTGTCCATGGATAACGTTGGACAATTCGAAAGAATCACGGTTATAAATATGCTAATGCATGCATATTTATAGATGTAACCCTTTCGAACGGGAGACGCATAGTGGTCACGCATACTTATGATTGAAGACACCTATAGCTAGCAAGTTTCATCGGCACGAAGACCGGAACAGAGGAAATGAAGGGGGGAGGAGGAGATGTCATTTGTGCTCACCCACGAACGCAGGGGCGGAGCTCGTCGAACACACGGGGAGGTCGTCGAACACCAGACCCTCGCAGCGACGAAACAACTGCACATTTAAATCCACCTGATCAACATAAATATGATGTTTTTCATAACAAAATCGAAAAATATATGACCTAACTCATAATTCACAAATATATGACCCCGTCGGCCTCTGGAAGGCCGAAGAGCACCTTTTTCGCGATCGGGGTGTCGGGGGTGTCGTGTCGGGGTCGGGCTGTCGGGGGTGTCGTGTCGGGGTAGGGGTGCTGTGTCGGGGTCGGGGGTCCGTGTCGGGGTGTCGGGGTGTCATGTCGGGGGTCGGGGTGTCGGTGGTGTCGTGTCGGGGTCGACCCTCGACTCCTTTTCCCCTCGATCCTCGACCCCTCGACCACTCGGCGACCCTCTTTTCCCTCGACGACCCTCGACCATCGGCGACCCTCTTTTTCTACTTTTCCTACTTCTTTTTTTCATCTTCTACTTCTACTTCTTTTTTTTCATCATCTTCTTCTTTCTTCTTCTTCTTCTTCTTCTTCTTCTACTTATTGTTCTTTTTTGTCATCTTCTTCTTCTTCCTCTTCTTCTTTTACTTCTTTTTTCATCTTTCTTGTTTATTCTTAAAAACAGAAAAAAAACCTAAACTAAACTAAACTAAATCTAACCTAAACTAAACTAAACTAAACAAACATAAACTAAATCTTAAAAAACAGGAAAAAAAACAGAAAAACTCACCACGGGGAGGGGGCGCGGGTTGAGGAGGCAGGCCACGGGGAGGGGGCGCGGGTTGAGGAGGCCGAGGGGAAGGGCGGCCGGTGACGGTGCGGCTCCGGCGGCGGGGCGGGGCGGCGCGGCGCGGCTCCGGCGATGGGGCGGGGCAGGGCGGCCGCCGCGGCCTGCGTCCGCTGGGCGGGGCGGCCAGGCGGGGCGGGCGGGCGGCCGGCGACGGGGCGGGCTCCGGGGGGCGGGGCCGGCCGGCGGCGCCTCGGGCTCCGGGGGGTGGCACGGGGCGGCGGCGGCTCGGGCACGGGGGCGGCGCGGGTGAGGTGAGGGGAGAGAGAGAGGGGTGGGGTGCGGGGCGCTGACTGTTTTAGATAGGTCAAATCTCTTTGCCGTCTGCTAGCAGACGGCAAAGAGCCTAGCTAGTGGGGTGGGGCCGGGGGGGAACGGACGTTAGTTGGCCACTTTCTTTGCCGTCTGCTAGCTGACGGCATAGAAGCTTTGCCGTCAGCTAGCAGACGGCAAAGAAAGTGGCCGTTAGGTGGTTCTCGTTAGTGGGCCACCCTTCCTCTTTACCGTCTGCTAGCTGACGGCAAAGCTTCTATGCCGTCAGCTAGCAGATGGCAAAGAGATGGCTGACGGCAAACATGATCTTTGCCATCAGCTCTTTGTTTGCCGTCAGTTTTCTGTATGCTGATGGCAAAGACCTTCTTTGCCGTCAGCTAGCTGACGGCAAAGAGCTGGCTGACGGCAAAGATCCTGATTCCAGTAGTGTCAATACCTCGTTCGGAAATTTTATGCCCCAAGATAATACCTTCATTAACCATAAAGTGGCACTTCTCCCAATTCAAGACAAGATTAGTTTGTTCACATCTCTGCAAAACTCGATCAAGGTTGCTTAAGCAATCATCAAAAGAAGTTCCGTAAACGGAAAAAGCATCCATGAAAACCTTCACAATCTTTTCACAAAAATCAGAGAATATAGCAGTCATACATCTTTGAAAGGTAGCAGGTGCATTGCATAAACCAAAAGGCATACGTCTATAAGCATAGGTTCCAAAAGGGCAAGTAAAGGTGGTTTTCTCTTGATCGGATTGTGACACAGGTATTTGAGAGAAACCAGAATATCCATCTAGGAAACAAAATTGTGTGTGCTTAGATAGTCTCCCTAGCAAAGGGTAATGATCTTTCCTAGTAGCTTTATTTAATTTTCTAAAATCAATTACCATTCTATAGCCAGTGACAACTCTTTGTGGAATGAATTCATTCTTATCATTAGGAACAACGGTAATACCTCCTTTCTTAGGGACACAGTGAAGGGGACTTACCCATCTACTATTAGCTATGGGATAGATTATACCTGCTTCCAGAAGCTTTAATATTTCAGTTCTTACCACTTCCTTCATCTTAGGATTCAATCACCGTTGGTGATCAACAACGGGTTTAGCATCAGGTTCCATATTGATCTTGTGCTGACATAGAGTGGGACTAATGCCCTTAAGATCATCAAGAGTATATCCAATAGCACCCCGGTGCTTCCCTAGAACTTTCAATAATCTCTCTTCTTCATGTTCTGAAAGGTTAGCACTAATAATAACAGGATATATTTTTTTGTCATCAAGATAAGCATACTTCAAAGTGTCAGGAAATTGTTTCAATTCAAACACGGGATCACCTTTAGGTGGAGGAGGACCTCCAAGGGTTTCAATAGGAAAGTTGTGTTTCAAGAGAGGTTGTTGTTCGAAGAAAATTTGATCTATTTCATTTCTTTCACGCAAGTGCATATCATTTTCATGGTCAAGCAAATATTGTTCTAGTGGATCAGTAGGTGGCACAACAATAGAACCAAGACCAATTACCTCATCCTTATTAGATAATTCTTTATCACGGGGTTATCTACTGAACTTGGAAAAATTAAACTCATGAGACACATTACCAAAACTGACACCGAAGGTTTGTTTTTCACAATCTATCTTAGCATTGATGGTGCTCAAGAAAGGTCTACCAAAGATAATGGGACAAAATTCATCTTGTGGGGAACCAAGAACTAGAAAATCAGTAGGTTATTTTGTTTTCCCACACAAGACTTCAACATCTCTAACAATCCCAAGTGGTGTGATAGTGTCTCTATTAGCAAGTTTAATAGTAACATCAATATCTTCTATTTCAGCAGGTGCTATTTCATTCATAATTTCTTTATATAAGGTAAGAGGAATAGCGCTCACACTAGCACCCAAATCACATAAGCCATGATAACAATGATCTCCTATTTTAACTGAGACAACAGGCAAGCCAACTACGGGTCTGTGTTTGTCTTTTTCATCGGGTTTACCAATTCTAGCAGCTTCATCACAGAAGTAAATGACATGCCCGTCAACATTTTCTACCAAGAGATCTTTAACCATAGCAACACTAGGTTCTACTTTAATTTGTTCAGAGGGCTTAGGTGTTCTAATATTACTTTTGTGAACCACACTTGATACCTTAGCATGTTCCTTTATCCTAACAGAGAAAGGTGGTTTCTCAATATAAGCAGTAGGCACAACTGGATCAACATTGTAAACAATAGTTTCTTCTTTAGCTATGACCGGTTCTTTAATTTCTTCTTTAATAAGGGGATAATATTCAAACCACTTCTCCTTAGGGAGGTCAACATGAGTAGCAAATGCTTCACAAAAAGAGGCTACTATCTCAGAGTCAAGTCCATATTTAGTGCTAAACTTATGAAAAGTATCGGTATTCATAAAAGATTTAACACAATCGAATTCAAGCTTTATACCTGACTCATTACCTTTGTCGAGTTCCCAATCTTCAGAGTTGCGTTTAATTCTTTATAAGAGATCCCACTTGAAATCAATAGTCTTCTTCATATAAGAACCAGCACAAGAAGTATCGAGCATGGTTTGATCATTATGAGAAGCCGAGCATAAAAATTCTGAATGATAACTTCCCTCGGAATGTCATGATTGGGGCATGAATATAACATTGAATTAAGCCTCCCCCAAGCTAGAGCGATATTTCTCCTTCACGAGGCCAAAAATTATATATATAATTCAGATCACGATGAACTAGATGCATAGGATAAAACTTTTGATGGAATTCCAATTGCAAACGATTCCAGTTCCACGATCCAAGATCATCACATAGCCTATACCATGTCAATGCTTTTCCCTCCAAAGATAAAGGGAAAACCTTCTTCTTAACTTCATCTCCGGATAAACTTGCAAGCTTAAATAATCCACATATATCGTTCACATATAAAAGATGCATATCAGGATGTTCAGTTCCATCTCCTGCATAAGGTTTAGCAAGCGGTTTTTCTAGCATACCCGAAGGAATTTCATAAGTAAAATTTTAAGTAGGTTCTGTAGGTTGAGGGTTAACTAATTGTGGTTCCGGTCAAGGTGAAGATACCCCGAACAAACCCCTTAAAGGATTGTTCTCCATGGTAACAAGTGACAGTAAATTTCAGCACGTAGTATAAGTTTTTCCTTACCAATTTCCACTTACAAAGAGCGCTTCACTCCCCAGCAACGGCGCCAGAAAAGAGTCTTGATGACCCACAAGTATAGGGGATCAATCGTAGTCCTTTAAATAAGTCAGAGTGTCGAACCCAACGAGGAGCAGAAGGAAATGACAAGCGGTTTTCAGCAAGGTATTCTCTGCAAGCACTGTAGTTGTAGATAACAGATAGTTTGATAGCAAGGTAATTTGTAACGAGCAAGTAACGGTAACGGTGAACAAGGTGCAGCAAGGTAGCCCAATCCTTTTGAGGCAAAGTACAGGCCGGAACAATCAATAGTAATAGGCAAAGTGTTCTTGAGGGTACACGGGAATTTCGTCTAGTCACTTTTATCATGTTGGTTTGATTCGTGTTCGCTACTTTGATAATTTGATATGTGGGTGGACCGGTACTAAGGTGCTGTTCTTACTTGAACTAACAACCTACTTATGATTAACCCCCTCGCAAGCATCCGCAACTACGAGAAAAGTATTAAGACAAAGTCTAACCATAGCATTAAACATGTGGATCCAAATCAGCCCCTTACGAAGTAGCGCATAAACTAGGGTTTAAGCTTCTGTCACTCTAGCAACCCATCATCTAATAACTACTCCACAATGCATTCCCTTAGGCCCATGAATGGTGAAGTGTCATGTAGTCGACGTTCACATGACACCACTAAGGGAATCACAACATACATATCATCAAAATATCGAACACATATCAAATTCACATGATTACTCGCAACATGACTTCTCCCGTGACCTCAAGAACAAAGGTAACTACTCACAAATAATATGCATGCTCAAGATCAGAGGAGTATTGAATAGCATAATGGATCTGAACATATAATCTTCCACCAAATAAACCATATAGTAATCAACTACGCATGGTAATCAACACTACTAATCACCCACATGTACCAATCTGAGGTTCCGGTACAAAGATTGAACACACGAGATGAACTAGGGTTTGAGAGGAGATGGTGCTGTTGAATATGTCGATGAAGATTGGCCTCCCAATGATGAGAGGGGTGTTGGTGATGACGATGGCTTCGATTTCCCCCTCCGGGAGGGAAGTTCCCCCGGCGGAATCGCTCCGCCGGAAGGCAAAAGTGCTCCTGCCCAAGTTCCGCCACGAGGCGGCGGCGCTTCATCCCGAAAGTCCTCCTATGATTTTTACTAGGTCAAGAGTGACCATATACCAAAAGATGGGCATCGGAAGCGGGCCAGGCTGGGCACAACCCATCAGGGCGCGGCCAGGGGGGCCTGGCACGCCCTGGTTGGTTGTGCCCACCTGGGGGGCCTCCTCCGTTAGTTTTCAGCTCCAGTAATTTTTATTAAATGCAAAAATAATCTCCGTAAAGTTTCGGCTTCATTGGAGTTGTGCAGAATAGGTATCTTTGACGTGCTTTTCTTGGGTCCAGAATTCCAGCTGCCGGTATTCTCCCTCTTTGTGTAAACCTTGCATATTATGAGAGAAAAGGCATTAGAATCACTCCCCAAAGAATTATTATTCAACAAAACAAAGTAAATAATAGTAGGAAATCATGATGCAAAATGGACGTATCATACATCCATTTGTAGTCCATAGTGAAATTTCTAAAATATGTCTATATACGGATCAGAATGAGTGAATCTACATTCTAAAATGTGTGTATATTCTAAAATATGTCTGTATAAAACGAGTGACGTTTATAAAATATGTCTATATATATACTGAACCAAATGAGCGGCGCGGGTGCGGCGGAGCTGCGGTGGGCAGGGGCGAGCAGCGGAGGCGGAGGCAGAGGCGGGGCCGGCGGCGGCGGTGTGGTGGGCGGGGGCGAGCAGCGGAGGCGGAGGCGGAGACGGGGCCGACGAGGATATATCGGGGGAGAGGGGAGGGGCATTACCGGCGTTGCCGAGGAGAGGGGCGGTGATGGCAACAGAGGAGACCGGCGAGGAGGAGGTCGGAGTCGAGGAGCAGCGACGGCGACGGCGTCGTGGCGATTTTGGGCAGCCTGGCGGCGTCGAAGTGATGCTTCTCCCGGGCGGTGGCTCGGACCGGGAGAAGAAGCAGTTATATATGAGGCACCTTTAGTCCCGGTTCCATCCACGAACCGGGACTAAAGGTCCTTTAGTCCCGGCTCCAGCCACCAGCCGGGACTAAAGGGGGGTGCCTGGCCCACTGGCAGGCACCTTTAGTCCCGGTTGGAGCCAACAACCGGGACTAAAGGTCCTTTTCGGCGGCCCAAATTCTGCGCGGGAAGGGACGTTTAGTCCCGGTTGGTGGCTCCAACCAGGACTAAAGGTTCATTTTCTCTTTTCTGTTTTCTTTTTCTAAACAGAACAGTTTCTGTTTTTTGATTTTGAATAACTGTTAGAATATTTAGAGTTCTTGAATGGATCTTTTTGCTTTAGGTCAAAAAAATTATAAACTTTCTGTTAGTGCGAGTAGTTTTCAAATTTGAATTCTTTGAAATTTGTGTGAATCACTAGTTTGTGAATAACTTTAGTTTAAAAATAGATTTTTGAGTGATTCTTTTTCTTGCTTTTTAATATTAGTATGTTCAATTCAGGAATTTTTAGGATATTTTAAATAGGTGTTTTGATCAAAAACAGATTATGTTTAACTCTTTTAGTTTTATACCTTTTCCCTTTGTTTCTGTTTTTAGGAATATTTAGCATATTTTAGTTTCTGTTTTCTTGTTATTGTTTTGCCAAATTATATTATGTTTCTGTTCTTCGGCATGAGGAGTTTAAATTTTCATTTTGAAGAAATTATTTGAGAGATTCAATTTTACAAAATGAAATTAATTCTTATAAAATGCATAACAATTTGAAAACTAAACCAAATAAGTTGGACATAATTGCATTGATTAACTCCTCACAAATCATTTTCAAATGCCAAAATGCCCTAGCTCTTACAAAGATTTCCTGCGGTTTGCCCGAAGTGGGACTTTCCTGCTATAAGTCCGGAAACTCACTAGAGAGAAAGTGATGACGGCGAAGCCGGTCACATCCCAGAGTGTGATCCTGGGGTATAAAACTTTTTCTTCGCGTATGTCCCTTGCTTAGGATTGCGCCGTAACCATGGAGAATCTTCATCATTTAACAGTATGCTTTGGTCAGTCTTCACCCTGAAGGGAGGAATTTCAACAAACTTTTCATAATCTTCTAACATGTCTGTCTTGTCCTCCACTCCCACGATCTTTCTTTTCCCTGAAAGAACTATGTGGCGCTTTGGCTCATCGTATGATGTATTCGCTTCCTTATCTTTTCTTTTTCTCGATTTGCTAGACATGTCCTTCACATAGAAAACATGTGCCACATCATTGGCTAGGACGAATGGTTCCTCTGTGTACCCAAGATTGCTGAGATCCACTATTGTCATTCCGTACTGCGGGTCTACCTTAACCACGCCTCCTGTCAGATTGACCCATTTGCACCAAAACAAAGGGACCTTAAAATCACGTCCATATTCAAGTTCCCACATCTCCTCTATGTAACCATAATATGTGTCCTTTTCTCTATTGTTGTTTGTTGCATCAAAGCGGACACCACTGTTTTGGTTGGTGCTCTTTTTATCTTGGGCGATCATGTAAAATGTATTCTCATTTATCTCATACCCTTGCAAAGTCAATACACTCGAAGATGGTATCTTGGCCAACAAGTACAGCTCATCTCCAACAGTGTTGTTATTCAAGAGATGTGTTTGCAACCAACCACCGAAAGTCGTCATGTGTGTACGTTTAATCCAGGGGTTAGACTGCTCCGGGATCTTGGAGCGTACAATATCCATGTGTTCCTCGATATACGGAGCCACCAATGTGGAATTTTGTAGAACTATGTAGTGTGCTTGAGTGAAAGAATGCCCGTCCATACATATTACTGCTTTCTTTCCTAGCGTGCCTTTTCCACTCAGTCTCCCCTGATGCCACGATTCAGGAACACCAATTGGCTTAAGGTCAGGAATAAAGTCAACACAAAACTCAATAACCTCCTCTGTTTCATGGCCCTTGGAGATGCTTCCTTCTAGCCTAGCATGGTTATGAACATATTTTTTTAAGACTCCCATGAACCTCTCAAAGGGGAACGAATTGTGTAGAAATACAGGACCCAGAATGGCAATCTCTTCGACTAGGTGAACTAGGACGTGCGTCATAATATTGAAGAAGGATGGTGGGAACACCAACTCGAAACTGACAAGACATTGGACCAAATCATTCTGTAACCTTGGTAGGATTTCTGGCTCGATTACCTTCTGAGAAATTGCATTGAGGAATGCACATAGCTTCACAATGGCTAATCGAACATTTTCCGGTAGAAGCCCCATCAATGCAACCGGAAGTAATTGCGTCATAACCACGTGACAGTCATGAGACCTTAGGTTTTGGAATTTTTTCTCTGCCATATTTATTATTCCCTTTATATTTGACGAGAAGCCAGACGGGACCTTCATACCGAGCAGGCATTAAAAAAAGATTTCCTTCTCTTCTTTGGTAAGAGCGTAGCTGGCAGGACCTTGATACTGCTTTGGATGCATGTCGTCTTTTTCGTTGATACATTGCTGGTCCTGCCGTGCCTCCGGTGTATCTTTTGTCTTCCCATACACGCCCAAGAAGCCTAGCAGGTTCACGCAAATATTCTTCGTTACGTGCATCACGTCGATTGTAGAGCGGACCTCTAGGACTTTCCAATAGGGTAGGTCCCAAAATATAGATTTCTTCTTCCACATGGGTGCATGTCCGTCAGCATCATTCGGAACATATTGTCCGTCAGGATCCTTTCCAAAGATTACTTTTAAATCCTTGACCATATCAAGTATATGATCACTAGTACGGTGGTCAGGCTTCTTCCGATGATCCGCATCACCTTTGAAATGCTTGCCTTTCTTTCTTAAGAGATGCCTGATCGGAAGAAATCGACGATATCCCAGGTACACATTCTTCTTACATTTATCCAAATATATACTTCCAGTCTCATCTAAACAGTGCGTGCATGCATTGTATACCTTGTTTGTTTGTCCTGAAAGGTTACTAAGAGAAGGCCAATCATTGATGGTTACAAACAGCAACGCTCGTAGGTCAAATTCCTCATGTTTGTGCTCATCCCACACACGTACACCTTTTAAATACCCCAATTGTAAAAGTTCTTCAACGAATGGCCTTAGGTACACATCAATGTCGTTGGCGGGTTGCTTAGGGCCTTGGATGAGCACTGGCATCATAATGAACTTCCGCTTCATGCACAACCAAGGAGGAAGGTAATAGATACATAGATTCACAGTCCAGGTGCTATGACTGCTGCTCTGCTCCCCAAAAGGACTAATGTCATCTGCACTTATACCAAACTATAAGTTCCTTGCGTCATCTGCAAAGTCCGGCCACTTTCTCTCGATTTTTCTCCATTGTGACCCATCAGAGGGTACTCTCAACATCCCATCTTTCTTACGGTCTTCTTTGTACCATCGCAACAACTTGGCATGCTCTTTGTTTTGGAACAAACATTTCAACCGTGGTATTACAGGAGCATACCGCATCACCTTGGCAAGAATCCTCTTCCCGGGGCGCTCGCCCTCAACCTCACCAGGGTCATCGCGGCTGATCTTATAGCGCAATGCACAGCATACCAGGCATGCATTCAAATTCTCGTACTCACCGCGGTAGAGGATGCAGTCATTAGGGCATGCATGTGTCTTCTGCACCTCTAATCCTAGAGGGCAGACAGCCTTCTTTGCTTCGTACGTACTGTCGGGCAATTCGTTGTCCTTTGGAAGCATCTTCTTTAGCATTTTCAGCAACTTTTCAAATCCCTTGTCAGATACACCATTCTCTGCCTTCCATTGCAGCAATTCCAGTGTGGTACCCAGCTTTTTCTTGTCATCTTCACAATTTGGGTACAACAATTTTTTGTGATCCTCTAACATGCGCTGCAACTTAAACTTCTCCTTTTCACTTGCCTTGTCAGATACACCATTTTCACTTGCGCAGTTCCAGTGTGGTACCCAGCTTTTTCTCTAACTTGTGATCCTCTAACATCTTCACAATTTTTTGGAAGCATCTTCTTTAACATTTTCAGCAACTTTTCAAATCCCTTGTCAGATACACCATTCTCTGCCTTCCATTGCAGCAATTCCAGTGTGGTACCCAGCTTTTTCCTGTCATCTTCACAATTTGGGTACAACAATTTTTTGTGATCCTCTAACATGCGCTGCAACTTAAACTTCTCCTTTTCACTTGCGCAGTTTCACTTTGCATCAGCAATGGCCCGACCAAGATCATCAGCGGGCTCATCTGATGCCTCTTCTTCAGCTTCTTCCCCCATTGTAGTACCATCGTATTCAGGGAACCCAGGATAGTTGTCATCATCCTCTTCTTCTTCATTGTCTTCCATTATAACCCATCTTTCTCCATGCTTGGTCCAACAGTTATAGCCGGACATGAAACCGGACTGAAGCAGGTGGATGTGAAGGGCTTTTGAGGTAGAGTAATTCCTATCATTCTTACAGACACCACATGGACAACACATAAAACCTTCCCGCTTGTTTGCCTCAGCTGCACGCAGAAAACTATGCACGCCATTAATGAACTGGGGAGAGCGTCGGTCATCGTACATTCATTGCCGGCTCATCTTCATTACACAACATCAAAGTGACCAAATTAATACAAGTTCATACATAAAGTTCATACATACTTATTCTCATAAAACAACATACAACTATCTAGCTAAAGCATTTAAATACAACAACAAATGCAATCAAAATCGCAACTAAGGTAATAATTGATCCAACAACATAATGATACCAAGCCTCTTTATTAATGACATATTTTCTAATCTTTCTAATCTTCAAGCGCATTGCATCCATCTTGATCGTGTGATCATCGACGACATCGGCAACATACAACTCCAATTTCATCTTCTCTTCTTCAATTCTTTTCAATTTTTCTTTCAAATAATCATTTTCTTTTTCAACTAAATTTAACTTGTCGACAAGAGGGTCGGTTGCAATTTCCGGTTCACATACCTCCTAGATAAAAATATCTATGTCAACTTGATGAGCATAATTGTCATAAACACGAAATGAAACAAAATAGCTATAAAAGATAATATACCACATCCGAATCATAAACTGGACGAGGGCCGACGGGGACGGATATCAAAACCATGGAACTATATATAACAACAATCATACAAGTAAGAAAATTATACAAGTAACTATCTAAATAACATTTTTTTTACAAAAAGGATAAGAACAAGAGGCTCACCAAGGTGGTGCCGGTGACGGGAAGGCGCGGGCGATCGACGGCGGTGAGGACGAGGACGGAGACGGGAAGGCATTAAGTAAACCACACCTACACATATGCAAACTAAGAAGTTAATTTGAGCTCAAATTGCATATAAATCAAATAAACTCCCACATAATTACTCCCAAACTAAAACCCACAAATCACTATACTTATAGAGCATGAAATGAGCTAACCTAGCAATGAGAGATGAAATGATGAAGTTGCTAACCTTGTAGAACCCTTGGATAGATGGGGTGCCTCCAATATGTTGACAAATCTTGGCAAAAATGGATGATGAGCTCGAGCTATAGGGGAAGGAAACATGGAGGAGAGAAAGGAAAGCTTGGGCTCGGGGTGGAACAAGCATCTATATATAGGGATATCTTTAGTCCCGGTTGGTGATACCAACCGGGACTAAAGGTCCATCTCTAGTCCCGGTTGGTGATACCAACCAGGACTAAAGGGCCTCGCAGGGACCCCAGCCTGCTGCAACCCTGTCACAACCCTTTAGTCCCGGTTGGTATCACCAACCGGGACTAGAGGTCTCCCATGAACCGAGACTAGAGATGGCCTTGCCCTCGTCCGCTCCTAGTCATTGGAACCGGGACTAATTACATTAGTCTCGGTCTCAAACCCGATCGGGACTAATGCTCCGGACAAAAGGTCCGTTTTCTACTAGTGGAAGGATGTAAGTAAGCTCATACAGTATTTTCAGCATCTATGCTAATGGTGCAGCATCTTTATGTTCACAGGTCAATCATTCCACCATCTGCACGTGCATGTGCTTGGCGGAAGGCAGATGAAATGGCCTCCTGGTCAAGTTTAAGAACAGGTTATGCTCTTTATGCTTCTCTATGATTTATCGTAGCCTATTCTTGGATTATTACTTGTGACTGTTTCGCGAAAGTGGAAGTACTTACCGCCTGCCTTCTCATGGCTTAAGCTTAGCAATATGATTATGCGCTTGTTGAGGATTTGAAGAACAGCCAGCTATTTCAGTTATGAAAAGACAGTAGACAAGCCCTATGGTCATGTTTCTTGCTACCTGTCTGTATGCATGTTGCAACTACTCCCTCTGTTCCTAAATATTTGTATTTTTAGAGATTTCATTACAGACTACATACGAATGCATCTCGCACTTTCGCTTCGGTACAACCCCTAGACACATCAACGGTCCAGATTAGCCCATACCCCTTAATAAAAAAGGGTAGGATGGGAAATCCAGTGCCCCGCGCCGTATCGCGCCCTAGAGCGCCGTACGCGGCCATACGAAGGCGGGCCCCGCCATACGCCTCGTCAGCGGCGTGGGCCTGTACAGCGGGATTCTGGGCGGTCAACGCGCAAAACCGCGCCCTCGCCCGCGTTCGCCCGCATTAGTGCGGCGCAGACTGCCAAGCGTCTCTTCGGCAATAACTCCGGTGCCGAAGAGTCCCGTCGACCGCCGCGGTGGCTTGTGGTTTGGCGTGCGGCGTCGATTCACACGCCGCCTCGGCCCGCCCGCCTTCACCACCGGTCCGCCCGCCTTCTGCCGCCCGCGGACCGCCATCAATGGCCTCCAACCACCGCCGCCGCCCCCCCTCCCCGCCCGCCGCTTTATAAACCGCCCCGCAGCACCGGCATCTGCCACTCTCGCTCGCCCCTCTCCCGCCCCTTGACGCCGCAAACTCTCTCCCGCCCTTCTCCGCCCCTCTCCCGACCCTCTCCGCCCCCCCTCCGGCCCCTCTCCGGCGATGGCGCGCCCCAACCTGACCCTAGAGGAGGCGGAGGAGCTCGCCCACTTCGGCATCCCTGCCGCGCCGGACGTGCGCCTGCCGTCGCGGTGGCGCCTCAGCGTCGACGGCGTGCCGGTGGCACCAGTGCCCGAGCCCGGCAGCCACCTCTTCGCCCGCGCCGTCGGCCTCTACCGGGCGCGGCTGTCGGTGGTGCCGTTGGAGCAGCCTGCGTACGCACCCCACAACCCCGCGTGGCCGGACATCCTCGCCGCCGACCACGAGGAGCGCATGCATGCGTTCGCCGGCCCGGGGCCGCCGGTGAAGCACAACCGCGCCCGACAGCACCAGCTGTGGGATAGCCGCTCCTTCGAGGAGGTCGTCACCCCGTACCACGCGCAGGCGGCCTCCGGCGCCTTGCCGGCCCCCACCAGCGCCAGCTTCGGGCTGTTCCGTCGCGGCGCCGCGCGCTCCACCCGCGTCGGCTTCGGCCGCGGAGGCGGCGGCGGAGGCGGCGCGGTCCTGCTCGGCGGAGGAGACCGCCGCACCGTGGCGCCTCGCGCGGCTCCTCGCTCGGCGCGGGACGGCGCTAGGTCTAGCCGTGCCCCTCCGCCGGAGCCCGCGGAGGAGCCGGAGCCCGTCCTGTTGGCAGAGTACTGGCGGTTGGCGGCGCAGGACGGCGACCCGGAGGATATGACGGGGCTGCAGACGGCCATCCGGGAGTCGGAGATGACCATGCCGCCGCAGCTCGTCCAGGACTACATTCTGGTGGCCGCCGTCGCCGGTCACCCCGAGGACCCGCCGGATTTTCCTGGGTACCACGCTGCGATGGCGGACTCCATTGCGCCCATCTTCGACGTGGCAGCAGCAGCAGCGACGACGACGACGACGACGCGTTTGGCTTTGACGAGGAGGACCTCGGCGACGTCTATGACGAATAGATTAGGGTTTATCATATGTCGTAGTAATCATTAGTTTAAATGTCGTTGAAGTACTATGTAATCGTTTGAACTTGAATGAAATGATTTTTAACTTTCAAAGTTTGTTTCGATGAATTTGGTTATATATTGTTTGTGAAATATATCATTTCAAATCTTTTGCGGTGCTAAAAAAATTGTATTAAAAATAAATTACAAATATGTTGCAAAAATTTGTGTCCGTCCGCGGACACCAACGTGAATCGATGCGAAATGACGTTTTCATTTGACATAATGATAATATGTAAACGTTGTAATAAGAGTAACAAAATAATGATGACCATCAACATATCATAATGCCATATTTAGAAATATAGCACATTTCTCAAATTACAAAATGAGTTCGCCATGCGAAACAAAAAGTTTTGACAGAACGTCTTTATCATAAATCAAAGTTCGACAAAAACCGAGGCATGCCTAGCTAGTACAGTAGTGTGTAGAAGTTATTTTTTCTTCCCCCTTGATAGCCGAATAACTTGGTTTTTCACTTCCGACAACTTATTCTTCGGCGAAAAAATAATTGAAGCTATCATGGCTTGTCGCGCATCATCAACTGATTCCTGAAAAGTAAAATATACATTTGTAATGTAAGTTGAGATATATTGAAAAAAAAAAAAATTGCATATTAAAATAGACTCACCTGGGAAAATCTACTAGTGAACTTTTCACCGTTCCAGTGCTCAAAGCATCGGAGGACGAACAAGCCACTCCTGATTCATAAATTTGACATAAATCAAAATGCATCGCAAAGATAAAACATACATAACGTGTAAGTTCAAACTCACCCATCTTCTTGCTGTGGCATGTTGTATGCAATAATAGGCTATGCCGACACATCCGGATACAGAATAACTAAACTTTCATTTGCATCTCCTATATCTCCTGCTAGTTGTTCTCTCTGCATGTGTTTCATAAAAGTTTGAAAAACTGTGTGTATGACGAGTATCTAAACTACACAAATAATAATGGAACATACCAGATCCTCAACTAATTTTCTAGTAGATTCAGCCATTTCTTCACCCATCAAAGAATCTAGAACCGGAAACTCTTTCTTTTGAGTATGCATGACTATTGTAATCCAATGGTTACCGTTCTTGTTAAGAGCAAAATAAGCCTACATGATGATCATCCAAACATGTTCACAGTGAGTAAGCATTTAAAACAAACTCATGTGTCGTTACAAATAAAACCTTATCTTTGGTTTTTTGAAATATTCAGTCATGCATCTATTAAGTGGTTCATTCAAATTGATTCCATAGTCGTATTGTTGTCGGACATCTTTGGACGGGTTCTATTTGGTTGAGTATTCAAAAGCCATTGAGTCCTGCATGTCGGTATTAGGAGACGATCCGCGGCAACTTTCGCGGTAAAGTACGATGCATAAGCGTCGATTATCTACAAAAATATTGTAATGTTATAGTGTTATATGTGTATGTATTTTGTAAAATCATAACGAAGAGACATGAGTTACTTACATCACCAGATAACCATCCATGATTTAGTATGATGGAAGCTCCACTAGTAGAAAACAGGGCTTTGAAACGGGCCAGAATATTGCATTAGTCCCGGTCGTGTTACGAATAGGGACTAATGGGTGCATCAGTCCCGGTTCATGAGGCCAGGGCGCCGGCCGGGCCTCGGCAGGAACTAGTCCCGGTTCGTCTGACCCCTTTTGTCCCGGTTCCAGACAAGAACCGGGACTAAAGGGCCTCGCTCCTGGCCCAGCCCCTTTAGTCCCGGCTGGTGGCTGGAACCGGGACTAAAGATATGCCTATATATATGCTTGCCCCTGCCCGCTCACTCTGTTTTTTTGGCCGGCCGGCGCGTGTGAGGTGTGTGCTGCTCTGCTCTCACCTCCTATGCACACGAGGTGTTCGATGAAATGCCAGAGCCACGCTTAAGCTTTCTCCTCTCCAAGCTCGACCTCCAAGCTCCATTTTCCTCAAGATTTGTCTAGGTTTGGCGGTCCGTCACGTCCCATCCCCGTGCTCACCGTCGTCGATCGCCAGCGCCGATCTCGTCGCCGGCACCACTGTGGTGAGCCTCTTGTTCTTATCTTCTTTTTAAAAGATAAAAGTTCTTATTTGTATGATTTACATAGATACTTGTATAAATTTCTTACTTTTATTATTTTTTGTTATTATATAGGTCCATGGTTATTGTATCCGCCCACGTCGGCCCTCGTCCTGTCTATGATTCGGATGTGATATATTATCTTTTATAACTATTTGTTTCATTTAGTGTTTATGAAAATTATGCCGAGCAACGTGACATAGATGTGTTTATTCTATGAGGTATGTGAACCGGAAATTCCAACCGACCCTCTTGTCGAGAGGTTAAATTTAGTTGAAAAAGAAAACGGGGATTTGAAAGAAAAATTGAAAAGAATTGAGGAGGAGAAGATGAAATTGGAGTTGCATGTTGCCGATGTCGTCGATGACCACAAGATCAAGATGGATGCAATGCACTTGAAGATTAGAAAGATAAGAAAATATGCCATTGATAATGAGGCTTGGTATCATTATGATGTTGGATCAATTGCTACCTTAGTTGCGATTATGATCGCATTTTTTGTTGTATTTAAATGTTTTACATAGTTGTATGTTAGTTTCAATTTATGTTTTAATTAGATGCTCTAGAGAGCTATATGTTGTTCTATGAGAACTATGTATGAACTTTATGTATTTATTTTTTCCTCTATAACTTTTGATCACTACTGTATTTTGGTTTTAATGTGATGATGAACTTGTATTAATTTGGTCACTTCTCTATTCATGATGTTCTGTAATGGTTTTTGATATATTAGCACATGCTATGTGGGTGAAATTAGGATACCATGCCAATTTTCAACCATTCCAGAGTTCATTTGCAGTGCTTTTCAATTTCAGGGTCATCTTAGCTCAAAATAAATCATGAAATGCATGAAAAATAGCAAATGAAGTCAGAAAAGGGTTGAAAAGTGATGATGTGGCTTTGAATGTTGCATATTGAATGAGGAAAAAGTCTTGAGTTAAATATGTTTAAAAAAATGAAATCCATTTGTAATAGACGAGTTTTCGTCCGAAACCCTAATACTTCGAAGGAGATTGTCCAGTTTGTACACGAAGTGCATCCAGTTTTTCCCGTAACCCTCTCAAATTTTTAGCACATGCTATGTGGGTGAAATTATGATATCATGCCAATTTTCAACCATTTCAGAGTTCATTTGCAGTGCTTTTCAATTTCAGGGTCATGTTAGCTCAAAATAAATCATGAAATGCATGAAAAATAGCAAATGAAGTCAGAAAAGGGTTGAAAAGTGATGATGTGGCTTTGAATGGTGCATATTGAATGCAGAAAAAGTCTTGAGTTAAAATATGTTTAAAAAAATGAAATCCTTTTGTAATAGACGAGTTTTCGTCCGAAACCCTAATACTTCGAAGGAGATTGTCCAGTTTGTACACGAAGTGCATCCAGTTTTTCCCGTAACCTTCTCAACTTTTTAGAACATGCTATGTGGGTGAAATTATGATACCATGCCAATTTTCAACCATTTCAGAGTTCATTTGCAGTGCTTTTCAATTTCAGGGTCATCTTAGCTCAAAATAAATCATGAAATGCATGAAAAATAGCAAATGAAGTCAGAAAAGGGTTGGAAAGTGATGATGTGGCTTTGAATGGTGCATATTGAATGCAGAAAAAGTCTTGAGTTAAAATATGTTTAAAAAAATGAAATCCCTTTGTAATAGACGAGTTTTCGTCTGAAACCTTGATACTTCGAAGGAGATTGTCCAGTTTGTACACGAAGTGCATCTAGTTTTTCCCGTAACCCTCTCAAATTTTTAGCACATGCTATGTGGCTGAAATTATGATACCATGCCAATTTTCAACCATTTCAGAGTTCATTTGGAGTGCTTTTCAATTTCAGGGTCATCTTAGCTCAAAATAAATCATGAAATGCATGAAAAATAGCAAATGAAGTCAGAAAAGGGAATACTATTTCCTTACAACTTCAAGTGATTGTTACTATCTTGTGCACATTCTGTTTCGCTTACTCGAGGTTAAGTGAAATTAACGAGTTATACGTGCGCATTTTCCACTTTATTCTGCTAGACATTCAGCTTGAAGAGGGAAAAATAACTGTCATGGACTCGAGACGTAAAGACCCTAAGGAGTGGACGAACATGAGGCAAATGCTTCAGAAGTAAGTTCAATCATTATCGCACCATATCGGCAACTTTCGTTCATTTCCTGATATCAAGTAATCATTTTCTTTGCCGGGCAGGGTTTGGAAAAAGTTCACCAAAAAGGTTAGGGGTGTCACCTGGAAACCGGAGCTGCAATTTGTACACCCCAAAGTAAGTACTACTCTAGTACCGCGCATCTCTCATTGATTATAGTTTCAATACCATTATCATGCTTGGTTATCATTTTGATTGAACTCTATTCTCGTAAAGTGCTTGTGGCACGCACCCGGGACTAATTTATGTGCATAGTACGTTTGCGAGTTCATTCGCCACTCGACCTCTGAGCGGGGCCGGGGCATATCTTTAGAACAATTTGAAGTACGTAAACAATATTCACATTTTTATTTTATTACCATCAATTGTATTGAGTTTCATTCATATATTGACCCCCTTCTTTAAATTAGATCTGGCAGAAGCGGGACGAACTCCTACCAACTGATCGCATATGAGCAATTCAAGAGGAATTGGCAGATTCTTTGTTGATCATGTCATACCTAAACATGGAGAATACCATCGGGAGATGATATGCGATGTTGGCAATTAGATATTAAGATCGTAAGAGATGTTATATTGTATATATTATATGTAATAGCGTCAAATAGTTTACGAAAACTTGTTGCATTGTTTGACTAAGCACGGAGAAAGAGAGGTCACTTCTTCTCTTTATATATTGATCATGACGATGTTGTGTAATGGCATTCTTTGATTGCTATATGTAGTAGCTAGCGTCGAGTTGAATGAAAAGCATAAAATAAAAATGGTAAACACAAAAATAAAAGGGGGAAACACAATATGAAAACCCCTAAAACCTCCAAAATCCCTAAACCCCTCCTTTCAAAGAAAAAAAACCCAAGCGCCTGGCAGCTGCTGACGCGTGGCTGCCTTTTAGTCCCGGTCGGTGTTACCAACCGGGACTAAAGGTCCTCCTGCCAGGCGCCCCACGGCGGCCACGTCGAGCTCCTTTAGTCCCGGTTCGTAAGCCAACCGGGACTAAAAGTGACGGGCATTAGTCCCGATCGTTTTGTCCCGGTTGCAGAACCGGGACTAAAGGCCCTCTGGAACCGGGACTGATGCCCTATTTTCTACTAGTGCTCGTTCGGTAGTGAGTACGTCGTTCATGCCACCATTGTATATTGGTTGCTTCTTATTCTTTTTGACTTCTCATACGCCCGGACGTACTGCACTGCCGCAGTCACCACTCCATCTGCAGAATAAATGTCAGCAGAGCTTTGTTCCTCAAACAACTCTACAACAAATGTCAAGTGTGTTAGCGAGACAACATTTTTAAATAGTTCATACATTAATTTATAGTAATAAGGTAAACTTACTCGTTTTAACTGTACGTTTAGCAGGCTTAGGCGTTGTAATGAAAGGAGACTTGACATTCTTTGAAGGGATTCGTGTTCGTTTCCCAAGAATCTGCTCCGTCCTCTCTTCAATAGCGCTACAATCGTCTGACATACCCTGAGACTTATCTTGATCATTTGGTGTTGCTTGCCATTCCTTCTCATCTGCAATATCATCTGTCCGTAACGATGATACCTCCTTCTGTTCTGACTCTTCCGGTAACTGTATAGGGTCCTCTTTGTCACCTTTATAGGCACTGAAGTTCCCTATTGTGTCTCGTTCAGAAAGAATATCATTGTTGCCAAGACCCTTTGGACCTTCAGGCGTGTGCAAGTCATCATAATGAAATTCTTTTCGAAATTTTTTGTTGTTCTCACCGAACATATTCTCTTCTTGTTCTTCAAGGTTACCCGGTTTGTAGCGCACTCCGGTTTTATTCAGTTCCTCTATCATCCTCTACAACATAATAAAAATTGAAGTTAGTTTGTACTTTTTTGAGGAACATAATAAAATAGATGAACATGTAATTGATGGGATTGTCACCTGGGCATATAACTCCGGAAGTCGGAGAATTTCCTTGCGAATCTCCTTTATATCATTCATAACCCGGTTCATAAAAGGCTTCAGGCTCGCGGGAGCATCCGACGTACTATCGTCTTTCCTCTTTCCTGTGACGCTTGATTTTTTGCTACTTGGTTTTTTATTACTTTGTGAATGCTGACGTGCATTCTTTGTCCTTCTATATTCATCAGTAATGTGATCCTCTATCTGCATTATGGGAAACAAAAAATTAGCTATTTTATACACAATAGTAATGGAATTAAAAATAAAATTTTGTACTACCGTTCCATGGCCACGTCCATTGGCGATGTCGTACTTGTCCCTTAACTCAGCACGGCTTTCTGTCCAATTTTTCATCAAAGGACTCAACAGTGATAAGGGATCATATTTGGGCCCCGTGGTTGGCTCGACCTTCTCCCAATATAAGTACTATAAAATAAATAATTTATGTAAGTTAAAGAATTATGACGAGTAGCACATATTAATGAAAATGCACGCATGAATAAAAAAACATACCTGAAGCAGCGCAAGGTTTCCAGGTTGCCATTGCCTAACACGACCGTCTTGCAAAACTTTACCAACCTCCCTCAAACATGTTCGCAACGTGAAGGCGTTAAAGTTCAACTTGCTGATTAGCTTTACATCTTGCACCAACGTGCAGTATTTCTTCGGAATATATACGTCAGACATTGGTGCAATTATAGTTCCTAACAGAACTAGAACCGTCATACGGACGAAGTCATCGTCGCCGGATTTATCCCTCACAATTTTTTCAATCAAATCATCAATCATTATGTTACCAATTTTTCTGTCCACAAATTGAATTGGTATTTTTTTATTGAATTCTTTCCTTTGGTGTTAAGAATACCAAAAACATCAACCCCTTCATTCTTGAAGCCAAATATAGCAAACACGTCGTCCGGCCTCAGTGAAATAAGACCTTCACTGCCTAATGGTTCTTGTATCATGAATTTCTCATTGTTTGAATTATACCCTTTTATCAAAAAATGCAACAGAAAATCTCTCATTTTGATGGACGGTATAAGCAACATTTCTTGTAAATTCGATGCATAAAAGCTTAAAACGATGTCCAGTTGTAAGCCTCTCGACGAGGCTAAGCCACTTCTGTACTGAACATGCGATCACACCTTTGATGTCCATACTGCATTATTTTTTGAGTAAACTTATATTACTTATTTCGTTATAATTACTATAAACAGTAATTAAAAAAAGCATTTATAAATGACCTGAATTCGTCGGCGATGACCGACCAGGTGTGGGCGATGGGCGGCCGGTGGGGACGGCGGTGGAGACTCCTCGCGTGGCGGCCGGTGGCCGGTTGTGGGCGCGCACAGGTCGTTCTGCGGCGCAGGTCGACTCGGAGGTGGCGTAAGGGGGTGGGCTTGGGCGTGCGTGTACGACGAGTGGCGCGGCGAAGGGCGATCTCGGGGTGGAGGCGGCGCAGGGCGATAACGTAGCGGCGCAGGGGCGATCGCGGGGTGGAGGCAACGCAGGGCGATCACGTGGCGGCGCAGGGGCGATGACGGGGGTGCGGGCGGCAATGGGCGATCACGTGGCGACGCAGGGGGCGCGTGCGTTACGGGCGTAGGGTTTCTGCTTGGCCGGCCCAATACGCCCACGTAGGGCGACATGCATGGCGGGTTTGGGCGATCTGTTCGCCCCAAACAGGTGCCGCCAAAAGGCCCTTGTCCCGCCTTATTTTTTTTATACACAATGTTTTATAAATCTTTTATAAGTATTTGTTTTGATTATCAATTAGTAACATTCACGAAACGGTCCCATTTTTTTATGCAAGTAGCAGCATCCGTGTTAAGCATCGGTGCCATGTTTGAACGACGTCTGACGTTGGATGGATTTTCTAGGATTTTATCGTCGAAAATGGCCGAAATACTACCCGGACGTGACGCAACGTGTGATCGTTGTCGGATTTCGTTCATATTTGGCGTGGAGTGATCCCATGACCATGTCCACCTCCTCGCAAAAGTTGGGTAAATTTCATGCATGTATGCATGTACAGTGTGTACAAACGGAGGTGTTTCACAAAGACCGGTAGTTCTCCTTGTACATAGATTTGTTTTCAAACTTCACGAAACGGTCCCAAATTTTTTATGCAAGTAGCAGCATCCGTGTTAAGCATCGGTGCCAAGTTTCAATGACGTTTCACGTTCGATGATTTTTCTAGGATTTTACTGTCGAAAATGGCCGAAATACTGCCCGGACGTGACGCAACGTGTGATCGTTGTCGGATTTTGTTCATATTTGGCGTGGAGTGATCCCATGACCATGCTCACCTGCTCGCAAAAGTTGGGTAAATTTCATGAATGTATGCATGTACAGTGTGTACAAACGAAGGTGTTTCACAAAGACCGGTAGTTCTCCTTGTACATAGATTTGTTTTCAAACTTCATGAAACGGTCCCAATTTTTTTATGCAAGTAGCAGCATCCGTGTTAAGCATCAGTGCCAAGTTTCAATGGCGTTTGACGTTCGATGATTTTTCTAGGATTTTACCGTCGAAAATGGCCGAAATACTGCCCGGACATGACGCAACGTGTGATCGTTGTCGGATTTCGTTCATATTTGGCGTGGAGTGATCCCATGACCATGTCCACCTCCTCGCAAAAGTTGGGTAAATTTCATGAATGTATGCATGTACAGTGTGTACAAACGGAGGTGTTTCACAAAGACCGGTAGTTCTCCTTGTACATAGATTTGTTTTCAAACTTCACGAAACGGTCCCAATTTTTTTTGCAAGTAGCAGCATCTGTGTTAAGCATCGGTGCCAAGTTTCAACGACGTCTGACGTTCGATAATTTTTCTAGGATTTTACCGTCGAAAATGGCCGAAATACTGCCCGCACGTGACGCAACGTGTGATCGTTGTCGGATTTCGTTCATATTTGGTGTGGAGTGATCCCATGACCATGCCCACCTTCTCGCAAAAGTTGGGTAAATTTCATGAATGTATGCATCTACAGTGTGTACAAACGGAGGTGTTTCACAAAGACCGGTAGTTCTCCTTGTACATAGATTTGTTTTCAAACTGCACGAAACGGTCCCAATTTTTTTATGCAAGTAGCAGCATCCGTGTTAAGCATCGGTGCCAAGTTTGAACGAAATCAGACAAGTAACGCACATTGCGTAATGTCCGGTGAGTATTTTATGGATTTATCGTCGAAAATTCATAGGATGTCTGATTGATTCGAAATTTGGCATGCATGCTTGTATTGTTGATAGTATGCAACATAAAAAAATTCAGCCCATTTGTAGGATGTCAAAAAAACGTCCTTCGAGACGGACCCTTCATTCCTACCCGAACGGCCTCTCGCGAACAAGGGTATTTTTTGACCATCTTCAGAATGGCATCAAATATTGCCAGGTTGTTCATAAGCCTATCCTAGGACCTTACAACAAATTTGAACGAAATCAGACAAGTAACGCACGTTGCGTAACGTCCGTTGAGTATTTTATGGATTTATCGTCGTAAATTCATAGAAAATTCATAGGATGTCTGATTGATTCGAAATTTGGCATGCATGCTTGTATTGTTGATAGTATGCAACATAAAAAAATCAGCCCATGTGAAGGATGTAAAAAAAACGTCCTTCGAGACGGACCCTTCATTCCTACCCGAACGGCCTCTCATGAACAAGGGTATTTTTTGACAATCTTCAGAATGGCCTCAAATGTTGCCAGTTGGTTCATATGCCTATCCTTGGACCTTACAACAAATTTGAACGAAATCAGACAAGTAACGCACGTTGCGTAACGTCCGGTGAGTATTTTAGGGATTTATCATCGTAAATTCGTAGAAAATTCATACGAAGTCTGATTGATTCAAAATTTGCCATGCATGCTTGTCTTGTTGATAGTATGGAACATAAAAAAATTCAGCCCGTTTGAAGGATGTCGAAAAAAACGTACTTCGAGACGGACCCTTCATAAGATCCCCGTTTAGTATCACATTTGGCATATAAAAAAGTTCTTGATCGTGGACGGATCTACGGTACTGAACTGATGTAGGTCATGCTTTCTCAAAGACAAAGCATCGCCTGCACCAGCACAGTAAGGTAGGACCGCCACAATGAAGGACTTAACATCATTAACAAATGAGTCTATTTAAATCGGTGAATCAAGACTTATGAAAGCAATGTGGGACTATTAATAGCAATGCACTAAGTAGGGCGGTTACCGCAGCACGCGGCGTGCACATGCCGCCTATTGCATTCATCAGGCAGCTGCATCGTCGCCGCAAAACGGCCCAGTAGGCCTGGCGAAGGCGCTGCTGGAGCGGCCCACCTCCGCCCGAGCGGCAACCTGCGCCGCGCGTACACATGCGCAAACTTTAGTACCACCTCGCCGAGCGAGGGCGCGTTGGACCGGCTTAAATAGCCGACGCCCTGACAGCTAATAAATTCTCTATATGTTTATCCGCCGCTGCGCCCGGTCCACGCCGTCTGTCGCCCGAAGTGCCGACCACCCAGGGGCCGTTTAGGCCGCCGTTGTTAGGATTATTAATTTTTTTAAAAAAAGCGAATGAACGCCGCTGATCGCCGGCTACTACTAATGCAAGAACCAAGAACGTCGCTGATCGCCGGCTAATGCTACAGCACTTATATAAATAACAGTAAATAAAAACATCGTCAACGTCTGAACAGTAACACGTAAAAATATCATTTATAATGTATCATCAGCATAATGCCGCTGTCTGACATTAAAACAAACAAGTTTATAGCGATAATCCATTATTACAACAAAACAATTCAACATTTTCAATATAACATAACTTGATATCTTTATTCAAATAGTCCGTGCTTTGATCATCATGCCATGTTCCTGCATAAAAAGACATGATCATTTGTGAAAATTTCATAAATACTTAAATGAAGAACATAACTCAATTGAACAAACGAAAACACGTACTTAGGATTTTCAGGACAATTGTTTTTAAAGTGACCTTTTGTTCTGCATAAGCCGCATAGCCGTGTTGGAGGTTTTTCGTCAAAAGCTTTTGGTCTACCATTTTTAGTCACGTCAGGATCATCCTTCGCAACCTTATGTTGACTCACATACTCACGCTCCTCAACATCCTTGTTCGCTATTATATCCTCCAGACAAGCCTTCAACTTGTCGAATAAAAATGGTTTATTACATGCGGCGTGAGATGCTTCTGCAGATAATATAGTCAACTCACTGTACTTAGCTCTCTGCTCAGTACCAGCCCATCCCCATGCAAACAGATCGCTGGTGCGCTTAACGGGCAGCCCACCTCTAGCATTTTGGGTGAATCTGCGTAGTACTAAACACTTAGGTATTCCACGTAAGCGCGACTGCGTGAGCACGTAAAGAATATGTTTGCAAGGGAGACCTTTGCGACTCATACTTTTACAACTGCACTTCACTGTTTCTTCAGAATTATCCGGTGCATAGTCCACCTTGAATATGAGATCGCTATTATTCTTCCATGCCACTACAAATCTCTGACCGGCTGCTCCTCTTAGTCTTTCAACGATTCGAAGTTCCCCTGCCTTCTTCAAATCTTGTTGCAACATGTAAAAGTTTGTCGCAGTGAACTCACGGGCAGCGGCTTTCTCAATGTGTTTAAACTCATCGAGAACTGCTACTGGGAGTGTCTGTGTGGCCCTGCAGTCATCATACGCCTCGTTTTCACGTAGACAAACGATACAGTTCTCGTAGTGCACAACCATATCAACGATGGTCATACCAGAGTCCAGATGCATATGGAGGCACGAGTTCAGACTCTCGCTCCTCTGGTTACTCCGCATCCCAAGAAAGAACCCACCAGAAAGATATGACGCTGCCCAAAGCCTCTTCTTTGTGTACATCCTACGCAGCCATGTCTTAGTTTTCTCCGACTGCCATTTAGCTGTAAATGTTGCCCATCTCTCCTCAAAGACTGTATGTGTAGTAGTATAGTAAAGAAGAGCCCTGAACTCCTTCAGAGATTTATGATGAAGGTGTTTCTACATGTTTTTCTCGATGTGCCACGAACAAAGTCGATGCCACGCGTCCGGAAGGACCTTCCTTATGGCCCTTATGATGGCTGCGTCTCCATCAGTAATTACAGATCTGGGGTTCTTCTGACAGTGAGCTCTCAAGAACGTCTGAAGCAACCAAACATGCGTATCTTCCGTCTCGTCAGACACAATAGCACAGCCAAACACTGTCGTGCAACGGTGATTGTTGAGCCCCACGAAAGGTATAAACGGCATTCCATACCTATTCATCTTGTACGTGCTGTCGAAAACGGTCACATCACCGAAGTCAAGATAATCCCGACATGAGTGTGAATCACACCAGAACAGGTTTTTCAGCCTGCCTTCATCGTCAACTGTGTGCTCAAAGAAAAAATCTGCATCCCTGTCCTTCCTGGTCATCATGATCCCAATGGCAGTGTCAACATCACCCTTTGCAAGCAATTTCATCTTCTCTCTGTAACACATGTTATAAAGCTTTCTCCTCCCAAAACCAGCCTTAGCATACGACCCGTACCTGCTGACGAAGTTGTCAAAAATAATGTGCTTTCTGATCCCAGCTCCTGACATAGCTAAAATCTCAAGCCTCTGAAATTCCTTAACCTGATTATGTGACCGGAGATACGTAACTTCGTCTGGTCTAGCAAGAATGTGACTATGAACATCGCTGAAACTGCTGACATACCAAATTGCACGCTGACTATCAAGCTTCACTGTTAGATGGGCTTCACACAAGCAACGACTCTCCGGTCTGAGCCTCCGGGTCCTTCCTTCCATGGTACAAAACTTGGCCTGTCGTTTTCCAGCCCTAGAACACAAAAAACCGACTGAAGCGCATAGCTCTCTCAGCACCCTTTTTCCATCTCAGTAAGTCCCTTCTGATGCTGAACCCACGTACGCGTTAGAGAAATCGTACGCCTCCTCTTCTGACCTGAACGTCGTGGCCATCACCTTCCAATGCATGTCCAATGACTCTTGCTGAAATTCATCATATCCAATGTCAAAATTACACTCATCACCAAATTCATGCTCATCATTTCCGCTAGTGCCAGTAACGTGTCCCTGCATAAATTATACATACAACCATGTCAGTCAGTTGATGTACGACGACTCAGATATACAACTTCTCTTCAAAACTTACTTTGCTCGAGCTCTCGTCATAAGATGCGTCGACATCGCTCTGGTTAATGTAATCATCGACATTCCACTCATAGTACCCATCCGCATGCAGTTGCGCACATGTACAATAATATATGTCAGTGTTAATAAGGTTGTTATGTCATCGCATGGTCTCATTAGTTTTGAACTTACCTGGTTACCGCTTTCAGCATATGAATCATCTATATCCATATTCTCATTGTCATCATCCTCATCTACCTGAATGAATAAAAAAAATATACATGTCAGTTTCTTTGTGTATGTTCGTAATTCATGTGTTTGTCATAGTTGATGACACATACATTGCCACTGTAAGATTCATCCATACTCATATAGTTCTCCTCGACATGATGATATACATTCAAAAACGACGATCCATCTTCACTTCCCCAATCATTGCTGTCATAACCCGTCTCTTCCTCCATCTATATACGATGTTTATACATAGTGTTAGATCAAATGAAACCTCACATATAATCATCGAAAATATAACTAGTTTCATTATAATTTGCTTAACGGTACGCCGCATCTCATTGCAATGACTAAGCTCATAATATGATGATATCTCGCCTACCTCCTGGCTGTCGTCGTAGAGGTCACGATCGTCCATGGTCATCGGTGACGAAGGCGACACGTGGACATCGTGGGGGCCAACGTCGGCGTGGCAGTCAGCAAAGACAGCGCGTGGCCAGGCGACGATGACGCCGACAAAACTTGAGCAGCGGCACCAACGGCGGAGGGATCTAGGTTTTCGCCGCCGCCGGCCGCTAGGCGATCGTACACGGGCGGCAGTCGCGCGATCTTCGGCGAACTGCTTTTTTTTCCTTCCCACGAACAGGCGACGTGGCACGTGCGGGGCCTACACGGGCAGCAGTCGTGCGGCGTACGCGGGGCGGTCTGTACGGCGTACGCGGGCGGCTGTACGGCGCACGGCACATACGGCATGTGAAATGACCCCCCTACCCCTTATACGTTGGGGGGGGGAGTAGTACCGAAGCGCGGCTCATGCATATAGACATAGTTTAGAGTGTAGGTTCACTCATTTTGTTTCATATGTAGTCCGTAGTTGAATCTCTACAAAGACAAATATTTAGGAACGGAGGGAGTAGTTGCCTCTTTTTGTTGAACTGTAGGTTAGCTGAGGCTTGATTTTCCCCCGCTACTGATGAAAGTACAAGGAGTATTGAAATAGTTTTTTTTAACGGTTCCGGCAGGTAATGGTGTAGTCTGACATAGTATAAACATGTAAACTCTTATACCCACTAAATACGGCTGCCACAATGTACAAATACAGACGTGGACCCATTAATGTGCAACTTCCATGCAAAAAAAAAAAAGAGTGTGTGTGAGGCGCTATATGCATTCTAAAGTATTCTCTCTCCCCCAATGCAAAAGGCTTCTATTTAACTTCATTGTAAAAATTTGGACGATAGATATCTTTTAGACCAGAAATGATGCGATCCTCGCAAAAGGTAAAGAAAAAATTTCCCATTCTGCATGGTTTTTGCAAAACTACCTTGTAAACCTCTGCATGATTGCGGACGGAAATTCTGAGATAGATCGAAAAGGGAAAAAATCCTATGGTTAAATTACCAAACTTGAAACATCATGATAATACAAAGGAAAAAGGTGGCAAAAGCCAGATCTTGGTTGGGCCAAGGTCAATATTGATGGACGTTTCTGGAGGAAAGCAGGAGCGTAGTGTGGGGAGCTGTGGTTCGAGAATATCATGAAAAAAATATTTTATCTGCCTGGGATTATACACCACAGCCATTGCTTGCCTAGAAGGATTATGAAAGACGGTGTCAGGTACTGATCTACCTCTAATCATTTAGAAGGATTGCAGTTTGGTGGCAAAGACGCTCGACCCCTCGTCTGTTGATTGGTCAGAAATTGGAGCGATTGAAGGAATTTCATGCCTTAAAGCAAGGAAACAGAGAAGTTAAAGTCTGCAAAGTGGATAGAAGGGACAACAATTTAGCTCATAGTCTTTCCCAGTTCGAACGTAGAGAGATATGTGGTGAGGTTATGCAAGTTACAATGCCAACCCGCGTGTTGAGCGTGGCCTTGCGCAATTGTACGAACATTATTTTCTCTGTTTAATTAATACAACTCTCTATTAAAAAAACTTTGCTTTTTTTATTATTATAATTCGTAGCGAGAAGTTTTTCAGAACAGGATCAATCAAGGATACATTTGAACTAATTTTATTTTTACTGTTTCACTCATTTCAAAGAATACAATTTCACTCGGTCCAAAATTGGGATTCACTAATTTGAGAAAGCATGTTTCTCTCATTTCAGAAGACTATTTTCATGTGTTTAGAAAAAGGTTTCACTTATTACAAAAACACACGTACTTCAAATAAACATAATTCACTTATTTCGGAACACATATTTCAGGGACTTCACGTATTTCAAAAACGCTTGGTTAAGTCAATACAGAAAAGCTGATACCACTAATTTCAGAAATTAGTTTCACTCATTTATGAAATGGTTGACTCAAATAAAAAAACATGACAACTGATTTCACTTATTTCAAAGCACCGATTTCACTCAACCCACGAAATATGATGTCACTCATTTCAAATAATAATTTCACTCCTTTTAATAGCAGTATTTCACTCGACTGGAAAAGCACATAGCACTCGTCTGAAAATGTATTTCACTTGTTACAAATTTGTCTATTTCACACATTAGAAAACACAGATTTTAGTCGTTTCAAAATTTTGTTTCTCTCATTTTCGAAAGCTGATTTCAATAATTTCAAAACTCATTTTTAATGTGCAAAAACTAGTTTCACTCATCAGATGAAACGAATGTCACTCATCTCAGAATAATATTTTAACTCAATTGAGAAAACAAATTTCACTCACTTAAGAAAAAGTATTTCACCCATTCCAAAAAATTAGTTTCGCTCAATTCAAAAGATCTTGTTTTTTATATTTCAGAAACCTGAATTCAGTCATTTGGAACGTTGAACATAAAACTTGTATTAAATAAATCTAGGTTTGATCTTCTTCTAAAGGTCTTTGCTTAGGAATTAAAATATATAAAATATTTCAAAAATAACAATGTATAAAAGATATGAAGTGTTGAAATTGATAAAGAGAAAATAAATGGAAGGGATTTGTACCACTCTACCACATGCAATGTCAAGGGAGGCTCTCTCTCATCTAACACGGCCCCCATCAACCTAACATTTATTTGACTAAAAACATAAATACAACTTCGCACTAATACTTTGACATACACATGCATGTGGTCTCACACATTTACATCTGGCAGCATCAAACTGGTGTTAAGACCACCGTTAGGAAACGGAACCGGTAAAAATGACTTTGCGCATGGGGTATAGCTCCACTTCTCATGATTTTCAGCAACTTCGGTATTTCTTTTTGTAGCCTACAATATTTATTTGCCTCTGACATTCTGCATTGCAGATCGATGGAAAACCAAACCAATACAAGTTTGGATGAGACTGGTGAAGAGGAAAATAAAGGAGCAAATGAGTAAGTCATATCTGACAAGTATTGTATTTTGTTTGATCTGTTTACTATCAGAAATTGGTTTCTCATTTTTATTGTAAATCAAACTGGATAAATAAAATTCTGCTGAGCTGCATTATTTGCACTCAATGGATAGTTATACCTTCAGCTTGGAATCCACATACTTGATGTTGTCTTGTAGTTTCATGTACTATTTGTTTTTTGCAGGACAAGTCACAGACCTAGTTGGGCACCACAAATTCGCATGAGATTTAGCACTTTGGAAGAGGCTTGGAACTTTTGGGAGTATTACGGATGTAGAATTGGGTTTGGTGTCAGGAAGAGATATGCAAATCCAAGTAAGTTCGACGGTATAATCACATCAAGAAGATTTGTTAATCACAAAGAGGGTCATAAGAAATCAGACAAAAGAGAGATCACCTAATTAAGCAACCCCGAGCTGAAATTGGAACTTGTTCACATGGGACTTACCATAGATCGAGAAGTGGGGAATTATAAAGTTTTTGATCTTGTTCTCGACCACAATAACAAGCTGCAATTGCCGGAAACATGTCATCTTTTGCCATCACAGCGGAAGATTTCAGAAATTCAAGCTTTTTTACATTGAAAATTGCTACTGAATATGGTATTGGGCTAAAAGCCGCACATGAGCTAGCTCGTCGACAAGTTGGAGTATCTTTGGCGCGAGAAGACGATACAACGTCATATTATGGGCGCGAGCGCTATGTCTCGCACTAAGTGAGACAGTAGCAGCTCTTGCTGAAGCATTTCCCTCCCCTCGCGTCCTATTGGCCCGGCCCATTGAAGAGTACATATTTAGATACATTAAAACTGTGCAACTTTCCAGCCCTCTCAGGCCATCACACTTTGTGGCTGTTCGATCTTCAATGCTGAGCATTTTTGGCCATCAGATTTGCTGTGAATCACACGTAATCTGGCTTGCTTCGCTATTAACGATCGCAAACCTTCATGGGCCTCTGCTCTGGTGACTTATTTGGGCATCTCAGATTAATTGGGCCTAATGAGCCTATAGCAGCCCCCGCTAAGCTACATGAAGGATGAAGCCACCTAACACGCCTCCCATCCTTTCCGTGGCGGCTCTATATATTACTGGCGCTCGCCTCCAGCCTTAATCCCCTTCACCCCGGTTGTACTCCTCCCATCAGTTTGTTGTGTTCATATCCCCGCGTTTGTGATGCCCACAATAATGGCCTAGCTCCCTTTCCCCAACGTTGGATTTGACGCCCCTATGTGCCACTCACCCTCACATCAGCCGAAATCTGGATGTATCCCATCTTTGATCCTCCTGCACGCCTCGCCTCACACACGCCTCGCCCCCCTCCTGTCTGAGGTTTGATTTTCAGAATTTAATTTGGTTCAATACCATTGATTTCCTTCTCATACACTTTTAACAAGACCATCAGTTGATTCGACTGTTCTTATCTCCGTGCTCTGTTGAGAATGTGCATCTCCTGATTCTGTTCCTTACTTGTGATATATTGCCATACAGGTGTTGTCTTCTCTACTACTCTGGAAATTATTGACGAAATTTGTTGCTTCAATGGTCAACCCCATTACCAGCTATCTTTTAATGTTACTACACTGTGAAATTGTAATATGCTATGAAACAAAGCTCAAAACTTAATTTAGAAATACATATATGTGTAATCAGTTTATCGCTCTCTATATTAGATTTAGATTTTGACCGTAATGGCCTTGGTGATCCAAAACTTTTAGTTGATTCATCCAAACATTTGATCTTATTTACGAGGTAAGATTATTTTACACAAGTGAGCAGGTTTGTTTAGTACATATATGTGTAATCAGTTTTCTGTCATTTTTTAAAAACTTACATCACCTGTCAAGAGGGTAAAAAGGATATCTATCTTCACCGACAGTCCATGGTCCTCAAGTGTCTGTACAGAAATGCCTTCGAAGAAAAGAACAAAAGCTTATGCAACTTTCTATTAGTATGTACGTTTTCTTTTATCATGATGCATTTGCAGATGAATTTTTTACAACACTGCGCTAGATGATGATGATGATGATGATGATGAGCATTGCCTGTATACTTTGTGTTGTAGGTTGTACTCGCAGCAGCTGAATGATGATCTTTTTCCCGCTTCAAATATGAGGTGATTGGTTGTCTTGCTTGCCATTAGTGTTGGATGCAGCAGTGCATGGAATTCTCTGGTACCTGTGCCCATAGGTCTTCCATTCAGATTGTGGAGTTGAAGAAGGCAGACAAAATATCAACTTCAGGCTTCATTCCCTCTCGTGTGTAGTTTAGCGAGGTTTTCTTTCTTGCAAAAAAAAATCTCTGTTTGAAACCTCAGTAGTAAGGGATTTTTTTTATTGTGTTTCTGCAGAAAACATGTTCTTATCATCTCAGTGAGTTTGCAACAGAGCACATGTTTCTCAGAAATGATGTTTCTTTGTATGCAGAGCTACGAGCAGAATATGAAGATTTTTCTGGCATCCTCACATATGTGGTGGTTTATTGCATTTTCAGATCTTTATCCCTATAGCTGGGTGCAAAATTACAAATGCTAGCCGCCAGCCCACACTATACCCTATAAATTATTGTAGTTCCCTGCAAATTCTTATTGAAGGCTACTGCTATTTGTTCACTGAGTGAAAGCTATAGTTGGCGCTCTGTCATAGCTTAGTACACAAAATTATTATCTGTTAGGATATTACTTACTACTGACAGTTGCCCTGTCCTAGCTTGGTACATAATGTAATTATCTCTTAGGTTATTACTTACTACTGACAGGAGTATCTTTCATAAAAAGGGAAACATTCATGGAAGAAATTATTTCAGTCTAACTTAGCATTTTCCATAGTTTATCTTGTCTCCAATTATTTACAGAAAAATCATAACTCTCTTATCATAAACATTCAAAATAGACGGGCGCAGCAACGCGCGCCATCAATGATCTAGTTACATAAAAAGAGAAGGAGAAAGGAGAGAAGCAAGGATTGAAACCTGGTGTCCCACGCTGCGCTAGCCAGTCCGCCCAAGTCCCCAACACAATATGAACTAGGGGCGCATCCTACCTTGGGCTATTTGATCCAGTTTTCTTTTTTTTTGTTTTTTTTTCTTTCTTTTCTTTTTTTCTCGGTTTTTTCATTCTTTTTTGCATTCTGTTTCTTTGTTTTTTTATATATATTTTCGGTTTTCTTTGTTCTTTTATTTATTATTTTACATTCTTTGTATATATCAATAACACTTTTCTAATACATGTCTAAGATTTTTCAATACAAATTATACATTTTTGTAATATGGTCAACAAATTTATATACATTTTCATTTTCTTAAATGCTTGATTAATAGTTTTCAAATGAAAATAGTAACCTTTCTTTAATACATTGTCAACAATTTTTAAAATTCTTGATTAACATTTTTATATACATGTTGCAAAAATATAATCAGTTTTTAATACATGGCCAATATTTTTTCTATATAAATTAACATTTTTTAAATGCTTGATTAACATTTTCAAATGCTTGTTCAACATTTTTTCAATGCTTGATTAACATTTTATATACAGTGATCAAAACATTTCGTTATTTTTCTGACGCATGGTAAAAACAATTTCTATACATTGAAATAATTTTTTAAACATTTGTTTTTCAAATTGTAGAGTAACATTTTTATATACGTGATGAAAACAATTCACCTTTTTAATACATGGTCAACATTTTTTCTATACACATTTAACATTTTACAAATACTTGATTAACATTATTTAAACACTTGCTCAACATTTTTTTCGAATGCTTGATTAACATTTTTTAAATACATGATCAAATTATTTCACACAAAATTTATTTTTTGTATGCATTTTCCATATACGTGATAAACATTTTCTGTATGAACATTTAAATTTTTTCAAATGCTTGGTCAACATGTTTCAGATATTTTATGTAGATTGATTTTGTAATATATTTGTTTAGAATATTTGGAAGTATACAAAAAAGTAAAAGAAGAAAGCAAAAAAGAGAAAAAAGGTAAAAAGCCAAATTAAAAAACGAGACATATTAGTGCGATTAGGCCGGCTAAACTAGTGCAAACCTTCATCCAATCTTCCGCTCGTCGCGCATGAAGTGAGACATATTAGTGCCCTATTTTGGCGCGGCGTCTATTTCTCGCATTAAGTGAGACAAGATGTTACTCTCGCATTGAGCGCTACAGTAAGGGGCTAGACAGGTAGCGCACACTTCAAAAAAAATAGGAAGAGAAAAAGGAACAAACAATGGGGGGTTTCGAACCATTGTTGATTTCATGGTGTGCTTGCCACTGGGCTAGAATCACGTTCATGCTTTTTTGTTTTGTTTTCCCTTTGCTTATTCCCCAATTTTCCTCTATTTTCATTCTTTTGTTCAACATTTTTATGTATAAGATCAGCATTGCTTTTAAATGCTTGTTCAATATTTTTTTCAAATACTTATTCAACTATTTTCAATATATTTTCAACATTTTTAAATACTTGTTCAACATTTTTCAAATAGTTGTTCAACATGTTTGAATGCTTTTTCAATAGTTTTCAAATACTTGTTCAACATTTTTATATACACGATCAACATATTTTTCAAATATTATTCTAATTTTTTTTCAAATAATTGTTCCACATTATTTTCAAATAATTGTTCCACATTTTTTAAATACGTGTTCAACATTTTCTAAATACTTGTCACCATCTTTATATTCCTTGTTCAACATCTTTTAAATGTTTATTGAAGAGTATTTTTTGTAATATATATATATTTTAAATATTTTAAACTATACAGTAAGGTAAAAGAAGAAAGCAAAAAACGTAAATAAAAAAACATGAAAACAAAACAAAACAAAACAAAACACAGGTTGGAGTTTCATGGGTCACTCTCAAGTGCCATCACTTGACGCGTTCTCAATCGCCGCCACATGTTGTGTTTTGGGCGTTTATTCTGATTTTTATTTATTTTACGTGTTTTTGACCTTTTAGATGGTCTTTTTCGGTTTTTCACCAGTCTTTCCTAGCTTTTGGATGAAAAAATTTCAAAAAAAATTCGCACGAAAATACGGGTTTTTTCCCTTCCTCGAGAGGCACAGTTTTTCTTCCACGAGTGACACAGTCGTGCCTCTCAGTAACAAAAAACATGTTTTTTTTCCTACCACGAGAGGCACGGTTTTGTTTCCGCGAGAGGCACGGGTTCACTTCCGCAAGAGGCACGTTCGTGCCTCTCAGAAACGAAAAATACGTAGTTTTCTCCTTCCTCAAGAGGCACTGCTTTGTTTCCGCGAGAGGCTCGAATTTGGTTCCACGAGAGGCATGAATGTGCCTCTTGGAAACGAAAAATAACATTTTTTTGCAAGAGGCACATTTTTTTGCCCGGTTTTTTGTAGAAAAAATGTTCGTCAAAATTTATCAACATGAGATCTAATTTTGAAGATCTTGACACGATGAAACCAATGGTGAAAACAGTTCGAGATTTGGTCGCACGGTTTAAAAGATAAAACGTTTTGAATAAACCGATCTTAAAAAAAGAGAAAACTCATAGGTTGCGACCAATGGCACACATGCAGCGCGCTACTTGTTGTAACATGAAGAGGTGACCTTTTGAAAGGAGTACACCTCAATTAGTTTTTTATTTGAGAATTACACCTCAATTAGTGATTTTGCTTTTTAAAAAAAATAGTGATGTTGTATTTTGGAGCGAACGACTGGGTAGATGGGCTTCTAAAATATCCTGGCCCATATAAGTGCGTTCGCTGGCATCGATAGTAAGGAGATGATTCTAAAAAAAAATAGACTAAAGAGGCAAGATAGAGGAGACGCTTCCCATGGTTGCACGAGCAGTGCTCCGTGTGGAGATTGAGCCGCCCGATGTGTGGGTGTGTAGGCCACTGCGTACGCCTCATCGGGAAGGCAAACGGACCATATAGCAGGTGGTCGTGCACGGTGATCGCTGGTATTCTGCGGTCATTGATATCGCTTGTTTCCAACATGCACCGCCCAATGGCCCAATGGTATGCACTCCGGTCTCTTTACCCAAGGAGACACAGGCTCACTGGTTTTTACTTTCGATGGTTACCCTGCTCCACCATTTTTCTCACCCCCAACCTCAACATCTTCACTTCCTCAGCCTCCCCGCCACCCTCCACTTCTCCAGCTTTAGCCATGGCTAATGCCTGCACAAACCTCACCAACACTGTGCGCTCTGTGCGGCTGTTCAAGATCGACGGCTTCAACATTGTCTCCTCGACCCTTAGCCACCGCGAGTCTATCAAATCTAGGTGGGATGTCGACGGGTACGAGTGGGAAATCCATTGCTATCCACCAAGTTGGTTCCCTGATTGGGTAGAACTCAAGCTTAAGCTGCTGAGTGAAGCCCGCACTGGCGCTGTGACGGCGAGCCTAAGCTGTCTCCTGGAACATCCGAGGACGGAGGATGATATGCCACAGTCCGAAAGGAGGGTGTCACATGTGTTCAATCGCCACGCAGATTGCTCAAATCGACTCAAGCTCGTGCAAAAATCATCTCTACCACCGCCGGCTTGTCCCCAGGATGATTACTTGATTGTGCGGTGCACCATCACAGTTATGAAGGAACAGCCGGATGCGACAACCACGGTGCCCGTGCCGATCTCCAACTTGCACCAGCAGCTTGGTGAGCTGCTGCGGAGCGGGACCGGAGCCGACGTCACGTTATTCGTCCGTGGTGAGTCCTTCCTTGCTCACAAGCTCATTCTCGCCGCAAGGTCCCCTGTCCACATGGCTGAGTTCTTCGGACACATGAGGGAGGCAAGTTCTCCAAATGTTGTGATCGAGGACATGGAGCCGGCAGCATTCAAGGCCATGCTGCACTTCATCTACACGGACACCGTGCCTGAACTTGATCAAGAGCTGGAAGCCGTGGTGCCGATGGCTCAGCATCTCCTTACGGCTGCTGACAGGTACGGGCTGGACAGGCTCAAAGTCCTCTGCGAGGGCAAGCTCTCTGGTGGCATCACCATTGATACGGCGGCGACGACACTGGCGTTGGCTGAGCAACATAACTGTTCGCACCTCAAGGCCAAGTGTGTCGAGTTCATCATCAGCACTCCTGCAATCTTTGACGCCGTGGTGGCAACGGAGGGGTATAGGTATCTGGAGGCAAGCTGCCCTGCAGCGCTTACTAGCATTCTCCTCTCTGTGCGTGGGACCAGTGGGTGGTTAATTACTCCATTATGCATTTTGTTGCTACTTCCTTTTGAGTATGCATGTCTTTCGCCTGATGATGGCATTTATCCTACTTCTATGTATGTTTATGAGCAACTGCCGTTTGCCTGTGTTTTCTCCTTAAATTTGGTGCTAGATGCTTGGCTGTATGCAAAATCATCATTGCGATGCTTGTTTTGATATCCCCGTGCATATGCCCCTTTTTTTTGCATATAAGATTGCAGCTGCTTGTTTAGTTCTTTTGGAACTGGTTAAGACTTGGTGAGAACGGTTTCATCGGGCGTCATAGTAACAGGTTTTTGATTTTTCAAAATGCGGCAATGTATAATTTGAATTGGAAGACTATCGACCGAGCAAAGTTAGAAAAATGATTGATGGCTGATCTATTCTAAATGCAGCTAGCAGTTCTACATGGTTCCATTCATATTTGAATCCTGCCTTGTAGTAGGTCGAAGAAAAATATATTCTGTGAAAGTCTTGCTAGATTCATTTTGGCAGTTTTTTTTCCCCAAACATCTATATTTCTGCTTGTACATTCAGGGTATAAAGTGTTTTTCAAGAATACAGAAGAATCACTACATGCTTATCCGGCAAGTAGCTAGGTGGATCCTGGATATCATTCGCGGGTTAGGAAGGATTGCCCTCTTGCTAGCATTTTAGGGTTTTGTTTGGAAAGAGGCGACATCGGCGCCCTCGCATCGGAATAAGGGCACTCATTTATTTGGTACGCTTGAAGTTTTCTAGAATGGTATATGGTTTTTAATTAGTGTTGCAACGTAGGGTATTCTTGGGTGATTTATTTCTGATTTTTAATTTGTTGCAACGTAGGGATTTTATAGATTGGTTAGGTGTTCTTTTTAACTTGATTCCTTAGGTGTTACGTGAGGATAGTTTTTACAGATTGACTTGGCATTACACGATGATGGATTATTTTCTTTCACAAAAAAATCTTGGGTAAAAAAAAACTAACAAATCTAAACCGTTATAATTTGGACCCACTAGATTAAGGGTTCGTATTTTCTGATTAACGTGAGAATTTCTAAGGAGTCTCTAATTATTATAGTAAACTTTCACAAACAAATCTAGGGTAAAAAAAGAAACTAACAAATCTACACCGTTATAATTTGGACCTATCAGATTAACAGCTCTAATTCTCTAATTAGTATAGTAAAAGATAACGGTTTTGCTAAAACACATCTAGATGTAAGATAAGTATTGCACATCTAAGCTCTATATCATTGATCTTACATGGAGATTCGTGTGAGTATTTTCTTTTCCTTTTTTCTTTTCCTTTTTAAACTTGATTTAGTCATTTAGATGTGCAATAACTATGTCACATCTAGATGTGTCCTAGACACACCCAAAAGATAAAGACATTTAGTTAATAATCTAGTGACATGTTACCTTTTCCGATGAAGTAATCCGCTCCGTCTCTGCAATCTTCTTCACCCTTTTCCACGTCGTAGAAATCCGTCTCTGCATTTGGCTTTTGTGACAAGGTCAACAGTCACAAAATATTATCTTCTTCATTGTCACTAAGGTGACACTAAAGTCAACAAATAAAAGAAAAGACAATCATATGACTCCATCCGCCAAGCCGTACCATGACTCATATGTCGATATAAAACATTACAGTACATCACATGCAAACCTCTTGCAGAAATGAGTTAGACTCCTATAGTTGTTTTGCTAATTACCATCGCTGCTATGGTTAAGTTGGCAAAATTTTACTTTTCGTACACAACCATAAGCATGACACGTCACGTTGTTGATTTAACTTGTGAGGTGTATGAAACAAGAGAATTAATTAAAAAAACTTGATCCCCATACTAAACTTTATCATTACGCGTAACCCTCGTGTAGATCATAATCTACATTGCCTTCCACATTCACAAAGTTTTACTTTCTTGAGTATGAACGAACCCAAAGTATATAAAGCTTTGGCACACCTTAGTAAGTCAGAACTTTCTAGCAAAATTTGCACATGTTTTGAAGATCAAAACCATTCAAAATTAGAGTTCCAACATGAACATCCAGTAATTTGAACCATCTAATCACTCTGCACATGCATGGAATGCCGCATATCACTTTATGCTCTAATAGTTCTTGCGTCTACTTATAGATTTGCTTTGACACCATTGTAGAGGAACATGTTACACAACAAAAAAAATTATGCTACACCATCACAACCAGGAACACTGTGAAGATGGTGGTAACGACCAAACTCATTCACGAGCAGAGTAGAGGAAGCGGTTATGAGTCAGTGCAACGCGATGATTCTCGCAGATTCCGAGAGCTAGGTTATACCACCCAGCCATGAGAAGTTCTTCGAGACAAGAGTCGAAGTAGATGACCCCTCTAAGGTATCCATGCGTTCCGAGCTTGTAGTTCGACAGAGCTTCGACGTCCAGAAGGAAGAACTACGAGAAAAGTAGAGAGAGGGAAAGCCTAGCGACGCTTCTCATCTAATTAGGAGTCTAATTCTATTAGACCAAGATTAGAGTCCTTCTAATTAGGATCCTAATCACTCAGGCCAATTAGACCGGGAGAGCATGGAGCTATGCGGGAGAGAGACCCCCTTTGATTTGATGTGTTTCAAGAGGGAGCCCTCCACACATATATATAGGTGGACGAAGGAGAGGGTGCGCCCCGTAGAAGGGAATGATGCTTTCTTTTTCCTATTTGGCCTAGGGTCTGCCGTAGGCTGTGGCACCCCATGTGGGCCCTATCACTAGTAGAAAACAGGGCATCAGTCCCGGTTCCAGAGGGCCTTTAGTCCCGGTTCTGCAACCGGGACAAAACGATCGGGACTAATGCCCACAACTTTTAGTCCCGGTTGGCTTACGAACCGGGACTAAAGGAGCTCCACGTGGCCGCCGTGGGGCGCCCAGGCAGGAGGACCTTTAGTCCCGGTTGGTAACACCGACCGGGACTAAAAGGCAGCCACGCGTCAGCACCTGCCAGGCGCTGGTTTTTTTTTTGAAAGGAGGGGTTTAGGAGTTTTGGAGGGTTTAGGGGTTTCATATTGTATTTCCCATTTTCTTTTTGTGTTTACCATTTCTATTCTATGCTTTTCATTCAACTCGACGCTAGATAATACATATAGCAATGAAGGAACCATTACACAACATCGTCATGATCAATATATAGAGAGAAGTGACCTCTCTTTCTCCGCGCTTGGTCGAACAATGCAACAAGTTTTCGTAAATCTATTCGACGCTATTACATATAGTACACGTTCATGCATATATACAATATAACATCTCTTACGATCCTTGACCAAGATCGCATTTCATATCCCGATGGCATTCTCCGTCTTTAGGTATGACATGCTCAACAAAGAATCCCGCCAATTCCTCTTGAATTGCTCGTATGCGATCAGTTGGTAGGAGTTCGTCCCGCTTCCGCCAGATCTAATTTAAAGAAGGGGGTCAATATATATATATATATATATATATATATATATATATATATATATATATATATATATATATATATATATATATATATATATATATATGAATGAAACTCAACACAATTGATGGTAATAAAATTAAAATGTGAATATTGTTTACGTACTTCAAATTGTTCTGGAGATATGCCCCGCTCAGAGGTCGAGTGGCGAATGAACTCGCAAACGTAGTATGCACATAAATTAGTGCCGGGTGCCTGCCACAAGCACTTTACGAGAATAGAGTTCAATCAAAATGATAATCAAGCATGATAATGGTATTGAAACTAGAATCAATGAGAGACGATGTGCGGTACTAGCTAGTAGCTAGTACTTACTTTGGGGTGTGAAAATCGCAGCTCATTTCTCCATTCACCCCTAGCCTTGTTGGTGAACTTTTTCCAAACCCTGCACGGCAACGAAAATGATTACTAGATGTCAGGAAATGAACGAAAGTTGCCGATATGGTGCGATAATGATTTAACTTACTTCTGAAGCATTTTAGTCATGTTCGCCCACTCCTTAGGATCTTTACGTCTCGAGTCCAAGATAAGTACTACTCCCTCGTCAGACCGAATGGCTAGCAGAATAAAGTGGAAACTGCACGCACGCATAACTCATCAATTACACTTAACCTCGAGTAAGCGAAACAGAATGTGCACATACAAGACAGTAACACTCACTAGAAGTTGTAAGGAAATAGTATTTCCCTTCTGTCTTGTTGTCCAAGTAACGCCCGTAGCAAGTTTTGTTCTATTTCACGGGGGTTGTGTTTTAACGTATGTTCATTGTTGGTATTTGGGTTAATGAACCCAATGTCATAGATTTGTCGTTTTCTGCATTCGATGATCTTCAATCTGCATATAATATAGTGTGAGGATAATTATACATGCAATGAACGAGCTGAGGTAAAGACTTTACAGAAAAAATACTTACAGACAATAGGAACTGACGATAGTTTTGTCGAGTTCCTTTTGGTTGTATAACTGAAAAAATTCATCAAATTCAACGAACAACTACTGGACTCCATTGAAGAAGTGCTCATTTTTAATTCCCAAGAAGATATTGTCGGTCCCGTCCTTGTAGGCTTCCAAGTACCATTCATGCAATTGTCGCATCCTCGTTGGTAGACCCTTGAGCTCTTCACGTCTGACGAGAGGCTTCCCGTGCTCGTAACTTAAGGATGGTACTACCTCGGCCTTTTCGAACTGTACCGAATCGGGCAAGTAATCACCAGCAGTGATAGCAAGACCACCGGCCGCTATCTCCGGATCATTAGCGATATCGGTAAACACCTTGAGCGGGGGGCACGATTGGTTTTATTGTTCGCCGAGCTGGGGAATTCTTTTCCCACTGATTGCGCCACTGCTACGTAAGCTTCCCGACCGCTTCGCTTGATCAAATGTATTTTGAATATAGCGGTCATAGTCTGATTGCAGCGGAGGCGGTGGTGGTCGCCTAAGGGCATCTAGAGTTCGCTGCGCTTTCACCGGATCTATTTTCTCCTTTGGAGGCAGACGTTTCGGTGCAAGCTGGCGTCTCACTTCTTCAGCCACGATCTCGTTGAGTTCCTCCTCCCTCCTCTCGTAGGGTAACTTGTGAGGGGGCTTGAGGCTTGGGCCAGCTCTGAATTTCTTCCCTATTGTATTGCTGCAAGCCGCCAGAGCAGCGGCGGCTCTCTTCCGCCGTTGCTGAGGCGGCGGAGGAGGCGGAGGAGGATTCTGCTGAGGGGCCTCCTCCGTCGGAGTCCGCTGAGGCGGCGGAGTCGGCTGACACGTCGGAGACGACTCAGGCAGCGGAGACGACTGACCCACCGGAGACGGCTGACGCACCGGAGACGGTTGACGCGCCGGAGACGACTCAGGCAGCGGAGACATATGACGCACCGGAGACGGTTAACGCACCGGAGACAGCTGACGCACCGGAGACGACTCAGGCACCAGGGCCTCCTTCGGCTGAGTCTGCTGAGGCGGCGTCCAGTTTGGAAGCAGGATGTTTTCCTTTCTCCATAGACAGGTAGTCCTTAAGGCATTTTCAAGAAGAGTCTCCCCTTCACCTGTAGCGTACTCAAGCTCCAGCCCCTCAAATCCGTCCATTATTTCATCCACCCCGACAATAGCAAAGCCAGCTGGAACCGGAGTGAAATGGAAAGTTGCACCAGGTCGAGGAGGTAAGACATAGCCGAGCGCCGCCTTCAAGGTCAGGTTATGGCATTTCGCCATTAGCACACAATGTTCATTATCCGTGATACCATCCACGGGGTAGCGAGGAGCCATGCTATCAGGCTGAACGAGCTCCGTGGAAGCCACGCTGCTTCTCCGCTGAGATGGTGGGGTAGCATCGTGGGTAGTATCCAAGGAAGGATCCTCGTGCTGCTGAGATGGTGGGTCGATAGCTCGCTGGCTCTCAAGTGCCTCTAGTTTCACTAATCTTTCATTGATCTTCTGCATTTCGCTTGCTTCCTCTTTCTTCTTTCTCTGTCTGCTTCTATAACCAGTGCTGTCGGGAAACCCATGCACCCACGGAACGGAGCCTGATGTGCCTCGTGTTCGTCCAGGGTGTTCAGGATTCCCGAGGGCCGTTGACAGCTCGTCCTTCTCTCTGTTGCGAACGAACCTCCCTTCCAACGCTTCTTTGATTACTTCCTCAAGCCTTGTGACAGGTGTTTGAAGTTGAGCTTTCGTCCAAACACACTTCCCTGTGACTGGGTCCAAAGTTCTCCCAACCCCGAAGAACCAAGTCCTTGCCCGATCTGGCCAGTGCAATGTCGCTGGTTGGACATTTTTAGCAAGCAGGTCTTGCTCATCTTTGTCCCACGTAGGACGGGCTTTGTTGTAGCCACCTGACCCCGTAACATGGTAATACTGCTTCTTTGCAGCATTTTTCTTATTTATATGTGAACTTTGCTTGGCCTTCTCCGATTTCTTGTAGGCCACAAATGCGGGCCAGTGATCTTTTATCTTCAAGTATTGACCTTTGAATTCTGGAGTCTCGTCTTTCTCGACAAACTTTTTGTTCAATAGTTTCTTCCAGTTCTTGAATAGTTCTGCCATTTTCTTAAGAGCAAACGCCTTGACCTTTCGCTGTATAACTGGGTTATTCGGATCCTCCTCTGGCGGTAGGCTGAAATTTCTCAACAGCGAGTTCCAAAGATCATCTTTCAGTCTATCGTGGACATGAGGAACTTCAGGGTCCTTCTTCTTATTCCATTCTTGGATGCTGATCGGGACGCTGTCCCTAACAATAACTCCGCACTGATGTATAAATTTGTCCTTGGTCCGCTTGGGAGCAATCGGTTGGCCTTCTGGAGAGACTTCTTCGATCGTGAACCTTTCATCCAGGTCCAACCTTTTCTTCGGGCCTCGTCTCCTTACCGAAGTTTGGCTCGATCCGTAGGGCTAAAAGAAGAAAGAAGCGTTAATATATGTACATACAAAACAATTAATGCATCTAGTCAGCAGAGGCTTAATATATATATATAGGACAAATTTTATCTACCACCGGTGGTAGTTACCACCACTTACGTTTTGTATGTTGTATGTAGTATCTATCAAATCAGAGAGTATGTACGCGTAGTATGTAGTATATAATAATGTTTAGGTAGTATATATACTATTTTTTTGGTAGTACGTATCGTATTTTGAGTATACTCTTTTTTACATACAAATATATACGTATTTTACAAATATAATAAAAACCATGGGTCAACTTGTAATTTTTTCATAACTCACTTTGAAAAATCTTATATATAATATATGAACATATTTAAAATTATAAACTAGTATATATACTACCACATGGTAGTATATGGAACATGTGGGGTAACTACACCTCGCCGGACTTTGAAACAGTTAAGGCTCCCTTGTCCATTCGATCACCGGAGCCGTCATGATCTCCTTCCTCCTCCATTCCATCACCGGAGCCGTCATGATCTCCTTCCTCCTCCATTGGATCACCGGAGCCGTCATCCTCTCTTCTATCACCATCGGTGTCGTTGAGCCACGACAAGATATTACCATCACCTCCGTCGCGGATTATATCCCCCGACAAGTCTTCTTTTTCTAGGTCTCTGTAATCCATAGCTTCTGCACATAAAGCATTGACACTTCAGACTAGCTATCACATAAAGCAAAAAAGAAGTATATTTGTCACCAAAATACAACACTTGATAGAGTTTTCTCTATTTAAAAAATAGTTCTCTGTTTTCAAAAATCATTCCCTCCATATAGAAACTTGCGGACCCCCCCCCCTCATGTCGAAGTTATCGGGGATATGTTGAATTCCCGAGAGAGTTAGGGGTGTTCTAACGCGACACTACACGATATAGGTGAAGGGGGATAACATCCGGGAATGTTTTCCCGAAGTCGTCATTTTCGGACAGATGAAACGGAGGGGGACGGTTCCAGGTTCGCTATGCTAGCTGCTTGTGACAGACGAACGGAGGGCATATTCGGATTCGTCATATTTTTCAGATCGATTTTCATATGTAAAGAGCTTCACAGAATGAGATCCAGTGACTTGCCTCTTGCAAGTCACGTTGTAACTGGCTCCCCCTCATCTGCCGTTGAAACAACATCTTTGTTGCCGACTGCTCGTGAAATACAACATGATAAAGACGATGACACTCGGTAAAGACAGATTTTTAAGCACTGTTCTCACTAAGCCTCTCTCCGATCCAAATTTCATTGTGATTACGTCCATCTCCAACCAACAAGTTACGGCCTCATCTTGTAATTTGAAATCCTTGCGGTTAATCTGTATATGTTAGCACTCCGCACCAAAAAACATATATACACAAAACTCTTATTTTATTATTAGTACCGAAAACGACTGCTTCCATTTTTGTTAAATTAAATGTTATTTAATCAGTTTATCTCTAGTTTTGTGGTACTTTTCTTAAAGAAAAGAAGGTTGAAACCCCTGGTCTCTGCATCAATCCATCCATCTATACATACATGGGGGCAGGGGCATCAATCCACACCAAATAATTCAATAAACGTCTAGGAGGGGCTCACTGGGGGCAGGGGCATCAATCCATCCATCTATACATACATACATACATGGACAAAAAAATTCATATATACATATGAACATTTTCAGAAACAGCACCATATATTGCATAACAGCAGCATATATCTTCACATATTAGCAGCATAAATTCTCCATATATTGCATAACAGCAGCATATGAACATTTTTACATCAATGATCAATCCATCCATCCATAAGCAGGAGGGGCTCACTGGGGGCAGGGGCCGGCGCGGGGACGGCGATGGCGACGTCGGGGCCGACAGGGGCGCGATGACGGCGACGGGGCGGGGGCGCGGGGACGGCGACGGCGACGTCGGGGCTTGCAGGGGCGCGGCGACGGCGATGGGGCAGGGGCGCGGGGACGGCGACGGCGACGGGGCAGGGGCGCAGTGATGGCGCCGGTGGGGCAGGGCGAGGCGACGTAAGGGCAGGGGCTCGGGGACGGCAGGGCATCGGCGAGGGCATCGGCGAGGGGCGTCGGCGAGGGCAAAATCCGGCAGCCTGGCGGCATCGAGGTGGTCGTCGGCGCCGTCGGGGGAGAGGAGGAGAAGAAACTGCAGGTGGATTTGGAAATTTTTCCAAGTCCCGCTTATATAACCCCCCCTTTAGTCCCGGTTGGTGGCTCCAACCGGGACTAATGCCCCCCCCTCCTTAGTCCCGGTTGGATTCACCACTAGTAGAAAACAAGGCACTAGTCCCGGTTCCATAGGGCCTTTAGTCCCGGTTCTGGAACCGGGACAAAACGATCGGGACTAATGCCCAAAACCTTTAGTCCCGGTTTGCTTACGAACCGGGACCAAAGGGGATCCGCGTGGCCGCTGCGGGACGCCCAGGCAGGAGGACCTTTAGTCCCGGTTGGTAACACCAACCGGGACCAAAAGGCAGCCACGCGTCAGCAGTTCGCAGGCGCTTGGGGTTTTTTTTTGGAAGGGGGGGTTTAGGGGTTTTGGAGGCTTAATTTAGGGGTTTCATATTGTGTTAGCTAGCTAATAAAGAGAAGTGACCTCTCTTTCTCCGTGCTTGATCGACGCTAGCTACTATACATATAGAGAGAACTCGACGCTAGCTAGTAAGCAAATGAAGGAAACCATTAATTACACAAGATCGTCATGAACATATATAGAGAGAAGTGACATCTCTTTCTCCGTGCTTGGTCGAACAACAAGTTTTCGTATATCTATCCGACGCTACTACATATGTACAATATAACATCCCTTACAACCATTGCAATTCCACATGGTATTCTTCGTGTTCAGGTATGACGTGGTCAAGAAAGAATCCCGCCAATTCCTCTTGAATTGCTCGTATGTGATCATGTGGTAGGAGTTCATCCCGTATCTGCCAGATCTAATTTAAAGAAGGGGGTCAATACATATATATGAATGAAACTCAACACAATTGATGGTAATATATAAAATAAAATTGTGAATATTTTTTACGTACTTCAAATTGTTTCTCAGAGAAGCCCCGCTCAGAGGTATGGTGGCGAATGAACTCGCATACGTAGTATCCACATAAATGAGTCCCGGGTGGCTGGTACAAGCACTTTACGAGAATAGAGTTCAATCAAACTGATAAGCAAGAATGATAATGGTATTGATGAAACTAGAATCAATGAGAGATGCGCGGAACTAGCTAGTACTACTTACTTTGGGGTGTGTAAATCGCAGCTCCTTCTTCAGACCCGGAACCATAGTGGTGAACTTTTTCCAAACCCTGGCAGGCAAAGAAAATGATTACTTGATATCAGGAAATGAACGAAAGTTGCCGATATGGTCCCGGTATTGATTGAACTTACTTCTGGAGCATTGCAGTCATGTCCGCATAATACTTGGGATCTTTACGGAGCGAGTCTAAGACAGTTACTATTGCCCCGTCAAGGTTAATGGATAGCAGAATATAGTGGAAGCTGCGCACGCATAACTCATCAATTACATTACTTAACCTCGAGTAAGCGAAACCGAATATGCACAAGACAGTAACACTCACTTGAAGTTGTAAGGAAAGAGTATTTCCCTTTTGTTTTGATGTCTAAGGAACGCTTCTAGCAAGTTGCCCTCGGTATCTTTGGCTTCGTTTTGTACCGACCATTCATTTACGGTATTTGGGCTAATGAACCCAATGTCATAGATTTGTTGTTTTTTGCATTCGACCATCTTCAATCTGCATAATATAGTGAGGATAATTATATATACATGCAATGAACGAGCTGAGCTAGAGACTTGATTATAGAAGTAATACTTACAGACAGTAGCAAGTCATGAGTTGTTTGTCGAGGGCCTCTTGATTGTATAACTGAAATAACTCCACAAATTCAACAGGCAGCAGGTCGACTCCAGGGAAATCGTGCTCTTTTTTAATTCTGATCATCAAACTGTCTTTCCCAGACTTCCTGCAGGTTTCCATGTACCACTCATGCAATTTTTTGCATCATCGTTGTTAGATGAGGATGATCAGGTTTGACGAGAGGCTTCCCATGCTCGTATCTAAAGACGTCCTCTGCAGCTACTACCTCAGCCGTTTCAAACTGTACATCATCGGGCAGGTAATCATCAAGAGTCGTACCGGGTAGTAGCACCGGATGATTAGCGATATCGCTAGACACCTTGAGTGGGGGGCACGATTGCTTCTCCTGTTCGCCGAGCTGGGGAATTGTTTTCCCACTTCTTCGTTTTTTGTCTCTTGCAGCACTGGAAGTACTTCCCGACCGCAGCGCTTCATCATGTGTCTTTGTAATTATGCGGTCATAGTTGGATAGCCGAGTCCGTGGTGGTCGCTTCAGGGCATGCAGAGTGCGCTTCGCTTTCACCGGATCTACCGTTTCCTTCGGAGGTGGATCTTTCCGTGCAAAATGGGCCTTCACTTCGGCTGCACTGATTTCAGCGTTTTCCTCTTTGGTCCTGTCATATGGTAACTTCGGAAGAGGCTTGAGGCTTGGACCAAATTTGTATTTCTTCCCGCCTATTGTACTGCTAGCCGCCGGAGCGGCGGCGGCGACTCTCTTCCGCTGTTGCTGACGCGCCGGAGGAGGCGTAGTGCCCTGACGCGCCGTAGGAGGAGGAGGAGGCGGAGTGCCCTGACGCGCCGAAGGAGGCGGAGGAGGAGGCGGAGTGCCCTGACGCGCCAGAGGAGGCGAAGGAGGAGGCGGAGTGCCCTGACGCGCCGGAGGAGGAGAAGGAGGAGGCGGAGTGCCCTGACGCGCCGGAGGAGGAGGAGGAGGCGGAGTGCCCTGACGCGCCGGAGGAGGCTGAGTCTGCTGAGGCGTCAAGTTTGGAAGCTTGATGTACTCTTTTCTCCATAGACAGGTACTCCTCAAAGCATTTTCCAGAAGAATAATATCCTCTTCACCTGTAGGGTTGTCAAGCTCCAGCCCCTCAAATCCATCCATTATTTCATCCACCATCACAACAGCATAGCCATGTGGAATCGGACGGCAATGGAAAGTTCCCTCAGCTCGAGGAGGTACAACAGAGCCGACCGCCGCCTTGAAGGTCAGGTTCTGGCATTTCGTCATTAGCTCGCAATGTTCAGCCACCGTGATACTATCCACGGGCTAGCGAGGAGCCGTGAAATCAGGCTGAACGAGCTCCGTGGAAGCCACGCTGCTTCTCCGCTGAGATGGTGGGGTAGCGTCGAAGGAAGGATATCCGTGCCGCTCAGATGGTTGGCCGGTAGCTCGTTGGCTCTCAAGTTCCTCTAGTTTTGCTAATCTTGCACTGAGCTTCTGCATTTCGCTTGCTTCATGTTTCCTTTTTCTCTCTCAGCTTCTATAACCACCGATGTCGGGAAACCCATGCTTCCACGGAACGGAGCCTGGTGTGCCTCGTGTTCGTCCAGGATGTTCAGGATTCCCGAGGGCCTCTGTCAGCTCGTCCTTCTCTCTGTCGGGAATGAACGTCCCTTCCTGCGCTGCCTTGATTGCTGCCTGAAGCTTCCGGAAGGGTATTGCAAGTTGCTCGTCCGTCCAAACACAATCCCCTGTTTCTGGGTCCAAAGTTCCCCCAACCCCGAAGAACCAAGTCCTTGAACGATCTGGCTAGTGCAATGTCGCTGGTTGGACATTCTTAGCAAGCAGGTGTTGCTCAGCTTTGTCCCACAACTGCCGGGCTTTGTAGTAGCCACATGACCCCGCGTGATGGTGATACTTCTTCTTTGCAGCATTTTTCTTGTTTGTCAGTGACCATTTCTTACCCTTCTCCGATTTCTTGTAGGCCACAAATTCGGGCCATTGATCTCTTATCTTCTCATATCGACCGATAAATTTTGGAGTCTCCTCTTTCTCGACAAACTTTGTGTTCAACTCTTTCTTCCAGTTCCTGAATAGTTCTGCCATCTTCTTAAGAGCAAACGCCTTGACCTTTCGCTCTATAACTGGGTTATTCGGATCCTCCTCTCGAGGTAGGCTGAAATTTGTCATCAGCTCGGTCCAAAGAAAATCTTTCAGTCTATCATGGACATAAGAAACTTCAGGGTCCTTATTATTCTTATTCCATTGCTGGGTGTTGATCGAGACATAGTCCCTAACAACAACTCCACACTGATGTACAAATGCGTCCTTGGTCCGCTTGGGAGCAATCGGTTGGCCATCTTTCGCAACTTCTGTGATCGTGAACCTTTCATCCGGACGCAACCTTTTCTTCGGGCCTCGTCTGCTTACCTCGTCGGACTTTGCAACAATTGAGGCTCCCTCCTCCGTTCGGTCACCGGAGCCGTGATCATGATCGCCTTCCTCCGCCATTCGGTCACCGGAGCCGTCATGATCTCCTTCCTCCTCCATTGTTGGATCACCGGAGCCGTCATCCTCTCCTTCCTGACCATCGGTGTCATTGAGATACGACAAGGGATCACCTCCGGCTCGGATTATATCCCCCAACAACTGTTCTTTTTCTAAGTCTCTGTGATCCATAGTTTCTGCAAATATTACAACATGGCAATATACAAACATGAGATATGCAAATCAATACAAGGCAATGCAACAATACGATTATATAATATCACTAATACATCATGGAATAGTATCGCTAATACATCATCGAATATTATCATTAATACATCTCGAATATTATTATACAATATCACTAATACAGATATAGTTGACGTCTCGCGGCGCAGGCGGTGGACACCCAAAGAGAAGGAACTATGACAGGATCATAGCGCGGGTGCGATCTGTCGTCGTTTTCTCACAGGGGGTGCCCCGGGACGGCAGATGCCATGGGATGGCTTAAGAGGTGAGAGCAAGGCTGCAGTGGAGATCCGGGACGGGATAGGGCAACAGCACGCGGTCGTTTACCTAGGTTCGGGGCTCTCCGGAGAGATAATACCCCTACTCCTGCATGTCTGTATATGAGGTGTATATGTAGTACAGGGTTGCTCCTGGAGCTATTTCTGAGGAGGAAGAGGGAGCTGGCTGCTCCTTTCCTTGGCCTCATATGTGTGAGAAGGAATGAATGGGGGTCAGGAGCTTGGCCATCAGTGAGCTCCCCTGGTGCCTCTTATATAGGGAGGCCCAGGGGACAAGGGGTGGCCCACATGACCAACTATACACTATTGGAGATGACAAGTGAGGGAGACACTAGTACACCACTATTGGAGATGACACGTGAGGTGACGCATGATGCAGTCAATAGTGCACCACTATTGGGGTGCAGTGAGGTGACGCGTGACGCAGGCTATTGTTTCTTTGCGTCGTCTCCGACGGGACGCCGTGGTTGACCTCGCGTAGCAGGCCGGCTGGAGCAGCCGGACAGGGGTCAGACGGAGCGGCCGGCTGGGCAGGGAGCCGGCCGGACTCAGCAGCCTGCCAGACCGGGGTACGAGCCGGAGCAGCCGGACAGAGGGGCGTTGGCCGCCCCGTTGTTTTAAAATGCTTAGTCGCCTCCATGAGCCTACCCGGGGGTAATCCCCCCGACAGTAGCCTTCGAGCCTCCAGGCGACTTGGGGAGTCGGGCGGAGGGTTTTCGCCGTTGTTGTTGTTGTAGGAGTTGTTGAGGACGGTTGATCGCGGGCCGGGGACGGCGTAGCTTGCTTCCAGCGGGGGCGCGCCAGCGCACCCGCTGGGTGTAGCCTCCGTGCGACTAGAATAGTCGGGCAGAGGGTCTTTGCTGTTGCTGAAGCAAACGGTGGCGTCGAGGACGTCGGGCGCGGACGCGGGGTCCGCCAACTGACGGGCGCGGGGCCCTGCGTGGCACGGACGTGGAGTCCACCGGCTGGCTGTTTCCAACGGGGGCGCGCCAGCGCACCCGCTAGGTGTAGCCTCCGAGCCTCCTGGCGACTCGAAGAGTCGGGCGGAGGGTCTTTGCTGTTGCTGAAGCGGACGGTGGCGTCAGGGATGTCGGGCGCGGACGCGGGGTGCGCTGGCTGATGGGCGCGGAGCCCAGCCGGGGGCGGACGCAGGGTCCGCCAGCTGATGGGCACGGAGCCCAGCCGGGGGTGGACGCGGGGTCCGCCGGCTGTCGAGCGTGAGGCGCTGCCGGGCGCGGACGCGGGGTCCTCCGGCTGATGGGCGTGGAGCCCTGCCGGAGGCGGAAGCGGGGAGGCGCGGGCCGGCCGGAGCGGTGGCCGGTGGGCGCATGGAGGCGAGGCAGACCGAGCCGAAGGCGAGGCCGGGCCGGAACGGGTGGCTGGAGTGGCGAGCCGGCAGGGGCGCAAAGGTGCTACGAGCACGGGCGCGGCGCAGAGGAAGTCGGGGCGGCCGACGCGCGGGTCCGCGAACGGGGCCGTCAGTGAGCAGCGGCAGCCTGGGCTCCGCTCGGAATTGGAGACAGTCGGCCAGCGGCGCGAGGCGGGTCGCCGGGTCGTAGCTGGTCGGACCCGGGCGCGGGCGTAGCCGGCAGACCGGCACGTTGCGGCGTAGCGGCGCAGAGGCCGGGACCTAGGCGCCGGGCTGAGGACGGCCAGGCCGACGCAGGGCGCCGGCGCCGGCGCGGCCGAGCCTCGCGGAGGAGGTCGAGGCGGGGCCGACCGACGTCGTGGGCACGACCGCGCGCGGGTCACGGACGCGCAGGGGGGCGGGGCGGTGTACGGCGAGCCCGGCCGGAGCGCGGGAAGGAGCCCGTGCTGCGGCCGGGGGTGGAGCCGGCGCGCATGGCGCGACGCCCGCGCGGATGCGCAGGACGAGGCGACCCGCGGTAGGAACGGCGAGGGACTGAAAGTGCGTTATATCGACTAGAGGGGGGTGAATAGGCGATTTTTACAAATTCATCACTGAGGAATTTCAACTTGAGGAATTTGAAATGTGATGAATAACTAGCAGCGGAATAAGTACTCAAGTGCATACGAATCATAGCGATCGCATAGTCATCATGATGAAATAAAGCATGCACAGATTACAGGTAGCGTGATACAGGATGAGCAGGTGAGGAACAAGGTAGCTTGAAGAATTTGAGGTGAGGAAGTTGAGAAAGTCTTCAGTCAAATTCTTCAAACTGTAACGATCAATTTCATCAACAAGTATACGAGGAAATTAGAGGGTTGAGGAAATAGAACCATGTAGCTTGATGAAGACAATGGTTTGATGACCCAATTCCAACTGCTGTGACAGTCGTACATCTGGTTTGGAGCGGCCTGGTATTTAAACCAGAGGACACACAGACCCAGGACACACAGTCCTTACCGTATTCTCCTTGAGCTAAGGTCACACAGACCTCGCCCAACACTCGTGGTAAGTCTTCAGGGTAGACTTCCAAAACCCTCACAAACTGGTCACCCGCCGATCCACAATTGACTGCTGGATGCTCTAGACCAAGGTCACTTCGTGATCCCCAATTGACTGCAGGATGCACTAGACCATGACGCCTAACCGTCTGGAAGATACACAGTCTTCAAAGGTAACAAGCGTCGGTTCCACATAGGAACAATTTCTTCAGTGATGCTCAATCACTTTGGGTTTGGTGGTTTGGTTTGGGGTTTTTCCTCACTGATGATTTTCTCTCAAAGTCCTCGAGAAATGGGATGCTCTCAAATGACAAGTGTCAGTTCTCTCTCGGAGCAGCCAACCAACTAGTGGTTGTGGGGGGTGGCTATTTATTGCCAGGGTGCAACCTGACATGATAAGACATAAATGCCCCCAATGATATGACCGTTATGTGGATAGGATGATTGGGGACAGCTGGCACTTAGCACAGCAACGGTCGGAATTTCGAACTATGAAAGTCCTCAGGCTTATCATATTCCTCACTTGTAGGCAATTCGCACTGGCGAAATCCTAACTCCTCAGTCAGACCAATTTCCTCAGAGACCAGAAGATCATCGTCTCTGTCACTGAAGAACCTGACTGAACTGCAAGAGATTTCCAAAGGCTTCACTCGAAGGATTGGATAGGTTGAGGCTTTTGAGTTGAGCATCAGTTGGAAATTTTCCTTAGTATTACCTCGGCCCCCTTTAACAGTACGGTGTTTCCTATGACTCAAAGAAAGGAAATGAAACTACGAAAACAAAAGTCTTCACGCTTCATAGTCCTCGTTCATATCTTCAAGGTCACACCAACTTCTTCTTTTTCAAAGTCTTCAGGGAATACCAAAGTCTTCAGCAAAGTCTTCACCAAAGTCTTCAGTTGAAGACATTCATTTTTAGGTGTCGATAATCTCCGAATGTATCAAACTCATCAGCGACTTATAGAGCCTGTGTACACTTACAAACGCATCAGTCTCTTAACTTATAAGTCTTCAATACACCAAAATCACTAAGGGGCACTAGATGCACTTACAGGGACCCCACCCGCGGGCACGGAGGAGCAGCGACGGGGCAGCGATGCTGGACAGTATGGCAGGAGGCGGGTGCGCGAGGGAGTGCTTGGTGTAGGCGAGATGACTCGGCAGGGTCTCGACCAGGGCCCTGAGCCCGTCATAGGTGAGGACGCGCGCGGTGCGGTCGGTGGCGATGCAGGTGTAGACGGGCGTGGCGCTGCAGGCGCCCGAGTTGGAGATGCCCGCGCGTGGGTTGAGCAGAGGAGGTCGCCAGGAGCTCGGGCGCGCAGCCGGCCGGAGCGGATGGGCGCGCGGAACCGGGCGCGGCACAACAGGCACGCGGACGGAGCAGCCGGCCACCCCACACGGGTCACACCGGACCGGGTGTGCGCGAGGGAGGAGCACGCGTCCGCAGCGTCCGACCGCAGGGACGTGCCGTCCCGGGCGGCCGCCCCGGGGGCGTGTTGGTGTCGAGCCCCCGAGCGTCGCCGGAGAGACGGCGGCAGCGCCGCGGTGGTGACGAGGCCGGCAGCAAGGACGCAGCGTCGCGCGCATTCGCCCTGGGGGCGTGTTGATGTCGAGCCCCCGAGCGCCGCCGGAGAGACGACGGCAACGTCGCGGTGGCGATGACGAAGAGGGTCCCGCCCAGAACGCGGTTCCAGCAGCAGCCGGCCCCACGGTGGGGCCGGACTCAGCAGCCGGCCAGACCGGGGTACCAGCCGGAGCGGCCGGACAGAGGGGCGTTGGCCGCCCCGTTGTTTTCAAATGCTTAGTCGCCTCCATGAGCCTACCCGCGGGTAATCCCCCCGACAGTAGCCTCCGAGCCTCCGGGCGACTTGGGGAGTCGGGCGGAGGGTCTTTGCTATTGCTGAAGCAAACGGTGGCGTCGAGGACGTCGGGCGCGGACGCGGGGTCCGCCAACTGACGGGCGCGGGGCCCTGCCTGGCGCGGACATGGAGTCCACCGGCTGGCTGTTTCCAGCGGGGGCGCGCCTGCCTCCGAGCCTTCGGGCGACTCGAAGAGTTGGGCGGAGGGTCTTTGCTGTTGCTGAAGCAGACGGTGGCGTCAGGGATGTCGGGCGCGGATGCGGGGTCCGCTGGCTGATGGGCGCGGAGCCCAGCCGGGGGCGGACGCAGGGTCAGCCAGCTGATGGGCACGGAGCCCAGCCGGGGGTGGACGCGGGGTCCGCCGGCTGTCGAGCGCGAGGTGCTGCCGGGCGCGGACGTGGGGTCCACCGGCTAATGGGCGTGGAGCCCTGCCGGGGGCGGACGCGGGGTCCGCCGGCTGTCGAGCGTGAGGCGCTGCCGGGCGCGGACGCGGGGTCCGCCGGCTGATGGGCGTGGAGCCCTGTCGAGGCTGGACGCGGAGTCCGCCGGCTGTCGAGCGCGAGGCGCTGCCGGGCGTGGTCACGGGGTCCGCCGGCTGATGGGCGCAAGGCGCTGCCGGGCGCGGACGCGGGGTCCGCCGGCTGATGGGCGCGAGGCGTTGCCGGGCGCGCACGCGGGGTCCGCCGGCTGATGGGCGCGAGGCGCTGCCATGCGCGGACGCGGGGTCTGCCGGCTGATGGGCGTGGAGCCCTGCCGAGGGCGGACACGGGGTCCGCCGGCTTTCGGGCGCGAGGCGCTGCCAGGCGCGGACGCGGGGTCCGCCGGCTGATGGGCGCGAGGCGCTGCCGGGCATGGACGCGGGGTCCGCCGGCTGATGGGCGCGAGGCGCTGCCGGGCGCGGACGCAGGGTCCGCCGGCTGATGGCCGCGAGGCGCTGCCGGGCACGGACACGGGGTCCGCTGGCTGATGGGCGTGGAGCCCTGCCGAGGGCGGACGCGGGGTCCACCGGCTGATGGCCGCGAGGCACCGCCGGGCGCGGACGCGGGGTCCACCGGCTGATGGGCGTGGAGCCCTGCCGAGGGCGGACACAGGGTCCGCCGGCTGTCGGGCGCGAGGCGCTACCGGGCGCGGACGCGGGGTCCACTGGCTGATGGGCACGGGGCCCTGCCGAGAGTAGCCTCCGAGCGAGGAGGTTCCTCATGGAAATGATCGTGCAAAAGACGAGTTTAGTCGATGCATATGTGTCAAATATCTGATTTTGGCAATGCAAGTTTATGCAAAGGGTGCCAACTCGGTTTCGTCCGAGCCCCCTTCAGTCTTTTTCGTGTTCTCTCCGCTCTTTGGCTTTTGCTCTCGCTAGCCGGACAGCCGGGAGCCGGTCTGTAGCTGAGGCGAAGAGTGGGCCGCGGAGAGGAGCGTACAGTACTCGGACTCTGGGAGCAGACCCCAACCGAGCAGATACTCATAAATGAAACGACCGGGTCGCCCAAGCCGTTTTCTCCTCGGACGCTTTTCGCGTGTGGTGACCTCCAGCTTTTGCTCTCGCTAGCCGGACAGCCGCGGTGCGGTCTGTAGCTGAGACAAAGAGTGGGGCTTCGGTCCCATGCACAATACTAAGTCGTCTATGGGTATGAACGTATCAGGCCAAACGGCCAACCCCCGGTCCGAGGCTAGCTGGCGCCGGGGAGAACAGTAAAGTAGTAGAAACAAATGCGGGGATGGCCCCCGAGGATCGCTCGGGGTATCCGTTTGTGTGTACGCTGCAAGGATATGCGGGTGGAGATCTCTCATTGCTTTTTAGTGCCGGCGAGGAGGTTTTTGTCGATGTCGGCCAGCGCGGCTTGCAGCCGACGTGGTCCGACTGATGCGCGCGAGGCGCCGCCGGGTGCGGACTTGGAGTTCGCCGGCTCATGGGCGCGAGGCGCTGCCGGTCGAGGACGCGGAGTCCGTCGGCTGATGGTCGCGAGCCACTGTCGGATGCGGATGCGCAGTCCTTGCGGAGGCAGACGGTGGCGTCGAGGATGTCGGGCGCGGGCGCGGAGTCCGCCGACTGATGGGCGCGGAGCCCTGCTAGGTGTGGATGCGGGGTCCGCCGGGTGTTGAGCGCGAGGCGCCGCCGAGGGCGGACGCGGGGTCCGCCGGCTGTTGAGCGCGAGGCGCTGCCGAGGGCGGACGCGGGGTCCGCCAGTTGTTGAGCGCGAGGCGCTGCCGAGTGCGGAGAGTCGGGCGGAGGGTCTCTGCTGGCTGGTGGGCGCGGGGCCCTGCCGAGGGCGGACGCGGGGTCCGCCGGCATGATGGGCGCGGGGCCCCGCCGGGAGTAGACTCCGAGCCTCCGGGCGAGGAGGTTCATTGATTTTCGCGTAGGCGAGGCGGTTGTTGTTGAAGTCAACCGACGCGGCGTTTGGCCAGCGAAGTGCGTCGGCGCACCCGCTGGGTGTAGCCGCCGAGCTCCTGGCGGTCGACGGGTGTGCCAGCTGGCGGGACTTGTCTGGCCGGGCGTCGAAGCGGGTGGGCGGCTGGAGCCGGCCCGGTGTCGAGGTAGGCGGGCAGGCCAGCCGTCCGAGCGTCGGCGCAGGTCAGCCGACCGAGTGGAGACATGGGCGGAGGGCAAGATTGGCCCCCTTTTTTTTTATTCGGGCAGCCGGCCCTCGCGTCTTTCTTTCTAGCCGGCCCCTCCTCCTCTTTTCCTCCTCCAGGCTGGCAGCCAGCCCGCGAGGGCGAGGGCCAGAGGCGGAGCAGAGGGAGCCGGCCAGGGCCAGAGGCAGAGCCGGGCGCGGGGAGGCGGGGCCAGCGGCGCCGTGCGGGGGCGAGCCGGTGCGGGGCGTCAGGAGGCGGAGCTGCGGGGAGCCGGCCGAGGTGTCAGGAGGCGGAGCTGCGGGGAGCCGGCCGAGGCATCGGGAGGCGGAGCCGGCCGCGGGGGCGCATGAGAGCCGGAGGGGCGAGCCAGCGCGGTTGCCGGCTGGCGCGGCGGGGCTTGAGGCGTCGAGGCGCGGGGAGGCGGCCAGCGCTCGGTGGTGAGCCGGAGGCGGCACGGCGCCCTACGGCGGCGCCCGGGAGCAGGGAGGCAGTCGGGGCGACCGAGCCGTCGCCGCGGGGGTGCGGCTGTGGGAGCGTGAGGTCGGAGCCGGCTCACGGAGCTGCGGGAGGCGCGGGCCAGCCGGAGCGGTGGCCGGCGGGCGCATGGAGGCGAGGCCGACCGAGCCGAAGGCGAGGCCGGGCCGGAGCGGGTGGCTGGAGTGGCGAGCCGGCAGGGGTGCAACGGTGCTGCGAGCGCGGGTGCGGCGCAGAGGAAGTCGGGGTGGCCGACGCGCGGGTCCGCGAACGGGCCGTCAACGAGCAGCAGCAGCCTGGGCTCCGCTCGGAATTGGAGACAGTCGGCCAGCGGCATGAGGCGGGTCGCCGGGTTGTAGCTGGTTGGACCCGGGCGCGGGCGTAGCCGGAAGACCGGCACGTTGCGGCGGAGCGGCGCAGAGGCCGGGACCTAGGCACCGGGGTGAGGACGGCCAGGCCGACGCAGGGCGCCGGCGCGGCCGAGCCTCGCGGAGGAGGTCGAGGCGGGGCGACCGTCGCTGTGGGCACGACCGCGCGCGGGTCACGGACGCGCAGGGGGGTGGGGCGGTGTACGGCGAGCACGGGCGGAGCGCGGGGAGGAGCCCGTGCTGCGGCCGGGGGTGGAGCCGGCGCGCATGGCGCGACGCGTGCGCGGACGCGCAGGACGAGGCGACCCGCGGTAGGAACGGCGAGGGACCCCACCCGCGGGCACGGAGGAGCAGCGACGGGGCAGCGATGCTGGGCAGCATGGCAGGAGGCGGGTGCGCGAGGGAGTTCTTTGTGTAGGCGAGATGACTCGGCAGGGTCTCGACCAAGGCCCTGAGCCCGTCACAGGTGAGGGCGCGCACGGCGCGGTTGGTGGCGATGCAGGTGTAGACGGGCGTGGCGCTGCAGGCGCCGAGTTGGAGATGCCCGTGCTTGGGTGGAGCAGAGAAGGTCGCCGGGAGCTCGGGCGCGCAGCCGGCCGGAGCAGATGGGCGCGCGGAACCGGGCGCGGCACAACAGGCACGCGGATGGAGCAGCCGGCCACCCCACACGGGTCACACCGGACCGGGTGTGCGCGAGGGAGGAGCACGCGTCCGCAGCGTCCGACGGTAGGGACGTGCCGTCCCGTGCGGCCGCCCCGGGGGCGTGTTGGTGTCGAGCCCCCGAGCGTCGCCGGAGAGACGGCGGCAGCGCCGCGGTGGTGACGAGGCCGGCAGCAAGGACGCGGCATTGTGCGCATTCGCCCCAGGGGCGTATTGATGTCGAGCCCTCGAGCGCCACCGGAGAGACGGCGGCAACGTCGCGGCGGCGATGACGAAGAGGGTCCTGCCCGGAACGCGGTTCCAGCAGCAGCTGGCCCCACGGTGGGCGCCAACTGTCGTCGTTTTCTCACAGGGGCTGCCCCGGGACGGGAGATGCCATAGGATGGCTTAAGAGGTGAGAGCAAGGCTGCAGTGGAGATCCGGGACGGGATAGGGCAACAGCACGTGGTGGTTTACCCAGGTTCGGGGCTCTCTGGAGAGATAATACCCCTACTCCTGCATGTTTGTATATGAGGTGTATATGTAGTACAGGGTTGCTCCTGGAGCTGTTTCTGAGGAGGAAGAGGGAGCTGGCTGCTCCTTTCCTTGGCCTCATATGTCTGAGAAGGAATGAATGGGGGTCAGGAGCTTGGCCATCAGTGAGCTCCCCTGGTGCCTCTTATATAGGGAGGCCCAGGGGACAAGGGGTGGCCCACATGACCAACTATACACTATTGGAGATGACAAGTCACGCAGGCACTAGTACACCACTATTGGAGATGACACGTGAGGTGACGCATGATGCAGTCAATAGTGCACCACTATTGGGGTGCAGTGAGGTGACGCGTGACGCAAGCTATAGTGTCTTTGCGTCGTGTCCGACGGGACGCCGTGGTTGACCTCGCGCAGCAGGCCGGCTGGAGCAGCCGGACAGGGGTCGGACGGAGCGGCCGGCTGGGCAGGGAGCCGGCCGGACTCAGCAGCCGGCCAGACAGGGGTACCAGCCAGAGTGGCCGGACAGAGGAGCGTTGGCCGCCCCGTTGTTTTAAAATGCTTAGTCGCCTCCATGAGCCTACCCGGGGGTAATCCCCCCGACAAGATCCCTGAAGAACCTCCCAGGTATTGGAGAACCTGGCGTCCAACGCAGCCATGTAGCGTCGGACGGGCTCGTCCTCCTTCCTGACACGACGATGTACCACCTCCGCGGGGGCTGGCTCCCTCTGCACCGACAGTGGTCCACGCGACCGCCACCAAAGAACCTCCGGGTCGACGACGGGACCCTGATTCCTCACCAAGCTAGGTGCCCCGGAAGGCAGCACCTCCCAGTGCCAGCCCGGCGGAGCCCAGTCCCGCACATGGCACCTCTCAAGAAGGTGGTCGCCGGGGCCGAGTCGACGACGAGGATGCGGGGCGGGCATCGTCGACTCAACTGCTACGCTATGCAACTAAACATTTAAACCTCTAATTAAACATCATATCACGTCACCGACGATCGTCGGGGACTCCTCGATATCGTCGGGGACTCTCCCTCACCGGCGATCGTCGGGGGGTACTCTCCCTCACCGACGATTGTCGGGGACTCCTCGATATCGCATCACCGACGACCGACGATAAAAGAACTAAACATCTAAACAATAAAAACAACTAAAAACAACTAAACAATAAAAACAACTAAAACAACTAAATTAACTAAATTAACTAAACAACTAAATTAACTAAATCAACTAAAACAACTAAAATTAACTAAATTAACTAAACAACTAAATTAACTAAATCAACTAAAATCGTCGGGGGAGACGCGCGCGGGGCCAGCGACGGTGCTGCGGTCGGCGGAGGCGGGGCCGGTGGCGGTGCTGCACGCGGTGGGTGGGGGCGAGCGGCGGTGATGTATTAGTGATCGGGCCCATATGTCAGTGACCCAGGGGTTTTTAAATTAACCTAACTATCAAATTAACAGGGTCGGGCCCATATGTCAGTGACCCAGGGGTTAATTAACAGGGTGATTAGCATTAAGCTAATCACCTGACAGTCGGGGCCCACCTGCAGGTGAGACAGGCGGGCGACCTCTGGATGCGGTGTTGCCCACGCTAGGGACCACAGGAGCGGCGCCTGAGGCCACTAGGGCATAGCCCGTGCTCGGCCCCATCTAAAGGGGGTCACGGGAGCTCTAGCCACGGCGGCGAGACGACTGGCGGCGAGGAGCTCACGGGCAAGGCGGCTAGCGGGGTTAGGAGAGGAGATCGGCGACGGGGCTAGGGGTAAAAGAATCGGGGCCTCACCGCGGTTGCGAAGGCGTCGACGGCGCGGCCGGGGAGGTCCTCGTTGCTACGAATCGACCGGAGAAGGCCGACGGTGCCGAGGGCGAAGGCGGCGGGGCAGGGCGTGGCGACGGCGACGGCGACGACGACGTAGGGGCAGGGCGCGGCGACGGCGACGTCAGGGCAGGGGAGCGGGGGACGGCAAAATCCGGTAGCCTGGCGGCGTCGAGGTGGTCGTCGGCGCCGTCGGGGGAGAGAAGAAACTGCAGATGGGATTGGAAATTTTCCCAACTCCCGCTTATATACAGAGAACTTTAGTCCCGGTTGGTGGCTCCAACCGGGGCCAATGCCACCATTTCGTCCCGGTTGGTGCCACCAACCGGGACTAAAGGTCAATTTCAGCAGCCCAAAGGGCGGGAAGCAGAGACCTTTGGTCCCGGTTGGTGGCTCCAATCGGGACTAAAGGGTGGCATTGGTCCCGCTTGGTGGCACCAACCGGGACGAAAGGGTAGCATTGGTCCTGGTTGGAGCCACCAACCGGGACCATGGGGTTGGTCCTGGCTGTGGTGGGAGTTTAGTCCCACCTCGCCAAGCGAGAGGCGCTCGCACCGGTTTATAAGCCCGCCCCTCTCTCCCTTGTTGAGTTCCTCTCAAAGTGAAAATAGATGCCCTTATACGGGAAATTCGACCTGAAATCAAAGTGCATCAACACTTGATTTCAGGTCGAATTTATCCTATAAGCGCATCTATGTTCACTTTTGCTATTTTTTTATGTTATTTTTTTGCATATTAAAAGTTCTTACAAAAAATACTTTATGACCATTCTTTTTGCTATTGAAGTTTTTAACAAAAATAACTTTGATAATTTTAGTTGCATAAATTTTATATAATATTAAGTTAAATAACTTTGATCGGACGAAAACACGTCTATTACAAAGGGATTTCGATTTTTTAAACATATTTTAACTCAAGACTTTTTCTGCATTCAATAGGCATCATTCAAAGCCACATCATCACTTTTCAACCCTTTTCTGACTTCATTTACTATTTTTCATGCATTTCATGATTTATTTTGAGCTAAAATGACCCTGAATTAAAAAGCACTGCAAATGAATTCTGAAATGGTTGCAAGTTGGCATGGTATCATCATTTCACCCACATAGCATGTGCTAAAAAGTTGAGAGGGTTACGGCAAAAACTGGATGCACTTCGTGTACAAAATGAACAATCTCTTTCGAAGTGTCAGTGTTTTGGACGAAAACTCATCTGTTACAAAGGGATTTCAATTTTTTAAACATATTTTAACTCAAGACTTTTTATGCATTCAATATGCACCATTCAAATCCACATCATCACTTTTCAAACCTTTTCTGACTTCATTTGCTATTTTTCATGCATTTCATGATTTATTTGGAGCTAAGATGACCCTGAATTGAAAAGCACTGCAAATGAATTCTGAAATGGTTGCAAGTTGGCATGGTATCATCATTTCACCCACATAGCATGTGCTAATAAGTTGAGAGGGTTACGGCAAAAACTGGATGCACTTCGTGTACAAAATGAACAATCTCTTTCGAAGTATCAGGGTTTCAGACGAAAACTCATCTGTTACAAAAGGATTTCAATTTTTTAAACATATTTGAACTCAAGACTTTTAATGCATTCAATATGCACCATTCAAAGCCACATCATCACTTTTCAAACCTTTTCTGACTTCATTTGCTATTTTTCATGCATTTCATGATTTATTTTGAGCTAAGATGACCCTGAATTGAAAAGCACTGCAAATGAACTCTGAAATGGTTGAAAGTTGGCATGGTATCATCATTTCACCCACATAGCATGTGCTAAAAAGTTGAGAGGGTTACGACAAAAATTGGATGCACTTCGTGTACAAAATGAACAATCTCTTTCGAAGTATCAGGGTTTCAGACGAAAACTCATCTGTTACAAAAGGATTTCAATTTTTTAAACATATTTGAACTCAAGACTTTTTATGCATTCAATATGCACCATTCAAAGCCACATCATCACTTTTCAAACCTTTTCTGACATCATGTGCTATTTTTCATGCATTTCATGATTTATTTTGAGCTAAGATGACCCTGAATTGAAAAGCACTGCAAATGAACTCTGAAATGGTTGAAAGTTGGCATGGTATCATCATTTCACCCACATAGCATGGGCTAAAAAGTTGAGAGGGTTACGGCAAAAACTGGATGCACTTCGTGTACAAAATGAACAATCTCTTTAAAAGTATCAGGGTTTCAGACGAAAACTCATCAGTTACAAAAGGCATTTCATTTCTTGACATGTAACTGCAGTGATATTCTAGATCAAAGCCATCATCAGAATAGTTGTGGGGAGAAAGTCTTCACTTTTTCTTCGCGTGTGTCCCTTGCTTATTGCACCGTAACCATGGATAATCTTCATCGTTTAACAGGGTGCTCGGGTCAGCCTTCACTTTGAAGGGAGGAATTTCATGAAACTTTTCATGATCTTCAGACATGTCTGTCTTGCCCTCCACTCCCACGATGTCTCTTTTCCCTGAAAGAACTATGTGGCGCTTTGGCTCATCGTATGATGTATTCGCTTCCTTATCTTTTCTTTTTCTCGGTTTGGTAGACATGTCCTTCAAATAGAAAACCTGCGCCACATCATTGGCTAGGACGAATGGTTCGTCTGTGTACCCAAGATTGTTTAGATCCACTGTTGTCATTCCGTACTGCGGGTCTACCTATACCCCGCCTCCTGACAGATTGACCCATTTGCACCGAAACAAAGGGACCTTAAAATCATGTCCATAGTCAAGTTCCCATATGTCCACTATGTAACCATAATATGTGTCATTTCCCCTGTTGGTTGCTGCATCAAAGCGGACACCACTGTTTTGGTTGGTGCTCTTTTGATCTTGGGCAATCGTGTAAAATGTATTCCCATTTATCTCGTACCCTTTGTAAGTCAATATAGTTGAAGATGGTCCCCTGGTCAACGAGTACAGCTCATCTGCAACAGTGGTGTTACCCATGAGATGTGTTTGCAACCAACTGCCGAAAGTCCTGATGTGTTCACATGTAATCCAGTCGTCACACTACTCCGGGTGTTTGGAGCGCAGAATATTCTTGTGTTCATTGACATATGGGGTCACCAAGGTAGAATTCTATAGAACAGTGTAGTGTGCTTGAGACCAAGAATGCCCGTCCCTACATATTATTGAATTCGCTCCTAGCGTGCCTTTTCCAGTCAGTCTCCCCTCATACCGCGATTGAGGGAGACCAATCGTCTTAAGGTCAGGAATAAAGTCAACACAAAACCCAATGCTTTCCTCTGTTTGATGGCCCATGGAGATGCTTCCTTCTGGTCTAGCACGGTTACGAACATATTTCGTTAAGACTCCCATGAACCTCTCAAAGGGGAACATGTTGTGTAGAAATACAGGGCCCAGAATGCCAATCTCGTCGACTAGATGAACTAGGACGTGTGTCATGATATTGAAGAAGGATGGTGGGAACACCAGCTCGAAACTGACAAGACATTGCACCAAATCACTCTTTAACCTTGGTAGAATTTCTGGATCGATTACCTTCTGAGAGATTGCATTGAGGAATGCACATAGCTTCACAATGGCTAATCGAACGTTTTCCGGTAGAAGCCCCCTCAATGCAACCGGAAGCAGTTGCGTCATAATCACGTGGCAGTCATGAGACTTTAGGTTCTGGAACTTTTTCTCTGCCATATTTATTATTCCCTTTATATTCGACGAGAAGCCAGACGGGACCTTCATACTGAGCAGGCATTCAAAGAAGATTTCCTTCTCTTCTTTGGTAAGAGCGTAGCTGGCAGGACCTTCATACTGCTTTGGATGCATGCCGTCTTTTTCGTGCACACGTTGCTGGTCCTCCCGTGCCTCCGGTGTATCTTTTGTCTTCCCATACACTCCCAAGAAGCCTAGCAGGTTCACGCAAAGATTCTTCGTCACGTGCATCACGTCGATTGCAGAGCGGACCTCTAGGTCTTTCCAATAGGGTAGGTCCCAAAATATAGATTTCTTCTTCCACATGGGTGCGCGTCCCTCAGCGTCATTCGGAACAGATAGTCTGCCAGGACCCTTTCCAAAGATTACTTGTAAATCATTGACCATATCAAGTATGTGATAACCAGTACGGAGGGCGGGCTTCTTCCGGTGATCTGCCTCACCTTTGAAATGCTTTCCTTTCTTTCGACATTGATGGTTGATCGGAAGAAATCGACGATGCCCCAGGTACACATTCTTCCTGCATTTGTCCAAATATATATTATCGGTGTCATCTAAACAGCGCGTGCATGCGTGGTATCCCTTGTTTGTCTGTCCTGAAAGGTTACTGAGAGCAGGCCAATCATTGATGGTTACAAACAGCAACGCATATAGGTCAAATTCCTCCTGTTCGTTCTCATCCCACACACGTACACCTTTTCCATTCCACAGTTGTAAAAGTTCATCAACTAATGGCCTTAGGTACACATCAATGTCATTGTCGGGTTGCTTAGGGCCTTGGATGAGCACTGGCATCATAATGAACTTCCGCTTCATGCACAACCAAGGAGGAAGGTTATACATACATAGAGTCACAGGCCATGTGCTATGCTTGCTGCTCTGCTCCCCAAAAGGATTAATGCCATCTGCACTTAAACCAAACCATACGTTCCTTGGGTCACCTGTAAAGTTCCCCCACTTTCTCTCGATCTTTCTCCACTGCGACCCATCACCGGGTGCTCTCAACTTCCCATCTTTGTTACGGTCTTCCTTGTGCCATCACATCAACTTGGCATGCTCTTTGTTTCTGAACAAACGTTTCAACCGTGGTATTATAGGAGCATACCACATCACCTTGGCAGGAACCCTCTTCCCGGTGCGCTGGCCCTCAACATCACCAGGGTCATCTCGTCTGATCTTATACCGCAATGCACAGCATACCGGGCATGCGTTCAAATCCTCGTACGCACCGCGGTAGAGGATGCAGTCATTAGGGCATGCATGTATCTTCTGCTCCTCCAATCCTAGAGGACAGACAACCTTCTTTGCTTCGTATGTACTGTCGGGCAATTCGTTGTCCTTTGGAAGCTTATTCTTCATTATTTTCAGCACCTTTTCAAATGGCTTGTCAGATACACCATTCTCTACCTTCCATTGCAGCAATTCCAGTGTGGTACCGAGCTTTGTGTTGTCATCTTCGCAATTTGGGTACAACCCTTTTTTGTGATCCTCTAACATGCGATCGAACTTCAACTTCTCCCTTTCACTTTGGCATTGTCTCTTTGCATCAACAATGACCCGGCGAAGATCATCATCGGGCACATCGTCTGGTTCTTCCTCTTGATCTTCAGCTTCCCCCATTGCAGCATCACCGTATTCAGGGGGCGGATAGTTGTCATCATCCTCTTCTTCTTCGTTGTCTTCCATCATAACCCCTCTTTCTCCGTGTTTGGTCCAAACATTATAGTGTGGCATGAAACCCTTCTCAAGCAGGTGGACGTGTAGGGTTTTCGAGTTAGAGTAATCCTTCGTATTCCCACAGATAGTACATGGACAATACATAAAACCATTCTGCTTGGTTGCCTCAGCCACTTCGAGAAAATTATGCAGGCCCATAATGTACTCGGAGGTGCATCGGTCACCGTACATCAATTGCCGGTTCATCTGCGTGCATTATATAATTAAGTGTATCAAAAACCATATAGCTCTCTAGAGCATCTAATTAAAACATACATTGAAACTATGTAAAACATTTAAATGCAACAACAAATGCGATCATAACCGCAACTAAGGTACCAACTGATCCAACGGCATAATGATACCAAGCCTCAGTATGAATGGCATATTTTCTAATCTTTCTAATCTTCAAGCGCATTGCATCCATCTTGATCTTGTGATCTTCGACGACATCGGCAACATGCAACTCCAATTCCATCTTCTCCTCCTCAATTCTTTTCATTTTTTTCTTCAAGTAATTGTTTTCTTTTTCAACTAAATTTAACCTCTCGACAAGAGGGTCGGTTCGAATTTCCGGTTCACATACCTCCTAGATAAAAACATCTATGTCACGTTGGTTGGCATAATTGTCATAAACACTATATGAAACAAATAGTTATAAAAGATAATATACCACATCCGAATCATAGACAGGACGAGGGCCGACGGGGGCGGATACCAAAACCATGGAACTATATAATAAGAAACAATAATAAAAGTAAGAAAATTGTACAAGTATCTATCTAAATCATACAAATAAGAATTTTTTTTCTTTTAGAAAGAAGATAAGAACAAGAGGCTCACCATGGTGGTGCCGGCGACGAGATCGGCGCAGACGATCGACGGCGGTGAGGACGGGGACGGGGACGGCACCCTACACATGTGCAGACTCTAAGAAGTTAATTTCAGCTCTAATTGTGCATCTAAATCAAAAGAACTCCCACATACACTCCTCCACTAAAACCCACAAACCACACTCTACTTCTAGAGCATTTGAAATGAGCTAAACTAGCAGTCAGAGATAAAACGATGAAGTCGTTAACCTTTTAGAACACTTGTGTAGTTGGTGCACCGCCAAACCTAAACAAATCTTAGGGAAAATGTAGCTTGGAGGTCGAGCTTGGAGAGGAGAAAACTTAAGTGTGGCTGCGGCATTTCATCGAACACCTCATGTGCATAGGAGGTGAGAACAGAGAGCAACACACCTCCTCAACGCCGCCCGGCCAAAAAACAGAGGAGTGAGCTGCAGGGCGAGCATATATATAGGCGTTGTATAAGTCCCGGTTGGTGGCTAGCACCGGGACTAAAGGTGCCTCTTTAGTCCGGGTTCTAGCCACCAACCGGGACTAAAGGGGCTCGGCCAGGAGCAAGGCCCTTTAGTCCCGGTTCGTGTCTGGAACCGGGACTAAAGGGGTCATACGAACCGGGATTGGTTCCCGCCGAGGCCCGGCCGGCGCCCCGGCCTCACGAACCGGGACTGATGCACCCATTAGTCCCGGTTCGTAACACGACCGGGACTAATGCAATATTCTGGCCCGTTTCAAAGCTCTGTTTTCTACTAGTGCACCAACCGGGACTAAAGGTAAATTTCAGCAGCCCAAAGGGTGGGAAGCACAGCTCTTTAGTCCCAGTTGGTGGCTCCAACCGGGACTAATGCCCCCCATTAAAAGCCACATCATCAATTTTCAACCCTTTTCTGACTTCATTTGCTAACTTTCATGCATTTAATGATTTATTTTGAGCTAAATGACCCTGAAATTGACAAGCACTGCAAATGAACTCTGAAATGGTTGAAACTTGGCATGGTTTCATAATTTCACCCACATAGCATGTGCTAAAAAGTTGAGAGGGTTACGGAGAAAACTGGATGCATTTCGTGTACAAACTGGACAATCTCTTTCGAAATAACAGGGTTTCAGACGAAAACTCATCTATTACAAAAGGGATTTCATTTTTTTAACATATTTTAACTCCAGACTTTTTCTGCATTCAATATGCACCATTCAAAGCCACATCATCAATTTTCAACCCTTTTCTGACTTCATTTGCTATTTTTCATGCATTTCATGATTTATTTTGAGCTAAATGACCTTGAAATTGACAAGCAATGCAAATGAACTCTGAAAAGGTTGAAACTTGGCATGGTTTCATAATTTCACCCACATAGCTTGTGCTAAAAAGTTGAGAGGGTTACGGGAAAACCTGGATGCACTTCGTGTACAAATTGGACAATCTCTTTCGAAGTAACAGGGTTTCGGACGAAAACTCATCTATTATAAAAGGGATTTCATTTTTTTAACATATTTTAACTCCAGAGTTTTTCTGCATTCAATATGCACCATTCAAAGCCACATCATCAATTTTCAACCCTTTTCTGACTTCATTTGCTATTTTTCATGCATTTCATGATTTATTTTGAGCTAAATGACCCTGAAATTGACAAGCACTGCAAATGAACTATGAGAAGGTTGAAACTTGGCATCGTTTCATAATTTCACCCACATAGCATGTGCTAAAAAGTTGAGAGGGTAACCATAATATGTGTCCTTTGCCCTATTGGTGATTGCTGCATCAAAGCGGACACCACTGTTTTGGTTGGTGCTGCAAAGTACACAGTGATCAAATGTTATTACTGAAAAAATAAATACATAAAGTTCATACATAGTTCTCATAGAACAATATACAGCTCTCTAGAGCATCTAATTAAAACGTAAAATGAAACTAACATACAACTATGTAAAACATTTAAATGCAACAACAAATGCGATCATAATTGCAACTAAGGTAACAATTGATCCAACAGCATAATGATACCAAGCCTCATTATCAATGGCATATTTTCTTATCTTTCTAATCTTCAAGCGCATTGCATCCATCTTGATCTTGTGGTCATCGACGACATCGGCAACATGCAACTCAAATTTCATCTTCTCCTCCTCAATTCTTTTCAATTTTTCTTTCAAATACTCGTTTTCTTTTTCAACTAAATTTAACCTCTCGACAAGAGGGTCGGTTGGAATTTCCAGTTCACATACCTCCTAGATAAAAACATCTATGTCACGTTGGTCGGCATAATTGTCATAAACACTAAATGAAACAAATAGTTATAAAAGATAATATACCACATCCGAATCATAGACAGGACGAGGGCCGACGGGGGCGGATACCAAAACCTTGGCACTATATAATAAGAAACAATAATAAAAGTAAGAAAATTGTACAAGTATCTATCTAAATCATACAAGTAAGAATTTTTTTTTCTTTTAGAAAGAAGATAAAAACAAGAGGCTCACCACGGTGGTGCCGGCGACGAGATCGGCGCGGGCGATCGACGGCGGTGAGGATGGGGACGGGGACAGCACCCTACACATGTGCAGACTCTAAGAAGTTAATTTCAGCTCTAATTGTGCATCTAAATCAAAAGAACTCCCACATACACTCCTCCACTAAAACCCACAAACCACACTCTACTTCTAGAGCATTTGAAATGAGCTAAACTAGCAGTCAGAGATAAAACGATGAAGTCGTTAACCTTTTAGAACACTTGTGTAGTTGGTGCACCGCCAAACCTAAACAAATCTTAGGGAAAATGTAGCTTGGAGGTCGAGCTTGGAGAGGAGAAAACTTAAGTGTGGCTGCGGCATTTCATCGAACACCTCATGTGCATAGGAGGTGAGAACAGAGAGCAACACACCTCCTCAACGCCGCCCGGCCAAAAAACAGAGGAGTGAGCTGCAGGGCGAGCATATATATAGGCGTTGTATAAGTCCCGGTTGGTGGCTAGCACCGGGACTAAAGGTGCCTCTTTAGTCCCGGTTCCAGCCACCAACCGGGACTAAAGGGGCTCGGCCAGGAGCGAGGCCCTTTAGTCCCGGTTCGTGTCTGGAACCGGGACTAAAGGGGTCATACGAACCGGGACTGGTTCCCGGCGAGGCCCGGCCGGCGCCCCGGCCTCACGAACCGGGACTGATGCACCCATTAGTCCCGGTTCGTAACACGACCGGGACTAATGCAATATTCTGGCCCGTTTCAAAGCTCTGTTTTCTACTAGTGCACCAACCGGGACTAAAGGTAAATTTCAGCAGCCCAAAGGGCGGGAAGCACAGCCCTTTAGTCCCAGTTGGTGGCTCCAACCGGGACTAATGCCCCCCATTCAAAGCCACATCATCAATTTTTAACCCTTTTCTGACTTCATTTGCTATTTTTCATGCATTTCATGATTTATTTTGAGCGAAATGACCCTGAAATTGACAAGCAATGCAAATGAACTCTGAAAAGGTTGCAACTTGGCATGGTTTCATAATTTCACCCACATAGCATGTGCTAAAAAGTTGAGAGGGTTATGGGAAACCCTGGATGCACTTCGTGTACAAACTGGACAATCTCTTTCGAAGTAACAGGGTTTCGGACGAAAACTCATCTATTACAAAAGGGATTTCATTTTTTAACATATTTTAACTCCAGACTTTTTCTGCATTCAATATGCACCATTCAAAGCCACATCATCAATTTTCAACCCTTTTCTGACTTCATTTGCTATTTTTCATGCATTTCATGATTTATTTTGAGCTAAATGACCCTGAAATTGACAAGCACTTCAAATGAACTCTGAAAAGGTTGAAACTTGGCATGGTTTCATAATTTCACCCACATAGCATGTGCTAAAAAGTTGAGAGGGTTACTGAAAAAATGGATGCACTTCGTGTACAAACTGGACAATCTCTTTTGAAGTAACAGGGTTTCGGATGAAAACTCATCTATTACAAAAGGGATTTCAATTTTTTTAACATATTTTAACTCCAGACTTTTTCTGCATTCAATGTGCACCATTCAAAGCCACATCATCAATTTTCATCCCTTTTCTGACTTCATTTGCTATTTTTCATACATTTCATGATTTATTTTGAGCTAAATGACCCTGAAATTGACAAGCACTGCAAATGAACTCTGAAAAGGTTGAAACTTTGCATGGTTTCATAATTTCACCCACATAGCATGTGCTAAAAAGTTGAGAGGGTTACGGGAAAAACTGGATGCATTACGTGTACAAACTGGACAATTTCTTTTGAAGTAACAGGGTTTCAGACGAAAACTCATCTATTACAAAAGGGATTTCATTTTTTTAACATATTTTAACTCCAGACTTTTTTTGCATTCAATATGCACCATTCAAAGCCACATCATCAATTTTCAACCCTTTTCTGACTTCATTTGCTATTTTTCATGCATTTCATGATTTATTTTGAGCTAAATGACCCTGAAATTGACAAGCAATGCAAATGAACTCTGAAAAGGTTGAAATTTGGCATGGTTTCATAATTTCACCCACATAGCATGTGCTAAAAAGTTGAGAGGGTTACGGGAAAACCTAGATGCACTTCGTGTACAAATTCGACAATCTCTTTCGAAGTAACAGGGTTTCGGACGAAAACTCATCTATTACAAAAGGAATTTCATTTTTTAACATATTTTAACTCCAGACTTTTTCTGCATTCAATATGCACCATTCAAAGCCACATCATCAATTTTCAACCCTTTTCTGACTTCATTTGCTATTTTTCATGCATTTCATGATTTATTTTGAGCTAAATGACCCTGAAATTGACAAGCACTTCAAATGAACTATGAAAAGGTTGAAACTTGGCATCGTTTCATAATTTCACCCACATAGCATGTGCTAAAAAGTTGAGAGGGTAACCATAATATGTGTCCTTTGCCCTATTGGTGATTGCCGCATCAAAGCGGACACCACTGTTTTGGTTGGTGCTCCAAAGTACACAGTGATCAAATGTTATTACTGAAAAAATAAATACATAAAGTTCATACATAGTTCTCATAGAACAACATACAGCTCTCTAGAGCATCTAATTAAAACATAAAATGAAACTAACATACAACTATGTAAAACATTTAAATGCAACAACAAATGCGATCATAATCGCAACTAAGTTAACTATTGATCCAACAGCATAATGATACCAAGCCTCATTATCAATGGCATATTTTCTTATCTTTCTAATCTTCAAGCGCATTGCATCCATCTTGATCTTGTGGTCATCGACGACATCGGCAACATGCAACTCCAATTTCATCTTCTCCTCCTCAAGTCTTTTCAATTTTTCTTTCAAATACTCGTTTTCTTTTTCAACTAAATTTAACCTCTCGACAAGAGGGTCGGTTGGAATTTCCGGTTCACATACCTCCTAGATAAACACATCTATGTCACGTTGGTCGGCATAATTGTCATAAACACTAAATGAAACAAATAGTTATAAAAGATAATATACCACATCCAAATCATAGACCGGACGAGGGCCGACGTGGGCAGATACCATGACCATGGCACTATATAATAACAAACAGTAATAAAAGTAAGAAATTTATACAAGTATCTATGTAAATCATACAAGTAAGAATTTTTTTCTTTCAAAAAGAAGATAAGAACAAGAGGCTCACCACGGTGGTGCCGGCGACGAGATCGGCACGGGCGATCGACGACGGTGAGGACGGGGACGGGACGTGACAGACCGCCAAACCTAGACAAATCTTGGGGAAAATGGAGCTTGGAGGTCGAGCTTGGAGAGGAGAAAGCTTAAGCGTGGCTCGGGCATTTCATCGAACACCTCGTGTGCATACGAGGTGAGAGCAGAGCAGCACACACCTCCCACACGCCGGCCGGCCAAAAAACAGAGGAGTGAGCGGGCAGGGGCAAGCATATATATAGGCATCTCTTTAGTCCCGGTTGGTGGCTAGAACCGGGACAGAAGACTGCCCTTTAGTCCCGGTTCTAGCCACCAACCGGGACTAAAGGGGCTATGCCAGGAGCGAGGACCTTTAGTCCCGGTTCGTGCCTGGAACCGGGACTAAAGGGGTCAGACGAACCGGGACTGGTGCCCGCCGAGGCCCGGCCGGCGTCCTGGCCTCATGAACCGGGACTGATGCACCCATTAGTCCCGGTTCGTAACACGACCGGGACTAATGCAATATTCTGGCCTGGACCAAAGCCCTGTTTTCTACTAGTGTATGGGGCCCACTAGGGATGGCCATCCCATAACGGTTCTTCATGACTTTCTTACACAAGTAAAATCTTGGATTTTTGGGACGTATTCAGAATCCATTCCGAGACACCAGAAAACTTTTCCATATTTAGTTCAGGACTTTCCGAAATCATTATACCTTTCCGGAATTCCTAGAACCCTTCTGGAACGATCAGAAAAACTTTTGGAACTATCGGAAACTCTTTCGGTGCTCTTTTAACTCATTTCGCATTTCTTTGGTAATCAGGACTACATGTATGGAAATAGACAAACATATCCCCCGGCGGATTTGTGACCCTTCATGTATGGAAATAGACAAACATATCCCCCGGAAGATCTTCCAAACAATAGTTAACAACGGGATCTAGACACCCATATTAACTCCCGCATATTCACAGTGTTCTCGAGCGAATCTTTGTTCACTAATGCAATTCTCTTTGCTTCGTGATACATTTATAAAACGGACGTGAGATTATCGGTATCCCCGTGATAAACTATTTGATCACTATACCGGTTTGTCCTCATTGTCTGTTTTGTTCTCTTAACTCGTGTATATGTTCCGGTATCCCGTGATCATAATCACAACTGTCTCGCGAGACAATAATGACACCGTAACATCGAGTGGGCTCAGAGAGTATCTCTCTATCCTGGAAGTAGCAAATCCCAGTCTTGAACTATCGACATCAAGACATACATTTCCGATATACCCTTAAGGTACTTTTATTCAAGTCTACTTACAAAAGTGACATTTGGTAACCCCAATGTAACCATTCAGTATGTTTACATACAATATTCTCATGATCTAAGGAACAATGCAATTGTGAACAAGTAATGTAAAATATCGATAACATAACAACGAAGACATCTCTCAGTAATTATTAAGTTGGGTCTATCCAACTCCGTTGTTACCATGACAACGGTGTTCTCATATAGTGATAACATACTCACAATGCTCATGATCAGGACAAAAAAAATCATCATAAATACATAAGCTAGTCCTAGAGGCTAGACTTGGGATGATGTTTATATTTTTCACACATGTATTTTTGTTTTGCTCTGAATCTCATATTAAATAACCAATACAATCGTAGCATAGAAACATAAACTTTTTTTTTTGAGATGGAACACTCCCGATTCCATAAATCACACCGGCTCAGCTACACTGCTGGCCATCCGGACGTTTACATCGTCAGGCAGGTCCTCGGACCAAATCTGCCACCTCGCATCACAGCGTGCACCAAAGGCAGCTATTGAGTGTGCTAACTTATTACACGCCCTGGGGGCAAAAGAGAAAGAAACGCTAGTAAAGTTTAACCGGGCAAACTCCCGGATGTCTCTGAAGATCACTCCTTCAGCTGCTCGATCGGACACCTTTCCCTGGATTGCATTAATGAGAACCTGGCAGTCAGATTCCACATCCACATTTGTCATGCCCCAGTCACTAGCCGCTTGAAGACCCGCAGCACACGCTTCCGCCTCAGCACGAGTCGCTGTTGCAACATTAGGCAGCCGACCTGAACCTGATCCTCGGACATCTCCGGTGCTATCTCGTATCACGAATCCCCAGCCGCCAGTGCCTGCATTCGCATCAAAAGCCCCATCGCAGTTCAGTTTCATCCGATCGCCCGCCGGTTTCTGCCAGACCATCTCCTTTTTTGTTGTACTCTCTGTATGAGTGTTACCACACATATTCAGAGAGTCCGTTGCAAGGTGACTGATTTCTGAAGATAGGTGTTGCACTGGTCCGACCTTCTCTCCAGCATTTAGTTTATTACGCCATGTCCACCATCTCCAAAGTAGACAGGTAATCAGGATCCTTTGATACTCCGGCAGTCCAAGCACTACTTGCATGAGCTCTTGTGCATCCTTGCAATCACACATACGCTGACGGAGCCTCTCCAACTGCAGTGCTCTCCACACTTCTTTGACCTTTTTGCACCGTAAGAAGAGGTGAGCTCCGTCTTCATCTAGTCGTTTGCAACACACGCACAGTGTCTCAAAGTCAATACCCCTACGCTTCAGAGAGAGTTTTAGTGGGAGGCTGTTGTGCGCAAGTCTCGACATAAACTGTTGGATCTTTGGCTGGCAAGGTAGGTTCCAGATATCCTTCCATTCCCATCCTCTGGACTGCTCCTGAGCTGTCCCCGGTCGGCCCCTATCCCGTCCTTGTATATAAACCCTGTACGCAGACTTGACTGAAAACTCCCCTTTACTATCAAAATGCCATGCATAGTAATCTTCAAAATCATCACGGATGGGGGTTGCTAGGATGATCTTTGCATCCTCTTCTCTGAAGGTTTCTTTAACTAGCCTCTCATCCCAGTTCAGAGTTTCAGGGTCAATCAGCTCGCAAACCCGTGTCAGCAGACAGTGCCTCCTCGGTGTTAGAGGTGTTCTCACACTGTCCCGGGCTAGCCAAGGATCAGTCCAAATTTTTACTGAAGTGCCTTCCCCGATTCTATAGATCAACCCCTCCTTAAGAAGCTCCACCCCTTTCAGTATGCTGCGCCATGTGTATGAGATACCCGGTCGAGGCTCAGCTTCCAAGACCGAACAGTTTGGGTAGTAACGCGCCTTCAGTACGCGAGCATACAGGGAGTCAGGGCTAATTAACAGTCGCCACGCCTGCCGGGAAAGCATTGCCATATTAAAACCGTATATATCCCTGAACCCCATTCCCCCCTCTTTCTTCTGTTTGGTCATTAATTCCCAGCTCAACCAATGCATGGTGTTAGTCTTTTCCTGCTTCGCCCACCAAAACCTGCAAATCATCGTGCCGATCTCCTCACATAAGGTCTTTGTAAGGTCGAAGCAAGACATGGCGAATGTTGGGATGGCCTGTGCACATGCCTTGATGAGCACATCCTTCCCCATCTTTGACAGCAGTCTCTCTTGCCAACCCTGGATCTTCTTCCAAATGCGATCCTTAAGATATTCAAACACTTGCTTTCTCGCTTGTCCAACATAAACCGGCAGCCCCAGATATCTCTCTGTCCTTGCTTCTGCCCTTATATTCAAAGCATCTAGGACCTCCCTTTTCTGGAAATGTTTGGTGTTCTTGCTGAACATGACTGACGACTTATCATAATTTACAATCTGTCCTGAGCACACCTCATAAAGTGTTAGCATATTTTGTAGAGACATAGCACTCTCTCGCGTAGCTTCTATGAGTACTAGTGAGTCATCCGCAAAAAGTAGGTGGTTGAAACTCGGGGCTGCATTGCAAATACGGATTCCTTTGAGTGTTCCATCCAAATCCGCCTTATTTAACAGAGTTGAGAAACCTTCAGCACAAATAAGAAAGAGGTATGGAGACAGCGGATCACCTTGTCGCAAACCTCTTTGTGGCATAATTACGTCCGTGCATTCACCATTCACATTGACCCGGTAAGAGACTGAAGTCACACATGCCATCACTCTGTTTATCCAACCCTCATCAAAGCCAAGCTTGTGCATCATCTTCTCCAGGAAGGACCATTCTACTCGATCATAAGCTTTGCTCATATCCAATTTCACCGCTGCATACCCTTCCTTCCCGATTCTTTTGTTCTGCATGTAGTGTGTGCATTCATAAGCGAGCAAAATGTTGTCGGTGATCAACCGACCCGGCACAAAGGCACTTTGATTCGGGGAGATAACTTCTGGAAGTATTTGTTTCAATCGATTAGCATGTACCTTGGAGATTAGCTTGTAAACCACGTTGCATAGACTTATTGGCCTGAGATCCTTCATGCTCTCTGGGTTATTTATCTTGGGGATTAACACCACGCATGTGTCATTCCAACCAGCTGGCATAGGTGTTGGAAATATGCCCTAGAGGCAATAATAAATTAGTTATTATCATATTTCCCCGTTCATGATAATAGTTTATTATTCATGCTAGAATTGTATTGACCGGAAACTAAATACATGTGTGGATAATAGACAAATACTATGTCCCTAGTATGCCTCTACTAGACTAGCTCGTTGATCAAAAGATGGTCAAGGTTTCCTGACCATGGACATGAGTTGTCATTTGATAACGGGATCACATCATTAGGAGAATGATGTGATGGACATGACCCAACCGTTAGCATAGCAAATGGTCGTTCAGTTTATTGCTATTGCTTTCACTATGTCAAATACACGTTCCTCTCACCATGAGATCATGCAACTCCCGGATACCGTAGGAATACTTTGGGTGTATCAAACGTCACAACGTTACTGGGTGATTATAAAGGTGCACTACAGGTATCTCCAAAAGTGTTTGTTGAGTTGGCATGGATCGAGATTGGGATTTGTCACTCCGACTATCGGAGAGGTGTCTCTTGGCCCTCTCGGTAATACAGCATCACAGAAGCCTTGCAAGCACCGTGACTAAAGAGTTAGTTGCAAGATGATGTATTACGGAACGAGTAAAGAGACTTGCCGGTAACGAGATTGAACTAGGTATTAGATACCGACGATCGAATCTCGGGCAAGTAACATACCGCCAGACAAAGGGAACAACGTATGTTGACATATGAGGTTCACCGATAAAGATCTTCGTGGAATATGTAGGAACCAATATGAGCATCCAGGTTCCGCTGTTGGTTATTGACCGGAGAGTCGTCTCGGTCATGTCTACATCATTCCCGAACACATAGGGTCCGCACACTTAAGGTTCGATGACGATTTAGTATTATATGAGTTATGTGATTGGTTGCCGAAGTTTGTTCGGAGTCCTGGATGAGATCACGGACATGACGAGGAGTCTCGAAATGGTCGAGAGGTAAAGATTCATATATTGGAAGGCTATATTCGGACGTCGGAAAGGTTCCGAGTGATTCGGGTATTTTTCGGAGTACCAGGGAGTTACGGGAATTCACCGGGAGAAGTAATGGGCCTTATTGGGCCATACGGGAAAAGGAGAGGCAGGCCACGTGAGGAGGCGCGCGCCCCCCCTTGCCCAAACCGAATTGGACTAGGGGAGGGGGCGCAGCCCCCTCTTTCCTTTCCCTCTCCCTTCCCCCTTTCCTACTCCGTATGGGCGGTGGAATCCTACTAGGACTAAGGAGTCCTAGTAGGACTCCCCACACTTGGTGCACCCCTAGGGGGCCGGCCTCCTCCCTCCCTCCTTTATATACGGACGAGGGGCACCCCTTGGAGACACACAATTGTCCCATAGCCATGTGCGGTGCCCCGATCTCCGTTTTCCACCTCGGTCATATTTTCGGAGAGCTTAGGCGAAGCCCTGCCGGAATCACTTCACCGTCACCGTCGCCACGCCGTCGTGCTGACGGAACTCATCTACTACCTCGACGTCTTGCTGGATCAAGAAGGCGAGGAACGTCACCGAGCTGCACGTGTGTAGAACTCGGAGGTGCCGTACGTTCGGTACTCGATCGGTGGAGCTCGAAGGATTGTTCGACTACATCAACCACGTTGTGAGACGCTTCCGCTAAACGGTCTACGAGGGTACGTAGACACACTCTCCCCTCTCGTAGCGATGCATCTCCATGGATAGATCTTGCGTGAGCGTAGGAAATTTTTGAAATTCATGCTCCGTTCCCCAACAGTGGTATCAGAGCCAAGTCTATGCGTAGATGTGATTTGCACGAGTAGAACACAAGTGAGTTGTGGGCGTGGGTGTATACATATTGCATGCCGTTACTAGTTGTTACTTGATTCGGCGGTATTGTGAGATGAAGCGGCCCGGACCGACATTACGCGTACGCTTACGCGAGACAGGTTTCACCGCTACGTGCACTCGTTGCATAAAGGTGACTGGCGGGTGTCTGTCTCTCTCACTTTAGTTGAATCGGTTTCAATGAAGAGGGTTCTTTTAGAAGATCAAAAAGCAATCACTACACCACGTTGTGGTTTTGCGTAGGTAAGAACGGTTCTTGCAAACCCGTAGCAGCCACGTAAAACTTGCAACTACAAAGTAGAGGACGTCTAACTTGTTTTTGCAGGGTATGCTGGTGATGTGATATGGACAAGACATGATGTGATATAAGTTGTTGTATGAGATGATCATGTTTTGTAAATTATCAGGCAACCGGCAGGAGCCTTATGGTTGTCTCTTTATTGTATGCAATGCCAACGCTATGTAATTGCTTTACTTTACCGCTATGAGTTAGCAGTAGTAGTAGTAGTAATAGCAATAATTGGCGAGACGACCACGACGCTATGATGGAGATCAAGGTGTCACGACGCTATGATGGAGATCAAGGTGTCACGACGCTACGATGGAGATCAAGGTGTCAACCCGGTGACGATGGAGATCATGACGGTGCTTTGCTGATGGAGATCAAAAGCACAAGACGATGATGGCCATATCATGTCACATATATTGAATTGCATGTGATGTTAATCCTTTTATGCATCTTATTTTGCTTAGGACGACGGTAGCATTATAAGATGATCCCTTCACTAAATTTCAAGATAAGTGTTCTCCCCTAGTATGCACCGTTGCGAAGGTTCGACGCTTCTAAACACCACGTGATGATCGGGTGTGATGGATTCTTTCGTTCGCATACAACGGGTGTAAGCCAGTTTTACACACGCAGAATACTTGGGTTAAACTTGACGAGCCTAGCATGTACAGACATGGCCTCGGAACACAAGAGACCGAAAGGTCGAACATGAGTCATATAGTAGATATGATCAACATGAAAGATGTTCACCATTGATAACTAATCCACCTCACGTGATGATCGGACGTGGTTTAGTTGATGTGGATCATGTTACACTTAGACAACTTGAGGGATGTTAATCTAAGTGGGAGTTCTTAAGTAATTTGATTAATTGAACTTCAATTATCATGAACATAGTCTAAATAATCTTTGCAATTTTATGTTGTAGATCAATAGAACGCGCTGTAGTTCCCCTGTTTTTATTATGTTCCTAGAGAAAACGAAGTTGAAAGTTGATGGAAGCAACTATGCGGACTAGGTCCGTGATCTGAGGATTGTCCTCACTGGTGCACAGAAGGCTTATGTCCTTAATGCACCGCTCAGTGAAATACCCCTACGGCTTCGTCTGAGGACGTTATGAACGTCTGGCAGACAAGAAAAGATGACTACTCGATAGTTCAGTGCGCCATACTTTACGGCTTAGAACCGGAGCTCCAAATATGTTTTGAGCAACATGGAGCATATGAGATGTTCCAAGTGCTGAAAATTTGTTTTTCAAGCTCACACCCGGGTCGAGAGGTATGACACCTTCGACAAAGTTCTATAGCTACAAGATGGAGGAGAACAGCTCCGTTAGTGAGCATGTACTCAGAATGTCTAAGTACTTCAAACACTTGAATCAAATGAGAGTTAGACTTCCGAATAAAGTGGTGATTGATAGAGTTCTCTAGTCACTATCACTAAGCTACTGGATCTTCGTGATGAACTATAAACATGCAAGGGATAGAAGATCCTTAAGCTATTCACGATGCTACAATCTGCGGATGTAGAAATCAAAAAAGGGAGCATCAAGTGTTGATGGTTAATAAGACCACTAGTTTCAAGAAGGGCAAGGGAAAGAAAAGGGAACTTCAAGAAGAACGGTAAAACAGTTGCCGCTCACGCGAAGAAACCCAAGGCTGAACCAAACCCGAGACTTAGTGCTCCCATTGCAAAGGGAAATGTCACAAGGAGCGGAACTTCCCCAAAGTAACTGGCAGATAATAAGACTGGCAATGTCAACAAAGATATTTGATATACATGTTATTGATGTGTACCTTACTAGTACTCGTAGGAGCACCTGGGTATTTGATACTTGTTCAGTTGCTTGCAACTTGAAACATGGAGCTTCGGAATAAACGAGGGCTAGCTAAAGAACGAGGTGACGATGTGCATTGGAAGTGTCTCCAAGGTTGATGTGATCACCATCGCCACGCTCTCTCTACCTTCAGGATTAGTGATGAACCTAAATAATTGTTATTTGGTGCTTGCGTTAAGCATGAACATTATATCTGATAGTGTTTATTGCAAAACGGTTATTCAATTTCAGAGAATAATTGTTATTCTATTTATTTGGATAATATCATTGATGATCATGCGCTTAAGATGAAAGGTTTATTGAATCTTGATCGTAGTAATACACATGTTCATAACACAAAATGCCAAAAGATAATGATAGTACCACATATTTGTGGCACTGCCACTTAGGTCATATCAGTGTTAAACACATGAAGAAACTCCATGCAGATGGGTTTTTGGAATCTCTTGATTATGAATCATTTGAGACATGTGAACCGTGCCTTATTGAAAAGATGACTAAAACTCCGTTCTTCGGAACAATGGAGCGAGCAACCAACTTATTAGAAATAATACATACCGATGTATGCGGTCCGATGAGTGTTGAGGCGCGCGGTGGATATCGTTATGTTTTCACGTTCACAGATGATTTGAGTAGATATGGCTATGTCTACTTGATGAAGCATAAATCTGAAACATTTGAAAAGTTCAAAGAATTTCAGAGTGAAGTAGAGAACCACCGTAACAAGAAAATAAAGTTCTTACGATCTGATCGTGGAGGAGAATATTTGAGTTACGAGTTTGGCAATCACTTAGGACAATGTGGAATTGTTTCACAGCTCACGCCACCTGGAACACCACAGCGTAATGGTGTGTCCGAACGTCGTAATCGTACTCTATTAGATATGGTGCGTTCTATGATGTCTCTTACCGATTTGCCACTATCATTTTGGGGTTATGCATTAATGACAGCTGCATTCACTTTAAATAGGGCACCGTCTAAATCCGTTGAGACGACACCGCATGAACTGTGGTTTGGCAAGAAACCTAAGCTGTCGTTTCTGAAAGTTTGGGGATGCAATGCATATGTCAAAAGGCTTCAGCCAGATAAGCTCGAACCCAAAGCGGATAAATGCGTCTTCATAGGATACCCAAAGGAGACCGTTGGGTACACCTTCTACCACAGATCCGAAGGCAAAGTATTCGTTGCTAAGAATGGATCCTTTCTAGAGAAGGAGTTTCTCTAGAAAGAAGTGAGTGGGAGGAAAGTAGAACTTGATGAGGTAATTGTACCTCCTCTGGATAGTAGTACGCCACAGAAAGAAATTTCTGTGACACCGACACAGACCAGAGAGGAAGTAGATGATGATGATCATGAAGCTTTGGATCAAGTTGCTACAGAACCTCGTAGGTCAACCAGGACACGCTCCGCACCAGATTGGTACGGCAATCCTGTCTTGGAGGTCACGTTGTTAGACAACGGCGAACCTACGAACTATGAAGAAACGATGGCGAGCCCGGATTCCGACAAATGGCTTGAGGCCATGAAATCCGAGATTAGATCCATGTATGAGAACAAAGTGTGGACTTTGGTAGACTTGCCCGATGAACGGCGAGCTATTAAAAATAAATGGATCTTTAAGAAGAAGACGGACGTTGATGGTAATGTCACCGTCTATAAAGCACGACTTGTTGCTAAAGGTTATCGACAAGTTCAAGGAGTTGACTACGATGAGACTTTCTCACCCGTAGCGATGCTAAAGTCTGTCAGAATTATGTTAGCAATTGCCGCATTTTATGATTATGAAATCTGGCAAATGGACGTCAAAACGACATTCCTTAATGTATTCCTTAAGGAAGAATTGTATATGATGCAACCGGAAGGTTTTGTCGATCCTAAAGATGCTAACAAAGTATGCAAGCTCCAGCGATCCATCTATGGACTGGTGCAAGCATCTCGGAGCTGGAATACTCGCTTTGATGAAGTGATCAAAGCGTTTGGGTTTATGCAAGTTTATGGAGAAACTTGTATTTACAACAAAGTGAGTGGGAGCTCTATAACATTTCTAATAAGTATATGTGATTGGAAATGATGTAGAATTTCTGGAAAGCATAAAGAATTAATTGAAAGGAGTTTTTCAATAAAAACCTGTTTTTGAGTTATCCACGGTTTGGGCATCGAGATCTATAGAGATAGATCAAGACACCTGATAAAAGATTTTCACACACCTTGATGAGATTTTGAAGAAGTTCAAAATGGATCAAGTCAAAAGAAATAAGTTCTTGGCTGGTGTGAAGTGGAGTAAGACTTGAAGATCTAGGTAAAGGTTGTTTACATGTTAGGCATCAAAATCTATAGAGATAGATTGAGACGCCTCATATGACTTTCACAAAACATATACCTTGACAAGATTTTGAAGAAGTTCAAAATGGATCAGTCAAAGAAGGAGTTCTTGACTGTGGTGAAAGGTGTGAAGTTGAGTAAGACTCAAATCTCGACCACGGAAAAATAAATAGAATGGATGAAGGTTATCCCCTATGCCTCGGTCGTAGGTTCTATAAAGTATGCCAAGCTGTGTGCCTTGCCATGGGTGTGGCAAAAGAGGTACCAAAGTGATCCAGGAGTAGATCACTGGACAGCGGTCAAATTATCCTTAAGATGACTAAGGAAGAATTTCTCAGGAATAGAGATGATAAAGAGTTCGTCGTAAGGGGTTACGTCGATGCAAGCTTTAAACACTGATCCGAAAGACTATGAGTCTCAGACCGGATAAGTATAGTGGGGAAATCTTTTGGAGTAGCTCCAAACAGAGTGTGGTAGCAGCATCTACATATAACATAGAGATTTGCCAAGAACACACGAATCTGAATATTGCAGACCCGTTGACTAAAACCTCTCTCACAAGCAAAACATGATCAGCTTTAGAACTGATTAAGTGTTAATTACATGGAGATGTAATCTAGATTATTGACTCTAGTGCAAGTGGGAGACTGTTGGAAATATGCCCTAGAGGCAATAATAAATTAGTTATTATCATATTTCCCCGTTCATGATAATAGTTTATTATTCATGCTAGAATTGTATTGACCGGAAACTAAATACATGTGTGGATAATAGACAAATACTATGTCCCTAGTATGCCTCTACTAGACTAGCTCGTTGATCAAAAGATGGTCAAGGTTTCCTGACCATGGACATGAGTTGTCATTTGATAACGGGATCACATCATTAGGAGAATGATGTGATGGACTTGACCCAACCGTTAGCATAGCAAATGATCGTTCAGTTTATTGCTATTGCTTTCACTATGTCAAATACACGTTCCTCTGACCATGAGATCATGCAACTCCCGGATACCGTAGGAATACTTTGGGTGTATCAAACGTCACAACGTTACTGGGTGATTATAAAGGTGCACTACAGGTATCTCCGAAAGTGTTTGTTGAGTTGGCATGGATCGAGATTGGGATTTGTCACTCCGACTATCGGAGAGGTATCTCTGGGCCCTCTCGGTAATACAGCATCACAGAAGCCTTGCAAGCACCGTGGCTAAAGAGTTAGTTGCAAGATGATGTATTACGGAACGAGTAAAGAGACTTGCCGGTAACGAGATTGAACTAGGTATTAGATACCGACGATCGAATCTCGGGCAAGTAACATACCGCCAGACAAAGGGAACAACGTATGTTGACATATGAGGTTCACCGATAAAGATCTTCGTGGAATATGTAGGACCAATATGAGCATCCAGGTTCCACTGTTGGTTATTGACCGGAGAGTCGTCTCGGTCATGTCTACATCATTCCCGAACCCGTAGGGTCCGCACACTTAAGGTTCGATGACGATTTAGTATTATATGAGTTATGTGATTGGTGGCCGAAGTTTGTTCGGAGTCCCGGATGAGATCACGGACATGACGAGGAGTCTCGAAATGGTCGAGAGGTAAAGATTCATATATTGGAAGGCTATATTCGGACGTCGGAAAGGTTCCGAGTGATTCGGGTATTTTTCGGAGTACCGGGGAGTTACGGGAATTCACCGGGAGAAGTAATGGGCCTTATTGGGCCATACGGGAAAAGGAGAGGCAGGCCACATGAGGAGGCGCGCGCCCCCCCTTGCCCAAACCGAATTGGACTAGGGGAGGGGGCGCAGCCCCCTCTTTCCTTTCCCTCTCCCTTCCCCCTTTCCTACTCCGTATGGGAGGTGGAATCCTACTAGGACTAAGGAGTCCTAGTAGGACTCCCCACACTTGGCGCACCCCTAGGGGGCCGGCCTCCTCCCTCCCTCCTTTATATACGGACGAGGGGCGCCCCTTGGAGACACACAATTGTCCCATAGCCGTGTGCGGTGCCCCTATCTCCGTTTTCCACCTCGGTCATATTTTCGGAGAGCTTAGGCGAAGCCCTGCCGGAATCACTTCACCGTCACCGTCGCCACGCCGTCGTGCTGACGGAACTCATCTACTACCTCGACGTCTTGCTGGATCAAGAAGGCGAGGAATGTCACCGAGCTGCACGTGTGTAGAACTCGGAGGTGCCGTACGTTCGGTACTCGATCGGTGGAGCTCGAAGGATTGTTCGACTACATCAACCGCGTTGTGAGACGCTTCCGCTAAACGGTCTACGAGGGTACGTAGACACACTCTCCCCTCTCGTAGCGATGCATCTCCATGGATAGATCTTGAGTGAGCGTAGGAAATTTTTGAAATTCATGCTCCGTTCCCCAACAATAGGCCCACCATTAAGGAAATCTAAAACTTCTGCAACAATTTTATCTCCCACGACATCCCAATACTTTTTATAAAATATCGAGGGCATACCATCAGGACCCGGGGCTTTGAGATCGCCTATACTCTGTAGGGCCTCAAAGATTTCCTCTCTCGTGTACTCCTTTTGCAGGATCTCATTCATATGGGGAGTCACACGTTGGTCCACCAAGTGCAGCACTTCATCTTGACGAGTACCTGTGTGGGAAGTAAAAAGGTTTAAAAAGTAATTAGTAGCCACCTCCTTCATCTCCTCTACTCCTTCTACTACAGAGCCATCCTCCGTTCTCAACCTTCTAATCATATTCCTTCTCCTCTTCTCTGACGCCGAGGCATGAATTTTTTTTGTGTTTCTATCACCACCTTTCATCCAACTAACATGAGCTCGCTGCTTCCAGTACGTCTCTCTTTGTTCTTCCAAGCGATTTAGTTTAAATCTCAGGACCTCCTCACGCCTCACTTGCTCCTCACTAATATCTTTCCTCCTTTCCGCCTCAAGTTGTTTTTTCAATCTGTGTATTCTCTTGTCTAGATCGCCAAGTATATTTCTGCTCCAATCCACCAGCTGCCTCATGACACCCTTGACCGCCCCCGACACCTCATTCCCCTCTCCATTCACCTCCGCTTCCCATGCATTTGTGATGATTTCCCTGCAATCTTCCTCCTGTACCCAACTCGCTTCAAATCTGGGCGACATATTATTAGCAGGTGTGCATCGGACAGAGGCCGCCCCCGCCGTATCGATGATCACAGGCCTGTGGTCCGAATGATGTGGGTCTCCATTTGCTACCCGGAAAGCAGGAAACCGGTTGCACCAAGTCTGAGTTGCCACAGCTCTGTCAAGACGTTCTTTTATATAGTTTGCTGCCGTGTGACTGTTGTTTCTCCACGTAAAAACGTCGCCAACAAATCCCAGGTCTCCCAGCTCACACACCTCAAGGGCCGATTTGAACCGATCCATACATGCTTGGCTCCTAGGGGCACCACCCTGTTTCTCCCATTCATGTAGCACTTCATTAAAGTCCCCGGCACACGGCCAAGGTTTGCTGTTTTTGTGCTTCAGTGTCCTTAGCAGCCGCCATGTTTTGTCCTTCTCATCATTCTTTGGCTCCCCATAAATACCTGTAAACCTCCACACAAATCCGTCCTCCTCGGTGATTTCCGAGTCAATATGATATTTGGACATAAATGGTACGTAGAACTCTCAGATTCACTTCGTTCTTCCAGAAAATTGCCAGACCTCCACTCTGTCCCTCACAATCTTTAACCATCATGTTGGGCATCCTCATCTTCCATCGCAACCACTCCAGTCTGCGTTGTTCCATCTTTGTCTCCGACAAAAACAGAACGTCGGGGTCCTCCTTCTCCCGGAGTCCCAGGAGACCACGAATTGCCGGGCCGTTCCCCAACCCCCGACAATTCCATGATATAAGTCTCATTGGGGACCGCAGGGCTGTTCCGGCAGCCCCGCGACATTTTCAGTGGTATTCTTCTCCTTCTGTACAAGTACTTGAACATCCATCCGACCTCTCTTCCCTGCTTGTTCATCATCCACCTCCATATCTCCTGCCCCTCTCTTCTTCTCAAACTCAACCACACCCCCTTGTCCTCCTTTCTCGACCCTCACCACCCTCTTATACCTCCCACCCCTGCCTTTGTTTGGGCCCCCTTCCCCCTGATTCTTTTCAGAATTTATGGTCCTCTCCTCCCTCGTACTTTTCTCGCCCGTTTTAGTCTCCACATGCTCAACCACAGTACCTTTACCCCCCTCCTCCAGAGTTTGCACCACTCCATCTCTGCTCTCCTGCTTCTTTTCCATCGCCAGTTCCACCCTCGTCTCCCTTTCAGATTGGTATTCACCCTCCTTGTTCTCCAGAGACCTCAAAACCTTTTCCCCCGTGTGTGTTGGGTCGCTGAAGGTGAGTTGCTTCTTCACGTCACTCGCCTTCTGCCTCCCCTGACACTTATCTTGTATAGCCTGCAGCTTCAAAGGGTTTGTCCCCTCCCCCTCCTCTCCTTTCTTCTTTCCTTCATCTCCCTCCGAAGACTGCTGTGACCCATTCTTCCTCCAAGACGGGCCGTCGCTCGCTGATCTGTTTCCAGAGCTTGACCAACCATACCACCTTCTGACCTGCTCCCCACCATCCCCAGCTCCCCTCCTCCGCCTTTCCTCTGACAACTATGTGGTCTCTGGTATATACCTCAGCCACCTCCCATACTCAGCCACCTCCCCTCTCTTCAGCTTCTTCTTGCACTCTCTATCCGTATGCCCCAATCTTCCACATGTATAGCAGAAATCCGGAAGGTATTCGTACTGAAAATAGCACCAGTTCTTCTCCTCTTCGTCCTTCCCCTTACCACCTTCCCCAACGATCGTATCCCCATCGCCATCTTCCTCATCATCCAGATACATACCCCTCATAAGTGGCTCGGCAACTCTGATCCGTACCTTGACTCTCAGGCATTGTGCCAGCGCTGTACCATCCTCTCCCGTATCAACCTCCACCAGGTCCCCGATCTGCTCTCCCATGTCCTCAGCGAGTTCCTTGCACATCATACCCAGAGGAACATTAAATATGCGCACCCAGATGGGCACCTTCTCGAACTTATAATCATCTATAGTTTTTGCCGGATCAAAATCCTCCATGATCAAGAGCTCCTTCCCAAAGGTCCACGGACCATTTTCCACAGCCTTCCTCTTCCCCGCCTCCTGTTGGGAAACAAATAGAAATCTGTTCCCCCCCATCTCCTTTACCTCCAGCCTATTCATCGGACACCATGCCCTAGCCAAAGCCACCTCCATAAACTTAATAATGAACATGAAAATATAATAATATAATTATCATTGTTTCTAGGGTATATTTCCAACGTAACGATCTTCACAAGAACCTGCGAAGCTGCACGTGTACGGTAGATATCACCGGGCAAACGTTGGGCTGACATGTCGATCCATACACACGCGTTGTGCGGGGAGACTATTCCATGCACATGCATGCCACGAACCGAGCACTAATTGCAACCGGGGTGCAGCAAGTGCCAATGGCTAGGACGGTGCCATGCGGGATGCATGAGCTACCATGCTCCACTGCGGGCCCGCTTCCTAAGAGTTAGTGTCAACGCCCCACAGGGCCAGCATGTTGTAGTCCACCTGGTCGAAGAAGATGAAGATACATGTGGAGTAGAGGCACGTAGTTGGCGAAGGACGGTGACGTGCCACAAAAACTTATCTTCGATAAAAAAAACACCAACTAAACAGAAAAATACTTTCTAGGGAAGCCAATCAACATGATCGACGAACGAACCCTAGCTATGAGTTGTGCAACCCCCGATGGAGATCATGAAGATCAACATCTGTAGGGGCGGCACTACGTGAAACCGATGGTGGAGCTAGGTCTAGGAACTGCACCATCTAAGAGGATTAGAGAGATGATGAATTGCGTAATGCGGTGCATGATGTATTGAGCCTCGACGATCAATATATATAGGTACAATACATGGAGGGCAAGAAGTTTCCTAGAGATAAGATGTAAATGATTTCTATCTAATCCCGGGCAATCTCTAACTACAAAATATAACACTAACATCTCACTAAAGTCGTAGCGGTAGCGTTGCGAAGAACAGTCGCGCCGTTGACTCCGATGGGATGTTAGAGATATATTTGGTAGTTAGAGATTGTCCAAGATTAGTCACAATTTTTTCCATCTTATCCTAGGAGGCTTTTACCCATCAAATCTTGTACCTGTATATATAATTAACGGTTTTGCTCAAACTCAGCTAGCTGAGTTTTTACTTTGGCATCATTCACCAGGTGAACCGTTGATATTATTCACGTCGCGATTCGTTCGTTTCCTAGCTGGGCAAATTGTGTTGTGGGGGGTAACGCGGCCCATGTTTCGTTTTGTTTGTCTCGAGCCGTTCACTCTCGGCTAGCAGCCATTCACTCCCGGGCTAAGTTGCATGCATGTAACCGTTCGATTTGAATTGCATGCAGACTTGTGTTGGTGTCTAGCTATTAACGATTTCCAGTTTTTTTTTCTATTTTCATTTTTTACTTTTTTTTTACTTTTTAGTCCTTGTTTTATTTAATGTTTTGGTGTCTTCTTTTGTTTTCCTTTTTATATTAATGACATTAATATTCAAAGTCGGGTCGTAACTGTAAGATTTTAAATGTTGCCGCAATTGCAAATATTCAAAGTCGGGTCGCAACTGTAAGATTTTAAATGTGGCAGCAACTGCAAATATTCAAAGTCATGTCGCAACTGCAAGTATTCAAAGTCGGGTGGCAACTGCATGTATTCGAAGTCGGGTGGCAATTGCAAGAATTCAAAGTCGGGTGGCAACTGCATGTATTCGAAGTCGGGTCGCAGCTGCAAGTATTCAAAGTCGGGTCGCAATTGCATGTATTTGAAGTCGGGTCGCAACTGCAAGTATTCAAAGTTGGGTCGCAATTGCAAGTATTCAAAGTCTGGTCGCAATTGCAAGTATTTATAGTCGGGTCACAACTGCAAGTATTCATGATCATTTTTTAAAATTCACGAACATTTTTCGTATTTGACGAATATTTCTCATGTACGTGAACATTTTAAAATTGACAAATGATTTTCAGAATAAAAAATCACATGATTTATGGGGAAATGGAGCCAATAACGGGCTCTCTTACTAATCATGCTCTTAGGCCAGCCCAAAAAGAAAAAAAAACAGAGTGCAACTAGGAGTCTCAAAAAAAAAAACTGAGGTGAATGAGACCATAGATATGTCTCAGCTAGATGAGTTCTAGCCAATCCCTATAATTAATCGCCGTCGAGGCTCAATCCAACACGCAACACATTATGCCAATGTTGGAGGCCAGAGTTGTGGAGTCCGTGATTCAATTGTTGGAGTAGAAGCCCACAGTGGGTCGATGGGCGATGTGCCACTCAGATCGATCTTAGATTAAAAAAGCATTAAAAGACATGCTGATCAAACGATCGGCGACAGAGAAAAACTCTAACCAATGAATCAGTAAAAAGACTCTACGGCAGGCGATCAACACGACCGATGCATGAAACCCTAACTATGAGTTGTGCGGCCCCAGGTGGAGATCATGAAGATCTACCTCCCGGGGACCGACACGACACGGAAGCTATGATGGACTTAGGTCAGGAACTTGTAACAGGTACCATGTAATAAGAGGGTTAGAGAGAGAAACTAGATGAAATCATTGTTGTATTGCTGATTACATGGATCTTTTTGAAGTAAATGACAAGCTAAAATAAATCATGCGTCGACCTATGTTTCCATAACGAAAATCGTACACCTACAAAAAATAGTTAAGAAAATTGGACTTACGTACGTACGTGTCTCGCTATCATCAATCTCTCCCCCTTCCACTTTCAAAAAGCAAACTCTCTCCCCTGAATTTCAGGATGAGCACCCTCCTGTCTAATCAAAAGCGGGCAACTAACTCCTTAGTGCAAGTACAATAAGGTGACACAATCAGGATATAAGAACTAAAGGATTATATCTATGTTGAGTTGGAGTAGAGAGAAGAATAGCAGGTTGTAGAATAAAAGCTGACTATAACACGAGACACAAGACACTTTGTGAGATTGGAAGGTAGATCAACTATTAGTAAAGTAGTATATATTTAATACTTACTATTGTACAAGCTGACTACTCCTTTCTTTCTGATTTATAGGGCTCAAATCTGAAATCTCATCAACCAAGTCATATAAGAGGAATGTATCTCGTACTTTACAACACTAACCAAATTAAACTGATGCATTAATTTGAATTAACTATAGTGCATGCATGCTTGGCCACTATTCCTATTAGGTTGCTTGTAATGAAACTAGAAGGGTTGAGCGTGCTTTGCTGCGTTGTTGGTGTTATTAGGTTTTAAAAACAATATCTCCACTCTGTTTCAAAATATAAAGTCTATCACTTTTTTGAAAAGTTAAACCTTTTAAATTTGATCAAATTTGAAGACAAATATATCAAAATACATACTATCAAATTGGTAGGATTAGATTCATCATGAAATGAATTTCCATACTTCTTTTAATATTGTGGTTGTCAATGCTTTTTGCTCTAAACCTTGTCAAAGTTCAAGAAATTTGACTTTTCAAAAAACTAATACTCCTTATATTTAACTCGATGCAATATTTAACTCGATGCAATATTTAATTTGACGGGTGAGGAGGATGTGCAGGATTGATATGTTTTAATAGACCTCTTACTCACGTTGGCTCATTTCCATAGATAACCGTGATACTGCAACAATAACTCTCCCCGCTTGCCGGGAAACCGCTTCGCAACGTAATGCTGCCGCGCGCGCGATTAAACGCATCCTCACGTCCAAGCGACGCAATCGTATCGTTCCAAGCGGTACCCGAGGAGTCGCTGTCTCGCTGGTTATAAGGGCACGCAATCGAGTAATATCGCACTGCTCAAGTCCATCGCTCCACAATCATCTTCATAATTACTCCCCATCCCCGTTCTTCCCTGCATCCAGCACGCTATAGCTCTGTTCGCGCGGCTGTTCAAGATCCACACTACCCCCCATGGCGACCACCTGCACTGTCCTCACCGGCGCTGTGCGTGCCGTGAAGCTGCTCAAGATTGACAGTTTCCGCCTGGCGTCCAAGACCATGCGCTCGGACGAGTGCCTCAGAACCAGCTGCAACGTCGACGGTTACGACTTCGAAATCCGGTGCTACCCTGCGACAGCGTGGGTATCGCTCGAGCTCGTGCTCCTGGCAGAAACCGCAAGCACCTGCAACGTTAGGGCGAGCTTTAGCTGTCTCATTGTACACCCGAAGAATTGCGACGAAGAAAAGAGAGTGTGGCATGTGTTCAAACGTCCCAAGGACTGTTCGCCTCGAGTATCGCTTATGGAAAGATCCGATCTGGTGGATTGGGCTTCACCCCGAGGAGATCATGTGACCGTCCAGTGCACTGTCACGGTTCTGAAGGAGCTCTCTGAGAAGCCAATGATGGTGCCCGCGCCGGCATCCAACATGCACCGGCACTTCCAGGAGCTCCTGCGGAACGGGACGGGAGCTGACGTCACGCTCCTCGTCTCCGGCAAGACCTTCGCCGCGCACAAGCTCGTGCTCGCCGCGAGATCCCCGGTCTTCATAGCCGAGTTCTTCGGGGATATGAAGGAGAAGAGCTCGCGGCGCGTGGAGATCAAGGACATGGAGGCGGCCGTGTTTGGGGCCCTGCTGGAGTTTATCTATACCGACAATGTTCCTGAACTTGAGCAGGAGCTGGAGGCCGTGGCAACGATGGCTCAGCATCTGCTTGCGGCGGCTGACAGGTACGGGCTTGACAGGCTCAAAATTATCTGCGAGGGCAAGCTCGTCGGTGGCATCACCGTCGACACGGCTGCAACTACTTTGGCTTTGGCAGAGCAACACAACTGTTCGGACCTGAAGGCGAAATGTGTCCAGTTCATCATCAGTACTCCTGCAATCCTTGATGTTGTGGTGGCGACGGATGGGTATAAGCATCTGGAGGCAAGATGCCCTTCGGCGCTTACAAGCATTGTCCTCTCTACGCATGTGAGAAGGAACTGAAGCGTTGCTAGGCGCCAAAGTTCCAGGTTTTGGTGCTTTCACCTTCGATGCATGATCTAGCAGAACTTAGTTACGCCTGTCTTTGGCCTAATATAATGGTGGACTACATCTATGTATGCCCGAGCAACTAGTGTGCGCCTGCATTTTCTTCTTGAATTCAATGTATTTAATTTCGTGCCAAATGGTTAATGATGTGGCAAATCATCCCGTTTCGGGTATGTTTTTCATCATCGTGCCCATATTTGTTTCTTTATAGTACTCTCATATTTGATTAGAATCAGTGAAAATGTTCAATAGAAAGGACAATGGATTTTGAAAACCATGGCTTTTGAGATCCATTTGTAAACACATATAACAAAGCAAATACGCCTGAGTTGTTGAATTTTATTACCTGAGAAAATTTGGTCATCAAGGGGATCAACATGAAAGCAATCAATAATGAACATGATACATGTTGAACTACATCCCAACAATGTTGGAAAAAATACAACGGGAAGTTGTCGAGGCCAAGGGCAAAGTTAGACTCCCAAAAAATAAGGATGTTTTAGCTTCACCACATGAATAAGTTTTAGCCATGTGCAAATCATCCTCACCGGGCAGTTGCTCAGCAAGATCCCAAATATCAACAAAGAGATGTAAGATATTGCAGGAGTAGGGCAAAACATATTTTTGTCATAACATTCTTGAAATGAATTTCTGTTCAAGCAATAACATCATCACAATCATGTTTGACTTCAATGATTGTGATTTAACTTTGCACATCATCACAATCATTTAAGTATAAACTCTTGCAAACTGGCACAATGGGAGGGGCTATGAGGTTTTTCGAGAGCGTCTGAGCAATCATGGCTGCTAGTATCTGATAGGTTACTTCCTTTATGACGATGGAAGAATACTTTTGCTACATCACCTTCATCTCCATGATTGCGAACAATGTGTACGGCGCGGTCATCCAAAGCAATACATATGTTTTCTTCATCTTGTTGATATCCACACCCATAGTTACTTCATGTGCAAATAAAACAAATGCTTACTTCTTAATATATCGCTTGTTTAGTTTGCATATCCTAGTAAATTTCACTAGCACGTATGTTATGATGTTATTCTGGATTAAATCGATTCAAATATTAATAATTAATTCAAGAATATCTTCATACAATTTGGTTATTACAAGGGAGAAAACGAAACAATACAAATATTCACGTTTAGAATTTCAAAATCTGGCTGCCATTTCAGATATATAGACAATAGGGAGAGACCTATATTTTGTTTTTAGGGAGAGTACTAGATTTGTTCAAAACAAGATGAGAGTGAACCCAGAAATTTCTAGCAGCCCATGTAGGAAGCGAGCAATATCCATCCTTCACTGTTGCATGAAGATTGTTCTAGGTTTTTGCAATTTGTCCAAGGGTAAATAGGGCATGAAAGGGAATACTAGTGATGGTGTGTCTGCTTTTCCCACCAGGAAAGAGTGTGTACAAAAAAAGGATGGTTGCCCGAGTAACCCTTAGATTCTCTATCTCTATGTAGTAAGAGGCTTGCAGTTTATTCAGTGTATTATTCTTATGATTGATATCTCTTAGTCGAATTCAGCTTTAAGAAATTTGTATATATTTGTATTCCCAATGAAAATATCTTAAAACACGACGAATATTGGAGGATGCACTTTAACCACTTTCGATTTAATTGTTCTATTCATAATTAAGTTCAGTTATTTCTATTGTTGTTCAATCCGATTTAAAAAATGTTACTTGTTGTTTTTGTTCTTGTATTTGTTTGACTGATATTTCAAATATTTTAGTTGTTTAATTTCATATATTTGTTTGTTCTTTACAAAAGTTGGTACGAACCGGCTCACGAGGATTGCACATAATGTGGTACAACCAACTCAGATGACTTTCATGTCGGGCAGACATATACTAGAGTGTGTTATTGTCCTACATGAAACACCGCATGAAATCCATTCGAAGAAACTGGATGGAGTTATCTTCAAAATGGATTTTGAGAACGCATATGACAAGGTTAAATGGTTGCTTCTCCAACAGGCCTTACGTATCAAGAGCTTGGTCGGGTCATGGAGAAAACAAGCCGACTCCTTTATTAAAAAAGGCAGCGTCGGATTAAGTAAATGATGACATAGGTCATTATTGCTAGATGCAAAAGGGCCCAAGACAGGGGACCCGATGTCTCCTATTTTGTTCAACATAGTGATTGATATGTTGGCAATTCTTATCGGTCGGGCCAAGGAGGATGGGCAAGTAGGCGGACTCGTACCACACGTATTGCATGGTGGTGCATCCATACTACAATACGCCGACGATACTATTATTTTCAATGAACATGACCTGGCAAAAACTAGAAATATGAAGGTAGTGTTATGCCTCTTTGAGCAATTGTCGGGGTTGAAGATTAATTTCCACAAAAGCGAATTGTTTTGTTTTAGGAGAGCCAAAGATGAACATCATTCGTATAGACAATTGTTCAGGTGTGAATCGGGTTCTCTACAGTTTAGTTATCTAGGGATGCCAATTCATGATCACAAGCTATCCAATAAGGAGTGGAAATGTATTGAAGATCGGTATGAAAAAAGACTAAGCTGCTGGAAGGGTAAGCTTATGTCATATGGAGGTCGGCTTGTTCTGATAAATTCAGTTTTGATAAGCATGTCGATGTTCCTATTGTCTTTCTTTGAGGTACCTATAGGGGTACGGAAAAGACTAGACTTCTACTGATTACGATTTTTCTGCCAATGCAATGAAGTTACGAAAAAATATAGGCTAACCAAGTGGGATATTATTTGTAGCCGAAGGACGAAGGTGGGTTAGGAATTGTGAGCTTAGATGTTAAGAATAGATATCTGCTCAGCAAATGGTTGTACATACTTTCTGTTGAAACCGAAGGAACGTGGGTACAAATTTTGCGCAATAAGGACCTGCAGCCCAAGACCCTAGCTCCGTAAGATCCAATGACTCACCTTTCAAGAAGGGGCTAATGAGGACGAAAGTAGCTTTCTTTCAAAGGACTAAATTTACCATTGGGAAAGGTTACTCTACTAGCTTACGGGAAGATACATGATTAGGGGAGACGCCACTAGCCACACAATATCCTTCTATTGATAATATTGTACAACATAGGATGTTTTTGTTAGCACAATATTACAGTTTGTTCCTCTAAAGATTCAGTTCAGGAGGTCTCTAGTGGGAGACCGATGGGACAGCTGGTTGCATCTCGTGCGTAGGCCGATGGACGTTCGCCTCTCCGATGAACCTGAGACGATTCACTGGAAATTATCCGTGAATGGGGTATTCTCCGTGACTTAATAGACTCTGGTTCAATCCCAAAATCAATTCGTATTTGAAAAAATAAAGTACCTTTAATAATCAAATGTTCATGTGGTTTGTACACAAGGAAGTGATTCTAACTAGGATAACTTGGCAAAACAAAGGTGGGAGGTACTAAACGATGTTGCTTTTGTGATCAAGATGAAACAATACAACATATATTTCTCAAATGTCCACTAGTGGAGAAATGGCTAGCCACAACTTTTGTTGCTGGCGCGCCATCTCACACCAACACCAGCACTATGTTTTTCAAATAGTACTCGCGTGAGCATATTTGGTACGACATTGATATGAGCTTAGTGTTGGAGTAGCATTTTCCTTTGGCGCCATAGATATTTGTCGAGTTTTTTTTTCTGTTTGCTACAATTTTCTATGGCATGGCCCACTAGGCCCATGCCAGCACTAGTCCATTTTCTATACCCATTCAGTCAACATCAAAATAACCTAAGTCCGATTCACCACATCGTTTTCTTCGTCCCCCTCTCGACCAGCGCCGCCGCCGCCACCTCCCGACCACGCCGCTCGTCGTCTTCGGACCAACACGCCCGTCGTCACCTCCAGGCCAGGAAGTGAGATCTCCCCTCTCCCTTCGCGCATCTTCTATCCCTCCCTAGGGTCTCTACTCCCTCGTCCACGGACGCCATGGAATCCATGGAATCTGTGGATTGTGTATCTCATTTAGTAGTGTAGTATCCATGGAATTAGTTTTAGCAGTGTAGTGTCTGATTATATTTAGTAGAAATTGATTTGTTTAGATTTTTTTTAGTGTTCAATATGTTTTGGTGCTGAATCCGATATGCTACTATTTTGTGTTGATTTAGTAGTGTAACTAGAGTGCGATTATACTTACTAGAAACTGATTTGTTAGTGTAGAACTTTTTTATTGATCGATATGTTTTAGTGTAGAATCGGATATGCTACTATTTTGTGTTCATTTAGTAATGTAGCTAGAGTCCGATTATACTCAGTAGAAATTGATTTGTTATTGTAGAATTTTTTTAGTGTTCAATATGTTTTAGTGTTAAATCGGATATGCTAGTACTATTTTTTGTTGATTTAGTAGTGTAGCTAGACTCTGATTACATTTAGTAGAAATTTATTTGCTAGTGTAGACTTTGTTTAGTGTTCAATATGTTTTAGTGTTGAATTGGATATGCTACTATTTTGTGTTGATTTAGTAGTGTAGCTAGAGTCCGATTATACTTTGGAAATTTATTTGCTAGTATCCGCATATTGTTGTCATATATAGTTCAATTGTCAATGCACATTGTTGTCATATATGTTTTGTAGTTGACGCTGAGACTTGTCATTGTTTTGTAGTTGGCTTGCATAGACAATGCTAGAGGCAACCAGGAGGAGGTTTATAATGTGGACACGCTCAACCACGACCTCTTAGAGTCTCATCAATATATCATCAACTCATGTAGCAGTCGAATGTCTAGCTGAAGGCAGGGACGGTTGAGCTACCGAAGGAGAAGGCTGAAGTCTGTAGCAGGACGAATGCGTTGAGAGACGAGAGATATCAGCTAGTCGAGGAGAGGGATAAGGTGAAGAATGAGAGAAAAGTTCTCAAGGCCTAGAGGAATGAGCTCAAGATCAAGGTAGCTTATTTCCGAAAAGATGGAGCAGATAATAGACACAAGATTAATCAGTTAATTTAATCTTAGATGAAGATGTATGATCGACCAGGCTCGCTATGGAACGATGATTTAGTTTGTCATGTTAAATTATTTTGTTCTTTAACTAGTAACTTTTGTGAAGTTGAACTAGTTAGGTTGATCGATATGAGTACTGATATGTATTTTCATGGAGTTGAACTTGTTAAGTTGATGAGTACCTATGCAGTTATGTGGAGTTGGACTAGTTGATGCAACATTACATCTTAAATTAGTTGATGGTTTAAATGCATATACTTAAAAAAAAACAATTTTCTAGCATTGGCCACGTCACATGCCATCAACATGTGAAATACTGCTCGTGTGGGCTGTTGGGGAACGTTGCATGGGAAACAAAAATTTTCCTACGCACACACAAGATCTATCCATGGTGATGAGCATCTACGAGAGGGAGAGTGAATCTACATACCCTTGTAGATCGCTAAGCGGAAGCGTTAAGAAACGCGGTTGATGTAGTCGAACGTCTCCACGATCCAAATCGCAAGTCGTCCCTCGATCCGATCACGAACTAGTGCCGAACGGACGGCACCTCCGCGTTCAACACACGTACGGCTTGATGACGCCTTCACCTCCTCGATCCAGCGAGCGATGGTGAAGTAGTAGATGAGTTCCGGCAGCACGACGGCGTGGTGATGGTGGTGAGGAACAATCTCTGCAGGGCTTCGCCAAGCACTACAGAGATTATGACGGGAGAACTAGAGGGTTAGGGTTGCCGACACACGGCTTGGGAAATCTTGATCAATCCCGTGTGCTAGCCCTGCCCCTCTATTTATATGTTGAGCCTTGGGGTCTAAACTTGGAGTAAAAGCCTCCTCCAGGTCGGTTTTGCCCGCACAAGGTCTGTTTGGCCCGCAGGGAAAGAGTCCAACTCGGATCCCTGCAGTACCGCGCACAAGCGGTAGTACCGCTCACGAGCGGTAGTACCGCTTGAGCGGTAGTACCGCTTCACACAAGCGGTAGTACCGCTTATGCGGTAGTACCGCTTCACGCAAGCGGTAGTACCGCTTACGCGGTAGTACTGCCTTACCAGCGGTAGTACCGCTTAAGGCAGCAGCAAAACTTCCTTTTGCACTTTCCAATACCTCGTGGGCTTTACCCCTTTGGCCCATATAAAGTGTTGCTGCACCCGAACACTTCGGTAAACACCCGGAACCCCTTCCGGTGAATTCCGGAACCCTTCCGGAGATCAAAACACTATTATCACATATATTAATCTTTACCTCCGGACTCTTCCGGAGATCCTCGTCATGTCCGGGATAATATCCGGGACTCCGAACAACCTTCGGTCACCAACAAAATAACTCAACTATACTAATCGTCACCAAACGTTAAGTGTGTAGACCCTGCGGGTTCGAGAACTATGTAGACATGACCGAGACACCTCTACGATCAATAACCAATAGCGGGACCTGGATGCCCATATTGGCTCCTACATATTCTACGAAGATCTTTATCGGTCGAACCTCTATGTCAAGGATTCAGTTAATCCCGTATAATGTTCCCTTTGTTCTTCGGTATGTTACTTGCCCGAGATTCGATCGCCGGTATCTCTATACCTAGTTCAATCTCGTTACCGGCAAGTCTCTTTACTCGTTCCGTAATACAAGATCTCGTGGCTAACATTTTAGTCACATTGCTTGCAAGGCTCATTGTGATGTTGTATTACCGAGTGGGCCCTGAGATACCTCTCCGTCACACGGAGTAACAAATCCCAGTCTTGATCCATGCCAACCCAACAAACACCCTCGGAGATACCTGTAGAGCACCTTTATAGTCACCCAGTTACGTTGTGACGTTTGATACACACAAGGTACTCCTCCGATGTCAGGGAGTTGCATGATCTCATGGTCATAGGAACAGATACTTGACATGCAGAAAACAATAGCAATAAACTGACACGATCATATGCTACGTTCGTAGTTTGGGTCTTGTCCATCACATCATTCTCCTAATGATGTGATCCCGTTATCAAATGACATCTCATGTCAATGGCTAGGAAACCTTAACCATCTTTGATCAACGAGCTAGTCAACTAGAGGCTTACTAGGGACACAGTGTTGTCTATGTACCCACACATGTATTTGAGTTTCCAATCAATACAATTATAGCATGGATAATAAACGATTATCATGAACAAGGAAATATAATAATAACCAATTTATTATTGCCTCTAGGGCATATTTCCAACAGTCTCCCACTTGCACTAGAGTCAATAATCTAGTTCACATCACTATGTGATTTACATTGTGATGAATCGAACACCCATGCAGTTCTGGTGTTGTTCATGTTTAGCCCTTGGAAGAGGTTTAGTCATCGGATCTGCAACATTTAGATCTGTGTGTACTTTGCAAATATTTATGTCGTCCTCCTTGATGTAATCGCGGATGGAATTGAAACGTCGCTTTATGTGTCTGGTCCTCTTGTGAAATCTTGGTTCCTTGGCTAGAGCAATGGCACCAGTATTATCACAAAACAAAGTCATTGGGTTAAGCGCACTAGGCACTACTCCAAGATCTGTCATGAACTCCTTCATCCAGACACCTTCCTTCGCCGCCTCTAAGGCAGCGATGTACTCCGCTTCGCATGTAGAATCAGCTACCACGCTTTGCTTGGAACTGCACCAGCTAACCGCACCCCCATTAAGAATAAATACGTATCCGGTTTGCGACTTAGAGTCATCCGGATCAGTGTCAAAGCTTGCATCGACGTAACCCTTTACGACGAGCTCTTGATCACCTCCATAAACGAGAAACATGTCATTAGTCCTTTTCAGGTACTTCAGGATATTCTTGACCGCCGTCCAGTGTTCCATTCCTGGATCACTTTGAAACCTTCCGACCATACTTATGGCAAGGCTGACATCGGGTCTTGTGCATAGCATTGCATACATGATAGAGCCTATGGCTGAAGCATAGGGGATGACACTCATCTTTTCTCTATCTTCTGCAGTCACTGGGCATTGAGTCTTACTCAACTTCACACCTTGCAATACAGGCAAGAACCCCTTCTTGGACTGATCCATTTTGAACTTCTTCAAAACTTTGTCAAGGTATGTGCTTTGTGAAAGTCCTATTAAGCGTCTCGATCTATCTCTATAGATCTTGATGCCTAATATGAAAGCAGCTTCTCCTAGGTCCTTCATTGAAAAACTCTTGTTCAAATATTCCTTCACGCCTTCCAACATTTCTATATTGTTTCCAATCAGTAATATGTCATCCACATATAATATCAGAAACGCTATAGAGCTCCCAGTCACTTTCTTGTAAATACAAGCTTCTCCGTAAACTTGTATAAACTCGAACGCTTTGATCACCTCATCAAAGCGAAGATTCCAACTCCGAGATGCTTGCACCAGTCCATAAATGGATCGCTGGAGTTTGCAAACTTTGTCAGCATTCTCTGGATCGACAAAACCTTCTGGTTGCATCATATACAACTCTTCCTTAAGGAAACCGTTAAGGAACGCTGTTTTGACATCCATCTGCAAAATTTCATAATCGAAAAAGGCAGCTATTGCTAACATGATTCTGACGGACTTAAGCATCGCTACGGGTGAGAAGGTCTCATCGTAGTCAACTCCTTGAACTTGTGAAAAACCTTTTTCCACAAGTCGAGCTTTATAGACGGTGACATTACCGTCCGCGTCCGTCTTCCTCTTAAAGATCCATTTGTTCTGAATGGCCTTACGCCTTTCAGGTAATACTTCCAAAGTCCATACTTTGTTTTCATACATGGATCCCATCTCGGATTTCATGGCCTCTAACCACTTCTCGGAATCCGGGCCCATCATCGCTTCTCCATAGCTCGTAGGTTCATCGTTGTCTAACAACATGACCTCTAAGACAGGGTTGCCGTACCACTCAGGAGCAGTATGCGTCCTTGTCGACCTACGAGGTTCGATAGCAACTTGATCCAAAGCTTCATGATCATCATCATTAACTTCCTCTTCAGCTAATGTAGGCTCCACAGAAACAACTTTCTGCGTTGCGCTACTCTCAGGTTGAAGTAAAGGTTCAACAACCTCATCAAGTTCTATCTTCCTCCCACTCAATTCTTTCGAGAGAAACTCTTTCTCAAGAAATGTTCCGTTTTTAGCGACAAACATTTTGCCTTCGGATCTGAGGTAGAAGGTATACCCAACTGTCTCTTTTGGGTATCCTATGAAGACGCATTTTTCCGCTTTGGGTTCCAGCTTTTCAGGCTGAAGCTTTTTGACATAAGCATCACATCCCCAAACTTTAAGAAACGACAGCTTTGGCTTCTTGCCAAACCAAAGTTCATATGGCGTCGTCTCAACGGATTTCGATGGTGCCCTATTTAAAGTGAATGCAGCTGTCTCTAATGCATAACCCCAAAACGATAGTGGCAAATCGGCAAGAGACATCATAGATCGCACCATATCCAATAAGGTTCGATTACGACGTTCGGACACATCATTACGCTGTGGTGTTCCAGGCGGTGTCAATTGTGAAACAATTCCACATTGTCTTAAGTGACTGCCAAACTCATAACTCAGATATTCTCCTCCTCGATCAGATCGTAGGAATTCAATCTTCTTGTTACGATGATTCTCAACTTCACTCTGAAATTGTTTGAACTTTTCAAATGTTTCAGACTTGTGTTTCATTAAGTAAATATACCCATATCTACTTAAGTCATCAGTGAAGGTGAGAAAGTAACGATAACCACCGCGCGCCTCAATACTCATCGGACCGCACACATCAGTATGTATGATTTCCAATAAGTTACTTGCCCGTTCCATTGTACCAGAGAACGGCGTTTTAGTCATCTTGCCCATGAGGCATGGCTCACATGTGTCAAGTGATTCAAAATCAAGTGACTCCAAAAGTACATCAGCATGGAGCTTCCTCATGCGTTTTACGCCAATATGACCTAAACGGCAGTGCCACAAGAAAGTGGTATTATCATTATCAATTCTACATCTTTTGGCATCAATGTTATGAACATGTGTATCATTACTATCGAGATTCAATAAGAATAAACCCCTCACATTGGGTGCATGACCATAAAAGATATTACTCATATAAATAGAACAACCATTATTCTCTGATTTAAATGAGTAACCGTCTCGCAATAAACAAGATCCAGATATAATGTTCATGCTTAACGCAGGCACTAAATAACAATTATTCAGGTTCATCACTAATCCCGATGGTAATCGAAGAGCGAGCGTGCCGACGGCGATCACATCAACCTTGGAACCATTTCCCACGCGCATCGTTACTTCGTCCTTTGCCAGCCTCCGTCTATTCCGCAGTTCCTGTTTTGAGTTGCAAATATGAGCAACCGCACCGGTATCAAATACCCAGGCACTACAACGAGAGTTGGTAAGGTACACATCAATAACATGTATATCATATATACCTTGTTTGTTGTTGGCCGCCTTCTTGTCAGCCAAATACTTGGGGCAGTTCCGTTTCCAGTGTCCAGTTCCCTTGCAATGAAAACACACAGTTTCTGGTTTGGGTCCAGCCTTGGGTTTCTTCACGAGAGGAGCAACTGCTTTGCCACTCTTCTTGGAGTTACCCTTCTTACCCTTGCCATTTTTCTTGAAACTAGTGGTTTTATTGACCATCAACACTTGATGCTCCTTCTGAATTTCAGACTCAGCGGCTTTCAGCATCGCAAACAGCTCGGCGACTGACTTGTTCATCCCGTGCATGTTATAGTTCAACACGAAGCTCTTGTAGCTAGGTGGCAATGATTGAAGAACTCTGTCAGTGATAGCCTCTGGCGGAAAGGGCATCCCCAATTCAGCCAGACGGGTGGAGTACCCAGACATTCTGAGCACGTGATCACTGATAGACCCGTTCTCCTCCATCTTGCAAGCATAGAACTTATCGGAGATCTCATATCTCTCGATCCGGGCATTCTTCTGAAAGATAAACTTCAACTCCTGGAACATCTCATATGCTCCATGACATTCAAAACGTCTTTGAAGTCCCGGTTCTAAGCCATACAATATTGCACATTAAACTATTGAGTAATCTTCAGAACGAGCCTGCCAGGCGTTCACAACGTCTAGAGACTCAACTGGAGCGGGTGGATCACCAAGCGGTGCATCAAGGACATAAGCCTTCTGGGAAGCCGTAAGGATAATCCTTAGATTACGGGCCCAGTCCACAAAGTTACTTCCATCATCTTTCAACTTAGCTTTCTCTAGGAACGCATTAAAATTCAGGGGTGCTACTGCGCGAGCCATGATCTACAACATAAATATAGCAAAGACAACTTAGACTATTGTTCTAGATAATGAGTTTAGTTAATCATATTACTTAAAAAACTCCCACTCAAATTGACATCCCTCCGGTCATTCGAGTGTAACATGATCCAAATCCACCAACTCAAGTCCGATCATCACGTGAGTTGAGGTGGTTTCAATGGTGAACATCTTCATGTTGATCATATCTACTATATGACTCATGTTCGACCTTTCGGTCTCTTGTGTTCCGAGGCCATGTCTGTACATGCTAGGCTCGTCAAGTTTAACCCGAGTGTTCCGCACGTGCAACATGGCTTACACCCGTTGTATGTGAACGTAGAGTCTATCACACCCGATCATCACGGCGTGTCTCGAAACGACGAACTTTCGCAACGGTGCACACTCGGGGAGAACACAATTTTATCTTGAAATTTAAGTGAGGGATCACCTTATAATGCTACCGTCGTCCTAAGCAAAATAAGATGCATAAAAGGATTAACATCACATGCAAATCATAAGTGACATGATATGGCCATGAACTTGTGCTTTTGATCTCCATCTCCAAAGCACCGGCATGATCTCCATCGTCACCGGCATGACACCATGATCTCCATCATCTTGATCTCCATCAACGTGTCGCCATGAGGTTGTCGCGCCGACTGTTGCTTCCACGACTATTGCTAACTCATAGCGATAAAGTAAAGCAAAACGGCGAAAATAATTAAAGACAACTCTATGGCTCCTGCCAGTTGCCGTACTCATCGACATGCAAGTCGTGATATTCTATACAACACATGATCATCTCATACATCACATATATCTCATCATGTACTTGGCCATATCACATCACAACATACCCTGCAAAAACAAGTTAGACGTCCTCTAATTGTTGTTGCAAGTTTTACGTGGCTGCTACGGGTTTGCAAGAACCGTTCTTACCTACGCAAAACCACAACGTGGTGTAGTGATTGCTCTTTGATCTTCTAAAAGAACCCTCTTCATTGAAATCGATTCAACTAAAGTGAGAGAGACAGACACCCGCTAGCCATCTATATGCAACGAAGTTACATGTCAGTTGAAGGAACCTGTCTCGCGTAAGCGTACGCGTAATGTCGGTCCGGGCCGCTTCATCTCACAATACCGCCGAATCAAGTATCAACTAGTAACGGCAAGCAATATGTATACACCCACGCCCACAACTCGTTTGTGTTTTACTCGAGATCTCATCTACGCATAGACCTAGCTCAGATGCCACTGTTGGGGAACGTTGCATGGGAAACAAAAAAATTCCTACGCACACACAAGATCTATCCATGGTGATGAGCATCTACGAGAGGGAGAGTGAATCTACATACCCTTGTAGATCGCTAAGCGGAAGCGTTAAGAAACGCGGTTGATGTAGTCGAACGTCTCCGCGATCCAAATCGCAAGTCGTCCCTCGATCCGATCACGAACTAGTGCCGAACGGACGGCACCTCCGCGTTCAACACACGTACGGCTTGATGACGCCTTCACCTCCTCGATCCAGCGAGCGATGGTGAAGTAGTAGATGAGTTCCGGCAGCACGACGGCGTGGTGATGGTGGTGAGGAACAATCTCTGCAGGGCTTCGCCAAGCACTACGGAGATTATGACGGGAGAACTAGAGGGTTAGGGTTGCCGACACACGGCTTGGGAAATCTTGATCAATCCCGTGTGCTAGCCCTGCCCCTCTATTTATATGTTGAGCCTTGGGGTCTAAACTTGGAGTAAAAGCCTCCTCCAGGTCGGTTTTGCCCGCACAAGGTCTGTTTGGCCCGCAGGGAAAGAGTCCAACTCGGATCCCTGTAGTACCGCGCATAAGCGGTAGTACCGCTCACGAGCGGTAGTACCGCTTGAGCGGTAGTACCGCTTCACACAAGCGGTAGTACCGCTTATGCGGTAGTACCGCTTCACGCAAGCGGTAGTACCGCTTACGCGGTAGTACTGCCTTACCAGCGGTAGTACCGCTTAAGGCAGCAGCAAAACTTCCTTTTGCACTTTCCAATACCTCGTGGGCTTTACCCCTTTGGCCCATATAAAGTGTTGCTGCACCCGAACACTTCGGTAAACACCCGGAACCCCTTCCGGTGAATTCCGGAACCCTTCCGGAGATCAAAACACTATTATCACATATATTAATCTTTACCTCCGGACTCTTCCGGAGATCCTCGTCATGTCCGGGATCTTATCCGGGACTCCGAACAACCTTCGGTCACCAACAAAATAACTCAACTATACTAATCGTCACCAAACGTTAAGTGTGTAGACCCTGCGGGTTCGAGAACTATGTAGACATGACCGAGACACCTCTACGATCAATAACCAATAGCGGGACCTGGATGCCCATATTGGCTCCTACATATTCTACGAAGATCTTTATCGGTCGAACCTCTATGTCAAGGATTCAGTTAATCCCGTATAATGTTCCCTTTGTTCTTCGGTATGTTACTTGCCCGAGATTCGATCGCCGGTATCTCTATACCTAGTTCAATCTCGTTACCGGCAAGTCTCTTTACTCGTTCCGTAATACAAGATCTCGTGGCTAACATTTTAGTCACATTGCTTGCAAGGCTCATTGTGATGTTGTATTACCGAGTGGGCCCTGAGATACCTCTCCGTCACACGGAGTAACAAATCCCAGTCTTGATCCATGCCAACCCAACAAACACCCTCGGAGATACCTGTAGAGCACCTTTATAGTCACCCAGTTACGTTGTGACGTTTGATACACACAAGGTACTCCTCCGATGTCAGGGAGTTGCATGATCTCATGGTCATAGGAACAGATACTTGACATGCAGAAAACAATAGCAATAAACTGACACGATCATATGCTACGTTCGTAGTTTGGGTCTTGTCCATCACATCATTCTCCTAATGATGTGATCCCGTTATCAAATGACATCTCATGTCAATGGCTAGGAAACCTTAACCATCTTTGATCAACGAGCTAGTCAACTAGAGGCTTACTAGGGACACAGTGTTGTCTATGTACCCACACATGTATTTGAGTTTCCAATCAATACAATTATAGCATGGATAATAAACGATTATCATGAACAAGGAAATATAATAATAACCAATTTATTATTGCCTCTAGGGCATATTTCCAACATGGGCTTCAACACCACCACCATTTTTTAACAATGGCGTCGTATTGGTGGAGTCGGGTGCCTACGCCAGCAAGGTCATTTTTGCCACGGCATGGCTAGGATTTTTCTGCACTAGTGGTCGAGTCACCAAGCTTATATGGTGTACGATTCATGTAGCCTTTAATGTCAGCCCTCCGGATAGTATTAACACCCTCTGGATAGTGTTAACACATTATTTGGGACATGGCTAAATGGAGTTGAGTCAAGTACTGCGGGACATATTCGCATAGGAGTATGTGCATTACTTTAGGCTATATGAAACTGCAGAAATGACATGACATTCAAGAGACAACATCTTATTATTTTTTTGCAGGTCATTTACAAAGCTATTGCTTGGATCTGTATACGTGGTCATTACACAGTACTGCGGTAGCAAGGATCTTATGGCTATTAGGTGCAACTAGTGGGAGACAGTAGCACGGGATACTTACACCCGGTTTGGATGGCGGTCCAATAATTGACTACGTGTTTAGTCATCTTGACCTGTTTTTCGTCGATTGTGGCACTTTTTGACTTCATTTTACTATCGCTCCTTTGTGTTCTTGTACCAAACCGCAGATCATTTGGACCTTTTTCTTAATAATATGGCTGCATGCATCATTCAGATGCAGAGACCAGGGAATTCCTCCTTTTCAAATAAAAAATTCAATCAAATTTCACAAATGCCACTTGTTTGATTTGCAATTATGTCACTTATAAGTTTTTTTCATATTATCATTTATTTCATTTCCATTCTATGATATATTCCATATACTTATTTCATATACTAGTAATATAATGCAGAAATTGGTATGTAACAATTTTTTTAGTTCATTCATTGGTGCAATTTGTTTTTTGTAATTTGATACAAGTTTCAGTTGTTTCAATAATTTAACTTCTGTTAGTGAAAACAATAAAAACATATGTTTAATTAGTGAGAAAATTAAACTTGTGAAATGATGCTGATATTTCTGGAATGTGTGTAAATTAAGTTATCTATTACTTAAATTGTGAGGGATCTTACTTAAGTTAGTTGAAGTGTTAAGTAAGTGAAAGTATATAATTAGTGAAAGCAAGTGAATTTTATGAAGTGAGAGCTATCTAATGGTACTTAAATTGTTTATATGGGGAAATAAGGTGAAGTTTGTGAGACTAGAATGTTATTGGTATTTGGAAACTTAGTCATATTTTAATCAATTTGAAAAACATTTAACACATATGTCAATTATTTCACTCAGTTTCAGAAAATATTTAGCATATGCTTTAGTTGATTAAACAATGCAATTTAAATTAATCAGAAATGTATCCAACATTGGTCTTGTTTTTCAAAGTTTTATCGCCGGGAATTCAAAAGCGTAAAAAACGAAAAAAAAATTGGTTTAGAAGGATGAATCATCTAAATTATCAAAAAATAAAAATAAATAAAAGGCATGTGTTTTGATTGGGGACAGGGATAGAGAATAAGAGAACAATGCATGCAACCATCATTGCGGGAGAGTAACTTATTTCTCAAACCACAGGTCACGATATCCTTCCAACAGCTGCATTTTGGCCACAGCCACGACGACTCCTCGAGAAGGCGAGAATAGTTGGTCAATCCTGATGTTTGGTATTCTGTATTGATGATATAGATAGAGTTTCCAACTTCCAACGTCCAGTAGTATTCATGCTATCGATGCATGCTGACCACTCTACCCGAGGAGTCCCTGCCTCACTAGTTTTAAGTGCCACCTCTGTTGTATAAATTGCACAGCAACTCCAGTCCACAGTAATCTCACAATCTCACATTCTCACTCTCCACCACCGCCATGGCTAATGCATGCACAGACCTTACTGATGCCGCGTCCTCCGTGCAGCAGCTCAAGATCCGTGGCTTTTGCGCGACGTCGGCCATGTCTACCTTTGATTCCATCAATTCCAGATGGAACGTCGATGGTTATGAGTGGGAACTCCGTATTTATCCTGCAAGCCTGGTAGGCCGGTTGACCGAGCACATTTGCTGGGTGGAAGTAGATCTTGCCTTTCTCAGTGAAGCCCGTACGCCCGTCGTGAGGGCGAATCTAGGCTGTCGGCTGGTTGATCTGAGAGGCGTGGCTGGACCATCTGAAAGAAAGAGCCAGTCAGGAGTATTCGGGCGCCAAAAAGGTTGCTCATCATCAGTTTCTGTTCTTCTTGTGCCGAGGCGTGATCTAGTGGCATCGGGTTACCTCGAGGATGACACTCTAACTGTGGAATGCACCATCACGGTGCTCAAGGAACTACCGGTGCCAATCATCCCAGTTAAAGAAGCGCTGTCCATGCCACCGTCCAACCTGCACGAGCACTTTGGTGAACTCCTGCGAAGCAGAGCCGGGTCCGATGTTGAATTTCTTGTGTCTGGCGAGTCGGTCGCCGCGCACAAGCTCGTGCTTGCGGCGAGGTCCCCGGTTTTTATGGCCGAGTTCTTCGGGGACATGAAGGAGACGTGCTCGCGGAGCGTGGAGATCAAGGACATGGAGTCGGCCGTGTTCAGGGCGTTGCTTGGCTTTATCTACACCGACGCCGTACCTGAACTTGATCAGGAGCTGGAGGCCGTGGCAACGATGGCTCAGCATCTACTTGCGGCAGCTGACAGGTACGGGCTGGAGAGGCTCAAGGTGATCTGCGCGGGCAAGCTCTCTGGTGGCATCTCCGTTGACACGGCAGCGACGACATTGGCGTTGGCTGAGCAGCACAACTGCTCGCACCTAAAGGCCAAGTGCGTCGAGTTCATTGTCAGCACTCCTGCTATCCTTGATGCTGTGGTGGCGTCGGAGGGGTATAAGCATCTGGAGGAGAGCTGCCCTTCAGCACTTACTAGCATTGTCATCTCTATGCGTGGGAGAAGGAACTGAAGCGGGGCTAGGTGCTCAAATCCAATTTAATCTATCTCTTTTAGAATTTCTCCACCTTATCATATGCATGACTTGTAAAACTTATGTTTATCCTTTTCCTAATTATCAACTACTGTCCAACTTTTACTTAAAATGTTTTTCTTTCGTTTTCAACTGCCTTTTTTTAACACAAGTATACTTTTATTAGTACACAATATAAATTATTAGTGTATATGTGAAATAGTTTGTTGGTATATGTTCAACATTTTTCAAATACACGATGACCTTTTTCGAAAATACATGTCCAACATTTTTCAAATACACACTGGACAATGGAAATAAATATTTTTTAAATTACAAATACATATTTTTATGTTGTAAAAACATTTTAAAAAATGTCAGTAATATTTCACAAATGCGTGAATATTTCTTTAAGATGTCATATACTTTGTTAATGCCTATATATAAATATAAAAAGAGTCCCTCATATACTTCGTTTTTGCAATCCTATGAATCAAAGAGACCTTCAAAGAATCTATATCTATACCAATATAAAAAAGACTCAAAACTAATTTCGGCCATCAAACCGGGTCAATCGAACGAGTCTGTTTGCTCCAATGATGAGTGTTCATCATGTCTAGCATAGAGTTAATATCATATCAAATATGAATGTCATCGGTAATCACATAATTAACGAGCAAATAATATCCTACCTAATATCTACATCTACATGTAACTAACCCCAGATTTGAAAAAAAGGTACACGAACTTGGAAAAAGTACGCGGATTTCAAAAAGTTTATGGGTTTAAAAAATTACACGAATTTGAGTCAACACTGGTCAAAACCAGGGTGAGTCGACAACAAAATCGGTCAAAACCATGTCGAGGGACGATCCTTGTTTGGTTCAGTAGTTGAAGGTGCTAGTTGTCTGGTTTTGACGTTGAGGGGCCAATTATAGACTGCGCCAAGAGTTGAGAGATGAAAAGTATATTCTTCTCTTATTTATATGAGGGAACACCCGATTGTGCAATTATCTCAAAATAATGAGTGAATATGAATATAGTAAGTAATATTTGGTTTCTTGGTTAAGAATATGTTGATGCATCCGGACAGATAACCATCCTCTATAACACTAGGCTCCTGTTGAGGTCTTCAATTTGGAATTGGATCATCCAATTTTAACCGAGTCAACAATTTCAAAAGGAGCTCTTTCATTTATTTTTTAATACATTATACTACCAAATATTAGAGCTTTCCCTTCGATTGAGGTATACAATTCTAATGCACTGATTATGAATCGACACAATCCTTGGTTCTGGAATTGAAATCTCTAACTTCGTTCAGCTCCCCACTTTAACACCCCATCATTCAACTGAGGTCTTCAATTTGGATTGGATACACAATTGATTGGGTCATTGGCCAGGCTTCGCGGTGGGATCTCTCGATAAATGGGTCCCTTGATAAGTACCTAGGTGGTGTGGCCTTAGTTGACAAAATGGAAGTGTCGGCCATGATATGTTTAGCACCAGCCTATCACACGCGCCCAACAACGTTAATAACTTTCTCATGTACTTTTATTAATTAAAAGACGTCCTTTAATCACACGGTCGAAAATATCAACCCAAACACCACAACAAAAAAAGAAAAATGATACATTCACGAGGATTGGCCGTACCAAACATTCTATCACCAATCACTTCCCCAATTTTCACCATTCGACCACTCTTTCTCCTAATCTCTGACCATAAATTGACACATTCATCTGTAACCATGACTTCATAAAGTTTGTCTTGGGAGTAGTACATATGATAAAAAACACAGTCCATTGTATCCCCCACACGCCAAACCAACTAACACGTAAATATGTTTCACAACTTTAAAAAAATTACCATGTAAAAATAAAACATGTACAACCCTAAGAACATAGGCGCGGTAAAGCGCGCACTGTCCTTCTAGTATAGATTATGTGCCGAGCTCCAGGGAGGCCTCGATTTGCAATTTTTAAAATTCATCAAAATTCATATTACTATGTTTCAAAAAATTATGGAAAAAATACACATATACATGGAGGCATACTGTACATGTGTGTAATTTTCAAGACGAAATAAGTTCAAATGAAGGTGTGCAAAAGAAAATCTGAGTCTTTTCGGCACATGATCCTATTCATCCTCTAAGTCCATTGGTTTGTCTCTTTTTTGCATAGCTTGCATTTCGAGGTATTTCATCCTGATTTTTCACACACATATGCATTTCATCCATGTACACTTGCATTTTTCAGATTTTTTTGAAACAAAAAAGTTTGAACTTTGAATATTTCGAAAAAAAAAAGAAAAAGGCTCCATGAAGCCCGGTCACCAAAACGGTCCACTTGGATTATCAGGTTTGATTAAGCGAAATGAACCGGGAAGCATCTGGTTGGTAGGGTTTGTTCGGTAGGTGTGCATGCTTCTCTCATGTGAGCTTCACGGCCTGATGCTTTATGCTTGTAGTGTCTCCACTCATGACTCACGACAATGATGTTTCTAATCATTTGTAGTACAGTTGAAATAAGACCGTAACTTTATTGCCGTGATACATGTATGTAGCCATAAAAAAAATAGACAACTAATGGGAATCAAAAGAATAGATTGAACCAGAAAAACCACAAGATTATTGAAATCCACACGCAGGCACAGGGCACATGCAAAAGGTTCTTCGTGGGATGACCTTGTTCATGCATGCATGCATGTACCGATCGATGTAGGTAGGACTGATTTAGTAGAGAGGGTGGCTGGCGATGCTGCACTTCTTCCTTATACCGCCCTTGCTGCCGGCGGGCATGGCCAGCTTGCTGAGCTTGAGCAAGGAGTCGGCGAAGTCCCCGTCCCAGAGGGTGGCGTTGTCGGCGTACTCGTGGACGTGGCCCCTGGCCTCGGTGTGCGTCATGAGCTGCCAGTCGGAGTTGAAGCTGACGATCCTGGCGAGGTTGTTGTGGTAGAAGGTGTTGTCGAGGACGTCGCTGATCTTGCGCACGCGGCTGGTGAACCCGGGCATGAACCTGGCGACCGTCTCGTAGTCCTCGTCGCGGACGTTGTTGACGACGGCGGGGTTGGCGGCCTGGTGGCACTTGTGGTTGAGCAGGTTGCGGTAGGCCGGGTTGATCTGCTCTGGCGGCGCGGTGAGGCGGCCGGTGAAGGAGGAGCAGTGGGCGACGCCGATGGAGTGCGCGCCCGACAGGATGACCAGCTCCTCCACGTCGAAGTCCTTGCGGGCGAAGTTGTCGATGAGCTGCTGCGCAGTGAAGGTGGAGTCCGGGAGCTCCGCCTGGGCCTCGGCGGCTGAGGAGACGAGGCCGTCGAGGCGGCCGGCAGGGACATCGAAGTGGATCTTGCCGTTGCTGAGGGCGCTGGCCGCGTCCCGGGCCGCGTAGATGAGGATGTCGGAGCAGGACACCACGCCGGGGCACCTGTGCTCGACGGCCGCCTTGATCTCCTCCAGGAGGTCGAACGCCGCCAGCCCGATGTTTACCGGCGCGTCCTTCTCCGGGTTAGGGTTCTGGGGGGACGCGTCAAGGAGGACAGATGCATCGCAACCCTGCATGCATGTGCATGTCATCGTTATGTTACTCCATGCTAGCTAGACAACTATGTCGACCACCAAAACCCAGGTGAAATTGCTCGGTGCGCCGCGCAAAATGTACATACCCTGACGAAGCAGTCGTGGAAGAGGAGACGGACGAGGGCGGCGCCGGCGCGGCGGTTGGTCTTGAGAGCCCTCCTGACGTGCCAGTTGACGACATTCTCGACGCCCCGGCACTTCTTGTCGTAGTACCCGACCACCAGCTCGCCGGCCTCCGCCGGTGACGCGGCGAGGAGCGCGGCCTGGACGGCCACCAGAGCGCAGAGGAGAACCACCGCGAACCTCATGTCTCCTGGAGTATCGAAGCTAGGGAAGCTTTGGCTTAGCTAGCTAGCTGGTACTGCTTCGTGATGCTATGTGGATGCTTGACTCAACGTTCTACGGGGTATATATAACGGCATGGCTTGGCCAGTTGTTTTTTTCTTTTCCTTTTTCATTTTGACGGAGGGCTTGGCCAGCTTCTAATTAACGGTTGATGCGTGGTTTTCTACACCTATTTGTTATTCATTCAAAGGAAACGGTTCATGCATGATTGAGTACAGCGCCGAGCCACCGATAATGAGAGCCCAAGAGGAACGTACCAACGATTTTTTATTTTATTTTATTTTAGGTAAACCATGTATGTACCAGCGGGCGACTTTGAAAATGTGATGCCATGATTCATATATAATACTATATCCACACAGGCCATTGCTGATCTGGTTATACGAAGAAACAAATACAATATGGAGCACACACCAACTCATAAAAATAAGGAGCACACACACGTACCAGACTAGGGCACCACTTGACCACTACAATTCGATCATGGCCTGCAACCATCCAAACACCAATGACATGGCTCGAAACTTCCCTTCTGTATCCATGTAGAAATGATACTATAGGAATATCGACCCGTTGGATATAATTGATCTGAACGGTGTATTTCAATTTCATCATCAGCCACTGAACAAGACAAGGCCACCGCCAAGAACCACAACGGAAGCTATCAATGGAGTGTTGCAACATCCCATCGTGCGGATATAAAAAGATGGAAAAGGTAATCACGGGGATTGTCGGCTAGGCCATCCTGTTCCTACCCAACCGATCGCCATGTTGATACTTTGGCTCGCGAGAATCCCGTTTATCATCTTAAGTTTTGGATTTATTTTTTTGGATTTTAAGTTAAGACTTACTAAGAGTCTTAACAAAGAACACATGCATCCGCGCGCGGCAACCTCCATCTTCTCACCAACAATCTCCGCATTGTGCCATACGTTTGTTCTCGCTGCTCACGCAACGTAAATCACTTGTTTTGCACCGTTCAACTCCCTCGTCGTGCATATGATATGGCACGCGAAACGAGGGAATAAACAAAGCTACCACATGGCCCGGATATGCGTGCCGATCGTGCACACCTACCACATGCATGCCCGCCACCCTAGAAGTCTTCGATCAGAGAGACGAACACAAAGCCTTCTTGTCTTGCCGTACTTTATTTCTGTTCCAGCTAGATGACGAGAAATGTATTCGAGTTGACGGGAAGAAGCTAGTACAAGGAACACGCCACTTGCCCAACTTCCATGTATTATTCGGTAGCTGTTCCCATAAGCTCACATGCTAGCACGTTCGTTAACCTTCTTTCTTCCTACACAACCCTACTTTCCCGTGTTAGTTTTATGTATGTGTCATGAGGAGTGTGGTAGCCACTCGCTGTTATGCCAGTTGTCCCTATCCACGCCCTCACTTCAGATTTTTTTTTCTCTCGGTTCCATGTGAGATTCTTGAGAAACATGGAAACCCTTAACAAGATGATGTTACAGCGCGTGGCACGTAATTTTTCCGTAACGTCAACTTCGGCCCATCCAGGTCACTTTCTCAGTAGTCCTAACCCTACCCCCGCTCCCGCTCCCGTGCGGCGCGCCGCCGCCGCGCCGCACCGGAGCGCCCCCGCCCCCGTCCTCCGGTTCTCTCCAGCACCCGCTCTCCTATCGCCGCCGCCGCCGGGGGCATCGCAGGCAAAGCCTGTGTGCCGCAGCGGCGGCGACGGCGTTTCTCCTCGTCCAGCGATCCGGTCTGGGTGGCGGCGGTCCGCACCGGACGGACCTACGGCAGCGGCGCGGGGCGGCGGCGGCCAGGCTTGGTATGCAGGCGGCGGTGTACATCGACGTGTCCAGCGGCGGCGGCTATGGCGCCCGATCTGGGCCCAGATGTGCTTCGGCGGGCCGCGCATGCTGCTGTCCTGTGCATCCTCTGTTCCGTCAACGGCATACTGTTCCTGGGCTCGACCCACAACACGAGGACGTCGGGGGCTCCGGCCCCGGGCGCGGCGGTGGTGGCCACCTCCTTCGCCGGAGGTGGTCGACCTGAGGCTGGGTGGTCGGATCTTGAGATCCGTCATCTAGTCCCGGCTGCGAGTCGTGGAGACATAGTTGCCGGTGAAAACCGAGCCGATGGCGGGCGATGGCGGCGTTCTGCGTCGTTACCTTCATGGAGGCATCGTCATGTAACTATTGTCGACCCACTCGTGCTACTCCGGGGGAAACCCTAGGATCTGGTCTTCCAGATCGGACGATGGCAGTACTTTGGTGTCGTTTCTCTCTTGGGAGCATTGTTTGTGGAGCAGCGCTGGAAGACAGAGGCAGGAGGTGGAGCGGCTTCGTGTTGCACGGAACTTCGGTGGAGATGTCAAGTCATGCCTGGCCGAAAGGTGCTACGCTGTGTCATGCCTGGTCGGCAGGTGCTACGCACGACAGATCTTCCAGAGTCTTCGCGTCTGGATGCACGAGCGCAGGGCGGTGGAGCCGTTGGGCGCCGTGGTGGCGTCGACGGATGGCCGGACTGGCAAGGATGATGCGGATCTCTCTCCTGAAGATGGGTCAGCGGTTCGATGATGATGGCGGCTTCTAAAACGTGTGCATGTGGTGTACGCTTTAGGTCTGCTGCACAGGATGTTGGTTCCGATACGTTATGTGGATGGATCGGCAACGACACCGGTTTTAGATATGGGGAGTGAGAGCGCTCCACATTATCGAGTTTGTAGGTGTGAATGGTGCCTTCGGGTGGTTTGATGTATGTTCTTGTCAGACCTTTGTTGAATAATTAATAAAGATGGCTGCATGCATCGATTGATGCAGAGGCCGGGGGTTTAAACCTCCTTTTCTAAAAACAAAACATAATTTTTCCGTTGACGTGATGAAGCACAAATAGCTGAAGACACAACTGTCATGCTAATCCTGTCAATTTTGGATCAAGACTTGTAAACGGTAATGACATGGCAGGTTCTAAGTGGACCGAAACATCACGAAGGTTTCTTCTACATACTATAGTTCTTTTGGAAGGTTTAACCTATTTGAACAACTACTTTACTCGGGTGCTATCCGGCTCATCGTGCAAACCATACACCGTGGACAGCTAGCTTTTTTCAGAAAAAAAAAAACGGAGCAAGCCTCCCGACCACTACCACTGTGCACGCAACATGTCTCTTTTTTCCATGGTAAATATGTGTCTCATTCATTTAGTAAATATTAAATTACAAACCACGTAAACACTGAGTTAACATTGCATACGAGTGTGTTCCATGCCTTTCGTATCGTTGCACAAATGAGGAGTCATAGGTCACCAGAAGATGGATACGAGGGACCCTTTTTTTTTTAAAGGAGGGACACCTCCGACCTCTGCATCAGAATGACGCATGCAGCCATATTATCTACTACCTTTATAAAAGGAAGAGAGGACAAATCCAACTTAAAATCTGAAGCGTCTAATCACAAATCAATAGTCTAACTACGTTGTTAATGAAACTTTTCCCTCGCTAACGAAACCCCGTCCGCCCCTAATCCCATCGTCGCTAACGAAACCCCGCCCGCCCCTGTGAACCGCTCGCGCAACCCCTCCGCTATCGATTAGGGAACCGCTCGCGCAGCCGCCGCTCGCCGCTTGCCCCCGCTCGCCGCTAGCCGCCGCGCCCATGCCGCTCGACCCCGCGCCGCCTCGCCCACCTCGCCCGAACCTCGCCCCAACCATCGGCGACGCGGGCGGGCAGTCTTCAGCCGGCGACGTGGCATGGCGCCGGTGGCGCTCTTCGGCAAGCGACGCAATGAGGCGCCGGGGGCGCTCTTCGCCCGGTGACGCGGCGAGGCGGCGAGGGCGCCAGGGAGCTCTTCGCCCGGCGACGCGGCGAGGGCGCCAGGGCGCTCTTTGGTCTACTCTTCGGCTGGCGACGCGGCGAGGCGCGAGGGACCTGCCGCCGACGCCGCCGCTAGGAACTTACGCACGTGGCCGCACCTGAGACCGCTCTACCAAACGTGGAATACCGGTCTCTTCCCTGCCGTCGGTGACCTCTCTGCTGCCACCTCCGCCCTCCTCCGTCCCTATCTCCTACGGAACAGGCCGCTCCATCCACCGGTACCTAGCCACCATGGCATCTCTCTGCCTCTCAATCAATTCTTCTGTTGTTTGTTTTTCAACTGGATCAAAATTCACTCTGCTTGTGATTACCTTCATCATTGTCACTAAATTTTGAAAGTTTTCAATACCTCTAACAGCTTCGAGAATACGTTCAGTTACTTTCTTCCTTTATTTTGTAAACATCCAATGCTAGAGCTGTAGAGAAAAAAGAAAACAAAAGATGAGTGACAACATATGATGATATGAGTGCAACAAACAGATGCCCAGAATATGGCATGAAATAGTGCCTGAACAAGCCGAGATAGGGTGACTTAGATAGGCCCTATAGATTGTGCAGAAAAGGGATTGGATTATTTCATAGACTTATTTGAGGACACGATTTAGGCTCTGTTTGTGTCACCGCGCCCCCACCCCCGTGCCCCGCTCGCTGCACCCAAGTGCACCATCCATCGGCGTTGCCACTCTTGTCCTGAATCCTCCCTAGAATTTTTCATGTTCATTCTTTTATATTGCTTAGCTTAATTGTACAATACACTGGTATAGAAGGTGTTGTAGTATGTTGTGTGTCTAGCACTTGTCGAGTGAAACTATCATTGATAACTCTATGTAATATTGTTGGGCCTATACTGTCCAAGAAGATAATTCAGATTTGACATGGCTGATTGGAGGTATAAAATGATATCAGCTTCAACTTCATCTGTTTACATACGTTTAGCCTCTGAGTGGCATCTAACATGGCCAGGACATTGATATTAAAAAATCAGGATATAAATTCGGTTGTCATTTAGTTGTTATGATATGAAGAGTGCAATTTCTTCATATGAAACTACCACGACAACACTTGCATAAGCATCATATATGATCCCACTATAATAAGCTTCCATTCTGTAGAAGCTTTATGTGCTTTATTAAACTACTATGGCTAACAAGCTTTATTAATTGAGTTTTAGACAATATAAATCATTGTCTTCAATTTAATTTTTAGATTGAAAATAATTCGTTCACATTCTTGAATTGACGGGACTGCAACTTGACAGACATATGCATTTCAGAACATTTTAGACCATCTGTATTACTAATAATAGTAGTAGGAGCCGCATAATAATAGAGGATTGGCCCCAAGAATAACGATTTTGGTCTGATATTTAACCTTTAATTCCCCTGGTCTTTTTTTCTGAAGGACTATCAAGAGGCCTTTTGGTTTCTGCCTTCCAGACTGGCTCTGGTGCATTGTGGATCCATCGTTCATTAGTATGCCATTCATGGAATGAAATGATTGTTGTAGGAAGTAGTAGATTCTACATCTGTTGAGAAGATAATTATGCTACATAAAAATAACCTTCGTGACTGCTCCTGAGAACAATTTTGTCAGAAGAAAGGTCTGTAGGGTCGAAAACTTGTTAGATAATCAAAACTACAGGTGCCCGTCTCATGAGCTTGTTCTTTCTGTAGTGGATCATTCACTATTCTTGTAATATCACTACCCATGCCTCTCCTGACACATAATGGTGTTGACTCATGACCATCTAGCATTAAATGCATCTATCTATTTCTCATTTCTTTTATCACAGTAAAAAAATTGCTAGCTTATAGTTAATATTCATCTACAGTTTATATAAACTTGAATTGTTACATATGTAGTTTATTTTTCGAATTCATTTCCCTGTTTCAACACTCAGTACACACTGTGTATGCTGTTTCAGTTATGCTGATTGAAAATTTCTGGATAGGTCTGGGAGAACTTTGGAATTGTACTTTAGTTGATATAACCTGAAAATAACAATTAATAACCGCAAGTTATTTTCAAAAATGCCAAACCAGTTTGATTCTCAAACTTAACATCACAGGTTCGCAGCCACATCGAGGGGAAAGTGTATAGCCACTACTACTGTGCAATTTTGCTTGATTTTGACGTACATCATAAATTAGATGCTACTAATTAACAACAACCATATGTGTTGTATACCGTAAAATATATGCTACTAACAACAATCGTAAATTATATGGTACAATTATTCAGTGCAGGAAATAAAGTAAACATTTGTATATTCCACATGATCCCTTTATGTTGTTTTGTATAGAATGTAGCCACATTTAAAGATGTCAAAGGATGTGACGATGCAAGGAAAGAACTTGAGTAGGGTTCTACTCGCCTTGGTAGAAATTAAAGCTACCAAAGATAATTTGTTATATACCAATCTGCAAGATGCATTTTCAATCTGCTATGTATCTTTCTTTATAGAATATTCTAAATACATATTTGTAGGTTAAGATATTTTTTTGTTGAATGTCGATTCAATAGCTCCAAACCTTTGATGGTGTTTATTTTGGGAATACTTTTAACTCGAGCTCCAAGAATTTGGAAGAAGCTGCTCGCTAGCTTCTGAAATGAGTAATAGCACTCACCCTCCTGCCTCCCCTACATCTGTGAGGTTCTTGCCATGCTTTGTACTCTGTTTCCACACACAAACAATCTTTATTAACTATGTATGTGAGAATAGAACATCGTATTTGTTATTATGATGTCGTGAGGAACTAAAATGACAGTTAATCATTTTATGTGTCCACTTTGTTTCAATAACTATATGCACTCAATAATTTTAAGATAACAAAGGTCAGGAATTCTTAGTATTTTCCCTTTTCCGCTTCAATGTTTTCTAGCAATATACTTAATTGTAGTCACTAACAACTCGTGTTGATTATTAACTATTGAAAAAAAAATTATGTGCTCTTTAATTGGTAGCAAGGAGCATTGCCCTTAATTTCCATGATAAACCACTTGGAGGGGCTTCAGATAATATTTTTAGAGCACTGGAAACAACCTTTATCAAGAAATAATCCTCATTTTTTGTTTTTAGACATGAAAGAACCATTGTCAATCCTTCTATTGTAGCAGCACCTGCAGTAGAACCAAATCTAAGAGAAGATGGCCAGGCCAACTTGCTTGTAGCACGGTTGTGGGATGCACAAACTGGGAACAGTGGGATTTCTGTTTGATATATTAGTGGAAACTATATGGAATGTACTGAAGTTAAAAAGTTATATTACTACCATAATTGAATATATATCGTAGCTCCATTCCGGAAAAAAAGAATATACATATCGTAGCAGATTTTCAGCACACGAGCTCACATGTTTTTTGATAGAAAATTCAAAGAATAGAGTGTAGAGATTTCAAAAAGAAGATTTGACATATAGATACTAGAATGTTTCATGCATCATCAAGTTTTTGTTCAAAAAATTTATGTTGAGTCGAATTTGCATGAAGTTTTGTTGAGGTTTTTTCTATACAACCCAAAAGATGTAAAGATTTTCACGAAACTTTAAACCTTGACATAATAATGAGTCCAACATCCCTAGAGTCGTATTAGATTAGGCAAAGAGAATTTACATAGACTTTTTCTTATCATTTGAATATTGTCAACTGACTCATGATGAGAAATATATTCATCTACATTTTGAGAAGAATCTTCTCAACTATGTTTTGTATTGCTAGAATTTTGTAGAGGAATGGTACCCTTACAATGATTTCATTTTTGCGAAAACAAGAATTTAATTTGCGTCTTCCAGGAATTAACCCGGGTGTCTGTTTGTTAGGTCATGTGCGCTTTATTAACATATTTATTAGATCTCTTGATTATTTTTTCCATGTGAGTGTGTTATTAAACATTTAGAAAATTGCTAACAAGAATGAAAGACGAAATGTGTTCAAAAGGCTATACGTGCGTTGCACGTGCAAGCTTACTAGTTAAGAAAAAGGTCCAAAAGGTCTGTGATTCGGTACAAGCTCACAAGGAGAGTCCAAGTAAATTGAAGATAAAAGCTGTCACAACCGACGAAAATAGGTCAAGATGACTAAACACCAAGCCTATTACTGGACCGCAACCCAAACTGGTTGTAAGTATCCCATGCTACCGTCTTTCAATGGTTACACCCAATAGCCATAAGCTCATTGGCTTCCACATGACTGAGTAACGACCACGTACGGATCCAAATAGTGGATTTGTATGTAACCTACAAAAAAATATAATAGTTTGTATGTTAAAAATATCATGTCATTTCTCCAGTTCCATATAGCTCAAAGTAATGCGCATACTCCAATTGAATATGTCCCGCGGTATTTGGCTCCACTCCATTTAGCCATGTCCCAAAAAACGTAGTAATACTATTTTAAGGGCTGACATTAAAGGCTACATGAATCGTACGCCATAAAAGCTTGACAGAGGACATTTGAGAAAGAGGTGTTGTATAGTCTCATCTTGATCACAAAAGCAACATCGTTGACTACCCTCCCATCTTCGCTTTGCCAAGTTATCCTTAGTCAGGATCACTTCCTTGTGTACAAACCACATGAAGATTTTGATTCTTAAAGGTACTTCAATCTTGCAAATATGAATTGATTTCGGAATAGGACCAAAGTCTATTAAGTCTAAATACATAGACTTCACGGAGAATACCCCATCCACGGATAGTGTCCAGTGAATCATATCTGGCTCATCAAAGAGGTGAACGTCTATCAACCTCCACACGAGATGCAACCAACTGTCCCATCCATCTCCTACTAGGGACCTCCTGAACTGGATATTTAGAGGTACAAACTGTAATATTGTAGCAATATAAGCATCCCTACGTTGTACAATATTATAAAGAGAAGGTTATTGTGTGACTAGTGGCGTCTCCTCTAACCATGTATCTTCTTAGAATCTAGTCGTATTATCGTTCTCAATGATAAATTTAGTCCTATGAAAGAAGATTGCTTTCTTCCTCATTAACCCCTTCCAGAAAAGCGAGTCATTGGGCCTTACGATAACCTGGGCCAGGGTCTTAGATTGCAGGTACTTATTAGGCAAAATTTGTACCCACATTCCTTTGGTCTCAACAGAAAGCATGTACAACCATTTACTGAGCATGCATCTATTCTTTACCTTTAAGTTCTCAATTACTAGCCCACATTGGTCCTTCGGTCTACAAATAATATCCCACTTGCTTAGCCTATATTTTGTCTTGATTTCATCACATTGCCAGAAAAAACAGGATAGATAGAAGTCTATCCTTTTTCGTACCCCTACAGACACTTCAATGAAAGACAATAGGAACATTGGCATACTTGTTAACACTGAGTTTATCAGAACAAGCCGATCACCATAAGACATAAGCTTACCCCTCCAGCATCATAGTTTTTTTTTCAAATCGATCTTCAACACACTTCCACTCCTTATTGGATAGCTTGCGATGATGAATTGGTATGCCCAAATAGCTAAACGGTAGAAAACCAAATTCATATCTGAACAATTTTTTATAAGCATTTCGTTCATCTTTGGCTCTCCCAAAACAGAACAATTCACTTTTGTTAACACTGAGTTTATCAGAACAAGTCTACCACCACGAACGTACGACGGAGAATTAAGCTTCGGCCTTGAAGACAACCTTAATATTTGTTTGATTCCTTTATATATGCATTATAGTCCGTAGCAAAGCACGGGCGTTCTACTAGTATAGCTAAAAAACATTGTTCCAGCAGCAACACACACACCCCGCTTACGCAAAAGTCGAGATCGGCGAGCGCGCTACCTTAAAATAGGATATTTCTAGACTTCACTGTAATAGCTCCAACGATTTTACTGAAATGATTATCATTATTCGTATCAAACCAATAGCGATTCATACAAGCTAAATTTTTCAATCAATGATGGAGCAATACTTTTTTCATATGTATTAAGGAGCTTGCACTAGTAGAAAAGGCCCCATTAGTCCCGGTTCCAGAACCGGGACCGGTTCCAGAGGGGCTTTAGTCCCGGTTCTGGAACCGGGACTAAAGGGTCGGGACTAAAGCCCAAAACCTTTAGTCCCGGTTCGCTTACAAACCGGGACCAAATGGGCTCCACGTGGCCGCTGTGGGCAGCCCAGGCAGGAGGGGCTTTAGTCCCGGTTGGTAACACCAACCGGGACCAAAGGGGCTCCACGTGGCCACTGTGGGGAGCCCAGGCAGGAGGACCTTTAGTCCCGCTTGGTAACACCAACCGGGACCAAAGGGGCTCCACGTGGCCGCTGTGGGGAGCCCAGGCAGGAGGACCTTTAGTCCCGGTTGGTAACACCAACCGGGACCAAAGGGCATCCACGCGTCAGCATCCAGGAGCTGGGGTTTTTTTTTTGGAAGGGGGGGGGGTGAGGGGGTTTTGTAGGGTTAATTTAGGGGTTTCATATTGTGTTAGCTAGCTAATAGAGAGAAGTGACCTCTCTTTCTCCGTGCTTGGTCGACGCTAGCTACTACATATAGAGAGAACTCGACGCTAGCTAGTAAGCAAATGAAGGAAACCATTAATTACACAAGATCGTCATGAACATATACAGAGAGAAGTGACCTCTCTTTCTCCGTGCTTGTTCGAACAACAAGTTTTCGTAAATCTATCCGACGCTACTACATATATACAATATAACATCCCTGACATCATCAAGCGCCAAACTCCCATTGAATTTCCGCATGGTATTCTCCCTTTTCATGTATGACGTGGTCAAGAAAGAATCCCGCCAATTCCTCTTGAATTGCTCGTATGCGATCATGTGGTAGGAGTTCATCCCGCATCTGCCACATCTAATTTAAAGAAGGGGGTCAATACATATATATGAATGAAACTCAACACAATTGATGGTAATAAAAAAAAATGTGAATATTGTTTACATACTTCAAATTGTTCTTCAGATCTGCCCCGCTCAGAGGTCCTGTGGCGAATGTACTTGCAAACGTAGTATCCACATAAATTATTCCCGGATTGCTGCCACAAGAACTTTACGAGAATAGAGTTCAATCAAACTGATAATCAAGCATGATAATGGTATTGATGAAACTGGAATCAATGAGAGATGCGCGGAACTAGCTAGTACTACTTACTTTGGGGTGTGTAAATCGCAGCTCGTTCTTCAGACCCGGAACCTATCCGGTGAACTGTTTCCAAACCCTGCCAGGCAAAGAAAATAATTACTTGATATCAGGAAATGAACGAAAGTTGTCGATATGGTCCCGGTATTGATTGAACTTACTTCTGGAGCATTGCAGTCATGTCCGCATAATCCTTGGGATATTTACGTCTCGAGTCAAAGACAGTTACTACTCCCCCGTCAAGCTTAATGGATAGCAGAATATAGTGGAAACTGCGCACGCATAACTCATCAATTACAGTACTTAACCTCGAGTAAGCGAAACCGAATATGCACAAGACAGTAACACTCACTTGAAGTTGTAAGGAAAAAGTATTTCCCTTTTGTTTTGATGTCGAAGGAACGCTTCTAGCAAGTTTTCCTCGGTATCTTTAACTCTTTCTTGTACCGCCCATTCATTTACGGTATTTGGGCTAATGAACCCAATGTCATAGATTTGTCTTTTTTTGCATTCGACGATCTTCAATCTGCATAATATAGTGAGGATAATTATATATACATGCAATGAACGAGCTGAGCTAGAGACTTAATTACAGAAGTAATACTTACAGACAGTAGCAAGTCATGATTTGTTTGTCGAGGGCCTTTTGATTAAATAACTGAAATAACTCCACAAATTCAACAGGCATCAGGTCGACTCCAATGAGGTCGTGCTCATCTTTAATTCTCACCAGCAAACTATCGGACCCATTCTTCCTGCAGGTTTCCAAGTACCACTCATGCAATTTGTACATCATCGTTGTTAGAGGATGATGATCAGGTTTGACGAGAGGCTTCCCGTGCACGTATTTATATTCTTCTTGTACCTCAGCCATTTCAAAAATTACATCATCCCCCAAGTAATCACCAGGATTGGTACCGAGCACCATCCCCGGATGATTAGCGACGATATCGCTAGACACCTTGAGCGGGGGGCACGATTTCTTCTCCTGTTCGCCGAGCTGGGGAATTGTTTTCCCACTTCTTCGTTCTGCTAACCTTGCATCACTAGAAGTACTTCCCGACCGCCGCGCTTCATCATATGTCTTTTGAATAATGCGGTCATAGTTGGATTGCGGCGGAGGCGGTGGTGGTCGCTTCAGGGCATCGATAGGGCGCTTCACTTTCACCCGATCTAGCTTCTCCTTCGGAGGTGGACGTTTCCGTTCAAAATGGGCCTTCACTTGGGCACGAACTATGTCCTCGTTTTCCTGCTCGGTCATCTCATATGGTAACTTTTCCGGTTCCTTGAGAGATGGACCGTATCTGAATTGCCTCCCGCCTCTGATTGTACTGCTACCCGCTGGAGCGGCGGCGTCTGTCTTCCGCCGTTGCCGACGAGGCGGAGAAGGAGGCGGACTGCTCCGACGCGCCGGAGTAGGCGAAGGAGGAGGCGGAGTGCCCTCACGCGTCGGAGGAGCCGGAGAAGGAGGCGGAGTGCCCTGATCACTCGCCGGAGGAGGAGGAGGAGGAGGAGGCGGAGTGCCCTGACTCGCCGGAGGAGGAGGAGGAGGCGGAGGTGTCCAGTTTGGAAGCTTGATGTACTCCTTCTGCCATAGACATGTACTCCTCAGAGCACGAACCAGCTGATTCTCCCCTTCACCTATAGAGTGGTCAAGCTCGAGCTCCTCAAATCCCGCCATTACTTCATCCACCATCACAACAGCATAGCCATGTGGAATCGGAAGGCAGTGAAAAGTTCCGTTGGGTTGAGGAGGTGCAACAGAGCCGAGAGCCGCCTTGAAAGTGAGGTTCCGGCATTTCGTCATAAGCTCGCAATTTTGAGCCTCCGTGATAGTATCCACGGGGTAGATAGGAGCCGTGAAGTCAGGCTGAACGGGCTCCGTGGAAGCCACGCTGCTTCTCCGCTGAGATGGTGGGGTAGCTTCTGGGGTAGCTTCGTGCCTCGTGTTCTCAAGTTGGCCGGCAGCTCGCTGGCTCTCAAGTTCTTCCTCTACCTTTTGTAGTCTTGCACTCATCTTCTGCATGTCGCTCAGCTCTGCTTTCCTCTTTCTCTCCCGGCTTCTGTAACCGCCTGCGTCGAGAAACCCAACCTTCCACGGAACGGAGCCTGGTGTGCCTCGTGTTCGTCCAGGGTGCTCAGCATTCCCTAGGGCCTCAGTCAGCTCGTCCTTCTCTCTGTCGGGAATGAACGTCCCTTCCTGCGCTGCGGTGATATACTTCTGAAGCTTCCTGACGGGTATTGCAAGTTGCTCGTTCGTCCAACGGCACTTCCCTGTTTCAGGGTCCAAAGTTCCCCCAACCCCGAAGAACCAAGTCCTTGAACGGCCTGGCCAGTTCAATGTCTCTGGTTCGACCCCTTTAGCAATCAGGTCATTCTCAGCTTTGTCCCACAACGGCCGGGCTTTGAGGTAGCCACCTGACCCCGTGTGATGGTGATACTGCTTCTTTGCAGCGTTGTTCTTGTTTGTCTCTGACATTTTCTTACTCTTGTCCGATGTCTTGTAGGCCACAAATGCGGGCCAGTGATCTCTTATCTTCTCAAATCGGCCGATGAATTCTGGAGTCTCACCTTTGTCGACAAACTTTGATTTCAACTCTTTCTTCCACCTCCTGAATAGATCTGCCATCTTCTTAAGAGCACATGCCTTGACCAGTGGCTCTATAACTGGCTTATTCGGATCCTCCTCTGGCGGTAGGGTGAAATTTGCCTTCAGCAAGGTCCAAAGATCATCTTTCTGTCTATCGGTGACATAATCACCTTCAGGGGCGTCGTCCTTAGGCTTATTCCATTGCTTGATGCTGATCGGGATGTTGTCCCTAACAATAGCTCCGCACTGAGCAGAAAATGCGTCCTTGGTCTGCTTGGGTTCAATCGGTAGGCCATCGTCCGCGAGTGCTGTGATCGTGAACCTTTCATCCTTGCGCAACCTCTTCTTCGGGCCTCGTCTCGTTACCGAAGTTTGGCTCGATCCGGAGGGCTATAAAAGAAGAAAGAAGAGTTAATATATGTACATACCAAAACAATTAATGCATCAATTAGCTAGTCAGCACCTCCGGAGCCATCATGATCATGTCACCGGAGCCATCATGATCATGTCCTTCCTCCTCCATTGTTCCATCGGTGTGATTGAGATACGACAAGACAGCATCACCTCCGGCGAGGATTATCTTCCCCAACAACTGTTCTTGTTCCAAGTCTCTTTGATCCATAGTTTCTGCAAATATTACAACATGGCAATTAATATACAAACATGAATGTCCGACGTCCGGACCGCCTCTCTCATGAATGTCCGACGTCCGGACCGCCTCTCTCATGAATGTCAAACAAGGGATTCTCTTAACCTTTAAGGGATTTAACAAAATGGCGCCATTCTGAATGTGCAGAAAATGGTCCATATTTTTCCTGATCTCATCTACCCTTCTATATGTCACGTTGTCTAGTGTCAAAGGTTTCAAGAAAACCAAGGCTTCATCATTAACCGGAAGTAACAGGCGCATAATGGTACGAAGCTCTCCAAAATTGTTTTGGAACGGAGTCCCGGATAGGATAATTAATTAGCTTTTTGGTACGAAGTTCAGCAAGAGCCTTCCGAATATCGCTATTTGGAAGGCCTTTGCTGAAATTCGTACCAAAAAGCGAATTATTCTATCCGGAACTCCGTTCCAAAACAACTTTGAAGAGCTTCGTAGCATCATACGCATGTTACTTCCGGCTAATGATGAAGCCATGCATTTCTTCAATACTTTGACAGGCAACGTGACATATAGAAGAATATATATATAGATGAGATCAGAAAAAAATTGGATCAACTTGTGCACATCCATAATGGGGGCATTCTTGATAAATCTATGTTACCGGAGTTATCTATGTTATCGGAGGGGGTAGACGACAACGACGCTCACCCCTCATGTCATGTCCGACGTCCCCCCTCATGTCGAAGTTATCGGGGAGGGGGTAGACGACAACGACGCTCACCCCTCATGTCCGACGTCCCCCCTCATGTCGAAGTTATCGGGGAGGGGGTAGACGACAACGACGCTCACCCCTCATGTCCGACGTCCCCCCTCATGTCGAAGTTATCGGGGAGGGGGTAGATCGACAACGACGTCGCTCTTTCTTCTAGGGTTTGGGTGGCCTCGAGAGTTGGTCGGGCGAGCGGACCGGGAGTACGTAACTTTTAACTCATTTTAACTCATTTTGAATATATGAACATTTTAACTTTTACGGGTAGGGGCGGGAGGGGGTTGATCGACATCGTCCCCCCCTCATGTCGAAGTTACCGGAGTTTTCTATATAAACAAAAAAATCCACATGACATGTCCGACGAGCGGACCGCCTCTCTCTCATGCATGTCCGATGTCCCCCCTCATGACAAAAACTTTCTATGAACAAAAAAAAATCTATGAACAAAAATAAAATTGTATCAATGCATATATAAAAACTTTCTATGGATCATCCATCCATACATACATAATGCATATACATACATACATACAGCATCCATACATACATACATACATACTGCATATATACATAAAAAAAAGGCAGAGCCGGCCGGGGCGGCGGTGGCGGCGGCGGCGCGGCAAGCAGAGCAGTGGCGGCGGCGCGGGGGAAGGGGGGGCTCACTGGGGGCGGCGTCGGGGCAGGGGCAGGGGGGCACGGCGGGTGGCGTCGGGGCAGCAGGTGCGCGGGGAGCGGTGCCGGCGTCGGGGCAGAGGGCCTCGAGGGCGTCGGGGCAGCGGGGGCTCGGCGGCGATGGCGTCGAGGAGCAGCCTGACGGCGTCGACGGGGCAGAGGGCGGCGAGGGCGTCGACGGCGAGCTCGGGCAGCCTGGCGGCGTTGATGTGCTCGGCGTCGTCGGGGGAAACTGCGGGGGCTCGGCGGCAAATTTTCCCAACTCCCGCTTATATAGGGAGACCTTTGGTCCCAGTTGGTGCCACCAACCGGGACCAATGCCACCCTTTAGTCCCGGTTGGTGCTACCAACCGGGACCAAAGGTCTCTTTTCGTCAGCCCAAAGGGCGGGAAGCAGAGACCTTTGGTCCCGGTTGGTGGTACCAACCGGGACCAAAGGGTGGCATTGGTCCCGGTTGGTGGCACCAACCGGGACCAAAGGTGGGCATTGGTCCCGGTTGGTGCCACGAACCGGGACCAAAGGGTGGTGCTGCCCGGGGCCAAAAGTTTAGTCCCACCTCGCTAGCTGAGAGGGCTCGAGAGTGTTTATAAGCGCTGCTGCGCACACCCTCTCGAGCTCCTCTCAACAGCAGGCTTACGGGCCTAATCGCATAGACCTCTGCCTGTGGGCCTTCTGGGCCTTCTGCGGGCCTGAATCCTGGCCCAACTGGCTGGTTAGGTTTCTAGTCGTATTCAGGCCGTGGTGGCCCAGTAGGCGGCATTTTTTTTTGCTTTATTTATTTTCTTTTGTTTTTTTTCTTTATTTATTTTCTTTTGTTTTTTTTTGCTTTATTTATTTTCTTTTGTTTTTTTTTGCTTTATTTATTTTCTTTTGTTTTTTTTGCTTTATTTATTTTCCTTTTTTTGTTTTTTTGCTATATTTATTTTCTTTTGTTTTTTTTTGCTTTTTTTTGCCTTATTTATTTTCTTTTGTTTTTTTTTGCCTTATTTTTTTTTGTTTTTTTTTGCTTTATTTATTTTCTTTTGTTTCTACTTACAACTAAATACTTAGAGTTTTTGAGTGATTCTTTTTGCTTTAGGTCACAAAAATTATAACGAAAAAATACTTTATGAAAATTCTAACAAAAAAATACTTAGAGTTTTTGAGTGATTCTTTTTGCTATTGAAGAATATTATAGTTTTATTTAAGTTGATCATAACAGAATTTTTTAATTGATTATTTTTAGTTCATTATTTTTGCTATTAGAGTTTCATAAAGGTTTTCTAGTTCATTCTTTTTGCTATTAGTTCATTCTTTGAGCTAAATGACCCTGAAATTGAAAATCACTTCAAATGAACTCTGAAAAGGTTGAAAGTTGGCATGGTCTAAAAAGTTGAGAGGGTTACGGCAAAAACTTGATGCACTTCGTGTACAAAATGGACAATCTCTTTCGAAGTATCAGGGTTTCGGACGAAAACTCATCTGTTAGAAAGGGATTTCATTTTTTTGAACTTATTTGAACTCCAGACTTTTTGTGTGTTCAAAATGCACCATTCAAAGCCACACCATCAATTTTCAACCCTTTCTGACTTCATTTGGTATTTTTCATGCATTTACTGATTTTTTTACGCTAAATGACCCTGAAATTGAAAAGCACTACAAATGAAATCTGAACAGGTTGAAAGTTGGCATGGTATCATCATTTCACCCACATAGCATTTGCTAAAAAGTTGAGAGGGTTACGGCAAAAACTGGATGCACTTCGTGTACAAAATGGACAATCTCTTTCGAAGTATCAGGGTTTCGGACGAAAACTCATCTGTTAGAAAGGGATTTCATTTTTTTGAACTTATTTGAACTCCAGACTTTTTCTGTGTTCAAAATGCACCATTCAAAGCCACACCATCAATTTTCAACCCTTTCTGACTTCATTTGGTATTTTTCATGGATTTACTGATTTTTTAAGCTAAATGACCCTGAAATTGAAAAGCAGTACAAATGAACTCTGAAAAGGTTGAAAGTTGGCATGGTATCATCATTCCACCCACATAGCATGTTATAAAAAGTTGAGAGGGTTACGGCAAAAACTGGATGCACTTCGTGTACAAAATGGACAATCTCTTTCGAAGTATCAGGGTTTCGGACGAAAACTCATCTGTTAGAAAGGGATTTCATTTTTTTGAACTTATTTGAACTCCAGACTTTTTGTGTGTTCAAAATGCACCATTCAAAGCCACACCATCAATTTTCAACCCTTTCTGACTTCATTTGGTATTTTTCATGCATTTACTGATTTTTTTAAGCTAAATGACCCTGAAATTGAAAAGCAGTACAAATGAACTCTGAAAAGGTTGAAAGTTGGCATGGTATAATCATTTCACTCACATAGCATGTTATAAAAAGTTGAGAGGGTTACGGCAAAAACTTGATGCACTTCGTGTACAAAACGGACAAAGTTGTGGAGAGAAAGTCTTCACTTTTTCTTCGCTTGTGTCCTTTGCTTATTGCGCCGTAACCATGGATAATCTTCATCGTTTAATAGGGTGCTTGGGTCAGCCTTGACTTTGAAGGGAGGAATTTCATGAAACTTTTCATAATCTTCAGACATGTCTGTCTTGCCCTCCAATCCCACGATGTCTCTTTTTCCTGAAAGAACTATGTGGCGCTTTAGCTCATCGTATGATGTATTCGCTTCCTTATATTTTCTTTTTCTCGGTTTGGTAGACATGTCCTTCACATAGAAAACCTGCGCCACATCATTGGCTAGGACGAATGGTTCATCTGTGTACCCAAGATTGTTCAGATCCACTGTTGTCATTCCGTACTGTGGGTCTACCTGTACCCCGCCTCCTGACAGATTGACCCATTTGCACTGAAACAAAGGGACCTTGAAATCATGTCCATAGTCAAGTTCCCATATGTCCACTATGTAACCATAATATGTGTCCTTTCCCCTCTTGGTTGCTGCATCAAAGCGGACACCGCTGTTTTGGTTGGTGCTCTTTTGATCTTGGGCGATCGTGTAAAATGTATTCCCATTTATCTCGTACCCTTTGTAAGTCAATACAGTCGAAGATGGTCCCCTGGCCAACGAGTACAGCTCATCAGAAACAGTGTAGTCACCCATGAGACGTGTTTGCAACCAACTGCCGAAAGTCCTGATGTGTTCATATGTAATCCAGTCGTCACACTGCTCCGGGTGTTTGGAGCGCAGAATATTCTTGTGTTCATCGACATACGGGGTCACCAAGGTAGAATTCTGTAGAACAGTGTAGTGTGCTTGAGACCAAGAATGCCCGTCCCTACATATTATTGAGTCCGCTCCTAGCGTGCCTTTTCCAGTCAGTCTCCCCTCATACCACGATTGAGGGAGACCAATCTTCTTAAGGTCAGGAATGAAGTCAACACAAAACCCAATGACATCCTCTGTTTGATGGCCCATGGAGATGCTTGCTTCTGGCCTAGCGCGGGTACGAACATATTTCTTTAAGACTCCCAAGAACCTCTCAAAGGGGAACATATTGTGTAGAAATACAGGGCCCAGAACGACAATCTCATCGACTAGATGAACTAGGACGTGCGTCATGATATTGAAGAAGGATGGTGGGAACACCAGCTCGAAACTAACAAGACATTGCACCAAATCACTCCTTAACCTTGGCAGGATTTCTGGATCGATCACCTTCTGAGAGATTGCATTGAGGAATGCACATAGCTTCACAATGGCTAATCGAACGTTTTCCGGTAGAAGCCCCCTCAATGCAACCGGAAGCAGTTGCGTCATAATCACGTGGCAGTCATGAGACTTTAGGTTCTGGAACTTTTTCTCTGCCATATTTATTATTCCGTTTATATTCGACGAGAAGCCAGACGGGACCTTCATACTGAGCAGGCATTCAAAGAAGATTTCCTTCTCTTCTTTGGTAAGAGCGTAGCTGGCAGGACCTTCATACTGCTTTGGATGCATGCCGTCTTTTTCATGCACACGTTGCTGTTCCTCCCATGCCTCCGGTGTATCTTTTGTCTTCCCATACACTCCCAAGAAGCCTAGCAGGTTCACGCAAAGATTCTTCGTCATGTGCATCACGTCGATTGCAGAGCGGACCTCTAGGTCTTTCCAATAGGGTAGGTCCCAAAATATAGATTTCTTCTTCCACATGGGTGCGCGTCCCGCATCGTCAGTCGGAACAGATAGTCCACCAGGACCCTTTCCAAAGATTACTTGTAAATCATTGACCATATCAAGTATGTGATCACCAGTACGGACGGCGGGCTTCTTCCGGTGATTTGCCTCACCTTTGAAATGCTTTCCTTTCTTTCGACATTGATGGTTGGTCGGAAGAAATCGACGATGCCCCAGGTACACATTCTTCCTGCATTTGTCCAAATATATATTGTCGGTGTCATCTAAACAGTGTGTGCATGCGTGGTATCGCTTGTTTGTCTGTCCTGAAAGGTTACTGAGAGCAGGCCAATCGTTGATGGTTACAAACAGCAACGCATGTAGGTTAAATTCCTCCTGTTTGTGCTCATCCCACACACGTACACCTTCTCCATTCCACACCTGTAAAAGTTCTTCAACTAATGGCCTTAGGTACACATCAATGTCGTTGCCGGGTTGCTTAGGGCCTTGGATGAGCACTGGCATCATAATGAACTTCCACTTCATGCATAACCAAGGAGGAAGGTTATAGATACATAGAGTCACGGGCCAGGTGATATGATTGCTGCTCTGCTCCCCAAAAGGATTAATGCCATCTGCACTTAAACCAAACCATACGTTCCTTGCGTCACCTGCAAAGTCCCCCCACCTTCTCTCGATTTTTCTCCACTGCGACCCGTCAGCGGGTGCTCTCAACTTCCCGTCTTTCTTACGGTCTTCTTTGTGCCATCGCATCAACTTGGCATGCTCTTTGTTTCTGAACAGACGTTTCAGCCGTGGTATTATAGGAGCATACCACATCACCTTGGCAGGAACCCTCTTCCTGGGGCGCTCGCCCTCAACATCACCAGGGTCATCTCGTCTGATCTTATACCGCAATGCACCGCATACCGGGCATGCGTTCAAATCCCTGTACTCACCGCGGTAGAGGATGCAGTCATTAGGGCATGCATGTATCTTCTGCACCTCCAATCCTAGAGGGCATAGAACCTTCTTTGCTTCGTACGTACTGCCGGGCAATTCGTTATCCTTTGAAAACTTCTTCTTCATTATTTTCAGTAGCGAACTAAATCCCTTGTCAGATACACCATTGTCTGCCTTCCATTGCAGCAATTCCAGTGTGGTACCGAGCTTTGTGTTGTCATCTTCGCAATTTGGGTACAACCCTTTTTTGTGATCCTCTAACATGGGATTGAACTTCAACTTCTCCCTTTCACTTTCGCATTCTCTCTGTGCATCAACAATGACCCGGCGAAGATCATCATCGGGCACATCGTCTGGTTCCTCTTGATCTTCAGCTTCCCCCATTGCAGCATCACCGTATTCAGGGGGCGGGTAGTTGTCATCATCCTCTTCTTCTTCGTTGTCTTCCATCATAACCCCTCTTTCTCCGTGCTTGGTCCAAACATTATAGTGTGGCATAAAACCCTTCTCAAGCAGGTGGAAGTGAAGGGTTTTAGAGTTGGAGAAAGCCTTCGTATTCTCACAGACAGTACATGGACAATGCATAAAACCATTCTGCTTGTTTGCCTCAGCCGCTTCGAGAAAATTATGCAGGCCCTTAATATACTCGGAGGTGCGTCGGTCACCGTACATCCATTGCCGGTTCATCTGCGTGCGTTGTATAGTTCTCATTATTGAACAACATATAACTCTCTAGAGCATCTAATTAAAACATACAAGTAAGAACTTTTTTCTTTTAGAAAGAAGATAAGAAGAAGAGGCTAACCACGGTGGTGCCGGCGCCGATATGGGCGCGGGCGATCGACGGCGGTGAGGACGGGGACGGGACAGGACGGACCGCCAAACCTAGACAAATCTTGAGGAAAATGGAGCTTGGACAAGGAGCTTCGAGAGGAGAAAGCTTAAGTGTGGCTCGGGCATTTCATTGAACACCTCATGTGCATAGGAGGTGAGCTAGAGCACCACAAAAGCTCTCCCACGGCCGGGCAAAAAAACAGAGCAGTGAACTGCTTTGCTCGCGGGCAGGGGCTATATATAGGCCAACCATTGGTCCCGGTTTGTGGCTGGAACCGGGACTAAAGGACCCCATTTGGTCCCGGTTCCAGCGACAAACCGGGGCCAATGGTTGTGGGCCAGGAGCGAGGCGCATTGGTCCCGGTTCGTATCTGGAACCGGGACCAAAGGGGTCACCTTTAGTCCCGGTTCCAGCCACAAACCGGGACCAATGGTTGTGGGCCAGGAGCGAGGCGCATTGGTCCCGGTTCGTGTCTGGAACCGGGACCAAAGAGGTCAGACGAACCGGGACCAATGGCCCACGAGGCCCGGCCGGTGCCCTGGCCTCACGAACCGGGACTGATGCCCCCATGGGTCCCGGTTCGTGAGTGAACCGGGACTAATGGGCTTCTCAGGGGTGGACCGATGCCCTGTTTTGTACTAGTGTTGGCTTCTCCATATTACCATATCTCTAGAGTCCATAATTTCCTATGAGAAACTATTGATCTCAATCCCTTGCTGTCGTTACTCAACAGTATTATGTTAAGACGCCGCGGGACGGACTGGAGGGAGAAGTTCACGATGAGCACTATATGAATACATATACCCATCTAGGTGCTGCTATGTATCGCTTACAACGACCCTGAGCACAGTGTCTCTCGAAACGCTCCCCAAATGGGGCGGTCCGAGGAGCATAGTTGCCTGGGACGCTGCTTCATTCACTTCATTTTTATCGTCGTTGTTTTGATTTTTCATTTTTTTTTTCATTTATAGTTTTATTTATACTCCGAAATATTCTAAAATGTAAATATTAAATTTAAAATATTTATGCAGTATTAAGAAAATGTCCGCAAAAAGATGTGTGGCATTTGACAAAATGTTTCTATAATAAAGAAATGTATGTGTAGTTCATAAATATTATTTCTTACCAATCAAAGAAATGTATGTGACATATTACAAAATGTTCATTCGTGTAAAAAAAATGATCATGCCATTTTTTAAAATGTACATATTATGCAAAAAAATGTTTACCAAGTTTAGAAAAATATTTTTTACCTTCGAAGAAAAAATTTCAATGTATATTTTAATTTTTAACAAGTATTAAGAATGTGTATTTGTAAAAACATGCATCATGTATTTGAAAAATGTTCAATGTGTATTAAAAATGTACCACATGTATAAAAACTGCACAATGTGTATTTAAAGATGAACACATGTGTTGAAAAAGGAAAATAAAAACCGATGAAGAAACACAAAAACTAAAGAAAACCGGAGAAAGAAGCACAGAAACCACAACAAAAACACAGTGAACAAGACACACACAAAATCAAGGGAAAAAAAATGAAACCAATGGAAAAAACCACAGGAAAAAATGATCAAAACCACAACAGAAACAAACAGGAGAAATATCACGCGGAAAGCAGGTCAAAAATATTCTTGAAAATCCAACATGTATGATTCGTATTGGGCCGGCCCATCATCCTCCCGCCTAGTGGAGCCTACCTAGGACTCGCAATTGGCAATATATAGTTCTTGCGCGCAGGAGCTGCCTAAGCTCCGAAAAATGCAGCAGAGGCCTGCATTCTAGCAGCAGCACACACACATGCCACTTCGTGAACGTGAAGGTCGGGGAGTGCTTGGCCCCCAAATGCTGCTGGTTGGACCAGAGGGAGGAGTACAAGCCAAACCTTACACCTATACACATAGCCATGTTTGGGTGCAACTATGAATCGCTTACAGCGCCCCTGAGTAGCGTCCCCTGCAACGCTCTCGAAATTGGCCCGCCCTTGAAACATAGCTGTGTGGACGCTGCTTCGTTCGCTTTCTTTTAATCACTCGTTTGTTCCATACTTTAGCCTAAAATATAAATATTTATGCTTCAAATTTCATGCAGTGTTTACATTTTCTTATACAATTTTTAAAAAATATTCAGTGATAAAAAATATCGGCAGAACTTTTAAAGAATGTTAATGACATTCATAATAATGTACATCAAAACATTTAACATGTTTCTGAAAAAATGTTTATTACATTAAAGAAATGTTTCAACAATGTACAAAATGTTTGCTTAATTCAAATAATTATTTTTTACAATTCAAAAGAATGTACGCGTAATTTGATAGAAATTTCCACGCACTTCAAATATATGTCCGTGAACTTTTAAAAATGTTGTACTAAAAATATAGCTATGTGTTGAAAATAGGATAAGGAAAAAAGATGAAGAAACACAAAAAACCGAGAGAAACAAATGAAAGAAGCACACAACCACTAATAAAGGAAAAAGGGGGGAAAAACACACGAAAACGGTCAAACCACCACAAACGAAAACAGGAAACAACCAGACAAAAAACCAATCAAAACCAGCATAGAAACAAATAAGAAAAAAAAGCACCCCAAAAACAAGTCAGAAATTACCCTGAAAAACAAATCCCTAGGACACGTATTGGGCAGACAATCTGCCTCTTGCAACGGGCAATATATAGCTCTCGTGCAAGAGCTGCCCAAGATCCCAAAAACACAGCAGAAGCCTCTGTTCCACAGCAGCATCCTCACGCCCCTTCCGTGGAGCTCGCGGGTCATTTTGTGGACCGGTGGTAGCATTTCATGGTGAGCCCCACGCTGACACATAGCCACGTTTGGACGGGATTATGTATTCCTTACAACGATCCCCAGTGGACGACCTAGAAAGTATTTGGAGTGGGAAAACCAATTGAGTGGGGGCATATTCTCTAGAAATTCAAAGAATTTAAGCATATTTTTCACAAAAACACAAGCAAATCAGAATAAATTTTCAAATGTTCAATGGGGGCATGGCCCCACTCACCTTAACATGGGTTCACCCCTGGCGATCCTGACTGCAACGTCATGTGTATCACTCTCAAAATGGATTGTCCCAAGAGAAACATAGCTACGTTGGGACACTCCTTTCTTCGCTTTATTTCTATCGCTCGATTGCTTCACTTTTCAATTTTATACTTTTATATATGTTCCTAAATACCCATAAATATAAATTCTTATATTTGAATAGTTATGTAGTGTTAAATATATGTTACCAAACTTTCACAAAATGTTGGTGGGAATTAAAAAATGTAAATAAAAAATCTTCACTTGTTTTAAAAAATGTTTCTGTCATTTAAAAAATGTAAAACAAATATTCATATAATTAAAAAAATCATAATAGTAAAAATGTATGTGAAAATGTAAAATGATTTCCACTTGTGTCAAAAAATATGTTTGTGACACTTTAGAAAAAATTATACAATATAAAACAAATATCCACCTAGGTTTTGAAAATATTTTTTACTCCCTCTGTAAACAAATATAAGAGCGTTAAATCACTAAATTAGTCATCTAAATGATCTTATATTTCTTTACAGAGGGACTACCATTCAGAAATATGTTTTATCGTGTTTTAAAAAATATGTCCTGTTTTTTTGACGATATATATATATCATGTACATGAATATGTCCAACGTGTATCAAAAAAATATTTCATGTGTTGAAAAAATAGAAACAATAAATAAACCGTAGAAGCGACATAGAAAATCAAAGAAAAGCTTTGAAAAAAAACAGTAACCACCATAGATACAAACATGAAGAAAGTGCGAGAAAACCGGTCAAAATCACCACAAAAACAAACAGGAAAAGAAACCACACAAAAAACCGGTCAAAATCACCACGGAAACAAACAGGAAAAGAGACAAAAACTTCTATGAATCCGCTCCCAAGGACCCGTATTGGGCAGCCCATATGTCTTCCTTGAGGAGAGACCTACTTAGAACCCGCAACGAGCGATATATAGCTCCCGGAAAAGCTAACTCAAGCCGCTTACGTGAACCTGGAGCTCGGGGAGCACGTTGCGTCGCCAGATGAAGCTGATAGACCAGAGGGACGAATACAAATCGAGCTCCCACGCTGTTACATAGCCACGTCTGGGCGCGGCTATGTATGGCCTGCAGCGATCGCTGAGCGCAACGTCGCTCGACGGCGCTCTCTAACTGAGCTGGCCCAAGAAATGTTGCTGCATGGGATGCTGTTTCGTATACTTCCTTTCGATCGCTCGCCTGTTTTGATTTTTTTAGACTTTTATTTATGTTCAAAAATATCCTAAAATATAATTTAATATGTTTATGTTTACAAAATGTATATGCAGCATTAAAATAATGTCTCCACAACTTTAAAATAATACTAATGCCATTAAAATCTACATAGAAAATTCAAGCATTTGAGAAAAATGATTATAATGTTTTTAAAAATATTTTTGTAATTCATAAATAAATTCATGGCATTTTAAAAAGGTACATGACACATTAAAAGTGTTCATGCACTTCAAAAAATATGTTCATGGCATTTAAAGAAATTGCTTATAGAATGTAAGAAAATATTCACTTAGTTTAAAAATGTGTTTTGTATCAATCAAGAAAATGTGTCAATGAGTATTTAAAAAATGTTTAATATGTATTTTCAAAATCTTTCAAAAATATGTATTTGCAAAAAATATACATCATGTATTTGAATCAACTTGTATCAACAAAATGTTTCACGTGTATACGAAAAATATACAATGTGTATTGAAAAATATAGACACATGTTGAAAACAAAATTGATAAACCTAAGAAAACCGATGAATACGCACCGAAAGCCGAAAAACCCAGTGAAAAAAGCACAAAAACAACCACAGGAACAAAAAAGAAGAAAGACATGAAAAACCGTTCAATATCACCAAAAAATAAACAGGAAAAAAACACTCAAAATATCAATCAAAACCGCGAGAGAAACAAACAGAAAAAAAAAATGCAGAAAACGGTCAAAATCATCCCTAAAAAACCAATCCCTAAGACCCGCATTGGCCGACCCATCTGCCTCCGGACAGAGGCGATTCCTACTTAGGACTTTCAACGGATAATATATAGCGCTCGCGCTTGAGCTGCCTAATCTAAAAAATGCCACAACAGAAGCCTCAATAGCGGTGCATGCATGTTGCTTATACAAACGTAGATGCCATGGAGTGAGCGTTGCGTCGCCAGATGGCGCTGGATGCACTACAATTCGACAGTAAATAAATAGCCAATATTTAAATCAGCACAAACAGTAAACGTAAGTAATACTTCAAATAACAGCAGCCAGAATCATTCTCTTACATAATATAAAGAGATACAATGACAATCAAAAGCTACATGCTCTACAAGTGTATACTGGGCTCCTGCTCCAGTCACATGACATAGGTACAAGCTCTACTAGTGTAATAACACAGATACAAATACAAATACATTCTGTTACACAGAATTACAGATACAGTGGCAATTGGCGCAAGGCTCCCGCTCCAATCATATGAAACATATGCAGGATTCACTGGGCGACCATAGTCGACTAGGCCATGACCTTCATTACACTGGGCTAACAGGACGACAATATAAACTATCATCATGCCTTCCACGGTGGCCCTGTTACACGAATCAGAAGAGAAGAATAAAAAAAACTGGAGCCAATATATTATGAACACACCATTCAAAAAATGAACAAGTTCTTTAGAATAATAACCCAAATTCAGCTAATACAATGCTTTTGTTCTCCAACTAGTTAAAATGAGATACTCATTCATACAAGAAAGGTGACGAAAGAAAATAGAGCATTTTATTCATAGCATGCAGAGTATCAATATTCCGTTCTTATCAGCTTATTCTTATGCCTAAAGCAAGTAAGGAAATATGACCAAATAAGCAACAACTCCATAAACTAAAACATCGGGACTGAATAAGAAGACTAATCATTTTGTGAAAAATGGACTACATAATCGGTATTTCATACATAGACTCCAACTGGAAAGGACACGTGACTCTTCACGCAAACAGGGGGAAAAGGAGGCAGAAAAGTGTCACTTAATTGTAATCCAAACAAAAGTATGTGTACACCATTACACTTACACCTGAGCTTGTATAACTCAATCTCCTTGATTAATGATTTGCAACTCGGAAATGCAGGAATCATACATAGTTAAGCAGATTGATACATTTGTCTACAATAATCAGCAAACCAGAAATCAGATCAAATGCTTCAATCTCATGAGAAGTCTAAAAAAGACTATAGCAGTACCTAATTAATGCTGCAAATCATATTACGGATGCATACTTTGTGATGAGAAAATGGTTAGATCATCATCAAACGACATTCATCATGTATGCCATACAAAAGAAACTGGCATTTCTGCCTTGATGGCTTGTTCAAGCTAATTTAGAGTTCCAGACGAATGGATTAAAATTGAGATGAATAGTCAATGTAGTTATATACAGACTATCCGAGTGAGCACACCATACTGCAAACAAACAGTAATGGAAAAGGTATAGATAGTATATAAGACTATAATTTTATACTTACAAGCTCAACAACTATAACCTCTGTGGACTATTTGTGTTACATGTTTTCAACAAAGGTGCAGGGAAATTTTAAAATACATAGATGACAGTAAACCTATGTACATTCTGTTCATCTAGAGAAAAGTAGCAAATACCATATGATAAGCACATATTTGACAAGCCAACTGTGGAAATCGAGACACGAAAATGTCTACTTCATTACTATCCAATACATTTTATAGTTAGGATCAGACCATTGTCGGTTGTAACCACAATGGTACCCTCTCTTCTCATTTGAACAATCGAGACACCAAGTTACAGAACAAGCATGTATTGATAATCCTACTACTACCTGATGCTATGCTACTACTTCGAGGAAGAGGGGGAGGGAGATGGGAGATGCTACCTGCCGTTGTGGGTCTGTCGTGGTCATGCTTGAGCTAGGGGCAGTCGGAGACGTGGAACCCCCCCCCCCCCCACACACACACACATTTTGAGGACCTTCTGGGTGGGCAGCATCCACCTCGCCCGCCTTCTAAGCGCCCTGCCGATGACGCCCCGGGCGACACTGTGCACTACGGTCGAGGAGAATTCCTTCTGCAGGGCGGTGGTGCTGGTGGCCGTCTCTCTCCTGGTCGAGATCGTCGAGGAGAATTATTTCTTCCCCTACCTAAAGAAGAGAGACGAGATGGGGTCAGAGATGATAAGAGCGAGAAGATGAGGGCAGAGAGGGGAGGGATGATGCGTACCTTCACCAAATCCATAGCTGTCGCGGTCATGGAGAAGCACGCCTCTGTTGCATCGGCGTGCTTGAGGAGGAGGAGCTCCTCCTCTCCCAACACGTGCTCGTGGATATGGACGTCCGCTGTTGCCAAGCTCGACTACGGCGGGCGCGAGGGAGTCGATGAGGGCCTCCAGGCGGCCCTTGTTATCCTCCGTCGGGTCCCGCGACGAGCATCCATCGCCGACCGGCTCTTGTCTTCTCTGACCGCAAACCCTAACCCTAGCAGAGAAGGAGGAGGGGGGATGCCATGGTCGCGCCTGGGCTGGTGGATATAGGGGTGAAGGCGAGGGGAAGGGTAGAGATGAGGGGAAGGTGGTGGAGACAAGGTCGGCGGTGGGTGGCGGCGGTGGCTGTGGGAATGACGGGTGGGAGACGAGACGAGGGAGATGGAGGTGGGGTGGCGGGGTGCCTCAATCGGACCTGGAGAGTGAGAGAGATTGAAAGGGTGGGTGGGTGGTTAGGGTTTTGGTTTCTCGGGAGATGCTCCGTCGTTGGATGGGCGCGTGATGAATGGCTCACATTGTCGTGGGAACGAGCCTGACAGTAGAGGTTAGGGGTACGAAAGGAGAGGGCAGATTCCTAGCTACGGCGAGTTTGTACACATGGATGTATGAGTTCAGGCCCCTCTCGTGGAGGTAACAGCCCTACGTCTCAGTGCTCGGGAGCTTCTGTCGTGTGGAATGTGAGAGTTACAGGGGGTGCGAACCCTTGTGCCAGAGGGGAGGGGTGGCTTATATAGAGTGCGCTGCCCCTCATGAATACCCAGCAACCAAGGGTCCGATCGTGGTAATGAAGGCATACGTTACTGATAACGTACGTAATACATGCTACTTATGATGTCTAGCCGAACGCCTGTCCGTTGGCCTCTCTGGAGTGGCTTCTGGTCTTCTGCGGTCGACTGACTTCTGGCTCTTCCAAGTGAAAGGCAACTGTCGAGTGGAGGAAGAAACCTCCGGGTGGATGTTCTGTCGAGTGACTCATGCGCCATGGTGACTTCAGTCGGAGACTTCCTTGTAATCCTTAAGTCCTCTAATGTGGTGTCCTTAGGTAGGGTATGTAGGTCAGGCCTATGACCCTACCCTAGGTACATATCCCCAACATTAGCCCCCGAATGGATCGGGGTTCGAGTGAAAAGGGATCGATGCAGGTTCTGATGAGACACAAAAATTCCGAGTGCATTTTAGGGCTTCACAGAAGTCTGCGTCGATTGGAATCTTTGTCATTCACCCTGATCGATTCTGTCTTGATATGCGTCCGAGTGAACTTGAGCGCGGACTCAGGTCCGAGTGATCAGCAAGACCTCTTGATGCGATGGGTCGCTTGGTCAGGTCTGGTTTTCACGGGATTCGAAAATTTGGAAAGCATGCGCCGCGCGAAGATGACGCAACGACTGGGGCAAATGGGGGCATGACGCCTCGATTTTCGTGCCGTCCTTATCGCCACGTACCGCGCTTCCTTTGAAATCGGGATATACAGAGATCTGGCGGGCCCGCGGGTCAACGACCCACTCGGGGCAGTTATAAGACGGGACAGCTCAGAGCTTGGTACAGTGCTTCTTCTCCGTTCCCATCTTTTCCTCCGCCTCCCCTGCTCCACGCGCGCCGCTCGGCTCCACCTCGACAACCGCCGCCGTGATGACGAAGGGGAAGACGGAGAAGCTCGAGCGCGCCAAGAAGGGAAGCAAGGCGAAGAAGCCGTCGGGCGCTCGGTCCATGGCGTCGCCGGGGTGGATCCAAGGGGACTTCCTTCGGTCAACCGTCACGGCGGAGGACGTCCAGAATCTCGTCGCCGACGGGCTGATTGCTAATGGGTCGTGGAGGCTGTCGGAGGGAGTGACCGAGCCGGAGCCGCGCGCAGGCGAGCGAGTCCTCCTCCTCACCCACGTCGAGCGAGGTTTTTCTATGCCTCCCCATCCATTCATCCGTGGTTTCTTGAATTTCTTCGGCGCACAACTTCATCATTTCCCTCCAAATGCCATTGCGCACCTTGCTGCGTTCATAACACTGTGTGAATGCTTCCTGGGCTGTTCTCCCCATTGGGGCTTGTTCAAACACATCTTCACTATCCGGTCTCAGTCGGTCAAAAAGGCCAACCCTAGTGATAGAAAAACCCACGTCATCCAGTTGTGCAGTGGCCTGGGAATCCAAAAAAGGAATAAGAGTGCATTTCCGTCGATGACCTTTCCTGAATCTGTTCGGGGCTGGCAGTCGACTTGGTTTTACTGCAAAGATGTTGCATCTCCCAATATGTCGACTGGCCTTCCCCCTTTCAGATTGGAGCGACCCACCATTCCCAGAACACTGTCCGTGGCAGAGGGAGAGAGAGTCCAGGTGGGAATCTTAGTGAATGCAGTAGTTGATTTGATCCGTGGCGGAGTGACTGGTATGGACCTGTTAGAGGCATTCCTCAGTCAGCGAATCAAACCCCTTCAAGCGAGAGACCACACCATGTGGCACTATTCGGGCGCCGAAGACACCACTCGGACACATCCAGAGGAAGTCTCTGAGGAGACTGTTGCACAGTGGCTCAGAAGCATCACCGGAGCCTGTGACAACCCTCTGGGAGCCAAGCGAATCTTGCCCTTCTCTATTGAGAACCCGCCGCCGAATCTGGTAAGTTATACCTTTGTCGAATGCTTTCATGTTTCGTCGAGTGATTGGGTCTTCAGTCGACTGACTTTACTGTTTGTATTTTGCAGGAGTTTACGAACATGTATTCGCCCGTGCCGAACGGAAGACAACCTGAAGACGGAGAAGAGAGCGCAGGCGGCAGCGCAGATGTTGATTACGCCGATGACAGCGAAGGCAGCGACGACGACCTGGAGGAGATCGAGGGAGAGGTCCAGGCGCCTCCGCGCACCGAGCGTCGTTCCAAGCAGCGCGAAGACCCAGAAGCTGCCCCAAGCAGAACTTTAGCGTCGAGCACCAGGAATCCGAAGCGCGACCGGGTTGCGACACCTGAGTCGACTGAAAAGGTCACGAAACAGCCTAGGTCTGACGCACCAAAACCTCGAAAGGCTCTGCCTCGCATGAAGATCGCCGTGCCTCTGGCCTCAACGTGAGTGTTCATTTTCCTTTTTCTGCTGTTGTGGAACTTCATGTTTTTGCTGATCGAGTGGAATCTGTCTGCCAGAGCCGCTACCTCGGTGACGTCGCCTCTGCGAGATGAAGAGGACCATATGGAAGTGGACACGGCTGACGTGGCCACCTCTCAACGAGGTACAATAAATCTTCACTCTGCTCTGTTTTCTGAAGGCAATTCATCGATTGAATTAGTTCACGTTGTCGATTGGCAGTTGACGACATCATCCACGTGGAAGACGATGAGGAGCCACAGCAGGGTGCACAGGGTGAAGTTGTGGCCTTGGACAATCCACGCGTACGCACTCGGAGGACATCATCGGGACAAGCGCCTCGTAGGTCGACTGATGCATCGTCTCAAGAACTTGGTGACTCTTCCCGAGCCAGAACTGATCATGTGGTTCCGCTGTCGAGTGCTCCGCCGGCAACCTCAACTCTTGTGGTTTCAGCGCCGATTGGGCAACCTCAAGCAACTCCTGTGACCTCAGCTGCTGCACTGACTCATCTGGCGCCTGCATACCCTTTGTACCACGTCCCAGAGGACCAGACTGGAGCTGCCAAAGAAGCCATGATCCAGGCTGGGCAAATGATGCTGCGTACGAAGGAGGCGTATGAGGCCAGCAAATTAGCTTATGATGCCAGCTCAGCACTTCAAGCCAATGTTTGAGTAAGTGCGATTGTAAGTTCATTTCCGATTGAATTTCTATCCATCTTGACACCCACTGGGTGTTTTCTTTTGATGCATACTTGCTTGTTTCCTCCTCGAGTAGATCAGGTCTTAGTCGAGTGGTTTCTGGTCCAGTGGGGGCACGCTGAGTGCACCCACTAGGTGTAGTCCCCGAGACCGCTGTCGAATGGCGAAGACATCGGCAGGGGTCTTAAATTTGTTTTGGTCGAGTGATAGTAGGTCCAGTGGGGGCACGCTGAGTGCACCCACTGGGTGTAGTCCCCGAGACCGCCGTCGAGTGCTTGCATCGGCGGGGGTATGATAGAGACAATGTTTGCATGTTTGCTGTCTTTTTTTTATACTCGGACAGGTCGGACCTGGTCGAGTGGTGTCGTATCCAATGGGGGCACGCTGAGTGCACCCACTTGGTGTAGTCCCCGAGACTACTGTTGATCGTTTGTGATGGGCAGTAGTCTTAAGAACTTGGACTCGGGGTCCTTTTTTGTACTTGGAGTACGCTTGTCATCTCTGAATGCTTGTCTTAGGGATGGAAAGATCTGAACTGGCAAGATCTATCCTGCAGGTTTCATGGACATCATTTCCATCAACCATGATATGACGCTTTGCAGGGGTGTGGGGTGGGGCGGCGGGCCACCGTCCAGTCGACTGAACTTGCTCTTTTCCACTCGGGAGTGGAGAAATATTAGTGTCGACTGAACTACTTCTTTGCTGATTTCAGAAAGCTTGTGAGCTTGGGACTCAGTACGTCAACTTGGAGAGGGAGAAAAACCAGCTTCAGCTGGACCTGGAGGTGACCAAGAATGACTTGGACCGTGCACAGACTAAGCTGAAGACCTTGGGAGGTAATCCTTGTTGACCAATTGCGCTATCACTTTCATCTTCTATCCTTTGAACCGAGTGTCCTCACTCGAACAGACGTGCGTGATGAGAACCGTCGACTCCAAGCGTGACTCAACAATGTTATTTCTTTAGATACCATGAAGAAGGCGCTTGAAGATAAAGACAAGGCGCTCGCTGATGCTCAGAAGGTGGCAAAGGAGAAAACCGGGGCTGCTGAGAAGAAGCTTGCCGCAGCCAGTAAGTTGGAAGAGGAAAACACCAAACTCAAGCAAGAACAAGCCGAGTGGATCAAAAAGGTTGAACAGATGACCAAGAGAAGGAGCGCTCTGGAAAACCACTTGGGAGACTTCGCGAAGAAGATGTTCGGCATGCTTGAAGGTAACATTCTTCTGTCGAATGAATTTCTTTAATTTCCACAGAACAGTAACGTGACCAACCTTTCACTTCCTCTTCGTGTAGAATTTTGCCAAGACTTTGACAAGGAGACCGAGGAGGTCGAGCCAAATCTGGACCACACTAAGTCACCCGTCGGGGATGTTGTGGCCATGAACATGTTTTGACTGGAAGCTCATCTCAGAAGTGTTCAAGGGTATGTCACTCGACTAAAGGCTGCATTGGAGAAGGTCGACAAAGAACTGTGGCCAGAAGGCACTCTCCAGACTGACCTCGAGTCGATGATGATCCGCCTCAATGAGATTCCCGGTCGAGTGCAGGCATGGAAAAAATCTGCTGCTCGATGCGGAGCTGACGTGGCGCTTTCGCTCATCCGGGTTCATTGCAAGGAGGCTAAGGAGGACAAGCTGAAGGCTCTTCAGGTGGCCAACACGAAGAAACTTCAATTCGAAGATTTCATGGAGACCTTCATCGAAGCAGCCACTCGGATCGCCGATGGGATTGATCTGGACACCTTCGTCGAGCCCGCGAGTCCTACCAGAGCTTGAGAAATACTTCGCTTGCAGTTGAAACTTTATTTACCTCGGTATGCCGAGTGGTGGTGTAACCGTTTGAAACTTCATTCAGGCTTTAAGCCTAAGTACTCCCGTTTGCGTGGGCAACTTATTTCCGCACTAGAGATTCTGGATTTATCTGCATTTTGCTTTCTGATCTTTTGCTTGGCTAAGTTTGTTTGATCTCTGAGTGAGGTGAATGCTCATTACTCGAAAGAATTTTGAACTTAGGCGAAAACTGGTTTGCGGCTAAGTCCCCGAGTGAGAGAAGTACTCGCCACTCAGGAAAGTTTTTGACTTAGACGAAGACTGATTCGCAGCTAAGTTTCCGAGTGAATAGGATGCTATTCACTCGGCAGGGTTTTTAACTTAGGCGAAAACTGGTTCGCAGCTAAGCCCCCGAGCGAGAGGGTTGCTCACAACTCGGAGTGTTTTACAACTTAGACGAAGACTGATTCGCAACTAAGTTTCCGAGTGAATAGGATGCTATGCACTCGGCAGGGTTTTTAACTTAGGCAAAAACTGGTTCGCAGCTAAGCCCCCGAGTGAGAGGGTTGCTCATCACTCGGAGTGTTTTTGAACTTAGACGAAGACTGATTCGCAGCTAAGTTTCCGAGTGAATAGGATGCTATTCACTCGGCAGGGTTTTTAACTTAGGCGAAAACTGGTTCGCAGCTAAGGCCCCGAGTGAGAGGGTTGCTCACCACTCGGAGTGTTTTACAACTTAGACGAAGACTGATTCGCAGCTAAGTTTCCGAGTGAATAGGATGCTATGCACTCGGCAGGGTTTTTAACTTAGGCAAAAACTTGTTCGCAGCTAAGCCCCCGAGTGAGAGGGTTGTTCATCACTCGGAGTATTTTTCAACTTAGACGAAGACTGATTCGCAGCTAAGTTTCCGAGTGAATAGGATGCTATGCACTCGGCAAAGTTTTTAACTTAGGCAAAAACTGGTTCGCAGCTAAGCCCCCGAGCGAGAGGGTTGCTCATCACTCGGAGTATTTTACAACTTAGACGAAGACTGATTCGTAGCTAAGTTTCCGAGTGAATAGGATGCTATGCACTCGGCAGGGTTTTTAACTTAGGCGAAAACTGGTTCGCAGCTAAGCCCCCGAGTGAGAGGGTTGCTCATCACTCGGAGTATTTTACAACTTAGACCAAGACTGATTCGCATCTAAGTTTCCGAGTGAATAGGATGCTATGCACTCGGCAGGGTTTTTAACTTAGGCAAAAACTGGTTCGCAGCTAAGCCCCCGAGTGAGAGGGTTGCTCATCACTCGGAGTGTTTTTGAACTTAGACGAAGACTGATTCGCAGCTAAGTTTCCGAATGAATAGGATGTTATTCACTCGGCAGGGTTTTTAACTTAGGCGAAAACTGGTTCGCAGCTAAGCCCCCGAGTGAGAGGGTTGCTCACCACTCGGAGTGTTTTTGAATATGAAATTATGCGATCGGAATCGACGAAAGACTGCAGGAGTCATAATTTTGATAAACAACATTGTCTGGAGTACTCTTATTACATCAAAACAACTCAGTTGAACAGGACGGAACCTTTGCGAGACTTGACAACAACATCATCCATATAGGCCTCAATATTCCGGCTGATTTGCTCGAGCCGGCATTTCTGAATCACGCGCATGAAAGTGGCGCCTGCATTTCTCAGACCAAAAGGCATGATAAATTGTAGACGATGACGGGCACACACGTCGAGTGTCCTCCGCATCCCTTCGAGCTGAAGGCGCGCAACCTCCAAGACCTGGGCCTCGGCAGCCGCATCGACGACGGGCGAATGGAGGATCTCCTCGTCTCGGCGCTGCTGCTCGTTCGACGGTCCTCCAACTTTGCGTCCGCCGCAGCCGTAACCACGTGGGTTTTGCTGTGAACCTGCCATAATAACCTCAGCCGCAGGATCGTAGCTCTCGCACTCGGAAGGAACGTCAGACTGATCTGACGCTGAGTGAAACACGCCGTGAAGTGATTCGGCGGGCTCAATAACCGCAATCTGCGGAGATGATGCTTGGCGATCTGCTGTCGTCGAGATGCTGGTCGAGGCAGCATTAGGATCTGTTGGATGAACGCTCACTTGCTTCACTTCGTCTGCCGACTGAACAACAGACTCAGAGGCGGGCTTCTTGGCGCGCAACATATCGGCAGGATCAGTATTCCTCTTGTATTCTTCTAACTCGACCACAGCCATTTGCTGGTCGGCAATCTTGGAGCCTCGCCGAAGGCACTCCTCAGCCTTCTGTCGATCTCCCGTGACTGTGATCACACCCTTGGGCCCGGGCATCTTCAGCTTGAGGTACACGTAGCATGGACGGGCCATGAAACGGGCATAAGCCGGTCGACCAAGGATGGCATGATAAGCGCTCTGGAAATCTACAACTTCAAATGTCAACTTCTCCTTGCGAAAATTCTTGTCGGTGCCGAACACCACATCCAATGCAATCTGACCGAATGACTTAGACTTCTTCCTGGGGATGACTCCGTGGAACTGCATGCTGCTCTCACTGAGTCGGGACATCGGAATGCCCATTCCCTTGAGGGTATCCGCATACAAGATGTTCAATGCACTCCCTCCGTCCATGAGAACCTTGCGTAGTCGAGTACCTCCTACAAGAGGATCCACCACCAGAGCTTGCCGACCGGGGGTAGCGACATGAGCAGGGTGATCCGACTGATCAAAGGTGATAGCAGTCTGAGACCACTTGAGGTATGTGGGAGTGTCAGGAACAGCCATGTTGACTTCCCTGTTAATAACTTTCAGTCGACTTTTGATTTCTACATCGGCAAAAATCATCAAAGTGGCATTGACCTTAGGGAAATCCTCTTTATCTTCATCATCTTCCTTTTCAGGACCTTTCTCACTCGACTGTCCTTCCTTGAACTGCTGGATCAGTAATCTGCATTGTCGAGTGGTATGTTTCGGCAATATCAAATTGCCTTCCTCATCTTTCTTCGTGTGGATTGCACACGGCAAATCTAGGACATCTGTACCTGACTGATTCTTCGACTTCTTGGGGGTAAATCGCCCTTTGGTTTTTGCCTTATTCTTTCCTTGCACCGCCAGAGCGGCTGCCTCTGCCTGAGCAAAAGTATCTGATTTGCGCTTTTTCTTACGACTGGAATTGCCGCCGACGGCATCATTGTCGACAGCTTCTCCTTTGCCGCTGCGGAGGCGGTCTTCTTCTTCTCCATTGGCATACCGAGTGGCAATCTCCATCATCTTGCTCAGGGAAATATCTCCTGTCCGACCAAACTTTAGATAAAGCTCTCTGTACTTAACGCCGGCCTTGAAGGCGCAGACGGCTTGGTGCTCGGAAACATTTTCCACCGTGTGATGGAGGGTGGTCCAACGCTGAATGTAATCCCTCAAAGTTTCATTGGGTTTCTGGACACAATGTTGCAGATCAATCAAACCCGCGGGACGCTTGCAGGTGCCCTCGAAAGTTCTGATGAACACTCGGGCAAGATCCTCCCAGCAGTAGATGCTAGAAGGAGCCAAACGATTCAACCAAGCTCGGGCCGAACCATCCAACATCAAAGACAAATGCTTCATGGCTATGTTGTCATTTCCTCCACCAATCTGCACTGCTACTCGGTAATCGTCTAGCCACGTTTCTGGCTTCGACTCACCAGTGAACTTACTTATTCCAGCCGCCAACCTGAAGTTGGGGGGAATCTCAGCAGATCGAATGGCTCTGCTGAAACACTCGGGTCCAGAGACAACGGCACCACTTCCACCAGGATAATCTCTATCATAATCATTCCTGTGAGCCCTGCCTCTGTCAATCCGCTTCTGTGCGAGGACATTCCTCGCGTCGAACCCAGCATTACGCTCATCGCCGAATGGGCGCCTATCGTCATAGTGCCGGGGCACATATGAACCACTCCGCGGAGGAGTAAGCACTCAACGGCGGTCATCACGGTGATGACGAGGAGCAAACTGATCTCGCCCCTGGTCTTGGTACTGATCTTCACGGTAACCTCCGCCCCTGCGACGCAGAGGCGACCCCGGGCTGTGCGCCGACTAAACTGTATCTGCTCTGGGTGAATTACTGTTTAACCTGTTGCGCGACTGAGAAACAGCCGAATTCTGCAGTTGTGCTGCATTAAGCAACGCTCGAATCTGCTGCAAACCTCTGCCAGCCTCTGAACGCGATGGTTGAATGGAATCTGCAATCTTAGCAGCGGCTGCAACATTCAGAACTGGAGTACGGAATACCTTGACGTTGTTATGAGATCCACTCAGAAACAACTGTCGCTGACGTCGACTGGAAACGGGTGGACACTGGCGGGTACGCTCGTCGAGTGCCTTCTGCATCTCTTCGAGCCGAAGGCGCGTGGCCTCCAAGACCTGGGCCTCGGCAGTCACACCGACGATGGGAGTATGAAGGATCTCCTCATCCCGGTGCTGCTGCTCATTCGACGGTCCTCCAGCCTCGTGTTTGCCGCGGCCGAAGCCAGGCGGGCTTTGCTGAGAACCCGCCATAAGAACCTCAGCCGCCGGATCGCAGCTCTCGCACTCGGAAGGAACATCAGACTGATCCGACGCCGAGTCGAACGCGCCGTGAAGTGATTCGGCGGGCTCGATAGCCGCAATCTGCGGAGATGATGCTTGGCGAGCCACCGCATGCCTGACCCAACGCTGGAGCCGCGAGCGACCAGATCGCTTGTGGCGACGAACAGCGGGGAGAGCCGACAGGTACGGAGTCGACGGCTGCTGAAGAAGAACGCCGCAGGAGCTTGCACGGAAATGTGTCGCCCCGCGGATCGGGAGCGCCTCAACGTCCAGAGGCGCTTCCTGAAGCCATGCCGAGTCGTCGGCGACGAAGGTGAGCGCACCGAGACGGATCTCGTGGCCCAAGAACAAACCGCTGTCGGAAGACATGACGAAGAAGAAAACTTGCAAACTCGCCGGAAGTCGCTTAGAGGCCTGCCCCTAGGTGGGCGCCAACTGTCGTGGGAACGAGCCTGACAGTAGAGGTTAGGGGTACGAAAGGAGAGGGTAGAGTCCTAGCTATGACGAGTTTGTACACACGGATGTATGAGTTCAGGCCCCTCTCGTGGAGGTAACAGCCCTACGTCTCAGTGCTCGGGAGCTTCTGTCGTGTGGAATGTGAGAGTTACAGGGGGTGCGAACCCTTGTGCTAGAGGGTAGGGGTGACTTATATAGAGTGCGCTGCCCCTCATGAATACCCAGCAACCAAGGGTCCGATCGTGGTAATGAAGGCATACGTTACTGATAACGTACGTAATAAATGCTACTTATGATGTCTAGCCGAACACCTGTCCGTTGGCCTCTCTGAAGTGGCTTCTGGTCTTCTGCGGTCGACTAACTTCTGGCTCTTCCGAGTGAAAGGCAACTGTCGAGTGGAGGAACAAACCTCCGGGTGGATTGTCTGTCGAGTGACTCATGCGCCATGGTGACTTCAGTCGGAGACTTCCTTGTAATCCTTAAGTCCTCTAATGTGGTGTCCTTAGTTAGGGTATGTAGGTCAGGCCTATGACTCTACCCTAGGTACATATCCCCATCACACATCGCGTCCGTTGGGGTGATCCACGTGGAGGCGGTCCCTCGCGTCTCATTGGCTGGTTGTCTCGCGCTCGAAGAAAATTGGATCCAGATCTTTGATTTTTTCCAAATAAACTAACAAATATTTGTTGCAAAAATTTAACTACACCATTTTTCAAAATATCAGACCACATTTTATGACGGCTGATAGACATCAGTTGGCTGATCTTTCCTAAAGGTAAAGCTCCAAGCCAGCCATCTGATTCAGACGCACGTAGCCATTTGATCACATGTGTGCAATGCATCTTCCTTCCCTTCCCTTCATCTTCATCCCATACGGCCGGCGACGAGACACGGGTGACATTCTTTTGCAGCGATGTCGTCCATCGTCTTTGTCGTCGGTGTGATACTTTGCAGCCACGCCCCACCATTGATACTTTGCAGCACCGACAACCTCTGCCACTGTTGCATCACATCACTGAGGCCTCTCTGCAGCTATGCGTGTGCTACATAGCAGCGCCAGCAGCACCAACAAGCGATATGTCGCAACACTCACAGTTACCAACGATCACCGCATTGCAGCGCTAGCAGCACCGATTTGAACTACAGCTGCCTCATAGTTTGCTCATGGTTTTTTTTTTCAAAAATCAGTTTTAGGTACAAAAATAGCTATTTCATTAGAGAAACATCAAATTTTTTCCAAGATTCAACCACTAGCTATGAACGGTCATGCGCGTTGTTTTGACCGCATTTTGAAACGGGCATGAAAATTTCAAAAAAACAAAAAATTGGAAAACCTTCGCATTGTGTCATTATATGTGACCAAGTTACCAGGAAAGATCATAAACTTGTAATACGGCAATTATTTTAAAGAAGTGTTCTCGGAAATGAGCTATTATGTGTGAAGATTCATGGCTTTCAAGCTAAATGATCAATCTTATGGCCGCATTCATGGCATAGTTTGTTCAAATGATCTCATATTGTGCACAAGGGTGCATCTTGGATTGGCCAACGATGTTGCCAAAGGGAGTTTCCATTTTCTTTGCATAAAAAAATTCGTTTTCCATTTTTCGAGTGTCCAAAATGAGTTTTTTTGTGAAGGACCTACCAAATCTTTGTTGCAAAATAGCACCACTCCATTTTTAGAAAATATTAGACCATATTTTATGTACAATTGACCAAATGGTTGTGTGTTAAAAGCTGTCGATCCACCTCTCATCAACAAGACAAATATCCGCCGATTTAGTAGGAAGTGGGTCAAATTTGAACTACACCCGCGTCATAGTTTGCTCACGTTTTTCTTCAAAAATCATTTTTAGGTACAAAAATAGCTATTTCATTAGAGAAACACCAAAAAAATTCCAAGATTTAACCAATAGCTAGGAACGGTCATGTGCGCCGTTTCGACCGCATTTTGAAACGGGCATGAAAAGTTCAAGAAAAATCAAAAAATTGGAAAACCTTCGCATTGTGTCATTATATATGACCAAGTTCCAAGGAAAAATAATAAACTTGTAATACGGTAATTATTTTAAAAAAATGTTCTCAAAAATGAGCTATCATGTGTGAAGATTCATGGCTTTCAAGCTAAATGATCAATCTTATGGCCGCATTCGTGGCATAGTTTGTTCAAATGATCTCATATTGTGCACGAGAGTGCATCTTGGAATGTCCAACGATGTTGTCAAAGGGAGTTTTCATTTTGTTTGCATAAAAATTTTGTTTTCCATTTTCGAGTGTCCAAAACGAGTTTTTTTGTGAAGGAGCTACCAAATCTTTGTTGCAAAAATGGCACCACTCTGTTTTTAGAAGATATTAGACCATATTTTATGTATAATTGACCAAATGGTTGCATGTTAAAAGCTGTCGATCCACCTCTCATCAAAAAGACAAATTTTCACCGATTTAGTAGGAAGTGGGTCAAATTTGAACTACAGTTGCCTCATAATTTGCTCATGGTTCTTTTTAAAAATCAGTTTTAGGTACAAAAATAGCTATTTCATTAGAGAAACACATTTTTTTTTCAAAGATTCAACCACTAGCTAGGAACGGTCATGCGCGCCGTTTTGACCGCATTTTGAAACGGGCATGAAAATTCAAAAAAAATCAAAAAATTGGAAAACCTTTGCATTGTGTCACTATATGTGACCAAGCTACCAGGAAAAATAATCAAATTGTAATACGACAATTATTTTTAAAAAGTGTTCTCAGAAATGAGCGAGCATGTGTGAAGATTCATGGATTTCAAGGCAAATGGCCACTCCTATGGCCGCATTCATGTCATAGTTTGTTCAAATGATCTCATGTTGTGCACGAGGGTGCATCTTGGAATGGCCAACGATGTTGCCAAAGGGAGTTTTCATTTTCTTTGCATAAAAATTTCGTTTTCCACTTTACGAGTGTCCAAAATGAGTTTTTTTGTGAAGGACCTATCAAATCTTTGTTGCAAAATGGCATCACTCTATTTTTAGAAACTATTAGACCATATTTTATGTACAATTGAGAAAATGGTTGCGTGTTAAAAGTTGTCGATCCACCTCTCATCAAAAAGACAAATTTCTGCCAATTTAGTAGGAAGTGGGTCAAATTTGAACTACACCCGCCTCATAGTTTGCTCTTTATTTATTTTTTCAAAATCAGTTTTAGGTACACAAGTATCTATTTAATGAGAGATACACCAATAGTTTTCCAAGATTCAACCATTAGCTAAGAACAGTCATGCGCGCCTTTTTGACCGCATTTTGAAACGGGCATAGAAATTCAAAAAAGTGAATAAATTGAAAACCTTTGCAATGTGTCATTATATGTAACATAGTTTTATGGCATAGTTTGTTCAAATGATATCATATTTTGCAGAAGGGTGCATCTTGAAATGGCAAACAATGTTGCCCATGGAATTTTTCATTTTCTTCACACGCAAATTTCATTTTCCATTTTTCGAGTGCTCAAAATGAGTTTTTTTAAGAACCTAACAAATATTTGTTGCAAAATTGGATCAAATCAATTTTATAAAATATTAGGCCATATTTAAGCTTTTGATCCACCTCTCGTACATTTTTTGAATGACACAAAACATTTTTTACATTATGCAAACATTTGTTTACATTGTATACATATGTGTTTTTGAATTACATACACTTTTCATCGTAGAGAACATTTTTTTAGCAGTTATAACCATTTATCAAAATTGCACTAAGAAGTTTTTGCTATATATGCATTGAATTTGAAATGTAGATTAAGGTAGAAGAGACAAATCTAGATTAATGTAGATTTAAGTATTTGATATATTTTGTGCATAGATTATTCGTATGCATGAGATATATTTTATTTACAAACATTAAACATTTTTCAAGTGCTTGGTTAACATTTTTTGAATATAAGGTCAATATTTTTGTGTACACGTTTTAAATATTTTTCAAATGCTTGATTAACATTTTTTCAATACACATTTTAACATTTTTAAATGCTTGGTTAACATTTTTCAAAATAAAAGATTAATACTTTTTTAATACGTGGTCCACATTTTTTTCTATACACATTTGATCATTTTCAAATGCTTGATTAAAAATTTTCAAATACTTTTTTAACATATTTATTAAATGCTTGATTAACATTTTTTAAATACATGATCAACTTTTTAAATTTTCTAAGTGATACACCATATAGCAAGATTCACGAAGGAGTTCATGATATTTTTGCTGTTCTTATAATTTTATATTTTTTTAATTGGTTAGGATATTTCTATAAGGGAAAAGCTTTTTTTAGAGATATACAATGAAAAACCTATTTTTTCATCCAATAATGACAAACTTATTATTTTCCTATTTTTCGTTATGGGCCGAATACATGTTTGTTTTTAGAAATATGAGGGAATCACGTTTATTCCTGGATGGGCCAAGGCCAACTTGGCACATGAAAAATTTGAAAGGAAAAAAAGAGGTGGCCTCATTCGACCGAGACAACAATTGGTCCAACTAACACAGGACCAATTACATGTTATTTGGTGTAAGAGGAAAAGAGGTGGCCTCATTCGACCGAGACAACAATTGGTCCAACTAACACAGGACCAATTACATGTTATTTGGCGTAAGAGGAAAAGAGGTGGAGTCATTCGATCGAGACCCAAGCCTAATTTGGTGTAACAGGATTTCGTCTCATATTTCTCTCAAACCTAAAACTTGTTACACCTGTTACAGGACCAATTACAAGTAGGTGGCCTCATAATTGAGGTTGTAATTTGGTGTAAGAAAAAAAGAGGTGGCCTCATTCAACCGAAACCCAAGCCTTATTTTGAAAGGAAAACAAGTAGGTGGGACGAAAGCGGTCGAATGAGGCCACCTACTTGTAACAGGCTTTCGTCCGTTTTATAAATAAAGCAAATTACAACCTCAATTATGACCATTTGGTGTAAGGAAATTACAACCTTTTTGACTAAAATGGTCGTTATGTTTTAGGTTTTGGACCCTCCCAAATAGCTTACGACCAATTGGTTTCAAATAGTTGTAGAATTACGACCAATTCACCCACGGTCACTAAGAGAAGGTCACAAGTCGACATATTGCTTGTAGTGATGGGCTGAAGCGAGGAGTTCACACCACGCCAGCAAGCAGGAGGACGGGAGTTCCAAGTGTCTTGAAGTTAGTCTCCCAGGCAATGAGCCAAGGTAGCCCCAAAGGTAGTGCGCCGACGGCTGGTCACAAAAAGGAGGAGACCAGTAGGCACCGGCCATGCCAAAAACACTAACACGCCAGGGGAGACTAGCGCATCGAGCGTGGCGCGGAATGTTCGGGCTATTTTTACTAAATTCAAGTGTTTATAATCACAGAAGTAGCTAGTTCTAGTTATAAGCTTTTAATACATTTAGTATTTTTTTATTCTTCAGATGAATAGAAGGACTTTGCACGGTTTACAAGTTGTTCGAATACACCCCCTATTACCCATGTTGTTCCTGAACCATCCCCAATTGATGTTGTTCCATGAACCTGGCCCAATTAAACTTGAACTTCCAACTAATGAGCACAAATCAACCACCATAGGTATAATGTAATATGTTCTTAAGAGGTATGATTTATTTTTCGGTTCTAGTAGTCAATCGTGTTGGAAATATATTGTCTGTCTCTCTCCATCAATTCTACTTTTGTAGAAACTGGCCGAAGTATGAATTAAATATGATATTAAACAAAGCTAGACAACTGAAATTTCTAGTACGTATTGCAGTATAATGAGGCCTTCTATTACATAAGAGAGAGAGAGAGAGAGAGAGAGAGAGAGCGACAATGGTAGTGGCATGTGCACTGCATATTCTGAGTAACAAACTACGCGGGGTACATGCCTAATACCTGAACAATATGAACATTGCCTGGCAAGATGTTTAGACTGGACCAAAAATCTGAGAACACTAAAGAAGGCAGCCCTTTGGTGAATATGTCTGAATTGTGAAGTCGTAGGCACATGAAGGACACGAGCTTCGTCGAGGTTGATACGGTCCCAAACAAAGCGAAGATCAATCTCAACATGTTTTGTCTTTGCTAATGCATGAGTTTTGACGACAAATACGTGGCACTTACATTGTCACAATATACCACTATAGCGCTTATCGGAGGATGGTGTAGATGGGTCAATAGTTGTCATAGCCAACATGAGTCCACCATACAGTTAGCAACTGTTGATACTCAACCTCGTCACTAGAGCGAGAAACGGTGTGCTGCCGATACGTCTTTTTGACACTAGTGTTTCGATATGTCTTTTTTACAATGATGGCATATGGTGTGCTACTGATACACGTCTCAAACGTATCTATATTTTTTATCGTTTAATGCTATTATGCTATCATTTCTACAAACTTTTTATATAAATTTATATTATTTTTATGAACTAACCTATTAATTTAGTGCCCGCTGTTAGTTCCTCTTTTCTGATTGTTTTTGATTTATCTATGGAGGTCAAAATACGTTGCCGATTTAACACAATATTTTTGGACTACAAGAAACACTGAAAGCTTCAGGGAGCGTCGAGCGGGACCACCAGCCAGCCACATGGACACATGATGCGGCCCGGGGTGACCGTGCCACGTGTCCATGTGGGGTCCTTGGTTATCGCGTTGACTTGATTCCATTGTTGTAAATACCTATAAATACCGAAACCATCCGTTGAACCTCCAGAAGAATTTTATTGCCTCCGCGGGCGTCTGTTCCAAACGGATCTCATCTGGAGCCATGTCAGAGGGAAAAGCCATGACCGGAGGCCTCCTCATCAACCTTGCACTACTAGGGGGTAAGCCTAGCGCCGTCGCAAGTCTGTGTTCCGAAGAGATCTTGCCGAAGGGGTAAGCCATTGCCGGAGGCCCCTGCATCAACCTTGCTGCCCCCATGACCATGTGTAAGCAGTTCCTTCAGGACCTACGGGTCCATAGTAGTAGCTAGATGGTGCTCTCTCTCTCTATCTCTCTTTCTCTATCTATCTCTTTTGGATCTTCAATCCATGTTCCCCTTCATCCTTGTATGATTGGGATTAATCTGATGTATTTTGCGGTGTGTTTGTTGCGACATGATTAATTGCGACTTTGTGATCAATTTTTTTCGTTGAATCATATTGAATCTTTTGAAGTTTTTTTCATGCGTAATTAAATAGCTTTGTATATTTTTTTTGATCTATCTATCCTATTTGGCCAAGTTCGATTGATTTATCTTCAATGGGAGAGGTGCTTTGTTGTGGGTTTAATCTTGCGGTGTTCTATATCCTAGTGACAGAATGGGGACAATACATGTATTTGTATTGTTGCCACTAAGGATAAAACAATGGGGTTGATCTTATTGCTAGGATGTCTTTATTATGTCATCTTGCTTATTACATTATTTTGTTTCTTGCGAACTTAATATTTCGAATGCATGTTGGATAGCGGTCTTGGGGTCAAGTAACAATAGTAGATATAGTTCGATTAACGGTCTATTTGTCACGGACATAATGCCTATATGAGATTATGCCATAAATGATCATAGTTATAAAGATTTCTATTCTTGTCAATTGCCCAAGTGAAGTTTGTTACCACGTCGTTTGCACTTGAGTTACCTCTAATCAACCAATGGCCCTCTGGTCTATTCCTCCATCAATAAGAAAAATCCTACAAAATGGCTTCTTTACTATTTTTCGTACCATTATCCATCTATATATTTGCTTTTAACCTTGTAATTATGAATACAAGGGGCGTGACAACCTTCTTGCCAAGTGGGGTGCAAGTATTTCATTTGTTTGTGTGCAGTTACTGCTTATCTTGTTAGCTTGTTGTACTGGTTCGATTAAACATTGGTTCTTAACTAAGGAAAATACTTTGCTTTTGTGCTACATCACCCTTCCATTTTAGGGAAATCCAACAATTCCTATGGGAGTAGAAGCTGCCGGTTTGAACACCAAGACACATGTTGTTAGCTAGGACGACACAAATCCATAGGTAGATTTCGTGTGTCTAGAAAGCCGACCCACTTAGCGTCGGAATAGGCAATCAAATCATGTGATGATGAGCGGTATAGTTGTAAGACGTAGAGAGTAGTGCCACGAATATATCGCAAGATCCACTCAGTGAGTATATAGTGAGAGTCACGGGGATCATGCATGAAAATACAAACTTATTGTACGACATAAGAGAGGTCGGGACATGTTAATGTCAGATATTGGAGGTTGCCGACTATGCTTCAGTAGAAGGAAAGATTGGTGTAAGGTGGTACATCAATGGATGATAGTTTAGAGCGAGTGTCAATGGGTGTAGATATGGGGTTGCAATTGAGCATTTTTGCACAATCTAGAATTGCAAGGGAACATTGTTCTTGGGACAAAAAGGACCTTGGGAGTTGCGGTGTACATTAATGCCTGAAAAATAATGAATCTCGCCAAGATCACTCATGGAAAACTCACACCTGAGAGAATTAATGATGGAGTGGAGTAGGTCGGCGGTATTGGCGGTGAGAATAATATCATCGACATAAAGACCTAAATATGCAATGTGTGTACCACAATGTAGGATCAATAAAGAGGATCGCATTTAGTTGATACAACACCGATTGTGTGGAGGAAAATGGTGAAGCAAGGAAACCATGCGCGTGGTGCTTGTTTGACTCCGTAAAGTGGCTAATAAGGTGACAAACATGAGTGGTATGTGATGAACAATGAAACCAGAGGGTTGTTGACAATATACCGTCACTTGAAGACCATGCTGCAAGAATGCATTTTTTACATCCAACCGGTGGAAAGCTCATGACTGGGATGTGGCGGGGCCGAGAACAACACGAATTGTTGCGAGCTTGACCACGCGGCTGAAGGTCTCACCATAGTCCACACCTTCTTGTTGCGTACAATCACAAAGAACTCAACGAGGCTTGTTCCGGACAAGGAAGTCATTGGGGTTGAGCTTGTGACGGTAAATCCATTTACATGCCTCAATGTTCAGACTTGCAGACCAAGTGTCATTCCGCATTAAGGCACTATATTCGTCTAGCATTGCATTGTGCCAATTCAGATCCTTACGTGGAAGATCTGAAATAGAGGGAGTTATTGTGTTAGTATAATTTATTTTCGGCATGAAATATCCATATTTCCCACACGTTGTCACCCCGTGTGCATTCTCAGGTGGCTAACACATATTGACCGTGGTAGCAGGTGGGGAGTACGTGGCTTGGGGGGGAGGAGCGCACGAAAGCCGAGGTAGATCCATTCATACTTTTGGATGAATTGACTAGTGAATGAATTCAATATGCTATCTTAGCCAGGAGGTCTTAAATTCAAGACCCTGCGAACTTAGTATTCAAAAAGATTTTGTGAACTACATTATCCCATGTCTATGGGCTAAAAAGGGCTAGTCGTGAGGTGGAGTGTTGGAATATATTGCCCGCATCTCTCCACTAGTTCGGAATTTTAAATAAATTAACTAGTGCATATATTGTTTCACTAATATATACGTGCTACATTTGGATAGAGGGAATTCTCCTTGGGACCAGGAGCATAGAATCTATGTAGATATTAGGATACATTTTAAATTCTTAAGGTATTCGCTTGACTCTGTTATGTCCTTTTGATGTTGCATGATTATGTTCATAAATTTTTATACAAGGTTACAAATATGTTAAACTTTAATTATGTGGTTTGCCGCCACCTTGCGCTTTTCTGATCAAAGCGTATGCTTATGCATACTTATGCACACATTTAACACTGACCCTCTGCTATAGCCTAGCGCCTAGATGCACCTTTTTAACCTTGATGTTATATGAATGTAGAGTGCATGAGTTCACATGGTTGTCTTTGTGCCAATTTTATTTAGCACACTTTAAGTTGAGCATGTAGTCTTAGATTCGACACTGGTTTAGTCCCATACTTCCAAGCGGTGAAGATTCAACTAGTTTATATATGCGAGCCTTAACATGGTCATCACCAAAGTATAGTAGAAGAAGACTATATCAATCAGTATAAGGTTTAAGATTAGTTAGGTGTGTATATTGGGTTAGGGTTAGAGGGTCACAACCATGGGATGGAGTTATGCCCGACGGGGCAGCCGGTGTGGGGTATATGGGGGGGGGGAGCTCCTAAGTTATTATAATTTGATTTTTTTATTCTTTCGATCAAGTGAGATATTTTTGGAAATATAAGTAAGTAAAACGTGTCACTATTTTTGAGGAAAGGCTCCATAGCATAAAGATGTCGATAATTGTTGAAAATGAAGATATGAATATGAGTCTTAGTAGCCTACTCTAGAACCTAGTTGGATGGAGAAAGTTAAATATTGGAAAGTCCAAGTGATTGTTAGTACTCCTTGTTGCAACACCTGCGAGTTTTTATGATAAGCGATAGAGAACCATATTCCTCAATGTAGATGGTCGTGTGGAAATTGCCAATCGGTTTAGCCCATTTGGTATCTTTATGAGAACGGCCAGAATGTCTAATAGTGCAAGAACGATCTGTTCTATTTATGATTCGGTTTTGTAGTGTTAGAATATTTAATTACATCCTTGTGTATATCTTGATAGTCAAATCATAGTTCACGATATCATGTTTATAGATTGTAGGGCAACACTCATGGTATAGCTTTCTACCATTTCTTTCGCATCCTTTCTTTCAGGGCAAGTTTTTGAATCCTCCTAAGAGCAAGTACACAAGCATACTTATAGCCCGCTTATATGATAATTTTGTCCATGTGGCAGAGAGAAAATGCAAATGTAAGGGGAGTGTGTTGGGGAACGTTGCATGGGAAAAAAATTCCTATGAACACCCAAGATCTATCTATGGAGGTCAATAGCTACGAGAGGGGGAGTGCATCTACATACCCTTGTAGATCTCTAAGTGGGAAGCGTTAAGAAACGCGGTTGGTGTAGTCGAACGTCTTCGCGATCCGATCACGATCCGTCCCGCGATCCAATCTTGATCCGTTCCGATCTAGCACCAAACGGACGGCACCTCCGCGTTCAGCACACGTACAACTCGATGACGTCTCCGCCTCCTTGATCCAGCAAGCGAGGGCGGAGAGGTAGATGAGATCTCCGATAGCATGACGGCGTGGTGGCGGTGGTGGTGGAGCTGTCCCGGCTGGGCTTCGCCAAGCACTACCGGAACCAATCTAGAGGAGAAACTGATCTAGAGGGAGAGAGAGAGGGATGCGACGTGGCCTTAGGGTGCGACTGCCCTCTCCTCCCTCAAGTATATATATGGGAGGGGTGGAGGTGCGGCCGCCCTAGGGTTTCCCCTAGGGTTGGGCGGCAGCCAAGGGGGCAGCCTTGCCCCCCAAGGCAAGGGGACGGCGGCCACCCTTGGGCTAGCCCTTGCCCTGGCCGCACGGGCCTTGGGGTGGTGGGTGCGGCCATCCCACCAGGGGCTGGTGCGCCACCCTCTCAGACCATGGGGCCCTCCGGGCAGGTGGACCCTCCCGGTGGACCCCCCGGACCCCTTCCGGCACTTCCGATGAAACCTGAGCAAACCCCAAAACTATTCCCGTGCCCGAATACCAACTTCCCATATATGAATCTTTACCTCCAGACCATTTCGGAACTCCTCGTCATGTCTGGGATATCATCCAGGACTCCGAACAACTTTCGGTCACCAACATATACATCTTAACAATACCAAATCGTCACCGAACGTTAAGTGTGCAGATCGACCCTGCGGGTTCGAGAACTATGCAAACATGACCGAGACACTCTCCGGTCAATAACCAATAGCGGGACCTGGATGCCCATATTGGTTCCTACATATTCCACGAAGATCTTTATCGGTCGAACCACGATGTCAAGGATTCAAACAATCCCATATACAGTTCCCTTTGTCCATCGGTATTTTACTTGCCGGAGATTCGATCGTCAGTATCTCCATACATAGTTCCATCTCGTTACCGGCAAGTCTCTTTACTCGTTCCGTAATACAAGATCCCGTGACTAACTCCTTTGTCACATTGCTTGCAAGCTTCTTGTGATGTTGTATTACCGAGTGGGCCCAGAGATACCTCTCCCGCATACGGAGTGACAAATCCCAGTCTTGATTCACGCCAACCCAATAGACACCCTCGGAGATACCTATAGAGCACCTTTATAGTCACCCAGTTACGTTGTGACGTTTGATACACACAAGGCATTCCTCCTGTGTTCGGGAGTTGCATGATCTCATGGTGGTAGGAACAGATACTTGACATGGATAAAGCAGTAGCAATAAACTAGAACGATCAAATGTTATGCTTACGGTTGGGTCTTTGTCCATCACATCATTCTTCTAATGATGTGATCTCGTTATCAAATGACAACTCATGTCCATGGTCAGGAAACCTTAACCATCTTTGATCAACGAGCTAGTCTAGTAGAGGCTCACTAGGGACACAGTGTTGTCTATGTATCCACACATGTATCTGAGTTTCCAATCAATAAAATTATAGCATGGATAATAAACGATTATCATGAACAAGGAAATATGATAATAACTATTTTATTATTGCTTCTAGGGCATATTTCCAATAGACTCCCACTTGCACTAGACTCAATAATCTAGTTCACATCGTTGTGTGATTTACATTGTAATGAATCTAACACCCATAGAGTTCTGGTGTTGATCATGTTTTGCCCGTGGAAGCGGCTTAGTCAATGGGTCTGCAACATTCAGATCCGTATGTACTTTGCAAATATTTATGTCCTCCACCTTGATGTAATCACGGATGGAATTGAAGCGTCGCTTTATGTGTCTGGTCCTCTTGTGAAACCTGGGCTCTTTGGTGAGAGAAACGGCGCCAGTGTTATCACACAAGAGAGTCATCGGATCCAATGCACTGGGCACAACTTCGAGATCTGTCATGAACTGCTTCATCCAGACTCCTTCCTTTGCCGCTTTCGAAGCAACGATGTACTCCGCTTCACATGTAGAATCAGCTACCACGCTTTGCTTAGAACTGCACCAGCTTACCGCTCCACCATTTAGAATATATACGTATCCGGTTTGAGATTTAGAGTCATCCGGATCTGTGTTAAAGCTAGCATCGACGTAACCCTTTACGACAAGCTCTTGATCACCTCCATAAACGAGAAACATTTCCTTAGTCCTTTTCAGGTACTTCAGGATATTCTTGACCGCTGTCCAGTGTTCCATTCCTGGATCACTTTGAAACCTCCCTGCCATACTTATGGCGAGGCTGACATCTGGTCTTGTGCACAACATCACATACATGATAGAGCCTATGGCTGAAGCATAGGGGATGACACTCATCTTTTCTCTATCCTCTGTAGTCGTCGGGCATTGAGTCTTACTCAACTTCACACCTTGTAAGACAGGCAAGAACCCTTTTTGGACTGATCCATTTTGAACTTCTTCAAAACCTTATCAAGATGTGTGCTTTGTGAAAGTCCTATTAAGCGTCTCGATCTATCTCTATAGATCTTGATGCCTAATATGTAAGCAGCTTCTCCGAGGTCTTTCATTGAAAAACTCTTGCTCAAATATATCATCACGCTTTCTAAAAGTTCTATATTGTTTCCAATCAGCAATATGTCATCCACATATAATATTAGAAATGCTATAGAGCTCCCACTCACTTTCTTGTAAATACAAACTTCTCCATAAACTTGTATGAACCCGAACGCTTTGATCACCTAATCAAAGTGAAGATTCCAACTCCGAGATGCCTGTGCCAGTCCATAAATGGATCGCTGGAGCTTGCATGCTTTGTCAGCATTTTCAGGATCGACAAAACCTTCTGGTTGCATCATATACAACTCTTCCTTAAGGAAACCATTAAGGAACGCTGTTTTGACATCCATCTACCAGATCTCATAATCGAAAAATGCAGCTATTGCTAACATAATCCTGACGGACTTAAGCATCGCTACCTGAGAGAAAGTCTCATCGTAGTCAACTCCTTGAACTTGTGAAAACCCTTTTGCAACTAGTCGAGCTTTATAGACGGTTACATTACCGTCCGCGCCCGTCTTTTTCTTAAAGATCCATTTATTCTGTATGGCCTTATGATCATATGGTAAGTCCTCCAAAGTCCACACTTTGTTCTCATACATGGATCCTATCTCGGATTTCATGGCCTCTAGCCATTTGTTGGAATCCTGGCCCACCATCGCCTCTTCATAGCTCGTAGGTTCACTGTTGTCTAACAACATGACCTCCAAGAGAGGATTGCCGTACCACTAAGGGGCGGTACGATTCCTTGTCGACCTACGAGGCTCAGTAGCAACTTGATCTGAAGTTTCATGATCATCATCATTAGCTTCCTCTTCACTTGGTGTAGGTGCCGCAGAAACATTTTCCTACGTCGCACACTATCCAATTGTAGTGACAGTTCAATAACCTCATCAAGTTCTACCTTCCTCCCACTCAACTATTTCGAGAGAAACTCTTTCCTTAGTGGTAATCTATGAAGACGCTTAGCAACAAACACTTTGCCCTCGGATTTGAGATAGAAGGTATACCCAACTGTTTCCTTAGGGTAATCTATGAAGACGCATTTGTCCGCTTTGGGTTCGAGCTTATCAGGTTGAAGCCTTTTCACATAAGCATCGCAGCCCCAAACTTTAAGAAACGGCAGCTTAGGTTTCTTGCCAAACCATAATTCATACGGTGTCGTCTCAACGGATTTTGATGGTGCCCTATTCAAAGTGAATGCGGCTGTCTCTAATGCATAACCCCAAAACGATAGTGGCAGATCAGTGAGAGACATCATAGATCGCACCATATCCAATAGAGTACGATTACGACGCTCGGACACACCATTACGCTGTGGTGTTCCAGGTGGAGTTAGTTGTGAAACAATTCCACACTATCTCAAATGCATACCACACTCATAACTCAGATATTCTCCACCACGATCAGATCGTAGAAACTTTATCTTCTTGTTACGATGATTTTCCACTTCACTCTAAAATTCCTTGAACTTTTCAAATGTTTCAGACTTGTGTTTCATTAAGTAAATATACCCATATCAACTTAAATCATCAGTGAAGGTAAGAAAATAACGATATCCACCGCGCGCTTCAACACTCATTGGTCCACACACATCAGTATGTATGATTTCCAACAAGTCACTTGCCCGCTCCATTGTACTGGAGAACGGGGTTTTCGTCATCTTGCCCAAGAGGCATGGTTCGCATGTATCAAGCGATTCAAAATCGAGTGATTCCAAAAGTCCATCGGCATGGAGCTTCTTCATGTGTTTTACACCAATATGATCTAAGCGGCAGTGCCACAAGAAAGTGGTACTATCATTATTAACTTTGCATCTTTTGGCATCAATGTTATGAATGTGTGTATCACTACTATCGAGATTAAACAAGAATAAACCATTCACATTGGGTGCATGACCATAAAAGATGTTACTCATATAAATAGAACAACCATTATTCTCTGATTTAAATGAATAACCGTCTCGCAATAAACAAGATCCAGATATAATGTTCATGCTCAACGCAGGCACCAAAAAACAATTATTTAGGTTTACTACTAATCCCGATGGTAATTGAGGACCGAGCGTGCTGACGGCGATCACATCAACCTTGGAACCATTTTCGACGCGCATCGTCACTTCATCCTTCGTCAGCCTCCGTTTATTCCGTAGTTCCTGTTTCGAGTTACAAATATGAGCAACCGAACCGGTATCAAATACCCAGGCACTACTACGAGAGCTAGTGAGGTACACACCAATAACATGTATATCAAATATACCTTTGTTAACATTGCCAGCCTTCTTATCAGCCAGGTACTTGGGGCAATTCCGCTTCCAGTGGCCATTCCCCTTGCAATAGAAGCACTCAGTCTCAGACTTGGGTCCAGCCTTGGGTTTCTTCATGGGAGCGACAACTTGCTTTCCACCCTTCTTGAAGTTTCCCTTCTTTCCCTTGCCTTTCTTGAAACTAGTGGTTTTATTTACCATCAACACTTGATGCTCCTTTTTGATTTCTACTTCCGCGACCTTCAGCATCGCGAATAGCTCGAAGACAGACATTTTCATCCCTTGCATATTATAGTTCATCACGAAGCCTTTGAAGCTAGGTGGCAGTGACTGGAGAATTATGTCAGTGACCATTTCGGGCGAAAGTTGGACTCCCAAATCATTCAAACGGTTGTAGTACCCAGAAATTCTAAGTAGGTGCTCACTGACAGAACTATTCTCCTCCATCTTGCACGCGAAGAACTTATCGGAGGTCTCATACCTCTCGATCCAGGCATTTGCTTGAAATATTAATTTCAACTCCTGGAACATCTCATATGCTCCATGGCGTTCAAAACGCTTTTGAAGTCCCGATTCTAAGCCGTACAACATGGCACACTGAACTATAGAGTAGTCATCAGAACGTGCCTGCCAGGCGTTCACAACATCCACAGACGACGCTTGAGGGGGTGGCACACCAAGCGGCGCATCAAGGACATAAGCCTTTTGCGAAGCCATGAGGATAATCCTGAGATTACGGACCCAGTCCGCATAGTTACTTCCATCATCTTTCAGCTTAGCTTTCTGTAGGAACGCATTAAAATTTAGGGGAGCTACTGCGCGAGCCATTGATCTACAACATAATTTTTGCAAAGACAACTTTAGACTATGTTCATGATAATGAGTTCAATTAATCATATTACTAAAGAACTCACACTCAAATCAACATCCCTCAGGTTGTCTAAGTGTAACATGATCCAAATCCACCAACCCAAGTCTGATCATCACGTGAGATGAGGTGGTTTCAATGGTGAACATCTCCATGTTGATCATATCTACTATATGACTCATGTTCGACCTTTCGGTCTCCCTTGTTCCGAGGCCATGTCTGTACATGCTAGGCTTGTCAAGTTTAACCCAAGTATTTCGCGTGTGTAAATCTGGCTTGCACCCGTTGTATGCGAACGTAGAGTCTATCACACTCGATCATCACGAGGTGCTTCGAAACGACGAACCTTCGCAATGGTGCATACTCGGGGAGAACACAATTTTATCTTGAAATTTTAGTGAGAGATCATCTTATAATGCTACCGCTGTTCTAAGCAAAATAAGATGCATAAATAGGATAAACATCACATGCAAATCATATAAGTGACATGTTATGGCCATCATCATCTTATGCTTTTGATCTCCATCTCCAAAGCACCGGCATGATCTCCATCGTCACCGGCATGACACCATGATCTCCATCATCGTGTCGTCATGTGGTTGTCGCGTCAACTATTGCTTCTACAACTATTGCTAACTCATAGCGATAAAGTAAAGCAAAAGAAGGCAAAAATAATTAAAGACAACCCTATGGCTCCTGCCGGTTGCCGTACTCATCGACATGCAAGTCGTGATAATCTATACAAAAACATGATCATCTCATACATCACATATATTACATCATGTCTTTGGCCATATAACATCACAACATGCCCTGCAAAAACAAGTTAGACGTCCTCTACTTTGTTGTTGCAAGTTTTACGTGGCTGCTATGGGCAACTAGTAAGAACCGTTCTTACCTACGCAAAGCCACAATGGTGATATTCAACTTGCCTTTTAACCTTCTACAAGGACCGCCTCTGTCCAATCCGATTCAACTAAAGTGGGAGAGACAGACACCCGCCAGCCATCTTTATGCAACAAGTGCATGTCACTCGATGGAACCGGTCTCTCGTACGTGGACAAGTAAGGTTGGTCCGAGCCCCTTCATCCCAAAATACCGCCGAATCAAGATAAGACTAAGGAAGTAAGCAATCTGAACATCAACGCCCACAAACTCTTTAGTGTTCTACTCGTGCATGTTATCTACGCATAGACCTAGCACATGATGCCTGATGTCTACTACGCAACTTTATTCTTGAAGACTCGTGTTGGGCCTCTAAGCGCAGAGTTTTGTAGGACAATAGCAATTTTCCCTCAAGTGGATGACCTAAGGTTTATCAATCCGTGGGAGGTGTAGGATGAAGATGGTCTCTCTCAAACAACCCTGCAATCAAATACAAGTAATCTCTTATGTCCCCAACACACCCAATACAATGGCAAATTGTATAGGTGCACTAGTTCGGCAAAGAGATGGTGATACAAGTGCAATATGGATGATAGATATAGGTTTTTGTAATCTGATAATATAAAAACAGCAAGGTAGCAAGTGTAAAACTGCAAGCAAAACTGTGTATAAATGCTTGGAAATAAGGCCTAGGGTTCATACTTTCGCTAGTGCAATCTCCCAACAATGCTAACATAGTTGAATCATATGATCATCCCTCGACGTGCAACAAAGAATCACTCCAAAGTTCCTATCTAGAGGAGAACAATAAGATGAAATTGGTGTAGGTAGTAGAACCACCTCAAAGTTATTCTTTCTGATCAATTTATTGGGCTATTCCTATAAGTGTCACGAACAACCCTATTGTTCCTACTAGAATAACACCAATGATACATATCAATCAACCCTAATGTCACCTAGATACTCCAATGTCACCTCAAGTATCCGTGGGTAAATTATGCGACATGCATCAAACAATTTCAGATCTATCATATTCAATCCAGCACAAAGAACTTCAAGGAGCACCCCAAGATTTCTATTCGAGAACGTGGTATGAAAACGTGCAATCAACCCCTATGCATACATCCCCTAGGTCACCGGAATCCGCAATTTGATGCCTCAACATATATCAAGTGAATCAATAGAATACCCCAATGTCACTACGGGTATCCCACGTAAGACGTACATCAAGTGTTCTCAGACCATAATATTCAATCCAACATAACGAGATCTCAAAGGTAAAGATTCAATTCATCACAACAAGGTAGCAAGGGAATAACATCATATGATCCGACTATATTAACAAAGCCCGTGATACATCAAGATCGTGCCATCTCAAGAACACGAGAGAGAGAGAGAGAGAGAGAGAGAGAGAGAGAGAGAGAGAGATTGAACACATAGCTACTGGTACAAACCGTCAGCCTCGAGGGTGGACTACTCCCTCCTCGTCATGGCCTCGGCCGGGATGATGAAGATGGCCACCGAAGATGATCTACCCTCTCCGGCAGGGTACTGGAACGCCTCCGGATTGGTTTTCATTGGTACAAAGAGTTGCGGCGGCGGAACGAGGAGTCTCTCTTTATTTCTGGGGTTTCTAGTATTTATGGGATTTTTCAGCGTTGGAATCACGCCAAACGGAGCCACGTGGGCCCCACAAGCCATCTGGCCGTGCCCCTAGAGGGGCGCGCAACCGGTTGCGTGGTGGCCTTCTGGTCCACCCCCTTCGGCAGGTCTTCGCTCCAATGTTGCTTATTTCCTCCAGAAAAAATCACAAAAAAGTTTCGGGCGATTCCGAGAACTTTCATTTTCTGCACAAAAACAACACCACGGTAATTCTGCTGAAAACAACGTCAGTCCGGGTTAGTTCTAAATAAATCATATATAGTGCATCAAAACCATATAAAAGTATTGTAAACATAGGTGAATATGGCATGAATACTTCATGAATTATAGATACGTTGGAGACGTATCAGCATCCCCAAGCTTAATTCCTGCTCGTCCTCGAGTAGGTAAATGATAAAAGAAATAATTTATGAAGTGTGAATGCTACCTTAGTGAATAGTTTTGATCATTGATAATTTCAGTCAGTTTTCTAGCATCATAACCAGCAACTTTTTCTCATAAAAATCATCATGATAGAGTAGCAATCAATTGACATGTCATGGTTCAAACAATGCATTCTATTGAAACTTAACAATCTATGTTCTTGGTCACCAAACAATTTCAATGCATCATCAAGTCTAAGTAAGAGCTCCACATACTCAATTATCATATAGTCTTTTATGATTGCTAATACTCAAGGCATATTTTTAGAACAAACAACATCCATCGAACACAGAGAAAGATAGGGGCTTGATGTTTCGCCTCCCAACACACTTATCATAAAGATAATTGTCAACAATAATGAATCATGATCAAATATATTTGAGTGGATATATATGTTTGGGTCTTTCCCCACCACATGGTGCTTGCCAACTAATAGATTGAGGTTGGAATAAGAAGTTGACTGAACATGAAAGTAAATAGATTGTCCCTTCGCAGAGGGAAGCAGGGATTTGCATATGTGCCAGAGCTCATTGTTTAAAACAGAGATGAATATGTAATTTTGAGAGGTGTGCATTTCCTGTCAACGTCACAACAGAGTATTCAATATCTTCCCTGCTAATCACATTATTGGCGGTTCCCAAACAGAATTTAAATTTTTACCCCCCCTCCACCATTCAAACACATTCCATGGCTGGCCAAATCCATGGTTGCCCTCCAAACAATCAACTTTCTAGGGGGAGTTTTTCTTTATTTATTTTTGTGTTATGCAGCACTGGGAATCCTTTTTACTAGCCTCTCTCGTGCAATGACAAGTGAATAAACACTCATCTTGAGAATAGCTTGCTTCGCATGGAAGATAATGACTGCCCCATCGCTCCATGAGCGGTACAAGCACACATAACGGATGTTTATTTGAATTTTTAGTGGTGGCACGTGCAAATTTACTTGGAATGGCAGTGAAATACCATATATAGGTAGGTATGGTGGACTCTCATGGAAGAAACTTGGCTCAAGGATTTGGATGCACAAGTAGTATCTCTACTTAGTACGAAGTTTTCGCTAGCAAAAGGTTCTAAACAAGCACCACATGTTGGAGGATCCATAACAATATAACTTCTATGCAAATGTACCCAAACGTAACCATTACGTTGTCTTCCTTGTACAACTTCAACTATTTGATCAAGGTTGAAAATAATGGATGGGTATTCACAATCATAAAAGGTGTCCAAGATAATATATTTATATGTGAAAGTTCTCTTTCTTATACTAATCATTCATGAATTGCTTATATGACCAATTTGATGATTGTCAAACTTCAATAGATTTTACTTTATAAACCAGATGTGAAGCTACTACTAAGCATAAAGAACATTGATAATTTCATATTTATGATATTCAGTTCATTCACAATTTACTCTCTGGATATAAGTGAAGCACATGAGTAAACCTCAAACTACTCTTAAAAGATATAAGTGAAGATCAATGGGTAGGTAAAGAATCAAGTAGCTATGTGAGGGCTCTCTCTATCTCAATAAATATTTTCAGATCTGAGTATTTTATTTAAACAGCAAGCAAAAGAAAAATAGCACTCCAAGAATAGCACATATCATGTGGATAAATAAAAATTTAGGCTCAACATAGGCTAACCAATAATTGCTGATGAAGAGAGGTGGGATGCGTAGCATCCCCAAGCTTAGATGCTTGAGACTTCTTGAAATATTTACTTGGTGTGCCTTGGGCATCCCCAAGCTTGAGCTTTTGTATCTCGTTCAATCCTGTCATATCATGGTTTCACCTATTCTCAAAAACTTCATCCACACAAAACTCGAAAATAACTCGTGAGATAGGTTAGTACACACAAGAATAAATCAACACTTCATGTACTGCCAAGACAAGTTGCATAATAATTTCCAAACATTATCTACTGTATACTATAATTTCCACAATTTATATTTACCAATATAGGCTATGGAAACTATAGGATAAGTAGATAACAAAACTATGACAGCAATCTGTCCAAACAGCACAGTCTGTAGAAATTTATGAAAACAGTATACTTCTGTAACACAAAAAATTATGAAAATTTAGGAAGTGATAAATAATTTATATGACAACACTGTGTAAAAATTTCAGAAACTTTACACATTCCAGTAAAATATGAAAATTCAAAAACTACAACAAAAGTTTCTGTTTTTACACAACACACATCAAACATGCAATTCAAGCATCCTAAAGGCAATTCTTGGAACTTTTTATTGAAAAAAAAGATTATAAATAACATCTAACAGAGAACCAAAAAAATGACACTCCAAGCAAAACTCATATTATGTGATGAATAAAAATATAGCTCCAAGTAAGATATACCGATAGTGTTGAAGACGAAAGAGGGGATGCCTTCCGGGGCATCCCCAAGCTTAGACGCTTGAGTATTCCTTGGATATTACCTTGTGGGTGCCTTGTTCATCCCCAAGCTTAGGTTCTTTTCACTCCTTATTCTTCTCATATCGGTGTCTCACCCAAAACTTGAAAACTTCAATCACACAAAACTTAACGGAACTTTGTGAGATGGGTTAGTATAATAAATAAAGATCATTAACTTAGGTACTGTCAAGACAAGATTAATAATTGTTATCACATAATACCTACTGTATTCTACCATTCACATAATTTATATCACTGAATATAAGCTATGGGAACACTAAGACAAGCAAACTATGCATGCAAAACAGAATCTGTCAAAAACAGAACAGTCTGTGAAGATCTGTAGTATAGGCATACTTACCTGTCTATACAAATTCTGAAAAATTAGGAAAACATATAGAATTTGCATATAAATGTTTTGTAAAAATTTCAGAATTTTTCGATGCTCCAGTAAAATCATAGAAATTCTTTACTGGAGGCAAACGTTTCAGTTTTTGCACAGAATCAAATCAACATGTATCCATACTATCCCAAAGGCTTTACTTGGCACATTATTGAAATAAAAGACACAAAACATGATTAATACAATAGCTTAATCATGTGAACACACAAAAACAGAAAGTAAAAGTGTTGGGTTGTCTCCCAACAAGCGCTTTTCTTTAATGCCTTTTAGCTAGGCATGATGATTTCAATGATGCTCACATAGGAATAGTAATTGAAACATGCAAGAGAGCATCATGAATCTCATGACAAGCACATTTTTATGTATAACTCACTTCCTATGCATAGGTATTTTTACAGCAAACAATTTATGGGAACAAGAATCAACTAGCATAGGAAGGCAAAGTAAGCATAACTTCAAGATTTTCAACACATAGGGAGGAAACTTGATATTATTGCAATTCCTACAAGGATATATTCCTCCCTCATAATAATTTTCAGTAGCATCATGAAGGAATTTCACAATATAACTATCACATAAAGCATTCTTTTCATGATCTACAAGCATAGAAAATTTATTACTCTCCACATAAGCAATTTTCTTCCCATTCATTGTAGTGGGAGCAAACTCAACAAAATAATTATCATGAGATACATGATTGACATAACCACATTCAATATTAAAATCACGATGACAAGTTTCATAGTTATAATTATTCTTTATATCATACATGTCATCATCATAATCATCATAGATAGGAGGCATGCCATCATCATAATAAATTTGCTCATCAAAACTTGGGGGACTAAAAATATCATCATTATCAAACATAGCATCCCGAAGCTTGTGGCTTTGCATATCATTAGCATCATGGATATTCAGAGAACTCATACTAACAATATTTCTATCATGCCCATCATTCAAGGAATTCTCATCAAGTATTTTCATAATTTCTTCCTCTACTAATTGAGCACAATTTTTTGAATCCTTATTTTCACGAAAGATATTATAAAGACGATACAAATGATGCAACCTAAACTCCATTTTTTGGTAGTTTTATTTTATAAAACCAAACTAGTGAAAAACAAGAAACTAAAAGATTTAATTGCAAGATCTAAAGATATACCTTCAAGCACTCACCTCCCCGGCAACGGCGCCAGAAAAGAGCTTGATGTCTACTACGCAACTTTATTCTTGTAGACTCGTATTGAGCCTCCAAGCGCAGAGTTTTGTAGGACAGTAGCAATTTTCCCTCAAGTGGATGACCTAAGGTTTATCAATCCGTGGGAGGTGTAGGATGAAGATGGTCTCTCTCAAACAACCCTGCAATCAAATACAAGAAATCTCTTGTGTCCCCAACACACCCAATACAATGACAAATTGTATAGGTGCACTAGTTCGGCGAAGAGATGGTGATACAAGTGCAATATGGATGATAGATATAGGTTTTTGTAATCTGAAAATATAAAAACAACAAGGTAGCAAGTGTAAAACAGCGAGCAAAACGGTGTATAAATGCTTGGAAATAAGGCCTAGGGTTCATACTTTTGCTAGTGCAATCTCCCAACAATGCTAACATAGTTGAATCATATGATCACCCCTCGCCGTGCAACAAAGAATCACTCCAAAGTTCCTATCTAGCGGAGAACAATAAGATGAAATTGGTGTAGGTAGTAGAACCACCTCAAAGTTATTCTTTTTTATCAATCTATTGGGCTATTCCTATAAGTGTCACAAACAACCCTATTGTTCCTACAAGAATAACAGCAATGATACATATCAATCAACCCTAATGTCACCTAGATACTCCAATGTCACCTCAAGTATCCATGGGTAAATTATGCGACATGCATCAAACAATTTCAGATCTATCATATTCAATCCAACACAAAGAACTTCAAGGAGCACCCCAAAATTTCTATCGGAGAATGTGGTATGAAAACGTGCAATCAACCCCTATACATAGATCCCCTAGGTCACCGGAATCCGCAAGTTGATGCCTCAACATATATCAAGTGAATCAATAGAATCCCCCAATGTCACTACGGGTATCCCATGCAAGACGTACATCAAGTGCTCTCAAACCATAATATTCAATCCAACATAACGAGATCTCAAACGTAAAGATTCAATTCATCACAACAAGGTAGCAAGGGAATAACATCATATGATCCGACTATATTAACAAAGCCCGTGATACATCAAGATCATGCCATCTCATGAACACGAGAGAGAGAGATATTGAACACATAGCTACTGGTACAAACCGTCAGCCCCGAGGGTGGACTACTCCCTCCTCGTCATGGACTCCACCGGGATGATGAAGATGGCCACCGGAGATGATCTACCCTCTCCGGTAGGGTACTGGAATGCCTCCAGATTGGTTTTTCATCGATACAGAGAGTTGCGACGGAGGAACGAGGAGTCTCTCTTTATTTCTGGGGTTTCTGGTATTTATGGGATTTTTCAGCGTTGGAATCACGCCAAAGGGAGCCACGTGGGCCCCACAAGACATCTGGCCGTGCCCCTAGGCGGGCGCGGCCGGTTGCGTGGTGGCCTTCTAGTCCACCCCCTCGGGCAGATCTTCGCTCCAATGTTGCTTATTTCCTCCAGAAAAAATCACAAAAAAGTTTTGGGCGATTCCGAGAACTTTCATTTTGTGCACAAAAACAACATCACGGTAATTCTACTGAAAACAATGTCAGTCCGGGTTAGTTCTAAATAAATCATATATAGTGCGTCAAAACCATATAAAAGTATTGTAAACATAGGTGAATATGGCATGAATACTTCATGAATTGTCGATACGTTGGAGACGTGTCAATGCCACTGTTGGGGAACGTTACATGGGAAACAAATTTTTCCTACGAACACCCAAGATCTATCTATGGAGATCAACAGCTATGAGAAGGGGAGTGCATCTATATACCCTTGTAGATCGCTAAGCGGGAAGCGTTAAGAAACGCGGTTGGTGTAGTCGAACGTCTTTGCGATCCAATCATGATCCGTCCCGTGATCCAATCTTGATCCGTTCCGATCTAGCGCCGAACGGACGGCACCTCCGCGTTCAGCACACGTACAACTCGATGACGTCTCTGCCTCTTTGATCCAGCAAGCGAGGGTGGAGAGGTAGATGAGATCTCTAGCAGCACGACGGCGTGGTGGCGGTGGTGGTGGAGCTGTCCCGGCAGGGCTTCGCCAAGCACTACCGAAACCAATCTAGAGGGAGAGAGAGGGCTGCGTCGTGGCCTTAGGGTGCATCTTCCCTCTCCTCCCTCAAGTATATATAGGGGAGGGGTGGAGGTGCGTCCGCCCTAGTGTTTCCCCTAGGGTTGGGTGGCGGCCAAGGGGGAAGCCTTGGCCCCTAAGGCAAGGGATCGACGGCCAACCTTGGGCCAGCCCTTGCCCTGGGCGCACGGGCCTTGGGGTGGTGGGTGCGGCCAGCCCACCAGGGGCTGGTGCGCCACCCCTCTCAGCCCGTGGGGCCCTCCGGGCAGGTGGACCCCCCGGAACCCTTCCGGCACTTCCGATGAAACCCGGGCAAACCCCTAAACTATTCCGGTGCCTGAATACCAACTTCCATATATGAATCTTTACCTCCGGACCATTCCAGAACTCCTCGTCACATCCGGGATCTCATCCCGAACTCCGAACAACTTTCGGTCACCAACATATTCATCTCGACAATACCAAATCGTCACCGAACGTTAAGTGTGCAGACCCCGCGGGTTCGGGAACTATGCAGACATGACCGAGACACTCTCCGGTCAATAACCAATACCGGGACCTGGTTGCCCATATTGGTTCCTACATATTCCACAAAGATCTTTATCGGTCGAACCACGATGTCAAGGATTCAAACAATCCCGTATACAGTTCCCTTTGTCCATCGGCATTTTACTTGCCCGAGATTCGATCGTCGGTTCTCCATACCTAGTTCAATCTCGTTACCGACAAGTCTCTTTACTCGTTCCGTAATACAAGATCCCGTGACTAACTCCTTAGTCACATTGCTTGCAAGCTTCTTGTGATGCTGTATTACTGAGTGGGCCCAGAGATACCTCTCCGTCATACGGAGTGACAAATCCCAGTCTCGATTCACGCTAACCCAACAGACACCCTCGGAGATACCTATAGATCACCTTTATAGTCACCCAGTTACGTTGTGACATTTGATACACACAAGGCATTCCTCCGGTGTCCGGGAGTTGCATGATCTCATGGTCGTAGGAACAGATACTTGACATGGATAAAGCAGTAGCAATAAACTAGAACGATCAAATGCTATGCTTACGGTTGGGTCTTTGTCCATCACATCATTCTTCTAATGATGTGATCTAGTTATCAAATGACAACTCATGTCCATGGTTAGGAAACCTTAACCATCTTTGATCAATGAGCTAGTCTAGTAGAGGCTCACTAGGGACATAGTGTTGTCTATGTATCCACACATGTATCTCAGTTTCCAATCAATACAATTATAGCATGGATAATAAACGATTATCATGAATCAGAAAATATGATAATAACTATTTTATTATTGCCTCTAGGGCATATTTCCAACCGAGTGGGCTCTCATGCAAGAACATATCTATACACGTGCTGTTAGAATGATAATAAATGTGAAGAAAGAGATAGAGAGATGATGAAAAAATACTAGTTTTATAGCCAACCTTATAGCTAACCTTGTTGTGCGAGTGACTATAAGTGATGAGTACACACGGTATGAAAACATCGTATAGCCATGACATGGAAACATCGTATATCCATGACATGACAACATCGTATAGCAAACAGTTGGTTGTCCTATTAACCATGTTCCAAGTGTTTGTTTATTCTATTATATATATATATATATATATATATATATATATATATAGATAGATAGATAGATCCTCACTTTTGTGTAGAAAAGTGATATGCATTTATTTCCTATCTAGTTGAACAAAATAATATTTTCTTGGAAACTAACTTTGTATTCATGGAAAACTTAAGCTTGACTCCTTTCGTGTTGTCTTTGATAATTTTTCCCAAGGGAATACGTTTGCTACATCTCCTTAGCAATATTATTTTTTTACAATGTGCTTCTTTACTGATTCTTCTCACATATTTTCAGAGGGTAAAGTAACTGAATGGCATTCTGGGGTCATCCGAAGCTAAATCGAGTGATAGTTTCACCTTGTATCTATCTGATATGTCAAACCATGTTGATGTTAGTTTCGTCTATTGAAGTTCTATATGATTTTATTTTCTGATTAATTATTAGTGTTACATATGTTGCATCTAAATTGGCATTGTGAACCCACTTGTTTATCACGCAGTTTGTGTATTTACACGTGTCTTTCCTCAATTTAGGAGAAGGCCCTATAATATGCTAGTATAGTTGGGTGCTTTAAGATCTTAGCGTTACCACAACCATTTTTCTTAAAATTGTTCACACGGTGTCTTACTTACTAGCTAGCTAATATGTTCATAATGAATCTCTTTGATTATTAAAGCCAATTGAATCTAGATTCTTTTGTGATGGTCCATCTCATGTGTGTCTTAAAAGTATCTACAAAGAGGGAAGCAAAAAGAGAGAGGATGTGAGATTGCGCTTGCATTTATTTATGCGGAACAACTTCCATGCATCTCTTGCATTTATTCATGTGTGTCTTCAACTCTTCATTTACTTCGGTTACCTTTTGACGCTTCAGTTAACTGAGTTATCATTAGTACCATATCTAGATCAGTATGCTGGTAGAGTTTGTACTGGCATTACCAAACTGCACTTTAAAACCCATAGTACTTCTTTGATGTTAAGACAACTAACTTTGCTTTTTCCCGTCATAGTACTATAAATAACATAGCACATAACCACTCTCCAAATATCCACCTCAATTCCACATAATGTTATGCACCCATATTGATTCTAACATGCTTTTTATTTTACTGCTTCTTCTATGCCTCACCGAACGGCATGCCCGGTTAGCAATCTTCAACCCCCAAAAAAGGTTCTTCTATACCTCAAGCGCATCCATATACCCTGATTTGAAGAAGCTTAAAGCAAATTTGAGTTTCAAGTTCTCTGGGAAAAAATCGAGCTTGAAGGGAGCTAATGCATATTGTGTCATGGAATGTCGATAAAAATACGATGGCAATGTTTCCCCAGTCCAAAGGGGTAAAGCACCCAAATTTAATTCCTTCATTGCATATGAAAATTCAGTCTCAAGATGGCTATCACCATGAGAAACTCGCAATACAGAAGGACTTGCATTGTCGAGGTTAAATTTTGGTACATCAAAGGAATGAAAATTTGGGGCTTACAAGGTAAATCCATCAGTTCTTGTCATTCGGTCATAGGACAACCTGCCAATAATTCAATTTGCTATTTCTAGGCGGTGGCAAGAAGGCAGCTGCCGCAGAAAGAGACTATTTCAAAAGTTAGTTACGAAACACAAATAACAGCGGAAAGTGAATCAGATGGGGAAAAGAAGGGACCTTCAGATTTGACGCGACATGAACCGTCAGAGCTGTCCTCCAGCCACGAACCGCAACCGCCGTCGCCACACTGCCCACATAGTTGATGACGTGGGCCCACTACTTCAAGCACCACCAGCCGTGAAGACGGCGTCACATCTCCTAGCAGGGGCGCTGCCCTCGAGACCAAATCCTTTAACTGAGAATAAAGGTACGAGATCCCCACCACCGCCTTCAACGACGACCGTGCGGGCTTGCCCGGCAGCCTCCCCTGGTGGCAACGAGGGAGATGAGGGGCGAGGGGTGGCAACACAGGGGCAACCCTAGTTATGTCTTGTGTTGCTTGAGAGGACGACGTGTTGGCTCCTCGAAGCGTTTTTGGGGATCCTTATTTGGGAAACGACTTGGGGGCAACCCTAGACGCTGCCACTTTGATCCCCGTCCAACTCCCTCCCACAACCGCCGCCGGAGGTGCTCATCGACACAGTCGCACGACACCAATGAAAGTGGCGGCGGGGACCTTGGCGGTTCCACCCATCGTGCGGAGAGCCTCGACTTCCGGAGCAGTGGGCCCAGGCTGTGGCGTGTCGTGTGACCTGTGCAGCGGGTGGCGCCAACTGGTGCAGCTGGACTGCTTCCCCGGCCGTGCGGACGGCGTGGAATAGGAAGTCGTCGGCTGTTGCGACGACCCATCGCAGGTCGGCATGCTTGCCATGAAGAAGTTTCGTGTTCAACACCGATATGTGCCGGATCCGGTCCCTGGTGGTTGCGGTCCCCGTTTTTCGTGTGTTGGCTATGTGGATCTGGTGGTCGGGAGTGGTTCTGGGGGAATCCTCCAGCCGGCGCAGCGGCCACACGAAAGACGTCACCTTTGGATGTCAATCTCCTTGGTGGAGGCTTCGCTGGGGTTCTCCTCCCTCCCACCCTGCCCAGGAATGCAGGTGAAAGCCTCAGATCCCCTGTTCCGGGCGACGATGACACCTTGGTAGTGTGATCCTTCCTGAAGGCGTCGCCCGGGAACTGCTCGAGTGGTGGAGGTGTTGGTGGTGGTTCGATGACAACGCGAGTTGGCCTGATCTCATCTTTGACAGCCTACCCGGTTCCAGGTGCGTAGGGTCCCTATCACTGGTGCGAGGGGATCGGGGTCCCTTTTTCGGTGCCGAAGGTATGCCTTGGGCTTCGGCGATTCATGTCCTTTTTGGGCATATGGTGCCGCCCCCTCTTGGCCTTCTTCGTGGTTTCATCCCCTTCGTTCGACAACTCTTGCCCAACGTTCTGCCTTGCCGCTATAGGCGATGGTGCTTGGGTGGTCCTTTTTCCGTTTCAGGTGAGTCTGCTCCTGTTGTCTCTCCTTTGACAACTTGGGCACGTAGATTTGGGTTCTATGGAGAACCACTCTGCCGGCCGGCCATGCAGCACCCGTCGAGCCTGGCTGAAACGGTAGTGGCCCTTTGTGGCGGCGAAGTAAGATCATTTGTTGTCTTTGTTTTGGTCTTTTGGTGATAGTCAACTACATAATACAAGAGTGATGGTGCCATCCTGCCGTAGCCTTAGTAGGGTAGCAGGTGTTGGCATAGTTGTATCGTTGGCAACGGCGCTGTGTGCCCTCGGCCGCAGTTCGTTGCCTTTGAATTGTTCTACTGAGCACTTTATATCCTAAGTTCTGCTTTTCGTTTTTTACTTTGTAAGTTGCTTTCATGTAATTCTGATCCGTTGATGGCTTTGTTAATTTAAACCCAGGCTTTTCTTCGGCCTTCGGTCTATAAAAAAAACAGTAGTGTATCTCATTACTTGAGTAATGTTCGAGGCAGGATGACCTGAGGTTCAAATACTTGTGGGGTGGACGTTGCGTGTAGGTAGTACAGTAGAGAGGTGGTGTCCCGGCCAGGCGCCGGCTCAGCTGGGACTGGGATATTAAACTCGTGCGCAGCAGGGTAGGTGGTCAACATCAAATGCAGTCCTCCAAAACGATTTATTCCGCAGCAGCTCCACCCACTTGCACTTGCCAAATGCCCATCATCACCATGGCTCGGATCCAAGGAAAGGTACGTGAGTGAGTGATATACTCCCGCTGCCATGCGCTCCTCCCTCCTCCTAGTCCACATCTTCTTCCCCCATCCCCTGCCTGGCCCTGCTCCTCATTTACGCGCCCGGTGCGTACATTCATGCATGATGCACACGGCCATGAAGAAGAGGAGGCGGAGGCGGCGGCATGGCCATCCTCATCATCTTCACCTCCTTGTCTCCCTCCTTCTCCTCCTCCTCCTCGACCGCGCTTGTGCGGCTCTACCGTCGTCGCCCAAGATGGCAAGGATCCAGCAACATCTGGACCGCACCAACAAGCCAGCACTGCGCACCATACAGGTACTCGACATGTATCTATTTTCACATCATTTCCCTCCCACAGTCCCATCCCCTATCACACACCGCACCGCTGATACGTATGTGGTTGACGAAAGCAGAGCATGGACGGGGACACCATCGACTGCGTGCCCCGGCACAAGCAGCACGCGCTGGACCACCCGCTCCTCAGGAACCACAGGATCCAGAGCGCGCCGCCGCGCATGCCCGCGCCCGCCACGGGCACCTTCCGTGCTAGCGCGGTGGCGTCGGGCAACTCCACCAGAAGGGCCAGGGCGGCGTGGCAGACGTGGCACCACGCCGGCCACTGCCCCAGGGGCACGGTGCCCGTGCGGCGGACCACCGCGGAGGTCGTGCTGCGCGGCGGGAGGTCGCTCTTCCGCTTCGGCCGCAAGCGGCACCGCCGCGACCGCGCGCCCCGCGCCGCCAACGCGCCCGACGTCGTCACCGGCAACGGCCACGAGGTTCATCATTTCTCCTCCGTCAGTCACCTTGCTTGGCATGAATGATCCGAGCTAGCTCTAGCCGGGGTGGGTGGCGCGCAATAAGTAGCGCCTGGCAATGGCATGCCCTGCCCCGGGTGAATGATGCATGGCTTTCATCCATGCCGCTAGCTACTGATAGTACTACTAGTCCGTTGCCATTAATTTGCGTGGGTTGGATCGGATGTGCAGCACGCGATCGCGTACACGGCGGTGGGGCAGCAGGAGGTGTACGGGGCCAAGGCGACCATCAACGTGTGGGATCCGGCCATCCAGGAGCCCAACGGCTTCAGCCTCTCGCAGCTCTGGCTGCTCTCCGGCTCCTTCAACGGCTCCGACCTCAACAGCATCGAGGCCGGATGGCAGGTCACTCCCACTGTTCCATCCCATTTCCATCTCAGACTCTCAGTGATCGATGATCCATCTCACTTGACTTGTTCTTTAACCGTTGTAGTAACTTATTGCATCTGCATCCATGTAGTACTGCTGTAGTTGCATGCACGGTAAAAAGTCATTGAGATCTGCAGCGCGGGCACATGGCGCCATAAATGCATGCACATCTCGACTCGATAGATCGATTCCGTTGTGTACGACGACCACTATTGTTTAACCTCCTCTCTTCATTTGAGGTCAACCCATTCATATGGAGAAGTACTCCATGTGGATACCATAGAAGAATGCATGTGTAATGCCCGCGGAAAAAGGAGAAAATATATAAAATGAGATTGTACTTGGCTGCAGTGCAAGACAAAATTTCTCAATAAATGCTAATGAGTCGTGGTAATCCACACACGCTCAACTCAGCGCTAACTTTGGATCTACTCCAGCAATATGCATGATAAGCACTGCATGCATGCACATGTGCTGCTTAATCGATCGCGCGCATGAAAGCTTACAGTTTACGTTTCTTTCTAGTCAGGTCAGCATTGAGCTGTACGGTGACAGCAGGCCAAGGCTCTTCACGTACTGGACAGTGAGTCAAATCTCAAACGATTCTTCCTTCCCACTAATCCTTCTACTCTTAATTAATTAGTGGTAACTGACAGCTGCATGCATGTTGCTCTGACGACGACAGAGCGACGCCTACGAGGCGACGGGCTGCTACAACGCGCTGTGCCCGGGCTTCGTGCAGACCAGCTCCCGCGTGGCCATCGGCGCCGCCATCTCCCCGGTCTCCTCCCTCGCCGGCGAGCAGTACGACATGACGCTCCTCGTCTGGAAGGACCCCAAGCTCGGCAACTGGTGGCTCAGCTACGGCGACGGCGGCGCCTCCCAGCTCGTCGGCTACTGGCCCGCCGAGCTCTTCACGCACCTCTCCGGCCACGCCAGCATGGTCGAGTGGGGCGGCGAGGTGGTCAACACCAGCCCGGGGGGCGCGCACACCAAAACGCAGATGGGCTCCGGCAGGTTCGCCGCCGAGGGGTTCGGCCGGGCCAGCTACTTCCGCAACCTCGAGACGGTGGACGCCGGGAACAGCCTCGCGCCCGTGTCGCTCGACGCCGTGCAGACGCTGGCCGAGGACGCCGGCTGCTACGACATCAGGAAGGCCTACGACGAGCGGGACGGATGGGGCACTCACTTCTACTACGGTGGACCGGGACACAACCCGGCATGCCCCTAGCCTAGGTGACGGACCAACCTACCACGACACGCATGCATGCAAGCATGCTGGTGTATATTTTGTCTTGCTTTCCGGGGACTTGACCGCTCGATCGTGATCTGCAATGTCGTGGCTAATTCTAGTGTTAGTTGTACCCGCACAGCAATCGGAATTGCAGAGCTCCAGCCTAATTTTGACGAAGGAAGTTCCTTGTTCAAGCCGTCGTCTGTGAAACATTGCGCCCTTATGCCATCTCCAAACGACGACCTCCAAATTTCCTCCCACATCCGTTCGCGACAAGAAGCTAGTCTACGGATATGGATGCGGGAAGCTGTCATCCAATACTATCCACATACATTTCAAACATTTTATGAATCAACGACGAACTTCGTGCAAACACGACGGATTTCATACAAACCGGACGATTTTTTACATTTTGAACATATTTTAACTAAAAAGATAAAATTATGTGCACGTATGGTCGCGCGGAGCTTCACTCCCACGATATGGATACCCTACACGAGTCTACGCCCGGCCCGACGGTTCCCTTTGTCTTTCCCATGTTCGGCAGCCCGTTCGAAGACATATTCCTTCCCCTGTATCTTCCCTATGTCGGGCTACGCCGTTTGTCGGAGCGGCAAAGAATGTGCTTCAGCCGGAGGGGAGGGGGCAGGGGGCCTCATCCGCTTTCGTGGAGCCTAGACGGGGGCCGCCGTTGCACTAATATAAAGAACATGATAGGTCACCAGCTGTACAAGCCGAGGACGCGTCGGCGGTGGCCCACATGGGACACAAGCTGCGGTGCCCTCCCGTGTTCTACTTTCCCTCGATGTTGGCAGCGGCCGCGTACGCCCTGGCCACCGACTCGTCGATCTCCGTGCAACCGGCTTCCTTCTCGGCTGGCAGGGCACAGTTACATGTGCGTTGATGGCAGATAGCGCGATCGCAAGCACGGGAGGCACGGTACCACGCAACATCGCCCACAATGGCCGCTCCGCCATGCTCTCCCGCATGCCTCCATGGAGCAATTCGCATCCTCCACGAGCTGGCACAAGATGGCCACTCCGTCGTGCTCCCCCGCGTGCCTCCGTGGAGCAATTCGTCACTCCTCTGCGAGTTATCTTGGAGCAGCGAGTTGTTGAACCACGCACTCGCTTGGAGCGGCGAGTTGCTAAACTACTCGCTGGCTTGGAGCGGCGAGTTGCTTCGTTGGGCTAGGCGAGCAAGGTGGACCAGCGAGCTGCCTAGCTCGTATCCGGTGTGCTCGGCGGGCCATCCATCCGGCTTTTATGCTGGAGAACTGCTCTTCCTGCTCGTCGGATGCCATCAAAAGGGTGAAAAATGGTGGAAGGAGGAGATGAGGAGCGGCGGAGTGGTGCGATTCTTGACCGGCATCTGGGCTCCTTCAAATAGTGGGGGGATGAGAGGAGATCGCCCAGCGTTGTGTTTAATGCCGTCCGCTTGTGAATGGACATGTGGCCGGAGTAGGTTTCTCGTCTTCCATGCGGGGTTTAATGGAGGCGTTTGACTGCGGCGAGGAGGCATGTTCAGCCGGGCATGCGGCGAGCGGGGCCCTCTGCCGGCGCGCCGCTTCAATGGTGGAGGCAGCAAGAGGCCTCGTCCGCCCTGAGTCATCTTCAATGTGGAGCAGCGCTCTACAGCGGCATAAATGCGGGCAGTTGGTGTCGGGCGAAAACGCACGCGGACGGGGGAGGAGGTGTAGGAATGGGCGGGGACGATTAGAAGCGGGAATGGGTGCTGTCCGGACGCCCGCGAAACCCCCATGTTTGTCGCCTGTTTACGGGATAAAGTACGTCCGAACCATCCTACAGACCGATACAGGTTCGCATTGGATGGCTCCTACGGTCCAGACAACACGTTCTAAATGGATGCGGGCGGTTTGCGTGTCGCCTTTGAAGTTGCCATTATGGGTAAGCTTATTATGGGTAAGCTTGGGCATAAAAACAAAAGACTAAACTCTGAATCTATAAAGACCGAACTAAAATTGGTTAGTGGAAGACCGGTTGTTGTATCTGTCTCTTCTCTGTATGACCGAACACAGATAGACTACAATTCTTAGGACAATGGTTTTTCTAGCGGTCCCGGCTTCTACCGGGTATTGTAATGTCATACATATTGGTTGGGGATGTGTGCATGTATTACTCTATTATGTAAATACACACATTGGCTGAGACATATACATCATGCTGTCTTCTCTCTCTTTTTCAATCTAGCTAATTTCTTACCCACCTCACTGACGTGTGGGACAACTAGTGAGGAGGCCCACGGTAGAGTGACTAGTGGGTATGTTCGAAGTAAAAAGGTGGTATTACATTCCATCCACCCATGATTTTTTTTTTTTCGCGAATACGCAAAGATTGCGTATCATTGCATTGATAGGAGGGGTGAAAAAATACAGAGAGTGATGACTACAGTGGCCACGCGTACACAAGCCGGCGCGGGCTCAAGTAGTCGTAGCAGCTAGGGTAGGGGCTGCTCGTCCCCGATACATTGAGCTAGAACCTATCTCTCAGAGATCATGTTCGCCAAGCCGTTGGCGCCGGCGCTAGCCCATAGGCGAGCGTCTTCCTGAATGGACCGAAGTAGACTTGCGGTGGAGGGTTGCAACTGGTCGAAGACGCACCCATTCCGGTGCTTCCAGATTGCCCAAGCGGTGAGGGCTATGATGGAGTTTAGCCCTTTTCGTAGAGCAGTGGGTGAAGCAGAGCATGCGTCGATCCACCATTCCGCGAATGGTGTGTCCGGGCTTGGAATCGTAGCAGTCGATCGGCACCAAGAGAGGACCTCGTGCCATATTTGGCGGGAGAAGGGGCAAGCAGCGAACAGGTGATGCATGTCCTCGGTGGCCTGGTCACAAAGCACACACCGGTCGTTGTGAGGCAATCCTCGTCGGGCGAGGCGATCGGCCGTCCAGCACCGATCCTGCAAGGCAAGCCAGATGAAGACTTTGATGCGAAGGGGGGCCCATGTCTTCCAGGTAAGCTTCCATGAAGCGTCGGTCGTAGAACCATGGAAGAGCGCAAGGTAGCAGGACTTGGCGGAGTAGACGCCGGACTCCGTCCACCTCCAGCGCAGCACATCCTGCCCGGCCGCGAGGGTTGTGCTCTGCAATGTACGCCAGAGGTCGACGTACTGAACAAGGGCGGCAGGGCCGAGCGCGCCGGCGATGTCACGTACCCACGCACGCCCGGGTAGGCCCTCAGCCACCGTCCGGTCGCGGCGATGGCGTCGAGATACCATAGAGAATACCAGAGGCGCGAGCTCAGAGATGGCCTTGCCCTCGATCCAGGAATCAGTCCAAAACTTGCATGAACGACCATCACGCACCTCCCAGATGGTGGAGGCTCTGAAAATCTGCATGGCTGCCGGGTCGTGAGGGAGGTGAAGCTGACTCCAGGGACGCGAAGCGTCAGTACGCTGGAGCCATAGCCATCTGGTGCGCAGGGCGACAGCAGCGCGCTGTAGGTCGCGAATTCCCATGCCGCCGAGGAAGGTGGGGCGGCACACTCGGTCCCAATTCACGCGACATTGCCCTCCCCGCGCATCCTTGCGGCCAACCCAAAGGAAGCCTCGAATGATCCGATTAACCCGAGCGAGGATTGTCTTGTTGACGGCGATGGCGACGAGGATGTGAATGGGCATGGCGCAGAGGACGTGCCTGCAGAGCGCGAGGCGATCCCCGAGGGAGAGCATGGACCCAAGCCAAGTGGAAAGCTTCTTCTCAAGTTTGTCGGCGAGCGGCATGAGATCGATCGTCGAGGGCTTGTGGATGGAGAGCGGGAGGCCGAGGTACTTCACCGGGAAGTGGGCAATCGGGCATGCCATCTCAGCCGCGATCGTGGCAACGTGCTCCTCGGTGCACTGGATGGGCGAGGCCGAGCACTTGGCGAAGTTTGTGCGGAGCCCTGAAGCTTTTCCAAAGATGTCGAGCAAGCAGCGAATGGTGCGGATGTCGCGGGTGTCGGGGTGGCAGAAGATGACGACGTCGTCCGCATAGAGGGAGACACTCGAAGCCAGGTGCCTGGTGGTCAACCGCTGGAGGAGGCCTCGCTCGACGGCTCGCTGTAGAAGCGAGTTGAGCACGTCGATGACAATGACGAAGAGCATTGGAGAGATAGGCTCCCCTTGCCGCAGCCCGCATGCGTGAAGAATTGGCGGCCCGGGGACGCCATTGACGAGCACACGCGTGGATGCGGTGGAGAGCAGAATAGAGATCCACCCGCACCAGCGGTTTCCAAAGCCTAGGTGCCGAAGCGTGTCGAGCAGAAATGGCCACGCCACCGAATCGAACGCTCTCGCGATGTCGAGCTTGAGAAGCATCCGCGGCATCTTGAGGTTATGAAGAAGCCTAGCCGTTTGTTGGACAAGGAGGAAATTGTCGTGGATGCTCCGGCCGGCAATAAACGCGCTCTGGTTTGTGGAAACCATCTTGCCCAAGTGCGGTGCCAGCCGGAGAGAGAGCGCCTTCGCGAACAGCTTCGCGATGAGATGAATGAGACTGATGGGGCGATAGTCGAAGAGGGACGCCGCATCTTGCTTCTTAGGGAGAATGGTGAGGAACGCCTCATTGAGCCGCTGGAAACCACGCCCGTTGAGCGCATAGAGTTTGTCGAAGACGGCGCAAATGTCATGCTTGATCACGTCCCAAGCACTCCGGAGAAATTCGGCGGTAAATCCATCGGGGCCTGGCGCCTTCCCAAGCGGCAAACTCTTGACAGCAGCCCATATCTCATCCTCAGAGAAAGGCGCGTCGAGGCCGGAAAGGTCGAAGTGACTGGTGTGGACCGCAGAGAGATCGATGGAGAAAGGGCGCGGCTCCGCCGTTCCAAGAATTCCGGTGAAGTGATGGTAGGCGGCTTCAGCAAGCGCGGCCGGGGCGGAGACGGAGGTGTCGCCCACCTGCAGCTCCAAGATTCGGTTCTTCTGCTTGCGGTGTGCAGCGTGCACACGGAAGAACTTTTGGCCCGCGTCGCCGTCTCGCAGCCATGAAAGCCTGACACGCTGGCGCGAGATCGAACGCTCGAGTGAAGCGAGGCCTAGATAGGCCCCTTTGAGGCGTCGACGCAGCCAAGCCTCGGCTGGAGAGAGGGGTCGCATATCCTGAGCCGCATCAAGGCGCGCAATCAGCTCGCGAGCAACCAAAAGCTGCCGGGACACGTCGCCAATCTTCTTCGCGCTCCAGCTTTGAAGGCGCCGGGCGGTGGTCTTAAGCCGCGCCACCAATCGGCGGAATGGGTCTGGTTCGTCAACCGCGGTAGCCCACGCCTCGAGCACGACCTGCATGTAGCCATCGGTGCGCGGCCAGAATCTCTCGAAGTGGAATCTTTTGGTGCCAGGCGAACGCGCGGTGCAGTCTAGGAGAAGAGGCGCGTGATCGGATGCCGCGGAGGAGAGGCATCGAAGCATGCAGTGTGGGTGGAGCGCCTCCCACGCAGAGTTGCAGAGGGCCTTGTCGATGCGCGTGAGGGTCGGAGTGCCGCGCTCACTCGACCATGTATACCGCCTCCCGTGCAGGTAGCACTAGTAGGAAAACCCCCATTTGTCCCGGTTCGTAAGGGCCTTTAGTCCCGGTTCTGGAACCGGGACTAAAGGGGCGGGACTAAAGCCCAAAACCTTTAGTCCCGGTTCGCTTACGAACCGGGACCAAAGGGGCTCCATGTGGCCGCTGCGGGTAGCTCAGGCAGGAGGACCTTTGGTCCCGGTTGGTAACACCAACCGGGACCAAAAGGCATCCACGTGGCCGCAGCGGGGAGCCCAGGCAGGAGGACCTTTAGTCCCGGTTGGTCACACCAACCGGGACCAAAGGTCATCCACGCGTCAGCTTCAGGCAGCAGCTGGGGTTTTTTTTTTTTTTTGAAGGGGGAGGGGGGGGGTTGGGGGGGTTTTGGAGGGTTAATTTAGGGGTTTCATATTGTGTTAGCTAGCTAATAGGGAGAAGTGTCCTCTCTTTCTCCGTGTTCGGTCGACGGTAGCTACTATACATATAGAGATAACTCGATGCTAGCTAATAAGAAAATGAAGGAAACCATTAATTACACAAGATCGTCATGCTGAACATATATAGAGAGAAGTGACATCTCTTTCTCCGTGCTTGGTCGAACAACAAGTTTTCGTATATCTATCCGACGGTACTACATATATACAATATAACATCTTTTACAATCCCTAACATCATCTACCTAAGATCCAATCACAAATCCGAATGGTATTCCCCGTCTTTAGGTATGGCGTGGTCAACAAAGAATCCCGCCAATTCCTCTTGAATTGCTCGTATGCGATCATGTGGTAGGAGTTCATCCCGCATCTGCCAGATCTAATTTAAAGAAGGGGGTCAATACATGCATATATATAAATAAAACTCAACACAATTGATGGTAATATATAAAATAAAATTGTGAATATTATTTACGTACTTCAAATTGTTTGTCAGAGAAGCCCCGCTCAGAGGTCGAGTGGCGAATGAACTCGCATACGTAGTATGCACATAAAACAGTCCCTTCTTTCTGGTACAAGCACTTTACGAGAATAGAGTTCAATCAAACTGATAAGCAAGCATGGTAATGATATATTGATGAAAATTTGAATCAATTAGAGATGCGCGGAACTAGCTAGTACTACTTACTTTGGGGTGCGTAAATCGCAACTCTTTGTTTAGACCGGGAACCTTTCGGGTGAACTTCTTCCAAACCCTGCCAGGCAAAGAAAATGATTACTTGATATCAGGAAATTAACGAAAGTTGCATGCCGATATGGTCCCGGTATTGACTGAACTTACTTCTTGAGCATTGCAGTCATGTCCGCATAATTCTCGGGATCTTTACGTCTCGAGTCTAAGACAGTTACTAATGCCCCGTCAAGCTTAATGGATAGCAGAATAAAGTGGAAACTGCGCACGCATATATAACTCATCAATTACATTACTTAACCTCGAGTAAGCGAAACTGAGTATACAGAGAAGACAGCAATACTCACTTGAAGTTGTAAGGAAGGAGTATTTCCCTTTTGTTTTGATGTATAAGGAACGACTGTAGCAAGTTCTCCTCGGTCTCTTTGATTGAGTTTTTTACCGTCCATTCATTTACGGCATCTGGGCTAATGAACCCAACGTCGAAGATTCCTAGTTTTTTGCATTCGACGATCTTCAATCTGCATAATATATTGAGGATAATTATATATACATGCAATGAACAAGCTGAGCTAGAGACTTAACTATAGAAGTAATACTTACAGACAGTAGGCAGTCATGAGTTGTTTGTCGAGGGCCCGTTGATTGTATAACTGAAATAACTCCACAAATTCAACAGGCATCATGGAAAGTCCAATGAATTCGTGCTCTGGTTTCACTGCCATATACATAGTGTCTCTCCCAGACTCCCTGCAGGTTTTCATGTACCACTCATGCAATTTGTACATCATCGTTGTTAGAGGAGGATGATCAGGTTTGACGAGAGGCTTCCCGTGCAAGTATTCATATTCTTCTGTTACCTCAGCCGTTTGAAAAATTACATCATCCCCCAAGTAATCACCAGGATTGGTACCAGGCACCATCCCCGGATGATTAGCGACGATATCGCTAGACACCTTGAGCGGGGGGCACGATTGCTTCTCCTGTTCGCCGAGCTGGGGAATTGTTTTCCCACTTCTTCGTTCTGCTAACCTTGCATCACTAGAAGTACTTCCCGACCGCCGCGCTTCTACATATGTCTTTTTAATAATCCGGACATAGTTGGAATCCGGCGGAGGCGGTGGTGGTCGCTTCAGGGCATCGATAGTGCGCTTCACTTTCACCGGATCTAGCTTCTCCTTCGGAGGTGGAGTTTTCTTTGCAAAATGGTCCCTCACTTGGGCACGACATATCTCCTCGTTTTCAGACTCGGTCATCTCATATGGTAACTTTTCCAGAGGCTTGAGAGATGGACCGTATCTGAATTGCCTCTCGCCTCTGCTTGTACTGCTAGCCGCCGGAGCGGCGGCGTCTCTCTTCCGTCATTGCTGACGAGGCGGAGAAGGAGGCGGAGTGCTCCGACGCGCCGGAGGAGCCGGAGCGGCGACGTCTGTCTTCCGCCGTTGCCGACGAGGCGGAGGAGGAGGCGGACTGCTCCGACGCGCCGGAGTAGGCGAAGGAGGAGGCGGAGTGCCCTCACGCGTCGGAGGAGCCGGAGAAGGAGGCGGAGTGCCCTGATCACTCGCCGGAGGAGGAGGAGGAGGAGGAGGCGGAGTGCCCTGACTCGCCGGAGGAGGAGGAGGAGGCGGAGGCGTCCAGTTTGGAAGCTTGATGTACTCCTTCTGCCATAGACATGTACTCCTCAGAGCATGAACCAGCTGATTCTCCCCTTCATCTGTAGAGTGGTAAAGCTCGAGCTCCTCAAATCCCTCCATTACTTGATCCACCATCACAACAGCATAGCCATGTGGAATCGGAAGGCAGTGAAAAGTTCCGTTGGGTTGAGGAGGTGCAACAGAGCCGACAGCCGCCAATAAAGTGAGGTTATGGCATTTCGTCATAAGCTCGCAATTTTGAGCCTCCGTGATAGTATCCACGGGGTAGATAGGCTCCGTGAAGTCAGTCTGAACGGGCTCCGTGGAAGCCACGCTGCTTCTCCGCTGAGATGGCGGGGTAGCTTCTGGGGTAGCTTCGTGCCGCTAAGATAGTTGGCCGGCAGCTCGTTGGCTCTCAGCTTCCTCTAGCTTTTGTAGTCTTGCACTCATCTTCTGCATGTCGCTCAGCTCCGCTTTTCTCTTTCTCTCCCGGCTTCTGTAACCGCCTGCGTCGGGAAACCCAAACTTCCACGAAACGGAGCCTGGTGTGCCTCGTGTTCGTCCAGGGTGCTCAGCATTCCCTAGGGCCTCAGTCAGCTCGTCCTTCTCTCTGTCGGGAATGAACGTCCCTTCCTGCGCTGCGGCGATATACTTCTGAAGCTTCGTGACGGGTATTGCAAGTTGCTCGTCCGTCCAACGGCACTTCCCTGTTTCAGGGTCCAAAGTTCCCCCAACCCCGAAGAACCAAGTCCTTGAACGGTCTGGCCAGTTCAATGTCTCTGGTTCGACCCCTTTAGCAATCAGGTCTTTCTCAGCTTTGTCCCACAACGGCCGGGCTTTGAGGTAGCCACCTGACCCCGTGTGATGGTGATACTGCTTCTTTGCAGCGTTGTTCTTGTTTGTCTCTGACATTTTCTTACTCTTGTCTGATGTCTTGTAGGCCACAAATGCGGGCCAGTGATCTCTTATCTTCTCAAATCGGCCGATGAATTCTGGAGTCTCACCTTTGTCGACAAACTTTGATTTCAACTCCTTCTTCCACCTCCTGAATAGATCTGCCATCTTCTTAAGAGCACACGCCTTGACCAGTGGCTCTATAACTGGCTTATTCGGATCCTCCTCTGGCGGTAGGGTGAAATTTGCCTTCAGCAAGGTCCAAAGATCATCTTTCTGTCTATCGGTGACATAATCACCTTCAGGGGCGTCGTCCTTAGGCTTATTCCATTGCTTGATGCTGATCGGGATGTTGTCCCTAACAATAGCTCCGCACTGAGCAGAAAATGCGTCCTTGGTCCGCTTGGGTTCAATCGGTAGGCCATCGTCCGCGAGTGCTGTGATCGTGAACCTTTCATCCTTGCGCAACCTCTTCTTTGGGCCTCGTCTCGTTACCGAAGTTTGGCTCGATCCGGAGGGCTATAAAAGAAGAAAGAAGAGTTAATATATGTACATACCAAAACAATTAATGCATCAATTAGCTAGTCAGCACCTCCGGAGCCATCATGATCATGTCACCGGAGCCATCATGATCATGTCCTTCCTCCTCCATTGTTCCATCGGTGTCGTTGAGAAACGACAAGACAGCATCACCTCCGGCGAGGATTATCTCCCCCAACAACTGTTCTTGTTCCAAGTCTCTTTGATCCATAGTTTCTGCAAATATAGAAGAATATATATATAGATGAGATCAGAAAAAAATTGGATCAACTTGTGCACATCCATAATGGGGGCATTCTTGATAAATATATGTTACCGGAGTTATCTATGGATCATCATTGCTCAGTGCGGAGGGTTTGGGTGGCCTCGAGAGTTTATCGGGTAGGGACGGGAGGGGGTAGGAGATCGACAACGCTCTTTCTTCTAGGGTTTGGGTGGCCTCGAGAGTTTATCGGGTAGGAACGGGAGGGGGTAGGAGATCGACAACGCTCTTTCTTCTAGGGTTTGGGTGGCCTCGAGAGTTTATCGGGTAGGGACGGGAGGGGGTAGGAGATCGACAACGCTCTTTCTTCTAGGGTTTGGGTGGCCTCGAGAGTTTATCGGGTAGGGACGGGAGGGGGTAGGAGATCGACAACGCTCTTTCTTCTAGGGTTTGGGTGGCCTCGAGAGTTTATCGGGTAGGGACGGGAGGGGGTAGGAGATCGACAACGCTCTTTCTTCTAGGGTTTGGGTGGCCTCGAGAGTTTATCGGGTAGGGACGGGAGGGGGTAGGAGATCGACAACGCTCTTTCTTCTAGGGTTTGGGTGGCCTCGAGAGTTTATCGGGTAGGGGCGGGAGGGGGTAGGAGCCGCTCTAAAATGCTAACGGGGGGTGCTCCTGTGGTCTAAAATCGGTCTATTCACGATAGAAAATCTGAAAAAATACATACAAAACATCTAAAAACGTCTGAAAAATTCTGAAAAAATACATCTATGATCCCTCATACATACATACATACATACAAAAAATACATCTAAAAAAATACATATATGATCCCTTACACATACATACATACATACATACATATATAAAAAATTCTATGAACAAAAATAAAATTGTATCAATGCATATATAAAAACTTTCTATGGATCATCATTGCTCATATATCAATGCATATATAAAAACTTTCTATGGATCATCATTGCTCATATATAAAAACTTTCTATAAACAAAAAAAAACATACATCTATGAACATACTTTCGGACTCCTCCCCCCTCATTTTCCCGAGAGAGTTAGGGTATACTTTCGGACTCCTCCCCCCTCATTTTCCCGAGAGAGTTAGGGGACATACTTGCGGACTCCTCCCCCCTCATTTTCCCCGATTTACGCTCTTTCTTAATATGAACAAAAAAAATCATGAACGTTTAGTGAAGTTGCCCCTCCCCGATTTAGGCAAAGTAAAACCCCTTCGTGAAGGAACTTCTTTTTAGCCAACTTATTTTCTGCCAACAAAATACATATATCATATATACAAAAACATGGGATACCTTAATTAGTTCAATTTTTTGCCTTGACAAATCATTGAACCTTTTGACAGAAACCTCCCATAAACTCTTTCATAATTTTCTTTTGCATATTCTTTGCATATGAAAAAACATACATTTTCTTTTTTTCTTAAATGTAACTTTTGCATATATGTATGAACATACATACACAATTTTTTTTTCTAAAAATGCACATATGAACATATACAGAGAACATACATACATAAAACTTTTCTAAAAATGTAACTTTTGCATATATGAACATATACAGAGAACATACATACATACATCAATGGACAAAACAAATCATCATATATATGAACAAAAAAAAACATACATCAATGGACAATAGAAAGCATACATCAATGGATCATCCATACATCAACATACATCCATATATTTAGAAAAACAATATGCATACATATCCATTTACTAAAAATTTATATGAACAAAAAATTTCTGTATGAAAAAAAAAATGCAGAGGGCGTCGGTTTGGCTTGCTCGAACGAGCACTCGAGGCCGCGTTCGGTGGTGGCCACGAACGGAGCTGGGGAGGGCGGATTGGTCGCCGGCGACGATGGTTGGCGGCGGCGCTTACGGGTGGCGTGCGGGGCCGGCGATGAGAAGGAAAGGGGAGGAGTCAGGGGCTCACCACGCTGTCGTAGGGAACGGCAGCGGGCTCGGGGAGGGCTCGAGGTCGCCGGAATCGGTGGCGGCAGTGACGAACGGCGTCGGGGAAGAAGGGGTCGCGGGCGCCGGCGTGGTGCTTCCCCGGGCAAACGAACGGGCAGAGGCGACGAGGTCGAGCGCGGAGAGGCTTCTGGGCCGGTCGGAACGGCGAGAGGAGGGCGGCGCGTCGGGGCAGGGCAGGGCGAGGGCGTCGACGGCGACGGCGACGAGGAGGCAGGGCGCGGCGATGGGAGAAATTGGGGAAAAATCCTAAGGGTTGGCTTATATAGCCACATCTTTCGTCCCGGTTGGAGCCATCAACCGGGACCAATGCCCACCATTCGTCCCGGTTGGAGCCACCAACCGGGACCAAAAGTCTCTTTTCATCAGCCCAAAGGGCGGGAAGCAGAGACCTTTGGTCCCGGTTGGTGGCACCAACCGGGACCAAAGGTGGGTATTTGTCCCGGTTCGTTCCACCAACCGGGACCAAAGGTGGGTATTGGTCCCGGTTGGTGCCACCAACCGGGACCAAAGGGCTGCGGCTGGCACGGGTGGATGTTTAGTCCCACCTCGCTAGCTGAAGGGCGCCCATACTGGTTTATAAGCGCTGGTGTGCCTCCCCTTTCGAGCTCCTCTCTTATGCAGGCTTTCGGGCCTAAACCTGTCACTGCCTGTGGGCCTGCTGGGCCTTCTTTGGGCCTGCATCCTGGCTCAACGAACGGTTGGGTTTCTAGTCGTATGCAGGCCATGGTGGCCCAGTAGGCGGCATTTTTTTTATTTTTTTCCAGTATTTTTGTTTTGTTTTTTGCTTTACTTATTTTTTTTAATTTTTTTCCAGTATTTTTCTTCTGTTAGTTTAGTTCATTCTTTTTAACAAATAAATACTTTGATAATTTTAGTTAATATTTTAGTTGATTCTTTTTAGTTCATTCTTTTTAACAAATAAATTCTTTGATAATTTTAGTTAATATTTTAGTTCATTCTTTTTAACAAATAAATAATTTGATAATTTTAGTTAATAATTTGATAATTTTAGTTAATAATTTGATAACTTTACTAAAAAAATAGATTTTCGAGTGATTCTTTTTCCTGCTATTTAATATTACTGTGTTTTATCATTATATTCAATTTGGTAAGTTTTAGGTTATTTTAAATGGGTGTTTTATATATTTTTTTGTTGCATAAATTTTATATAATTTTAAGTTTATAAAAGCTTTTTAGTTGATTCTTTTTGCTATTGAAGAATATTATAGTTTTGTTTTAGTTGATCATAACAAAATATTTTAATTGAGCCACCAACCGGGACTAAAGGCCTTGTCCTGGGAGTGGCTAAAATTTAGTCCCACCTCGCCAAGCGAGAGGGACTCGCAGCGGTTTATAAGCCCTGAGTGCAGAGACGAAGAACGATGAAGGAGAGGCACAATGCTCACCTGCACGTTGCTTAGCTTCAGGCCTTGAGGAAATGGTGTAGACTGCACGGAGCTATCTGCAGTTTCTCAAGGCCTGAAGCTAAGCAACGTGCAGGTGAGCATTGCGCCTCTCCTTCATTTTTAATAACTTATTTTAACTCCGGACATTTTGTGTGTTCATTATGCACCATTCAAAGGCACATCATCAATGTTCAACCCTTTTCTGCCTTCATTTGCTATTTTTCATGCATTTAATGATTTGTTTTGAGCTAAATGACCCTGAAATTGAAAAGCACTACAAATGAAGTCTGAAAAGGTTGAAACTTGGCATGGTATCATAATTTCACCCACATAGCAAGTGCTAAAAAGTTGAGAGGGTTACGGCAAAAACTGGATGCACTTCGTGTACAAAACGGACAATCTCTTTCGAAGTATCAGGGTTTCGGACGAAAACTCATGTGTTACAAAAGGATTTCATTTTTTTGAACTTATTTGAACTCCATACTTTTTGTGTGTTCAAAATGCACCATTCAAAGCCACATCATCAATTTTCAACCCTTTCTGACTTCATTTCGTATTTTTCATGCACTTACTGATTTTTTTGAGCTAAATAACCCTGAAATTGAAAAGCACTTCAAATGTGTTACAAAACGGACAATCTCTTTCGAAGTATCAGGGTTTCGGACGAAAACTCATGTGTTACAAAAGGCATTTCATTTCTTCACATGTAACTGCAATGATATAGTTGTGGAGAGAAAGTCTTCACTTTTTCTTCGCTTGTGTCCTTTGCTTATTGCGCCGTAACCATGGATAATCTTCATCGTTTAACAGGGTGCTTGGGTCAGCCTTGACTTTGAAGGGAGGAATTTCATGAAACTTTTCATAATCTTCAGACATGTCTGTCTTGCCCTCCAATCCCACGATGTCTCTTTTTCCTGAAAGAACTATGTGGCGCTTTAGCTCATTGTATGATGTATTCGCTTCCTTATCTTTTCTTTTTCTCGGTTTGGTAGACATGTCCTTCACATAGAAAACCTGCGCCACATCATTGGCTAGGACGAATGGTTCGTCTGTGTACCCAAGATTGTTGAGATCCACTGTTGTCATTCCGTACTGTGGGTCTACCTGTACCCCGCCTCCTGACAGATTGACCCATTTGCACTGAAACAAAGGGACCTTGAAATCATGTCTATAGTCAAGTTCCCATATGTCCACTATGTAACCATAATATGTGTCCTTTCCCCTCTTGGTTGCTGCATCAAAGCAGACACCGCTGTTTTGGTTGGTGCTCTTTTGATCTTGGGCGATCGTGTAAAATGTATTCCCATTTATCTCGTACCCTTTGTAAGTCAATACAGTCGAAGATGGTCCCCTGGCCAACGAGTACAGCTCATCAGAAACAGTGTTGTCACCCATGAGACGTGTTTGCAACCAACTGCCGAAAGTCCTTATGTGTTCATATGTAATCCAGTCGTCACACTGCTCCGGGTGTTTGGAGCGCAGAATATTCTTGTGTTCATCGACATACGGGGTCACCAAGGTAGAATTCTGTAGAACTGTGTAGTGTGCTTGAGACCAAGAATGCCCGTCCCTACATATTATTGAGTCCGCTCCTAGCGTGCCTTTTCCAGTCAGTCTCCCCTTGTACCGCGATTGAGGGAGACCAATCTTCTTAAGGCCAGGAATGAAGTCAACACAAAACCCAATGACATCCTCTGTTTGATGGCCCATGGAGATGCTTGCTTCTGGCCTAGCGCGGTTACGAACATATTTCTTTAAGACTCCCATGAACCTCTCAAAGGGGAACATATTGTGTAGAAATACAGGGCCCAGAACGACAATCTCGTCGACTAGATGAACTAGGACGTGCGTCATGATATTGAAGAAGGATGGTGGGAACACCAGCTCGAAACTAACAAGACATTGCACCAAATCACTCCTTAACCTTGGCAGGATTTCTGGATCGATCACCTTCTGAGAGATTGCATTGAGGAATGCACATAGCTTCACAATGGCTAATCGAACGTTTTCCGGTAGAAGCCCCCTCAATGCAACCGGAAGCAGTTGCGTCATAATCACGTGGCAGTCATGAGACTTTAGGTTCTGGAACTTTTTCTCTGCCATATTTATTATTCCCTTTATATTCGACGAGAAGCCAGACGGGACCTTCATACTGAGCAGGCATTCAAAGAAGATTTCCTTCTCTTCTTTGGTAAGAGCGTAGCTGGCAGGACCTTCATACTGCTTTGGATGCATGCCGTCTTTTTCATGCACACGTTGTTGTTCCTCCCGTGCCTCCGGTGTATCTTTTGTCTTCCCATACACTCCCAAGAAGCCTAGCAGGTTCACGCAAAGATTCTTCGTCACGTGCATCACGTCGATTGCAGAGCGGACCTCTAGGTCTTTCCAATAGGGTAGGTCCCAAAATATAGATTTCTTCTTCCACATGGGTGCGCGTCCCGCATCGTCAGTCGGAACAGATAGTCCGCCAGGACCCTTTCCAAAGATTACTTGTAAATCATTGACCATATCAAGTATGTGATCACCAGTACGGAGGGCGGGCTTCTTCCGGTGATCTGCCTCACCTTTGAAATGCTTTCCTTTCTTTCGACATTGATGGTTGGTCGGAAGAAATCGACGATGCCCCAGGTACACATTCTTCCTGCATTTGTCCAAATATATACTGTCGGTGTCATCTAAACAGTGTGTGCATGCGTGGTATCCCTTGTTTGTCTGTCCTGAAAGGTTACTGAGAGCAGGCCAATCATTGATGGTTACAAACAGCAACGCATGTAGGTCAAATTCCTCCTGTTTGTGCTCATCCCACACACGTACACCTTCTCCATTCCACAGCTGTAAAAGTTCTTCAACTAATGGCCTTAGGTACACATCAATGTCATTGCCGGGTTGCTTAGGGCCTTGGATGAGCACTGGCATCATAATGAACTTCCGCTTCATGCACAACCAAGGAGGAAGGTTATAGATACATAGAGTCACGGGCCAGGTGCTATGATTGCTGCTCTGCTCCCCAAAAGGATTAATGCCATCTGCACTTAAACCAAACCATACGTTCCTTGCGTCACCTGCAAAGTCCCCCCACCTTCTCTCGATTTTTCTCCACTGCGACCCGTCAGCGGGTGCTCTCAACTTCCCGTCTTTCTTACGGTCTTCTTTGTGTCATCGCATCAACTTGGCATGCTCTTTGTTTCTGAACAGACGTTTCAGCCGTGGTATTATAGGAGCATACCACATCACCTTGGCAGGAACCCTCTTCCTGGGGCGCTCGCCCTCAACATCACCAGGGTCATCTCGTCTGATCTTATACCGCAATGCACCGCATACCGGGCATGCGTTCAAATCCTCGTACTCATCGCGGTAGAGGATGCAGTCATTAGGGCATGCATGTATCTTCTGCACCTCCAATCCTAGAGGGCATAGAACCTTCTTTGCTTCGTACGTACTGCCGGGCAATTCGTTATCCTTTGGAAGCTTCTTCTTCATTATTTTCAGCAGCGAACTAAATCCCTTGTCAGATACACCATTGTCTGCCTTCCATTGCAGCAATTCCAGTGTGGTACCGAGCTTTCTATTGTCATCTTCGCAATTTGGGTATAACCCTTTTTTGTGATCCTCTAACATGCGATCGAACTTGAACTTCTCCCTTTCACTTTCGCATTCTCTCTGTGCATCAACAATGACCCGGCGAAGATCATCATCGGGCACATCGTCTGGTTCCTCTTGATCTTCAGCTTCCCCCATTGCAGCATCACCGTATTCAGGGGGCGGGTAGTTGTCATCATCCTCTTCTTCTTCGTTGTCTTCCATCATAACCCCTCTTTCTCCGTGCTTGGTCCAAACATTATAGTGTGGCATAAAACCCTTCTCAAGCAGGTGGAAGTGAAGGGTTTTAGAGTTGGAGAAAGCCTTCGTATTCTCACAGACAGTACATGGACAATGCATAAAACCATTCTGCTTGTTTGCCTCGGCCGCTTCGAGAAAATTATGCAGGCCCTTAATATACTCGGAGGTGCGTCGGTCACCGTACATCCATTGCCGGTTCATCTGCGTGCGTTATATAGTTCTTATTATTGAACAACATATAACTCTCTAGAGCATCTAATTAAAACACACAAGTAAGAACTTTTTTCTTTTAGAAAGAAGATAAGAACAAGAGGCTAACCACGGTGTTGCCGGCGCCGAGATGGGCGCGGGCGATCGACGGCGGTGAGGACGGGGACGGGACAGGATGGACCGCCAAACCTAGACAAATCTTGAGGAAAATGGAGCTTGGACAAGGAGCTTCGAGAGGAGAAAGCTTAAGTGTGGCTCGGGCATTTCATCGAACACCTCATGTGCATAGGAGGTGAGCTAGAGCACCACAAAAGCTCTCCCACGGCCGGGCAAAAAAACACAGCAATGCATTGCTCTGCTCGCGGGCGGGGGGCTATATATAGGCCAACCATTGGTCCCGGTTCCAGCCACAAACCGGGACCAATGGTTGTGGGCCAGGAGCGAGGCGCATTGGTCCCGGTTTGTGGCTGGAACCGGGACTAAAGGTGACCCCTTTGGTCCCGGTTCCAGCCACAAACCGGGGCCAATGGTTGTGGGCCAGGAGCGAGGCGCATTGGTCCCGGTTCGTGTCTGGAACCGGGACAAAAGGGGTCAGACGAACCGGGACCAATGGCCCACGAGGCCCGGCCGGCGCCCTGGCCTCACGAACCGGGACCGATGCCCCCATGGGTCCCGGTTCGTGAGTGAACCGGGACTAATGGGCTTCTCAGGGGTGGACCGATGCCCTGTTTTGTACTAGTGTAGATATCGCGCAGCTCCTCATCGGCGAGGAAGCGGCGGAAGCGGGACATGACACGATGGTTGAGCCGGGAGTTGTTCTTGTCCGCCGCCCCGGCGATCATGTTGAAATCACCTCCAAGGATCCAAGGGCCGGCGCGCAATGATCGGACCTCGCTAAGGTCACCGAGGAAAGCAATCTTGTCATCGTCTCCTTGCGGGCCATAGACGCCGGTAAGCCACCAATGATGCTCGCCATCAAGAGAGGAGGCCAAGGCGGTGATGTGGTGCTCGCCAAGGTAGGGATCGGAGAGCGCGATCATGTCCGGGCGCCATGCAAGCAGGATGCCCCCACGTGTCCCATCGGCGGGAAGAAAGAAGAACTCGGAAAAGGACGGGCCGAGCGTCTCAGCGACAAGCGAGGACGAAAGGGAAATCATCTTAGTCTCTTGAATGCAAACGATACAAGGAGATGCAGCGGTGATCACGCTGCGGACGGCGGTGCGCTTGGCCGGGGCATTTAGGCCGCGCACGTTCCAGAATACAATACGGAGGTTGTAATCCATGGAGAAACGGTTGGGTCCTGGGGCGGCCTAGGCAGCCACTAGGCCTCGACAACGCGAGGCAGGGGGGAGAGCGAGCCGGCGGGCGAGTCGAGGAGCTCGGGGATGCGCCAGCCGAAGAGGTCAGCGAACGCCTGCAGCACGTCGAGCGCAAGCGGTCTCTGAAAGAGGCGCTCATACTTCGCCAAGGTTTCCGCAGAGATGGAGGCGTCGTCCGAGACGAGCCCGAGGCGGCGTAGGAGCAGCTTCTTGGCCTTGAGCTCGGAGCTGAGCCCGCAGTCCGCCTTGGCGATCCTACCGCTCGTCCGAGGCGTGAAGTTCGGCGGCAGCTCTTTCCTACGGCTGCGGGAGGAAGGCGCAGGTAGAATCTGCGCGATCGGCCGCTGGATGGACTCCACAAACGCATCCAGGGGTTGTGCGTCGGCATGCGCCCCACGTGGCGAGTCCGGAGCGGTTGCATGAGGGGAAACTGAAAGCGTGGGCTCTGGATCACTCGGGATCGGTACGGGCGAATCGCGCGCGGCAGGATCCGAGGTGGGGGCGGCGGGGGGTTCGATGGCGGGGCCGACCGAAGGGATTGGGGGGTCCGCCACGCGGTCAGCCAGGACCAACTGTCCATCGGGGGGCGAGGAAGGCGGCCCGTTGCTGCACGCCTCGGGATTGGCTGGCGGACGAATCGTGATCTCCGGTGGGGCCGCACAAAGCAGGAGCAGGCCAGATGAGGCCACGGTCTCGGGATCTCCCTGGGGGCGTGGGTCAGCCTCCAGAAGGCGCGCAGGTGCGTCAGGCGGTGGGGCGTTGGCGGCTAGCGGGGCGGAAGGCGCGGGAGCGACGACCCGGTCAGCCGAATCCAAATTCGAACTGGCCGCGCCCTCGGGTGTGGACGGGGCGGGGCGCCCAACGGCCGCATCCGGGCCCACGCTCGCGGCGGCTTTCTGGAAAGCCGCCTTGTCTCCCAAGCGCAGCTTTGCCGGGGCCCGCGTGACGCCAGGCACGACCAGTGGGTACGGCCCAAGGACCCCGTGCCAGATGCGTGAGACGGCGAGCGGGCGGTTGCGGCGGCGTCCCCCACGGCGACGATTGGAACGGCCAGAACGGCGTGAAGGGCCGCTGGCATCACGACGTGGCGGCGCGGTGGGGTGATCATAGAGGCGCGGCCATGGCTCGGGGTAGGGCGGTGAGTCCTGGCCGGGGCCGGCGCCACCATCGGAGTCGGGGCCGGGAGAATGACGCGGCGGCGGTGGCGGTGGGACGGGGCGACGGAAATCCTCGCAGCGGGCGACGTGAATCGCTACTGGAAAACGCAGCAGGTCCACACCGAGGCGCTCGGCGATGTCAGGGTCCGCGTCAAGGGCAATGCCATCGCGCACCGGAAGGAAGAGGTCGGCGGCGAGAGGAATCGCGTCTGGGTTGGGCGTCCAGGCGGTAAGCTTGAAGATGTCCAAGTCTGCGCCGCGGCGCGACCGCGGCTCGAGATGCTCCACCAGGCAGAACGGCGAGAGCAGCGTGACCGCAGTGGCACGGTGCCAGGCGTGGTCCGGCACCCCAGTGAGCTCGAGGTGCACCCGGAAGCGGGCGCGCACCAGCTCCGCTCCAGCCAGCGCGCTCCACGGATGAAGAAGCAGGCGGAAACGGGTGGTACGCACGCTATCAGTGGCCACCAGGGCCCGATCCCCCGTGTCCTGGAAACGGATGAGGAAGTCCTCCGGTAGGTGGCGGTGAACCGAGAAACGCGTCGCCGGGATGCCGAAGCGCGTGCAGATCACGTCGGCGACCTCCTGGCACGAGACCCCGGTCCTGCACCCCGCGACGGTGGCGAGCAACGCGCGCCGGAGCTCCTCCTCGGCGGCGTCGATCTCCGCGGACAGGGGCAGGAAACACGCGGGAGCAGCGGCCGGCCGTAGCGACGGGTGCCCGGTGAGGGGGGTGGAGGGGGAGGCAGACCTCGCGGATTGGGAGGCGCGGGGGGAGGGGATGGCAAGCCCGGAAGACACGGGCTGCCATGACCCCTGGACGGACGAGGACGAAGTCGAGGCCGCCGGCGAAGGCGAGGGCCGCGGGGGGGAAGGGCCCCGGAGACGCTAAACCCTGGTGTTGATTCACTCCAGTGCGCTCGCCTAGCTCCCGCTCTCGCCGACGGCCGCTCCGGCCCCGGCGCCCACAGCCTCCCGCCGCTCGCCGCTCCGGCGCTCGGCGGCCACCCTCCCCTCCCCTGCTTCCATGGACTCACCGGCTGCTTCCGGCCGTGGGCGCGACCGGCGCTGGCTCGAGTCCAGTCCGTCCTCCGGTGGCTCCGCAAGGCCCTCCTACCGGCAGGCGCTCTGCGGGTCGTCGGCCGCCGCCCCTCCTTCGGCCTCGCCCCCGCCCCCTCCGCGCGTCATCCGCTCCGAGATCCACCGGGTCTCCGAGGAGGAGCCCGTCGAGGAGCGTGAGTGGCTCGTGGCTGGTCGCAAGCGGAGGCGGCCTCCGCAGCGCCGACGCCCGCGGCGGCGTGCTCCTGCCGCGCGCTCCCCCCCGCCCCTCGCCGCCCCGCCGGCCGGGCCAAGCCGGCGCAGGGCCTCGGAGGAATTCTGCTCGCGCTGCCGCTACCACGGCCACCCTAGAGTCGAGTGCCGCCGCGACGTCCGCTGCGCGCGCTGCGGCTTCTACGGCCATGTGGCGCGCAAGTGCACCAACCCGCGCTCGCCGCCGTCCCCCTCGCGCTCGAGCCCGTCGCCCACCCATGATTTTCAGTCTGATTACGTAATTTGTATCAATTATATCTTTAAAAAAATATCCAATTGACAAACCGTTTGGATATTAGTACTCATGATATTTAAATCTTCAAAACAAGATCAATTATGGACACGGTTGAATTTTTTTCAAATTCAAATTATTTTTTCGTTGCATGTTTTCATTGCTTTTTCATTCCGGATATCAAGTACTATTTTTGAGGTCTTGAAATAAAAATTTCATATCATTTTGTCAAATTATTTTTCATGGTTGGGCTGAGTTTTCCATACGATTTCATTTCTATGGCACGATTATTTTACATGTTTTCATTATTTTTTTCATGCACTCTCTTTTGCATCTTTCATTATTGTACCATCCGGTATACGCTCTCAATCTACGATATTATATAACATGCATGTCACAAAAAGCATACCCTCGAACTCATATGTGAAATTAGTTTGTGATGATATAATTTTTATACCATATATACATCTCATATATTAATAGTTTCATCTTATAAGTTTCATTATCGTATCATCATTCCAATTTGAACTTGTTCAAACCATGTCCAAAATTGATCTTGTTTTAAAGATTTAAATTCCATGTACCATCCAGTATACTCCCTCCATTCATAATATTATATGACATGCATGTCACACAAAGCATACCCTCGAATTCATGTGTGAAAGGAGTTTGTGATGATATAATTTTTATATCAAACATCTCGTCTATTAATATTTTTATCATTGATCAAAGACTATCTCGAAAGACGTATTAGTCCCTATATATGTGGATGCTGGATGTATCATATAAGTTTCATTATTGTATCAAAATTTGAATTTTGAACTTGTTCAAACCATGTCCAAAATTGATCTTGTTTTAAAGATTTAAATGTCATGAATCCAGATCTGCAAACGGATTGAAAAATGGATCATTGGTTCAAAAGTTAAAAGTGTTACGGAGTGTGAAATCAAGCTAAAAGTATGGATGGGTGATCCCGAGCTGAAGGAATAAAATAGGTTGATTGCAATATATGCCTGTTGTCAAACAGTGATTGGGGCCCAGAAAAAGAAGAAGAAATCACATGTGTTAAAACAAAATGCGTGAAATACTTCGTATCTGATTGTGTACGCACATATCTGCAAACGAAATGTGTGGCATCCCACTACCCAGTAGAAACCCGGAACGCTAGTTTTTTATTTCGCCAATTCTTAGTCTTCGTACAATTATTTATCTTTTTGTGGCATAATTAGCACAATCCCAGGTCTTTCTCTAAATTTTTACGGCACTATTCTGATTGAATACACAATATACACATGTTGTCTGAACATCAGACTTTTGGTTGCATACACCTGTTACACATATCTGTTGTCTGAATTCCGCTTGCATGCATCACTACTATAATATACATGAATCTGTTTTGTACCATGAAATTTTGTCTATTTGGTCGGGACAAAACACCACCTTATAAAAGATCAAATAGTGGAGAATCTAGAGGACCAAAATCATTTTGGTCGTCGATTATGAAAGACTAAATTCTTGGAACACTAAAAAGATTTGGCCGGGCAAACCTAAAAGTCCAAACGATGTGTCCCTGGTTATGGGCCAAGGCGCGTAATCACCCAAATCAGACCTAATAACCAAATGAGTTAAGCTTGATTGGTGTAATGGAAAAATCCCTCCTATTGGACCTTTATTCTTTAACTAGGAAACATGCCCGTGTGTTGCAACGGGTACAAAAATAATGAATATATTTTTAAAATTGAAAAAAACTGAAGCAACTTTACAAGTAGAAAAATAATATTAAAAGTACTCAAAGGTAGCAATGACTCTTCTTGAAAACAAAATCCATCATTGTCTTGATTAAAGATTTAACTTCTAATATATTGATCAACGCAAGTGAGCTACATATACATAACCACATTAAATTTCATCCACAATAGATATGTCTACATGCTCATGCATGTGCACGAATTCAGACCAAACTAATTGGACCGTTATGAAATAATATCACCGACATAACATTGTGTATATGACACACCTTTTCCTATTCAGGAGCTCACTTTATATTAAATTATTTTCTATGAATAAACATACTCCCTCCTTTCTGGTTTAAAGTGCTCATCTTAAAAAAAATAGATTTCCATTATATTAGGCTCACTTTGAATCCAATTGAGTTGAAGAGCTTTGGGTCCCACGCAAAATTTAATGAGAAAGAGGGAATAAGTGATCATGCATGCATCTTATTCTACATGCACCATGCAAGTCCAATAAGAGGGAGTGTGCTGCATTTATTGCTTTGGGAGTTGAATAAGTAAGTAATACTACCTTCGTCCTAGTTTATTGGTCCCTTTTGTATTTCGTGTCAAATTTTGACCGAAGATTTAACTAATAAAATATAAATGCATGCCACCAAAACTTATATCTTTTGATTCACATTTGTACAAAGTTTTCAATGACGCTATTGTTGATGATATGCATTAACATTTTGTTAGTTAAATTTAAAGTCAAAATTTGGCACAAAATACAAAGGGGGCCAATAAACCAGGACGGAGGTAGTATTTCATTTAGTAGTTTTGTATCCACAAAATTCATGCCATCCACTCACAATCTATCTTGGTTGATGAAATTTCATATTTGAGCCCTCTAAACCGGAAAAGAGGGAGTATACTTGTATCTCCAACCAATCCAAAGGGCTCGGCTTGGCAGGTTGAACCTGTGCCCGTGCATTGCAAGGGGTACAAAATAAATAATTTTAATAGAACAATTAGCACCTCCCTTCACGATTCTATAAATGAGCAGTAAATCTTTGCCGACCGTTTTTCTATTATTCCAGGATTTGTTTGGGTTTTGTTTTAAAACTATCACTGGAATAATTAATATAACTTTAATGAAACATGAACCGTAATAAAATTATTATTACCACTTTATTGAAATAATTGTTATCGTTATTTGAACAATAAAGAAATATTTACATTACCAAACTGCATAAGATGTTGGCTAGAATACATGGATGCCCCATGCATGCACGCTCTAGCCACTCCATGTGCAGGGTGTTAGCGATTAAGAGCAAATATAATCTTTGGTTTTTAGAGATGAAATTTGGTGACATCTGGCCTTGCATATTATTCAATTGTAGCATGCTGCTTGCGTGCAAATTGAGCGTCCGTGGTTCATGCAAACTGGAAAAGAATCTTCATGAATAGTAGAAAATTGGATGAACACATGTACCCACCGCACCCCGCTGGCTGTGCTATGCTATCGCCGCTGAGTTAATTTGGCCGGAATTATAGCTTTCTTTAATTAGATCAACCGAATGTATTCGGTACTTCAATTCATTTCCTTCCGTCATTTAATTTTTTACTCTCTTGCTCATATATTGAGACCCCCCCCCCTTGAGGTTGTTTATTGATTTCAAATCATAGGCATATATAAACTGGTAGGATGAGATGTAAAAAAGCGAGGTGGGACTACTAATAAAAAGAGCACCTGGGTAGATCGGCTGAAGCAGGTAAGAGGGGTCAGTTTTTTTAATAACTAGAAAAAATGCCCGTGCGTTGCGACGGGAAGAAAAAGTCATCCCCCATACACACTATGAAGACACCAGTAAGTCCCTTGAAATCTTTGACGATGTCACACGACAAATAACATAATAAGTGGTGTTGCGCAGAAACAATGAAAATGAAATGTTTTTTGAAGTATACACAAGATGTTTTTAATTTATTGAACAACAAATATATCTACCTAATTGGAGATATCTCATTACACATTTTTTGCCATTCCTCCTCGTGACGCCAAATAAATACTTGCAGTACGATGAAAATAATAGAGTACATTTTAGTAATTAATGATAGCATATTTCTATCGTTCTTGTTTTTTCTTTCTTTCTTTCGTATATTTTTTGGGTTTTATATTTTTTTTGCTTTCTTTGTTTTCTGTGTTTCTTTTTCAATTTTATAGTTTTTATTTGTTTTCTTTCTACCTTTTGTTATGCACCACAAATAATTTTTATATACACGTTTAAGATTTTTCAAATATATAATTAAATTTTTTGAAAACTTATATTTTTTTATGTCTAATTTTCTCATATACATCGTACATTTTTATATACATCAGAAAGTTTTTTTATATACACATTTAATAATTGCAAAATACATGATTAACATTATGAAAATACATAATTAACATTTGGTACAATATTTTTTACATCTACATTCTCCTTTAACATTGTACATTTTTGTATACATCAAAAACATTTAAATATACACATTTCACATATTCCAATTTCATGGTCAACATTTTTTAAAACATATAGTTTTTTATGTCTAATTTTTCTATACACATTCTACATTTGTTCTATACATTATGATCATTTTTATATACATGTTTAACATTATACAAGTACACGTTTAATATTTTTGAAAACTTGCAATTCTTTATGTCTACTTTATTCTATACAAATTTTATATATTCTGTATACATGAGAAACATTTTTTGTAAACATTTAACATTTTTGAAATGTATGCTTAATTTTTTTCAAAAAACAGAAACTTACATTGTTATTTCTTAATTTTGTTTTCCGTACACACTACCCATTTGTTTGTATAACAATGAAAACATTTTTCTAGAAATTGTTAACATTTCTTTAATGCATGATTATTATTTTTTCAAATTTTACATATAAGTAATTTTTATAATAAAAATATTCAATGTATTTTCAAAATAAAACCAGAAGAAAAAAACAAGTGTAAGAAAGTTAAAAAAAAATAGATGAAGGCCTTGCTCGGCCGGCTGTCAATAAAAAGAACGAAAAAGGAGGGAGTAAGGGGGATGGAGTCTAGGTCTCCCAGGTCAAAGAGGAGGCGTCCAGCCACTGGGATGCGTGGTTACATGCGACATATGATAGCATAGTCACTTATTGAACGAGCACCCGCGGCTGATTTATAAAGGAAATAGAACCGAATCGTTTTTGTCACTTACGGTTGGCATTGATGGGTAATTTTCGCCAACTTCAAGGATAATTTGTATAATGTACCATCAGAAGCAATCCGTGCTTTATTATTAGGTAAAGAAAACAAACGTTTGCATAGCCTGTTGGTTAGCCGACCAACATTTAGGCGTGGCATCGCATGTTCGAATCCTAGCGGAGTCATATTTTATTTTTCTGTCACCTGGGATTTTTTTTTGAGAAATACCTGGGATTATTACTTAGTACAACTGGTGGTCAGTCGGAGGCCCAACATGGCCCATCGGTGACACACATGAAGGGACATAAATTAGCAATGGGCCGGCTTCACGTAAGACCAAGCGTCGTCTTTATTTGCGGGGCCCAATAAAATCATCTAAGCATGATGAAATAAAGAATATCACCTTGCTTTATTAGTAGGTTTAGAAAAAGTTATTTGCCAAACTGGAATTGAACCTGACGAAACAAGTTGGAATTTAGATTAATCTGGTTCAACTCCGTACTATGACTGGACCAGTAAGCCTGCCGATTATGGTTTTAAAACTATGGTCTTATTCGGATGACCTCAACTTTTTGTCCTCTTTATAAGCCGTTTTATTTGGCATGGTTAGAAAACAATAATACATGTCTGTGTGCATCACTCAATATGGAGGCCAAAGGTCTTCTCTCTTAAAAGTTACCTCTTGTAGACACATTTTATACTCTAGATATTTTTTCATATTTTGTCAACTAAGATAGACAATCATGCACTAGATATTTATGAGATAGAGAAAATAGAGTTCAGTGCTAGGATATTTAATATTCAATAAAATTTGCGAGAACACACATATAGACACATACATAAAAAAATTATCTAATACATCTAAGTGGTACCAATTCATTAGTGGAGACATGCTGTTTTAACCATTTCATTAATATAAGAGGATTCAGTTTAATTTACAAACGATCATTGTAATTCAGATTATGACTCTCTTTTCGACATTGTTTAAATTTAAGGAATATTTTTTTAATGAGTCATAGAAAACAATGTGATTAACTATGATAAATATATAGGGAAATATATTATTTCAAATTATATGTTGGTATAACTATGTGAAAAAAGTAAAAAAGGTTAGTATAAATAAGTTAATAACGGTGTTGCTGTTGTTATTCGTGCATTCATCAATCTTGTCATCGACGGGATAATTATTGATGTTATACCAAAACAAATGTTGAAGGGGGTCATCATAACAACCACAAGCATGTTAGGAAAGCTCAATATGGAACACAACACCGGTAAACGAAAACTAGGGCGGCAAAGGTGGAACAAAACACCGAGTAAAAGGCCAAGCCTTCCATCTTGTACCAAGTATATAGGTGCATTAATTTAAATAGCAATAATAACTTGATATCCCAAGATATTCATATTATCACATGGAACAACCTGCACCTGCAACTAGCAACGCTATAAGAAGGGCCGAGCAAGCGGTAACTTAGCCAAACAACGGTTTGCTAGGATGTGGAGGGTTAGAGGCTTATCATGGCAATGTTGGGAGGCTTGACATTCAAATGGTATGTAACGAGACATAATGATAGAAACGATACAACTAGCATATCAAAGGTAGTACCTGTATCTAGGGTAATGATCATCTTGCCTTGAGTGTCTTCAGTGGGATAAAGAGTTTGCTCCTCGCAAGCGTTCTCGACATGTTCCTCGAACTCAAACTCGTCACTCGGAACTACCCACAATAAGAAATAACATCCAATAAACATACAACCAATGCATAATGCACAATCAAGAATGATGCATGACCAAATTTATATATTTAGCATGGCATTCCTATTCTAGTCATATTAAATGAAGTCTTGATCCATGTGGGGCATGGATTAAGTGACACTTCATATACAAGTTATTAGATTTTAACATTCTGAACAAAACAGCAACATGAGTTATTTTGGTGTGCATGAACATGGCAAAAATGGACTCTATGCATGAAATCGATGAAAATGCATATAAGATCGTTGCGATCGGAGTTACGGCCTCGGGACACTCACGACAATATACGGAAGGAGATGGTGATAGATCAGGATTTGAGAGAGACTAGGGGCAATTCCTTGGTATCCCAAGTGTGCCACTGGATAGGAAATGAAATTTTAGATTGAATGAATATAAAGATCATGAAAATCCAATGCATAGAACTCACACAAAGCCCAAAACAAATATGCAGTGTAATCTGTCCAAAACAAATATGCAGTGTAATCTGTCCAAAACAAATGGACTGTATGCATAGAACTCACACATTTCCTTGGTATCTCTCTCTCTCACCATCCCTCCCTCTCTCTCTCTCTCTCTCTCTCTCCGTGAGACACTAGTTCAAAAGGAGTATTGCTGGACTATTAGTAAGACAGTGTGCACAATGCCCACTCCATTCGGAAAAAGGTCCAAAAATTACTTGGGAGTAAATCATTGACAATACTTTATAAGGTGATCATAAATCAATCAAAAACTAGGATGCCTGTATGATAAACAGTTCAGTAGACTGCTCATTTATATACAAAATATCGAAACAACTCGTCGACCATTTATACACCACATTGTAGAATATCGGAACAAGTCGTCGCTCATTTATACACCACACCGCAGAACATTGGAAAAATCCAGTCAGTTCATCCGCGGGATTGTGCCACCAGAGTGCACCTACACTCTCACGATAATACGCAACCACAAGAAGCCGCTACCGCCAACTTTGTCTGACACTACAAAGCAAAACTGCACTCCATGACGAACTTGACAATGATGACAAAGCTTCCGTGCCCATGTTCCTTGACATCGCTGATGATGAGGTGCAAGAGACCAAAGTTACAGAGCACTAGATGAAACTATCCCTGATTAGGTAAGTTCAGTTGAGACTACACTAAATTTCTAAATTGTACTAAAATATTTGCATGGTCTTACAGTTTTTGTGTTGTTTCCATGGGGGTGATCGGTTCTTACTCACCTTTTGTTCCTTTCTACTTCACAATTATAATTTTCTCTAATTTCGCCTGCCTTTTTGTCTGGTTTAGACTATAGAAAGTCAAAATTACTTTTTTGTAGGGGGGGGGGGGGGGGTCATAGTGCTTGATAATTGGTGAAGCAGGATCTCTGTGTTTTCATTTCCCATTGTTAAATGCAGGATCTTGACAAACAATCAGAGGGGTTATGTTTGCATGAACCTCCATGATTGGTATAGTGTGCTTCATCGTCAACGATAGTTAGGTTGGTTCACCTGAGAATTTTGTTTCAACATGAAACGATATTATGCCTTTTGTTCATTTGAATGATTTAACAGATTGTTTTTTTTCCGTCTTACCAAGCATCTAAGAGACAGGGCTCCGTACATTATTGGTTTCCTCTTTAATAAGGTAAATTGTATTTGGCTGGTGGATCTCCAGATATGATATCTATCCTAGTTACTTTGTTGAATGATACCGATAATGCTACTGTTTGGTGAGCACTCGCCTGTTTTTTCTACTTTCGAGACTTAGTTACAATGGTCAATAGGCTGCTTCAGAAGCATTTTCAGGAGTTGTCGGCTCTATTCCAAAAGGAAAAACTCCCTACGCATATAAAATCAATGTGTGATGCTGCCTCTTCATTTAGAAATGAAGAACATATTAGGAAAAATGTGCTATTTTGAACTTTAATACTGACATTTATAATATGTGGCGATACTTCTCACTTGCTTGCTAGGAAAATATGTTGCTAGATTTTTCTTTTCAAAGGTTCTCCATAGTTAAATATGTTTTTCCTCAGATTTTTAACACTGTGGGTTCAATCTCAGGGTGTGCTTGTTCTCATACCTGGCATATGCCTTCCTGCATCCATTTCCTCCTACATTTCAGCACGTATCTACTTTTGGAGAACTATTAGTTGTGTTATAATCATATCCTTTCATATCGAGCATCGAGTTGCGGGCATGGCAAACATCTTGAGTGAGAAATATAAAGTGCATTACAAAGTCAAGCTAGCCTTATTTTCTTTCTTCGGGAAATTTAAATTTTCGGCACATTTTATACCACATCTTCTGTTGAACCCTTGGGTTTAATTAGTGGGTCGGCTCAGAAAAAGCAGCAGGCTGCAGAAGGTGTAGGAGAGTCGATAGATATTACAAGCAAGAAAACACTTAAGGAAATCGTTTTGCCAATTATAGGGCATGACTTTCTTATATTTGGCAAATTATTCCAATAATCTGTTTCACACAATGATTTCAAAAAACTAAAACACTTTCACAAACTGAAACAATCCAGTTTCACATATTTCATGTTCGGTTTCTAAATGAGTGGTTTCGGAAACAACGACAAATAATTTCAAGTTTTTTAGAAAAGTGATTTTAGTTATCCCAATTCAACATTTCACAAAAAGAATGAAACTTAATTTCAAAAGAATTGGCACAAACAATTTTGAAGTGAAATTTGTTAAATAAGTTTATGAATATCAGTTTTTAAAAAATGAGTGAAATATGATTGCTCCCCCAATATTTAGGAAATATGATATCAATGCGTGAAACTAGTATGTTATGGTGTCATCATTTACTTTATAGGAGTCACATGCTTGATTTACATTTTTTAAGGAAAAAAGCAACAAGTATAATAGACATATTTGCAACCATCAGCTATGTTACTAGTTGCCACACTGAACCGTGTTTTCTGTAGCATATTATTGTTGCGAAATGAACGAACACCACGTAAAGTCGTAAACATATTTTTAGCCTTCTACGGGTTCAATGGTAGTTGTAGAAGAAATATTTACCCCAAACTGATCCTTATTGATAGGTACTTCTATAGTTTTTGTTTTTCTTTTGTAAGAAAATGTAAGCTTCAAATTTCTGCACAAATCTGCCGCGTGGCCATAAGCTTGAACATGAATGTGGGGCCTGCCCCTGGAACGTGTTATTGAATTTTATAGTTAAACGGATATAGGACATTATGGAAAAATATATACAAACCTTTTGCACTAGCTCACACAACCTATGTAGCCAAGTTACAATCTAACACTTTCAGCATATTCAGCTCAAAACAAGTAATTTTACTTTACATTATAGTTGCCATATTGTAACTTATACTTTGTTTGATTTACCACTACATGGAAAAAACCAAAAACAAGTAGAGTTATGCATATGTCGCTGATACTAATCTGTCCTCTAAACATTGTGCACTTGCATGGTTTCTTGTTTACTCCTGCATACTTTTTGAGTGTAAGCCTCTTATACACATCCTAGGTGACTGATTTCCATGGCAAGTTAAGTCAACTATCCTATCAACCCTGAATATTATCATGGCAAAAGGTGGGCTTGCGCTTAAGCCGTTCCTTCCACAACTTATGACAATGTTCGTTTATTGTCTACAAGATAGCAATATGTTGGTATGGAAGATAGGGGTTGTGCAATTCAGCTGCAACAAGTACTAATCGTGTCTGCCCAAACCACCCTAATCTTAAACGTATTGATAAATCAAAGCAGAATGGCATATGCTACCATGTATTGAAATAACATCTCGATGTAGGTCAAACATCGCATTATTAGGAAACCTCTCATGTTCTGACAGAACAATACAATTGACAATCACATTTAGCACACAAAATATGATTAAATAAGAATATTGAATAACAAGGACACCAACTCATATGAAGTATATGTTTTCTTATAGGACAAGAATGTGGATTTCATGGCCGATAGGCTCATTTATACATATTACTGAAATAATTCACCTCATTGTTAAAACTTTAAAATCAAGACATGTGGCAGTAGGAAAGCATCATTATAGATGAAAGGAAGCATTGAAGAAATGATGATGCATATATATAATTTTCTACTAACCTTTGTTGCATTGGCTTGTCTGAATCTCCTGCAACAAACACATGTCGTATCATCGACAGTGATATACATCCATCTTGATCTTTCCTAGCGTCCAAGTTTTCATTGTTCTCCGGTGAGACTTCCTGCCCACATCTCTGCATCCATATCCAGTAGAACCATATGCATCACTCCATCAGAGGGTTAACAAGAAAACTCATCGGTTTGAGTGGTACCATCCCAAGATTTCTCAAATAAGGTTAGATCAAGAACAATGCATCCATTAACACTACTCCCTAAGTGACAATTTTCTATGCCAGAAGCATAGGCGCATATGTTTCGATCAAACAAGGCATCATCAGGAAAACATGTCAAGTTCTTACAAAAATACAGTTTGTAATCACACTTAATTAGCACCCAAAAACTAGACCAACTAGGAACATTGCAAAGCAAGTACAAGGAACCTGAAAGACAAGGAATGTGGATTTCATGCCCTATTTGATCGATCATGCATACTACTGGAAAATTCAGCCACTATTACAACTTTAAAATCAAGACTGTGCAGCAAGAGTAATGCATCTTTACCAACGAAAGGAACCATCAATCAAAAGTTTGTGCATATATAATTTTTACACTGACCTTTGCCTGAATTGATTTGTGTTGATCTTCTGAATCAAACGTCTATCCTGCACATGTCTCGCCCATCGCCCTTGACAGGAGCATGTCTCCATAGCTGGGCAACTGGTGGCTCAGCTACGGCGACGGGAGCGCCTCGCACCTCGTTGGCTACTGGCCCCTCGTGATCTTCACGCACCTATCCGGCCATTCCAGCCTGGTCGAGTTGGGCGGCGAGGTGGTCAACACCAGCCCCGGCGGCATGCACACCGCCACGCAGATGGGCTCCAGTAGGTTCCCCGTGGAGGGGTTTGGGCGGGCCATCTACTTCCTCAACCTCGAGACGATGGATGCCGGGAACAGCCTCGCCCCCGTGTCGCTCGATGCCGTGCAGACCGTGGCGAAGGACAACGGCTGCTACGACATCAGGAAGGTGTTGAAATATGAGATGGGCCTAGGGCCCATAAGACAATTTCAGAAAAATCTCTAAGGGTCCATGTAGGTGGCATGACAAGGGGTGGTGCGAAGTTTAGTCCCACTCCGCTAGTGGAGAAGGAGTTGGACCTCCTTATAAGGGTCCCTTCTACATGCTATTGGAGCTTGAGAAGAGAAGAGGCCCTCGCACACTCCTCCTCCTTCGCCGCCCGCCTCGCCACGTCATGGCGTGCCGCGCCGCGGGTTGCGGGATTGAGCTGAGCCGAGCTCATACCTCGGATCGTGGGTTGTTACCGACTCGGACGTGGGTCTAGCCCACGTCTCTCCACCCTGACGCGCCTACATAAGTGAGGCTTCGGCCAACCCTAGCCGCCACGAGATCAGATCACATCTGCCTCCACGCACTCGATCCTTTTGCTGCTGCTGCTGCTGCCGGCGACTTCGTCCCGTTCACTACGTACACGATCGACGGGAGAGCAGGCCTCCCAAACCCCGCCTCTCTAGATCCTGTACGGGAGAGGGGCGATTAGGTTTTTGGGGAGCGGATACGCGACTGCTCACTTCCGTCTGACTACTTCCTCTACGTCCGCATCACCTTCGTCGTCATCACCATGGCTCCACCAACCGATGCCGACCGTCTCGCCACCAAGAAGCTCGAACCCGAAAAGAAGGCGGCCAAGGACGCTGCCGCCACCACTACCGCGGCTACGGCCAACTGGCCTATTGGAGGGTATAACTCGTTTATTCCGCTCCTGTTTATTACCGTTGTAGCACTACTACCGTTATATGTAGATGGATTTGCTGTTACCGTAGTATGTGCTTGCATGATTAAATATCAGCATGTTTACCTAGCTGTCAATGCCATGCTAGTGATTTACTCGTGGATTAATCAAATCAAAAAATTGCCTATTTACTCAACAATCCAAAAACCTAATATGTGTAGGAATTTTTCGAGTAATGGTTTTGCTGCTGCACTGAAACCAGATAAGTTTACCGGTACGTATTTTAAGCAGTTGCAGACCAAAACCACCTTATGGATCATGGCTATGAACGTGTTCTGGGTAGCCGGTGTTACTCCTATGGGAACGATCACTTCTGAATAGGAGAAGGCATTCACGGAGGCCACCGTCTACTTTCTTGGAGCAGTTCTGAGCGTGATCAGAGATAAGTTGGTTGACGCATATTAACATGTGCGTTGCCAAGGATTCGTGGGAGGCGCTCGAATCTAAATTCGGGGCCACCGATACTGGGAGCGAGATGTATGTTATGGAACAGTTCCATGATTACAAAATGGTTGAGAACCGTTCTGTGTTGGAACAAGCTCATGAGATAATATGCATTGCTAAAGAACTTGAGGTTCTTAAGTGCGATTAACCGGGCAAATTTGTCATGGGGTGTATAATCGCTAAGCTCCCTAATTTCTGGAGGAACTTTGCTACCACTCTGAAACATCAGAGGCGTAAATTCTCAATAGAGGATGTCATCGGCCATCTGAGTGTTGAGCAGAACTCGAGAGCAAAGGACTTGCATGGAAAAGGGTTCGAAAGTCCTTCTGTTGCCAATATGGTATATTAGAGGAACTTCAATTCCCACAAGCCCAAGGGAAAGAATTTTGTTCAACAGAATACCGACTTTAAGAAGAAGGGAAAGAAGACCTTCAAGAAGAACAAAAAGGGAGATGGCTGCTTCCCTTGTGGTTCGGAGGAACATTGGGCCAACAAGTTCCCAAACAAGTACAAGAAGCCAGGGCCGGACAACAGGTCTGCCAATATGATTGTGGGCAACAATGAAAGTGGTGCATCTGGGTACGGTAATTTATTTACTGTATTTTTAGTTTGTCAATCCACCGATTGGTGGGTGGACACATGTGCAAATATTCATGTGTGTGCTGACATCTCACTGTTTTCTTCTTACCAGGTCACAGGCCACGGGTCTGTATTGATGGGGAATGGCGCGAGTGCTTCTGTTCTTGGTGTTGGCACGGTCAATCTGAAGTTTACTTCGGGAAGGATCGTGCAGCTGAAGAACGTGCAGGATGTCCCCGCCATCAAGAAGAATCTCGTTAGTGGCTCCCTTCTGTGTAGAGAAGGGATTAAGTTGGTATTCGAGTCTAATAAAGTAGTTGTTACAAAATATGGACTTTTTGTTGGAAAAGGTGATGAATGCGGAGGTCTGTTCCGCCTTTCCCTTGCAGATTTTTGTAATAAAGTCGTGAACAATATTCATTCGAATGTTAATGAATCTGAAGTTTGGCATTCACGTCTTTGTCACATTAGTTTCAGTGTTATGTCGCGGCTAGCAAAACTGAATTTAATCCCGAGTATCACATTAGCCAAAGGTTCTAAGTGCCATTCGTGTGTGCAAGCAAAGCAACCTCACAAGCCTCACAAGGCTGCAGAGGAGAGACAGTTGGCGCCATTAGAACTCATACATTCTGATCTCTATGAGATGAATGGTGTGTTGACTAAAGGTGGAAAGAAATATTTCATGACATTGACAGATGATTCCACTAGATATTGCTATGTGTATCTGTTAAATACTAAAGATGAGGCTCTACACTACTTTAAAATCTATAAGGCAGAAGTTGAGAACCAACTTGAAAAGAAATTAAGCGAGTCCGGTCAGATCGTGGTGGAGAGTACTTCTCTAATGAGTTTGATTCTTTCTGTGCGGAACATGGCATTATTCATGAGAGGACGCCTCCCTATTCACCCCAGTCAAATGGGGTTGCCGAGCGGAAAAAACGTACTCTAACTGATTTGGTTAACGCCATGTTAGATACATCGGGTTTATCCAAGGCATGGTGGGGGGAGGCTATATTGACTTCATGTCATGTCCTGAATAAGGTTCCGACAAAAGATAATGAGGTCACTCCCTATGAGCAGTGGTCTAAGAGAAAGACAACACTCCTACTTACGTACCTGGGGCTGTTTGGCGAAAGTTAATGTGTCGATCCCCAAAAAGCATAAGCTTGGACCAAAGACCGTGGACTGTGTTAATTTGGGCTATGCTAAGAATAGCGTTGGCTAGATTTCTAGTAGTGAAATCTGAGGTACCTGACGTGAAGGTCGGTACAATTATGGGGTCTAAGGATGCTACATTCTTTGAGGATATTTTCCCCATGAGAGATATGCAAAGCACTTCTAGACAGGAATCTGAGGAGACTCCCGAGCCTGCCATTCCTATGGAATATTATGAACAAACACGTGATGAAAATCCTGAGGAGGATGACGAGGAAACCCTTGGTAGGGGCAAGAGACAAATGACTGTAAAGACCTTTGGTGATAATTTCCTAGTGTACCTCATGGATGATAATCCCACTTCTATTCTAGAAGCCTATGCATCTCTTGATGTTGACTACTGGAAATATGCGGTCCGTAGCGAGATGGATTCCATCATGGCTAATGGGACATGGAAAATTACTGAGTGTCCCTATGGTTGCAAACCATTGGGATGTAAGTGGGTGTTCAAAAAGAAGCTTAGGCCTGATGGTACGATTCAAAAGTACAAGGCTAGACTTGTGGCCAAAGGTTATGCCCAGAAAGAAGAAGAAGATTTCTTCAATACTTATTCACCTGTGGCCAGACTGACCACCATTCGAGTACTACTCTCATTGGTGGCCTCGCATGGTCTTCTCGTCCATCAAATGGATGTTAAGACGGCCTTCCTGAACGGAGAGCTAGACGAGGAAATTTATATGCAACAGCCAGATGGCTTTGTGATAGATGGCCAGGAAGGAAAGGTGTGTAAGTTACTGAAGTCTTTATATGGCCTGAGACAAGCACCTAAGCAATGTCATGAGAAGTTTAATACAACTCTGACATCTGTTGGCTTCGTTGTTAATGAAGCTGACAAATGTGTATACTATCGCCATGGTGGGTGCGAAGGAGTTATACTGTGCTTATATGTTGATGACATACTGATATTTGGAAACAACCTCAAAGTGATTGAGAAGGTTAAGTCTTTTATCTATCAGAACTTTGAGATGAAGGACCTTGGAGTGGCTGATGTTATCTTGAACATCAAGCTATTGAGAGATGATGAGGGTGGCATTACACTTCTGCAATCCCATTATGTTGAGAAGATTTTGAGTCGTTTTGGATATTCGGACTGCAAAATTTCTCAAACGTCATATGATCCTAGTGTGCAGATTCAAAAGTTCAGAGGCACGGCTAAAGATCAATTGAGACACTATAAAATTATTGGTTCACCACTCATGTATCTAGCGAGCGCAACGAGGCCTGACATCGCATTTGCTGTGAGGAAACTAAGCCGGTTTGTTGCCAATCTGGGTGATGTTCATTGGCATGCTGTTGAAAGAATTATGCGCTATCTGAAGCGTACAATGAACCACGGACTTCACTATACCGGATACCCATCGGTACTTGGAGGGTATAGTGATGCGAATAGGATCTCTGATGCTGATGAGATGAAGGCCATTACTGGGTATATGTTTACTCTTGGAGGTGGTGCTGTTTCCTGGAAGTCTTGCAAGCAAACGATCTTAACGAGATCGACAATGGAAGCAGAATTAACAGCATTAGACACATCTGGTGTCGAAGCACAATTTCTTCGAGATCTTTTGACGGACTTGCTAGTGGTTGAGAAGCCGGTTCCGGCTATCCTTATGAACTGCGATAATCAGACGGTTATTGTCAAAGTAAAGAGTTCAAAGGACAACATGAAGTCCAACAAACATATAAGAATGAGACTGAAAGCTGTTAGAGGTTTAAGGAAATCCGGAGTGATAGCGTTGGATTATATCCAAACGGCTAACAATCTAGCACATCCCTTTACTAAAGGGCTATCACGTGTTGTGATAGACAGTGCATCGAGGGAGATGGGTATGAGACCCACATGAGTTACCATGGTGGTAACCCAACCTATGTGATCAGAGATCCCGTGACGTAGGACCTGGGAAAACAAGCGAGTGGTGAACTAAGGAGAGTAATTTTACTAACCCACTCCGTTGGAGATGCAATACTCTCGGATACTGTATGGTAGGATAACTACTGTCTTAATGTGTTCTAAAGCTTATGTGTAAGCAAGATGCTGTCCTACAGAGCGATCTTTGGAGGAACACACCTATATGAGCCCGACCGCTGGTCACGGTGTATGAGATTGGGGTGATCTCTAGTAAGGTCATGAATAGGCTAGGAGTGTGACTAATATGCTCCACTCGAGGGGTCAGCCTTTGGTAGCCTACTACTGGTAAGACATGTGGTGAAACTTCTTTACGTCAAACTGGCAATTCAAGGCATAATCCATTGTTCAGTTGTGAAGGAGTGTAGTTACTTGCTCTAGGTGAAGCTCAACCTTAACAGGTCTTCACTGAAATACTGGTATATCAAAACAGTAATTGGAACAGAGGACAAAATGGGCCCTCGAGATCTGGTGGGGGATTGTTGAAATATGAGATGGGCCTAGGGTCCATAAGACAATTTCAGAAAAATCTCTAAGGGCCCATGTAGGTGGCATGACAACGGGTGGTGGGAAGTTTAGTCCCACCCTGCTAGTAGAGAAGGAGTTGGACCTCCTTATAAGGGTCTCTCTTCTACATGCTATTGGAGCTTGAGAAGAGAAGAGGCCCTCGCGCACTCCTCCTCCGCCGCCGCCCGCCTCGCCACGCCACGCCACGTCGGGCCGCGGGTTGCAGGATTGAGCGGAGCCGAGCTCACACCTATGCGCTTAACTCCGCCCCGTTCACCGCATACACAGTGGACGGGAGAGCAGGCCTCCGAAACCCCGCCTCTCTGGATCCTGTACGGGAGAGGGGCGATTAGGTTTTTGGGAAGCAAATACACGACTGCTCGCTTCCGTCCGACTACTTCCTCTACGTCCGCATCGCCTTCGTCATCATCACCATGGCTCCACCCACCGACGTCGACCGTCTCTCCACCGAGAAGCTCGAAGCCGATAAGAAGGCGGCCGAGGACGCTGCCGCCGCCACTGCCGCGGCTACGGCCAACTGACCTATTGGAGGGTATAACTCATTTATCCCTCTCCTGTTTATTTTCGTTGTAGCACTACTATTGTTATACGTAGATGGATCTGCTGTTACCATAGTATGTGCTTGCATGATTAAATATCAACATGTTTACGTATCTGTCAATGCCATGCTAGTGATTTACTCGTGGATTAATCTAATCGAAAAATTGCCTATTTACTCAACAAAAGGCCTACGATGAGCGGGATGGATGCCGGGTCGGGTCGGGTTCGGGCCGGGCTTGACAAAGCCCGAAGCAAAAATCCCAAGCCCGAGCCCGGCCCGGCCCGGCCCGAAACACATGTACAGTGCCATTTTTTTAATTAATTTAATCATATTCATGATATTATATCAATTTATTATACCTATATTTTAAATAGAAATGTATATATGTGCATTTCGGGCTTTATCCGGGCTTTCGGGATGGGCTTCGGGCGAGAAAGTTGAGCCCGAACCCGGCCCGGACTTCGGGCTTCAGGTTCGGGCCTCCGGGCCGGGTTGTCCATGAACAGGTCTAGATGGGACACGCATTTCTAATACGGTGGCCCGGGACACAACCCGGCCTGCCCCTAGCATAGCCTACTAGGGGACCAACCACGTCTTTCTGGTGTACATTTTGACTTGTTTTTCGGGACTTGATCGCTCTCGCCACTCAGCCGATCATGATCAGTGAAGTCTTGGCTAATTCTAGAAGCTTGGGCACTAAAACATTGCGGCAACCTTTAACCGACCCCTTATGAAATAGAGGAGGATCCGGCGAAGCAAAGCTTAGTGGAGAAAATATACTCCGGTAACTAGGGTTCGGCTAGGTACCGAAGAGTAAAGCCGAATTTTTACTTCTCTAACCGGTTATAGGGAATAGGTTAGTGTTGGCCTTATGGGCAAGCTTGGGCATAAAAACTAAAGACCAAAGACTGAATCCATAAAGACCGAAACCAAATTGGTCATCAAAACTGAAAGACCTAATTAAGTTCGGCTGGATTGGTCTTCTTCTCTTGATGACCGAATAATCCAGATAGATCGTGTTTGTACAATTATGTCTTCTTACAATTCTTTGTCTGTTAATTTGTGGCATAATTATCATAATCCCGGGTCTTCTCCGGATGTTTATGGCATAATTCTGATTGAATACATGATATACACATGTTGTTTGAACATCCAACTTTTGGTTGCATACACCTTTTACACATATCTGTTGTCTGAATTCCGCTTGCATGCAGCACTACTGATATACATGAATCTGAGTTGTACCAAGAAAATTGGTCTGTCTGGTTGGGGCCGAACACCATCCTATAAAGACCGGGGATGTGACATGGCGCCGCTCCGCGTTCGTCAAGTCCAACATGGCGCTGGAATGGGTCCGCAATGACCTGGACCTTGCCGTCGCATGGCCCCTCGACCGCTCTGTCACCACCGCGGAGACGGCCTTAATGGCGAGCTCACGAAGATCAGCGAGGAGTGGTCGCTGAGCGACTCCTCCACCAACTCCGGCAGGGGCAAAGACACTGTGAGAGCTCTGCGGATGCCATCTGCTCTGGCCACTGCCGCCCTCCGCACGACGAATAAGGAGGCGCATCGGCTCTTCCGCGAGCGCCAAGTAGCCGCCGGACAAGGCTGTCGCGGTCCTTCGGCGCCCTTCTTGCGTTGGAGGGGCAACGACGATGACGATGACGACGGCAGCAGCGGCACGAACGGCAATGACAGTACAACACAGTAGGGCGGCCATGTGTATGGTGGTCTTCTGGTAGAGTTTAAGATTTTTTAATTTGTTTTTAGTTAAAGGTCGAAATATTAACCGTATCATGTAAATCACTGGCAGACCTAGCCCACTGGACCAGGGTGGGCCAGCACTGCTACTCTACACATGCATTTATTTGTTTTCTTTTATGTCTTAGACTTTCTCCTATGCTATATTAGCTATTTTCAAATATCACGGTGGGCCACGGCCCACTCTGGCCACCCTCTACCTCGGCCACTGACGTAAATTATGTCCGAACTTAATGAAATCTACTGTGTTTGATGAATTTCGTTCGGTTTATTGAACTGTGGTTTAAAATGCATTCGGGTAATATTAGATGGCGGCTTTTGCATCCGTGTTCACGGACTGGTCCCTGTCCGCGGACGGACGAGTGAGAAAATTTGGAGTCGACCAATAAAGGTTTACTTGTGCCGGGTACTGTGCTCCCATTGCGACGGAAGTCAAGCTTATAAAGTACTGCTCGTCTGACAAAACCTTCAGAGAAATCTCTACTTTTATTTCAAGATACACTTGCATCTGTACACCAAGGGTTTGAACAACAGAGTGGTGTAAAATTAGGTAACGACGTCTTGGATGGGAGGATGCACTCGCATCTGTATGCCAAGGGTCTGAACAACAGAGTGGCGTAAAGCTAGGTAACCACGTCTTGCCACCAGCCTAGCTATGCGTCGTCGAGAGCAAGGACGCCTGGGAGAATCTTGCCTTCCAGCAGCTCCAGGCTTGCGCCACCACCGGTCGAAATGTGGCTCATCTTACTCGCCAACCCAGCCTTCTCGACGGCAGCAACAGAGTCGCCACCTCCGATGATGGTTGTCACGCCTTTTGCTGTGATATCAGCCAATTTTTTCGCGATCGCCTGAAGAAAGAATGCATGTTTTAGCAGCAGAACACAAACACGTATGTGCACTGTAGAAATTGCATGTGCTGGATACGAGTACTCACATCGGTGCCAGCAGCAAACTTCTCAAATTCGAAAACTCCCATCGGCCCATTCCAGATAACAGTCTTGGTAGTGTCCAAAGTTTCACTGAATTTCTTGATAGAATCCGGGCCAATGTCAAGACCCATCCAACCATCAGGAATAGCAGAGGCAGGAACAATCTGTAAATGGTGTCAGGTTGAGTACATGATAACTAGCAAATATCCCCATTCCAAACCATCAACAATTCTGTTGAGTTTGTGTCCATGTACAATGCAACGTGGCATACATGATACAGATAATGCCAGACATGTATGACACAATTACAGAACAATGCATGTCTTGCTCTGCCAGTTTTGAACTACAATTATCCATGCCAAGATAAATTCTTTGGGTGCAGAATCCCAAGTAAGTTCTTGTGACACTGAATTAGGACCAAATAGTACTTGCATCAGCTGGTGCCCCCAGCAGTAGTATTTTTTTTCATTTCTTCTACCTGACTTGTATGAATGGTTGTGTGGTTACTTGCTTTAGATATAAAGCGGGGCAAAAGCCTTTTTCGGTATAATAATACTTGCAATGAATAGAAAGTCTAATAATGATCATACCTTGCTCTCAGCATCTGCAGCAAAATTATCAGCTACTACAATATCAGTGGGAAGCAAAAGAGAGACTCCCTTCGACTTGGCCTTCTCAATAAGTGAGTTTGCCAGTTCAAGCTTGTCTTCCTCCACAAGAGATTTTCCAACAGCATGCCCCTGGGCCTTGTAAAATGTGTAAATCATACCGCCACCAAGGATGAGGATGTCAACCTTCGCCAAAAGAGACTCGATCACCCCAATCTTGGTTGACACTTTGGATCCACCAACAATTGCAGTAAATGGCTTTTTTGGGTTGGCAACAGCTCCAACAAGATAGTCAAGTTCCTACAATGATGACAATCATTATCTAGGACACTTAGCTGAAGAGTGACATCAGTTGTACTGATACTATAAATAGTAGCAGTGGAACATTTTCAGTAGTTCATGGACCAATGCAACTTCGGCAATACCTTCTGCATAAGAAAACCAGCGACAGCAGGCCTCAAATACTTGGTAACTCCCTCTGTTGAAGCATGTGCTCTATGTGCAGTGCCAAAGGCATCATTTACATAAAGATCAGCAACAGATGCTAGTTTCTTGGCGAACTCAGGGTCATTCTTTTCTTCCTCCTTGTAGAATCTCACGTTTTCTAGAAGTAGAACACCTCCATCTGGTAAAGCAGCAGCTAATTTCTCAACTTCCTCACCGATGCAGTCATTGGCCATCACGACCTTTTTAAAGAACATGAACAAATAAGGAAAAATATAAGATCAGCCAGGGTTTTAGATTGAGTAAATAATAACCATGAGATAAGTTCTTATAGCGTACATCGACTCCAAGAAGCTCAGACAGGCGTGGAACAAGATGATTCAAGCTGTACCTCGGTGTGACCCCTTTTGGACGGCCCTGTAAAGACAATCTCAGTCTCATTCATCAATAAGTAGTAGGCAACACATCATCGCTAAGAGTAAAAAAATCAGCAAATATATATAAGCAGGGTAACACTAAAATGTGGAAGACTAATCGCATAAGGAGAAGTCTATGAAGAGTTAATTAGCTCGCACTCAAACAAACATATACCACCTGAACAAATTGTTTTACATGAACTGGGCTGGGCAGAGGACTCTGTTCTGTATGTTTCTGAGGCTAACAGGCTACGGCACATACAACTCCTAGCTGAAAGAAATTTTCTTCTTCTTCCTTCACTTCCAAGAGATTAGTGGATGAACAGAAGACTGACCCTGAATCCCCCAATATGACACCCTCAGCTCAGGCGGCACAAACTCGTCAGTAAAACGCCGCAGGCACGGATCGAGAAGGGTGTGCTCTGCTTGCTCACCAGATGGCTGGCCAGGACGACCTTGGTGCCCTTCCCCACGAGGAACTTGATGGTGGGCACGGAGGCGCGGATGCGGTTGTCGTCGGCGATCCTCTGGCCGTCGTCCAGCGGCACGTTCAGGTCGGCGCGGAGGAGCACCTTCTTCCCGCTCAGGTCCTTCTCGCCTAAGGTTCCCACGCTTCTCTTGGTCGCCATTGCCTCCTCGGCCTCCCTCCCCTCCCCTGCACCAAATCCGACGCTGTGAACATCAGAATAATCCGCAGAGGAACGGGAACCATGGCATCAATGGATTTGGATGACCGCGAGATTTACCAGGCCAGGCGGTGATTTCAGCCGCGAGGTGTGGTGGATAGGATTGGGAATGGAGTTGAGGAGAGGAAAGGCACGGGAAGCTTTCTGCCTTTCTCTTCTCTGTTGGCGCTGTGCCGGGCAGGCTCACGAAGATACAGAAACCTGGCCAAACCAAACGGGCCAATTTTCATGTGCCTGCCATATGACGGGCCTGGCTTGACATGGGACTAATGCCCTGTTTGTTTGGACTTCTGCTTCTGCTTTTACAGCTTGTCCACTTTGGCCAAGAAGCCATAAAAGCTTCTAAATAGGTGCTTTTAGAGCTTTTGTGGCTTTTGATGAATCAATATAATAATATTTAGCCCCAAAGCCATAAAAGCTTCAAAAGCATCTATTTAGAAGCTTTTATGGCTTTTTGGCAAAAATGAATAACCTGCAAAATCAGAAGCAAAAGTCCAAACAAACAGGGCCTAAAACGGGTCGTGCCTGGCCGTGGCACGCTGTAGGTGGAGCATTTGAATACAGATGTTTTCAGAATTCCCTATTGGACGCACACTGCGTCAAAATGTCGACCCTTCGCATAGACCTAAGGCGGCCCTTTAGCGTGTTGAAGCGTTTCCAGTTTTAGGAACCTTCTAGAGTTTCCCAACCGGGTTTTTTGGTTTTGGGAACCTCTCTGAGCCGGTCTTTCTGCTTCATTTTCTTTTTGTTTTTTTTTCTGTTTACTTTTTTTTTTCCTATTACTGTTTCTTTTTTTATTTTTATGTTTTTTAATTTTCCTGTTTATTTTCTTTTTATAAGAGTTCATGTTCTGAAAATGGTTTGGAAAATTAGATAAATGTTCCTGCTTTTAAAAATCGTTCAATTTTTTAAAAATGGTCACGTTTTCAGAAAAATCATAAATTAAAAATGTTTTGCACTTTTAGAAAATTGTTTTGGAATAAAAAAAAATGATCCTGTTTTGAAAAATTGTTCGGCGTGTTTTTAAAAGAAAATTCAGAACATTTTTGTTCAATTTTATCAGAACTTCTCTAATAAATGTTCCTGTTTTCAGAATATTCTTGTGCAGAATATTTTTGCTCAAAATGTTCTTGTTTTTCAGAACTTGGTTGGAGTGTTTTTTTTTAAATTCAGAATATTTTGGTTCCAATTTATCAGAACTTTTCAAATAATGACCGGGATTTCAAAAAATGTTCCTGTTTTCAAAACCTTTACACAAATTCAAAAAGTGTTCTTGTTTTCAAATTATTGTTAACGTATTCAGAAATTGTTCGCATTTCAAATTTGTCTGGGATTTTCAGAATTCCTATCCATTCCGAAATTTATTCTAAAAATTCAAAATATGTTCTTTGTTTTAAACTTTTGTTCACAAATTCGCAAAACGTTCATGTTTACAAAAAAGTTAGTTAAATTAACTTTTTTTTAAAGAAGAACATGCTTCTGTCTTTTCTTTTCATTTTATGTTTCTTTTTTACTTTTCATTTCTTTTTTTATTTGTTTTAAAGTTCATGTTTCTAAAATAGTTCAGAAACTTAAAAAATGTTCGTCCTTTCAAAAAATGTTAAAATTATAAAAATAGTCATGTTTTCAAAAAAAATCATAAATTCAAATAATGTTCGCATTTTTAAAAACAAATCCGGGCATTTCAAGAAATGTTCTCATTTTTCAAAATTGTTGGGGTTTCGAAACATGTTTCTGTTTTCAAAAATTGTTCACAGATTTCAGAAAATGTTCTTGTTTTCAAATTTTTGTTCATGCATTCAAAAAAAATCGCTATTCATTTTTTATGGGATTTCAGTAATAGTTATCTATTTATAAATTGGTTCTAGAAAATCAAAATATGTTCGAGATTTTAAAAAATGAAAATATGTTCGGGATTTTAAAATTAAAAAAACAAAATATGTTTTGAAATTTCGTTTACATATTCAAAAATTGATCATGTTTACGAAAAAAGTTCAGAAATTTCAAAATGTGTTCTCCATTTCAGAAAATTGTTCGTAAGTTCAGAAAATAACTCAAATTTTGGAATATTTTCGGAATTCTTTAAAATAGTAGTCCGCTAGTGCTATTAGTTTTAAAATTTTGCGATGTAAATCCGTCGACCAATATCTTCGATTGTAGTGGCTAGCAGCGAGCATGAGTTAGTTGCCACTCGCGTGTTCGAATCCTAGCCAACGCAATGGGTCGTCCTGTCGGGCTCACCATCTGCGACATGGCATGTATTTGCCGCAGAATGTGGCATATAGGATCTCCCCATTTTTTTTCTCTTTGCTCAAAACAAAAAAGCAGACATTATTATTATTTTTTGGATGGGAATTGTAGCAACCGTTCTGGGAACGAACCAGGGATAAATAGGTCAGCCCAGATGGCGACAGGGATTTCTCCCTGCCCCTACACCACCACGACCCCGAACCAACCATCGGCTCCAACACGATTGCCGACCACCAACATGCGTCAACATAGTCTTGAAGTCCTCGTCGACGTCTTATCATGGCAAACGATGCGAGGACGGCCAGACCAAGACGAAACAACTGTAGACGGGGGATGGCAGTACCGTAGCCACGTGGGAGGGAACAACCTCCACCAGCTCAAGCGGTAGCAGACCGGACGCAGCAACAGGAGCACACCAGGACAACAGCTCGGCCCGTCCCAGCTCGGGCCCATGAAGCTCCTGCTGCCGCATTGCAGCAGACACGGCGCCGTCGCCGTCGCCCCCATCACAAGTCGCTCATGAGTGCAACCAGTCTCTCCCTCCATCCCTCCATCCCTCCCTCTCTCTCTCTCTCTCCAACTCCGCCTCCGTAACCTCATCCTTCAGAGACCCGGCAAGCGCAGATGTCCGCCTCTACATCGCCACCAAGCGACTAATTGGCCGCCGATGTTCAGCCCACCAAGCTTGGCATCGGCGGGAGGGGAGGATGGTGGCCTTCCTGGGACCTGAGCGGCGACGACCTCCCGTACACTACTATCCGTCGCTGCCAGCGGCGCTTGCGGACGCGCTAGCTTCGTTGGGTGCGGCCTCGACGTTGTCCTCCTACTCATCGCGCGACACTAGTGGAGAAATGGCTAGCCACAACTCTTGTTCGTGGCGCACCACCAACACTAATATTTTTGAATAGTGCTTACGTTGGCTAAATTCGAACGTCGTAGCTATTTGCATAGTGTTGGTGTTACACATTAGGCCCATTAGGGGCACGCCAACACTAGTCGGTTTTAACAGCCCTCCCGGCCCAGTAAAAAAACGTATCCTTTTCACTCTCACTCTTAACCCCCAACGCCACCCGTCCTCCTCTCGATCCCCGTCGACGCACCGCCCGCCGCCACCGCCGCTCGTCTCCACCCAATGCCGCTGCCGCCCGACGCTGTCAGTCTCCGCCCGACGCCGCTGATACTTGTTATCTGCGTTGGGTTTTCCGTGAAGAGGAACGAGTAATTGCAACACAATATGACTAAGTATTTCCCTCAATTATGAAATCAAGGTTTGTCGAACCAGTAGGAATATCAATCCTCAACCGTCTTCAGCGACTGCACACAAAAGAGCAAACAACTTGCACCCAACGCGGGCAAGAGGGTTGTCAATCCCCTTGATCTTGTTTTTTTGCAAGCAAATGAGTTGTGTAGATAATTGTAAATTGCAAAATAAAATAAAAGATAAATAATGGTAGCAAGGTAGCAATAGCGTTTTTAAATATATAAGTGAATAGACCCGGGGGCCATAGTTTTCCCTAGCGGCATCTCTCATGTAGCCAACATACGATGCGTAAACAAATTACTGTTGAGCAATTGATAGAAAAACGGATAGTTATGCGATTTTCACGGCAATAATCATGTGTATATAGGCATCACGTCCATAAACAAATACGCCGACTCCTGCCTGCACCTATTACTATTACTTTACTCATCGACCGCTATCCAGCATGCATCTAGAGTATTAAGTAGAACAGAGTAATGCATGGAGAACAATGACATGATGTAGAAAAAGTAACTCAAGCAATATGAATAAACCCCATCGTGTTATCCTTAGTAGAAACAACACAAAGATGCAACTTGTCCCCTTCTGTCACTGGGATATAGAAACTCGTCTGGTTGAACCTAATACAACGCACATCTCTCACTAAAGAAAGATCAATCTACTTGGCCAAAGCAAATCAATAGATCGGAGAGAATTACGAAGCTATAATGATCATGCAAATAAGAATCACAATATTCAGAGGTGACTCAAATACTTTTCATGAATAATCTGAGCATAAACCCACAATTCATTGGATCCCAACAAACGCATCATACAAAAGAATTACATCAGATAGATCAAAGCGAAGATGCGATGATCATTGTATTAAAGATCAAGAGAGAGAGAGAGAGATTGTCATCTAGGTACTAACTATGGACCCGTAGGTCTGTGGTGAACTACTCACACATCATCGTGAGGGCAACAAGGTTGATGAAGAGGCCCTCCGTGATCGATCCCCCTCCGGCAAGGTGCCGGAATGGAGCTCCAGATGACCTCGTGACGGAACAGAGAATTGCGGCGGCGTAAAAAGGGTTTCGGGACCGCTTCCAGGGTTTTCAGAATATATGAGAATTTATAGGCCAGAGAATGGAGTCAGGAGAGCCACGAGGGGCTCACAAGCCATCATGGTGCCCCCCAGGCCGCGTAGTGTTGGCTTGTGGGGCCCTCGGGTGGCCCTGGCCTTCTTCCGAATCTCCCAGGTCTTCTTTTGGTCCAGAAAAAATCATCAAAAAGCTTCGTGGCAATTGGACTTCGTTTGGTACTGTAAACCTGAAAAGTGAAAAACATGCAGAAAACAACAACTGGCACTGGGCACTGGGTCAATAGGTTAGTGCCCAAAAATAATATAAATTGGTAAATAAATACTCAAAAAGTATCCTAGAATGCTAATATATCAGCATGGAACAATAAAAAATTATAGATACGTTGGAGACGTATCAGCCACCTCGCTCGACGCCGCTCGCACACCTCCTCGTCTTAGAGCACCTCCGATGTAAGTCCGGCGCCCCTCCCTCTCTCCTTTTCCTCTCTCTCTGATGTCTGCGTCGGTACCCTCCCCCATTTTGCTTAGAGTTAGGGTTAACTAATGCTTAGGGTTAGGGTTCTTAAGAAATGAGCATTTTAAATTGGAATTGCTTAATAATGCTTAGGGTTCTTAAACTGGCAATGTTTAGGGTTAGGGTTCTTAAGAAATGAGGATCTTAAACTGGAATTGCTTAATAATGCTTGTTACTTATAGAATTACCTAATTGCTTAAACTGATGTTACTTATAGAATTGCTTAATAATGTTTGGACATTGGTATCGTTTAAAACACATGATTGTTACTTATAGAAATACCTAATAAAGATGAAATACAAGTTTTCCCACCTAATAAAGATGAAATGCCTAAATCTTTTAAGTGAATCCAAGTGTGTATTGGTTATAATGCATATGTGTTTCATTACCTCCGATGATTATGTTGTTGAACATGTGATATTGTGTAATTCTAAATGTTGGCACTTGTTCCCCCAGATTGTTCAATTTATTACAACATGTCCTCTAGCCTCTTCCAGGGCTCCTCTAGTAGTGACTTCCTGGGGTTTGCCGACGAGAAAGGCGAAGTGAGCACCAACCAGGTAATTAAGGTTACAAAAAACATGCATGAACATTGCAAACATCCATATATCTAACACATGGTGATTTCAAAACCTTGCCAGGAATACGTACGTGTTCCGCCTTCTCCAACACCCGTTGAGCAGCAGCCATGTGACGAGGACATGATCAATCACGAGTTGATCGCGTCGCATAATAGTACCGTCAAGGCCCTCGAGGTGTTGAATGACTCCCTGATGAAGGAGAGGGATAAGGTTATCGATGACAATGCTATTATCTATAGCAAGATAGTCAGTCTGGTAGATCAGATTGAGTCGCTGAACCGTCAGATAAGTGAGACCAAGAAGGACATACAAGTCCTGAAGTCCGGCTCAACCGAAGACGGAGAAAGCCCATTACATCATGGAGGGGCAGATCCATAGGAATAAGCTTTATGAGATGAAGTTAGTCCTTAAAAGGTATTGTCGAGAGGGGCAGATCCATTGTGAAGTTGATATTTTTTCTTTTGTGAATAGGTGAAACATTTTTAGGTTGTGAAGGTGGTAGTATCTTTTGTGAATTGTTGAAACGTTTAGTTTGTGAACAAGGTAGTTCATTCACTAGTAGAAAACAAGCCTTTCGTCCGGAGCATTAGTCCCGGTCGGGTTTTGGACGGGACTAATGTGACCACTAGTCCCGGTTCCAACGGCTAGGCTCCAGTCCCGGTTCATTTGTGGCCTCTAGTCCCGGTTGGTGTTACCAACCGGGACTAAAGGGGTGGTGGCAGGCTGGCGTCAGGCTGGGGCCCCTGCGAGCCCCTTTAGTCCCGGTTGGTAGCACCAACCGGGACTAGATATGGACCTTTAGTCCCCGTTGGTATCACCAACAGGGACTAGATATATCACGATATATAGTGCTTCGTCCAGCCCGAGCTCAAGCTCTCATGTCTCTGTTTTCTCCTTTCTCCCCTCTGTTCTCTTCCCCTTGCTCGAGCTCATCCTCCATTTTTGCCAAGATTTGTCAAGATTTGAGGCACCCCATCTATCCAAGTGTTCACAAAGGTTACCAACTTTGTCCTTTCATCTCTCGTTGCTAGATTAGCTCGTGCAATGATCTATAAGTATAGTGATTTGTGGGTTTTAGTTTGGGAGTAATTACGCGGGAGTTTATTTTATTTATATGCAATTTGAGCTCAAATTAACTTCTTAATTTGAATATGTGTAGGTGTGGTTTACTTAGTGCCTTCCCGGTCCCGTCCTAACCACTGTCGATCGCCCGCACCGTCCCGTCGTCGGTACCACCTTGGTGAGCCTCTTGTTATTATCCTTTTGATGAAAAAAATATTATTTGTATGATTTAGATAGTTACTTGTATAATTTTCTTACTTGTATGATTGTTTGTTATACATAGTGCCATGGTTTTGATATCCATGCCCGTCGACCCTCGTCCGGTTTATGATTCGGATGTGTTATATTCTCTTTTATAACTATTCGGTGCATTTCGTGTTTATGACAATTATGACCATCAAGTTGACATAGATATTTTTATCTAGGAGGTATGTGAACCATAAATTGCAACCGACTCTCTTGTCGAGAAGTTAAATTTAGTTGAAAAATAAACCGAGTATTTGAAAGAAAAATTGAAAAGAATTGAAGAAGAGAAGATGAAATTGGAGTTGTATGTTGCCGATGTGGTCGATGATCACAAGATCAAGATGGATGCAATGCGCTTGAAGATTAGAAAGATTAGAAAATATGCCGTTAATAAAGACTCTTGGTATCATTATGCTGTTGGATCAATTATGACCTTAGTTGTGATCTTGATCGCATTTGTTGTTGCATTTAAATGCTTTAGCTAGATAGTTTTATGTTGTTTTTATGAGAATAAGTGAGTATGAACTTGTATTAATTTGGTCTTTTCGTTGTTGTGTAATGAAGATGAGCTGGCAATGGATGTATGATGACCGACGCTCTCCCCAGTTCATTAATGGCGTGCATGGTTTTCTACGTGTGGCTGAGGCAAACAAGCGGAATGGTTTTATGTCTTGTCCATGTGGTGTCTGTAAGAATGATAGGAATTGCTCCACCTCAAAAACCCTTCACATCCACCTATTTACGTCTGGTTTCATGTCCGGCTCTAACTGTTGGACCAAGCACGGATAAAAAGGGTTTCTAATGGAAGAGAATGAAGAATAAGAGGATGATAACAACTATCCAGGGTTCCCTGAATACGATGGTACTACAATGGGGGAAGAGAATGAAGAAGAAGAAGCTGAAGAAGCTGAAGAAGAGGCATCAGATGAGCCCGCTGATGATCTTGGTCAGGCCATTGCTGATGCAAAGAGAAACTACGAAAGTCAAAAGGAGAAGTTGAAGTTGCAGCGCATGTTAGAGGATCACAAAAAATTGTTGTACCCAAATTGCGAAGATGACAAGAAAAAGCTGGGTACCACAATGGAATTGTTGCAATGGAAGGCAGAGAATGGTGTATCTGACAAGGGATTTGAAAAGTTGCTGAAAATAATGAAGAATAAGCTTCCAAAGGACAACGAATTGCCCGGCAATACATACGAAGCAAAGAAGGTTATCTGCCCTCTAGGATTGGAGGTGCAGAAGATACATGCATGCCCTAATGACTACATCCTCTACCGCGGTGAGGAGTACGAGAATTTTAATGCATGCCCGGTATGCGATGCATTGCGCTATAAGATCAGTCACGATGACCCTGGTGATGATGTTGAGGGCGAGCGCCCCAGGAAGAGGATTCATGCCAAGGTGATGTGGTATGCTCCTATAATACCACGGTTGAAACGTTTGTTCCAAAACAAAGAGCATGTCAAGTTGTTGCGATGGCACAAAGAAGACCGTAAGAAAGACGGGAAGTTGAGAGTACCCGCTGATGGGTCGCACTGGATAAAAATCGAGAGAATGTGGCCGGAGTTTGCAGGTGACGCAAGGAACTTATGGTTTGGTGTAAGTGCAGATGACATCAATCCTTTTGGGGAGCAGAGCAGCAATCATAGCACCTGGCCTGTGACTCTATGTATCTATATCCTTCCTCCTTGGTTGCGCATGAAGCGGAAGTTCATTATGATGCCAGTGCTCATCCAAGGCCCTAAGCAACCCGACAACGACATTGATGGGTACCTAAGGCCATTAGTTGATGAACTTTTACAGTTGTGGGACATAAAAGGTGTACGTGTGTGGGATGAGCACAAACATGAGGAATTTGATCGATGAGCGTTGCTGTTTGTAACCATCAATGATTGGCCTGCTCTTAGTAACTTTTCAGGGCAGACAAACTAGGGATACAATGCATGCACGCACTGTTTAGATGAGACCGGAAGTATATATTTGGATAAATGTAAGAAGGTTGTGTACCTGGGACATCGTCAATTTCTTCCAATCAAACATCTCTTAAGAAAGAAAGGCAAGCATTTCAAAGGTGAGGCAGATAACCGGAAGAAGCCTGACCACCGTACTGGTGATCATATACTTGATATGGTTAAGGATTTAAAATTAATCTTTGGAAAGGGTCATGGCGGACAATCTGTTCTGAATGACGCTGACGGACACACAACCATATGGAAGAAGAAATCTATATTTTGGGAGCTAGAGTATTGGAAAGTCCTAGAGGTCCGCTCTGCAATCGACGTGATGCACGTGACGAAGAATCTTTGTGTGAACCTGCTAGGCTTCCTGGGCGTGTATGGGAAGACAAAAGATACACCAGAGGCACGGGAGGACCAGCAACGTATGCACGAAAAAGACGGCATGCATCCAAAGCAGTATCAAGGTCCTGCCAGCTACGCTCTTACCAAAGAAGAGAAGGAAATATTTTTTGAATGCATGCTCAGTATGAAGGTCCCGTCTGGCTTCTCATCGAATATAAAGGGAATAATAAATATGGCAGAGAAAAAAATTCCAAAACCTAAAGTCTCATGACTGCCATGTGATTATGACACAGTTACTTCCGGTTGCATTGAGGGGGCTTCTACCGGAATATGTTTGATTAGCCATTGTGAAGCTATGTGCATTCCTCAATGCAATTTCTCAGAAGGTAATCGATCCAGAAATCCTACCATGGTTACAGAATGATTTGGTGCAATGTCTTGTCAGTTTCGAGTTGGTGTTCCCACCATCCTTCTTCAATATCATGACACACGTCCTAGTTCACCTAGTCGAAGAGATTACCATTCTGGGTCTTGTATTTCTACACAATATGTTCCCCTTTGAGAGGTTCATAGGAGTCTTAAAGAAATATGTTCATATCCGTGCTAGGCCAGAAGGAAGCATCTCCAAGGGCCATGAAACAAAGGAGATTATTGAGTTTTGTGTTGACTTTATTCCTGACCTTAAGCCGATTGGTGTTCCTGAATCGCGGCATGAGGAGAGACTGAGTGGAAAAGGCATGCTAGGAAAGGATTCAGTAATATCTAGGGACGGGCATTCTTGGGCCCAAGCACACTACACACTACTAGAAAAAAGGTTATTAGTGGCGCACCTGTTTTTGTTATTAATGGCGCACTATAGGTGCGTCACTATTAACACGCCACTAGTAACAAATAGTAATGGCGCACCTCTGGTGCGCCATTACTATTCCAAGTACTAGTGGCGCACCATGTGATGCGCCATTACTATTGCTACAGGTGCGCCACTAGTATTGCTACAGGTGCGCCACTAGTATTTTTGTTTGGTGCGCCACTGGTATAATTTTGAAAATTTACATTTTTACGCGCTGTCCTCATATTTATACATGTATACGGTTTGAATACTAGTATATACAGTTTGCAAAAAATCTTAAAAATACAAACTTAGTATCCAAATTCTCAGAATAAAATCCTTGATCAAGATAAAATCATTACAAAGTCATTTACATGATAGAACATTCCAGAATTACAAAAGTAGTAATCTAACCTAGTTACAAACTAAGGAAAGAAATAGAAAATCCTAAAACCTATCTAGCCTATTCTACACTACACTATCACCACAGCCAGCACCACCACTTCATTCATATCACAAGCACCACTATCTTCACTTCACTCTTTTTATCACCACTTGATCATCTCCAATACCTGAATTTAAAGACAAAAATCCCATTGAAAGAAGCCTATCATTAATAGCTTGCTCCAGCCAGATCGCTGGAGACTTGATACATATATGCTCAGGAATACCATCAAACCAAACAGAAGGCTCTTCCTCAAGAAGCAAGAGCCAAACATAGCTAGGTAGTCTGCTACTCTATTCCAGGACCTCGACACAGCTGCAATTTAAACTGAACTAAATTCAGGAAGGAGCATGTAGCGTATGTCTTTCACAATTGCGCCGATATCTGATCTGTGAGCCCCTCATGTGCCCACTGTTCTAATAGCTAGACTCTACTCAGACCAGGTGTATCCGGTAACTGCTACTATTAGAAGTTCAATTTGATGTGAAGTTCAAACTAAATGTAAAAAAGAAGGGTGCATAAAAGCTATTGGCATTATAAACAACGTCTCTCCATTGATCATAGAATATTTTAATAAATGAACACCTTCAATCAGAGCGCCAACAATGAAAAGTTCAATTTGATGTGAAGCCAATTGCAGAAACTTTCAGAAAAATGTTTAAGTGCAAAAATAGAATGTAGGCTATGTTTAAGTGCTTCTTCAAACATGATCGATGATGTCCCATAACTTACTACTCGTAGGACCATCATTACTACTCGTAGAACCATCAGATACCAGTTGTTTGCACAACAAGAGTTTAAAGCCAGAACCAAGTGGTAAATAGATGGAATAATTGTCCAAGTCCTATTAAGCTATTGGAGTGTTTTTCCCATTACTATAAAGCAATTGATGCAGAATAGCTTGTCTAGTTAATGAAAACATATATATGTGGAGAAAAACTAAACCTTTGCACTTTGTTCCTATGTGTGAAAATCTGCTCTGGATAGGTGGAAGAACAAATCATATTCAGTGCAAAAACTGAACCTTTCCACTTTGTTTTAACTGAATTTATATGTGAAAAAAAAACTGAACCTTTACACTTTGTTCCTATGTGTGAAAATCTGCGCTGTATAGGTGGAAGAACAGATCATGTTCAGTGCAAAAAACTAAACCTTTACACTATGTTTTAACTGAAAAAAATGAGCATCTACTAAAAAAACTGAATATGTGCCCATATTCAGTGCATAAACTGAATATATATGCCATATTCAGTGCATAAACTGAATGTATATGCTCATATTCAGTGCAGAAACTGAATACTTAGTGCTTCAAGTGAATATATATGCCATATTCAGTGCATAAACTGAATGTATATGCTCATATTCAGTGCAGAAACTGAATGTATATGCTCATATGTGAAAAAATTCCCTGTAACAAACACGTAATTCACAGCAAAGTAACTCGTCTCGCAGTTCTACCATCACAACTAAATCCCTAACCCTTTACATCTAGACCCGCGACGCGTACATCCAATAGGGCAAGCCGAGCCCAAACAAATCTCGCATCAACCGACGGGCCGAATGAATCTGGCATCAGATCGGGACACGTACCTCCCCAGTGTTGGCGAAGCAGCTGTAGATGTAGTTCTCGTCCATCCAGTACTGCAGGTCCCTGTCCCCATAAGAAGCATCAAGCCTTTGAAATTAGGTTGAAAAAGGTTCAGTAATAAAAAGGTTCAGTAACTACATGCAAAAAGGTTCAGTTGCAAGACTGAAAATTTTGAGAAGCAATTGAACTGACTGTGACAATATAAAACTTCAGTAATGTCTAGCATTACCTCTAGGTGCAAATTAACGAAATATGGATTTATAATTTGCCACATAAGCAGATTTATAAGAACAATTTCCAGTGAATCAAACTAATAGAGCTTTGATGACAAAGAAGCAGCAAAGGTGGCAACAACTAATTAACTAGTCCAGATAATATCAATATGTATGGTGCCTAAAGTTTGAAAGCACTGCCACTTATGTGTGTCTGCTGCTATGAAAGTTTATGATGCTGGATAATATATTCAAGTGAGTTTTATGCTGCCACTTTTGAAGATGAAAGAAAAGGATGGTTAATTCATCGAGAAATTTACAATCTGCGAAACTGCTTCATCTTGAGAAAACTTCTTTACATTTGGTATAAAAGACATTATGCACTCCATCAGGTGCAGCTCCTTCAAACTCTTTATTGCATCATCCAAATCATCTCCAGACGCTTCAAGTTCAAATAAAGTAGGTGATTAAAGCAAACATGGAAAAATAAAGTAGTGTAAGGAAATAACAAATTTCTTGCTAGAGAACATCATATTCTTGGGGTGCTGCTGTCATTAACTATCAGTATAATAGCAGAAATCCTTATATCGTCTCAAAATGAGCATACAATTAATTTATATGTTCCAGCTTATGTTCTCTGGACCAAGAGAAAATAATTATGGAGATGAAACATAATCAAATCAGCTTGAATTCTATTTATATGGTTTACATATGACAGAATCCCATTTTATATGGTCTATTTGTGCAATTGTATGGCTAATGTAAAGAACAGTGATTTGAAGAGTAGGAGAGACGGAGAATATGTGTCTATCAATCTAGTTCAGGAAAAGCAAAACATGGAGCTACAAAAATCAGTAAAAAAAAGCAGCAACACGAAACAGTTTCAGTTGCCTAGTTCATAAGATAGATTTCATCGTTTTTAGACATGAAACAGGCTGGATTACCTTCGGAGAACTATATGCTGGCATGTCACTTGCCTTCACATGTTCCTTTTCCGTCAGATTGCAACAAACTACACAAGAAAAATTCAGGAGCCCGCCACTGTCCACCACATCAGGGCATCCATTGCTTCACAGGGCACCACCTTGGTGGGAATCGAAGGCTTGTAGCTCGCAGGTCTGCAGGGCATTGTCTGCCGGCAGGAAGGACAGCACACGCCATAGGAGCTCGTCGGGGAGGTCGCGAAAGTGGTCTGGTCTCTGTCACTCGTCGCAAAGTCTTCTCCTTTTTTTCACCGAAAAAATGTAAACAAAGTCTTCTCCTTTTTTTCATATAAAAAAATTAGCTGACCGGAAGGGCGTTTGCTACTGCTAGAGCTGGAACCAATTAGTATAATGGATTGTATAATTATAATGGTGATCCATTGCACAGGACAACTATGATTCTGTCATCCAAAACTAAAGACACACGCACAAACACACACACACACACACACACACTTTGCTCCGGTTTCAGGGCATCCAAAACAGAGAGAGGCACTGATGTGTGAGTGGTATTAGCAAGCAAGCAAGCACACACAGTGGCGGATCCAGGATTAACTCTAACACCGGGCCCAAAAATATTAACACCATGAATTTTTTTTAATTGACTCAAGTCCAGGCTTCATCATAGTTTTTATGTGTACTGCTCAAGTCCAGGCTTCATCATAGTTTTTATTTTTTACATGTAAAATAGCTAGCTAGCTTTGTTCTTAAGTCCAACTACTAGGAAGGAGCATTAAACTAATACAGCCCAACTAGTTAGCTAATTAACAAGTGTAGCTGATAATAGTACTAGGAGTAGTACAAATTTTGTTACGTAGTTCATATTTATTTCAGACATCGACAGTCTTCAAAATGCTATATTATCTTCGTGTGCTAACTATCCAATCTAAGAGAATTTGACCTGAAAGAAATTGCTTCTCCGATGTGTTCAGACATACATAAACACATACCTTGCTGCAGTTTGGCAGACTGCAGCAGCTTCATCTTCTCGCTAATTCTATCATTTATCCTCTCAGTAATGATGGATGGGGTCGCCTTGGAAGCGGAGGAGCAGACCCCTCCTGCCCCTCCTCCTCAAGCAGGACAGGTCTACCGGCTAGGTGCGCCCCTTCTTCTCCTCGGGCAGGATGGATCCTGCGCCCTGCTGCCGTCGTCGTCCCGTCCCGTCCGCGCCATGATGACCTGCAGCAAAGTGAAGGATAAGGGGTGAAGGTGAGGTGGGGAGGGTGGATCCGGGCGAGGAAGGAGTGGAAGTACTAACCGCAGCCACGCCGGTGACGGATCCGGCGAGCTCTGGCCTCACCGTCGCCGGTTGTGGCGTATTCCGGCCAAGATGGGAGGCGCCCGAAACCATAGCCATGGGGTTGGGGAGAGGTCTTGAGCGCCGGATCTGGGTGGAGGGGACGGCGGAGGAGGACGACGAGCACAGGGGACGGCGGCCGGGATGGCCGGAGCACGCCGGAGGAGGACGACGAGCGCGCCGGCGATTTCTATCGCGAGTGCGGTGGGGAATCGGGGTCGAGCACGAGAGAGAGAGGGGAGAGAGTGAGAGAGAGAGACTGATGGGTGGGGTCGGGTCTTTGACCCAGGCTAGTAATGGCGCACCACGCAGAGTGCGCCATTGCTATTTGACCCAGGTTAGTAATGGCGCATCACGCAGAGTGCGCCATTGCTATTTTTCCCCGGCCTGGACATGCATGTGAATAGGTGCATATCAATGGCGCACTTCGCGTCGGTGCGCCACTGTTACCTAAAATAGCAGTGGCGCACCTGGCAATAGTGCGCCACTGGTAAGCCTGGGGAGGGGGGTGGATCCAGGAAAAAAGTAGCAATGGCGCACTCCTACTTTGGTGCGCCATTAGTAAAAAAATAGCAATGGCGCACCTACAACTGGTGCGCCATTGCTATATAGCAGTGGCGCACCACATCTATAGTGCGCCACTAATGTTGATATTAGGGATAGCCCTTTTTCTAGTAGTGACACATTTCTCCAAAATTCCACCTTGGTGGCCCCGTATATCAATGTACACAAGAATATTCTACGCTCTAAACACCCGGAGCAGTCTGACGACTGGATTACACGTGAACACATGGGGACTTTCAGCGGTTGGTTGCAAACACATCTCATGAATGACGACAGTGTTGGAGATGAGCTGTACTTGTTGTCCAAGTCACCATCTTCGACTATATTGACTTTCAAAGGGTACGAGATTAATGAGAACACATTTTACATGATCGCCCAAGATAAAAAGAGCACCAACCAAAACATTGGTGTCCGCTTTGATGCAACAAACAACAATAGGGAAAAGGACACATATTATGGTTACATAGAGGAGATATGGGAACTTGACTATGGACGTGATTTTAAGATCCCTTTTTTTCGGTGCAAATGGGTCATTCTAACAGGGGTTAAGGTAGACCCTAAGTACAGAATGACAACAGTGCATCTCAACAATCTTGGGTACATAGAGGAACCATTCGTCCTAGCCAATGATGTGGCGCATGTTTTCTATGTGAAGGACATGTCTACCAAACCGAAAAAAGGAAAGATAAGGAAGCGAATACATCATACGGTGAGCCAAAGAGCCACATAGTTCTTTTAGGGAAAATAAACATCGTGGGAGTGGAGGACAAGACAGACATGTCAGAAGATTATGAAAAGTTTCATGAAATTCCTCCCTTCACAGTGAAGACTGACCCAAGCATCCTGTTAAATGATGAAGATTGTGCATGGTTACGGCACAAAGGGACGCGAAGAAGAAGTTTTATGCCCCAAGATTCTACTCTGGGATGTGATCGGCTTCACCGTCATCACTTTCTTCTCTAGTGAGTAGCCGAGATAGGCCAGTTTGTACACGAAGTGCATCCAGTTTTTGTCGTAACCCTCTCAACTTTTTAGCACATGCTATGTGTGTGAAATGATGATACCATGCCAAGGTTCGACCTTTTCAGAGTTCATTTGTACTGCTTTTCCATTTCACAGTCATTCAGCGCAAAAAAATCATTAAATGCATGAAAAATAGCAAATGAAGTTAGAAAGGGTTAAAATTTGAGTATGTGGCTTTGAATGGTGCATATTGAATGCATAAAAATTCTAGAGTTGAAATAAGTTTAAAAAATGAAATGCCTTGGTAACAGATGAGTTTTCGTCCGAAACCATGATACTTCGAAGGAGATGGTCCAGTTTCTACACGAAGTGCATCCAGTTTTTGCCGTAACCCTCCCAACTTTTTAGCACATGCTATGTGGGTGAAATGATGATACCATGCCAAGTTTTAACCTTTTCAGAGTTTATTTGTAGTGCTTTTCAATTTCAAGGTCAATTAGCTCAAAAAAATCATTAAATGCATGAAAAATAGAAAATGAAGTAAGTAAGGGTTAAAATTTGAGGATGTGGCTTTGAATGGTGCATATTAAATGCACAGAAAATCTGGAGTTGAAATAAGTTTAAAAAAATGAAATGCCTTTGTAAAAGATGAGTTTTCGTCCGAAACCATCATACTTCGAAGGAGATGGTCCAGTTTGTACACGAAGTGCATCCGGTTTTTGCCGTAACCCTCTCAACTTTTTAGCACATGCTATGTGGCTGAAATGATGATACCATGCCAAGTTTCAACCTTTTCAGAGTTCATTTGTAGTGCTTTTCAATTTCAGGGTCATTTAGCTCAAAAAAATCATTAAATGCATGCAAAATAGCAAATGAAGGTAAGGGGTTGAAATTTGAGGATGTGGCTTTAAATGGTGCATATTGAATGCACAAAAAGTCTGGAGTTGAAATAAGTTTTAAAAATGAAATGCCTTGGTAACAGATGAGTTTTCGTCCGAAACCTTGATACTTCGAAGGAGATGGTCCAGTTTGTACACAAAGTGCATCTAGTTTTTGCTGTAACCATCTCAACTTTTTAGGACATGCTATGTGGGTGAAATTATGATACCATGCCAAGTTTCAACCTTTTCAGAGTTCATTTGTAGTGCTTTTCAATTTCAGGGTCATTTAGCTCAAAAAAATCATTAAATGCATGAAAAATAGCAAATGAAGTAAGTAAGGGTTGAAATTTGAGGATGTGGCTTTGAATGGTGCATATTGAATGCACAAAAAGTCTAGAGTTGAAATAAGTTTAAAAAAATGAAATGCCTTTGTAACCGTTCTGCTTAGAAAAACAAAACAAGAAAGAGAAAATAGACCTTTCGTCCCAGTTGTTATCACCAACCGGGACTAAAGGTCCCTTCCCACGCGTAATTTGTCCACCGAAAAGGAGACCTTTAGTCCCGGTTGGTGGCTCCAACCGGGGCTAAAGGTCTGAGCCCCCACGCGGGAGAATGACCTTTAGTCCCGGTTGGTGATACCAACCGGGACTAAATGACTCTTTAGTCCCGGTTGGTGCCACCAACCGGGACTAAAGGTCTCTGCTATATAACCCCCCACCCTTCGTGTCCCGGTGCAAGCCACCGTCCGGGACATCCAGAACGCCGCCAGGTTGCTCGATCGTTGTTCCCGTCCTCAGCTCCGCTGGCGAACGCCTACGACGCCGGCCGTCCCGTCCAGTCTGGCGCCATCACCGACCCCCTCTCCCTCCGCGCGCTGTGGTGAGCTCTTCTTCCCCCTTGGCGCCGTCCAGCCGACCCCTTCTCCTCCCCGCGTTCCCTCCGTGCTCGCACCGCCGTCGCCAAGTACGACAGATCGAGCGCATGCTGCTTCCGGCCGCCGTGTGCTTCCTCTCCTCGCGCCATAGGCTCTTGCCGCTGCTCTGATGATGAGATTTTTGTGCTGCGTGCAACTGTGATGATGAATTTTTTTGTGTTAAAAAGAGACATTTTCTTGTATTAAAAGAGACATTTTCTTGTATGTAGATAAGTGTAGATAAGTGTAGATAAGTTGTATATATGTTCTATATATGTTGTATTAAAAGAGTCATTTTCTAGTATGTAGACATTTTCTTATATGTAGATAAGTGTATATAAGCCATATATATTGGGTTGTTACTTATAGTTCTAGATAAGTGTAGATAAGTTGTATATATGTTGGAAATAATGTAGTCAAGTATCCCCTATGTTTGTACACACTCATGTGACGTGATGGTTATTTCTTTACGATATTGTCATTATGATGGAAAAAAATCTGAAGGGTACGCAATATCGAGGGGTATAGATGTGGGATCGGAGCAGTATATGGCCTGTTTGCCGCGATAGGCAGAGGAGGGGGTCAGCAGTAGCAAATTAGGGCAAGCATATTCCCATCTGGTTTGACTGCATGAGCATGTATTACTAGGGAAAACCCTAACAGTAGTGCCGGGGGACGCGATATCGATAATGATAAGATTTGTGAGGAGTCCACGACGATCGTTGTTGAGACCCTCACGATCGCCACAGGAGTCCCCGACGATCGCCGGCGATTACTGTTTCATTTTAAGTGTATTTCAATGTAGTGAATTTTACTCTTATCTCGTCAATGTTTATAAGTTCTAAAAGTTTATTCTCGCATAGGAATTGGTTTATAAGTTTGAGTGGGAATTTGTTTATAAGTTGTAAAAGTTTATTCTCGCATCAGAATTTTTATATTAAATAGTTGTAAAAGTTTATTAAATAGTTGTAAAAGTTTATTAAATAGTTGTAAAAGTTTATTAAATTTGAGTAGGAATTTGTTTATAAGTTGTAAAAGTGCCGGTGATTACTATATAGTTGTAAAAGTTTATTAAATATGAGTAGCATAATAAAATGATAATTATTGCATAGGCATTTGTTTTCATAAGAATTTGTTCTCGACGTCGATGATGCCCGTCTCGCATCCTCGTCGTCGACTTGGCGGTGACAACTTGCTTGAGAGGCGCCATGTCCGGGACTGGGCTCCGCCGGGCTGGCACTGGGTGGTGCTAGCTTCCGGGGCGCGCAGCATGGTGAGGAATCGGGCTCCCATCGTCGACCCGGAGCTTCTTTGGTGGCGGTCGCATGGGCCACTATTGGTGCGGAGGCAGCCGGCCCCCACGGAGAAGGTACGTCGCCGTGTCAGGGAGGAGGACGAGCACGTCCGTCGCTACATGCTTGCGTTGGACGTCAGGTTCTCCAATACCTGGCAGGTTCTTCAGGGATCTCACCCGAGCTATGATCCAGTGATGGTTCCTTCTCTTTGGGTGTCCACGGCCCGCGCCTCAGGAACCGCGAGTCAACTGGATTATTCAATAGTATTCGAGCTGTATTAGTGATATTATATGATAATATTCGAGATGTATTAGTGAAAATATTCGACATGTATTAGTGATATTATTTGATAATATTCGATGATGCATTAACTGGATTATTCGAGATGTAATAGTGATAATATATGATGAATACTAAATTGTTTTATCTTTCATCTGGATTAGTTAAGCTATGGACGATAGTGGCAGAGACCGTGAAGAGGATCTCTTCAGGATGATACGCTCCCAAAACCCAGAGATTGAACTAGATGACGGCTGACAATAGCTAAACGAGTCCGGTGAGGGAATTGAGGAAGAACCAAGAGACGAAGGGCACACAAACAATGATGGCGAAGGAAATGTTCTTCAATTAACAAAGTCCGGCGAGGTATATATATAAATATATATAAGGCCTCTGGTGATCATTACATGTATTAATTGATTTGTGTACATACATATATATATATATTAACGAATCTTTCTTCTTTTAGCCCTTCGGATCGAGCAAATCTTCTACAAGGGTAAAATGAGGCCCGGCCAAAAAATTACCCGATGGCATAAAGTACAACATCGATGAAATCAAAGCAGATGGCGAACCGATTGCTCCTAAAGAGAATGCGAACAAATTTATACGTCAATGCACAGTTATTGTTAGGGACCAAATCCCGATCACCATTCAAGAATGGAATAAGCCAAAGGAAGATCGAGGAGTTAGTTTTGTCGACGAAAGAGCAAAAAATACGCTTTGGGATACGCTCATGTCACATTTCACCCTACCAGAGGGTTTCACAGATCTCCAACGGGAGAAAGTCAAGAAGTGTGCTCTAAAGAAGATGGCCACACAATTCCAGACTTGGAAGAAAATATTATGGGCCAACTACGTCAATGGAGGAAAGAAGACTCCAGAATTCAAAGGAACACTAGTGAGTGCAAAAGACCATTGAGACTTATCTGTGCAGTTCATGGAATCAGAAGCATCTAAGGAACGGTCGAGAATAAACAAGATAAATGCTGACAAAAAAAGTTTCACCATGTTCTGGGGCTAGGTGGCTACAAGACTGGTTGCCTAAGTGGGATGAATCTGAGGAAAAGATGACTGCTGCAGGGGTCACTCCAAAAATAGTGGGTTGGCCCGACAGGTGGATGACTTGGTTTTACGCGCATTGGGGAAAGTTGGACCCAAAGACAGGGGGGATTATTGAACTTGCAAGTCTTAAAGAAGCCTCGGACACTTTACTTTAAGCATTAGAAGAGGCTCTAACGGGGGCGTTCGAGCCCGAGAGAGAGAACGATGAGCTTACACGCGCCCTCAAGAATCCTGAACACCCGGGATGAACACGAGGCAAAGGCGTTGTTCCGTGGGCTAAGGGGTTTGCGGAGTGGAATGACACTTACACAAGTCGTGCAAGAAAGAAGAAGCAGGATGCACACCGGGTTCAAAAGTTCGAACGCGCTGTCATGCGGCAGCAGGAGCAGATCGACACACTTAGCCAGCAAAGGGCGTCTCAGCGGCAGGATGAGCAACCAGATCCAGCATTGGATAGTACCATCCCATCTATGCCGAAAAGCAGCGTGGGTTCCATGGGGGTCCCGGCCGATGATCCACTACTGGCTTGCTACCCCGTGGATGATTTCCAAGAGACGACAACTTGTGAGCTACACCTGAAAATGAAGAACATATCCATGCAGGTGGCGAACGGCTTTGCTTTACCGAATGCACCTGAAGCAACCATCCACGGAAATCCGATTCCACCTGGCTATGCTCGTGTCGGGGTGGATGAAGTTCTGTCAGGATATGACTCACTAGATCTTGACTTTCATGGAGGCCAAGGGGAGCAGACACTGGGAGAAGCCATACGTGGTCTCATTGTATGGAGATAGGAATGCATTGTGTGTCCAAAATCGATGCCAAGGCCACCGACTCCTCCTACAAGTCCATCGCATCAGCCGACTCCAACCCACCTCAAGACGGAGCGCAGCGCGAGTCCGCCGCATCAGCCAAATCCACCCAACCCGAGACGGAGCCTAGCGCGAGTCCGCTATATCGATCTCCGCCGCGTCAGCCGACTCCAAAGCGGAAGAGAGCACCAAAGAAGAAACCCGAGCCTCGTGCCAAAAAGAAGTTAGCTTACGAGATGACTGAGGAGGAAAACAATGCCGAAGTGGCTGCCCAACTGCAGGCCCATTTTGGACCGAAACCACCCACGCCGCCAAAGGAGAAAATACCTGAGAAAGTCGTACAACACTTTGTGGATCTTGCTAAACCGGCTGTGGATCAAAAGTGATCATACTATGAATGCTCTATTAGCAAGTCATATTATCAACAAATAAATTAGCAGTTGAGCGTTACAGGTAGTAATAAATGTGTGGAAAATGTTCCCCAGCTCGGAGAACAGGCAGTGCAATCGATACCCCCGCTGAAGGTGAGTACCGATAAGGCGGTAACCGACGCTAATAGAGAGATGGCTAGAGAGATGGGTATCACTGTTGAACAACTCCTAGGCATGAAGGAAGTCCCCACTATCGATGAGAAGGAACTAGCAAGGAAATATGTCCCCGGGGAACCTCTGGTCAGTCCTGACGAGGAGAAGCTTCTATCAACGCAAATGCACAATTTGCATGAGTGGTACCTGAGAGAAATAAAGGTGGGGCGAGAGAGCCTCATGGTGAAAGTCAAGCCAGAGCATTACTGCCATGAAAAAGATGTGTGGATTGAAAATGAAGAATTGTTTCAGTTATTCAATCAAGATGCACTCGACAAATCTCTCATCAGTTGCTATTGTCTGTAAGAGATTTCTTTGTGTAATTTAAGTCTCTAGCTTAGCTCGTTCATTGCCTGTAATTATCCTCACTATATTCTTTTGTGTGGTATTATGTAGAATGAAGATTTTTGAATTGAAAAGTGATGGAGTCTATGGCATTAGGTTCATTGACCCAAATACCGTTAATGAAGAGGTGTTAAATAAGTACAAACAAGACACAAAGAATAGCTTGCTAATGTTTTTGAAGGAGCTAAATACCAAACCAGAAATACTACTTCCTTACAACTTCAGGTGAGTGAGTGTTACTGTCTCGTACTACAAATTCTATTTTTGCTTACTCGATTTTAACTGTAGTTGATGAGTTATGCATGCCCTCTTATACAAACATGTGCGCGGATACCACTGGATCCTGCCAATCATTAGAGTTGACGAGGGAACTGTTGAAGTACTGGACTCACTAGGTAAAGACCCTGAAGAATAAAAAAGCCTGTTTTTGATGCTCAACAGGTAATTTCAATCATTATCGCACTATGTCGGCCTCTTTAGTTCATTTCCTAATATCATGTAATTAATAACTCCTCTATTCATTTTCTTTGTCGGGCAGGGTTTGTGAAAAAGTTCACCAAAGAGATTGTCGGTGAATGGAAATCACACCTGAAATGGCGATTGATACGTCCATTTTGCATCATGATTTCCTACTGTTATTTATTATGTTTTGTCAAATAATAATGCTTTAAGGAGTGATTCTAATGCCTTTTCTCTCATAATATGCAAGGTTTACACAAAGAGGGATAATACCGGCAGCTGGAATTCTGGACCTGAAAAAAGCACATGAGAGATACCTATTCTTCTCAACTCCAATGAAGCTGAAATTTTACGGAGATTATTTTTGGAATAAATAAAAAATACTAGAGCAAAACACTACCGGAGGGGGCCACCCTGGTGGGTTGTGGCCTCCTCGGCCTACCTCCGGTGCCCATCTTCTGGTATATAGTCACATTTGACCTAGAAAAAAAATAAGAGGAGGACTTTGGGCAGGAGCACTTTTGCCCTCCGGCGGAGCGATTCCGCCGGGGGAACTTCCCTCCCGGAGGTGGAAATTGAAGCCATCGTCATCACCAACACCCCTCTCATCTTTGGGAGGACAATCTTCATCAATATCTTCAACAACACCATCTCCTCTCAAACCCTAGTTCATCTCTTGTGTTCAATCTTTGTACCGGAACCTCAGATTGGTACCTGTGGGTGACTAGTAGTGTTGATTACCTTGCATAGTTGATTACTATATGGTTTATTTGGTGGAAGATTATATGTCCAGATCCATTATGCTATTCAATACCCCTCTGATCTTGAGCATGTTTATTATTTGTGAGTAGTTACCTTTGTTCTTGAGGTCATGGGAGAAGTCATGTTGCAAGTAATCATGTGAATTTGATATGTGTTCGACATTTTGATGATATGTATGTTGTGATTCCCTTAGTGGTGCCATGTGAACCTCGACTACATGACACTTCACCATTAATGGGCCTAAGGGAATGCATTGTGGAGTAGTTATTAGATGATGGGTTGCTAGAGTGACAAAAGCTTAAACCCTAGTTTATGCGCTACTTCGTAAGGGGCTGATTTGGATCCAAACATTTAATGCTATGGTTAGATTTTATCTTAATACTTTTCTCGTAGTTACAGATGCTTGCAAGGGGGTTAATCATAAGTGGGAGGTTGTTCAAGTAAGAACAGCACCCAAGCACCGGTCCACCCACATATCAAATTATCAAATTAGCGAACACGAATCAAACCAACATGATAAAAGTGATTAGATGAAATTCCCGTGTACCCTCAAGAACAATTTGCCTATTACTAGAGATTGTTCCAGCCTGTCCTTTGTGACAAAAGGATTGGGCTACCTTGCTACACCTTATTTACCATTACCGTTACTTGCTCGTTACCAATTATCTTGCTATCAAACTATCTGTTACCTACAATTTCAGTGCTTGCAGAAATTTCCTTGCTGAAAACCGCTTGTCATTTCCTTCTACTCCTCGTTGGGTTCGACACTCTTAATTATCGAAAGGACTATGATTAATCCCCTATACTTGTGGGTCATCAAAACTCTTTTCTAGCGCCGTTGCCGGGGAGTGAAGCGCTCTTGGTAAGTGGAAATCGGTAAGGAAAAACTTATACTATGTGATGAAATTTATTGCTACTTGCTTCTATGGAAAACAATCCTTTGAGGGGTTTGTTCGGGGTATCTTCACCTCGACCGGAACCACAATTAGTTGCCCCTCAACCTACTGCACCTACTGAAAATATTGGTTATGAAATTCCTTCGGGTATGGTAGAACAACTGCTTGCTAAACCTTATGCAGGAGATGGAATTGAACATCCTGATATGCACCTATTATATGTGAACGAAATTTGTGGATTATTTAAGCTTGCAGGTTTACCCGGAGATGACATTAAGAAGTAGGTTTTCCCTTTATCTTTGAAGGGAAAAGCATTGACATGGTATAGGCTATGTGATGATCTTGGATCGTGGAACTAGAATCGTTTGCAATTGGAATTCCACCAAAAGTTTTATCCCATGCATCTAGTTCATCGTGATCGGAATTATATATATAATTTCTGGCCTCGTGAAGGAGAAAGCAGCGCTCTAGCTTGGGGGAGGCTTAAGTCAATGTTATATTCATGTCCCAATCATGACATTCCGAGAGAAGTTACGATACGTCTCCAACGTATCTATAATTTTTGCTTGTTCCATGATGTTATATTATCATTCTTGGATGTTTTACAATCATTTTACAACAACTTTATATCATTTTTTGGGACTAACCTATTGACATAGTGCCAAAGTGCCAGTTGTTGTTTTTGCTTGTTTTTTTACTTCGCAGAAAATCAATACCAAACGGAGTCCAATCGCGACGAAACTTTTTGGAGATTTTTTCTGGACTAGAAGACACCTAGTGAGCCAAAGAAGTGCCGGGGGAGTGGGCCGAGGAGACTACAACCCACCAGGGTGCGCCAGGGGGGCCCCGGCGCGCCCTGATGGGTTGTGCCCTCCTCGAGGCCCCTCTGCAACACTTTCCATGCTAGATGTGTTATTCTCAAGATGAGTGTTTATTCACTTGTCATTGCATGAGAGTGCGGCAGTAATAGGGATGACCATTCCCAAAATGAAAAAGGAAAAACATATTTACTTTTTGTTGTCAAATAACAAATTCCTTGGAAAGTGTTGGTATGGAAGGCAACCGTGGATACGGCCCGCCATGGAAAGTGAAAGTTTGGTGGAAAAAGGAATAAACTTTATTTTCTGTTTGGGAACCGCCTATGATATATCTAGCATGGAAAGTATTGTGAGCTACTTTGTCATTTTCCTTGACAGGAAAAGCATGCCACCCAAAATATTTTCTCTTTCTCAATTTAAACCTTGAGATCTGGCACCTCTACAAATCCCTACTTCCCGCTGCAAAGGGCCTATCTATTTACTTTATGCAATTTTTATTTTTACTTCGAGTCTCCATCTTCTCTTACAAAGCACCAACTAGGGGGCACTATGATCGTACTTGAGCATTGGGCATAGCTAATATTTGAATGTGTTTCATGAATGGATCAATGCTTGAGCATGATGGGCTAGGGATAACTTTCTTTAGTGTTGATATTTTGAAAGACATGGTTGCTTGTTGACATGCTTGAGCATTGAAGTCATTATGTTAAAACTAGACTATTCCTTTGAATCCTTTACAAGTCCAAATGTCCATGCTATACAAAAGAAAAGAATATGAGACAAACATGTTAGGCAACATTCCACATCAAACATTCTGTTTTTATAATTTACCTACTCGTGGACGAGTAGGAATTAAGCTTGGGGATGCTGATACGTCTCCAACGTATCTATAATTTTTGCTTGTTCCATGCTGTTATATTATCATTCTTGGATGTTTTACAATCATTTTATAACAACTTCATATCATTTTTTGGGAATAACCTATTGACATAGTGCCAAAGTGCCAGTTGCTGTTTTTGCTTGTTTTTTACATCGCAGAAAATCAATACCAAACGGAGTACAATCGCGACGAAACTTTTTGGAGATTTTTTCTGGACCAGAAGACACCCAGTGGGCCAAAGAAGTGCCAGGGGAGTGGGCCGAGGAGACCACAACCCACCAGGGCGCGCCAGGGGGGCCCCGATGCGCCCTGATGGGTTGTGGTCTCCTCGAGGCCCCTCTCCACCGCCTCTGATGCCTATAAATTTCCAAATATTCCAAAAACCCTAGGGGAGTCGACGAAACACAATTCCAGCCACCGCAAGTTCCAGAACCTCGAGATCCAATCTAAACACAATCACGGAGGGGTTCATCTTCCTCATAGGTGCCCCTCCGATGATGCGTGAGTAGTCCACCATAGACCTACGAGTCCGTAGGCAGTAGCTAGATGGCTTCCTCTCTCTCTCTCTCTCTTATGATTCTCAATACAATGGTCTCTTGGAGATCTATTTGATGTAAACTTTTGCGGTGTGTTTGTTGGGATCCGATGAATTTTGAGTTCATGATCAGTTTCTATCAATGAATATTATTTGAGTCTTCTTTGATCTCTTATATGCATGATTACTTATAGCCTCGTATTTCTTCTCTGAATCTTTGGTTTAGTTAGGCCGACTAGATCGATTTTTCTTGCCATGGAAAGAGGTGCTTTGTCATGGGTTCGATCTTGCTGTGTTCTTTCCCAGTGAGAGAAGGGGCAGCAAGACACGCATGTATCATTGCTATTAAGGATAACAAGATGGGGTCTATTCCTACATGAATAGATCTTGTCGTCATCGTTCTTATTGCATTACTCCATTTTTCCATGAACTTAATACACTAGATGCATGCTGGATAGCGGTCGATGTGTGGAGTAATAGTGGTAGATGCAGGCAGGAGTCGGTGTACTTATCTTGGACGTGATGCCTATATAATGATCATCGCCTTGGATATCGTCATGACTATTCGATTTTCTATCAATTGCCCAACAGTAATTTGGTCACCCATCGTGCGCTATACTCATGAGAGAAGCCACTAGTGAACCCTACGGCCCTCGGGTCTACTTTTCCAACATATTGCTTTCCGATCTACCTTTTTGCAATCTTTGTTTTCAAATCTACAAAACCAAAAACCCAAAAAAATATTGCTGCATATTTGCTCTTTTTATTTTGTGTTCTTGAGAGATCTATCTCTCCTATCTATCACTACCTAATCTATCTTTTTACCATAGAGAGATTGACAACCTCTCTTTCGCGTTGGGTTGCAAGTATTTGTTGTTTGTGTGCAGGTGTTGCTTATTGGGTGGTGGTGATCCTCCAACTGGTTCGATAACCTTTGTTTCATAACTAAGGGAAATACTTACCGTCGCTGTGCTGCATCATCCCGTCCTCTTTGGGGAAATACCAACGCAGTCTCAAGCCACGTAACTTCCCTCTGCGAAGGGACTATCTTTTACTTTTATGCAAGAGTCAAAGTATTCTTCCCTATTCCTTTCTACTTTTTCTTTTTGCAAGAATCACGTGGTGAGGAAAGATCTAGGCACATATATCCAGTTGGATATGAGTGGGCATGAGTTATTATTATTGACATCACCCTTGAGGTGAATACGTTGGGAGGCAAAACTATAAGCCCCTATCTTCCTATGTGTTCGGTTGAAACTTTTTGTTCATGGGTATGCCGTGAGTGTTAGCAACCATAGAAGACTAAATGATGGTTGAGTATGTGGACTTGCCAAAAGGCTCTGACATGAGACCCTTCCTGAAAATATGATGAACTGTAGTTGCAAAGTTCACTGAGAACATAGTTTGTTTGTTTTCAATAAGGTTTATGCTTCATACTTCTATGTTGTGATGAATTGTTACTTGTTCATGAGAAGTTATATGATAAAAATGTATTGAATAGGTTTTGTAATAGAGTTTGTTGTTGTTATAATAATAAGAATGATGCTTCTATGTCCGTATTTTGTTTATCGACACCTCTGTCTAAAACCATGTGGACATGCTTTTCAATATCGGCTTTCGCTTGAGGACCAGCGAGGTCTAAGCTTGGGGGAGTTGATACGTCCATTTTGCATCATGATTTCCTACTATTATTTATTATGTTTTGTCAAATAATAATGCTTTAAGGAGTGCTTCTAATGCCTTTTCTCTCATAATATGCAAGCTTTACATAAAGAGGGAGAATACCGGCAGCTGGAATTCTGGACATGAAAAAAGCACATCTGAGATACCTATTCTGCACAACTCCAATGAAGCTGAAATTTTATGGAGATTATTTTTGTAATAAATAAAAAATATTGGAGCAAAAAAGTACCGGAGGGGGCCACCCTGGTGGGCATAACCCACCATGGCACGCCAGGCTCCCCGGGGCGCGCCCTGGTGGGTTGTGGCCACCTCGGCCAACCTCCAGTGCCCATCTTCTGGTATATAGTCACATTTGACCTAGAAAAAAATAAGAGGAGGACTTTCAGGATGAAGCGTCACCGCCTCGAGGCGAAACTTCGGCAGGAGCACTTTTGCCCTTTGGCGGAGCGATTCCGCCGGGGGAACTTCCCTCCCGGAGGGGGAAATCGAAGCCATCGTCATCTCCAACACCCCTCTCATCCTTGGGAGGCCAATCTTCATCAACATCTTCAACAGCACCATCTCCTCTCAAACCCTAGTTCATCTCTTGTGTTCAATCTTTGTACCGAAACCTCAGATTGGTACCTGTGGGTGACTACTAGTGTTGATTACCTTGCGTAATTGATTACTCTATGGTTTATTTGGTGGAAGATTATATGTTCAGATCCATTATGCTATTCAATACCCCTCTGATCTTGAGCATGTTTATTATTTGTGAGTAGTTACCTTTGTTCTTGAGGTCACGGGAGAAGTCATGTTGCAAGTAATCATGTGAATTTGATATGTGTTCGATATTTTGATGATATGTATGTTGTGATTCCCTTAGTGGTGTCATGTGAACGTCGAATACATGACAATTCACCATTCGTGGGCCTAAGGGAATGCATTGTGGAGTAGTTATTAGATGATGGGTTGCTAGAGTGACAGAAGCTTAAACCCTAGTTTATGCGCTACTTCGTAAGGGGCTGATTTGGATCCAAACGTTTAATGCTATGGTTAGATTTTATCATAATACTTTTCTCGTAGTTGCGGATGCTTGCGAGGGGGTTAATAATAAGTGGGAGTTGTTCAAGTAATAACAGCACCCAAGCACCGGTCCACCCACATATCTAATTATCAAAGTAGCGAAAACGAATCAAACCAACATGATAAAAGTGACTAGATGAAATTACCGTGTACCCTCAAGAACACTTTACCTATTACTAGAGATTGTTCTGGCTTGTCCTTTGCCATAAAAGGATTGGGCTACCATGCTGCAACTTATTTACCATTACCGTTACTTTCTCGTTGATGACCCACAAGTATAGGGGATCAATCGTAGTCCTTTCGATAAGTAAGAGTGTCGAACCCAACGAGGAGTAGAAGGAAATGACAAGCGGTTTTCAGCAAGGTAATTTCAGCAAGGTAACAGATAGTTTGATAGCAAGATAATTGGTAGCAATCAAGTAACGGTAACGGTAAACAAGGTGCAGCAAGGTAGCCCAATCCTTTTGAAGCAAAGGACGGGCCGGAACAATACCTAGTAATAGGCAAGGTGTTCTTGAGGGTACACGGGAATTTCGTCTAGTCACTTTTATCATGTTGGTTTGATTCGTGTTCGCTACTTTGATAATTTGATATGTGGGTGGACCGGTGCTAAGGTGATGTTCTTACTTGAACTAACAACCTAATTATGATTAACCCCCTCGCAAGAATCCGCAACTACGAGAAAAGTGTTAAGACAAAGTCTAACCATAGCGTTAAACATGTGGATCCAAATCAGCCCCTTACGAAGTAGCGCACAAACTAGGGTTTAAGCTTCTGTCACTCTAGCAACCCATCATCTAATAACTACTCCACAATGCATTCCCTTAGGCCCATGAATGGTGAAGTGTCATGTAGCCGACGTTCACATGACACCACTAAGGCAACCACAACATACATATCATCAAAATATCGAACACATATCAAATTCACATGATTACTCGCAACATGACTTCTCCCGTGACCTCAAGAACAAAGGTAACTACTCACAAATAATAAGAATGCTCAAGATCAGAGGAGTATTGAATAGCATAATGGATCTGAACATATAATCTTCCACCAAATAAACCATATAGTAATCAACTACGCAAGGTAATCAACACTACTAGTCACCCACAGGTACCAATCTGAGGTTCCGGTACAAAGATTGAACACAAGAGATGAACTAGGGTTTGAGAGGAGATGGTGATGTTGAAGATGTTGATGAAGACTATCCTCCGAAAGATGAGAGGGGTGTTGGTGATGACGATAGCTTTGATTTCCCCCTCCGGGAGGGAAGTTCCCCCGGCGGAATCGCTCCGCTGGAGGGCAAAAGTGCTCCTGCCCAAGTTCCGCCTCGAGGCGGCGGCGCTTCATCCCGAAAGTCCTCCTCTGATTTTTTCTAGGTCAAGAGAGACCTTATACCAGAAGATGGGCACCGGAGGTGGGCCAGGCTGGGCACAACCCATCAGGGCGCGCCAAGGGGGGCCTGGCGTGCCCTGGTGGGTTGTGCCCACCTGGACTCCGGTAGTTTCCATCTCCAGTATTTTTTATTAAATGTAAAAGTAATCTCCATAAAATTTCAGCTTCATTGGAGTTGTGCAGAATAGGTATCTCTGACGTGCTTTTCTTGGGACAGAATTCCAGCTGCCGGTATTCTCCCTCCATGTGTAAACCTTGCATATTATGAGAGAAAATGCATTAGAATCACTCCCCAAAGCTTTATTATTCAACAAAACAAAGTAAATAACAGTAGGAAATCATGATGCAAAATGGACGTATCAACTCCCCCAAGCTTATACCTCGCTTGTCCTCAAGCGAAAGCCGATATTGAAAAGCATGTCCACATGATTTGAGAGAGAGGTGTCGATAAAGACAAAATACGAACATAGAAGCATCATGCTTATTATCACAACAGCAATAAACTCTAACAAAGGAACTTATTTCAATACATTTTTATCATATAGCTTCTCATGAACAAGTAACAATTCATCACAACCTAGAAGTATGAAGCATAAACCATATTGGGAACCAACAAACTATGTTCTCAGTCAACTTTGCAACTACAATTCATCATATTTTCAGGAAGGGTCTCATGTTGGAGCCTTTTGGCAAGTCCACATACTCAACCATCATTTAGTCTTCTATGATTGCTAACTCTCACGGCATACCCATGAACAAAAACCGGACACGTAGGAAGATAGGGGCTTATAATTTTGCCTCCCAACTCACTCACCTCAAGGGTGATGTCAACAATAATAACTCATGCTCACCCATATCCAATTGGATATATGTGCCTAGATCTTTCCTCACCACATGATGCTTGCAAAAGAAAAAGTAAATAGGAATAGGGAAGAATACTTTGACTCTTGCATAAAAGTAAGTGCATAAAAGTAAAAGATAGGCCCTTCGCAGAGGGAAGCAGAGGTTTTCATGCGCTTATTGGTTTGTATGCCCAATCCCTTAATGTAAAACAATGTCACGCTATATTGCCCCCTATGATAGCAACCTTTGTTATGCAGTTTGTTGCTTTTATTACTTTGCCATCATAAGTTCGTAAAGCGCTCAATTTTCTCTTACACTAATTGATTAAAACACTTTTAGAAGCAATTTTTATTGCCTTGTTGCACTGATGACAACTTACTTGAAGGATCTTACTCGATCCATAGGTAGGTATGGTGGACACTCAAAGAAAGAGTTTGGTTTGGTTTCTTGTATGCACAAGTAGTATCTCTACTTAGTGAGGAATTTTTGGCTAGCAAATATATTGGGCAAGCACCACATGTTAAAGGATCTATGACAATATAACGTCTATGTGGATATGAACAAACATAAATCATTACGTTGTCTTCCTCGTCCAACGTCAACAATTTTGACATATAATATTTGATGGGGGCTGACAATCATAAAAGATGTCCAAGATAGTGTATTTGCATGTGAATCTTCTCTTCCCTTATTAATTCTTTCATGAATTGCATCATTGACCAATGCTATGTTTGTCAATCTCCAATAAATTTTACTACTTATACTTTTCCTTATGTGATGTCATTAGTCACCATAAGATTACTATATGATTTTTTCATTTGTTTCTTTTCCTTTATTTGATTGCAACAAGAAAGTAGAGAGGCAAAAACTCAAACTAAACTTTATTATATAATTTTCACTCGATTACATAGATAGGTAAGCCATGGAACTAACACACGAAAATAGATGAAACTAAAACTTTATTCAAATAAAGCAAAGGGAAACTAAAGATAGAGCTAAAATAGGTGAAGGTGAATAAAAGTGGTGGTGATACGATACCGGGGCACCTCCCCCAAGCTTGGCTTAAGCCGAGGGGAGTGCCCGTACCCGTGTGCTCAAGTCTCCTTTGGTGGTGGTGATGAAGAAGGTGGAGGTGATGATGATGCCTTCTTCTTCAACTTATATTTAAGCATAAAGTTTCCCTCCCTTAGGTCATCATTGTCCAACTCAAGCTTTAATATCCTTTGGCATAGGGCATTCTTGCTCTTCTGCAGAAAACAAGACGGGATAAATTGGACCTTGGGTTTGTATCTTCTAGGGAGGCTTGATTTCTTGAATTCCGCATGCATATCATGAGGTTGAGGCAATGGATCGTCCTCTTCCTCGGAGCTGTCATCTTTTGTTTCCCGCATGGTAGCATCTTCTTCCTCCTCCGAGGTCCTTAGATAGGGGTAAATTGACCTAAAGATCTTCGGGTCTGGAACATAGGGATCAACATGGCTCTCCCCCTCCGAATCCTGAGACATCATATTTCTAGATCTGCTAGGGAAACAGCACAAAACAAGAACAGAGGATTTTTCTGTGATGCGGTCGTCAAAACAGTCGGGGGTATATATAGAGAAATTTTATTCTTGGGAAACAAGTATTTGGAAGGAAAACAGAGTCGGGAAGGCATCCGAGGTGGGCACAACCCACCAGGGCGCGCCCAGGGGTGCCTGGTGCGCCATGGTGTATCTGTTGGGGAACGTTGCATGGGAAACAAAAATTTTCCTACGCACACACAAGATCTATCCATGGTGATGAGCATCTACGAGAGGGAGAGTGAATCTACATACCCTTGTAGATCGCTAAGCGGAAGCGTTAAGAAACGCGGTTGATGTAGTCGAACGTCTCCGCGATCCAAATCGCAAGTCGTCCCTCGATCCAAGCACGATCCAGCGCCGAACGGACGACACCTCCGCGTTCAACACACGTACGGCTTGATGACGATCTCCGCCTTCTTGATCCAGCAAGAGGGAGCGGAGAAGAAGAAGAGTTCCAGCAGCACGACGGCGTGGTGATGTTGATGAAGAACTATTTCAGCAGGGCTTCGCCTAAGCACTACTGAAATTATGACGTAGGAGGAACTAGAGGTTGCCGGCACACGGCTTGGGGCAATCTAATGTGTCCCGTGTGCTAGCCCTGCCCCTCTATTTATATGTTGAGCCCAAGGGTCTAAACTTGGAGTAAAAGCCTCCTCCAAGTCGGTTTTGCCCGCACAAGGTCGGTTTGGCCCGCAGGGAAAGAGTCCAACTCGGATCCCTGCAGTACCGCGCACAAGCGGTAGTACCGCTTCAAACAAGCGGTAGTACCGCTTGGGCGGTAGTACCGCTTCACACAAGCGGTAGTACCGCTCGGGCGGTAGTACCGCTTCACACAAGCGGTAGTACCGCATACGCGGCAGCAAAACTACTTTTGCACTTTCCAATACCTCGTGGGCTTTTATCCCTTGGACCATATAAAGTGTTGCTGCACCCGAACACTTCGGTAAACATCCGGAACCCCTTCAAGTGAATTCCGGAACCCTTCCGGAAACCAAAACACTATTATCACATATATCAATCTTTACCTCCGGACTATTCCGGAGATCCTCGTCATGTCCGGGATCTTATCCGGGACTCCGAACAACTTTCGGTCACCAACAAAATAACTCAACTATACTAATCGTCACCAAACGTTAAGTGTGTAGACCCTGCGGGTTCGAGAACTATGTAGACATGACCGAGACACCTCTACGATCAATAACCAATAGCGGGACCTGGATGCCCATATTGGCTCCTACATATTCTACGAAGATCTTTATCGTTTGAACCTCTATGTCAAGGATTCAGTTAATCCCATATGCTGTTCCCTTTGTTCTTCGGTATGTTACTTGCCCGAGATTCGATCGTCGGTATCTCTATACCTAGTTCAATCTCGTTACCGGCAAGTCTCTTTACTCGTTCCGTAATACAAGATCCTGTGGCTAACTCTTTAGTCACTTTGCTTGCAAGGCTCATTGTGATGTTGTTTTACCGAGTGGGCCCTGAGATACCTCTCCGTCACACGGAGTAACAAATCCCAGTCTTGATCCATGCCAACCCAACAGACACCCTCGGAGATACCTGTAGAGCATCTTTATAGTCACCCAGTTACGTTGCGACGTTTGATACACACAAGGTATTCCTCTGGTGTCAGTGAGTTGCATGATCTCATGGTCATAGGAACAGATATTTGACATGCAGAAAACAATAGCAATAAACTGACACGATCATATGCTACGTTCGTAGTTTGGGTCTTGTCCATCACATCATTCTCCTAATGATGTGATCCCGTTATCAAATGACATCTCATGTCAATGGCTAGGAAACCTTAACCATCTTTGATCAACGAGCTAGTCAACTAGAGGCTTACTAGGGACACAGTGTTGTCTACGTACCCACACATGCATTTGAGTTTCCAATCAATACAATTATAGCATGGATAATAAACGATTATCATGAACAAGGAAATATAATAATAACTAATTTATTATTGCCTCTAGGGCATATTTCCAACAGTCTCCCACTTGCACTAGAGTCAATAATCTAGTTCACATCACTATGTGATTTACATTGTAATGAATCGAACACCCATGCAGTTCTGGTGTTGTTCATGTTTAGCCCTTGGAAGAGGTTTAGTCATCGGATCTGCAACATTCAGATCCGTGTGTACTTTGCAAATATTTATGTCGTCCTCCTTGATGTAATCGCGGATGGAATTGAAGCGTCGCTTTATGTGTCTGGTCCTCTTGTGAAATCTTGGTTCCTTGGCTAGAGCAATGGCACCAGTGTTATCACAAAACAGAGTCATTGGGTTAAGCGCACTAGGCACTACTCCAAGATCTGTCATGAACTCCTTCATCCAGACACCTTCCTTCGCCGCCTCCGAGGCTGCGATGTACTCCGCTTCGCATGTAGAATCAGCTACCACGCTTTGCTTGGAACTGCACCAGCTAACCGCACCCCCATTAAGAATAAACACGTATCCGGTTTGAGACTTAGAGTCATCCGGATCAGTGTCAAAGCTTGCATCGACGTAACCCTTTACGACGAGCTCTTGATCACCTCCATAAACGAGAAACATGTCCTTAGTCCTTTTCAGGTACTTCAGGATATTCTTGACCGCCGTCCAGTGTTCCATTCCTGGATCACTTTGAAACCTTCCGACCATACTTATGGCAAGGCTGACATCGGGTCTTGTGCACAGCATTGCATACATAATAGAGCCTATGGCTGAAGCATAGGGGATGACACTCATCTTTTCTCTATCTTCTGCAGTCACTGGGCATTGAGTCTTACTCAACTTCACACCTTGCAAAACAGGCAAGAACCCCTTCTTGGACTGATCCATTTTGAACTTCTTCAAAATCTTATCAAGGTATGTGCTTTGTGAAAGTCCTATTAAGCGTCTTGATCTATCTCTATAGATCTTGATGCCTAATATGAAAGCAGCTTCTCCTAGGTCCTTCATTGAAAAACTCTTGTTCAAATATTCCTTCACGCTTTCCAACATTTCTATATTGTTTCCAATCAGCAATATGTCATCCACATATAATATTAGAAACGCTATAGAGCTCCCACTCACTTTCTTGTAAATACAAGCTTCTCCGTAAACTTGTACAAACTCGAACGCTTTGATTACCTCATCAAAGCAAAGATTCCAACTCCGAGATGCTTGCACCAGTCCATAAATGGATCGCTGGAGTTTGCAAACTTTGTCAGCATTCTCTGGATCGACAAAACCTTCTGGTTGCATCATATACAACTCTTCCTTAAGGAAACCGTTAAGGAACGCTGTTTTGACATCCATCTGCCAAATTTCATAATCGAAAAAGGCAGCTATTGCTAACATGATTCTGACGGACTTAAGCATCGCTACGGGTGAGAAGGTCTCATCGTAGTCAACTCCTTGAACTTGCGAAAAACCCTTTGCCACAAGTCGAGCTTTATAGACGGTGACATTACCGTCCGCGTCCGTCTTCCTCTTAAAGATCCATTTATTCTGAATGGCCTTACGCCCTTCAGGTAATACTTCCAAAGTCCATACTTTGTTTTCATACATGGATCCCATCTCGGATTTCATGGCCTCTAACCATTTCTCGGAATCCGGGCCCATCATCGCTTCTCCATAGCTCGTAGGTTCATCGTTGTCTAACAACATGACCTCTAAGACAGGGTTGCCGTACCACTCAGGAGCAGTACGCGTCCTTGTCGACCTACGAGGTTCGATAGCAACTTGATCCAAAGCTTCATGATCATCATCATTAACTTCCTCTTCAGCCAATGTAGGCTCCACAGAAACAACTTTCTGCGCTGCGCTACTCTCAGGTTGAAGTAAAGGTTCAACAACCTCATCAAGTTCTATCTTCCTCCCACTCAATTCTTTCGAGAGAAACTCTTTCTCAAGAAACATTCCGTTTTTAGCCACAAACACTTTGCCTTCGGATCTGAGGTAGAAGGTATACCCAACTGTCTCTTTTGGGTATCCTATGAAGACGCATTTCTCCGCTTTGGGTTCCAGCTTTTCAGGCTGAAGCTTTTTGACATAAGCATCACATCCCCAAACTTTAAGAAACGACAGCTTTGGCTTCTTGCCAAACCAAAGTTCATATGGCGTCGTCTCAACGGATTTCGATGGTGCCCTATTTAAAGTGAATGCAGCTGTCTCTAATGCATAACCCCAAAACGATAGTGGCAAATCGGCAAGAGACATCATAGATCGCACCATATCCAATAAAGTTCGATTACGACGTTCGGACACACCATTACGCTGTGGTGTTCCAGGCGGTGTCAGTTGTGAAACAATTCCACATTGTCTTAAGTGACTGCCAAACTCATAACTCAGATATTCTCCTCCTCGATCAGATCGTAGGAATTTAATCTTCTTGTTACGATGATTCTCAACTTCACTCTGAAATTGTTTGAACTTTTCAAACGTTTCAGACTTGTGTTTCATTAAGTAAATATACCCATATCTACTTAAGTCATCAGTGAAGATGAGAAAGTAACGATAACCACCGCGCGCCTCAATGCTCATTGGACCGCACACATCAGTATGTATGATTTCCAATAAGTCACTTGCCCGTTCCATTGTTCCAGAGAACGGCGTTTTAGTCATCTTGCCCATGAGGCATGGCTCACATGTGTCAAGTGATTCAAAATCAAGTGACTCCAAAAGTCCATCAGCATGGAGCTTCCTCATGCGTTTTACGCCAATATGACCTAAACGGCAGTGCCACAAGAAAGTGGTATTATCATTATCAATTCTACATCTTTTGGCATCAATGTTATGAACATGTGTATCATTACTATCGAGATTCAATAAGAATAAACCCCTCACATTGGGTGCATGACCATAAAATATATTACTCATATAAATAGAACAACCATTATTCTCTGATTTAAATGAGTAACCGTCTCGCAATAAACAAGATCCAGATATAATGTTCATGCTTAACGCAGGCACTAAATAACAATTATTCAGGTTCATCACTAATCCCGATGGTAATCGAAGAGCGAGCGTGCCGACGGCGATCACATCAACCTTGGAACCATTTCCCACGCGCATCGTCACTTCGTCCTTCGCCAGCCTCCGTCTATTCCGCAGTTCCTGTTTAGAGTTGCAAATATGAGCAACCGCACCGGTATCAAATACCCAGGCACTACAACGAGGGTTGGTAAGGAACATATCAATAACATGTATATCATATATACCTTGTTTGTTGTTGGCCGCCTTCTTGTCAGCCAAATACTTGGGGCAGTTCCGCTTCCAGTGTCCAGTTCCCTTGCAATGAAAGCACTCAGTTTCTGGTTTGGGTCCAGCCTTGGGTTTCTTCACGGGAGTAGCAACTGCTTTGCCATCCTTCTTAGATTTACCCTTCTTACCCTTGCCATTTTTCTTGAAACTAGTGGTTTTATTGACCATCAACACTTGATGCTCCTTCTGAATTTCAGACTCAGCGGCTTTCAGCATCGCAAACAGCTCGGCGACTGACTTGTTCATCCCGTGCATGTTATAGTTCAACACGAAGCTCTTGTAGCTAGGTGGCAATGATTGAAGAACTCTGTCAGTGATAGCCTCTGGCGGAAGGGGCATCCCCAATTCAGCCAGACGGGTGGAGTACCCAGACATTCTGAGCGCGTGATCACTGATAGACCCGTTCTCCTCCATCTTGCAAGTATAGAACTTATCGGAGATCTCATATCTCTCGATCCGGGCATTCTTCTGAAAGATAAACTTCAACTCCTGGAACATCTCATATGCTCCATGACGTTCAAAACTGTTGGGGAACGTTGCATGGAAAACAAAAATTTTCCTACGCACACATAAGATCTATCCATGGTGATGAGCATCTACGAGAGGGAGAGTGAATCTACATACCCTTGTAGATCGCTAAGCGGAAGCGTTAATAAACGCGGTTGATGTAGTCGAACGTCTTCGCGATCCAAATCGCCGAGCGTCCCGCGATCCAATCACGATCCTTCCGATCTAGTGCCGAACGGACGGCACCTCCGCGTTCAACACACGTACGGCTTGATGACGCCTTCACCTCCTCGATCCAGCGAGCGATGGTGAAGTAGTGGTTGAGTTCCAGCAGCACGACGGCGTGGTGATGGTGGTGAGGAACAATCTCTGCAGGGCTTCGCCAAGCGCTACGGAGATTATGACGGAGGAACTAGAGGGCTAGGGTTGCCGGCACACGGCTTGGGAAATCCTGATGTATCCCGTGTGCTAGCCCTGCCCCTCTATTTATATGTTGAGCCTTGGGGTCTAAACTTGGAGTAAAAGCCTCCTCCGGGTCGGTTTTGCCCGCACAAGGTCGGTTTGGCCCGCAGGGAAAGAGTCCAACTCGGATCCCTGCCGAACCGTGCACAGCCGCGCACAAGCGGTAGTACCGCTTCACACAAGCGGTAGTACCGCTTGGGCGGTAGTACCGCTTCACACAAGCGGTAGTACCGCTCGGGCGGTAGTACCGCTTCACCAAGCGGTAGTACCGCTTACGTGGCAGCAAAACTACTTTTGCACTTTCCAATACCTTGTGGTCTTTATCCCTTTGGCTCATATAAAGTGTTGCTGCACCCGAACACTTCGGTAAACATCCGGAACCCCTTCCGGTGAACTCCGGAACCCTTCCGGAGATCAAAACACTATTATCACATATATCAATCTTTACCTCCGGACTATTCCGGAGATCCTCGTCATGTCCGGGATCTTATCCGGGACTCCGAACAACTTTCGGTCACCAACATAATAACTCAATTATACTAATCGTCACCAAACGTTAAGTGTGTAGACCCTGCGGGTTCGAGAACTATGTAGACATGACCGAGACACCTCTACGGCCAATAACCAATAGCGGGACCTGGATGCCCATATTGGCTCCTACATATTCTACGAAGATCTTTTATCGGTCGAACCTCTATGTCAAGGATTCAGTTAATCCCGTATGCTGTTCCCTTTGTTCTTCGGTATGTTACATGCCCGAGATTCGATCGTCGGTATCTCTATACCTAGTTCAATCTCGTTACCGGCAAGTCTCTTTACTCGTTCCGTAATACAAGATCTCGTGGCTAACACTTTAGTCACATTGCTTGCAAGGCTCATTGTGATGTTGTATTACCGAGTGGGCCCTGAGATACCTCTCCGTCACACGGAGTAACAAATCCCAGTCTTGATCCATGCCAACCCAACAGACACCCTCGGAGATACCTGTAGAGCACCTTTATAGTCACCCAGTTACGTTGCGACGTTTGATACACACAAGGTATTCCTCCGGTGTCAGTGAGTTGCATGATCTCATGGTCAAAGGAACAGATACTTGACATGCAGAAAACAATAGCAATAAACTGACACGATCAAATGCTACGTTTACAGTTTGGGTCTTGTCCATCACATCATTCTCCTAATGATGTGATCCCGTTATCAAATGACATCTCATGTCCATGGCTAGGAAACCTTAACCATCTTTGATCAACAAGCTAGTCAACTAGAGGCTTACTAGGGACACAGTGTTGTCTATGTACCCACACATGTATTTGAGTTTCCAATCAATACAATTATAGCATGGATAATAAACGATTATCATTAACAAGGAAATATAATAATAACCAATTTATTATTGCCTCTAGGGCATATTTCCAACAGTCTCCCACTTGCACTAGAGTCAATAATCTAGTTCACATCACTATGTGATTTACATTGTAATGAATCGAACACCCATGCAGTTCTGGTGTTGTTCATGTTTAGCCCTTGGAAGAGGTTTAGTCAACGGATCTGCAACATTTAGATCCGTGTGTACTTTGCAAATATTTATGTCGTCCTCCTTGATGTAATCGCGGATGGAATTGAAACGTCGTTTTATGTGTCTGGTCCTCTTGTGAAATCTTGGTTCCTTGGCTAGAGCAATGGCACCAGTATTATCACAAAACAGAGTCATTGGGTTAAGCGCACTAGGCACTACTCCAAGATCTGTCATGAACTCCTTCATCCAGACACCTTCCTTCGCCGCCTCCGAGGCAGCGATGTACTCCGCTTCGCATGTAGAATCAGCTACCACGCTTTGCTTGGAACTGTACCAGCTAACCGCACCCCCATTAAGAATAAATACGTATCCGGTTTGCGACTTAGAGTCATCCGGATCAGTGTCAAAGCTTGCATCGACGTAACCCTTTACGACGAGCTCTTGATCACCTCCATAAACGAGAAACATGTCCTTAGTCCTTTTCAGGTACTTCAGGATATTCTTGACCGCCGTCCAGTGTTCCATTCCTGGATCACTTTGAAACCTTCCGGCCATACTTATGGCAAGGCTGACATCGGGTCTTGTGCACAGCATTGCATACATGATAGAGCCTATGGCTGAAGCATAGGGGATGACACTCATCTTTTCTCTATCTTCTGCAGTCACTGGGCATTGAGTCTTACTCAACTTCACACCTTGCAAAACAGGCAAGAACCCCTTCTTGGACTGATCCATTTTGAACTTCTTCAAAATCTTATCAAGGTATGTGCTTTGTGAAAGTCCTATTAAACGTCTTGATCTATCTCTATAGATCTTGATGCCTAATATGAAAGCAGCTTCTCCTAGGTCCTTCATTGAAAAACTCTTGTTCAAATATTCCTTCACGCTTTCCAACATTTCTATATTGTTTCCAATCAGTAATATGTCATCCACATATAATATTAGAAACGCTATAGAGCTCCCACTCACTTTCTTGTAAATACAAGCTTCTCCGTAAACTTGTATAAACTCGAACGCTTTGATCACCTCATCAAAACGAAGATTCCAACTCCGAGATGCTTGCACCAGTCCATAAATGGATCGCTGGAGTTTGCAAACTTTGTCAGCATTCTCTGGATCGACAAAACCTTCTGGTTGCATCATATACAACTCTTCCTTAAGGAAACCGTTAAGGAACGCTGTTTTGACATCCATCTGCCAAATTTCATAATCGAAAAAGGCAGCTATTGCTAACATGATTCTGACGGACTTAAGCATCGCTACGGGTGAGAAGGTCTCATCGTAGTCAACCCCTTGAACTTGTGAAAAACCCTTTGCCACAAGTCGAGCTTTATAGACGGTGACATTACCGTCCGCGTCCGTCTTCCTCTTAAAGATCCATTTGTTCTGAATGGCCTTACGCCCTTCAGGTAATACTTCCAAAGTCCATACTTTGTTTTCATACATGGATCCCATCTCGGATTTCATGGCCTCTAACCACTTCTCGGAATCCGGGCCCATCATCGCTTCTCCATAGCTCGTAGGTTCATCGTTGTCTAACAACATGACCTCTAAGACAGGGTTGCCGTACCACTCGGGAGCAGTACGCGTCCTTGTCGACCTACGAGGTTCGATAGCAACTTGATCCAAAGCTTCATGATCATCATCATTAACTTCCTCTTCAGCTAATGTAGGCTCCACAGAAACAACTTTCTGCGCTGCGCTACTCTCAGGTTGAAGTAAAGGTTCAACAACCTCATCAAGTTCTATCTTCCTCCCACTCAATTCTTTCGAGAGAAACTCTTTCTCAAGAAATGTTCCGTTTTTAGCGACAAACACTTTGCCCTCGGATCTGAGGTAGAAGGTATACCCAATTGTCTCTTTTGGGTATCCTATGAAGACGCATTTCTCCGCTTTGGGTTCCAGCTTTTCAGGCTGAAGCTTTTTGACATAAGCATCACATCCCCAAACTTTAAGAAACGACAGCTTTGGCTTCTTGTCAAACCAAAGTGCATAAGGCGTCGTCTCAACGGATTTCGATGGTGCCCTATTTAAAGTGAATGCAGCTGTCTCTAATGCATAACCCCAAAACGATAGTGGCAAATCGGCAAGAGACATCATAGATCGCACCATATCCAATAAGGTTCGATTACGACGTTCGGACACACCATTACGCTGTGGTGTTCCAGGCGGTGTCAATTGTGAAACAATTCCACACTGTCTTAAGGGACTGCCAAACTCATAACTCAGATATTCTCCTCCTCGATCAGATCGTAGGAATTTAATCTTCTTGTTACGATGATTCTCAACTTCACTCTGAAATTGTTTGAACTTTTCAAATGTTTCAGACTTGTGTTTCATTAAGTAAATATACCCATATCTACTTAAGTCATCAGTGAAGGTGAGAAAGTAACGATAACCACCGCGCGCCTCAATACTCATCGGACCGCACACATCAGTATGTATGATTTCCAATAAGTCACTTGCCCGTTCCATTGTTCCAGAGAACGGCGTTTTAGTCATCTTGCCCATGAGGCATGGCTCACATGTGTCAAGTGATTCAAAATCAAGTGACTCCAAAAGTCCATCAGTATGGAGCTTCCTCATGCGTTTTACGCCAATATGACCTAAACGGCAGTGCCACAAGAAAGTGGTATTATCATTATCAATTCTACATCTTTTGGCATCAATGTTATGAACATGTGTATCATTACTATCGAGATTCAATAAGAATAAACCCCTCACATCGGGTGCATGACCATAAAAGATATTACTCATATAAATAGAACAACCATTATTCTCTGATTTAAATGAGTAACCGTCTCGCAATAAACAAGATCCAGATATAATGTTCATGCTTAACGCAGGCACCAAATAACACTTATTTAGGTTCATCACTAATCCCGACGGTAATCGAAGAGCGAGCGTGCCGACGGCGATCACATCAACCTTGGAACCATTTCCCACGCGCATCGTCACTTCGTCCTTTGCCAGCCTCCGTCTATTCCGCAGTTCCTGTTTTGAGTTGCAAATATGAGCAACCGCACCGGTATCAAATACCCAGGCACTACAACGAGAGTTGGTAAGGTACACATCAATAACATGTATATCATATATACCTTGTTTGTTGGCCGCCTTCTTGTCAGCCAAATACTTGGGGCAGTTCCGCTTCCAGTGTCCAGTTCCCTTGCAATGAAAACACACAGTTTCTGGTTTGGGTCCAGCCTTGGGTTTCTTCACGAGAGGAGCAACTGCTTTGCCACTCTGCTTGGAGTTACCCTTCTTACCCTTGCCATTTTTCTTGAAACTAGTGGTTTTATTGACCATCAACACTTGATGCTCCTTCTGAATTTCAGACTCAGCGGCTTTCAGCATCGCAAACAGCTCGGCGACTGACTTGTTCATCCCGTGCATGTTATAGTTCAACACGAAGCTCTTGTAGCTAGGTGGCAATGATTGAAGAACTCTGTCAGTGATAGCCTCTGGCGGAAGGGGCATCCCTAACTCAGCCAGACGGGTGGAGTACCCAGACATTCTGAGCACGTGGTCACTGATAGACCCGTTCTCCTCCATCTTGCAAGCATAGAACTTATCGGAGATCTCATATCTCTCGATCCGGGCATTCTTCTGAAAGATAAACTTCAACTCCTGGAACATCTCATATGCTCCATGACGTTCAAAACGTCTTTGAAGTCCCGGTTCTAAGCCATACAACATTGCACATTGAACTATTGAGTAATCATCAGAACGAGCCTGCCAGGCGTTCACAACGTCTAGAGACTCAACTGGAGCGGGTGGATCACCAAGCGGTGCATCAAGGACATAAGCCTTCTGGGAAGCCGTAAGGATAATCCTTAGATTACGGGCCCAGTCCACAAAGTTACTTCCATCATCTTTCAACTTAGCTTTCTCTAGGAACGCATTAAAATTCAGGGGTGCTACTGCGCGAGCCATGATCTACAACATAAATATAGCAAAGACAACTTAGACTATTGTTCTTAGATAATGAGTTTAGTTAATCATATTTAAAAAACTCCCACTCAAATTGACATCCCTCCGATCATTCGAGTGTAACATGATCCAAATCCACCAACTCAAGTCCGATCATCACGTGAGTTGAGGTGGTTTCAATGGTGAACATCTTCATGTTGATCATATCTACTATATGACTCATGTTCGACCTTTCGGTCTCTTGTGTTCCGAGGCCATGTCTGTACATGCTAGGCTCGTCAAGTTTAACCCGAGTGTTCCGCACGTGTAACATGGCTTACACCCGTTGTATGCGAACGTAGAGTCTATCACACCCGATCATCACGGCGTGTCTCGAAACGACGAACTTTCGCAACGGTGCACACTTGGGGAGAACACAATTTATCTTGAAATTTAAGTGAGGGATCACCTTATAATGCTACCGTCGTCCTAAGCAAAATAAGATGCATAAAAGGATTAACATCACATGCAAATCATAAGTGACATGATATGGCCATGAACTTGTGCTTTTGATCTCCATCTCCAAAGCACCGGCATGATCTCCATCGTCACCGGCATGACACCATGATCTCCATCATCTTGATCTCCATCAACGTGTCGCCATAAGGTTGTCGCGCCGACTGTTGCTTCCACGACTATAGCTAACGTTTAGCGATAAAGTAAAGCATTACATAGCGCTTAATGATTGACACGCAGGTCATACAATAATTAAAGACAACTCTATGGCTCCTGCCAGTTGCCGTACTCATCGACATGCAAGTCGTGATATTCTATACAACACATGATCATCTCATACATCACATATATCTCATCATGTAATTGGCCATATCACATCACAACATACCCTGCAAAAACAAGTTAGACGTCCTCTAATTGTTGTTGCAAATTTTACGTGGCTGCTACGGGTTTGCAAGAACCGTTCTTACCTACGCAAAACCACAACGTGGTGTAGTGATTGCTTTTTGATCTTCTAAAAGAACCCTCTTCATTGAACCGATTCAACTAAAGTGAGAGAGACAGACACCTGCCAGTCACCTTTATGCAACAAGTGCACGCAGCGGTGAAACCAGTCTCGCGTAAGCGTACGCGTAATGTCGGTCCAGGCCGCTTCATCTCACAATACCGCGGAATCAAGTATCAACTAGTAACGGCAAGCAATATGTATACACCCACGCCCACAACTCGTTTGTGTTCTACTCGAGATCTCATCTACGCATAGACCTAGCTCATGATGCCACTGTTGGGGAACGTTGCATGGAAAACAAAAATTTTCCTACGCACACATAAGATCTATCCATGGTGATGAGCATCTACGAGAGGGAGAGTGAATCTACATACCCTTGTAGATCGCTAAGCGGAAGCGTTAATAAACGCGGTTGATGTAGTCGAACGTCTTCGCGATCCAAATCGCCGAGCGTCCCGCGATCCAATCACGATCCTTCCGATCTAGTGCCGAACGGACGGCACCTCCGCGTTCAACACACGTACGGCTTGATGACGCCTTCACCTCCTCGATCCAGCGAGCGATGGTGAAGTAGTGGTTGAGTTCCAGCAGCACGACGGCGTGGTGATGGTGGTGAGGAACAATCTCTGTAGGGCTTCGCCAAGCGCTACGGAGATTATGACGGAGGAACTAGAGGGCTAGGGTTGCCGGCACACGGCTTGGGAAATCCTGATGTATCCCGTGTGCTAGCCCTGCCCCTCTATTTATATGTTGAGCCTTGGGGTCTAAACTTGGAGTAAAAGCCTCCTCCGGGTCGGTTTTGCCCGCACAAGGTCGGTTTGGCCCGCAGGGAAAGAGTCCAACTCGGATCCCTGCCGAACCGTGCACAGCCGCGCACAAGCGGTAGTACCGCTTCACACAAGCGGTAGTACCGCTTGGGCGGTAGTACCGCTTCACACAAGCGGTAGTACCGCTCGGGCGGTAGTACCGCTTCACCAAGCGGTAGTACCGCTTACGCGGCAGCAAAACTACTTTTGCACTTTCCAATACCTTGTGGTCTTTATCCCTTTGGCTCATATAAAGTGTTGCTGCACCCGAACACTTCGGTAAACATCCGGAACCCCTTCCGGTGAACTCCGGAACCCTTCCGGAGATCAAAACACTATTATCACATATATCAATCTTTACCTCCGGACTATTCCGGAGATCCTCGTCATGTCCGGGATCTTATCCGGGACTCCGAACAACTTTCGGTCACCAACATAATAACTCAATTATACTAATCGTCACCAAACGTTAAGTGTGTAGACCCCGCGGGTTCGAGAACTATGTAGACATGACCGAGACACCTCTACGGCCAATAACCAATAGCGGGACCTGGATGCCCATATTGGCTCCTACATATTCTACGAAGATCTTTTATCGGTCGAACCTCTATGTCAAGGATTCAGTTAATCCCGTATGCTGTTCCCTTTGTTCTTCGGTATGTTACATGCCCGAGATTCGATCGTCGGTATCTCTATACCTAGTTCAATCTCGTTACCGGCAAGTCTCTTTACTCGTTCCGTAATACAAGATCTCGTGGCTAACACTTTAGTCACATTGCTTGCAAGGCTCATTGTGATGTTGTATTACCGAGTGGGCCCTGAGATACCTCTCCGTCACACGGAGTAACAAATCCCAGTCTTGATCCATGCCAACCCAACAGACACCCTCGGAGATACCTGTAGAGCACCTTTATAGTCACCCAGTTACGTTGCGACGTTTGATACACACAAGGTATTCCTCCGGTGTCAGTGAGTTGCATGATCTCATGGTCAAAGGAACAGATACTTGACATGCAGAAAACAATAGCAATAAACTGACACGATCAAATGCTACGTTTACAGTTTGGGTCTTGTCCATCACATCATTCTCCTAATGATGTGATCCCGTTATCAAATGACATCTCATGTCCATGGCTAGGAAACCTTAACCATCTTTGATCAACAAGCTAGTCAACTAGAGGCTTACTAGGGACACAGTGTTGTCTATGTACCCACACATGTATTTGAGTTTCCAATCAATACAATTATAGCATGGATAATAAACGATTATCATTAACAAGGAAATATAATAATAACCAATTTATTATTGCCTCTAGGGCATATTTCCAACAAAAACGTCTTTGAAGTCCCGGTTCTAAGCCATACAACATTGCACATTGAACTATTGAGTAATCATCAGAAAGAGCCTGCCAGGCGTTCACAACGTCTAGAGACTCAACTGGAGCGGGTGGATCACCAAGCGGTGCATCAAGGACATAAGCCTTCTGGGAAGCCGTAAGGATAATCCTTAGATTACGGGCCCAGTCCACAAAGTTACTTCCATCATCTTTCAACTTAGCTTTCTCTAGGAACGCATTAAAATTCAGGGGTGCTACTGCGCGAGCCATGATCTACAACATAAATATAGCAAAGAAAACTTAGACTATTGTTCAAGATAATGAGTTTAATTAATCATATTACTTAAAAACTCCCACTCAAATTGACATCCCTCCGGTCATTCGAGTGTAACATGATCCAAATCCACCAACTCAAGTCCGATCATCACGTGAGTCGAGGTGGTTTCAATGGTGAACATCTTCATGTTGATCATATCTACTATATGACTCATGTTCGACCTTTCGGTCTCTTGTGTTCCGAGGCCATGTCTGTACATGCTAGGCTCGTCAAGTTTAACCCGAGTGTTCCGCGTGTGCAACATGGCTTGCACCCGTTGTATGTGAACGTGGAGTCTATCACACCCGATCATCACGGCGTGTCTCGAAACGACGAACTTTCGCAACGGTGCACACTCGGGGAGAACACAATTTATCTTGAAATTTAAGTGAGGGATCACCTTATAATGCTACCGTCGTCCTAAGCAAAATAAGATGCATAAAAGGATTAACATCACATGCAAATCATAAGTGACATGATATGGCCATGAACTTGTGCTTTTGATCTCCATCTCCAAAGCACCGGCATGATCTCCATCGTCACCGGCATGACACCATGATCTCCATCATCTTGATCTCCATCAACGTGTCGCCATAAGGTTGTCGCGCCGACTGTTGCTTCCACGACTATAGCTAACGTTTAGCGATAAAGTAAAGCATTACATAGCGCTTAATGATTGACACGCAGGTCATACAATAATTAAAGACAACTCTATGGCTCCTGCCAGTTGCCGTACTCATCGACATGCAAGTCGTGATATTCTATACAACACATGATCATCTCATACATCACATATATCTCATCATGTAATTGGCCATATCACATCACAACATACCCTGCAGAAACAAGTTAGATGTCCTCTAATTGTTGTTGCAAATTTTACGTGGCTGCTACGGGTTTGCAAGAACCGATCTTACCTACGCAAAACCACAACGTGGTGTAGTGATTGCTTTTTGATCTTCTAAAAGAACCCTCTTCATTGAAATCGATTCAACTAAAGTGAGAGAGACAGACACCCGCTAGCCATCTTTATGCAACGAAGTTACATGTTAGTTGAAGGAACCTGTCTCGCGTAAGCGTACGCGTAATGTCGGTCCGGGCCGCTTCATCTCACAGTACCGCCGAATCAAATATCAACTAGTAACGGCAAGCAATATGTATACACCCACGCCCACAACTCGTTTGTGTTCTACTCGAGATCTCATCAACGCATAGACCTAGCTCTGATACCACTGTTGGGGAACGTTGCATGGGAAACAAAAATTTTCCTACGCACACACAAGATCTATCCATGGTGATGAGCATCTACGAGAGGGAGAGTGAATCTACATACCCTTGTAGATCGCTAAGCGGAAGCGTTAAGAAACGCGGTTGATGTAGTCGAACGTCTCCGCGATCCAAATCGCAAGTCGTCCCTCGATCCAAGCACGATCCAGCGCCGAACGGACGGCACCTCCGCGTTCAACACACGTACGGCTTGATGACGATCTCCGCCTTCTTGATCCAGCAAGAGGGAGCGGAGAAGAAGAAGAGTTCCAGCAGCACGACGGCGTGGTGATGTTGATGAAGAACTATTTCAGCAGGGCTTCGCCTAAGCACTACTGAAATTATGACGTAGGAGGAACTAGAGGTTGCCGGCACACGGCTTGGGGCAATCTAATGTGTCCCGTGTGCTAGCCCTGCCCCTCTATTTATATGTTGAGCCCAAGGGTCTAAACTTGGAGTAAAAGCCTCCTCCAAGTCGGTTTTGCCCGCACAAGGTCGGTTTGGCCCGCAGGGAAAGAGTCCAACTCGGATCCCTGCAGTACCGCGCACAAGCGGTAGTACCGCTTCAAACAAGCGGTAGTACCGCTTGGGCGGTAGTACCGCTTCACACAAGCGGTAGTACCGCTCGGGCGGTAGTACCGCTTCACACAAGCGGTAGTACCGCATACGCGGCAGCAAAACTACTTTTGCACTTTCCAATACCTCGTGGGCTTTTATCCCTTGGCCCATATAAAGTGTTGCTGCACCCGAACACTTCGGTAAACATCCGGAACCCCTTCCGGTGAATTCCGGAACCCTTCCGGAAACCAAAACACTATTATCACATATATCAATCTTTACCTCCGGACTATTCCGGAGATCCTCGTCATGTCCGGGATCTTATCCGGGACTCCGAACAACTTTCGGTCACCAACAAAATAACTCAACTATACTAATCGTCACCAACCGTTAAGTGTGTAGACCCTGCGGGTTCGAGAACTATGTAGACATGACCGAGACACCTCTACGATCAATAACCAATAGCGGGACCTGGATGCCCATATTGGCTCCTACATATTCTATGAAGATCTTTATCGTTTGAACCTCTATGTCAAGGATTCAGTTAATCCCATATGCTGTTCCCTTTGTTCTTCGGTATGTTACTTGCCCGAGATTCGATCGTCGGTATCTCTATACCTAGTTCAATCTCGTTACCGGCAAGTCTCTTTACTCGTTCCGTAATACAAGATCCTGTGGCTAACTCTTTAGTCACTTTGCTTGCAAGGCTCATTGTGATGTTGTATTACCGAGTGGGCCCTGAGATACCTCTCCGTCACACGGAGTAACAAATCCCAGTCTTGATCCATGCCAACCCAACAGACACCCTCGGAGATACCTGTAGAGCATCTTTATAGTCACCCAGTTACGTTGCGACGTTTGATACACACAAGGTATTCCTCTGGTGTCAGTGAGTTGCATGATCTCATGGTCATAGGAACAGATATTTGACATGCAGAAAACAATAGCAATAAACTGACACGATCATATGCTACGTTCGTAGTTTGGGTCTTGTCCATCACATCATTCTCCTAATGATGTGATCCCGTTATCAAATGACATCTCATGTCAATGGCTAGGAAACCTTCACCATCTTTGATCAACGAGCTAGTCAACTAGAGGCTTACTAGGGACACAGTGTTGTCTATGTACCCACACATGCATTTGAGTTTCCAATCAATACAATTATAGCATGGATAATAAACGATTATCATGAACAAGGAAATATAATAATAACTAATTTATTATTGCCTCTAGGGCATATTTCCAACAGTATCGTGCTCACCTCGATCACCTTCCGGTTTATTTTTTTATTTCCAAAATTCTAAAATATTCCAAAACTGTCAAAAAATATTTTTGCGGATTTTTCGGAGTCCGTTTACTTACCGTATCGCATACCTCCTATTTTTAAGTATTCTCGAGTGTTCCGGAAGGTTTCTTTTATGTGTTTCTCCGGTGTCATGGTTTGGATAACATTGCTTTCAATGTTAATAGGTGTACCTGAGATATAATGCTTAATTCTTTGTCCATTGACCACCTTCAGGTTAGTACCTTCGGCGTTATTAATCATGATAGCTCCAGAATGATAAACCTCTTCAATAATATATGGTCCTTCCCATTTTGAGAGAAGCTTTCCTACAAATCATCTTAGACGAGAGTTGAACAAAAGAACATAATCTCCTATTTTGAATTCTCGCTTTTGGATTCTTTTGTCATGCCATGTTTTTACTTTTTCTTTGAATAGCTTGGCATTTTCATAGGCTTGGGTTCTCCATTCATCTAGTCAGCTAATATCAAATAGTCTCTTCTCACCGGCAAGTTTGAAATCATAGTTGAGTTCTTTAATTGCCCAAAATGCTTTGTGTTCTAGTTCTAGAGGCAAATGACAAGCTTTCCCATATACCATTTTATATGGAGACATACCCATAGGATTTTTATAAGCTATTCTATAGGCCCAAAGTGCATCATCTAATTTCTTAGACCTATTCTTACGAGACCTATTGACAGTTTTTTCTAATATTAATTTTATTTCTCTATTGCTAAGTTCAACTTGACTACTAGATTGAGGATGATAGGGTGATGCAATTCTATGGTTAACATCATATTTAGCAAGCATCTTACGAAAAGCACCATGGATAAAATGTGAACCACCATCGGTCATTAAATATCTAGGGACTCCAAACCTCGGGAAGATAACCTCTTTAAGCATTTTAATGGAGGTGTGGTGATCAGCACTACTAGTTGGAATAGCTTCTACCCACTTAGTGACATAATCAACCACAACCAGAATATGAGTGTACACATTGGAGGAAGGAAAATGCCCATATAATCAAAATCCCAAACGTCAAATGGTTCAAGAACAAGTGAATAATTCATAGGCATTTCCTGACGCTTATCGATATTACCAATTCTTTAACATTCATCACAAGACAAGACAAACTTACAGGCATCCTTGAAGAGAGTAGGCCAATAAAAACCAGATTGCAATACCTTATGAGCAGTTCTATCTCCCGCATGACGTCCTTCATAAGCTTCGGAATGACATTTCCGTAGGATTTGTTCCTGTTCATGCTCAGGTACACAACATCTAATAATACCATCTACTCCTTCTTTATAAAGATGTGGGTCATCCCAAAAGTAATGTCTCAATTCATAGATTTTTTTTCTCTTTTGTTGATAAGTAAAGCTAGGTGGTATATATTTAGCGACAATGTACTTAGCATAATCAGCATACCAAGGTGTATGTTGTGAAACACGTATTGCAGCTAGCTGTTCGTCAGAGAAACTATCATCAATAAGTAGTGGGTCATCAAGAATATTTTCTAACCTAGACAAGTTGTCAGCTACGGGGTTCTCGGCTCCCTTCCTATCAACAATATGTAAGTCAAATTCTTGGAGCAAGAGAACCCACCTAATGAGTCTAGGTTTAGCATCTTTCTTTTCCATAAGGTATTTTATAGCAGCATGATCGGAGTGAACAATGACTTTGTAATCAACAATATAGGATCTAAATTTACCACAAGCAAACACAACTGCTGAAAATTCTTTTTCAGTAGTAGCATAGTTTCGTTGGGCACTGTCTAGAGGTTTACTAGCATAATGGATAACATTCAATTTCTTATCAACTCTTTGTCCTAGAACAACACCAACAACATAATCACTAGCATCACACATAATTTCAAAAGGCAAGTTCCAATCAGGTTGTTGAATGATAAGTGCAGAGGTTAAGGCTTTCTTGAGTGTTTCAAAGGCTTCCACACAATCATCATCAAAAACAAAAGGAATATCCTTTTGCAAAAGATTAGTAAGAGGCCTAGAAATTTTAGAGAAGTCTTTAATGAACCTCCTATAAAAACCAGCATGACCAAGGGAACTTCGAATACCTTTAATATCTTTAGGACATGGCATTCTCTCAATTGCATCAACTTTAGCTTTATCCACCTCAATACCTTGTTCAGATATTTTATGCCCCAATACAATGCCTTCATTAACCATAAAGTGGCACTTCTCCCTATTCAAGAGAAGATTAGTTTGTTCACATCTCTGCAAAACTCGATCAAGGTTGCTTAAGCAATCATCAAAAGAAGTTTCGTAAACGGAAAAATCATCCATGAAAACCTCCACAATCTTTTCACAAAAATCAGATAATATAGGAGTCATACATCTTTGAAAGGTAGCAGGTGCATTGCATAAACCAAAAGGCATACGTCTATAAGCATAGGTTCCGAAAGGGCAAGTAAAGGTAGTTTTCTCTTGATCAGATTGTGACACAGGTATTTGAGAGAAACCAGAATATCCATCTACGAAGCAAAAGTCTGTGTGCTTAGATAGTCTCTCTAACATTTGATCAATGAACGGTAAAGGGCAATGATCTTTTCTAGTAGCTTTATTTAATTTTCTAAAATCAATTACCATTCTATAGCCAGTAACAATTCTTTGTGGAATGAGTTCATTCTTATCATTAGGAACAACGGTAATACCTCCTTTCTTAGGGACACAATGAACGGGACTTACCCATCTACTATCAGCAATAGGATAGATTATACCTGCTTCCAGAAGTTTTAGTATTTCAGTTCTTACCACTTCCTTCATCTTAGGATTCAATCGCCGTTGATGATCAACAATGGGTTTAGCATTAGGTTCCATATTGATCTTGTGCTGACATAGAGTGGGACTAATGCCCTTACGATCATCAAGAGTATGTCCAATAGTAGCCCAGTGCTTCCTTAGAACTTTTAATAATCTTTCTTCTTCATGTTCTGAAAGGTTAGCACTAATAATAAGAGGATATATCTTTTTCTCATCAAGATAAGCACACTTCAATATGTCAGGCAATTGTTTCAATTCAAACACAGGATCAACTTTAGGTGGAGGAGGACCTCCAAGAGTTTCAATAGGCAAATTGTGTTTCAGGAGAGGTTGTTGTTCGAAGAAAATTTATCTATTTCATTTCTTTCACGCAAATGCATATCATTTTCGTAGTCAAGCAAATATTGTTCTAAGGGATCAGTAGGAGGCACAACAATAGAAGCAAGACCAATTATTTCATATAACTCTTTATCACGGGGTTGTCTACTAAACTTGGAAAAATTAAACTCATGAGACATGTTACCAAAACTGACACCGACAATTTGTTTTTCACAATCTATCTTAGCATTGACGGTGCTCAAGAAAGGTCTACCAAAGATAATGGGACAAAAGTCATCTTGTGGGGAACCAAGGACTAGAAAATCAGTAGGCTATTTTACTTTCCCACACAAGACTTCAACATCTCTAGCAATCCCAAGTGGTGTGATAGTGTCTCTATTAGCAAGTTTAATAGTGACATCAATGTCTTCCATTTCAGCAGGTGCTATTTCATCCATAATTTCTTGGTATAAGGTAAAAGGGATAGCACTCACACTAGCACCCAAATCACATAAACCATGATAGCAATGATCTCCTATTTTAACTGAGACAACAGGCAAGCCTTCTATTGGTCTATGTTTATCTTTTTCATCAGGTTTAGCAATTCTAGCAGCTTCATCACAAAAGTAGATAACATGCCCATCAATATTTTCTACCAAGAGATCTTTAACCATAGCAACACTAGGTTCTACTTTAATTTGCTCAGGGGGTCTAGGTGCTCTTATATTACTCTTACGAACCACATTTGATACCTTAGCATGTTCCTTTATCCTAACAGGGAAAGGTGATTTTTCAATATAAGCAGTAGGCACAACTGGATCAACATTGTAAAAGATGGTTTCTTCTTTAGCTATGACCAGTTCTTTAATATGGGGATGATATTTAAACCACTTCTCCTTAGGGAGATCAACGTGAGTAGCAAATGCTTCACAGAAAGAGGTTACTATCTCAGAGTCAAGTCCATATTTAGTGCTAAACTTGTGAAAAGTATCAGTATTCATAAAAGATTTAACACAATCAAATTCAAGCTTTATACCTGACTCATTACCTTCGTTGAGTTACCAATCTTTAGAGTTGTGTTTTAATCCTTTCTAAGAGATCCCACTTGAATTCAATAGCCATCATCATATAAGAACCAGCACAAGAAGTATCGAGCATGGATTGATCATTATGAGAAAGCCGAGCATAAAAATTCTGAATGATAACTTCCCTCGGAATGTCATGATTGGGGCATGAATATAACATTGACTTAAGCCTCCCCCAAGCTAGAGTGATACTTTCTCCTTCAAGAGGCTAAAAATTATATATATAATTCTGATCACGATGAACTAGATGCATGGGATAAAACTTTTCGTGAAATTCCAATTGCAAACGATTCCAGTTCCATGATCCAAGATCATCACATAGCCTATACCATGTCAATGCTTTTCCCTCCAAAGATAAAGGGAAAACCTTCTTCTTAACTTCATCTCCGGGTAAACCTGCAAGCTTAAATAATCCACAAATCTCGTTCACATATAAAAGGTGCATATCAGGATGTTCAGTTCCGTCTCCTGCATAACGTTTAGTAAGCAGTTGTTCTAGTATACCCGAAGGAATTTCATAAGTAACATTTTCAGTAGGTGCTGTAGGTTGAGGGGAAACTAATTGTGGTTCCGGTCGAGGTGAAGATACCCCGAACAAACCCCTCAAAGGATTGTGCTCAATAGTAGCTATAAATTTCAGCACGTAGTATAAGTTTTTCCTTACCGATTTCCACTTACCAAGAGCGCTTCACTCCCCGGCAACGGCACCAGAAAAGAGTCTTGATGACCCACAGGTATAGGGGATCAATCGTAGTCCTTTCGATAAGTAAGAGTGTCGAACCCAACGTGGAGCAGAAGGAAATGACAAGCGGTTTTCAGCAAGGTAATTTCTGCAAGCACTGAAATTGTAGGTAACATATAGTTCGATAGCAAGATAATTGGTAGCAAGCAAGTAACGGTAATGGTAAACAAGGTGCAGCAAGGTAGCCCAATCCTTTTGAGGCAAAGGACAGGCCAGAACAATCACAGGTAATAGGCAAAGTGTTCTTGATGGTACACGGGAATTTCGTCTAGTCACTTTTATCATGTTGGTTTGATTCGTGTTTGCTACTTTGATAATTTGATATGTGGGTGGACCGGTGCTAAGGTGCTGTTATTACTTGAACTAACAACCTACTTATGATTAACCCCCTCGCAAGCATCCGCAACTACGAGAAAAGTATTAAGACAAAATCTAACCATAGCGTTAAACATGTGGATCCAAATCAGCCCCTTACGAAGTAGCGCATAAACTAGGTTTTAAGCTTCTGTCACTCTAGCAACCCATCATCTAATAACTACTCCACAATGCATTCCCTTAGGCCCATGAAGGGTGAAGTGTCATGTAGTCGACGTTCACATGACACCACTAAGGGAATCACAACATACATATCATCAAAATATCGAACACATATCAAATTCACATGATTACTCGCAACATGACTTCACACGTGACCTCAAGAACAAAGGTAACTACTCACAAATAATAAGAATTCTCAAGATCCGAGGAGTATTGAATATCATAATGGATCTGAACATATAATCTTCCACCAAATAAACCATATAGTAATCAACTACGCAAGGTAATCAGCACTACTAGTCACCCACAGGTACCAATCTGAGGTTCCGGTACAAAGATTGAACACAAGAGATGAACTAGGGTTTGAGAGGAGATGGTGATGTTGAAGATGTTGATGAAGATTGGCCTCCCAAAGATGAGAGGGGTGTTGGTGATGACGATAGCTTCGATTTCCCCCTCCAGGAGGGAAGTTCCCCCGGCGGAATCACTCCGCCGGAGGGCAAAAGTGCTCCTGCCCAAATTTCGCCTCGAGGCGGTGGCGCTTCATCCCGAAAGTCCTCCTCTGATTTTTTCTAGGTCAAGAGAGACCTTATACCAGAAGATGGGCACCGGAGGTGGGCCAGGCTGGGCACAACCCATCAGGGCGCGCCAAGGGGGGCCTGGCGCGCCCTGGTGGGTTGTGCCCACCTGAGGGGCCTCCTCCGGTAGTTTCCAGTTCCAGTATTTTTTATTAAATGTAAAAATAATCTCCGTAAAATTTCAGCTTCATTGGAGTTGTGCAGAATAGGTATCTGTGACGTGCTTTTCTTGGGTCCAGAATTCCAGCTGCCGGTATTCTCCCTCCATGTGTAAACCTTGCATATTATGAGAGAAAAGGCATTAGAATCACTCCCCAAAGCATTATTATTCAACAAAACAAAGTAAATAACAGTAGGAAATCATGATGCAAAATGGACGTATCACTCGTTACCAATTATCTTGCTATCAAACTATGTGTTACCTACAATTTTAGTGCTTGCAGAAATTACCTTGCTAAAAACCGCTTGTCATTTCCTTTTGCTCCTCGTTGGGTTCGACACTCTTACTTATCGAAAGGACTACTATTGATCCCCTATACTCGTGGGTCATCAGCGACGGACCAAGGTAATAAAGTAGTACTAGCTACGTCAGTGCATCTCTTTAATTCTAGTTTCGATACCATTATCATGCTTGATTATTATCTTATTGAATTCTATTCTCGGGAAGTGTATGAGGCAGGAACAGGGGACTAATTTATGTGCATACTACGTTTGCGAGAACATTCACTTTATGACCGAAAGGAGCGAAGATGCAAGACATCTTTGGGTACGTAAACACTATTCACATTTTTTTAATCATGATCTAATGTATATATATACACATAACTAATATATTCATATTGATCTCCTTCTTTAAAAATATGGTGGAGATGCGGGATAGGCTCCTACCAAGGGACCGCATAGGAGCACTTCAAGAGGAAATGGCGGGATTTTTGCTTGAGCAGGTCATATCTCCCGACGGAGAATACCATTTCACCTAATGCCTGCATGTAATGATCTGCAAATTGTAGGAGAAATTGTATATACCAAATTGTATATATATATATATGTGTGTGTATGCATGGTCGTACGAGAAATTCTATGATATATGATCGGTTCTACGAGAAATTCTATAGTATATGCATAACGTGTACAGTATGTAGTAGCATAAAATATGTTTGAAATAAAAAAGAATTAAATGGAAAACACAAAATGAAAAGGAAAAATAAACAATAAACCTAAACCCCTAAACCCCTAAACCCCTAAACCTTTAGTCTCGGTTGGTTACTCGGTTGGTGTAACCAACCGGGACTAAAGGTCCCCAGCCCCCGGCGCGCGCTGCCGACCACGTGGCAGGGATTTAGTCCCGGTTGGTGTCACCAACCGGGACTAAAGGTCCCCACTCCCCAGCGCGCGCTACCGGCCACGTGGCAGGGATTTAGTCCCGGGTCGTGGCCAACTGGAACTAAAGGGTGGGGGCCTTTAGTCGCGATTTATTAGTCCAGGTTGGGGAACCGGGACTAAAGGTCCTTCCCAACCGGGACTAAATGCCGTTTCTCCAATAGTGATTAGTACTAACCTTTTGGTGAAACTTAGTATATATATTTATATTGCTGCAGATATGGAATAAGTTTCCACTGTTGTGTATTTTTTATTAGCTAAATATGACAGTGCCTGCGTGCAACTCTCTCCAATGCCATAGGTATTCAAAATACCGCCGTCGCCGTCTCCAACGCCACCATTAAGTTCTAACAGTGGCGTCATATTGGTGGCGTCGGGTGTCCACGCCAGCAACTCCATTTTTGCCACGCCATAGCTAGGGTTTTGTGCAGTAGTGCGAGGCGAATATCGCCTGTGGAGTGGTAGGACTCCAGGAGTGCCTCCTGCTCTGCCAGGTCCGCGTTGGGCACGACCGCCCTGTCGGCGACGAGCTGCTCCTCCGCCTGCAGGTGCTCCTGGAGGAGGTCGTGGTTGTAGGCGGCATCGGCTTGCGCTCCCGGAACCTCTCCTCCCGCACCATGTCCATGTAATGGGCACGGGCCTCGCCGATGATCAGGGTACAGTGCACTCACGAGGGAGGCATGGTGGAGGAGGAGGGCGGCACAGTGGAGGAGGAAAACGAGGGTAGCGCCGGGTCGTCGTCGCTCGCGTACTCCATTGGGACGTCACGTCCTCCGGCTGCCTGCTGATGGAGTTATGTACCTACGGTAGGGTCACAGGCCCGACCTGCATACCCTACCCAAGGACACTACCCCAGAATAGCAAAGGCCTGCAAGGGAGTATCCGACTGAAGCTGGCAAGACTCATGAGTCACTCGACGAAATCCACTCGGGGACGACTGCGTCCACTCGGCGGTTCTCTACCTCACTCGGCAGTGGCGGTTCACTCGGACGGACCGGGAAGTAGTCGACCACGAAGGCCTAGGATTCTCTCCACGGAGTTTATTAGGCATAATTAAGGGCATTTATTGCTGGCGTTACCTGTAACTGCCCTCTTAATACCCACGTTTAAGCCCCTTGATGCCGGACACTAATGAGGGGTAACGCACTCTATATAAGTCGCCCCTCATCTCTGGCACAAGGGTTCGCAACCTGTTGTAACCTGCATATTCCACACGGCAAGAAAGCTCCAGAGCACCGAGACGTAGGGCTGTTACTTCTCCGGAAGGGCCTGAACTCGTAAACACCGTGTGTACACTCTCGCCGTAGCTAGGACTCTGCCCTCTCCCTTCGTACCCCTACATTCTACTGTCAGGCTTACCACCACGACAGTTGGCGCCCACCGTGGGGCAGGCGTCTAAGCGACTTCCGGCGAGTGTGCATTTTTCTCCGACCACCATGTCTTCCGGCGGTGCTGTGTTCTTTGGCCGCGAGATCCGTCTCGGCGCGTGCACCTTCATCGCCGACGACTCGGCATGGCTCCAGGAGGCTCCACTCGACGTGGAGGCGCTCCCGACCCGCGGGGCAACGCACTTCCGTGCAAGCTCCTACGGAGTTCTCCTACTCCAACCATCGACCCCGTACGTGTCGACTCCTCGTGCTGTCACACACCGCAAGCGGTCCGGCCGCTCGCGGCTCCAGCGTTGGGTCAGGCACGCTGCGGCGCGTCAAGTCTCATCCCAGCAGATCGCGGCGATCGAGCCCGCCGAGTTATCTCGCGGCTCGTACGACTCAGCGTCCGACCTTCCTGGCGCTTCTTCCGAGTGCGAGAGCAGTCGACCCGCGGCTGAAATTTTCATGGCTGGCTCACATCAGAGCCCGCCACCTGGTTTCGGTCACGGTAGACGCGAAACCGGCGAACCGTCGAGTGGTCGTCGGCACCCTGATGAGGACGTCCTCCGTAATCCCATCGTCGACAAGACCGTCGAGGCCCAGGCCTTGGAGGCCACTCGCCGCCGACTCGAGGAGGTGCAGAGATCGCTGGACGAGCGTGCCCAACCACGTCAACAACTTCCCACTCGGCGCCGCAGGCCGGCCGCTCCGAGTGGATCCAGGAACAACTTGGAGGTATTTCGTACCCCCTACTGAATGTTGCAGCTGCGGCAAGGATCGCCGACTCCATCCAGCCATCTCGTTCTGAGGCCGGCTGAGGGCTGCAGCAGATCAGGGCATTGCTTGAGGCAGCACAACAACAGAATGCAGCAGTTTCTCAGTCGTACAACCGACTGCGCGGCAACTCCCCCGGGGCTGAAACCGTTCAGTCGGCACACAGTCTAGGGTCGCCTCAGCGTCGTCGTGGCGGAGGCTACTGTGAAGATCAGTACCGTGATCAAGGCCAAGATCAGTTTGCTCATCGCAACCACCGTGGTGACCATCGCCGAGTGCCCACTCCTCCGCGGAGTGGCTCAGATGTGCCCCGGCACTATGAGGACAGGCGTCAGTCAGGTGACGAGCGGAGCCGTGGATTTGATGCAAGAGATGTCCTGGCGCAGAGGCGGGTCGACAGAAGCAGAGCTCACCGCGACGGCAATACCAGAGATCGCCCGAGTGGAAGCAGAGCTATCATGTCTGGCCCCAAATGCTTTAGTAGGGCGATTCGTTCAGCAGAGATTCCCCCCAACTTCAGGTTGGCGACTGGAATTGGCAAGTTTTCTGGCGAGTCAAAGCCGGAGACTTGGTTGGATGATTACCGAGTGGCGGTGCAGATTGGCGGAGGCGATGACAATGTGGCCATGAAGCACTTGTCCCTGATGCTCGATGGTTCTGCCCGAGCTTGGTTGAACTGCTTAGCACCTCCCAGCATCCGTTGCTGGGGCGATCTTGCCCAAGTGTTCATCAGCACATTCGAGGGCACGTGCAAACGCCCTGCAGGTTTGGTCGACTTGCAGCACTGCGTCCAGAAGCCCAATGAGACGTTGAGAGATTATATTCAGCGATGGTCCACTCTGCACCACACAGTGGAGAATGTCTCCGAGCATCAAGCAGTCTGTGCATTCAAGGCCGGAGTGAGATACCGCGAGTTGTATCTGAAGTTCGGTCGGACCGGTGACATCTCCCTGAGCAAGATGATGGAGATTGCCACTCGGTACGCTAATGGTGAAGAAGAAGACTGCCTCCATAGCGGTAAAGGAAAAGCAGTCAGCATCAATGGTGACGGCAGCAATTCCAATCGGAACCAGAAGCGCAAACCCGATGCCCCTGCTCAGGCAGAGGCTGCTGCTCTGGCAGCACAAGGAAAAAACAAGGGGAAAGCTAAGCAGCAATATGTCCCCAAGAAGTTCAAGAAACAACCGGGAACAGATGTCCTGGATTTACCGTGTGCAATCCACACGAGGATAGATGAAGAGGGCAACCAGATTTTGCCCAAGCATACCACTCGGCAGTGTCGACTGCTCATTCAGCAGTTCAAAGGGGACCAGTCGAGTGAGATAGACCCTGAGAAGCAAGACGACGAGGAGCAGGATGAGTTCCCTGAGATCCACGCCACCTTATTGATCTTCGCTGATGTTGAGTCCAAGACCCGACTGAAAGTGATCAACGGAGAGGTCAACATGGCTGTTCCGTCCACACCCACCTATCTCAGATGGTCTCAGACCGCCATCACTTTCGATCAGTCGGACCACCCCGCGCACATTGCTACTCCTGGTCGGCAAGTGCTAGTGGTGGATCCAGTGGTCGGCGGCACCCGACTGCGCAAAGTCCTCATGGATGGTGGGAGTGGTCTGAATATCCTTTACGCAGATACTCTCAAGGGGATGGGCATTCCGATGTCCAAACTGAGTGAAAGCAATATGCAGTTTCACGGAGTCATCCCTGGGAAGAAGGCTAGATCACTCGGCCAGATTGCACTCGACGTGGTGTTCGGCACTGACAAGAATTTCCGCAAGGAAAAGCTGACGTTTGAGGTCGTCGACTTCAAGAGTGCATACCACGCCATCCTTGGCCGCCCAGCTTATGCTCGTTTCATGGCCCGACCATGTTACTTGTATCTCAAGCTCAAGATGCCAGGGCCCAAGGGGGTTATCACTGTCACTGGCAATCGGCAGCGAGCTGAAGAGTGCCTCCAGCAAGGCTCCAGAATTGCAGACCACCAGATGGCCATGGTCGAGTTGGAGGAATACAAGAAGAGTGCTGACCCTGCAGATCTTTTGCGAGCCAAGAAGCCTGCCTCCGAGTCGGCTTTCCAGTCGGCAGGCGAAGTGAAGCAGGTGCATATCCAGCCGACTCATCCAACAGCTGCTCCGACCAATATATCAACGACACTCGACAGCAAATAGGAGGCCGAGCTCATCCAGTTCCTTCGTGAGAACTGCGACATCTTTGCATGGAAGCCTGCTGACATGCCGAGAGTACCCAGGGAGCTGGCTGAGCACCGATTGAAGGTCGACCCCAAAGCCAAGCCAGTCAGAGAGCATTTGCGCTGGTCGGCGACTGAGAAGCGCAAGGCAATCGGCGAGGAGGTAGCTCGTCTCTTGGCGGCCAAGTTCATACGTGAGGTCTACCACTCCGAGTGGTTAGCTACCGTGGTAATGGTCCCAAAGAAGGATAAGTCTCTGCGCATGTGCATTGACTTCAAGCATCTCAATCGGGTCTGCCCGAAGGATCACTTCCCTCTCCCTCGCATTGATCAAATTGTTGACTCGACTGCGGGGTGCGAGCATTTGTCTTTCCTGGATGCCTACTCTGGTTACCATCAGATCCGTCTGTTTGGTCCAGATGAAATAAAGACTGCCTTCATCACCCCATTCAGGTGTTACTGCTACATCACTATGCCTTTTGGACTCAAGAATGCAGGCGCCACTTTCATGCGCATGATCCAGAAGTGCCTACTGAGTCAGATCCCTCGGAATGTGGAGGCTTACATGGATGATATTGTTGTCAAGTCTTGCAAAGGTTCCGACCTGCTGTCCGACTTGGCAGAGACATTTGCCAATCTGAGGAGGTATGACATCAAGCTGAATCCGGCTAAGTGCACATTCGGCGTCCCTGGCGGCAAGTTACTCGGTTTTCTCGTTTCCGAACGAGGAATCGACGCTAACCCAGAGAAAGTCAACGCCATCACTCGGATGAAACGCCCCGAGCGTTTACACGACGTCCAGAAGCTCACAGGCTGCCTAGCAGCGTTGAGTCGGTTCATTTCTCGTCTCGGTGAGAAGGCATTACCTTTGTACCGACTGATGAAGAAGGCCGACAAGTTCGAGTGGACTCCAGAAGCGGAAACAACGTTTGTCGAGCTCAAAGCCCTGCTTTCTTCTGAGCCAGTGCTTGCTGCTCCTCACAGCAAAGAGCCTTTGTTCCTTTATATCGCAGCGACTAATCAAGTCGTCAGTACAGTCCTGACTGTCGAGCGAGAGGAGGCAGGCAAAGCCTACAAAGTTCAACGCCCCGTGTATTACCTTTCTGAAGTTTTGACCCCTTCCAAGCAAAGGTATCCGCATTATCAGAAGCTTGTCTACGGCATATATCTGACTGCGAAGAAGGTCGCGCATTACTTTCAGGACCACTTGGTTTCAATCGTCAGCGATGCCCCTTTGTCTGATATTCTCAACAATCGGGACGCAACTGGTCGAATGGCTAAATGGGCCATCGAACTCCTCTACTTTGACATAAAGTTTGAGGCAAAGAAAGCTATCAAATCTCAAGCACTCGCCGACTTCCTTGCCGAGTGGGTTGAGCAAGAGCAGCCGACTGAAGTTCACTCGGCACACTGGACCATGTTCTTCGATGGATCAAAGATGCTAAATGGGTCTGGTGCTGGCGTGGTTCTGGTATCTCCAAAGGGCGACAAGCTCAATTATGTCCTGCAAATTCACTTTGACTCCTCCAACAATGAAGCCGAGTATGAAGCTCTTCTCTATGGGTTGCGTATGGCCATCTCAATCGGCGTCCGACGCTTGATGGTATACGGCGACTCGGATTTGGTGGTGAATCAAGTGATGAAGGAGTGGGACGTAAGAAATCCAACCATGACAGGGTACTGCAACGCAGTAAGAAAACTTGAGAAGAAATTCGAAGGTTTGGAACTTCATCATGTTCCCCGAGTGAAAAATCAAGCAGCAGACGAGCTGGCAAAGATTGGATCCACTCGGAAACCTATCCCCAGTAATGTGTGCCTGGAACACTTACATACCCCTTCAGTTCAGGAAGATCCCTTTACTGAAGAGCCCACCCAGCCCAAGAGTGCTTCTGATCCGACTGAAGTCGATGTCCCAGCAGTCATTGACTTGGTCATGGAAATTCTGGTGATTACGCCCGACTGGACAGTACCTTACATTGCGTACATCTTAAGGCGAGAACTCCCAGAAGACGAAGTTGAAGCTCAGCAGATCGTCCGCAGGTCCAAGGCTTTTACCGTGGTAAACAATCAGCTTTACAGGGAAAGCGTGACTAGCATTCTCCAGCGATGCATCACTCCTGAAGAAGTACGATTGATCCTAGAAGATATTCACTCGGGAACTTGCGGTCATCATGCGTCCTCGAGGACTATTGTTGCCAAAGCTTACCGAGCTGGATTTTTCTGGCCGCACGCCAACGAGATGGCAAAGGAGATGGTCGACCATTGCGATGGATGCCAGTTCTTTTCAAACCTATCACACAAGCCTGCGTCTGCTTTGAAGACCATTCCACTCGTCTGGCCCTTTGCTGTATGGGGACTCGACTTGATTGGACCTTTAAGGACAGGCCGGAGTGGATTTACTCATTTGCTAGTAGCAGTCGACAAGTTCACCAAGTGGATTGAAGCCAAGCCTATCAAGAAGCTAGATGCCAGCACTGCTATCAAGTTTATGAAGGAAATCACGTTTCGATACGGGGTACCTCACAGCATCATCACAGATAATGGCTCCAACTTTGATTCAGAAGAATTCAGATATTTCTGCTCTTCCCAAGGCACTCATGTCGATTACGCATCCGTTGCGCACCCGCAGTCGAATGGTCAAGCAGAGCGAGCTAATGGCCTCATCCTTCAAGGTCTGAAGCCTCGTCTCATCCGAGATCTGGATCATGCAGCCGGAGCTTGGGTATCTGAATTGCCATCTGTTCTGTGGGGTCTGAGGACAACTCCAAATCGGTCGACTGGACGCACTCCTTTCTTCTTGGTATATGGAGCTGAAGCCGTTTTGCCCAGCGATGTCCTCCACAATTCTCCTCGAGTAGATCTTTACTCTGAAGAAGAGGCAGAGCAAGCACGACAAGACGGCGTCGACCTCTTGGAAGAGGAAAGAGAAATGGCCTTGGTCCGGTCGACTGCTTATCAACAGGACTTGCGCCGATTCCACGCAAGGCACATAAAGAGTCGGACGTTTCATGAAGGTGATCTGGTGCTCCGAGTAGATCAACAGAGGCCTCACAAGCTGGCTCCAGCATGGGAAGGTCCTTTTGTCGTCACAAAAGTTCTGAACAACGGAGCTTACCACCTCTACAACCTGAAGAAGAACGCCGATGAGCCGCGCGCCTGGAATGCAGATCTGTTGCGACGCTTCTACACTTAGAGCATAATCTGATGTAATCAAGTTTTCAAAACTGTATTGAAATTGTGATTCCTGCAATCAGTTGTCCATCCCGACTGTCCAGATTCGTGTTCAAAACACTTCCGAGTGTATAAACTATTACTCCGAGTGATGAGCAACCCTCACACTGGGGGGGCTTAGCTGCGAACAAGCTTTCGCCTAAGTTAAAAACAATGCCGAGTGCAAAGTCTATCTTTCACTCGGGCTCTTAGCTGCGAATCCATTTCGCCAAAGTTCTAAAAATTACTCCGAGTGATGAGCAACCCTCACACTCGGGGGCTTAGCTGCGAACAAGCTTTCGCCTAAGTTAAAAACACTTCCGAGTGTATAAACTATTACTCCGAGTGATGAGCAACCCTCACACTCGGGGGCTTAGCTGCGAACAAGCTTTTGCCTAAGTTAAAAACGCTTCCGAGTGCAAAGTCTACCTTTCACTCGGGCTTTTAGCTGCGAATCCGTTTCGCCTAAGTTCTAAAATTACTCCGAGTGATGAGCAACCCTCACACTCGGGGGCTTAGCTGCGAACAAGCTTTCGCCTAAGTTAAAAACGCTTCCGAGTGCAAAGTCTACCTTTCACTCGGGCTCTTAGCTGCGAATCCGTTTCGCCTAAGTTCTAAAATTACTCCGAGTGATGAGCAACCCTCACACTCGGGGGCTTAGCTGCGAACAAGCTTTCGCCTAAGTTAAAAACCCTTCCGAGTGCAAAGTATACCTTTCACTCGGGCTCTTAGCTGCGAATCCGTTTCGCCTAAGTTCTAAAATTACTCCGAGTGATGAGCAACCCTCACACTCGGGGGCTTAGCTGCGAACAAGCTTTCGCCTAAGTTAAAAACCCTTTTGAGTGCAAAGTATACCTTTCACTCGGGCTCTTAGCTACGAATCCGTTTCGCCTAAGTTCTAAAATTACTCCGAGTGATGAGCAACCCTCACACTCGGGGGCTTAGCTGCGAATAAGCCTTCGCCTAAGTTAAAAACCCTTCCGAGTGCAAAGTCTATCTTTCACTCGGGCTCTTAGCTGCGAATCCGTTTCGCCTAAGTTCTAAACAATTACTCCGAGTGATGAGCAACCCTCACACTCGGGGACTTAGCTGCGAATAAGCCTTCGCCTAAGTTAAAAACCCTTCCGAGTGCAAAGTCTATCTTTCACTCGGGCTCTTAGCTGCGAATCCGTTTCGCCTAAGTTCTAAACAATTACTCCGAGTGATGAGCAACCCTCACACTCGGGGACTTAGCTGCGAACAAGTTTTCACCTAAGTTAAAAATTATTGCCGAGTGTCAAGAAATTCTTGCACTCGGGGACTTGGCTGCGAATCCGATTCCTCAAGTCCGAAGATTTCCGAGTGCAAAGAATTAGTTTCACTCGACGCAAAGAACACATTCGATCAAAGCAACAAGTCAGAAAGCAAAGCAAGTACGACTGAATTTACAAGAGCACTCGGCATCCTGAGGTGTTTAAAGTTTCTCAAGCCCCAGGCCTGAATGGAGTTTAAATTCGTTTATAAGATTCACTCGGCATACCGAGGAGATAAAGTTTTTTATGGACTGGCCGGCTCGACAAAAGTGTCCAAGTCAATCCCGTTTGCGATCCGAGTCGCCGCCTCGATGAAGGTCTCCAAGAAGTCCTCAAACTGCAGTTTGGTGGTGTTGGCAACTGAAAGATTCTTCAGCTTGTCTTCGCGCACCTCCCTGCAGTGCACTCGAACTAGCGCCAAAGCTACATCAGCGCCGCAACGGGCTGCCGACTTCTTCCACGCCTGGACTCGACTCGGGATTCCCTGCAACCGATTCATCATGGGCTCAAGGTCAAGCAGTCGGGTGTCCTCAGGCCAGAGCTCCTTGTCGATCCCTGCAACAGCCTCTTTCAGTCGGCTGATGTAGCCCTGGACGTTCTCCAGTCGGGCTTCCAGTCGATATGTGTTCATGATGCAGGCATCTCCTGTCAACGACTTGGTAGGGTCCAGCTTTGGTTCCAAAGCGTGGGTCTCCTCCTCGAAGTCGGCACAGAATTCTATGGGGATGGAGAATGAAAGATCAGCAGACTGCAATGTTGGAGAAGAAGAGCCAATTCAATCGACGAAAGGAACTTACCGTCTAGCATGACGTACATCTGCCCGGTGTAATTTTTGAATAGCTCCTCCAGCTTGGCTTTGCGCTCTTTCATCTTCGCATACTTCTCAGCCAGCTGGGTCTTCTCTTTCTTCAGTTGCCTGTTTTCTTCTTCTAGCTTCTCGAAAGCAGCCAGTCTCTTCTCTGCTGCTTCTGTCTTCTCACTCGCCACCTTCTGTGCAGCGGCAAGCTCGCTGTCCTTGTCATCCAAGGCCTTCTTCACAGAATCTAAAGAAACAGAGTTTTTTACACGCGCTCGCAGTCGAGAATTTTCGCCGCGCACGTCTGCTCGAGTGAATGCACTCGGTTCAACAAGTGGAAAACGAGAAGACAACATCATTATTCACCAAAGCTTACCTCCTAGAGTCTTCAACTCAGTTTGAGTCCTGAGCAGCTGGTTCTTAGTCGCTTCCAGGTCGATTGAGAGCTCCGCCTTCTCTTTCGCCAGTTCATTATATTTGGTTCCGACCTCACAGGCTCTCTGCAATCAGCAAAGGAAGAATTCAGTCGACATGGACAATACTTCACTTCCGAGTGGAAAGTTACACCGATCCCAGTCGACTGGAAGGTGGCCTGCCACCTCACTCGGTCAGGTCTGCCCTGCCCGAGTATAAAAAAATGACGATGAATAAGCAAAAAAAACTGCACATAGTTTCTATCAGACCCCCGCCGATGCAAGCACTCGACGGCGGTCTCGGGGACTACTCCCAGTGGGTGCACTCGGCGCGCCCTTTCTGGACCAAAGACCATGCAACTCAAGAAAAACATGCAACTCAAGCAAGCACCCAGATGGTGTAAGATCAAAACAACAGAGTTCAGAGCTCAACAGAAAACAGACTTACAAGAGAACTTACTCGGATGTTGGCCTCCAAAGCTGAACTGGCATCATAAGCCAGCTTGCTCGCCTCGAACGCCTCCTTAGTCCGCTGCATCATGAGGCTCGCCTGGATCATTGCCTCCTTGGCAGCTCCGGTTTGATCCTCAGGGACATGATACAAGGGGAATGTGGTGGCCTGAGGAGTCAGGGCAGCAGGAGCTCGAGGAGTCGAAGCAGCATGAGCTCGAGGAGTCGGCACAGTTGCCGGCATGCCGAGTGGCTCGGTGGTCGCTGGAGCACTCGACGCTGGAGGCACAACAACTCCAGCTTGAGGTGGACTCTCAAGCACCAGAGAAGGCGCAGCAGTCGACGCGCGTGGAGCAGCACTCCGCGGTGGCTCCTCGTCGTCCTCCACGATGATCGTTCCCTCTACTGTCAGTTGAGAAAACCGCTCGGTCAGCAGACTGCCCACTCGACCAAGATTTTCTGAATCAATCGACAACAAAATAGATCGTACCCATATGTGAAGTGGCCGCGTCCTCGGTGTCTTCTTCCATGGGTGCCCCTCCATCCCGTAGAGGCGATGTCATCGAGGTCGCAGCTCTAACGAAGGAAAACCACTCGGTCAGCTAAGACAGAGAATCTTGACGCAAAGACAGAAGAACAGGAACTTACATTGAAGCAATGGGAACAGCAATCTTGATTCGGGGCAAAGCCTTCCGAGGCTTTGCTGCCGGCTTAGGCTGCTTCGCCGCCCTCTCAGTCGACTCGGGCGTCTCCGCTCGGTCGCACTTCGAGGGCCGGGCGCTGGATGCCGCAGTCTTGCTCGGGCCGGCCTCCGGGTCTTCCTGAAGCTTGGATCGACGCTCCATGCGCGCCGGAGACTCGGCTTCAACCTCGTCCTCTTCATGGTAATCTTCGTCGACTGCGTCATCTTCGCTGTCGTCGACGTACTCGTCGCCCGCGCTGCCTTCAGCGCTCCCCTCCGCTTCCTCATGCCGTTCCCCATTCGGTATGGCAGAGTGGAAGTTAGTGATCTCCTGCAGAACACAAACGACAAGATCAGTCGGACAAAGTTCTGGCACTCGACAAAGTAACAAAAGCAGTAGGCAAGAAAATATCAGTCGACAAGAATACAACTCACCAGGTTCTTTGGAGGGTTCAATGCAGAAAGGGGCGGAATCCGCTTGGCTCCCAGGGGGTTGTCGTAGGCACCAGTGATGCTCCTGAGCCACTGCTTGACTACGTCTTCCGAGACCTCCTCTGGGTGCACCCGAGTGGAGTCTGCTGGCCCCGAGTAGTGCCACATCGTGTGGTCCCTGGCCTGAAGCGGCTGGATTCTCCGACTCAGATAGACCTCCAGAAGGTCCATCCCAGTTACTCCTCCACGGATCAAATCCCTTATCGCGTTCACCTGGATTTCGACCTGGGTCCGCTCTTCAGTCGACACGGTCAAAGTGCTCGGTGGAGCCGGTCGGTCCATGGTGAAGGGAGGAAGACCAGTCGACATGTTGGTACACGGGGCATCCTGGCAATAGAACCAGGTCGACTGCCAACCCCTAACAGACTCCGGTAGGGTCAGCGGTGGAAAGGAGCTTTTGACTCGCTTCTGGACCCCCAAACCCCCACAGAGTTGGATTACATTGGTCTTGTTTGCAGTCGACTTGGATTTCTTCACGCACTGTGACCTCACTGTGAAGGTGTGCTTGAACAAACCCCAATGGGGGGCGCAACCCAAAAAGCACTCGCAAAGCGAGATGAACGCGGCTAGCAGCACTATCGTATTCGGAGGGAGGTGGTGGAGTTGTGCGCCGAAGAAATTCAGGAAAGCGCGGAAAAAGGGGTGCGGGGGCAAAGAGAAACCTCGCTCGACATGCGTGGTGAGGAGGACCCGTTCCCCCTCCCGCGGCGTTGGCTCCCACTCGCCTTCGGGCAGCCTCCACGTCCCCTCCTTGATCATCCCGTCGATGACGAGGTTGTCAATGTCCTCCATGGTGACGGAAGACGGGAGGAAATCCCCCGTGATCCACCCGGGCGGAGTCACGATTCGCGAGCCCGACCCCCTCTTCGGCCGGCCGGCCGTCTTCTTGGCGCGCTCGAGCTTGCTGGTCTTGCCTGCCATTGCTTCGGCGGAGAGAGTGAAGGAGGAGGCAGACTGGGCGGAGGAGACGAAGGAAGAAGAGGGATTTGGGGGAAGCGCAATCCCGCCAGGCGCTCGGTTCAGCTTTTATGGTGGGCCGAGTGACTCACTGACTGGTGGACCCGACCGACTCTGGCGCTTTACTGTTGCAGAAAAGGCGCTGTACGTGGCGTGATGGCCGGCACGAAAATCGAAGCGACGTGCGCCTGCTCGTCTGGATCGTTGCGCTATTCTCGCACAGTGCGCGCGTTTCCCAAATTTTTGGATTCCGGAGATTTCGGGCTCAACGGCGCAATCTGTTGCGCCAAAGTATCCCGCGAATCACTCGGATTTGGTTTCACGCTCCAATTCGCTCGGGTCAAGCCCTGCATTACAGATCACTCTGATCAAAGGATGCTTGTCGGTCCACTCGGACTCAGCGTTGCATTCAAGTTCACTCGGACTCAGCGGTGCGCTCTAGTTCACTCGGACTCAGAAGTGCGCTCTAGTTCACTCGGACTCAACGGTGCGCTCTAGTTCACTCGGACTCAGAAGTGCGCTCTAGTTCACTCGGACTCAGCGTTGCATTCAAGTTCACTCGGACTCAGTTCTGCGCTCTAGTTCACTCGGACTCAGAAGTGCGCTCTAGTTCACTCGGACTCAGCGTTGCATTCAAGTTCACTCGGACTCAGTTCTGCGCTCTAGTTCACTCGGAGTCAGAGGTGCGCTCAAGTTCACTCGGGCTCAGCCCTACACTCAAGCTCATTCGGACGAATCTTAGGACAGAATCGATCGGGGCGAATGACAAAGATTCCAATCGACGAAGACTTTTACGAAGCTCCAAGTTGCACTCGGAATTTTTGTATCTTTTGCAAGACCCATGTTTGTCCCTTTGTCAATCAAACCCCAATCCATTCGGGGACTAATGATGGGGTTATGTACCTACGGTAGGGTCATAGGCCCGACCTGCATACCCTACCCAAGGACACTACCCCAGAATAGCAAAGGCCTGCAAGGGAGTATCCGACTGAAGCTGGCAAGACTCATGAGTCACTCGACGAAATCCACTCGGGGACGACTGCGTCCACTCGGCGGTTCTCTACCTCACTCGGCAGTGGCGGTTCACTCGGATGGACCGGGAAGCAGTCGACCACGAAGGCCTAGGATTCTCTCCAGGGAGTTTATTAGGCGTAATTAAGGGCCTTTATTGCTGGCGTTACCTGTAACTGCCCTCTTAATACCCACGTTTAAGCCCCTTGATGCCGGACACTAATGAGGGGTAAGGCGCTCTATATAAGTCGCCCCTCATCTCTGGCACAAGGGTTCGCAACCTGTTGTAACCTGCATATTCCACACGGCAAGAAAGCTCCAGAGCACCGAGACGTAGGGCTGTTACTTCTCCGGAAGGGCCTGAACTCGTAAACACCGTGTGTACACTCTCGCCGTAGCTAGGACTCTGCCCTCTCCCTTCGTACCCCTACATTCTACTGTCAGGCTTACCACCACGACACCTGCCGGCCCGCCGACGGGGAGCAATGCCGGCCATCTCCTTCATCTGCTTCGGCGTGAGCCCATCCCAGAGAGCTTTGGCGGGGGAGGAATCCATGGTGGGAGAGGGATCGAAGGCTGATGACTGTGGCTATGACCGGGGTAGTGTTTATATTACAATGGAGGGTGGCTTATGGACGGACGGGTGGTGTCGGAGGAGAATCCCCGGCAACCGCGTGCCATCAATGTGGGATGCAGACGGACAGACGGGTGGCCGTCGTGTCGTTTGAATGCGCAGAAGTCGCCTGCACCGGGAAGTGGCACGGACGATGCTCTCTCGGCCGACGCACCGCTTCAATGGCGGCGCCAGTGAGCGGCCGCATCCGCTCTGGCCGGGCATGAATGCGGGCACTGGCCCTTTGGAGCGATGCTGACCGTTTCACGCGGTAGGGTGTAGAGCTTTTAGGTGGGCCAGGGCGGTCGGAATCGGGCAAAGTAGCGGTCCGGACTCCCGCAAACCTCCCCACATTTATCTCCAGTTTGCGGGAGAAATCGCGTCCGGACCGCTCCGCAGACCGATACATGACCGCGTTGGATGGCTTCCGCAGTCCGGACCATTGCGGGAGAGGTTTGCGGATCTGCCTTGAAGATTCCCTTATGGGTAAGCTTGGTCACTAAAACATTGAGCCCTTAGGTCAACTCTAACCGACATCCCATAAAATATAGGAGGATCCAGCCGAGCAAAGCTTAGTTGAGGAAATATACTTCACTAACTGGTGTTCGACTAGGTCCTGATTAGAGGAGTAAAACCGAATTTTTACTACTCTAAATGGTTTCAGGGAATCGGTTAGTAATGCATGATGGGTAAGTTTGGGCATAAAAACTAAAGACAAAAGACCAAATCCATAAAGACCAAAATAAAATTAGTCATCAAAACTGAAAGACCTAATTAAATTCAGTTAGATTGGTCTTCTTCTCTCAATGACCGAATAACCCAGATAGATCGTATTCGTATAATTCTTTGTCTGTTTGTGGCATAATTAGCACAATCCCCGGTCTTCTCCACATGTTTATGGCACAATTCGGATTGAATACATGATATACACATGTTGTCTGATCATCTGACTTTTCGTTGCATACACCTATTACACATATCTGTTGTCTGAATTCCGCTTGCATGTATCACTACTGTAATATACACGAGTCTGAGTTGTACCATGAAAATTGGTCTATTTGGTTGGGACCGAACACCGTCCTATAAAAACTGAAGATAAAATAGTGGAGAATCGAGAAGACGAAAATAATTTTGGTCATCGATTATGAAAGACCAAATTCTTGGATGACCGAAAAGACCCGGCCGAGCAAAATGAAAAAATCGAATGCTTGGGCTTACTCATGGGATTCAAACATGTGTCCCCGGTTATGGGCCAATGCATGTAATCACCTAAATTGGACCCAATAACCAATTGAGGTACGCTGGTTGGTGTACAAATTGAAAAAAAATCATCCTAATTGGCCTTTAATATTAAAAAATAACTACCAGATTGGAGTTGAACCGGACGAAAAGGGCTGCAATTTAGATTCACCGGTTCAACTCCGTACCGATGATTGAACCACTAGGCCTGCTGATTAAGGCAAGTAAAGTTCGTGTTGAAGGCAAGCTCACTAGGCTGAACCGGACGAAACAAGCTGCAATTTAGATTCATCCGGTTCAACTCCCTACCGATGGCCGAACCGGCAAGCCTGCCGATTATGGTTTTAAAACTATGGTCCTATTCGGATGACCTCAACTTTTTTCGTCTTTATAAGCCGATTTTTTTTGTCATTGTTAGAAAACAATAATATGTGCCTATGTGCATCACTCAATATGGAGGCCAAAGGTCTTCTCTCTTAAAAAAAGTACCCCTTGTGGACACATTTTATACTCTTGATTTTTTTTTCATATTTTGTCAACTAAGATAGACAATCATGCACTAGATATTTACGAGATAGAAAAAATAGAGTTCTCTGCTAGGATATTTAAGATTCAATAAAATAGCCGAGAACACACATATACGCACAAACATAAACAAATGATCTAATACATCTAAGTGGTACCAATTCATTAGTGGAGACATGCGGTTTATACCATTTGATTAATATAAGAGGATTCAGTTTAAATTACAAACGATCATTGTAATTTAGCTATGACTCTCTTTTCGACATTGTTTAAATTCAAGGCAGATTTTTTTAACGAGCCATAAAATAATAATGTGATTAACTATGATAAATATATTGGAAAATGTATTATTTCAAATTATATGTTGGTAGAACTATGTGAAAAAAGTAAAAAAAATAGTATAAATAAGTTAATGTTGTTATCGTTGTTGTTATTCGTGCATTTATCAATCTTGTCATCGGTAGGATAATAACTGATGTTAGCAGCTCATTAGTGTGGTTCTCCTCCACTATGTACACGGGATGATTTTGATAGGATCAGCACACCATGTGCGATCAAGTGATGTAGCAATATTGACCATGGGATATAAAACGAGTGGTATAGATCAGGTTTGGTGGACTTGGTGGAACATTTATGCAGAGAATACCTTGTTTTAATAGCAATTAGTTCTGCAATAGTCCTTCATTCCCACACCACACGATTCAAACCGAAACTTTGTTCAATTTTATCATTCAAAGGCTACAAGTGAATATGAGCCGTCAGTCTACTGTCTTTGTCAGGCTACAAGTGAATATGAGGCCGTATGGTATACTCGAGATTGGGATTCAGTGAGTTTATCGAACAATATTTTCTGGTTGAAACAATAGTTCATTTCCTAGAAAAGAAGCATTCCTGGTTCAGTTCCTTCACGAATCGCTTAACATAACCAATGACATCTTTGCATCAACAAGCTCCTGCATCTTTTAGATCTAAATAAAATATTTAGACAAATATGAGAATAATAACTGCTACAGAAGCAATCCAGCATTGGAATAAATCTCAAAAGGACATTGCAACTAATAGATCTCCGTTGAATCAAGTACTTTGCAGAAAAATCATGAACAACAAGAACATGATTGCAATTCACAGATCATGTATGCGGAAGAAAGGGTCTGGAAGAGGATGAGGATGCACGTCAGGGAAACACGACGTCGTGGCCAGGGGCATGGCAGCCAGCGACGCTGGAGCTCATACTAGCTAGAGACGAAGGTGGCCTGCCTTCAAGCCACCGGATTTGGTGCTCTTAAGAGTGCAAGTACATGATCGAGCCAAGCATACTTGGTCTCATGGCGGTACACTCCGGCGCCCGGCGTCGGTGGACGAAAGAGACATCATGAGCGGATTAGGGTTGCATCGGGGGGTGGGGGGTGGGGGGCTTGGGGATAAGGGAGTTGTATATGCAATATTGGATTTATTTGTGGGGTTCTTGCAAACTATGAAGCCCTTCTCCACCTTGCTCAGTATGTACCCATATGATACCTATTTAATGGCCCATATTATCAGATCGCACGATCGCACCAGATATGCTGATCCTATACAGTCATGTGGCAATATTGTGAGCTACGAGTCCATGAGAAAAAGCGCTCCGAATGGTGTGAGAGGGCGGCCAGAGGAAGAGAACGAATCAATTCGGAAAAAATCAAACGATGCAATTCTGGAAAAAAATGGAGAGCGATTTTTGCAAAGGATAACCCTTAACTAGTAATTTTGTTGTTCTTCTCATATTAATCGTGCGTTCGAGCCACGATGGCTTCTCGTCCTGGCTTGAAGTCTTAGCACTACCGGCCCAACGTCTAAGAGCATCTTCAACATCAGGCCTGTTTTTGGGCATGAAAAGTTGGTGGATTAAAGATATTTGGGCATGAAAATTGTTTATGAAGCTCAATAACAAAGTTTAGCACATAAATACAACAAACGCAAAGATAAAACTAATAAAGTGTCACCCATGCCATGCCCTGCCATCTCTCTCTCTCTCTCTGTGTGTGCGTGTGTGTGTGTCTGCGCGTGTGTGTCAGATTGTGCTCTATTCCCCTTCCTTCTCGCGTCAATTTGAATTATGTAATAGATACATGTGACTGCGATAGATTTTATCGAAAGTAGATCGTGACATTATAGATGTCAAGTTATGTTTGCTTGTTGGTGTATGCACAAAAGGTGTTTGATGGAATGCTTCAAGGATTTAGCTTACTTTGGTCGCCTTGTTCAAGGTGCGGTCTGCTTGCTGATCTGTTGGCTCTAAATGGTTAGTCTTGGCAATAAAGATGAGAATCCATGTCCTAGTTGTGTCAGTCGGACGCCGTTCATCGCCAAAGGCATTGTTGCGGAAAACGCAGATTTAGTCATAATATTTTATTCATGTCTCATCGGGCCTATGTTTTTTTACTTCATTTGTTGATGTCTTTATCCTTATTCTTTTAGGTCAACTTTAATTAAAATAGTTATGTGCATCACAATGATGTTGAGGTAGGGCTCCTACCAAAAAATGTCACAAGGTTCATGTGACAAAAATATGTTTGCTGCCCCTAATGTTAAGTTTAGTGTGATGCTTACATATAATGGCTACCACACTTACAAATTCGGATGAATCAGTTAGCTATATCCTTGGAATGTCGTAACAACGCAGTCGAGGACGAGCCGGAAGAAAGACCAGTGTCGCCGGTGTTGACCAAAGAATAGCGCACACAACCGGAGCTGGAGGTGGAGCTGTCAATGGAGAAGGCCTCATATGGGCCGGAGGACTGCGTGGGGTCCGACACAGTCCTGTACATGTGCAGCGCGAGCCCCGGCAGCCTCACCTCGTCGGACTGCAGGACGTGCATGGCCTGGGCGATAGACGGCCGCTCACTCCGGTCCGGGTGCGCGCACCAGAGCCCGACGACGAGCACCCGCACCATCCACCGCTCCTCGGCCTCGTCACCCATTAGCCGTTCATCCGCAGCGTCGAGCATCACATTCCTGCCATACAGGCTCCACACCCACCTGACCAGCGTGAAGGATTTCCCCGCGGTCTCCATCACCGGGCGCCGGCCCGAGACGATCTCCAGGAGGACGACACCGAAGCTGTACACGTCCGATTCGGTGCACGGCCGGCGTGTGTTGACGAACTCCGGGTCGATGTAGCCGACGGTGCCGAGCACGGCCTTGGTGGTCTGCAGCAACCCCGTGTCGTGGTCCACCAGCCGGGCTAACCCGAAGTCCCCGAGCTTGGTGCTCATCGACGAGTCAAGCATGATGTTGCTGGGCTTAATGTCGCCATGCACGATACACTGCTCCCACTCTCCATGGAGGTAGTGTAGCGCCGATCCCAACCCGAGAATTATCTTGTACCTCTGTTGCCATGTCAGATACCTGCCGTCCTTGCTGTAGAGGTGTCTGTCTAGGCTGCCCTCTGTGACGAGCTCGTAGACGAGCAGGAGCCCCTTGCGGCTGTCGCACCAACCCAGCAGTTGCACAAGGTTCCGATGCTTCAGTCTGCTGATGATCCTCACCTCGGCCTCAAACTCCTTCCTCCCCTGTGCCGATGACTCTTCGGACAGCATTTTTACCGCCACCGCACGATGGTCAACGGGTGCTGATGTGAGGGTGAGGTGACCCCGGTAAACGCTACCGAAGCCGCCTCGCCCGAGCTTCTCCTCCTCCGCGAAGTGTTTTGTTGCGGCAACCAGCTCGTGGTAGGTGTATCGTCTGGGACCGCCGGCAGCCACACCTCTCTCGAGGTCAGCTCTGTGGATACACCGTTCTTGGCTGTCCTTATTTGCTCTCATTTTCTTGTGTCGCCGCCATAGCACCACGGTCGCACACACTATTAAAAGGAGCAATGGGACTAGTACGGATAGTAGGATCATTACTAACTTTTTGCGGCTCTTCCTCTTCGGAAGAGGAGGTAGAGTGGAACTGAACGACCATGTCAGTATCTGGTGCAGCTCGGAGGCGTCGCCGGTGGCCGCGGAGAAGCCGACAGCGACCTCCTCCGGCAAGCATCTGCTGAGATCGACGGTTGCACTGACCTGGTACAAGGCATCGTCGATGAGGAGATCAACGGCCAACATCCTGGACTCGTTATGGTACCTCACAGTGGCCTCCATAACGTAGGAGGACGTGAGGTTCTTGCCCGGCCTGGTCGTGGTGTCCGTGGACGCCACGGAAGTGACGGAGCTGACGTCGATGCCGACATGGTTGCCGTTGATGTGGGCATAGTGCGAGTTGCGGAGAGTGTCGAACTCCACGGCCACGATCCGGGTGCGGCCTGTCCCGTTGGTGAAGGCCGGGAGGAGGCCGAGGCCGCCGCCTTTGCTGCTGGGCGGGATCTCCGAAGGGAAATGCCCAATGAAGAAGGCCATCCCGTCGCCTCCCGTCCCGTTCAGGCCGGCCTTCTCCGGCATGATTCGGAAGGAGAAGTTGGTGGTGAAGCTAGCCGTCTCGCCGGTGGCGCCGTTCCAAAGCGGCACTTTGTATCGGTACGACGCCCGGCCGACGCTGCTCTGGACGTTTTCCGTCAGCTCGAGCCTCGGCGGAGCGAAGGATGCATCGCCGTCCAGGTCGACCGGCCATGAGCCGGCGCTAGGATCGGAGAAGTTGAGGCTGAAGAAGAGCGAGAAGGCCCGGCGCGGCGCGCAGTAGAGGTGTAGCAGCAGCACCAGGACTAGGGTGGTAGGAGTAGGACGACGGCGGGAGCCCATGGCTTGCCCTTGGTACGGTGCTTGCCTGGCAGCCTGGGAAGGAGGAAGCTAGCTCGAGGAGCATTATAAAATAGCTCTAGCGGCTCATCGACATTTCAAACCGGCGACCACACGAGGCAGAGAGTTCAGTGGAGACAGAAGTGAGTAGCTAGCTTGGACCAATGAACGTCATGAAATTTGTTAGTTGTCACGGTCAATTTTGAACTGGTCTCCACCATAGCAAGAAAAAAAGACGAGAGATCGAGCCAACAGTGTGGTGTCCACACAAACCAGTCGTCATGGAATTTGTTCGTCAATTTTGAAGTTTTCTAGCGAAGCTCCTTTCACTGACTGAGGTGCAGCTGCAGCTCTGACTGAGCTATCACTCGCGTCTAGAGTTTAACGGTCGTCCACACAAACCAGTTGGGTCGATCAGGAAGGTGACGCGGTCACTCGCAAAAAAAAAAAAAAAAAGGAAGGTGACGCGGTCAGGGAAGCCAGTTCGCCGGAGTCTCTGAACCTCACGTCCCAAGCATACAGTTCTGGGTTCTTTGGGACAAGGATTGGGAGTCAGAAGGAGAACCAGCGGCGATCCTTCATCGGCCGATGGCGGACAAGGCAGCAGTAGTCTCAGATCTGGACACAGCGACCCGTGCGCCGCGCTGAGGGCGCTAGGTGGTGTTTCTCGCCGGTGGCTGGGAATGGTGCTCGACTGGTCGTGCTGGTAGCCACTGGTGGCGGCAGAGAGGGCGTTGCTCGAGCTGGGTTTCCGTTGACGATCTCGCCGTCAGTGCAGATCGGCCCAGTCCCATATCCCTTACTTGGCAGTAAAATGCACAAAACCACCACTTTACATGCATAACTCTTGAAAAATCATCATTTTACAAAACATGACATCGTTGTATCAAACCAAAAATTTGATGAACGAAAAAATAAGCACATTTTAAATTGTCAAAGCGACAACGTGGCTAGTGGTGGACGGCCCAAAGGATAACGGCCGTTAACGGCCCCGACCGATCGAGCCGGTCGACAGATGCCCCAAAAGGCAACAGTGGCCCGCTCCTCTCCCTCACTGACTCTCCCTCCCTCTCACTCCCTTCTACGCCGCCTTCGCCGCCGCCACTCAACCTTGCCCCCGCCTTTGTCGCTGCCGCTCCCTGTTTCACCAGTTTTTGATTCCCAAGACCAAATCACCATCCTTATTCAGTTTTACTCATCAAATATTCAGATATTTAGCTACAACTGCAATCAAATTGGCTGAAAAAAGGTACTCCTACTTTCAACCATGTATGCTTAATTTGGATTCCAATCAATCTGTCTCTGTCACTTATTGGATACCTTTTTTATTCTATTGTAAAAAATTCGAGTTACAAACTGAATCCACAAAGACATAGTTTTGACTATGCTTACACAAGAACAAATTCCAAATTAATTATTCCCAATAATGATGAAAAACCACTACAATAAAACAACAAGGGCTTGCATATAACGAATGAGAAAATGCAAGGGCCTGCATGAACATGACAACTACACACAAGGTTACCGATGGGCGCGGCGTGCCGCCGCGCCTCTGCTCGCTAGTATCTCTAAAGATACTAAACCGCCTAGAAAGGAACTGACACCATTGCTCTATGGTTGCTAAGGCTGGTGTGCTGGGTTTATTAACCGGCATTTACCTGATTTCGTTTGTGTATCATGGATAGCTGAGATAAGTGCATAATCATTTACATCTTAGTTTCATATAGCCAAAGACCAAATATAAGCCAAACAACCTTCTTTCTCTCTCCATCAAATTACAAAAAAATAGATCAAACACACGAAGCCAGAGATCAAACTCCTATGCCGACAACATACGGAACAACATGGCATATCAGGAAGAACGATGCGGCAAAGCGGACACTCACTTCTAGTAAGTACACTATACTCCTTAATTTTGGAGCTCTCTGATTCAATTGAGGTGTCGAGTTCAGATTAGGTTCATGTTTTTGACTAGGTCAACGATTTTGATTGAGGCTATTTCGAATTTGGTCCGTAGTTTTATTCAAGTGAGGTGTTCAATTCCGGATCTAGTTCGCAATTAAGATTGATCAACGATTTTGATTGAGGTGTCTAATTTTGAATTTGGTTCATGATTTTGACTGAGTCCATGATTTCTCAAATCAATCGGCAACAACAAATGAGTCATGCGCACCCCCTCATCATCTGGCAAAAAAACGTCAACATATGACAATGTAGCATCAATATAGTACGTGTGGTCGCCAGTGCAAGAAATTTTGCCACATACATGTGGATTGATTAGCAGATAACACAACATCACACTATTAAAAAGGGCCCACCAAAATATCGCATTATAAAAAAAGACATACACCATAAACACGCCAAACCAAAAAAAAAAATGCTGACAACACAAACGACGCAGCAAAAAGCACACACAACCCTTCTAGTAATCAAGCATAGAAGAACTTACAACGTTTACCATTAGGAGCATAATCATAATTTTAATTTATTTTTGTCAACCATAAAATCAATTTCATAGGTACCTATAAAGGCAAAATATCCGTAAATTTGTTTAGGTAGCTCACCTAAGGCAACAAAACTGCCCGTCATCCGCCGATGTGGCGTTGAACGAGAAGTATATGGGCTATTTTCTGTGAAGGCATTGAAGTTTTACTTGTTTAGGAACCATTTGTTTCGTGTCATGGTGTATTTTGTGATTTATAGTTGTTTGTAGAGCCTGTTGTAGGGTACATTGTTCTTGTCCTATACTTCCTTCCCAGCCAGTGCAGTATTTCATGGCTCAGTTATTTAGACTGAGGTACCCTTGTAATATGTGTTGTACTAAATATTTGAACCTTGAATGAAGTGCTATCGTAGCGAGGCTACCAACTCCAACACAGATCACCAAATCTCTCCTATCTATACGTACAAGAGGCATAATGCGCAGATTTCCTGCATTCTCTTGACTTGTAAATTGGTGAAGATAGTATTAGGACAGGACCATCTTGTACCTCTGCCTATTTGCTGCTTTAAGTTGTGTGCATAGCTGCTGTAGGCTACTTGTTATGTTCCTTCCATTGACACCTTACCCTGTGTTTGTTGGAAACTGTTTTGCTGCAGTGATAAGCTACCCTCCAACTTTGTGAAGCACCAGGTAAACCTGAAGATGGGCCCCATCATACCGAAGATGGTGGTGAAGGTCAAGGTGAACCGGTGAATGCCCCATGATTTCTCGTGACCGTGATCAGCAGGACAAAAAACTCTGGTTCCAGGTGTTGCCATGGTAAATAGAAGAATTCGATCCTTCAGTTCTTCTTTAACATGTTGTGATCAACTAACTAACCAGTCAGTAGAATCCGATCCGTCTTTTAACAAACATTGTTGTGATCAACCGATTCATTCAACAGAGGGAAGTCTTTTCCCTTGCACCTCTATCTCTTTGTGTTATACACCCACTGCATCTCATTTTCTAAGTTTTGCAAACAATCAAGCTGCCAGTAGTTACATGGTGTCTGTCCTAGTTTCTAAAGTGCGTTTGCTCCTTGTCTTGCAGGAGGAGTATGAGTCGAGAGAAGTCATAGGAACCACCAACTTCGGTCACAGTTACCATGCCGTGTGAGTGGATCTAATTTTCTTACCGCTTCTGACTGAAATTTGCATTTGCTTTTGTTTGTGCTATATGTGCATGGCTAAATTGTTTGCTGGTCAAACTGGCTGGTTAGTGCATGTTGATTTGTGTATCACTACATTTTCTGCTTTATGGTTGTGTATGGGGCTACTCCAGGCTATTTGTATGCTCTGTATGTTCATTATTTCATTTTTAATAGGGAGGTATTGGCTGGTTGCATTTTCTAAACAAGGCAATAACTGTTTGTACACAACATGATACTACGATGTTAATGGAGATTAAACTAATATTTTTTAAATGCCAATTGAATGTTTGATAGACCAGTCAACGGTTCTACTGTATCTATGAGTACATTATGAGTTTCTTGAGCAACCCTGTCCCTTCTAATGAATCAAAATATAAATTTTATGTTTCTTTAACATAATCTTTTAGTTAATACCAAGTTCAGCTCCTAGTTCATACTATCCAATATTGGTCATGAAACTTATCATACTCATCATGGATGAAACTTAACAACATCAGGAAAATTGGTGAAATATATTGTATTTTCTTTTTTGAAAATGTGGATCATGATGGTAGTAGATAAAGTTGCAACTAAATACTCCCTCCGTCCGGTATTACTTGTCACATAAATGGATAAGAATGAATGTATGTAGAACTAAAATACGTCTAGATACAGCCATTTCTCAGACAAGTAATTCCAGACGGAGGGAGTACTTATCAGTCATTATGTATCAAAATAGAATCAGTTGGATCTTTTGACAGGTGAAGCCTGTCATATGTTGATATATGCAGTGTCTTCCGCAGGTTGCCAGCTATTCTGCTATATCGAAAGAGGAAAGGGAGGAACAGTTCAAACTTTGGCCAACTTCTCATCATTCTCTGCATGAGTATGATCGGATTCTGTTTCGTATGCTGTATTTTCTGTGCATTACGCTTTTTTAATGTTGTTGGTTACTCCTGTTTTGTACACTTCATTGCACCAAATGGGCTAGCTTTGCCAAACCAATTGTGTAGCCTGTCATGGTGAACCAAATGTGCTCGAAACTGTAGGCAAGGATTTCCCGTTCCTTGTTATGGTCCGTAGCAGTCCTATTGTTAGGTGCGTGTACTGAACAACTCACATTTTTAACAAAGCTTGTGCCCAGCATTGAAAGAGGTCTAAACATGTGTTACTTTGTTCAAGGGAAGACAAAAGTAGAAAGCTAGTATTGTTAGTTTGCAGTATCAGTCTCAGCCATAAGTATTACTGCAAACTCGCATGGAAATGCTTTCTACTTCGGATTGTTCATCTTAGCTTGTTGTCTTTGGAAGCAATTTTGATGGCAACTTGTGACCATAGTGAATGCCACGTCGTAACTCGTATGTGTAGTTTTTCTGATGCACTTTTTATTTATTAATGTTGTAGTGTTGGTGGTGCATCTGGATTTAAAGACGAGGAATTGCTATTAGTATTTGATTGCATTAGGAGTGGCTATCCAATTATTAGAGGTGACCACTCCTTGGTTGGTCCTGGCGTCACGTGCACTTGGACCCGCACGTCTCGTTGGCGCGAGATGGTGGTTGTTATAGCGGTCTTTGGCGATCGTGGTGCGTCACCTTTCTTCCTGTGCTGACCAGCTGACGAGCCAGTAACATCGGCACCGGTTCCCACAACTGCCTCCTTCATTACCACTACTTAGGTGAGTCCCTGGTCTCTCCTTTCTCCTCTGTCTGCTCTGGGTTGTGCTCTGCTTTGCGTGTCGAGCTGATTCAGTGCACAACGTTCCTTATGGCACATGTTTGTTGGATCTGTGTACTTTATAGCCATTTGATTTATGATTTGGAGTAGAGGATTGGCTTGTGATGGCTCAGGTCCGAAAGGACATGGTCCTCCCAATTTAATCTCCTGAGATGTTTTTGCTTCATTTGTTTTGAGTTCGTGTTCCTAATACATCTTGTCTCGATGAAGAGCTGTAGACCATTGGAAGTGTGGTATGGCACTGTACCACAGCTGCTTCTCTGCTGTTGCAAGTGTCCTTCCTTGTTTGATAGCCTCCGTGGTTTGGTCTGGGATGGAAATACCCATTTGCACCTACTTGATTCAGCTGTGTGGTTGATTTTAAACGGGTCTCTTATGAATTATTGCAGTGCTTACTACTCTCTTTCTCTTAACTAGATTATTGCCAACAATTTTTTTATTTTGCTTGGGCCCGATGCCACGTCTTTGGTTGCTTCAAGCCTTGATTGGAGATGTTACATTGTGCTGAAAGAGATTTCCTGGACGTTTCTATTAGAGTATAGGTCGGTTACGGACAGTTAGGCTGGCTGGTTTTGGATTGTAATCTATCTCTATTAGTCTTGGAGCCCAAGTTTTGTAATCTATATAAACAGCCCTTTGAGGCCTCAATCAACACGGTTATTATTCTCCAATTATCATGGTATCAGACACCTAGGTTTTCCGCACCTAGCATGGCACCGCCACCCGCGCCGCCGCCCTGGCCGACTCGGCCCCTCTTCTCCATGGCCGAGTTCCACGCCGCCGGTGCCCCCCCTTCTTCTTCCTCCTCTACAACTACCCAAACAACCCCCCCCTCAACTCCCAATGATCTCCCTAGCGGACACCATTGCCGACGTCTCCCCCTTCATCCTGATCTCGTTAGACCTTGGCGCCCACAACTACTACCATTGGCGCCACCTCTTCACCATCCACCTCGGCCGCTGCGGCCTCCGCCACCACATAGATCCATCCTACCCTTCCCAGCCCGCCGATCCTCGATGGGTGAAAGATGATCTCGCCATCATCCAGTGGATTTACACCCGCATCTCCACGGAGCTCTTCAATCTGGTCTCCTCCGACGACGCCACCGCCGCCAAGCTTTGGGCATCTCTCTAGCAGCTGTTCCAGGACAACTCCGACGCGCGCATCAACGCCCTCAACACCGAGCTCCGTACGACCGTCCAAGGAGATGCCCCGGTCACCATTTTCTGCCAGCGGATCAAGGCTATCGGTGACGAACTTCGTGAACTCGGCGATCACGTCGGTGATCGCGCCCTCATCAATGCTCTCCTCGTCGGCCTCGGCGAGCAGTTCGAGAAGCACCAGTCCTTCATCCCCATGCTCAAGCCCTACCCCACCTTCAAGGAGGTTCGCTCCCTCCTCCAGCAAGAAGAGAAGAATCAAGCTCGGAAGGCGCAACGGCCACTGCAGGTGTTCCACGCTGCCGCTCCTGCCGGGCTTGCCGGGGCCGGGCGTGTCGGGCCTTCCCCGCCTGGGCTGCCACGCCAATCTACCACACCCTCCCCTCCTACCGCGGCGGCAGCAACTCCTCCACCGCCCCCAGGCTGGCACCCAAGCCCGAACTACCGGGGCAAGAATCCGATCTATCGCCCCCCTGCATCTCGCTCCGCCGGCACTGCACAAGCTCCGCCATCGGCTGCTCCATCGCCACCGGCTCCCTCAACATGGCAGCCTACACACGATCCCTGGACCGGCCTTGTTCAAGATTGGCCGATGCCCTGGTCGGCCCCTTCGCTGTACGGCGCCCTGCCTGCTTACACGGGCACGTGGAGCCCTGGCCTTCGCTCGGTCACCGGCTCTCCTGGACTCCTTGGGCCCAAGCCACCGACGCATGTCTACACCGCCACTCCTACGCCACCTCCCAGCGCGCCAGGACTACCGCCACCCTACTACACCTTGCCGGCTCCTTACGGCACCTTGCCGGCCACGGCAACATACTACCAGTCGCCGACCCTGCCCTACGCTCCCATGCACACTCCTGGCCCCTCTGCTCCTCCACAGCAGCCGGCCTGGGATCAAGCCGCCTTCATCAACGCTATGAACAACTTTACTCTCAATAACGCAGGTATGGATTGGATTTTCGATTCTGGTGCATCCTCGCATATGCCTTCAAATATGAATTTGCTGTCAGCTTGCTTCCCTTCTGTTTTGTCTACGATCACCATTGGTGATGGTTCCACCATACCTGTTTCCTGCACTGGTCATTCTTACATCTCTTCCTCTTACACCAATTTTCTTCTCCGCAATATTCTTGTTGTCCCTTCCCTCATCAAAAATCTTATTTCTGTTCGCCAATTTTGTATTGACAATTAAGTTGTTTTGGCTTTTGACCCTTTTGGTTTGTCTGTGAAGGATCTAACGACGGGGGAGGACCTCGCTAGGTACAATAGCACGGGCGATCTTTATCCGCTTCATGGCGCACCTACATCCACTCCCCGAGCCATGATTGCATCAGTTGATTTGGGGCACCGTCGTCTAGGACACCCCAATAAAACCACCTTGTCATCTTTCCTTCAAGAATTTTGTATTCCTAGTTCTAGTGTTCCTCATAATCCCTCTCTTTATAATGCATGTCAATGCGGCAAACATGTTAGATTGCCTTTTGGAACCTCTACTATCCTTAGCACTTTTCCATTTGAATTAATTCACTTGTGATTTATGGACCTCTCCCGTCCCTAGTATCTCTGGTTACAAATATTATCTTGTGATTTTGGATGACTATTCTCATTATATTTGGACTTTTCCTATTCATGCCAAATCTGAAGTACATGCCATCTTTCTCAATTTTCGACGATATGTTCTTACACACTTTGTCTTGCCAATTAGATTTGTTCAATGTGATAATGGTCAAGAATTTGACAACACTCAAAACCGCAACTTCTTCCTCTCTCAAGGCATCCTTCTTCGTTTTTCTTGTCCTTATAACTCCCCTCAAAACGGTAAAGCTGAACGCTCTCTTTGCTCCATTAATGATATTCTTCGCACCTTGCTATTACAAGCTTCTCTGCCCTCTCGGTTTTGGGCCGAAGCCCTTCGCACTGCCACACTACTTTTAAATGTTCGATCAACTAAGACATGTCCTCTTTATTTGCCTTTTCAATCTCTTTTTCTTTCCCATCCCGATTACTCCTTTTTCCGTGTTTTTGGTTGTCTTTGTTTTTCGAACACCGCCTCTACCGCCTCCAACAAACTCGAACCACGTTCCAAACCTTGCATTCATCTTGGTCTTTCTGACGATCACAAAGGATATCGCTGTTTCGATCCCTCTTCTGGTCGCGTGCTTGTCTCTCGCCACGTCACATTCGATGAAAACACTTTTCCTTATTCTGTCACTAACACCGCATCAATCCCTACCACCACCACCTCTGCCGCGGCCTCTCACTCTCCCGCGGTAAGGCCGACAGGCCTGCCCAGCCCGACAAGCCTGGCAAGCCCGGCAAGTCCGGCAAGTCTGGACGCGGCAAGGCCGACAGGCCTGGCACGCCTGGCAAACCTGGCAAGTCCGGCAGGCCCGGCAAGCCCGGACCCGGCAGGCCCGGACCCGGCAAGCCCGACAAGTCCGGCAAATCCAGTAAGTCCGGCAATCCAGGCAAGTCCGGCAAGCCTGGCAAGCCCGGCAAGCCCAGCAGGCCCTGCAAGCCCGGCCAGTCCGGCAAGCCCGGCAAGTCCGGCACGCCCGACATGCCCGACACCGGCAAGCCCGGCTACCTCGGTCCCGACAAGCCCGGCAAGTCCGGCAAGTCCGCGCAACCCGGCAACCCTGGCAAGCCCGGCCCGCCAGGCTCACAACCACCACCTCCACCCAACGCCGTACCCATTCCACCACCCACTAATGATCACGTCATGTGCACCCGTGGCAAGCGCGGATTTCTTCTACCCACAAAACGCCTCAACCTCACAGCCACCCCAACCCTTTCTCCTATTCCCTCTTCTTACAAACGAGCTCTTCTTGATCCTCTTTGGCTCTCAGCTATGCGCGATGAATTTAACGCTCTTCAGCACAATAACACATGGACTCTTGTTCCCAAACCTCCTGGTGTTAATGTTGTTTCTAGAAAATGGGTTTTTCGGCATAAATTTCATTCTGATGGCACTCTTGCTCGTTACAAAGCCAGATGGGTGTGTCGTGGTTTCTCTCAACAACATGACATTGATTTTGACGAAACTTTTTCTCATGTTGTTAAACCAAGTACTATTCGTGTTGTTCTTAGTCTTGCTGTTTCCTCCTCTTGGCCCATTCATCAGCTAGACGTTAAAAATGCTTTTCTTCACGGCACTCTTAATGAAACAGTTTATTGTCAGCAACAATCTGGTTTTGTGGATCCCTTTTCTCCCAATTCTGTTTGCCTTCTTAACAAATCTCTTTATGGTCTTAAACAAGCTCCTCGTGCATGGTTTCAATGTTTTGCTGCCTTTATTCAAACAGTAGGCTTCATACCCTCCAAATCTGATTCTTCATTATTTATCTTTCGCTCCTCTTCCCACACTGCCTACCTCTTGCTTTATGTTGATGATATAGTTCTCACGGCTAGCTCTGACTCTTTTCTTCAACATATAATCTCTTCTCTTAGTCATGAATTTTCCATGACTGATCTTGGTCCTCTTCATCATTTTCTTGGCGTTACTGTTTCTCGCACATAGTCTACCCTTTTTCTCTCTCAACGATCCTATCTTTTAGACTTGCTTTCTCGTTCTGGTATGTCTGATTGTCAACCCTCTCGTACCCCGGCCGACATTGGTGCCAAATTGTCGGCTGATGGTGATCCTGTTTCTGACCCCACTTTGTATCGTAGCATGACCGGTGCCCTTCAATATGCCACTCTCACTAGACCCGACATTTCATACTCCGTTCAACAAGCCTGTCTTTTTATGCATGATCCTCGTACTCCTCATCTTGCTCACGTCCACCGCATTCTTCGCTATTTAAAAGGAACTCTCGATCATGGTCTTCTCATTAATTCTTCTTCTCCCACAAGCTTGACAGTTTATTCTGATGTAGACTGGGCAGGTTGTCCAGATACTCGACGGTCCACATCTGGATTTTGTGTTTATTTGGGTGATAATCTTGTTTCTTGGTGTTCTAAAAGGCAGGCAACAGTTTCTAGGTCTTCTGCTGAGGCTGAGTATAGGTCGGTTGCTCATGCTGTGGCTGAAGCGGTGTGGCTGCGTCAGCTTCTCGTTGAACTTCATCGCCCACTGGATCGTGCAACCATCGTTTATTGTGATAACATCTCTGCAGTATACATGGCTTCCAATCCAGTTCAGCATCGTCGCACCAAGCACATTGAGATTGACATACACTTCGTTCGAGAGAAGGTGGCTCTTGGCGAGGTCCGCGTTCTTCATGTACCTACCAGTGCTCAATTTGCTCACATTTTCACCAAAGGACTTCCGACTGCATCTTTCACCGACATACGCTCCAGTCTCAACATTGTTACTCCAGATGCTGAGACTACGGGTGGATATTAGAGTATAGGTCGGTTACGGACAGTTAGGCCGGCTGGTTTTGGATTGTAATCTATCTCTATTAGTCTTGGAGCCCAAGTTTTGTAATCTATATAAACAGCCCTTTGAGGCCTCAATCAACATAGTTATTATTCTCCAATTATCAGTTTCACATTTGATAGGAACCTGTGTGTGTGATTCAGTCGGTACATAGAGCCGTTTTTGTGATTACAACTTCCTACTTGGCATACTTAGCCATAGTATAATATCTGTTGTATTTGATTTGAAATTGGGGAACTCAATGGCGATGATGATAAAACTAAGGCTTGTTTCTCAAAACATTTGAAGTTGCCACCTAAGAGCTTTTGCCCTGCGAGGCTTGAGAGTTAATGCTGCCAGTTCCTTCCTTGGATGTCTGGGCCATGTTGATTTCCCCAGTTTAATCTTCCTTTTTTGATCTCGGAAAAACAATACAATGTGCTAGGCCATGTTTTACCAGAACAATGTGTCTCTTTTGGTTAATAATTCGTTCAGTGCATTTAGGACCTGCTATGTGTTGGCGGCCCATTAACACATCCCTTCTTTGTATACATATATTGTGCTATCTAGTTGGATGCATTCTGAAACTTGTTATCTGCATCATCCAGATGGAATCGGAGATCGGCATGTGGTGGTTCCCGAAGGGTCTTGACGAGTGGAGGAGCAGCCAGCACAACTGGAGCTATAATGCCAAAGGCCTTGCACAATGCTAGGTTCTTAGAAAAACACACCGGGTTTTTTCTCAAGCACCTCTACAAATAAGTACCGGTGCTTAAAGAAATATTGGTTTATTTCTCTAAGATCCTCCCCTAAGCACCTTGCCTTGTACAAGGCCTAAGATGTTCTCTTCTCCAAAACATAGGAGCAGGGCAAGTTCATCCTGGAGAGGTCAGAATATTATACTTAGCCATAGTATAATATTTGTTGTATTTGATTTGAAATTGGGGAACTCAATGGCGATGATGATAAGGGAGGGAGGGAGGGAGATCATTGTGCAACCAAAACATGTATGCTACTATAGGGAGTTCAGTTTCATTGGTTTTCTTAATTGGTATTTGTGAGTGGTGAGATAATGCTGTTAATTGGTCTTCTTGTTTCTCAAATGTTGCATAAATCCCTAATATGTGTGGTTCATGTTTAATTGGTCTCTTGCTCTATGTTTGCTCCATTGACAGATACCACTCTTTGGACTGGTACTCTTATACTTGCTATGTTATAATGCAGGAGGCGTCAATTTGGTCTATCTTATGAGCAACACAAGGAAGCATTTAAGTTTAGGCACATGAATCAAGTGCCAAAGAATCTGGTCGTCTGGTGAGCGAGTTTTGTGCTGAGCAATTTTTTTGCTGGGAGAGGTTGGAGCTGTGACATGACCTCCCCTGGCATGCTGGCCTCTTGCTCTGGTTGCCCCCGGGGAAGGTGCTGTTTGAGCTCAAGGTGGCCTTCAACACCTTGGCCGGGTAGAGGTTGGGCAGTTGGAGGCTCGCCGACCCCAACCCTTGCGGCTGGGAGGACGTCTCCTGCTCCTTCCTGGACCTCAGGGTCCAAGCCATGTACGTCCTTTCCTTTCCCTCCACGCCCCTCCATTTTAGATCGGATTAGATCCCCTGTTTCTTCTCGGTTGGTTGGGTTATTGGGAGGTTGATGGCTCTCTTCAGTATAACGTCTTCAAAGCTGAACTCTGCTAAAATGGGTTATTGGGAGGACAAATGAAGTACTCGCTCTGATCTGTATTACTTGTCGCTCAAATGGATGTATCTAGACGTAATTCAGTGCTAGATACATCTGTTTTAGCGACAAGTGATATGGATCGAAGGAAGTAATACATAATACAATGGTAGCTGTGTGCAGTAAAATAATATTTGTACTTGATATTTTGTTACTTTAGTTGTACGAAATGATTTTTTTTGCCCCTTCGGATGCTTTCTGCTTGTAAGAATAATTACTCGGAGGGAGTATGTTATTTCTGCTCAGTGATGGCGACACTGATGACTTCCCGATTAAGATAGGGCTGCATCAAGGGTCATCTTTGAGCCCTTATCTTTTTGCCTTGGTGATGGATGAGGTTACAAGGGATATACAATGAGATGTCCCATGGTGTATGCTCTTTGCGGACGATGTGGTGCTAGTCGATGAGAGTCGGACGGGGGTCAACAGGAAGTTGGAGTTATGGAGGCAAACCTTGGAATCAAAAGGTTTTAGGCTTAGTAGGACTAAAACCGAGTACATGAGGTGCGCTTTCAGTACTACTAGGCATGAGGAGGAGGAGGATGTTAGCCTTGATGGGCAGGTGGTGCCTCAGAAGGACACGTTTCGATATTTGGGGTCAATGTTGCAGAAGGATGGGGATATCGATGAAGATGTGAACCATCGAATTAAAGCCGGATGGATGAAGTGGCGCCAAGCTTCTGTCATTCTCTGCGACAAGAGGGTGCCACAAAAGCTAAAAGGCAAGTTCTATAGGATGGCGGTTCGATCCACAATGTTGTATGGCGCTGAGTGTTGGCCGACTAAAAGGCGACATGTGCAACAGTTAGGTGTGGAGGAGATGCGCATGTTGAGATGGATGTGTGGCCACACAAGGAAGGACCGAATCCGGAATGATGGTATACGAGATAGAGTTGGGGTAGGAGCCAATTGAAGAGAAGCTTGTCCAACATCGTCTGAGATGGTTTGGGCATATTCAGCGTAGGCCTCCAGAAGCCCCACTGCCTAGCGGACGGCTAAAGCATGCTAATAATGTCAAAAGAGGCCGGGGTAGACCGAACTTGACATGGGAAGAGTCCATAAAGAGAGATCTGAAGGATTGAAGCATCACCAAAGAACTAGCCATGGACAGGGGTGCATGGAAGCTTACTATCCATGTGCGGGAACCATGAGTTGGTCGCGAGATCTTATGGGTTTCACCTCTAGCCTACCCCAACTTGTTTGGGACTAAAGGCTTTGTTGTTGTTGTTGTTGGAGTATGTTTTTTCTTCGTTAGTGTGGTTCCCCCTTCTCGTCTCATCTCAGCTTCCCCTGCACGTCTTCTTCCACTCTGGCGTAGGTAAGCCCCTCTCCTTCTGCTCTATCATGTGTGCGTTTGTATGCCCTCGGCCATCGAGCCGTGGTGAATCTTATACTGACCATTGCACCATGGCATCTCTAGTTGTGTTGTTGTGCCCAGGTAGTGGTTCTTGGGTAAGAATCAACGTTTTGGCTACCAAATCCCAAGAAAATACCGAGGGTGGGCGAGAAACGCGGATACCGCGGTTACCGTAAAATTCCGAGGAAATACCGCACGAAGTTTTTAAACGCAATTTGAATTCAAACTTTTTTGAGGTCGGAATATGTGAGTATTGAGCTCTTGTCGTACACAAACTAGTTGTTGGCCGAGTGGCAGCTTCTTCCCATCCGTCCACAACCTGTGCGCGAGGTCGTTTGTTCGATTCTCCTGGTGTGTTTTTAAATTTTTATTTAAGAGTTGGTTAAGCAAAAAAATACTGAACATATGGGAGCGCTGGGTCTCGAACTAGCGATGTACGGGATGCGCAGGGTCATATCCGCCAGCAGACCACCTCTACTTATATGTTTTAGAGGAGTTTCTATCGTAGTTAACCACACTCTCGCCGTTCAAATTCAAAAAATTCAATTTTTTGCACGGTACACTGCTTCTCGTGGGGTAGCGAGGAACGCGGATACGGGCGGTATCTGAATTTACCGCCCGGTACCCAAAACCCTGGTTAGAACCAAGGCAGTAATCACTGGGCTTTGTACATAGAAAGGTCTCAAAGTTTCTGCTGGAACATAGTATTTTTTTTGTTTGCATGTAACTGCCTGTGAAGTTTTGAAGCTTCATGTATTTCCTTTTATTAATTGTTATAATTTTTTTAAACTCGAGGTAATATACGTAAAACAATTTGTGGTCCTAAACTTATTTTGGTCCGAGCTTATTTGGTGTACCTTTGAGGTCTAACTAAAGAATGCTTAATGGTTGTTGTGAATATGGTGAAGCCACTGGAACTTGCTAAAAGTGATCGACCAGTAAAAGCATTCACATGAATCAAAACGATGATTCCAACTCCAAGATGCCTGCACCAGTCCATAAATGGATCGCTATAGCTTGCATACTTTGTCAGCATTTTTAGGATCGACAAAACCTTCCGGTTGCATCATATACAACTCTTCCTTAAGGAACACTATTTTGACATCCATCTGTCAGATCTCGTAATCGGAAAATGCAGCTATTGCTAACATAATCTCGACGGACTTAAGCATCACTACGGGAGAGAAAGTCTCATCGTAGTCAACTCCTTGAACTTGTGAAAACCCATTTGCAACAAGTCGAACTTTATAGACGGTGACATTACCGTCTGTGTTCGTCTTTTTTTTAAGATCCATTTATTTTGTATGGCCTTAGGATCATATGGTAAGTCCTCCAAAGTCCACACTTTGTTCTCATACATGGATCCTATCTTGGATTTCATGGCCTCTAACCATTTGTTGGAATTCGGGCCCACCATCACTTGTTCATAGCTCGTAGGTTCACCGTTGTCTAACAATATGACCTCCAAGACAGGATTACCATACCACTCAGGGGCAGTACGATTCCTTGTTGACCTACGAGGTTCAGTAGTAACTTGATCTGAAGTTTCATGATCATCATCATTAGCTTCCTCTTCATTTGATGTAGGCGCCGTAGAAACAACTTTCTGCGTCGTGCTATTATCCAACTGTAGTGATGGTTCAATAACCTCATCAAGTTCTACCTTCCTCCCACTTAATTCTTTCAAGAGAAACCCTTTCTCGAGAAAGGACCCGTTCTTAGCAACAAACACTTTGCCCTCGGATATGAGATAGAAGGTATACCCAACTGTTTCCTTAGGGTCTCCTATGAAGACGCATTTATACGCTGTGGAGTCGAGCTTATCAGGTTGAAGCCTTTTCACATAAGCATCGCAGCCCCAAACTTTAAGAAACGACAGCTTATGTTTCTTGCCAAACCATAATTCATACGGTGTCGTCTCAACGGACTTTGATGGTGCCCTATTTAAAGTGAATGCGACTGTCTCTAATGCATAACCCCAAAATGATAGTGGCAGATCAGTGAGAGACATCATAGATCGCACCATATCCCATAGAGTACGCTTACGACGCTTGCACACACCATTACGCTATGGTGTTCCAGGTGGCGTTAGCTGTGAAACAATTCCACATTGTTTTAAGTGCATGCCAAACTCATAACTCAGATATTCTCCACCATGATCACATCGTAGAAATTTTATCTTCTTGTTATGATGATTCTCCACCTCACTCTGAAATTTCTTGAACTTTTCAAACGTTTCTGACTTGTGTTTCATTAAGTAAATATACCCATATCTACTCAAATCATCAGTGAGGGTAAGGAAATAACGATATCCACCGCGCGTCTCAACACTCATCGGACCGCACACATCAGTATGTATGATTTCCAACAAGTCATTTTCCCACTCCATTGTACCGGAAAACGGGGTCTTAGTCATCTTGCCCATAAGGCATGGTTTGCATGTATCAAGCGATTCAAAATCAAGTGATTCTAAAAGTCCATCAGCATGGAGCTTCTTCATGCGCTTTACACCAATATGACCTAAGCGGCAGTGCCACAAGAAAGTGGTACTATCATTATTAACTTTGCATCTTTTGGCATCAATGTTATGAATGTGTGTATCACCACTATCGAGATTCAACAAGAATAAACCATTCACATTGGGTGCATGACCATAAAAGATGTTACTCATATAAATAGAACAACCAGTATTCTCTGATTTAAATGAATAACCGTCTCGCAATAAACAAGATCCAGATATAATGTTCATGCTCAACGCAGGCACCAAATAACAATTATTTAGGTTTACTACTAATCCCGATGGTAATTGAAGAGCGAGCGTGCCGACGGCGATCACATCAACCTTGGAACCATTTCTAACGCGCATCGTCACTTCATCATTCACCAGCCTCCGTTTGTTCCGCAGTTCCTATTTCGAGTTACAAATGTGAGCAACCGAACCGGTATCAAATACCCAGGCACTGCTACGAGAGCTAGTGAAGTACACATCAATAACATATATATCAAATATACCTTTGTTGATGTTGCCAGCCTTCTTATCAGACAGGTACTTGGGGTAATTCCACTTCCAGTGGCCCGTCCCCTTGCAATAGAAGCACTCAGTCCCAGGCTTGGCTCCAGCCTTGGGTTTCTTCAAGGGCGCGGCAACTTGCTTGCCACCCTTCTTGAAGTTTCCCTTCTTTCCCTTGCCTTTCTTGAAACTGGTGGCTTTATTCACCATCAACACTTGATGCTCCTTCTTGATTTCTACTTCCGCGACTTTCAACATCGCGAAAAGCTCGGAGACAGACTTGTGCATCCCTTGCATATTATAGTTCATCACGAAGCCTTTGAAGCTAGGTGGCAGTGACTGGAGAATTCTGTCACTGGCCGTTTCGGGTGGAAGCTGAAAGCCCAGATCATTCAAACGGTTGTAGTACTCAGACATTCTGAGTAAGTGCTCACTGACAGAACCATTCTCTTCCATCTTGCAGGCAAAGAATTTATCGAAGGTCTCATACCTCTCGATCCGGGCATTTGCTTGAAATATTAACTTCAACTCTTGGAACATCTCATATGCTCCATGGCGTTCAAAACGCTTTTGAAGTCCCGATTCTAAGCCATACAACATTGTGCAATGAACTATCGAGTAGTCATTAGAACGCGCCTTCCAGGCGTTCACAACGTCTGCAGACGATACTGGAGGGGGTGGCGCACCGAGCGGTGCATCAAGGACATAAGCCTTTTGTGAAGCCATGAGGATAATCCTCAAATTACGGACCCAGTCCGTATAGTTACTTCCATCATCTTTCAGCTTAGCTTTCTCTAGGAACGCATTAAAATTCAGGGGAGCTATTGCGTGAGCCATTGATCTACAACATAATTTTGCAAAGACAACTTATACTATGTTCATGATAATAGAGTTTAATTAATCATATTACTAAAGAACTCCCACTCATATCAACATCCCTCAGGTTGTCTAAGTGTGACATGATCCAAATCCACCAACCAAGTCAGATTATCACGTGAGATGAGGTAGTTTCAATGGTGAACATCTCCATGTTGGTCATATCTACTATATGACTCATGTTCGACCTTTCGGTCTCCTGTGTTCCGAGGCCATGTGTGGACATGCTAGGCTCGTCAAGGTTAACCCAAGTATTCTACGTGTGTAAATATGGCTTACACCCATTGTATGCGAACGTAGAGTCTATCACACCCGATCATCACGAGGTGCTTCGAAACGACGAACCTTCACAATGGCGCATACTTGGGGAGAACACATTTTATCTTGAAATTTTAGTGAGGGGTCATCTTATAATGCTACCGTAGTTCTAAGCAAAATAAGATGCATAAATAGGATAAACATCACATGCAAATCATATAAGTGACATGATATGGCCATCATCGTCTTGTGCTTTTGATCTCCATCTCCAAAGCACCGGCATGATCTCCATCATCACTGGCATGACACCATGATCTCCATCATCATGATCTCCATCATTGTGTCGCCACGAGGTTGTCTCGCCAACTATTGCTTCTACAACTATTGCTAACACATAGCAATAAAGTAAAGCAATTACATGGCGTTTAATGATTGACACGCATGTCATACAATAAATTAAAGACAGCCCTATGGCTCCTGCCGGTTGCCGTACTCATCGACATGCAAGTCGTGATAACTAATACAAAACATGATCATCTCATACATCAACATATATAAAATCACGTCTTGGCCATATCATATCACAACATGCCGTGCAAAAACAAGTTAGACATCCTCTACTTTGTTGTTGCAAGTTTTATGTGGCTGCTATGGGAAACTAGTAAGAACCGCTCTTACCTACGCAAAGCCACAACGGTGATATTCAAGTTGCTATTTAACCTTCTACAAGGACCGTCTCTGTCTTATCCGATTTAACTAAAGTGGGAGAGACACACACCGACCATCCATCTTTATGCAACAAGTTACATGTCAGTCGATGGAACCGGTCCCTCGTACGTGGACTTGTAAGGTCGGTCCGGGCCGCTTCATCCCACAATACCGTTGAATCAAGATAAGACTAAGGAAGTAATCAATCTGAACATCAACGCCCACAAAATCTTTTGTGTTCTACACGTGCATGTTATCTACGCATAGAGCTAGCTCATGATGCCACTGTCGAGGAACGTTGCATGGGAAACAAAAAATTTCCTACGAACACCCAAGATCTATCTATGGAGATCAGCATCTAAAAGAGGGGGAGTCCATCTACATACACTGGTTGATCGCTAAGCGGGAAGCGTTAAGAAACGCGGTTGGTGTAGTCGAACGTATTCGCGATCCAATCACGATCCGTCCCACGATCCAATCTTGATCCGTTCCGATCTAGCGCCGAACGGACGGCACCTCCGCGTTCAGCACACGTACAGCTCAATGATGTCTCCACCTCCTTGATCCAGCAAGCGAGGGCGGAGAGGTAGATGAGTTCTCTGGCAGCACGATGACGTGGTGGTGGTGGTGGTGGTGGAACTGTTCCGGCAGGGCTTCACCAAGCACTACCAGAATCAATCTAGAGGAGAAAAATGATCTATGAGGGAGGGAGAGGCTGCGCCTTGGCTTGGGGTGCTGCAGCCCTCCCTCCCCTCACATATATATAGGGGGAACGGGAGGGGCCATCCACCCTAGGGTTTCCCTAGGGTTGGGCGCGGCAGCCAGGGGGCTGCCTTCGCCCCCAAGGCAGTTGGGCGGCGGCCACCCAAGTGCCAGCCCTTGCCCTTGGCCGCATGGGCCCTTGGGAGGCGGGGCGGCCAGCCCACCAGGGGCTGGTGCACCTCCCTCTCAGCCCATGGGGCCCTCCGGGGCAGGTGACACTCCCCGGTGGACCCCCGGAACCCCTTCCGGCACTCCTGATGGAATCCGATAAACCCCGAAACCATTCCGGTGCGCGAATACCAACTTCCCATATATGAATCTTTACCTCCGTACCATTCCGGAACTCCTCGTGACGTCCGGGATGTCATCCGGGACTCCGAACAACCTTCGGTCACCAACATATATAACTCAACAATACTGAATCGTCACCGAGCGTTAAGTGTGCAGACTCTGCGGGTTCGAGAACTATGCAGACATGACTGAGACACCTCTACGGTCAATAACCAATAGCGGGACCTGGATGCCCATATTGGTTCCCACATATTCTATGAAGATCTTTATCGATCGAACCATGATGTCAAGGATTCAATCAATCCCGTATACAGTTCCCTTTGTCTGTCGGTATGTTACTTGCCCGAGATTCGATCGTCGGTATCTCCATACCTAGTTCAATCTAGTTACCGACACGTCTCTTTATTCGTTCCGTAATACAAGATCCCGTGACTAACTCCTTAGTCACATTGCTTGCAAGCTTAATGTGATAGTATATTATCGAGTGGGCCCAGAGATACCTCTCCGTCATACGGAGTGACAAATCCCAGTCTCGATTTATGCCAACCCAACAGACACCCTCAGAGATACCTGTAGAGCACCTTTATAGTCACCCAGTTATGTTGCGACATTTGATACACACAAGGCATTCCTCCGGTGTCAGTAAGTTGCATGATCTCATGGTCGTAGGAACAGATACTTGACATGGATAAAGCACTGGCAATAAACTGACACGATCAAATGCTATGCTTACGGTTGGGTCTCGTCCATCACATAATTCTCCTAATGATGTGACCCCGTTATCAAATGACAACTTATGTCTATGGTCAGGAAACCTTGACCATCTATGATCAACGAGCTAGTTAGTGGAGGCTCACTAGGGACATAGTGTTTGTCTATGTATCCACACATGTATCTGAGTTTCCGATCAATACAATTATAGCATGGATAATAAACGATTATCATGAACAAGGAAATATGATAATAACCACTTTATTCTTGCCACTAGGTCATATTTGCAACCCTTGGGTACCGACAGGATGGCAGCCCATTATGCCAAGATTGATACTCACGCTAGGAATGTTCAGCTTGCACATCCATCTGGTGAGAAGGCTGTCACTTTTGAGGTTGACGAGAAGGCTTACCTTCGGGTTACACCTCTGAAGGGTATCCAACAATTCAGTTTCAAGGGCAAGTTGGCTCCTTGTTACACTGGTCCCTTTCGCATTCTTGCCAAACGAGGAGATGTTTCCTACCAACTGGAACTACTACCTCATCTTTCCAAGGTTCATGATGTCTTCCACGTCTCACAACTCAGGCGTTGCTTCTCGGATCATGTCTGCAAAGTAGACCACGAAATGCTTGATCTCCAAGATAACCTTACATATCGAGAGTACCATGTTCATATTCTTGATCAAGGTGAGCGTACCACTCGACATTGAAACATCAAGTTTCTCAAGGTTCGGTGGTCACATCATTCTAAGAAAGAAGCTGCTTGGGAAAGGGAGGACAGTCTTCAACTTGAGTACCCCAAATTCTTCCCGACGACTCAAGAATCTCGGGACTAGATTCTTTTGAGTGGGTGTCAGTTGTCACAACCCTAGTTCTTCCCCCTTGCTTTGTGCTAGCTTGTGTGTGTACCATGTTTAAATTTTTATTAAACTTGTAATGGGGATTGTTAAAACCCTATCACTTCATTGTTTAAACAAATTCCAACCATGAAAGTTTTCAATGAATCCACAACGGCCTTCAAAAAAGTTCATCATTTCTAATAAATGTTGGAAACAACATACCAGAGGTGATGCACTTTTAAGCAATCCTTTTGGCATTTTAAATAAACCAGAAATGCAACTGAAAATGACACTTAAATGGCTATAATTATTTTAGTTGGTCCAAAAATGTTGAAACTTGTTGTGGGCCCTAGCAACAATATATATATACCCCGGAACACATCTCAGGGTTTTTGCCTTTAGGGTTTTGCCTAAAAAATTTAAACACAGAGAGCAAAAAACGAGAAAAGAAACAAATAAAGAAAAGGTAGAAAGAGGAACCTCATCTGAGGCCCTGGAGGGGGCCGACCCATCTGGCCCAGGGCCAGTCATCCCCTACCTCGGCCAGTAGGCAGTGGCGAAGGGAGGCACGGCGCGCACGCATGGCTAGGGCACTGATAAGTCTCGAACATATCAATCATTTATGAAGTATTCATGCCATATTTGCATATGTTTATAATACTTTTATATGGATTTGATGCACTTTATATGATTTATTTAGAACTAACCCGGACTGACGCTGTTTTCAGTAGAATTATTGTGGTCTTGTTTTTGTGCAGAAAATGAAAGTTCTCGGATCACCCGAAATGTTTATATTTTTTTCCTGGAGGAAATAAGAAATAATGGAGCAAAGAACCACCAGAGGGGAGCCACCTATGGGCCACGAGTCAACAGAGCACGACCACCCCCCTGACCGCTCCCAGATATGTTGTGGGGCCCATGTGGCTCCGTTTGACGTGATTCCTACGCTGAATAATCTTATAAATTCAGAAACCCCCGAAACTTAACCTAGAACTTCTTCTCCGCCGCCGCAACTCTATGTACCCTGCCGAAGAGGGGAAATCATCTCCGGTGTTCATCTTCATCATCCCGATGGAGGCCATGACAAGGAGGGAGTAGTTCACCCTAGGGGCTGAGGGTATGTACCAGTAGCTATGTGTTTAATTTATCTCTCGTGATCTTGAAATGGCACGATCTTGATGTATCACGGGCTTTGTTAATATTGTTGGATCATATGGTGTTCTTCCCTCTCTATCTTGTTTTGATGAATTGAATATTTCCCGTTGTTCTCATTATGTTGGATTGAATATTTTGTTTGAGAACACTTGATATATGTATTGCATGCGGATACTCGTGGTGACAATGGGGTATTCTATTGATTCATTTGATATATGTTATGGCATCAACTTTCGTATTCCGGTGACCTTGGGGATCTATGCATAGGGGTTGATTTCCCGTTTTCATACTACTTTCTCCAATAGAAATCTTGGGGTGCTCCTTGAAGTTCTTTGTGTTGGATTTAATATGATAGATCTAAAATTGTTTGATGCATGTCGCATAATTTACCCACGGATACTTGAGGTAACATTGGAGTATCTAGGTGACATTGGGGTTGATTGATATGTATCATTGGTGTTATTTTACTACGAACTCTAGGGATGTTTGTGACACTTATAGGAATATCTCAAAAGTTTGGAAAGAATAACTTTGAGCTGGTTCTACTACCTACACCGATTTCATGTTATGTTCTCCTATAGATAGGAACTTTGAAGTGATTCTTTGTTGCACATTGAGGGATGATCATATGATTCTATTATGTTAGCATGTTGAGAGGTTACACCAGTGAAAGTATGAACCCTATGCCTTATTTTCAAGCATTAATATACCATTTTTATCGCTGTTTACTATTTGTTACCTTGCCGTTTTTGTTTACTCATATTATAAAAATCTATTTCTACTATCCATACTACACTTGTATCACCATCTCTTCGCCGAACTAGTGCACCTATACAATTTGCCATTGTATTGGGTGTGTTGGGGACACAAGAGATTTCTTGTATTTGATTGCAGGGTTGTTTGAGAGAGACCATCTTAATACTACACCTCCCACGGATTGATAAACCTTAGGTCATCCGCTCGAGGGAAATTTGTTGTTGTCCTACAAAACTCTGCACTTGGAGGACCAACAACGTCTACAAGAATTAAGTTGCGTAGTAGACATCAAGATCTTTTCTGGCGCTGTTGCCGGGGAGGTGAGTGCTTGAAGGTATATCGTTAGATCTTGCAATTAAATCTTTTAGTTTCTTGTTTATCACAAGTTTGGTTTTATAAAAGAAAACTACAAAAAATGGAGTTTAGTTTGCCTCAATTGCTTCATCTTTTTAATGTCTTTCGTGAAAATGAAGGTTCGGAAAATTATGCTCAATTGTTAGAGGAAGAATTTATGAAAATAATTAATGGGAACTCATTGCATGATGAGCATGATAGTAATATTGTTAGTATGAATTCTATGAATATCCATGATGCAAATGATGATTGCACTAGTCATGATAAAAATATTTTCTTTAAGGATGTCATTTTTTGTGGAGTGAATAAAATTTGCAAATACATGCCATATAGGTATGATAGATTTTATAAGAAGCATAAACATGATCAAACTAATTGGTGGCTTAAAGAAATAGATGAATGTGCCACAAGATTATCCTCTCTTCATCCAATTACTTGTGAACTTTGCAATAGGGTTGGTCATCTTAATTTCCAATGCATGCTTTTTCATGCCTGAACCGTTTCCAAATATTGTGATAATTTGATCTCCCGGGAACTCGATAATGAACTTTGCCTGTTCTTGGGGTGTGAAGAATTATCACATAAAAATGATTGGTTTGATATATTCATTGTCACAAATGGTAATGAAACTAATCTACAAGAAATCTATATGTTCTGCGTAGTAAATTGCAATGAGAATACTTATATTGCCAACTATAGAAAGAATGAGAACCAATAGAATATAAAAGGAATAATAGTGAAAGGGTAAAGGTCTTCCATTACCGTTCTATTGTTTCTCGTAATGAATCAGGTTGCAAGGAGGAGTTTCCCATCGAACCAATCTCTTCAATAAGAAGCTCGGAAAAATTACATAAACCCACACAAAATGTGGTAATGGAGAAAAATAAGAGGCGAAAAGGTAAAGGTAAAAAGGTATCCTTCTCAAATATTGTTGTTCCTATCATTGTTGAGAATGAATCCGAAAGTAGTGTGGACGAAGATACACTTGATGATTATTTTGTTATGCCTACTACTTGTTGTGATGAGGATGATTGGGAGGATAATGATACTCCTTATAATATTGAAAATCTTTTTTGCACCTACTTGGAAAATTGTAATGATAATAATTTTTGTACTATTGGTTCCATTCATGCTATTGATGATTATGCTAATGATATCCAAACCCACAAGATTGGGGATGCTAAGCTTGATGAAAATGATATGTTTGAGAATTTATTTGCTGAAAATAATGTCCATCCCAAGCTTGGGGATGCTATGCTTAATGAAGATGATCTTTTTAGTTCCCCTACTTCCAAGGATCAAATTTGTTATGATGATTACATGCCTCCTATTTATGACGATTATTGTGATGATACTTATGTTATGAAAAGTAGTGATGATTATTATTATAAAACTTGTCACAATTGTGAATATACTTTCTCTTAACATTACTCTTTTAAGGCGGAAATAATTTATAGCATTCGAGTGTCCTATGATACTCCCACTATTATGAATGAGAAGTTTGCTTGTGGGGAGAGTAATAAATTTTCTAAGCTTGTGGATCATGAAGATAATGCTTTTAGTTATATTGTGGAATTCTTCACGATGCTACTAAAAATTATTATGAGGGGGGAACTTATGCTTGTAGGAATTGCAATAATATCAAGTTTCCTACCTATGTGTTCAAGGTATTGAAGTTATGATTGTTTTGCCTCCGTATGCTAGTTCGTTATTGCTCCCATAAGTTTTTTGATAAAAAATCCCTATGCATCAGAAGTGGGTTAGACTTAAATGTGCTTGTCATGAGATTCATGATGCTCTTTTGCATGTTTCATTTACTATTCCTATGTGAGCATCATTGAAATCATCATGCCTAGCTAAAAGGCTTTAAAGAAAATCACTTGTTTGGAGACAACGCAATACTTATCCTTTCTGTTTTTGTGTGTTCAAATGATTAAGCTACTATATTAATCTTGTTTTGTGTCTTTTAGTTCAATAATGTTCCAAGTAAAGATTTTGGGATAGTGTGGATACTTGTTGATTTGATTCTGTGCAAATACAAAAAAAATTGCATTCAGTACAGGAATTTTGATTCTCTGCTGGAGCATGAAAAATTGCTTAAAAAATTACACAGTATTTACATTCAAATTATCTGCATTTTACTAATTTTTCCGAATTTTTAGAGTGAGGGAAGTGTGGTTTCAATTCATATCTTTACAGACTGTTCTGTTTTTGACAGATTCTGTTTTGCATGCATAGTTTGCTTGTTTTAGTGTTCTCATAGCTTATATTGAGTGATATAAATTGTGTGAATGGTAGAATACAATATATATTATGTGAGAACAATTATGAATCTTGTCTTGACAGTACCAAAAATACTAAGGTTGGGGATTACCAAGGCACCCCCAAGGTAATATCCATGGAAGACTCAAGCATCTAAGCTTGGGGATGCCCCGGAAGGCATCCCCTCCTTCGTCTTCAACACTATTGGTATATCTTACTTGGGGCTATATTTTTATTCATCACATAATATGTGTTTTGCTTGGAGCTTCATTTTTTTCTTTGTTATATGTTATTTATAATCTTGTTTTTCAATAAGCAGTTCCAAGAATTGCCCTTAGGATCAACGAAAAAAATAGCGCGCTATTTCGCCGCTATAGCGCCGTTATAGCGTATTTGGAAGAGAGACGCTACGTTTTGCCAAATTTGGACGCTACGGCGCTATTCGCGTATATAGCGCGCTATGACACGCTATAACGTTGTAGCGTGTAACGTTTTAACGTGCAGACCATACAAAACTGAAATAACCACGGCCCAGCAGGCCCAGCAGGCCGAAACCAACCCTCACTCGTTTATCAGATTCTGCCACGACATGGACCTAACCGGCTAACCCTAGTTCACACTTCCCATCCCTTCCCAGTTCCCAGACAAGATGAGCGGCGGCGGCGGCGGCGGCGTGAGCGGAGGCAGCGGCAGTGTCTAGTCGTCAGCGGCGGCGGAAACATCTGCACGTGAGCAGCGGCGGCAGCATCACCTCGCGGCAGCGGCAGCATCTCGCGGCGTCGTCGTCCTCAAGCTCGACTCCATCCTAGCACCGGCAAGGGCGATGTCAGCCACACCAGCGGCAAGTCAGCCACCAGGTAATCAAGCTTCCTCAATGTGGTTTACGGTTTTGACTAATTAGTGTACGTAGTGCTGTACTCTGCACTATACTGAAGGAGACCCCCTGTGTAGCTAGTGTATATCCATAGAAAGAGATCCCCTGTTTAGCTAGTGTAGCTAATGTTGGTTTTCCATAGAAATATGCATGTATAAGTGTATATCCATAGAAGGAGATCCCCTGGTTTGATTCTTGCTCCTATTTGTAATTATACTTTGACTGTACTGAAGCTTGTGTCAGATTGTAGGCATATGGTACTGAACCCATATAGTACTGAACTGATAGTACTCTGTTTCTCTTTGTAAGCATATGATTCTTGCTTCTCTTTGTAATATTTACCGATATATGAATTCTGAATATTAACTCTGTAATATTTACCGATATATGAACCCTTATGCATATATTGCTTGCTCCTAGGAAAAATTAGTTGCTTAAATACTTTATTTCTAGATATATTTGGATTATTTTGCAAACGCTATTTTGAAATATAGCACGCTATAACTTGTGTAGCATTTCGAGAAGGGCCTCGCTATATATTGTAGCGCGCTATTTTTTTCGTTGCTTAGGATGCTTCAATTGCATGTTTGATGTGTGTTGTATAAAAACAGAAACTTTTGTTGTAATGTTTGAATTTTAATATTTTACTAGGACGTGGAAAGTTTCTGAAATTGTTACACAGTGCTGTCATACATTTTTTGTATCATTTCCTAAATTTTCATAATTGTTTTAGTTACAGAAGTAAACCATTTGAATTAATTGTTACATGTTGTTTTGCTTGGACAGATTGCTGTCATAGTTTTGTTATCTACTTATCCTAGTGTTTTCATGGCTTATATTGGTAGATATAAATTGTGAGATTGATAGTAAACAGTAGATAACATTTGAACATTATGCAACTTCTCTTGGCAGTACATAAAGTGTTGATTTATTCTTATGTGCACTAACCTATCTCACGAGTTCTTTTCAAGTTTTGTGTGGATGAAGTTTTTGAGAACTAGGTGAAACCGTGATATGAGAGGAATTAACAAGACACAAAAGCTCAAGCTTGGGGATGTCCAAGGCTCGCCAAGTCAATATTACAAGAAGTCTCGAGCATCTAAGCTTGGGGATGCTAGGCATCCCACCTCTCTTCGTTAGATATCGGTTAGCCTATGATAGGCCTAAATTTCTATTCGTTCACATGATATGTGCTATTCTTGGAGTGTCATTTTTCTTTTGTTTGTTGTTTGAATAAAATACTCAGATCTGAAAATCTTTATTAAGAGAGCGCCCTCACATAGCTAATTGATTGTTTGACTATGCATTGATCTTCACTTATATCTTTTGAGGGTAGTTTGATGTTTACTGTTGTGCTTCACTTATATCCTGGGAGTAAATTGTGCATGAATTGAATATCAAAAATCTGAAATCATCCATGTTCTTTATGCCTATTAGTAGTTTCACATTAGGAGTATAAGCATTAAAATTTATTGGAAGTTAGGAAACTTAGCATTCGTCATTTGAACAATTTGTGAAAGAATATTGAAAGGAAGAGAGGTTTCACATATAAATATACATTTTTGGACATCTTCTATGATTGTGAGACCCATTAATTATTTTCAAACTTGATCAAGTAGTTTACGCTGGACAAGGAAGACAGGGTAATGGTTATGTTTGTTTATATTCACATCGAATTTATATTGTTATGGATCCTCCAACATGTGGTGCTTGTTTAGAACCTTTTGCAAGCCAAAACTTCGTACTAAGTAGAGATACTACTTGTGCATCCAAATCCTTGAGCCAAGTTTATTCCATAAGAGTCCACCATACGTACCTATATATGGTATTTCACTGCCATTCCAAGTAATTTTACATGTGCCACCTCTAAACTTTCCAATAAACATCCGTGTTGTGTGCTCGTACCACTCATGGAGCAACGGGGTGGTCATTATCTGCCATGCTAAGAGGGTTATTCTCATGATGAGTGTTTATTCACTTGTCATTGCACGAGAAAGGTTGGTAAAAAGGATGCCCAGACCTGCATAATACAAGAAATAAATAAATAAAAACTCCCCCTAGAAAGTTGATTGTTTGGATGGCAACCGTGGCACTAGTGCAGCCGCGTGCTATACAAACAATTTTTAACCCCTTTCTATGACGTAGTCTTAAACCGTCGCCTTACATGTGTGGGCGATAGGGGGGCTATCCCACACGACACGGAAAACCCGTAGGCGATGCCTACACCCTGTCACACACGATGGGAAAAAATATTTCATTTGCGATTGGAAGGGCCATCACAAACAGACATATTGGGGAAGACGTGTGAGATGAGCTTAGCATCCCACACAGGGAATCCCAAGGGTACATCTCCATTCGTATTGTAGATCACACGCAATTTTCTGCATAACATTGTTTGTGATAGGGCTGGTCATCACACACAATAGTTATAATTCTATTGTTTGCGTTATTCAAAACATAACTCACGGTGTCTAGAAGAAACTGTTTGGCATTGGGCTGCGCATCACACACACTTGCTATGTGAAAACATTTGTGATTGGGTTTCATAACGCACACAGTTCTCGACCAGAATTCGTGTGTGATTGCTCACAGATCCAACACGCCAACTTTCTAGAAACCATGTGGGTTTGTTGAGGTCATCACCCATGGTGTAGTCTTAGAAACCGTCTGCAATGGGAACCCCAATAATCAGCCTGATTGCTCTATTATTTATAATCCATCTAGTAATGAAATTAACATTTCATATCAAGCACATGATATATTTCTTATTCGTAGTACGGCAACCAGGATTTCATAATTGAATTACATCAGGGTACAACATCATATAGGCATATACTACCTAGCTACCCAATTGCACAACATGACAAAGTTTCAAATCCAAAATCTAAAACCTTTGGAAATTAAGTATCATCATAGACGGTAAATAGACAGATGAGTCTCATCCAGAAAACTGTTAAAGCGGAAGGCGAATATTGAGCCTTCAATGATGTTGAAGGTCCTCGCAACTTTAGGCCAGTGCCTGTGGATGATTGCCCGCCCATCCTTCGTCCTCTTGAGGAAGACTTCAAGATTATACTGTGGGTGTTGTCTGACTACCTTCCTCGCCTCTTGATCATACAGGTGGTTTGAGACTTAATCATCGATGAACTGCCTTGAGAAGGACTGAAAACAAACATACGCATAAATATATTTTCTAAAATTTGAAATGGCACAAAGGGAGAAGGACAAGGTGAAAGAGATGGTACCATCCTATAGTTGACTGATGTCTTCTTCATTGTGCAGACAAACATCTTGTTGTTTTTCGTAGCTAGTTTCTTTATCTTAACAATCTTACTGAGTTTCTTGATTTGACTGATATTTAAGGACACCCCATTTCCCCACATGCAAAAAGGGTCAAATAGTGGGTCTAAACCTCTTATAGCAGGACCTACATGTGCAAGAACAAATTATTAAAAACATTAATATTACAATGGTTCATGCAATTTCACAATAATGTGCTATTAGCCAAACGACCATGGATGTGCAAACCTCGATGGTAAACTTCAGTGTCCCCCATTGTTTCCCCTGCAGCATATTTAAGACAAATATTGATCAGGTTATTACTAATATTTGGCATACTATAAGTGAAATATGTTAATGGAAAATAAACACATTGTGGATCCAACAGATTAATTCGAGCCACATGGAAAAGCCAGTTATATAAACCAAGTGTGCTAAGAACTAGGAAATATAGCAATTCTACATGTTTCACATGTATTTAGTACATCTAAATTCGATTTATTCATCACATGCATAACAATACAAAATTATACGAACAACCATGGAACATCACATTGCAGAGTTGAACTAGATAGTTAAATGATCACCACAACAAATGAATGAAATAGTTAACTAAGCACCACATTACACAATAGAACATACTAGAAGGTCAGGTTGCAGTAGTATTACATTGGACATTTCACTAGAATTTCTAAATGAAAGGCAGTAGCAGCACAGGCAACAGGTAAACGAAACATGCTTAACTGGCGTAGCTAGGTGAACATAGGTCCTTAGTGATAAAGCTAAGAAAAACAAGCTATTCCTCATCGTCGGAGATATCGACGATGATGGGCTCCTCCAACTTGGAAGAGGGCAAGGCCTCCACACCATGGGTTGCACCCCTCATAGTGGTGAGTGGCCTGATCCTGCCCCGGCACCAACATGCCGGCTCTAGAGTGGAGGTAAGCACGAGCACACTGAGAAAACACATCGAAGTCTTCGTTGAACCATTTTTTTTCCAAAACTATTTGGGTTTTATCTGTCACAGGGATGATTCCAAGATTTCCAGTACATGGATTTCTTTGAACTTTCTCCCTAGCACCCAAAACCCTGCCCAAGTTTTCCCTCACCTCTCTGGTATTTGTTTTCAAACATTTAATAATTCTTTTAATGCCTTTTCTATTTTTGGGAATTAAAGCTAACCCTATGGGTTGTGAAGCAACACATAGCTGGGTTGGCCAAATAATCCCAAAACTTTTTCTACATCTTCTTGGCATCATATGATTTCATTTTCTTCAAAAATGTTTTGTTGCCCAATGGGAAATTTTGGCTAGAATAATTATTTTGTTGCTGGCCAAAAATAGACCATTGTGAAGCAACCCCAATTTATCTCTTCAAGAAAATTCCAGAAAAATTCCCCAAGCTCCTAGGGATCCTAAATTGCCATTTTATCCAAAAATATGAGCATGGCCACTATAACTTTTGAGCAACAAGGCTCTGGTAAGTTTCTGCATTTGTGAAACCATTGTGAAGGAAGTACCAGCTAGAGATGTCCATTTAATTTGAAATTTTTATGGCATCTTCTATGCACCAAGGGACTTCTATCCACCAAGTTTCATAATTTGCAGATCAACAAATTGAGAGCCACAAGCTCAACAAGTTTCTGTCCAGAATGGCAGTTTACAAAGGGACCCCACCCAATTCTTTGCTTTTTCACCTCAATTTCCTCTAGCAGATAGTCCATCCAACCTAGAAGCCCCCAGACATATATTTTGGCTTGGGGCACAATCCATTTCTCGAGCAGAACCCTACCAAGTTTCTGTCCAGAAACTTCAGGTGATGGCTCCCATCAGCTCAGGAGGATCCAGGTCCAGCCAATGCATGATGGGACTTAGAAGAGCAGGGTCGACACACCAGACACGCTGCAGCCTGTTGGTTCACGTCGTGGGCACCCTTGCATGCGGTGACCACACGGACAATAGTGCCAAACGCGCGCTCTGGGCGTCGCCAGGCACAGGTCGCGTCGGAGGCCGACGGGTGCGCGACTGGGCGCCGTCCCCTTGCATCGACGACCTCCCCATCGACCACGTGGCCTTCTGGAACCTCCTCCCTCCTCCCAGAGCAGCTCCCCTCGCCGGAATCGGGCCCGTTGCATGCGGCCACCGTGCGCCACGGGCATCACAGTGGCAGCACGGACGCCTTGTTGGCTGGCGCCTTCTCCAGCGAGCCGTCGCCTCCGCATTAACTGCTCTGGCCTCCTCCATCACCTCGCTGCACTCCGCGATGGCCAGCTCACCCCCCCAGGCTCCGGCAGCTTCCCCGCGACATGGCCTGGATCGGGTGCTCGTCGCCCCGCCTATATAAAGCCCCTGCTAGCCCCCCGAGCTCTCCATCCCCTCCAGCCAGTACCCAATCGACCCCCAGCAACGAGCCCAGGCCTCGGGGCCCTCTGGCCTCGAGCTCTGATCGGTGCCCCGCCGCCACCCGAAGGTGTGCCCGTTGAAGAGGAAGGGGACGACCCCTTCAGGCCACTGTTGGAGGAACTTCGGGTACGTGCATGACCGCGCTCATGCGCTCTACCTATTCCCGCCATCGCCTGACCTCCTCCCCCTCTCCATCGCCGGCGGCCATCGCTGGAGGCCCGCCTCCTCTTGGCCTCCTCTCCCCGTCCTTCTGTTTAAATGGGTGCGGTCCCATCCGTCAGCGAGATGGCCAGCCCCGAAGCGGTACGTAAGTGGAGACGCACTCCCACTTAACGCCTTCGACGTGGCTGACCGTGGGTTTTCTGGAAATTTGATTAATTCTATTTAAAAACTGATTTTTGACCCCAACTTTGACCAGTAATAACTTTTTATCTACAACCCCTATTGAAATGATTCTTTTTGCATTGTGTTCCTACTGGACCCCTCTATTTTCTGACCAACTTTGACATTTTTCTCACATTCACAGAATTTCTGGTGAATTAATTGCCTTGTGTGACACTTTCAAACCTATTTCAAATAATTTTCAGAAGAAGGATTTGGAGTTTGTGAAGATCCAGAGTGTGTGAACCACCCAACAGAGCAAGGAAAGCCATGATGTCCATTTCATGCATGCACCCTTCTAGCATCGCATTTAGTATGGTTCTAGTTTCATTATTGCATGTGAATGATTCCTAATAAGATGCCTAGTTGAACTACTATTGTGGGAGTAAGATGAATTAGTGGTTGATCACGAGTCACCTGTCCGGGATATCCGTGCAACCACATCCACTAGTATGGGACGGCCTTGACTGAGCCTGACTGCGTGACCTTCATTGGTACCTCCAAAGAGGGGGGGTTATGCGCGGCGTGCTACCCTGGTCAGGTAAGCGGCGGTAACCCTGTAGACCGGATGAGTTTGATCCCCGTTTGGGATCGTAGTACCCTGTTTGGGACTACAGTGTTGGGCCACACGATGGTCCGTGCCATGGGGGCACAGTGGTCACCCAAGCCAGGCCTCATGGGGAGGATACGTGCCGGTCGTACGATGAATGTGTCACGGGTCAGGTTGGTCTTGTTGAGGCACTGCTGGTCCACCCGAATGGGATCACGAGGTCAGCGCTTCATGGCATGTGGGTAAAGTGTGCAACCTCTGCAGAGTGTCAAATCTATTCGAATAGCCGTGTCCACGGTAATGGACGACCCGTCCAGACCTCAGTAGGTGATCAACCAGGATAATGTTAGTAATGATGGAAGAACTCGTTCTGTGTTCGTAAGTACTCGAGGGTTACGAGTATTCCGTGGGTTATGGGACAACCTGGAAGAGAGTAAGTTGATGCCCAGTGTCGTAAGTGAATGTTTGTGGTATCATATTGATTGCTATGCTATTGTTTGCTGCATTACTTGGTTGTCTTGAGCTTGCTAGTACATTCAAAGTACTCACCTGGCTTATCATGCCAGATGCAGGAGAAGCCAGTGATGGAGCTCCTGAGGATTCGTGCTTCGATAACTAGGATGTGTCCACAGCAGTGTCCCTGTGGATGGAGTTGCGCTAAGTTCCGCTACGCTGTAGGAGTACTCTGTATCACGAGGCCCTTCTATGTGGGATAAATAATGTAGATATTGTTGCAGCACCGAGGGTGCCCTTGGCCTCGTCATCGATGTAAATTACGAGCTTGTAGCCACCTTTTATCAATAAAGCTCAGTTCTGTTCTGTGCCAAGTTGTTGTGTGTTTCCAGAAGACATGATCTATGGGTTGGAAACACGGGCAAACCGGTTCTACGTGCCGGGGTGCCACAACGATTGGTATCAGAGCCGTGCTGACTGTAGGACACCCTAGTTAGTATGCGCTAGAGTTGCGAGTAGAGTAGGATCTTGAGTGTGCATCTTGCTTGCTGCATTTGATTGTCGCATAGCATGCATCATGATTCATTGTTTTTCTAACTTGTGGCCTTGTGAGTGTAGATGGCACCCACTCCATACCACTTCCATTTCGAGCCTGCACCCTCACCCTTCCCGGGACTGCTCAGGAGCGTCTGGCACCGGCTGTATCCTCATGGTGATGATCCAGTGTACCAGGTGTTCCGAGAGCATCTTGCTGAGTCGGTGTACGAGTACCATGCAGAGGTTTTTCTGATTGCGAGCTCGGGCCTTGGTTGCTACTCTCGCTCTACCAAGGGCGGAACGGCTTCCACCCTGGAGTTGGCGATTCAGTTTGCCGCAATGGAGGCTCTCACTGACCTGCGTTACCATGAGGTTGACATGCAGACTCATCCAGGTTTTCTCTATTATCCCACCCTGTCACCTATGACCGGGCGAGTCATTTTCGCTCTTGTTGACCCGGCATGTGACCGTGCGACGACTGTGATGTCTCGTTACATGACCGCCAGCTACCGTACGATCATATCCCTGGCCGAGGAGTTATCCCGTGTCTTAAGGGCATTGGCGGTGGTGAACCCAGCTCCACCTCCACCTCAGCCTATCTATCCACCCATATATCCCCCGCCAGTTCCACCTCCACCCAGATCCCAGACTCCTCCCACCACCCCTGTGCCTCCAGGCCTTCCGTCTGGTAGCCGTTGTGAGACCCCGGCTGAGTGGACTTCCCTTCTTGCCACTCCAGCTGCTCCGATGCTGAGGCATAGTGCTCCTTCTCCCCCAGAAGGGGAACCGTCCCAGCAGCGTCGTCGCGTGTCTCCTGCTCCGGAGGACGAGATCCATATCGTCAGCTCCGACTCCGACTCAGGATCAGATGACGATGAGTCTGTGGTCTGGCAGTGTTCGCTCCATCTGCGCTAGTAGAGATGAGGCTCGAGTGGGTATGGATGCATCTTTGCATATGTCAACTGCCGTATGAGCAGTTTAGTCATGTTATCCCCTATTAGCTTGCCATGTATGATGTTGGGTTATCTTGTATAATTATGTGGTTTGCTTTAACTGCTTTTCGTGTATTTTCCTGGTGCCATATAACTGTGTTTCCCCTATGGATGTTGCTCATCGATTCGGTGTTTTGCAATGGGAACAAATTTAGGATGAAAAGAAGTTGTAGCCAAGGCGGCGACGGCAACCCCGTTCGTCGATCCGCCAGACAAGCAGGTCAAGCACCAGAGGATTTACCGCCCCCACCACCTCAGACACCAAACACCGACCAGATCATGAGGATGTTTGAGGAAAAAAAGAAACTAGGATCTGATGGAATTTCTAAAGAGTATGCAGGCTATGGTAGGTTAGAGTCATAACAACAATGGATCACACTCCAGGCTATCTGACTTTCAGCGCAGACGGCCACCTAATTTTGGTCAAGCTGTGGACCCGATAGAAGCCGATGATTGGCTAAGGACCATGGAGAAGAAACTGGACATAGCCCGTTGTGCGGATTCAGACAAGGTTCCATTTGCCACTCACTACCTAGAAGGGCCAGTAGCTATCTGGTGGGACAATACCAAAGCCACATGGTCTTCTGAGGAGGAAATCTCCTGGGAAAAGTTTAAGGAGTTGTTCCGTCAGTACCACATTCCTACCGGTATAATGAAGGTTAAACAGAGGGAGTTTTTGTCGTTGACGCATGGAGGAATGTCAGTGACAGAATACCTCAAACAGTTCAACAATCTGGCACGATACTCCACCTATGATGTGGCCACTAAGGAAAGGAAGATAGATCGATTCCTAGGAGGACTGAATCACTACCTCCGCAGTCAGTTGTGCACCCTAGACTTCCCTGATTTCAGACACTGGTGAACAAGGCCTACATTGCCGAAAGAGAGCACAAGGTCGGACATGATGCTCAAAAGCGGAAGTTTGAGCCTAAGAAGGACAACCGTGAGCCAGTGGTGCAGAAGCCACATACCTGGCAGCCCAGCACCACCGAGTACAAGCCCACGTGGAGCAATGCCGGTAACAACAACAAGACAGTGAGCTAGACTAAGACCTTCAGCAAGCAGCCCGTACTGGAGGACTGCCGCTGCAACAATACCTATTTCACTTGCGGCCAGAGCGGACACTACTCCAAGCAGTGCCCCTCCAACACTGGGAAGGCACCCACCGACATCAAGCCGCAGGTCAACACCCTTGGATGCCGCCCCAACCCCAATGTCTGCCACGGACGCGTCCACCACATCTCCGTCGAGGAAGCTTGCGAAGTGCCCGAAGTAGTCCTTGGTATGTTCTCTATTAACGACATACCTGTAGTAATTTTATTCGACTCTGGGGCTTCCCACTCGTTTATTTCGCGGAGTTTTGCCACCGTGCACAAATTTAGCCTGTTGCTTTTAGACAAAACCATGGTGGTACAATCCTCTGGTTCCCTGCTCAGAACAAATCTGATATATAGAAATCTGGAAATTACAATAGATGGAGTAAAATTTCCAGCGGCACTCATGGCCATTGAATCTTCGGGATTAGATGCAATCTTGGGAATGGATTGGTTGACCTCGCATCAGGTGTGCATCAACTGTGCCAGCAGAATGGTAACTCTGGTCCACCCCGCCGGATAGACAGTCCAATTTCTTGCCAGCACAATGAAGCCAAGGAAGGGAATGGCATATCAAACTACCACCACGGATATGCAAGAGATTCCGGTAGTTTGTGAATTTCTGGACGTATTTCCTGAAGAATTACCAGGAATGCCTCCTGACCGGGAGTTGGAATTCGCAATCGAACTAGTTCCCGGCACCACCCCGATTTACAAGAAGTACTACCGTATGCCAGGACCTGAGTTGGCAGAACTAAAGAAACAACTGGATGAATTGTTGCAAAAAGGGTATATCCGCCCAAGCATTTCACCATGGGGATCACCCGTACTCTTTGTCAAGAAGAAGGATGGAAGCCTACGCATGTGTATAGACTATCGTCAGTTGAACGAGGTCACTATCAAGAATAAGTACCCGCTTCCCCGCATTGATGACCTGTTCGACCAATTGAGTGGAGCTCGAGTGTTTTCCAAGATCGACCTCCGCACCGGATACCATCAGCTGAAGATCAAGAAAGAGGACATCCCCAAAACAGCATTCACCACCCGGTATGGCCTATATGAATTCACGGTCATGTCATTTGGATTAACAAATGCTCCATCCTATTTCATGAGCATGATGAACAAAGTCTTCATGGACTTTTTGGATAAGTTTGTGGTGGTGTTCATCGACGATATCCTGATATACTCCAAAGACAAAGAAGAGCAGAAGCAGCACCTCCGCGCTGTCTTCGAAAGACTAAGAGATCACCGCCTGTATGCCAAGTTCAGCAAGTGCGAGTTTTGGCTAAAAGAGGTGGGATTTCTGGGGCATATTCTGTCAGAACAAGGAGTAGCCGTCGACCCCAGCAAGGTGACCGCAATCTTGAACTGGAAGACACCAGCTACGGTGACCGAAGTCCGTAGTTTTCTGGGATTAGCTGGCTATTATCGACGTTTCATAGAAGGCTTTTCTAAAATAGCCAAGCCCCTAATAGAGTTGCTCAAGAAGAACCAACGATTTGTCTGGACACTGGAATGCGACATCAGTTTTAAGGAACTGAAGACTAGGCTCACTACAGCACATGTCCTAGTCCTTCCAGACATACATAAGAGCTTTGACATATACTGTGATGCCTCCAGGCGAGTCCTTGGATGCGTATTAATGAAAGAAGGAAAGGTTGTGGAATATGCATCCCGACAGCTACGACCCCATGAGGAGAACTACCCCACCCATGATTTGGAGTTAACAGCTGTAGTTCATTCCCTAAAGATTTGGAGGCATTACCTCATTGGACAGCGCTGCGAAATATACACAGACCATAAGAGTCTCAAGTATATCTTCACCCAGCCTGACCTAAATCTTAGGCAACGAAGATGGCTCGAGCTAGTCAAGGATTATGACATTGGGATGAATTATCATCCGGGGAAAGCCAATGTGGTCGCAGACGCTCTCAGCAGAAAGCAAGGCACTGTGAATGCACTCCTAGCAAGTATGCATCCGAGATTGCAGGAAGAGTTTGCTGAGCTCAACATGGTGCTATGCGGCCCAACCACCTCAGACACGTTGGAAATAATCCCCACCCTCATGGATGAAATCAGGAAGCCCAAGAGTCGGATAAAGAAATCAAGGAGATCAAGGAGATGATTCCGAAAGGGAAGGACAAATCCTTCCACGTGGATGAACAAGGCACGGTATGGTTCGAGAAGCGAATATGCGTGCCTGATCAGGATAATCTGAGGCAGCAGATACTCAAGGAAGCTCACGAGTCCTCATATTCAATCCACCCGGGAGGCACTAAAATGTATCAAGATCTGAGGGAGACGTTCTGGTGGCCAGGAATGCGAAAAGACATCGATTACTATGTCGCCTGCTGTGACATATGCAACAAGGTCAAGGCGGAACACCAGAAACCCGCCGGGCTGCTGCAACCTCTACCAGTTCCCCAGTGGAAGTGGGACGATATATGCATGGACTTTATTGTGGGACTACCCAGGTCCGCTAGAGGCAACAATGCTATTTGGGTCATTGTGGATACACTCACGAAAGTGGCTCATTTCATCCCAGTGAAGACCACTCTCAACGCAAACCAACTGGCACAGCTCTACATGTACCGGATAGTCAGCCTCCACGGAGTCCCCAAGACTATCACGTCCGACAGAGGTTCTCTATTTACCTCGGCATTCTGGCTATGGCTACATCAAGCATTGGGAACCGCGCTGAAGCATAGCACGGCATACCACCCAAAGACAGACGGACAAACAGAAAGGGTGAATCAGATATTAGAGGACATGCTTCGATCATGCGCTCTCACCCATGGTCCAAAATGGGAAGATAGTCTTCCATATGCAGAGTTTTCCTATAACAACAGCTACCAGTCAAGTCTGAAGATGTCACAGTTTGAGGCACTATACAGGCGAAAGTGCCGCACCCCCTTGAATTGGTCTCAGACCGGAGATAGCAAAATCTTTGGGACAGACTTAATGCTCGAGGCGGAGAAGCGAGTCAAAGATATCCAAGAACGACTCCGAGTAGCTAAGTCACGACAGAAAAGCTATTATGACCCAAAACACCGGGAAGTAACCTTTGAACCCGGGGAATATGCATACCTCCGAGTAACCCCCATGAAATGAGTGAGGAGATTCCATACATGGGAGAAGCTTGCACCAAGGTATATTGGTCCCTTCCCAGTGATTGCTAGAAGAGGTAGAGTGGCATATCAGTTGGAACTACCACCCGAGTTGTCAGACGTGCACGACGTTCTCCATATATCCCAGTTAAGGAAGTGCATTGCACCGCCAGTCAAACAAGCGGATTTGAGTGAACTAGTACTGGCAAAGGACCTGACCTATGAAGAGAAACCTGTTAAGATCCTGGATGAGATGGAAAGAACAACCAGAAGGAAAGTGATTAAGTTTTACAAGGTGCTGTGGGGGCACCACACAGAGGAAGAGGCTACTTGGGAAAGAGAGGACTTCTTAAGATCCGCGTATCCATATTTGTTCCCTGAGCAACCGAATCTCAAGGACGAGATTCATCCTAAGGGGAGTAGGTTTGTGACACCCTGGATTTTGAAACATTTTTTTTCCAAAACTATTTGGGTTTTATCTATCACAGGGATGATTCCAAGATTTCCAGTACATGGATTTCTTTAAACTTTCTCCCTAGAACCCAAAACCCTGCCCAAGTTTTCCCTCACCTCTCTGGTATTTGTTTTCAAATATTTAATAATTCTTTTAATGCCTTTTCTATTTTTGGGAATTAAAGCTAACCCTATGGGTTGTGAAGCAACACATAGCTGGGTTGGCCAAATAATCCCAAAACTTTTTCTACATCTTCTTGGCATCATATGATTTCATTTTCTTCAAAAATGTTTTGTTGCCCAATTGGAAATTTTGGCTAGAATAATTATTTTGTTGCTGGCCAGAAATAGACCATTGTGAAGCAACCCTAATTTATCTCTTCAAGAAAATTCCAGAAAAATTCCCCATGCTCCTAGGGATCTTAAATTGCCATTTTATCCAAAAATATGAGCATGGCCAGTATAACTTTTGAGCAACAAGGCTCTGGTAAGTTTCTGCATTTGTGAAACCATTGTGAAGGAAGTACCAGCTAGAGATGTCCATTTAATTTGACATTTTTATGGCATCTTCTATGCACCAAGGGACTTCTATCCACCAAGTTTCATAATTTGCAGATCAACCAATTGAGAGCCACAAGCTCAACAAGTTTCTGTCCAGAATGGCAGTTTACAAAGGGACCCCACCCAATTCTTTGCTTTTTCACCTCAATTTTCTCCAGCAGATAGTCCATCCAACCTAGAAGCCCCCAGACATATCTTTTGGCTTGGGGCACAATCCATTTCTCGAGCAGAATCCTGCCAAGTTTCTGTCCAGAAACTTCAGGTGATGGCTCCCATGAGCTCAGGAGGATCCAGGTCCAGCCAATGCCACGATGGGACTTAGAAGAGTAGGGTCGACACACCAGACACGCTGCAGCCTGTTGGTTCACGTCGTGGGCACCCATGCACGCGGTGACCACATGGACAACAGTGCCAAACGTGCGCTCTGGGCGTCGCCAGGCACTGGTCGCCTCGGAGGCCGACGGGTGCGCGACTGGGCGCCGTCCCCTTGCGCCGACGACCTCCCCATCGACCACGTGGCCTTCTGGAACCTCCTCCCTCCTCCCAGAGCAGCTCCCCTCGCCAAAATCGGGCCCGCCGCATGCAGCCACCGTGCGCCACGGGCATCACAGTGGCAGCACGGGCGCCCTGTTGGCTGGCGCCTTCTCCAGCGAGCCGTCGCCTCCGCATTAACTGCTCTGGCCTCCTCCATCACCTCGCTGCACTCCGCGATGGCCAGCTCACCCCCAGGCTCCGGCCGCTTCCCCGCGGCGCGGCCTGGATCGGGTGCTCGTCGCCCCGCCTATATAAAGCCCCTGCTAGCCCCCCGAGCTCTCCATCCCCTCCAGCCAGTACCCAATCGACCCCCAGCAACGAGCCTAGGCCTCGGGGCCCTCTGGCCTCGAGCTCTGATCGGTGCCCCGCCGCCGCCCGAAGGTGTGCCCGCCGGAGAGGAAGGGGACGACCCCTTTAGGCCACCGTTGGAGGAACTTCGGGTACGTGCATGACCGCGCTCGTGCGCTCTACCCATTCCCGCCATCGCTTGACCTCCTCCCCCTCTCCATCGCCGGCGGCCATCGCCGGAGGCCCGCCTCCTCTCGGCCTCCTCTCGCCCTCCTTCTGTTTAAATGGGTGCGGTCCCACCCGTCAGCGAGACGGCCAACCCCGAAGCGGTACGTAAGTGGAGACGCACTCCCACTTTACAACTTCGACGTGGCTGACCGTGGGTTTTCTGGAAATTTGATTAATTCTATTTAAAAACTGATTTTTGACCCCAACTTTGACCAGTAATAACTTTTATCTACAACCCCTATTGAAATGATTCTTTTTGCATTGTGTTCCTACTGGACCCCTCTATTTTCTGACCAAATTTGACATTTTTCTCACATTCACAGAATTTTTGGTGAATTAATTGCCTTGTGTGACACTTTCAAACCAATTTCAAATAATTTTCAGAAGAAGGATTTGGAGTTTGTGAAGATCCAGAGTGTGTGAACCACCCAACAGAGCAAGGCAAGCCATGATGTCCATTTCATGCATGCAACCTTCTAGCATCGCATTTAGTATGGTTCTAGTTTCATTATTTCATGTGAATGATTCCTAATAAGATGCCTAGTTGAACTACTATTGTGGGAGTAAGATGAATTAGTGGTTGATCACGAGTCACCTGTCCGGGATATCCGTGCAACCACATCCGCTGGTATGGTACGGCCTTGACTGAGCCCGACTGCGTGACCTTCATTGGTACCTCTAAAGAGGGGGGTTATGCGCGGCGTGCTACCCTGGTTAGGTAAGCGGCGGTAACCCTGTGGACCGGATGAGTTTGATCCCCGTTTGGGATCGTAGTACCCCGTTTGGGACTACAGGGTTGGGCCACATGGTGGTCCGTGCCATGGGGGCACAGTGGTCACCCAAGGCAGGCCTCATGGGGAGGATACGTGCCGGTCGTACGATGAATGTGTCACGGGTCAGGTAGGTCTTGTTGAGGCAATGCTGGTCCACCCGAATGGGATCACGAGGTCAGTGCTTCATGGCATGTGGGTAAAGTGTGCAACCTCTGCAGAGTGTCAAATCTATTCGAATAGCCGTGTCCACGGTAATGGACGACCCGTCCAGACCTCAGTAGGTGATCAACCAGGATAATGTTAGTAATGATGGAAGAACTCATTCTGTATTCGGAAGTACTCGAGGGTTACGAGTATTCCGTGGGTTGTGGGACAACCCGGAAGAGAATAGGTTGATGCCCAGTGCCGTAAGTGAATGTTTGTGGTATCATATTGATTGCTATGCTATTGTTTGCTGCATTACTTGGTTGTCTTGAGCTTGCGAGTACATTCAAAGTACTCACCTGGCTTATCATGCCAGATGCAGGAGAAGCCGGTGACGGAGCTCCTGAGGATTCGTGCTTCGATAACTAGGATGTGTCCACAGCAGTGTCCCTATGGATGGAGTTGCGCTAAGTTCCGCTACGCTGTAGGAGTACTCTGTATCACGAGGCCCTTCTATGTGGGATAAATAATATAGATATTGTTGCAGCACCGAGGGTGCCCTTGGCATCGTCATCGATGTAAATTACGAGCTTGTAGCCACCTTTTATCAATAAAGCTCAGTTCTGTTCTGTGCCAAGTTGTTGTGTGTTTCCAGAAGACATGATCTCTGGGTTGGAAACACGGGCAAACCGGTTCTACGAGCCGGGGTGCCACAAAGATCTGGGGGTCGGCACGCATGGAAGCCATCGCTGCCTCATCTGCGTGTGCAGCCGTGATTTGCTTCTTCCCTGCCAAATGCTCTTTGAGATCCTCGCTATACAGCGTGCACCATGGATTTTGGCGGTGATTATTTGGAAGATGGGGCGATGATTTGGGTGGAAGGTGTCGCGCCGGCGGTCGGGCCATGTTGGATAGAGGAGTAGGGGGTGAGGGGGTATCGGGGAGGTGTCGATTACCTGACTAGATGGATGAGGCCAGGTAGCAGGAAGGAGCGTCGCCGGCGAGGAGGCGGCGCTGCAAGCAAGCAGTGAAGTTGTGAACTAGGAAAGGTAGAGGAAAAGGGGGAAATGTGGCTTTTGATTGGTACCGAGGGGCGAGGGAGGTAGATATTTCTACGGCATCCCGAAATTTCCATTCGGAGTAGTGAAAAACTGGTGTGGAAACAACCATCGGACACAGTCCCTTATTCAGAACCATGTGTGGTATCAAAACATCACAAAAGAAGCATGTGTTATACCCCGTGTGTGATGAACTTGAACGTGAATTTTTTTAGAATAGTTCTCGATATCAACACATCACAAATGAAGCCTGTGCTATATCCCGTGTGTGATGAACTTGGACGTGCAAATGTTTGTCTCCAAGCTTCTGACGTAAGAGTGGGTACTACATTGCACATGGTTAGTGCCAAAAATTTGTGTGTGATGAACTTTAATTTCATTTTCAGTTGGAAGATGGAATGGGGATATGGCGGCAAATTTTTGGTCCGAATTTCCCTGGTTACAGTGGTCATCCACGTCGTCCCATAATTTAATATCAATTGCTAATTTGGGTACTACACAAAAGAGCCTACACCACATCCCGCACTTACTTAATCGAGCAATTAAACAGAGCTGGTTGACCTAAACATTACTCTAACAAAATACCAGCGCTCTAAACAAATACTAATATTCCGCCTGACGCTCGTTGATCCTCACCGCATCCTCCATGACCAGCTCGCGCTCGACGACCTCCAGGGGAAGGGGCTCCATGGCATCTGTCGCCACATACTCTGCAAGCATCTCGCAGTCCGCGTTCGCCTTCTCTTTGGAAAAGGCCGTCATGAGTCGGGTATGGGTGGCCGCGGTTTGGTCATTGATGATGTCCATCTCGGCAACGGAGGCTCCTGACGAATGGATGGCTGTCCGAGCACTCTCGGCGATTGCTAACTCTTCAGACGTAGGTTGCCGACCCTTGTCGGAGAAGGCCGCTGCTATTTGTGCGTTGACCGACACGAGCTGGGCGTGGGCGGCCTCAGCATAGGCGTGGGCAGCCTCCATCAGGGCTACAACGGCCGTCGCGGAATGGACATCTGCTGTGTCGTTCTCGCCATTTTCTATCTCGGTCGCGGATGTTGCTGCCGCCATCTCAGATGCAGCATCTGCCCTTTTGGTGGCTGCAGCCGCCCTGTCGGAGATTGTGGCCGCGCTCAAGGATGTTGTGAGCGCGTTCATGGCTGATGTAGCAGTGCTCGGGCCGGAGTGGGTCGCCGAAGTTACCCTCATGACGCGGATCCACGTCCCCATCTTTCACCGGCGATGCTTGAAAAGTACAGTGGTCTAGGGGAACAAGTGTGACTGTGTGGTTGACGTGCCGGCGGTGGACTGAAGCTTCCGGCCTAAGCCAGATATGAGGATTGTCCCAAGATATTTTTATACCATATCGCACACGTTTCGTGATCAAGAACTGTTTACGATGTATTTGATTTTCATATTGCTTTGAAATGAAAAATGAAGTTACATCGGCAATTGAAGGTGTTTCGATGGCAATAACATTTATCTGCAGTGATCGAAATGGTCATAACCACTGCCTACATTCCACAAAATAGTAAACCACATGTAGGAGCTAATGAATAGGCCTGCGATTCCGTAGAAAGACATCACAACCCCCTGCGGAAAAAAAGAATTTCTTGAGATGGAAGTATAGATACAATATTCTTACCAAGATAACTGGAAGTCCCAACCGATAAGAATCCTAGTGAACCTAGAAATAGAATACATGCCCAGAAAAAATTACTCCTTTTTCGAGAACCTTTTAATGTGCAACTATAGGAGTGTCTGTTAAATATGGAATTATTCAGGGTTGTTTAGGCCCTTTTAAACATTTAAAGAGTTTTTTGACATTTCATGTGCATAGTTCATATTTGAATTGTAGTTAAGCACAAACTAGAGTGCACCTGAAGATGTTGAAAATCATCTATGTGTAACTGGATACATGTTTTGGTCCCATGCAAAAAATGGAAATTAAATGAATTCCAAACCTCTCGGTATTTTGGCTTGGCTGTAGACTTTGAGAAGCCGTGTTTTCAAATTCCAGTAAATCCAATATCGTAAAATATTCTTGAAACTTTGCATTGTGTAATGTCATGGCTCATGTGTGTTGTGGTAACAAAATGCCTAGTTCGGGACAAGTTTTGGCACAAACCTCTTACAAACCGAAGATTCTACAAGAAGTCATGTGGTTCCGATAGGGAAAGTTCACATTTTATGTGCAAAACAAAATCTGATGTCTCTTCTCGCCTTGAATTTATTTCTAGAGTCTCCATAGAGCAACATGGATGTGTCGTGCTAAACAATGGAATCTTACAGAGTTCGTTTGGCCTTTTTAGTACATTAATGTATTTTTCTAGGCATTTAATGTGCATAATTCGAATTTGAACTACAATCACACGGTCCAGCGCATGAAAATAGGTCAAAAAATCATATACGTTTCCCTGGCTACATGTTTACGTCACACGCAAGAAATGGGAATGAATTTCAAACATATCATCGTCTTGGCTCGACCGCAAATATTGGGAAACTTAGTTTTTAAATTCATGTAAATGCAAACCTCGACAGAAATTCATGAAATTTGGGCATGGTGTCGTCAATTGCCGTGTTGTGTGTGTGTTGTGGTAAAAAAATGCCCAATTTAGGACAAGTTTTGGCATAAAGCCTCTTACAAACCAGAGAGTCTCACAAGAAAGTCTTGTGTTTAGATAGGGGAAGTAAACCTTTTATGTGCGAAACAACATCCGATGTCTCTTCACGCCTTGAATTTATTTCTAGAGTCACCATAGAGCAACATGACAGTCATGGTGAAGTATGGATTTTTTTTCCAGTGTTCATGAGACATATTTAATACATTAATTGAGTTTTCTAGCCATTTAATGTGCATAATTCAAATTTGAACTACAATCACAAGATCCAGCGCATGAAAAATAGGTTGAAAAAATCATATGCCTTTCCGTAGATGCATGGTTAGGTCCCACGCAAGAAATGGGAATGGATTTCTAACATCTCATTGTCTGTTGGCTCGGCCGCAAACATTGAGATACTTACTTTTCAAATTCCCGTAAATCCAAAACTCATCAGAAATTCATGAAACTTGGCATGGTGTCGGGACAAGGGCACACATATGTCGTGGTAAAAAAATGTCCAAATTAGAGATGTTCTTGCACATTCCCCTTACAGATCAGAGCTCCTCACATGAAGCTTTTGTGGTTTCGATAGGGAACATTATATATGCATGTCACATATGCGAGCGAAATGACATCCGATGCCTCTTCTCTCCTTGATTTTTTTGTAGATACAACATAGACATGTAGGTGCGAAGTGCAAAAATATGAATAAATTAAGGCATCATCTCGCTTTTAAATACATTAATTGAGTTTTTGGTGCATTATTTAATATGCATAATTCAAATTTGATCTACAATCACAAGGTCCGGGGCAGCAAAATGGGTTGAAAATCATATATGTGTCCCTGGATGCATGTGTTAGGTCACATGCAAGAAATTAGAACGAACTTCAAACATCTCAGCATGTTGGCATGACGACAAACATCGAGGAACTTGGTTTTTCAATTCTCGTAAATCTAAAACTCCGTCAGAAATTCATGGACCTTGGAATGGTGTCATGACAAGGCACACATATGTCGTGGTAAAAAATAATACCAACTTGGACATGTTTTGTCACAAGCCTCTTACAAACTGGAGCTTCTGACGTAATAAGCGACGTGGTTCCGATAGGGAACATATGCATGCCACATCTGCGGGTGAAACGACATTCGATGCCTCTTCTCTCGTTGATTTTTTTCTAGAAACAACATAAACCAATAGGTGTGTACTGCAAAAATATGAAATTATTAAGGGTTTGTATGGCTTTTTTATAAACTAATTGAGTTTTATTTGCATTTAATGTACATAATTCAAATATGAACTACAGTCACAAGGTCAATGTTGGGCAGGGCCTCGTCATATAAAGCACAAATATGTTGTGGTATTTTTAGTGTCCACTTTGAGACAAAGAGCAAGCATTATTAATAGCCAACAAAGGCATTTTCGAACAAAAATCTATCATGTTACCATCACAAACGGGCATATTATTTATAATTAAAGGACGTTCTACAGACCATTTATGTGCTGCCACGTGTTGCTTTCTATATTGGCAAGGAGGTAGAGTGCGGACAGGTGTTTGAGTAGACGGGTGGCATGCGAGCAGTGTCCTTCGCACGCTCATCGGGGAGGCTTGTCCTTTGCCAGTCATCAAAGATGTTTCAGATTGAATACCTGCATGCAGACGGAGGGCAATGGTTCCTTCCCTACTAAGCCAAGCGAAAATCTGTCGCGAAGGAATTTTTTCATTGCGTCATTGCAAACGGTTCTGAATGATGACCCGTGTGCCCTTCCCAATGCTCCACCTTGTACTGGTGCTAACTACTAAGGTTGTCATGTATGCAAAAAATTCTGATGTGGGAAGGTAATTAAGAGAGATATGAGTTTGGTGACCACATGAAGAAACAATGCCAAGCGCGTGAACCTTGGCAAAACATTTAAATGAAGAAAAGTCATCAATGCATGCAAGAGTTTAGTTGCTAAATCATTAAGTGAAGGGACCTGAGCAACAATGCATTGTGGACTTGAGTTGCTAAGACATTTAATACATTAAGCACCCCATCTAAGCACCGATCGAAGCATTGGTAGTAGAAGTCAGGTAAGATTCGAATCTGTCATATTGGGTAAATTTTCATTTGTCAAATTGGAAACACTGACATTTGTCAAATTTTGCAGGAACAAAATCACTATTACGATGCAATTTTGCAACTGAAATTCAGTAAACATAGATTTCATTCATAGATTAAGCATTGGTCTTTGTACAAAATAGTTCAACTCGATAGCTGAATCTAACATATTTTTCCCCATTTTTTGCCAACCACGTACTGAAATAGCTAGTTCAACTATATATACTAGCTAATTTAAAGTAGGTGGGACAGTTCAACCATATCTATAGTTAGAAGAACTGAACAAAATAGTCCCTAAATAATACTTCTGAGGGGCTTTATGCTACTTCCAGCAGCCTTCTCCTCTGCCGAGCACGTTCAGTAAGAGGAAGAGGAGGAGTAGCCTACCGACGAGACGGAGGAGTTGAATTCGTCTGCTGCCGCTGCTGCCCTCCGCCGCTCCTGGCGTGCCTTCACGAAGCAGTAGGACTCGGCATAGATCTCCTCTTTCCACTCCATAGCTGCGGAGTCTGCTGTGGCTACGGCGGCGGTGATCCTCTTTGCATGCTCGACCTGACGCTCCTCCTCCTCATGTAGGAAGTTGATGTAGTGCGCTAGGCCGCTGACACAAAAGCCGAGTGGCTGGGCTTTGGCGGCGGCCTCCTCCTCCTGCCTTCGGGCTGCGGTGGCAGAGCGGGTGATGGCCCCAGCGACTGACCGTGGGGTGGCTGCCAAGGCGGATGCTGGTGTGGTGGCAGCCAAGGAGGCCGCTGGTGAGGTGGCAAAAACAGCTGTCGACGATGGGGTGGGGATCACAGCGGCCGCCGGCAGTATCTGCCTTCGGGCAAAGGTGGAGGAGCGTGTGGTGGGTGTCGTGTGCACAACCAACAAGGACGCCACATGCACTAAATGCTTCCGGGTACTGCGCCGTCGACGTGGTGCAGCCTCCCGGCTGGAGCTGCCCTCTGGCATAGTGGCAAAGCGACGACGATGGATTGGTGCCATTGGTGATTGGAGGGGAGAAGCAAACTTGGGAAGCTATGGGCAGGGAGGGGATGAATGCGATGTGGAGACACCGGCCCTGAGGGTTTATAAAGCAGGCGGCCAAGTTTGCTTCCGGGTACTACATCGCCGACGTGGTGCAGCCTCCTAGCTGGAGCTGCCCTCTGGCGTAGTGGCAAAGCGATGACGATGGACTGGTGCCATTGGCGATTGGGGGGTGGGAAGGAAACTTGGGAAGCTACGGGAAGGGAGGGGATGAATGCGATGTGGAGACACCGGCCCTGAGGGTTTATAAAGCAGGCGACCAAGGCGAACCGGGCGGGAAGCTTGCGCGCATTCCTGCACGATTGAGTGGGAACGGGAAGCCCAAAGGAAACGTTGCGCGATCCCGAAGAATTGGGTGTTTGGGGGATTTCGGCGAGTCGGGCGGGAAGCTTGCGCGGGAACTTGCGTGCTCCTCAAGCATGCACTAGAATCCTCTGGCGGTAACGCGGTGACAAGACGGGACGGAGGTGGGAGAAACGACAAGTACACAAACAGTTAATGATTAAAAACCATTTGCGTTTTATTACAAAGCAAATGGTCATTCTGTACGCACAGTCGCGAAGTAATCTACCCATGAGGCGGTTGATGCAGCCATGACACGCTGTGCTCATGTCCGTGCGCGCCCGCTCTGCTGGCATCCATGCGCGAACGACCACGTACATTTGGGGCGCCATGTGCAAGCGGTTGCGCCGCTCCCGGCGCCACCATGCAGTTAAGTGCTGCAAAAACTGCCATGCGGACGTGCCAAAATTTCAGGCCGTCCGGCGCAATTTATTCCCACGGCCATTTACCTTCGTATATTCCACCTTCCGATCGCGCTACACAACACAAGAAGCACACCCATGACGAAAATAATAGAGAGAGGATGCACATCTATTCTTCGCATCAACCTTCCCTTGCGGATCCAATGGTGGCTGCCAACGTCGAGTGGCAGTTCACCACTATTGTCAAAGTGGGCACCCACATCAGAAAGACGGCCTTCTCGTTGGTGTACACCAACGACCCGGTCGTGGTGGTGAACTTCATCAACACGTTGGAGCAGCTGCTTGCTGAGGATGGCAAGTACAAAGTGGTTGGCTTCGACCTCGAGTACACCAGCGGTCGTGCCAAGCATGATCAGAAGGTTGTTGTCGCCTAGTTTTGCATGCGCCATCAAGTGCTTGTCTACCACTACGGCCTGGCCACAAGGCCTTGCGAACATTTCGCCAGGTTTGTCAACAGCCCCAACTACACGTTCGCAATGGTGGACACCACCAACGATCTAAAGGTGCTCAAGACTACGAGATTGTCCTGCCAGAATCTTGTCAACATCCAAGGTCAGTACAGGGTTTGGGGAGGCGAGAAGAAGAAGAAGAAGAAGAAGGACTCCCTGGTTAACCTCGTCGCGGCCATCATCGACCCCTACTATAGACATAAGAAGGCTAAGTGCCACAAGGACAAGTCTGCCTGACACAAGACCTGGGTGAACGAACTGGATGAAGAAATACATCAAGTACGTGGTCAAGGACGTGTACACAAGCTACGAGATGTACAGGAGGATCATTGACATGAGGAAGTGCCTCTTCCTGCGGACGGTGAGGGATAGCCGCAAGGAGAGTAGTGTCGGTAACCATCGTCAGAAGAACAATATGATTTGGTGATCGTCTACTTCTTGTAAATTTATATTGAGAAATGTACATGTGTTGTGTAGTCACTTATGTAACTGGATGTTCAAGTTGGTTATGCAACAATAATGTTGGTGTTTTCTAGAGAGAGCATGTAGATGGTGTGCAAATAGAGCAAATCACATCTCATACAATTATTAGTAGCAACCGTCTGCCCACAAGACACACAGGTTGTCAGGATGAATCGTTTTGGTTATTATTGGTCTTCCCACATAATTCTGATGAATAAACTGTTTGCTGGGTACCCACAACACACACGGTTGTCAGGATGAATCGTTTGGGTAATTATTGGTCTTCTCACAAAATTCTGATGTATGAACTATTTGCCGGGTATCACACACGCCTTCTTAAGCTAACTCGTCTGTGTTTTGCTGGATCAGCGCAAACAGTTTGTCCGAGTGAACTATATGCCGCACTACGCACATGTATTTCGTTTGTTAACCGTTTCTGTTATCTTCCATAATCACAAACAGTTCATAAGAACAAACTATATTCGACGCATTACACACTCAACTATTTTTTAATCGTATTTGATGGTTCCTCCATCGCACACGGTGTAGCGACCCGACCCAAAACGGTCAAGTCTCTGTGTGACTGTGCCATCCCTGGATCAGTATGCTGGCACACATAGTACATGAATGTATATATCAAAGTGCAATCACATGTAAATAATGTAAAACTGATATATACCTTATGAGTCTCAGCGGAAACAGTTAATCAGGGGTGAAGTCCCATCAACGCCAATGGCAAGTTGAGTGTAGACCGTAACCCTATATCGTAACTCTTCCTCATCGTAGAAATTCTGCAACATGAGACGTTGCAGCCGTGTAGGTCGGTACATTAAATGTACCGGCAAGATCACACTAAGAGAAAGCAAATGATAAGACTATTCTATAGGCAACAAGGCTTTGTGGCTCTATGTCTGAGTTTTTTTGCATAAAAGCTGGTTTTATTTCTTTTTCCTACAACAAAGGAATATCAGGAGTCTTCACTATAGAGTTACCTACTATGACATGGTTCCTCCAACCGATGTCTCAATGCCCACGAGTATCATAAGTTACCCACAATTAATTATCAATCTGGTGTTGAGAGTTCAGAGATAGATCCAAGTCCAAAGGCTCAAATTGTCCGTAACCGGGGACACGACTAATCGATTAGGTTTTAACTCTGCAGAGTGTTGTGTACTTTACCCACAAGATTTGTTCCTTCCTTGTAAGTCCTCGCACTGCCAGTTGTTTGAGAACAGGACGAACGAAACATGGTCTGCCAAAGAGTTCCTCTGACCAACTGTCTGGGCCCATCCATCCTATCGTAGTTCTACATCTGCTAGTCCATCCTGGCCAGAGTCATAACTAAGGTTAACCAAGCCAGAGCCCATAATGACTTGTGGCTACACAGGTAAGCTTTCGGGCATGAAGTATTCTTCCGTCTCTTTGAGTCTGCGTGAGGCTTTCCGCAAGATGTCATGGCGCTTCTCCATGCATCCCGGCCATCCACTGGTTTCTCCAGGTTGCCCAATCAACCATCCCTCACCCAGTAGTGTGTACTGAAAAAAAATCTTGTCTCGAGTCTTGAAGCCTTGAAGATGCAGGGCTTGATGATGCCATCATGTGGTTGTCGTCGTTGACGCAGAGTCCTTCTCCTCACACCTCTCCCGAACACTTGTACCAACTCCATCTACTTTAGCGTAGCATTAAAACAAATAAAGTCCCAGGGCTTTAATAACTAGGAGTGGGTTCCTACCTCATGCATTCTACTCAACTACAAGAATTCAATGACACTACTGGAGGGAGTTGAAGGTTGATGTCACTAAATGCAATAAAACATAGGTATTAAATAAATGGTCAAGGTGAACTTGCCTGGTATTACTTGATGAAGATAGTCGCTCTCACAATCCTGATAATTCTACTCGTCACACTCTGAGCAATCTATCGTAAACAAATAACATTCAATAAATAACCACGCAAATAGGAGAACCAAAAGAACGCAAGACCAAAATATGTCTCAAAGCGAAAATAACAACATACTAAGGTTTGATAAGAAAAAGATAGGTTCTTATGGGGTTGATGTATCAGGTTTGACATGCTATGGAATACGATCAAAAGTGTAGACAGAACAATATGAATGTTGTTTAAAAGATAGCATATGACATAAGTAAATCGGTTGGAACGGAGGACAATAACGCAAGTTATAGCGAATTGAAGTACGAATTGAATTTGAATTGAGAAAGGTCAAAAGTATTTGAATTGGAGCATGGTGGTTATGAACGGAAAGTACATAACACAAAGGTTTAGGTGCAAAAGGAATCAATTGAAAAGGTGCTATGGTTTGCAAGATATGATCAAATGAAGGTTCGAATTCAAATTTGAATCGCTCAAATTTGAAAGGTTCAAAGGTTGAAACTAATGATGTTACTAGATATGGGAGGTCAATATGAACATGTAAAAAAATGAATTACTAGATTTGGAATAACGGATCAAAAGATATAAGCAATTCAATATGTCATTGAATCCGTGAGAACGTTGTGTGGCAACACTGCTGTGGGCTAGTGCAGTAATATGACTATGATCAAAATTATATGTTGAAACGATACCACTAGTGGTATGAACGTAAATATTACTTTGATATTAATCCGACGCAATTGAATTCGTCGGAAACGAAGCTACGGATAAAAAGATCTGATCAAATGAAGTTTGAATATGGGTGTGAACAAATTTCGAAAATTGAAAGTTGTAAAAAGTTCATTTGATATGTTCGCTGGATAGGGGCCAAGAAGAAAATCTAGGCGTTGGTTTCATCATATTTGGATAAAGGAGTAAAAAAATATGACTATTTGAAAAATCACGTCCAAACTGTTTTACGGAAGAAAATGTATTATGTCTAAAAGAATTCTAGGACTAATGTGTAAATACGAAGACTAATTGATAATCTAATTACTCTATCGTATACTAGTGTAGAAATACTAGTCTAAGAAATAATAAATACAGGAGTATAAAAGAATACGATGAGAATACCTTAAAATGCAAAGAAGAGATAATTCCAAAGAGATGATGACTTCCAGAAATCCCGCGGAGAGAAGAAAATATTTTTATTTAATAAACCTAGTCAAACCAAAAGATTGATTTAACCCGAAATAGATAATTTTTAAGTGCTCATATGGGTCTATATTTATAGGTGAGATGGAGGTTAAAGGTCTAAGGATAGACGAGGTGGGACTAAACATATACGAAAAGAAGAGAATATGGACGAAAGAGGAGCGCATGGCCATATAAGGCCTTCGGCCGGCCGCACGCACTGCATGCTGCGATGATTTGCTGGCTGGGCCGGTTGGCCTGGCCAGCGTTTTCTTTTTTTGTTTTTTTTTCAAATTTGCTTTTTTTTTGAAAACAACGAAGAACAAGAAAAAAGTAAAATAATATAATATTTTATACAGGCATATTATATATCAAATTTTTTAGAATAAAATTTTCTACAACATCAACATATTTTCAAGGTCAAATAAAATACTTTGTAAAAAATCATTTTTTTGCAATAACTCCAAAATAAAAAGGAATTTGAATTTCAAATAAATTACAGATAGTTTTTATTTTCAAATTTGAATCAAAACATTGTCTCTGATTTTGGAGTGTCATTTTCCTCCACTCATTTTATTTGTTTATTAGAGGGTTTTGAAAGGATTCAAAACTCGAAATTTGAATAGGGATTCAAATAGAAAATTTGGGAAAATCCTTTTATTCCCTCTCATTAAATTCTTAAAAAGTTTCAAATTCCACTCAATTTCATACAATCAATCACACAACATCCAAGCAAACAATACTAATTATTTATTAAATATAACGTTCCAAAATTTAGAATTTTGGGATGTTACAAACTACCACCCTTAAAATGATTCTCGTCCTTGAGATTCGAAGAGGCTAGAAAGAAAAAGGTTAGGCTCTGGGTTCTTCTTGAAATCCATCTCTCATCACTAGGTCTGGGGTGCTACCACCCTTAGAAGCATGGTTACGGTTCCAGAAAAACTCATGCACTCCATCCTTTGGCTTGGCAATGTCGGTCTTCTCACATCTTTGGGAAAACTCCTACTCTGGGGCTCTTTTGTTACACTCATTACGTTTCCTTCAAAATCTTGTGTTCTTTTGTCAATATAAAGTTCTTCCGATAGTGGGTCTCCTGAACAGACAGGCCTTACGACAATTCTAAACAACCTATTCGGTGATCTCATGGTGGTCATCAATTAAAGGTCATCCTGCAGTGAAATGGGTCTTGGTTCATCCTCACCGTAAAATTCGTACCTTTGGCAGCAGCTATCATGTACAAGGGTTCATCATCATACCACTCTAAGGCTTAAAACAAGGCTTCAACGATCGTCGTCACTTTACTATGGGTAAGTCACTCAGATTTACCATTCCAAATAACAAAAGCGAATGATAAGAGTAAGTCGTCATGGTGATCAATCCATTCCGCACCCAAATCATTACTCTGTATAAGGTTTAGCGAATCTCGTATTCTAACACTTGGGCTTCCTCATAAGCGTTACAGAATTTCTCTTGTCCACGAATGAAGTTCGGATAATTCCATTGACTCTGCAAGCTGAATAAAACATCTATCGTTTCCTCATAACTCTCGAGTTTTTGTATCCTCCTAAGAAACGCGTGCTGATCCAATGACCACTTCTTTGAGAGTTCTTCCTTTAATAAGGTTATGTTTGGTTCTTATCAAATCCTGTGGTGTGTGGGTCATGGGCCCACTTCAATACTTGTACAGCTTTAACTCATCCTTGGAGCTATGATTGTTCCATATTCCAACATTACCATTTAATAGTACTTCATTTCTTCATACTCTTGGGGTAACCAACATGTCGAATTAAACTCATACTTATTTTGTCCAAACTCCACTCTACGGAATACATTGTTCCTTTCCATTGGTCAAGTGTTCTCACAGGGTACTACCACCCTTAAAATGTATTGCACAAATCCATCCATAGACCATATTTCTCATATCCTTGAAAATGGTCAAAAATCTTTGTTTATAGAGCAACAACCCATACAATTTAACATATGAAATCATGACACATTAATTTTATTGATTTCATGGAGTTATTTCAATATCTGAGAATTCCGTTACAAAATTTAACTCCATAATCTCACAAGAGTGTATCATGTTACACTTATTGCTAATATCAAAATCTCAACTACTCAGTTCCCGCCTACTTCTTGTCTGGACATTTGCTAGCATAATGTCATGCTTCCCTGCAGCGAAAATAGGTGACTTCCGACAAGTCTCGGGGCTTCTTGATGATGGTGTTTGCTCCTTGGGGCCTCTGCTTATTTTTGGGGCATTGGTCAGCGTAATGACCTAATTCCTTGCACATGAAACACATGATATGACTCAGGTCCTTCTCTGCAGAAATTGGGTTGTTCTGGGGATGTGTTCGGTTTCTCTTCCTGGACTTCCTTGTTCTGATCAATTCCTCTATTTCATGTGGATCAAGCATCACATTATATGTCTAGAAGTCTCCCACATACTCTTGGCTTTCCCTCGTGCAATCCTGTGAAAAATGTCCTTCTTCTCCACATGAGTAGCAGGCATTAGAGAAAAATCTGGTTAGGCCTTGTCCATCAGGGTCTTCAATATCTTCCTTCATCACAGGTTCTTCTAAAATATTCTTGAAGGTTTCCTTCATTGCTTCTTTCTTCTGCTTGACAACTTGTTGCACCTTGGGGTAAGTGTGGCACTGTAGTGGTTGGTTCCTTCACACAAGAAACAAGTCACATGTCTCGTTGGGCATTCCTCAGCTGGCTGATTTTCTTCACAATGAGGGCATCCATCCTTGTGTTCTTCATGGGTGTGTCATATTTCTCCATAGATCTTGCAGGCACAAGGCTTCTTTTTTGGGCTATCACAGTGCTTTCGGATGAGACGGGATTTTAACAGAGTCTTCTTGAACTCCTCCAAAGTTTTTGCTCCATTGCATCCTTGTATGGCTTGATGCATGTTCCACCATGTTAAAGCACCTTCTTCAAAGTACTGAAGAGCATAGGGTACTTCGTCCTTTCTTTCAACAAGGTTGTTCCTCAGGTGTTTCTCCATGTTCTGAATCCATATTTCCACTTCCATCTGAGTCATTGGTCCAGAGAATACAAGTCCTTCTTCATTCATCATCTATTGGGTCCAAGGGTTTTGGGATGAGATAGGGTTGGAGAAAAAGAGATAAAGATACACAATACAAACAACAGTTTTGAAAATAGGTTTCATTTATGGCTGTCGAGAAAAAAAACATCACACCATGACAGCTCACAAATCATCATATCTAACGCGAATATACAATAGGGTTTTGGTCTTCTAAGTGTCATGGAAATCTTGGAATTCTTCAGGGTCTTCAATTTCTTTGGCTCCTCAGAGTCTTCAACTAGTGTATCTTCGTTTCTTCTAACGCATGGTGAAATCCTCTTTACTCTGGAGTGTCCATCAGTTGTCCGATATCTTGTCCTTCTCGAAGTGGTTTCAGTTCATCATTCGTATGGTCAAAGGGGAAAGGGTATTGTTTAACTATTTGAGGTAAGAGAGAACATTTGATAAAGCTCAGATAAGATGAGGGGGTAAAGAAACTTTTTGAAAATAAAGTTTTAGAGAGATCCTTTTCTAGGGCTTTCCAGTTTCTAGGGTCACGTCCAACAGTCAACATGTGCTCTGATACCATCTCTGTAGCGACCCGACCCAAAATGGTCAAGGCTTTGTGTGACTGTGCCATCCCTGGATCAGTATGCTGGCACACACAGTACATCAATGTATATATCAAAGTGCAATCACATGTAAATAACGTAAAACTGATATATACCTTATGAGTCTGAGCGGAAACAGTCAATTGGGGGTGAAGTCCCATCAACGCCAATGACAAGTTGACTGTATTCCATGAACCTATATCGTAACTCTTACTCGTCGTAGAAATCCTGCAACATGAGATGTTGCAGCCATGTAGGTCAATACATTGAATGTACCGGCAAGATCACAATAAGAGAAAGCAAATGACAACACTATTCTATATGCAACAAGGCTTGTTGGTTCTATATCTGAGTTCTTTTTTGCATAAAAGCGGGTTTTATTTCTTTTTCCTAAAACAAAGGAATATCAGGAATCTTCACTATAGAGTTATCTACTATGACATGGTTCCACCAACCGATGTCTCAATGCCTACAAGTATCATAAGTTGCCCACAATTAATTATCAATCTGGTGTTGAGAGTTCAGAGATAGATCCAAGTCCAGAGGCTCAAATTGTTCGTAACCGCGGACACGACTAATCGATTAGGTTTTAACTCTGCAGAGTTTTGTGTACTTTACCCACAATATTTGTTCCCTCCTTGTAAGTCCTCGCACTACCAGTTGTTTGAGAACAGGACGAACGAAACATGGTCTGCCAAAGAGTTCCTCTGACCAACTGTTTGGGCCCATCCATCCTATCGTAGTTCTACATCTGCTAGCCCGTCCTGGCCAGAGTCACAACTAAGGTTAACCAAGCCAAAGCCCATAATGACTTGTGGCTACACAGGTAAGCTTTCGGGCATGAAGTATTCTTCCGTCTCTTTGAGTCTGGGTGAGGCTTTCTGCAAGATGTCATGGCGCTTCTCCATGCATCCCGGCCATCCACTGGTTTCTCCAGGGTGCCCAATCAACCATCCCTCACCCAGTAGTGTGTATTGAAAAAAAAATCTTGTCTCGAGTCTCTTAAGTGGAAGCGTAAAATCCCAGAGTGTGCTTTCTCTCTATCGTTAGCGTATTCAAAACCAAAGCGTTTTCTTTTTCTTTTAATTATTAAAAACCAGAATTTGACTGAACTTTGACTTCCTCTAACTTTTAAAATATAACTCCGAATAACTTGATTCTTTATCTGTCATTCCTAAAATTTCATCTAGTTTATTTAATATTTATTTCAGAATTTTACAAACAATTTTTTAGTACTGTTTTGAATTGTGTGTTGATTCGACTATTTTCAAAAAGAGGAATTTGGAGGGAAGATTAAAACTTTCAAAAGTTTTGGAGTGCACCTCACCTCTCTGCACATTGAAGGCAAGCATTTTGAACTTGATATAATATAAGTTGTGTGTGTTGTTTGTTGTGATAAATAAACTTCATCAATATGTTGAAATGAGGTAACATTATTTCATGTGGAGGCATAATCATGCATATACGGTAATGATGAGAACTTCTTTCTGTTGCAACTGAGATGCATGTGATAGTGTTCACTACCTTATCCCACACATGCCTACCGGATGAAGTCCGTAAGAAGTCTATGTCTCGGGAAGACACGACAATGGTGCTGACATCTCGTTGGGACGAGGATGATTAGTTAGGCATAATGTGGCATGATAGGTGGTGACACTGTCAGGAATTGTGAAACATATTTGTTGTGCTAACCATGCAGGGAACACATAAACCTCCTGAGTTGACCGTAGATCGAGTCTTGTTCCAGTAACCCCCATGCTTGTATCGTACTACCACTTGTCCCTGCCGCAGGTAGGGTACGGTTCAGTAAGTCGTCAACCCCTGTCTTGGCACACACCGTATAGAGAGGCCATAGTGAAAGATACCAGTGGCCCCTGGTAGGCATGTCACTTGGTCCGGGGGCATGGGTGTTCTGGTTGGACCGAGGGGGTAGCTCCCCTGTCTGCGCGCGTTATAAATTTTGTGATCCCATGCTACTTGAGATTGTAGTCTCCCCACTTAGATTTTTGCTTAACGCTTTCCGTGGGTGATTCCAAGCATCAGGGAGTAAGGCTGGTGTGTGCGGGTCAGGTGTGTTTTCAACTCAAAGACCGTAATCGGAATTAGTCAACGTATCAGGTTGACTAAAGAAATCTGTTACTCATGGGTAAAGAGTACAACCTCTGCAGAGTATTCATCTGTTCAAATAGTCGTGTCCGCGGTTAAGGACTACTGTCTGGGATAGGTCAAGTGTCGGTCTTAGTGTCGGTCTTCGGAGGAATCCTCTAAACAAGAATTTTGTTGTCAAGTGTGACGAATGGTATTTATGATTAATATAGTTATGGACTAACCATTTATATTAATTGAATTGTTGAGTATCACCTGTGAGGTTCTACCTCCTGGATCCTCATTGTGATTATTATCTTATAAGACCTTTATGTGGCGTCGCACAGACGCCCGACTGTGGCATGCATGTTAATTACTTATTTTATAAGCCCTTTATGTGGCGTCGCTTAGACGCCCGACTGTGGCACGCATGTTATTTATTTTCCTTATAAGCCCTTTATGTGGCGTCGCACCGACGCCCGACTGTGGCATGCATGTTATTTATTTTCCTTATAAGCACTTTATGTCGCTTCGCTCAGACGCCTGACTGAGGCATGTTTTATATTCTTTACCTTTTGAGGCGTCGCTTCAGACACCCGATCGAATTATTTTGTTTTCATTCCATGATTGCTTATTTGTTTTTAATATGAATTATCTGCTTACTTACACCAAGAATTTATCTTATGATTGTTTGAGCATCTGTAAATAAATTTAGTGCATATATCTCACCTGCTATATATTATATCTGTTTTCATGATGTTTGCGAGTACATTCAAACGTACTCACTGGCTTGTCCATGGCTATTGTCTTGGCCAGATTGCTTATTTGGAAAGGAGCACTACGACGGTAATCCGGGAACCTAGGCACCGAAGATAGCAGCCACGTGAAGATAGGAGTTATCCAGGTCAGCTGTTCCTGTGGGAAATGGAGTCCCATAGACGCTGGAGATCCGCGAACCCCTTCCGCCATGAACCACTAGAAACCTTTGTTATACTCCATGGGCCATCATGGTCTTGTACGCCAGATTTTGTAATTTGCTTGGAACTTTTGTATCAAGAATGTGTCCACCAGCTAATAGTAATCCTGGGGCTGGTGAGCACAAGGACCATTTGCTGGGAAATTAATATCCTGGAAAACCCGGTCCTGACACACACCACCCAGAATATATTCATCTCTATTTTAAGCAATGAGCTCCGGCACCTCTGCAAATCCCTGCTTCCCTCTGTGAAGGGCCTATCTTTTACTTTTCATGTTGAGTCAATAATGTTCATCCCTATCCAAATCTATTAATTCTTTAGTTGGCAAGCATCATGTGTTGGGGAAAGATCTAGACACATATATCCAGTTGAATATAGATGATCATGATTCATTACTTGTTGACATTATCCCCGAGATAAATAAATTGGGAGGCAAAACATTAAGCCCCTATCTTCCTATGTGTTTGACTGAAACTGTTTGTTATAAAAATATGCTTTGAGTGTCAGCAACCATGGAAGATTAAATGATAGTTGTGTATGTGGAGTTTGCTAAACCAAAGCTCTTCCATAGACCCTTACCTAAAATAAGATGAATTGTAATTGTTTGATGACTGAAAACATAGTTTGCTAGTTTTCAAGAAAGTTTATGGTCTATACTTTAACATGTGAATAGCTTGCTACTTGATCATGAGAAGCTCTATGAGAAATATTTTCTGGTTATGATGCTCGAAAAGTTACTAAAATTTTCATTTATCAAAATTATACACAATGCTCGCATTCACACTTCATAAATTATTTCTTTTATCATTCACCTATTCGAGGACGAGTAGGAATTAAGCTTGGGGATGCTGATACGTCTCCGATGTATCGATAATTTATGAAGTATTCATGCCATATTTGCCTATGCTTATAATACTTTTATATGGTTTTAATGCACTTTGTATGATTTTTTTAGAACTACCCCAGACTGACATTGTTTTCAGTAGAATTACCGTGGTGTTGTTTTTGTGCGAAAAATGAAATTTCTCGGAATCGCCCGAAACTTTTTTATAATTTTTTCTGGAGGAAATAAGAAATACTGGAGCAAAGAACCACCGAAGGGGAGTCACTTGTGGGCCATGAGCCACCCCCTGGTCGCGCCCAGATATGTTGTGGGCCCCTCTTGGCTCCGTTTGACGAGATTCATACGTTGAAAATTCCTGTAAATCCAGAAACCCCCAAAAGTTAACCTAGAACTTCCGCTCCGCCGCCGCAACTCTCTATATTGATGAAAACTATATCTGGAGCCTTTCTAGTACCCTGCCAGAGAGGGGAAATTATCTCTGGTGGCCATCTTCATCATCCCGATGGAGGACATGACATGGAGGGAGTAGTTCACCCTTGGGGCTGAGGGTATGTACCAATAGCTATGTGTTTAATCTCTCTCTCTCGTGGTCTTGAGATGGCTTGATCTTGATGTATCACGGGCTTTGTTAATATAGTTGGATCATATGGTGTTTTTCCCTCTATATCTTGTTGTGAATAATTGAATCTTTCCCTTTGATCTTGTTATGTTGGATTGAATATTTAGTTTGAGAACACTTGATATATGTCTTGCATGCGGATACCCCTAGTGACAATGGGGTATTCTATTGATCCACTTGATATATGTTATAGCATCAACTTGGGGATTCTGGTGACATTGGGGATCTATGCATAGGGGTTGATTGGACATTTTTATACTACTTTCTCTGATAGAAATCTTGGGGTGCTCCTTGAAGTTCTTTGTGTTGGATTGAATATGACAGATATTAAATTGTTTGGTGCATGTCACATAATTTACCCACGGATACTTGAGGTGACATTGGATTATCTAGGTGACATTATGGTTGATTGATATGTATCATTGGTGTTATTTTACTATGAACTCTAGGGCTGTTTGGGACGCTTATAGGAATAGCTCAAAAGATTAATCGGAAAGAATAACTTTGAGGTGGTTCTACTACCTACACCAATTTCATCTTATGTTCTCCGCTAGATAGGAACTTTGGAGTGATTCTTTGTTGCACGTTGATTGATGATCATATGATTCTATTATGTTAGCATTCACTACTGGAATCAGGAGATTTGCCGTCTGCCAGTTCTTTGTAGTTAGCTGGCAGACGGCAAAGAAGATCTTTGCCATCCGTTTCCAGAAAACAGACGGTAACAAACTGGCAGACGGCAAAGATCTTCTTTGCCGTCCGCCAGCGCTTTGCTGTCCCCAAGCGGACGGCAGAGGGACCAAAGGCAGACGGCAAAGAGCCGAACTAGGTCCCACTGGGCCGTGAACCTGGTTAGGTCAAATGGATGGCCTGGATGCCGTCCATTGGATCTTTGCCGTCTGCAGTTAGTCCCTTTGCCGTCCGCTAGCGGGCCTAACAAACCCCCCCGGCCGGCCCCGACCCCCCCCCTCTCTCTCTCTCTCTCTCTCTCTGCATCTCTCTCTCAGCCCGCCGCCACCCCTCACCGGCCGCCCCGCCGCCCCTCATCCCGCCGCCACCATCACCGGCCGCCCCACCGCGCTCCCCGCCCCCTACGCCCGCCCCTCCCCCGACGAGCTCCCCCGCCGTCCCTCCCCAACGACCTTCCTCGCCGCCCCGCTCTCTGGCCCCTGTGCCCGCCCCTCCCCCGACAACCCCCGCGGCTCTGCCCCCCTCTCCGCGGCCTTCCTCCCCCTGTGCCGGCCCTCCTCCACCACCGCGTCGACCCTCCTCCACCACCGCGCCGGCCCTCCTCCACCGGCCCTCAAGGTGATTTTTTTCCTTTTTTCTGTTTTTTTACTGTTTAGGATTAGGTTAGTACTCCAGTAGACATACCTTAGGTCCTTCGTCCTTAGTTGCACTTGATACACTACTGATCCATGCTGCAATCAAGTCTTTTTTGATGTGTTGTCTAACATAGAGCTATATAGGATGTTTCAAGTTAAAAATCAAAACAAACTATGTGTATAATATATCTCTACCTTCCGAAGGAAAGCTGTGAGCTCAGAAACGACATTGTCCAAGACACATGAAAGATCAATCCGAAGAGGTTTAGAGCAGCAATTGCTCGAAGAGCACTACGAATCAAGTCTTCGTTGCGATCAATCTCCTGCTTCACTGCATCACCCTTGGGCTTGTGACCGATGGTTTTCTCAAGAGGTTCAACTAATGAGTCCAAAACTGAAACAGGATGATAATAGTAGTCAATATTAGAAAAAAGACATTCGCAACATATGAAACATCCCTTTTGAAGGTCCTTGATTACAACAAACCTGCAAGAACAGCAGAAGGGCACTTGTTTGCTAGCTTTGAGAGAATCAGATGGCAGGGCATTTTTTGAAGGTGCAATTGATTGCTTATCTTGACAGCTGTAAGTCATGTTATTTCATTGCCCATCCTATCAACAAGTATTGGAAGGCATGAAGGCAATTCCCTTTGAAGACCATCACCAAAAGTAGCGATCACAAGGCTCATGCACGATATGGCACACTCTTTAACTTCCTGACAAAACAGAACCACATGAGAGAGAGAGAGAGGTAGAGATATATTATTTGCTGTCAAATGCAATGGAGCATCAAAGATAGAAGGATCAACATAGAAGAAGAAAATAATAAGAAGAATAAGAAAAGATGGAGAAGTAGAAGAAGAGGAGGAGGAGGAGGAGAAGAAGAAGAATAAGAAGAAGAAGAGGAGGAGGAGAAGAAGAAAAAAAAAATAATAATAATAATAATAATAAGAAGAAGAAGAAGAAGAAGAAGAAGAAAAAGAAGAAGAAGAAGAAAACAAGGAGAAGTAGAAGAAGAGGAAAAAGGAAACAAGTGTGTATGAACTTTATGAACTTTATGTAGGAGAAGAAAACAAGGAGTAGTAGAAGAAGAGGCATGGTTTTGACATCCGTCCCCATCGGCCCTCGTCCGGTTTATGATTCGGATGTGGTATATAATCTCTTTTATAACTATTTGTTGCATTTCGTGTTTATGACAATTATGCCCATCAAGTTGACATAGATATTTTTATCTAGGAGGTATGTGAACCGGAAATTGCAACCAACATAGATATTCTTGTCAAGAAGTTAAATTTAGTTGAAAAAGAAAACGAGTATTTGAAAGAAGAGAAGATGAAACTGGAGTTGTATGTTGCCGATGTCGTCCATGATCACAAGATCAAGATGGATGCAATGCGCTTGAAGATTAGAAAATTAAAAAAATATGCCATTGATAGTGAGGCTTGGTATCACTATGCTGTTGGATCAATTGTTACCTTAGTTGCGATCTTGATCGCATTTTTTGTTGCATTTAAATGCTTTAGCTAGAGAGTTTGTATGTTGTTTTATAAGAACAAGTGTGTATGAACTTTATGTATGAACTGTATTAATTTGGTCTTTTCGGTATTGTGTAATGAAGATGAATGCTTGCGTTAGAACAAATATTGATGTTTAATTAACTCTTTCCAATCAATGCTTATATATAATAGGAAAATGGCGCCACCACCACCATCACAATGTCGACTGTGCAAGTCAAGGTGCGCCAGCAGCCTTGCAACTAGCACGCTGCTCGGCATCTACTTCCAGCCGAGTTTTCTTCATGCGGCGGTAACAAATTATATGAAACTTGTAACCACTATTTTGTTTTTAGTGTTATTGGCATTAATGCATTGTGTATATATCATTTTGTTTTTTTACACAGATCGTCCCATGCAATGTGAGGTTGGAATTCAACAACCTGACCGGAGACACTGTGACCTTTGAGGCTCTTGGGGGCCCCTACACTATGGAGGTCGAGAAAGGACGAAATATGTCACAGATGGGAGGAGATGGATGGGTCCGTTTCATCGCCCACATGGGTATCACTGGTGGTGAGTTCATCAGCTTCTCCTTCAGAGCAGAAAGACCCAAGCTGGCCGTCATTTATTTCAACAATGATGAGGATGATGAGGACCCACTTGATGAAGTCATCTTTGCTCAAAGAATGAGGCTGAACGAGGAGGAGACGTGCAACCTAATGGACATAATTCCACCACAATCTGACTTCCTCGGGGTGCCATTCGTGACCCGCCTGACAAGTACCATGGTTGATCGGCACGTCATGGTATGTTATACTTACATGCTTACTTAGTGTAGAGTCCAACGATATGCTTAGTGAATCCAATGATATGCTTTAGTGTAGAGTCCGATGACATGCTTAATTAGTGTAGATTCCAATGACATACTTACTGTCCGATCGATGATATGCTTTAGTGTAGAGTCCAACGATATGCTTAGTGAATCCAATGATATGCTTAGTGTAGAGTCCAATGATATGCTTACTGAATCCAATGATATGCTTAGTGTAGAATCCAAAGAACTGTTAATAGTGTAGAATCCATACTTATTAGTAGAATTCATGCTTAGTAGAAATGTAGTACACTGTCTTTTGATAGTGTAGAATCCATACTTATTAGTAGAATTCATGCTTAGTAGAAATGTAGTACACTGTCTTTTGATAGTCTAGAAATTCATGCTTAATTGATATGTTTTTATTTTTTAGAAATTGCCAAAGAGCCTATCTGTGAGTGTTGGTATCAAGCCTAATGAACAATCCTCTGATAGAATATGCCTTACCGCAAGGGGCTCCGTCACCACCTGTGCGTACGGCGTGGACATGGACGGTCGCACACACTTAAGCTCGGCTGGGTGGAAGAGCTTCCTCGTTGGCAAGAATCTTCATGTTGGACAAGCCATTCTAATTACTATCAGGAAGACCAACCGCCAAGGCTTGTGGATGATGATCGTCATCGATATCATCTAGAACTATATGTGTGTGGCTGCTGAACCATATATATGCTACTATGACTACCTAGTAGACTGCTTATGAACTTGATGATCGTCATGTTTGATTGCTACCTGTGAAATATATATGTCATATCCTGTTGCTTATCATATTGTGTTGCTCATCATGGTAAGTTTCTTCTTCATATTAGCCAAATCATGCACTACATGTTCTTTGCATTAATAACCAATATAATTGAATTGTCAAAACCAAATGCGCAGACTATGTAAGTTTCTTCTTCTTCTTCTTCTAGTAGTCTTCTTCTTCTTCTTCTTCTTCTTCTTCTTCTTCTTCTTCTAACTTTCTTATTCTCATTTTGCAGATTTGAGTTCACTTCATGGAAGCTGGCATTGATGGGCTGCTACTGTTTTCTTTTTGTGTAGATTTGTATGGATGAACAGTGTGATGTTTGAAACTATTTCTATATATGAATGAACTATGTGAAGCTAGCCTATTTGTTGTCTTGCTCAATATTTTCACGATGATGTTGGATACATGGCCTATACTTCTTCTATGATGTTTTAAACTACAGATGATCTTTGAAATTATATATATCATATATGTATTATGAAAATGCAGGAAAATAACTGAAAACAGACAAAATAGTGGCAGTGCAGGCACTTTGCCGTCTGTCAGCGGACGGCAAAGGCCTTTGCCGTCTGCTGGCCGACGGCAAAGCCGACACGTGGCAGCAACCTGTGCAACATGGGAGCACTGGGGCTGACCCATTTTTGTCACTTTGCCGTCTGCTGGCAGACGGCAAAGAAGAGTGGTACTTTGCCGTCTGCTAGCTGACGGCAAAGCCTCCCGTTAAATACCTAACGTGGCTAACGTCTATTTTTTGCCGTCCACGTTCTTTGCCGTCAGCTTGCAAAGGAAAGCGGACGGCAAAGGTCTTTGCCGTCCGCTGTGAGAAAGCAGACGGAAAAGAACCCCTTTGGCGGAGTCCATTCAGCCGGAAATTGTGCCGTCCGCTTTGTACCCTTTGCCGTCCGCTATAGCGGACGGCAAATCTCCTGATTCCTGTAGTGATTGTTAAGAGATTACACCAGTGAAAGTATGAACCCTAGGCCTTGTTTTCAAGCATTAATATACCATTTTTCTCTCTGTTTACTATTTGTTACCTTGCTGTTTTTATTTATTCAGATTATAAAAATCTATTTCTACTATCCATACTACACTTGTATCACCATCTTTTCGCTGAACTAGTGCAGCCATACAACTTGCCATTGTATTGGGTGTGTTGGGGACACAAGAGATTTCTTGTATTTGATTGCAAGGTTGTTTGAGAGAGACCATCTTCATTATACACCTCCCACGGATTGATAAACCTTAGGTCATCCACTCGAGGGAAATTGCTGTTGTCCGACAAGACTCTGCACTTGGAGGCCCAAGAATGTCTACAAGAATAAAGTTGCATAGTAGACATCATGCGCCACACCACCTACCTGCATGGCTACCTCCCCCTCCACGTCATCGCCAGGGATAACCTCGTGGGTGCCATCCCGATCAAGGCCACCTCCCCATTCCCTCTCCCCCTCGCCATCACGCTTGCTCATCTCCATGGCCGAACCCCGCTGAAGCTCGCCGCCTCCGCAAGGGTAGCCACCTCCGACGTCTTGCTATACCACTGTGTCCCTCGGGTCCGCAATTATGAGCTACACCTCTCCGCCGAAGGAATCAAGCCCGCTCGCACCACATCACCGGACTTGATCGCATCTTACTCCTCGGCCACCGGAGATCGCCGGTGATCGTTCGTCACGACCGACGCCTCCCCGAGCTCGCCCAACTGCTCATCGAGATCGCTGTGATCTCCTGTTCATTTCCGCGCTCTCCCCATGCTCGTTTTTCTCTCCTAGCTAGCCTAGCCGCAGCGCCCAAGAGCTTTGCTCCGCCAGCCATGTCACCGTCGTGGCAACAGCAGCGCTGCATCTCGCAGTCGAGCAGCGTGCTCAAAGCGTCCCTAGGAGCCCAGCGCACCTGTCCATAGCCCATACTGAGCACCGTAGCCTCGAATCGATCCGGCGACCACGTGGCCTTTTCTTCAGCCGGCTAGATGCGGTCGAGCGCGGGCTACATCCTGGTGGTCTCCGCGCATCCAACCACTGCGTGTAGCGCAAGTTCGGCAAAGTTCCTCCGCTATTTTTGTCACCATCGGCCAAACTCCGGCGACACCCGACATGGCACAAGTATTAATGCTAATCCCGACCAATTAGGAACACCACAGACACTGATAGCGGGCCCCACACTGAGTCAAAGCCCCAGTCAACTCCCGTTTAGCTCCGTGTCTATGACAGGTAGGCCCCACTGGTCAGATTTGACCTAGAACGGTCAGTTGACCCCCTGATGTCAGGTTGATGCAATGCTGATGTAGTAAGCCCTTTTCTGGTATTTTAAATAATCAGGATATTCTAGAAAATGCTTGAAACTTCCAAAATTCATATAAAATAATCTGTAGCTGAGATGAAAATAATTTATATATGAAAATTGAACATAAAAATCTAAAGAATCCGTATGTCCTATGTGCATGCATGTTAGAGCAACCTAAATAGGACAACTTGGACATTTTTCTCAAATGCAATATGTAACCTCACATGTGAAGTTTGAACTTGAACATCGTGTCCAAACCAACTTCATCTAACCCTGATGATAGCTGCATTAGCTCAAAGACATCACATTGACATGCCATGATCATGCATCATATTGTCGCACTTGTCGTGTATTGATTGTTCCTTTGTTTATGTTGCGGTAGGCTCTACTCCACAGTATACCCACGAATATCCACCTGAAGGAGAGTACTTCACCGCTAGTCAACAAGGCAAGCAACCCCCATCGATCATCTCCGATACAATCCCACTCTCTCGCTCTTGCTCCCGTTTATTGCATTAGGACAATGTGATTCAATTATTACCTGTTCCGCTAGTTGAACCCATTCATCTACATGACACGTCATTTTCACAGTAAATAGTTGAACCAAGCAACCTAGCATACCTGGTAGATGCTTGTGCCATGATGTTCCTTTACCCTGGTATGCTTAGAGTTGTGTCAGGTCTGATTCATCTTGGTGATGAAACGGAGTGCACTGAACTGAACCGGAATGAGGCTGAGTTCGAGGAACCTGTTGAGAACGGTTACGAGGAGAAGCTCTTTCTCCCACTAAAGACACTCAAGATAAGATGATCATTACCGTGGATACAATTACTACCTTTGCTATGCTAGTTGTCTCATTTCTATCGTTATGTCTTGCTAGCTACACTTGAATGTCAAGCCTCTCAACATTGCCATGATAAGCTTCTAACCCTCCACATCCTAGCAAACCGTTATTTAGCTAAGTTAACGCTTGCTCAACCCTTCTTGTAGTGTTGCTAGTTGCAGGTGTATGTTGCTCCATCTGATAACATGGATATCTTTGGGATATCACAATATTCTTACCATTTAATGTAATGCACCTATATACTTGGTACAAGGTGGAAGGCTTGGCCTTTTTCTCGGTGTTTTGTTCCACCTATGCCGCCCTAGTTTTCGTTTACCGGTGTTATATTCCATATTGAGTGCTCATAACATGCTTGTTTTGTTATGGGGACCCCCTTGATTATTTATTTTGGGATAAAACTCTTCCGATAAGGCCCAACATTGGTACTATATTTTCTTAACAACCTAATAAAACTACCTAAGGCTTAAATACCGTGAGGATAATTAATCAACAACACGGGGCATTGCTCCTCATGAGAGTTAGTCCAACTTGGACGATGTCCAGCGCCCCCTGTTCACCCGGGGTCTCAGCCAACCCGACGTCTAGCCCATCATGTAGTGTCTTGAGAAAGAGATATGTGCGGCTCTTATCGGGATCTAGCCTGTCGGGCGGTCTTGCTGGATTTGTTTTACCCTTCTTGAATGTCTTGTGCACCGGGAGTCCGAGGATACTTTTTGTCACGCCCAAGATGCGATCCTATCCTTATTTTGGCACGAGGGCCTCGACAGGGATAGAAGCGCATCTTGTCATTTCGCAAGAATGGATATCATTACAAGTACATGTAAAGAAGAGATGAGTATATGGAATTGGCTTACACTCGCCACAAGCTATGACAATATCACATCAATACAACAACATATCCAAACATCATACAGAAGAGCAGGGTCCGACTATGGACGAAAACAAACGATAAAATGACATCCATCCTTGCTATCCCAGGTTGCCGCTTGGAACCTATCCTATATCGATGAAGAAGAAGAAAAAGAACTCCAAATCACACAAAGCATCGTGCTCACGTCATATCATCTCATTACCTGTACCTGCATGTTAGGAGCGCTCATTTATGGAACATAACACCGGTACACAAGTAACTAGGGGCGGCAAGAGTGGAACAAAATACCGAGCAAAAGGCCAAGCCTTCCACCCTTTACCAATTATATAGGTGCATTAAATTAAATAGCAATAATATGGTGATATAACAAAAATCCATGTTGCACATGAAAGAACTTGCTCCTGCAACTAGCAACGCTATAAGAATGGCTAAGCAAGCGGTAACATAGCCAAGCAATGGTTTGCTGGGATGTGGAGGGGTTAGAGGCTTTTCATGGAAATTTGGGAGGCTTGACATACAAGTGGTAGGTAGCGAGACAGTGATAGAAACGAGACAACTAGCATGACAATGATAGTAATGGTATCCAGGCAAATGATCATCTTGCCTGAGATCCCGCTTGGAAGAAGAACGAGTCCATGAAGAAGACGAACCAACGTAGTCGAACGAATCCTCCCACTCCGAACGCTTTCGGAACTCTATCGAGAAGAAGCAATCCAGAAACAACAATCAACACACAAGAACACCACAACAAATGCATGACATGATGAGCAACAAACATGATGCATGTCCGGTTTAATTATGCAAGGCATGGCAATCACAACCAAACAATACTACACATTAAGTGAAGCTCAATATGCAACGAGTTGCATATTGACGAAACCCCACGTTCGAATATTTAGTTCACTCTCGTTAGGTACACGACAATATTAAATGTTGTTAACATGGGTGGTCATGGCATAAGGTGAAGATGGAATTACGCAATTTAAATGGAGAGGGGAACACACCTACAACAAAATAATAAATCTCCATGTTAAGAGAAATGCGGTTAAAGTTGTTTAACTAAACAATTATTTAAATGTTGTTTATCATGGCAAGAGGAGAAGCATGGACAACCACATCATCTAGGCATTTAAATGAGGCCGGAAGCAATATATAGCATTCCCGAAACGACCGCATGTGCGTAATAAAGATTTGGTTCAGATCTGTCCTAACACAATTTTATATTGGTTAAACAGCAAAATAAGGTGCACCATGAGATTCTACACGTTTCTCTAGTCAAGTTACATATCTGGAACATTTTTGTCGGAGCTATGGTTTTGTAGTTATGAAATAAATCATTTAACACGGCATTTACGCAAATTACATGAAAACAGCAAGTTTAAACATTTTTAACATGGTTAGAAGTTGGATATTATTAACCTACACAAAATTCTAATCATTGTACATATATAAAACATTTTAACATGAGATTTTTTTTCAGAACTAGGCCTTATTTTGAACCATTTTCGAAAACTAGCTGTTCAAATGCGGAAATTGCAGAAGTAGCAGCCCGTCGGCCGTTCGTGGGCCGAAAAGGGGCTTTTCGGTCTACCAATGACCGAAGAGCTGTCTTCGGTCGTTCGTGGGCCGAAGACTGCCTCCCCGGGCCGACGACGGGCCATTTCGGCCAGCTGCAGCGGCCGAAGAGCTCTTCGGTCGGCCACTGACTGAAGAGCATGCATTTTACGTCAACACACGGCCGAAGTTGCATGAATTTTTAGGAAATGTTCTGTGGTTTTTTTTTTGGAAACGAAGGAAATGTTCTGGTTAATTTAGATGATTACTAGGGTAATCGTTCACTAATCGAAGTCTATTGGTATGTTAAAAAAAATTGAACACCGGTGAGACTCGTCATCAAGTTTCCCATTGGGCGTGAGACTCGCATTCCTGTTTTGGCAGCGCGTGTGAGGCCCTGTGGCATGGAACACCCGTGAGTGCCGTGTGCTACTGTCTAGATTGGCCCTCCGGTTGGAGAACGAAAACTCTATATTTTCCCCTGCCTTACCGTTGTATATTAAAAAGTGTCCGAAACATGACGTGTCGTTCACCTGGATAACGAAAACTCTATTTTTTTTTCCGCCTTACGTTGTATCTTAATTTCCCGTTGTAGCTGGGTTTTTTTTCAAAACTAGGTCGTTTTTTATAGCAAATTTGAAAAGTAGGAGTGTAAACCCTTTTTTGCAAAAATAGCACCCCGTGGGTCAGCCGTTGGTCGAAGAGTGTATTTTCTTTCCCGCCAGTTTCTTTCCCGCCCTTCTTTCCCGCCAGTTTCTTTCCCACCCTTCTTTCCCGCCATTCTCTCCCGCCATCTTCTCTTCTGACCCTATAAACCCCCTCCGCAGCAAGGTGGGTGAGCAGGCAAGTGTAGTGATTTTTTTTGGTCACCGTTTCTTTGCAGGTAATGGATTGCCCCTTTTGCCGAGCTCAAGGTGGCCGTTGTTCTTCCTTTGATTCTAGTGCGTCTGTCTTCACTGTGGTGCTGGATCGTCGCTGTTCAAGGCGTGTTGTAAGATTCTATATCTGGTTTATCTGATTGTGGCATATGGTTGATGTTGTTTAGGTTGGAATGTATTATAATGCCTTTGTTTATATGATTATGATGTTTGCTTCCATTCTTTTTGTAGTATGTTCTGTGCAGTGTTAGATCACATCTTGCTCGGTACATTGAGGAGTGCAGAGCTTTAGCTATTCGGAGGGGTGACACAGATATTGATCTTGCTCTTCAGAACAGTGAGGGTAACTTATATGGTGTTCTGTTTACACATGGTCGGGTGAGCAGTAAATTCCATGGTCCTTCCTGGGAGGAACTTGTGAATGATTATGGTCTCCGTCATCATGACATGATGACTCTTAGGCTTGAGCACTATGGAACCATGATTTGTGTTGATTTTCATCAGGATGGTGTTACGTTGTTCCCTTTACCCTGTGTTGGTAGGTTATTTTTTTGAGTGATTTAAAGTTTTGTTTCAGCTTATACGTTTTGCTGTTCTGCTCAATTTGTGAAATTATTTTTTTGTACCTCTTGAGGATCTGAGTGAAACTCAGAGGGAACTTGTTGACAGTTGTTTTTATAGTCGTGGTGTCAGTCTGAGTTATCACCAAATGTGGCTCATGTCGCGACAGCTCTTTGATGACAACTACATATTGTGTACTCCTTTTGTTCATAGGATTGATTCCATGAATGTTAATGGTCAACATACGGTGAGCTTTGTTTTTGGCTACTGTTTATTTATTTGTTCTTTGCTCTAGTGTACTGTTTTAAATTTCTAAGCTGAACATCATATAACTTGATGTTTTTTGTCAGGTTATTCCGAGCATGGTTGTGAGGAGTTTGAAGGATTTTAGCTCAATTCCTAGGACTGGTTCTTTAACTCTTGAAATTACTTTGGATTCTGAAGATGATGATACATCTGTGAGCATTCCTTGTTCCTACTTTATTGGCTTGGGTGGTAGAATTGTGTTCAACAAGGAAGGTTTCGGTAATTTTCTTCGGGCATCGTCTATTGAAGTAAACAATTTGGTGCTCATAACTTTCAAAGAGCGTGATCAGGAGCTTGCTGTTGTTTTCAACCCTCTGCCGTAGTGATCTGCCGCGATGATGGTACTTATAGACTGTGAAGTACATCATGTACATGGTCACAGTGTTAATTAGGTATCCTGTTGATTGGGCAGCATTGGGACATGTAACCGGGTGTTGGTGTTATGTTTTTTACTGAAGTTTTTTTCCACTTAAATGCATTATAATTCCTGCACAGTGCAAAAAGACCACATACCATACGGAGACTGTAGTGATTGGCAGCTGATTTGCACGGTGGGGCCTGCCACCACCGACGGCTGCTCCCTCGGCTGGACGCAGAGAAATATGAGCTCGCTTTTTCCCATGCACAGACGCTGATTCCGATGCCCACACTGCAGCAAAATGCGTTGCTTTCCACGGCAGACTGTAGTGATTGGCAGCTGATTTGCACCGCATACTGTAGTGATTGGCAGAATCGCGCGCGCGTGTTTTATTTTCTTGCACCGACAACACAGTGCTCCTCATCTTTATATACGAGATGCCATTGCCTGCTCTCTCACGCTCTTCTCTTTGCTTCTGCCCACACTGCTTGCTCTTTCTCACTCTCTTCTCCGTCGTCCAGCCGCACTTGTAAACACCAACGCGCTAGTCAGTATGAGTTTGCCTTGCTCGGATCAAATCATTAGGCCTACGAAAATGAAGAGCGCGACTTTGCCTGGGCGGGTGGAAGTACTTCATTGTTGGTGTGGCAATCTCTGCAAGGTGAAGGAGGTGACGGATTTTTCAGATTGGTTAGGCATGAAGTTTTTCATGTGCGCCAATTATGAGGAAGATCCACCCGTTGCTACTTCACCGTACATCAGTCCTCCGGTATTTTTCAGTCACCAAGAATAAACACGTTGTCGATATTATTGTTGATTTGATATTTATATTTATATTTATGTTGTAGTCTCCTCCGCCTCTGTGCATGTACTATCGTTGGATTGACACGAAAAAACCAGACTGGGCGGTGACCGAGATTCGTGAAAGAGGTCGTCGTGCATGGGACAGTTTGCACGCGGAAGAGCGCCGCACGAAGGCGGCAGCAGAGGAGAAAGCAGAGCAGGAGAGACAGTGGCAAGAGTACTGTGTGAAGCAGAGGGCTTTTCTTGATGAGATGAAGAAGAAAAACCGAGAAAACTCACTTCGACTGGCGGAGGTGTATCGACAGCGACAGGAGGCCCGTGAGGCTGAGAGGCAGAGAAAGAAAGAAAGGGCTAGTGCAGCCCGGGGAGCAGAAGAAGCTGCTGATGGAAAAGGAAAATATCCACGTTGGACTCAGTAGATTTATGTCTTAAAATTCGCAGCAATTGTATCTTAAATTTCGTAGCAAGTTGTATCTAAATTTGAACATGTATCTTATTTTCTGTATCTTATTTTATGCATGTTATTTTTGATGCATCTTAATTTCAACACTTTAATGTATCTTATTTTATGCATGTTATTTTCAATTTTCTTTCCTGCACTGCAGTGAGTGTAGGGTGTACTAGCCGTTGTGTTTAATGACGTGATGTGACGAGTCAGGGCAGAGCAGGACAGGGGAGGCTATTACTAGGCTATACTACTAGCTAGGTAGACGTTTTTCTTTCCCGCCCTTCTTTCCCGCCATGTTTTTTCCTGCCATGTTCTTTCCAGCCATGTTCTTTCCCGCCCTTCTTGCGCGCCATTTTCTTTCCCGCCATTCTCTCCCGCCATTTTCTTTCCCGCCTTTCTCTCCCGCCATCTTCTCTTCTGAGCCTATAAAACCCCCTCGGGAGGAAGGTGGGTGAGCAGGCAAGTGTAGTTTCGTTGAGATGTCCCATTATCCTTTTGATCGTAGTTGTTTTCACTCTGGTATGTCCGATCGTCTTCTCCGTCTAGCCGCCAATTTCAAGATCGACGATAGAGTAGTTCCATGGGAGGAACTCATAAGTAGTGACACCATAATGAATGAGTTGGCTCACTCATTAGCTAGGAGTGGGTGGCCTCCCAGGACATTTGAGGAGATACGGCAAGAACTTCTCAGGTTGCATGGCAGATGGCAGAAGCAACTGCATAAAGGTGATTCTTACCTCAGGCTTGCCGTAAATAATTCAGATTTATGGTCAGAAGACAGTGAGGACGAAGACGACCTGTTCATGCCGAGCACCAAGCCCAAGATACCTGCATCATCGAAGTGCAAGAGTACCGCACCGTCGAAGGGCAAGAGTGTTGCATCAACGGTGGATGACGACGATGACTTCATGCCGAGCACCAAGGCCAAGAGACCCACGTCGTCGAATTCCAAGACTACCGCACCGTTGAAGGGGAAGAGTGCTGCATCAATGGAGGATGACCACGATGACTTCATGTAGTTTATGGGATGTATTTTTCTAGTTAAGTCGTACCATTTAATTCACATGTACTTCTATCTTCATTATCTGTTGTAGTCTGTTTGGAAATGTATCTCGTACCATTTAATTCAGTTTGGAAGTTGTAGTATGTTTGGAAATGTATCTCGTACCGTTTAATTCAGATGTACTACTAATATGAAATAGACAAGTGTCTTGAAAACAAATCAGTCTCTTACATAGATAATGACTCATACATAGATAGTAACACATACATGAAGGAGTTCTGATACATAGATAAGTCCTCTGACATGACAATAGTCTGAAACAAACATGGGTGTCTCGTACATATATAATCATATCACTGTGGGGGACGGCGACGAGTCTGTACCTTCCTCTGACGAGGACCGGAAGGCGATAAGCGCTGACGCGGTGGGCGAGGGTCTCGAAAACCATGACCGTACATAACCTCGCCTGTCACGGTCTGTGTCTCCTGCGTCGGTGGTGGTGGTGGAGTATGATACACAGTTCGGTCGAAGCCAAACATGTTTGCATCTTCGTCATCGTCATCGCCGTGGCCCTCTAAGAACGAACCATCACCACTAAGCATCGGCGACTCCACGACAGTCATGAACGGATGTAGCTGGTTGCTGACTGTAGTAGTGAAGCACATGTCAAATTGCGAACGTACACTGCTTAAAAGAAAAACCAAAAGTAAAGTTACCTGGGCTCATTTGTTGATGCCATGACGATCCCCCTCGTTGTGAAGGATGTGTCTCATGGCAGGCCGACCACCCTGACTGTGAAGGATATGGCTCTGGCCATGCCGAGCTCCCTGGTTGTGAAGGATGTGTCTCATGCCAGGCCGACCACCCTGGCTGTGAAGGAGATGGCTCTTGCCATGCCGAGCTCCCTGGATGTGAAGGAGATGGCTCTTGCCATGCCGAGCTCCCTGGATGTGAAGGAGATGGCTCTTGCCATGCCGAGCTCCCTGGATGGGAAGGAGGTGGCTCTTGCCATGCCGAGCTCCCTGGATGTGAAGGAGGTGGCTGATGCCATGACGACCTTCCTGGTTGTGAAGGAGGTGGCGCCGGTGAAGCCATGTGCCGTGAATCTGAACGATGCACAGATGGACGTGGCAGACGAAGTGCTGGACGAGGAACCGCAACGTCCGAAGATCTTCTACATGTCACTGCTGCGTAAATCCCTCGTAGCTTTGCATCAAAACGCTTCAAAAATGACAGCTGCTCTGGCTGTGTCATAGTATGCCCCCTCTCAACCCGCCTCATTAAGGCGGAAACCTCCCCTCGCGCCTCGACTGCCAAGTCACTCTGTAGATTGAATAGTTACCCAATTGTAAATGTGCAGTTTATGACATGAGTACACATATTAGAACCATAATAGAGAAAGTTGGGTACGTACCGCGTGGTGTCTGGTTCCCATAATAGAGGAAGTTGGGTACATATCGCTGGGCAGGGGCTCTTCAATCTGATCAGGAGCAGCACGAGGAACCAAGTAGATCCTCGTTGATTGCCTGTAACGTTGCAGATACAACGCGAACTTGTCCCAGTCAAAGGGTCGAACCTCATCCCAGATATGTGTTGGCGCGGTCGTCCATTCTAGAACATAAGGGTCAATGTTCCGAAGCCAGAAATCCATGGACTTGTTCCCTCCTACGCGGCTGAACCTGACATTAACATCCGGGTAACGTGGTAAGCAAAATTCGGAAAGGAGTGATGACAACTAAATTAGAATTACTTACTTGTGCACGTGTGCCGGTATGTGTGGAATAACTGGAATTTCATCCTCTTGACATCGACCGAACTGTCTCATCACCCTATGAAGAGCCATCTCCTCCACCGTCACGTCGAACACCAATCTCGCCTTGGTCATCCAGTAGTGCCGATCTCTAGTGCCCAAGGCAGATATCCCAACTGGATACCTAGATGTTATAGCCTGATGCGAGTAGGACTCCCAGATAACACCATCCTCGTGCAAACCATCAAACTGCGACGTGAAGGACAGGTAGCAGCTCTTCACCTGCATACCCGCATACTGTCTCTGTGCATGACAACCAATAAACATTAGTAATAGTATTGCATGAAAAGAAATAATCTAATGAAATGTTACGTAATACAAAATTACCTCTCTTTGCGCCCAAACAGATCCCACAGTAGGCAAGTCGTCGATATGTTGCACATAAGCCCCTGCCATGTCTACCAACCCAAACGGTTTATCAACGCAGACATAGGGACGTCCAATAGGGAACCTTTCATATGACCAGAGCTGCAACAGTAGTGGACATCCAACCAGACCTGATATATGGGAGCTAAACATGCAACCCTTGCACAGGCCTCTGTACGTAGCTGCCAACACAGCAGAACCAAAACTCCTCTGAATAATGTCCCCTGGGCAACGAGCGTCGGCTATCTCTCGTGCAAGGCTGATGAGGCGAGCATCGATAGTGGTCACGTGGTTCTCCGTGAACATCGTCTTCCCGAACAACCAAAGAAGATAAGCCTCTAGGGACCGATCAACCTGTGCCTCGGTCAACTGAAGTCCGGGGTATCCTAACGAGACAATCTACATATAACGCGAACGACAACTATATTATTCTCTGTAACATGTGAGGATCGTTACCTGATACTAAAAAAAATTCATTTATCTGACCGAGAAGGTTACCTGAAACTGGCTCAACCACTGAAAATGAGGCCCGTGAGGATCGTTGTTTAAGGCCACAGCAGTCGGCACCGCAGCTAAAAAACGGGCCTGCAACGTAGCTGCTCAGCCAGGTTCTGCCTGTAAAGGACCTATGGCAGCACCGGCTAACGGTAATCCCAACAAGTAAGAGACATCCTGTAGAGTAGGCGCCATCTCTCTCTAGGGAAAGTGAAACGTATGTGTCTCCGGTCTCCATCTATCTACTAAGCAGGTAAGGAGTGACCTGTCGTAAGAGAAGCGTTTCATTTGCCTCTTGTGTAGTTGCATTGGTTCACCAGCTTCATCCAACTCCGGATGATCAACCCACTCATCCAATGTACCCTCAACCAGCCGTGCCAAGGGTAGCAGTCCAGCCCACATTAACCTACAAAATATAGAGAATGTACAGCTAACAGTTAGCGCGCATCAAATTTTACAAAGTAAAATATTATATGCAAACATACCTATCACCCGATTCAGGGTGTATCATCCAGTTAGTTTGTGGGGTGCTAGGGACCAACACATCTAACTTCTTGCCCACTTGCATAAGTGCGGCCCGGTGTTTTTTATCGATCGTAGCATCAAGCCACGCATACGAAGACATCTCTGAAATTAAAACATAGACCGAGTATTAGAAATTAAAACATAGTCCGACATATTAAAATATAGTCCGACGTATTACAAATTAAAACATAATCCGACATATTACAAATTTAAACCTAATCTAACCGACATATTACAAATTAAAACATAGACCGACACATTAGAAATTAAAACATAGTCCGACATATTAAAACATAGACCGACATATTAGAAATTAAAACATAGTCCGACCGACATATTACAAATTTAAACATAGTCCGACCGACATATTACAAATTAAAACATAGACCTACATATTAGAAATTAAAACATAGTCCGACATATTACAAATTAAAACATAGTCCGACATATTACTAATTAAAACATAGGCTGACGTATTACAAATTAAAACATAGGGTGACTCATTATATAGCTTCTGAGATATTTCTTCCTCGTCGTCCCCTTCGGCCTCTACTGCCTCGACCACGTCCGCCTCTTGCTGCTGTTGTCGCACTCGCACTCGTCGATGTGGCCGCACCGTATTTGTTAATGTCGGGACAATATTTCATCCTATGCCCATAATTCGCGCATAACAAACACTGTCTGGTTGCTCCTCCAGCTTCAGATTGATCCATATCATTACGGATGCGACGCACCTTACGTCTGCCCTACTGGTTCGCCGAAGATCAGGATCCGGGATGTATATTCTCTCATCATCGTTTACCTTGTTGAAATTGCCGACGACTCTGAACCCTGTCATCTCACCGGTCCATGTGTGGAGTACTGACTCTTTCAAATAGTATGGGGACACGAAGGAGATGGCATCCAACTGAATCTGGCCGCACACAGCCAACACATGTGAGCAAGGAAGGTGCAACAGCTTCGGTTTGTTGCATGTACACTCACACGTTGGATAAATTTCCGTTCCAATTTTTACCTCATGCGTCTTCACCTCATTTGAAGTACCAAAACCATCGGTAGGTAGCTGAACCTCATACCTCCTTTCCTCATTACCTATGAGTCTGACAGTGTGCTTCTTTGCTTTCTCTATCTTTGCCATGTACTCCATGACATGGCTACAATAAGGTGTCTGCGGATGATTTGCAATATGCTTCTTTGCTAACTCGAGCCTTTCTCTGAAATATCTCAAAGTGCCATGGAATACAACCTCCACAATAGCTGTCAGTGGCAAAGCTCTATTCCCTCTAAGTACAAAGTTAAACACCTCAGCAAGGTTGGTTGTCATGTGGCCATACCTAGCTCCATGGGTGTCATGCAGGAGAGACCAATTCACGGGAGGCTCTTTCTCTATCCACTGAGTAAAATTCTTTATTGCCCTGCCATTCGGCCTCTTAGTGCTAGGAGGGTCAATTGCTGGCAAGTCACAAAGAGCTACAGGCTGCTCTAGCTCCGCGATGATTATTGCTAATCTGACCTGATCTTGTTCCATTTTCTGTCTGGCTTTAACCTGCTTCTTAGTAAACTCATCTAGTTTTGACCAAATAAAATTGTATTTCCATGGCTGATTCTATGCGCATAATTTTTTAAACAAGTTCATCAACCGCTTGTTCTTGAACTGTGAGAAAACTTTTGCCCCAAGATGGCGCATGCACCACCGGCTCTGCAGGTCCTTCCATGGTGTTGATTCGTTCTCAGTTGGATCCCTCAGTGTATTCACGGCCTTCAATATACCAGCATGTCTGTCATGAATGACACACACGTTCGGTCGGTCCTTCACGATGGCAATTTTTACTTGCCTAAAGAACCATATCCAGCTTGGAAAGTTCTCACCCTCCACAAATGCCATGGCAAGTGGGATGATTTGATTGTTGCCATCAACACCAATAGCAGTAAGGATTTGCCCTCCGTATTGACCAGTCAGGAATGTGCCATCCACAAACATCACAGGAGGACAATGCCGGAAAGCTTCGATGCAAATAGCAAAAGAAAAGAATACTCTCTTCAACACCTTAAAATCTGGTATACTCGCCAATCTTGTGTTCTGTACGTTAACATAAGTGCCGGGATTCCTCTCCTTCAATACTTGAAGGAGCCGCACAACACTATCATATGAGTCGAAGAACGTACCAAACCTTTCCTCCATAGCCTTCTGCTTAGCCCTCCAAGCCTTCCCGTAAGGAATGACATATTTCCATCTGACCTTCACTGCTGTCTGGATGTGTTTTGCTTCCATATCTTTCTTCCGCACTATCTCAGTATACATGAGTTGCGCAATGAGAGTTGAAGACAGGTTCGGATGATTCACCAGAAGGTTTTTCCTCACACAAGTATGTGGAACTACAACGCTTACAACCCAGTGGATGTTATACTTCGGCACGTGCCCGTGAACCTTCCCAGGACAACCTGTTTCCACACATTTCACGGTATAGTCTGTTCGATTTGATATGTGTGTCCGGAAAACCCTCTGCATGGACATAGCCCACTTTACCACCGCATATTTCAATTTCTTCTTTGTATCATACATAGAACCTATCTGGACTTGGTTCAGATGATACTGCCATGGAGTCTCATGACCATCGTTGACCGTGAGACCGGTCGATAAGTCCTGATCCCATGCCTCAGGAATCGGTACCTCCACTTCATCCTCGGAATTTTCAGAATCCAGATCCTCAGCCAGTCCATCCTCGTCCTCTTCCTCCATCACCCTCTGCATTTCCTCCCCTTCCTCATCGCCATCAGCAAGACCAGAACCAGCTAATATTACCGACCGACTACTCTGCCCAGTGGAGTTACCACACAAATTGTGTGGCACGTAATCTGGCTCTTCCTCGGGTTGGCTAGCATCCACATCCATTGGCTGTGACCCGGATAAATAAATCTCGTTAGCCACTTGACTGCCCTGCCCGGGTTCATACCCCCCCTCTGGTTGTCCGGTATTCTCCTCCTTCGCCACAGGTTGAACTAGGGCATATCGGTGGATTTTTCGGTCTCTACAACGCCTTAACAGGGTCAACCACTTCTGGCTCCTGTCTATCAGCATCAACTCCCACTTCATATTTTTACACGATTTGGTCCACACAGCTTGAATACTGATGAAACATACCTCAGGATCCAGCCCAAAACTAGTTGTCAACCAGTACTTCAACTGTCTAATGTCCAGTCTGTCCGGGTCTGGAAGTGTCATGACACATTTTTTATACTCGCTAAGGTCAACCCCCGACTCATCATTGTTGGAAATATGCCCTAGAGGCAATAATAAATCGGTTATTATTATATTTCCTTGTTCGTGATAATCGTTTATTATCCATGCTATAATTGTATTGATTGGAAACTCAAATACATGTGTGGGTACATAGACAACACTGTGTCCCTAGTAAGCCTCTAGTTGGCTAGCTCGTTGATCAAAAGATGGTGAAGGTTTCCTAGCCATGGACATGAGATGTCAATTGATAACGGGGTCACATCATTAGGAGAATGATGTGATGGACAAGACCCAAACTATAAACATAGCATAAGATCGTGTCAGTTTATTGCTATTGTTTTCTGCATGTCAAGTATCTGTTCCTATGACCATGAGATCATGCAACTCCCTGACACCGGAGGAATACCTTGTGTGTATCAAACGTCGCAACGTAACTGGGTGACTATAAAGATGCTCTACAGGTATCTCCGAAGGTGTCTGTTGGGTTGGCATGGATCAAGACTGGGATTTGTTACTCCGTGTGACGGAGAGGTATCTCAGGGCCCACTCGGTAATACAACATCACAATGAGCCTTGCAAGCAAAGTGCATAAAGAGTTAGCCACAGGATCTTGTATTACGGAACGAGTAAAGAGACTTGCTGGTAACGAGATTGAACTAGGTATAGAGATACCTACGATCGAATCTCGGGCAAGTAACATATCGAAGAACAAAGGGAACAGCATACGGGATTAACTGAATCCTTGACATAGAGGTTCAACAGATAAAGATCTTCGTAGAATATGTGGGAACCAATATGGGCATCCAGGTCCCGCTATTGGTTATTGGTCGTAGACGTGTCTCGGTCATGTCTACATAGTTCTCGAACCCGCAGGGTCTACACACTTCACGTTTGGTGACGATTAGTATAATTGAGTTATTGAGTTGGTGACCGAAGGTTGTTCGGAGTCCCGGATAAGATCCCGGACAGGACAAGGATCTCCGGAAGAGTCCGGAGGTAAAGATTGATATATGTGATAATAGTGTTTTGATCTCCGGAAGGGTTCCGGAATCCAGCGGAAGGAGTTCCGGATGTTTGCCGAAGTGTTCGGGTGTAGCAACAGTTTATATGAGCCAAAAGGGAAAAACCCACGAGGTATTGGAAGTGCAAAAGGAAGTTTTGCTGCTGCCTTAAGAGGTAAGGCAGTACTACCGCATAAGGGCGGTACTACCGCTTGTGGGAAACGGTACTACCGCTCCAGCGGTACTACCGCTTGTGTGGAGCGGTACTACCGCTCGTGAGCGGTACTACCGCTTGGACACGGTAATGCTGGAATTCGAGTAGGACTCTTTCCTTACGGGCAAAACCGATCTTGTGCGTGGAAAACCGACCTTGTGGAGGTTTTTCTTCCAAGTTTAGACCCCTGGGCTCAACATATAAATAGAGGGGCAGGGCTAGCACACAATATACATCAGGATTTCCCAAGCCGTGTGCCGGCAACCTTAGCCCTCTATTTCCTCTCGTCTAATCTCCGTGGTGCTTGGCGAAGCCCTGCTGAGATTGTTCCTCACCACCATCACCACGCCGTCGTGCTGCTGGAACTCATCCACTACTTCACCATCGCTCGCTGGATCAAGGAGGTGAAGGCGTCATCAAGCCGTACGTGTGTTGAACGCGGAGGTGCCGTCCGTTCGGCACTGGATCGTGATTGGATCGAGGGACGACTTGCGATTTGGATCACGAAGACATTCGACTACATCAACCGCGTTACTTAAACGCTTCCGCTTAGCGATCTACAAGGGTATGTAGATTCACTCTCCCTCTCGTAGATGCTCATCACCATGGATAGATCTTGCGTGTGCGTAGGAAAATTTTTGTTTCCCATGCGACGTTCTCCAACAGTGGCATCATGAGCTAGGTCTATGTGTAGATGAGATCTCGAGTAGAATCACAAAGGAGTTTGTGGGCGTTGATATTCAGATTGCTTCCTCCCTTGGTCTTTTCTTGTTTCGGCGGTATTGTGGGATGAAGCGGCTCGGACCAACATTACTCGTACGCTTACGAGAGACCGGTTCCCTCTACTTACATGTAACTACGTTGCATAGAGATGGCTGGCGGGTGTCTGTTTCTCCTACTTTAGTCGGATAGGATTTGACAAAGGCGGTCCTTGAGAAGGTTGAAAAGCAATTTTTGTATCACCGTTGTGGTTTTGCGTAGGTAAGAATTGTTCTTGCTAGAAACCCTTAGCAGCCACGTAAAACTTGCAACAACAATTAGAGGACGTCTAACTTGTTTTTGCAGGGTATGTTGTGATGTGATATGGCCAAATACATGATGAGATATATGTTGATGTATGAGATGATCATGTATTGTATAGAATATCACGACTTGCATGTCGATGAGTACGGCAACTGGCAGGAGCCATAGAGTTGTCTTTATTTATTTTCGCCGTTTTGCTTTACTTTATCGCTATGAGTTAGCAATAGTCGTAGAAGCAAGAGTCGGCGCGACAACCTCATGGCGACACGTTGATGGAGATCAAAGATGATGGAGATCATGGTGTCATGCCAGTGACGATGGAGATCGTGCCGGTGCTTTGGAGATGGAGATCAAAAGCACAAGTTCATGGCCATATCATGTCACTTATGATTTGCATGTGATGTTAATCCTTTTATGCATCTTATTTTGCTTAGGACGACGGTAGCATTATAAGGTGATCCCTCACTTAAATTTCAAGATAAAATTGTGTTCTCTCCGAGTGTGCACCGTTGCGAAAGTTCGTCGTTTCGAGACACCACGTGATGATCGGGTGTGGTAGACTCTACGTTCGCATACAACGGGTGCAAGCCAGTGTTGCACGTGCGGAACACTCGGGTTAAACTTGACGAGCCTAGCATGTACAGACATGGCCTCGGAACACAAGAGACCGAAAGGTCGAACATGAGTCATATAGTAGATATGATCAACATGAAAGATGTTCACCATTGAAACCACCTCGACTCACGTGATGATCGGACTTGAGTTGGTGGATTTGGATCATGTGTCACTCGAATGACCGGAGGGATGTCAATTTGAGTGGGAGTTTTTAGTAATATGATTAACTAAACTCATTTAGAACAATAGTCTAAATTGTCTTTGCTATATTTATGTTGTAGATCATGGCTCGCGCAGTAGCACCCCTGAATTTTAATGCGTTCCTAGAGAAAGCTAAGTTGAAAGATGATGGAAGTAACTTTGTGGATTGGGCCCGTAATCTAAGGATTATCCTTACGGCTTCCCAGAAGGTTTATGTCCTTGATGCACCGCTTGGTGATCCACCCGCTCCAGTTGAGTCTGTAGACGTTGTGAACGCCTGGCAGGCTCGTTCTGATGATTACTCAATAGTTCAATGTGCAATGTTGTATGGCTTAGAACCGGGACTTCAAAGACATTTTGAACGTCATGGAGCATATGAGATGTTCCAGGAGTTGAAGTTTATCTTTCAGAAGAATGCCCGGATCAAGAGGTATGAGACCTCCGATAAATTCTATGCTTGCAAGATGGAGGAGAACGGGTCTGTTAGTGATCACATACTCAGAATGTCTGGGTTATCCACCCGTCTGGCTGAATTGGGGATGCCCCTTCCGCCAGAGGCGATCACTGACAGAGTTCTTCAATCATTGCCACCTAGCTACAAGAGCTTCGTGTTGAACTATAACATGCACGGGATGAACAAGTCAGTCGCCGAGCTGTTTGCGATGCTGAAAGTCGCTGAGTCTGAAATTCAGAAGGAGCATCAAGTGTTGATGGTCAATAAAACAACTAGTTTCAAGAAAAATGGCAAGGGTCAGAAGGGTAACTCCAACAAGAGTAGCAAAGCTGTTGCTCCTCCCATGAAGAAACCCAAGGCTGGACCCAAACCAGAAACTGTGTGTTTTCATTGCAAGGGAACTGGACACTGGAAACGGAACTGCCCCAAGTATTTGGCTAACAAGAAGGCGGGCAACAACAAACAAGGTATATGTGATATACTTGTTATTGATGTGTACCTTACCAACTCTCGTTGTAGTGCCTGGGTATTCGATACCGGTGCAGTTGCTCACATTTGCAACTCTAAACAGGAACTGCGGAATAGACGGAGGCTGGCAAAGGATGAAGTGACGATGCGTGTAGGAAATGGTTCCAAGGTTGATGTAATCGCCGTCGGCACGCTCGCTCTTCGATTACCATCGGGATTAGTGATGAACCTAAATAATTGTTATTTAGTGCCTGCATTAAGCATGAACATTATATCTGGATCTTGTTTATTGCGAGACGGTTACTCATTTAAATCAGAGAATAATGGTTGTTCTATTTATATGAGTAATATCTTTTATGGTCATGCACCCAATGTGAGGGGTTTATTCTTATTGAATCTCGATAGAAATGATACACATGTTCATAACATTGATGCCAAAAGATGTAGAATTGATAATGATAATACCACTTTCTTGTGGCACTGCCGTTTAGGTCATATTGGCGTAAAACGCATGAAGAAGCTCCATACTGATGGACTTTTGGAGTCACTTGATTTTGAATCACTTGACACGTGTGAGCCGTGCCTCTTGGGCAAGATGACTAAAACGCCGTTCTCTGGAACAATGGAACGGGCAAGTGACTTGTTGGAAATCATACATACTGATGTGTGCGGTCCGATGAGCATTGAGGCGCGCGGTGGTTATCGTTACTTTCTCACCTTCACTGATGACTTAAGTAGATATGGGTATATTTACTTAATGAAACACAAGTCTGAAACATTTGAAAAGTTCAAGCAATTTCAGAGTGAAGTTAAGAATCATCGTAACAAGAAGATTAAATTCCTACGATCTGATCGGGGAGGAGAATATCTGAGTTATGAGTTCGGCAGTCATTTAAAACAGAGTGGAATTGTTTCACAACTGACACCGCCTGGAACACCACAGCGTAATGGTGTGTCCGAACGTCGTAATCGAACCTTATTAGATATGGTGCGATCTATGATGTCTCTTGCTGATTTGCCACTATCATTTTGGGGTTATGCATTAGAGACAGCTGCATTCACTTTAAATAGGGCACCATCGAAATCCGTTGAGACGACGCCATATGAACTTTGGTTTGGCAAGAAACCGAAGCTGTCGTTTCTTAAAGTTTGGGGATGTCATGCTTATGTCAAAAAGCTTCAGCCTGAAAAGCTGGAACCCAAAGCGGAGAAATGCGTCTTCATAGGATACCCAAAAGAGACAGTTGGGTATACCTTCTACCTCAGATCCGAGGGCAAAGTGTTTGTCGCTAAAAACGGAACATTTCTTGAGAAAGAGTTTCTCTCGAAAGAATTGAGTGGGAGGAAGATAGAACTAGATGAGGTTGTTGAACCTTTACTTCAACCTGAGAGTAGCGCAGCGCAGAAAGATGTTTCTGTAGAGCCTACATCAGCTGAAGAGGAAGTTGATGAAGATCATCAAGCTTCGGATCAAGTTGCTATCGAACCTCTTAGGTCGACAAGGACGCGTACTGCTCCTGAGTGGTACGGCAACCCTGTTTTAGAGGTCATGTTGTTAGACAACGATGAACCTACGAGCTATGGAGAAGCGATAATGGGCCCGGATTCCGAGAAATGGTTAGAGGCCATGAAATCCGAGATAGGATCCATGTATGAAAACAAAGTATGGACTTTGGAAGTATTACCTGAAGGGCGTAAGGCCATTCAGAACAAATGGATCTTTAAGAGGAAGACGGACGCGGACGGTAATGTCACCGTCTATAAAGCTCGACTTGTGGCAAAGGGTTTTTCACAAGTTCAAGGAGTTGACTACGATGAGACCTTCTCACCCGTAGCGATGCTTAAGTCCGTCAGAATCATGTTAGCAATAGCTGCCTTTTTCGATTATGAAATTTGGCAGATGGATGTCAAAACAACGTTCCTTAACGGTTTCCTTAAGGAAGAGTTGTATATGATGCAACCAGAAGGTTTTGTCGATCCAGAGAATGCTGACAAAGTTTGCAAACTCCAGCGATCCATTTATGGACTGGTGCAAGCATCTCGGAGTTGGAATCTTCGCTTTGATGAAGTAATCAAAGCATTCGAGTTTATACAAGTTTACGGAGAAGCTTGTATTTACAAGAAAGTGAGTGGGATCTCTATAGCGTTTCTAATATTATATGTGGATGACATATTGCTGATTGGAAACAATATAGAAATGTTGGAAAGCGTAAAGGAATATTTGAACAAGAGTTTTTCAATGAAGGACCTAGGAGAAGCTGCTTTCATATTAGGCATCAAGATCTATAGAGATAGATCAAGACGCTTAATAGGACTTTCACAAAGCACATACCTTGATAAGATTTTGAAGAAGTTCAAAATGGATCAGTCCAAGAAGGGGTTCTTGCCTGTTTTGCAAGGTATGAAGTTGAGTAAGACTCAATGCCCAGTGACTGCAGAGGATAGAGAAAAGATGAGTGTCATCCCCTATGCTTCAGCCGTAGGCTCTATCATGTATGCAATGCTTTGCACAAGACCCGATGTCAGCCTTGCCATAAGTATGGCCGGAAGGTTTCAAAGTGATCCAGGAGTGGAACACTGGACAACGGTCAAGAATATCCTGAAGTACCTGAAAAGGACTAAGGACATGTTTCTTGTTTATGGAGGTGATCAAGAGCTCGTCGTAAAGGGTTACGTCGATGCAAGCTTTGACACTGATCCGGATGACTCTAAGTCGCAGACCGGATACGTATTTATTCTCAACGGGAGTGCGGTAAGCTGGTGCAGTTCCAAGCAGAGCGTGGTAGCTGATTCTACATGCGAAGCGGAGTACATCGCTGCCTCGGAGGCGGCAAAGGAAGGTGTCTGGATGAAGGAGTTCATGACAGATCTTGGAGTAGTGCCTAGTGCGCTTAACCCAATGACTCTGTTCTGTGATAATACTGGAGCCATTGCTCTGGCCAAGGAACCAAGATTTCACAAGAGGACCAGACACATAAAGCGACGTTTCAATTCCATCCGCGATTACATCAAGGAGGATGACATAAATATTTGCAAAGTACACACGGATCTGAATGTTGCAGATCCGATGACTAAACCTCTTCCAAGGGCTAAACATGAACAACACCAGAACTGCATGGGTGTTCGATTCATTACAATGTAAATCACATAGTGATGTGAACTAGATTATTGACTCTAGTGCAAGTGGGAGACGGTTGGAAATATGCCCTAAAGGCAATAATAAATCGGTTATTATTATATTTCCTTGTTCGTGATAATCGTTTATTACCCATGCTATAATTGTATTGATTGGAAACTCAAATACATGTGTGGGTACATAGACAACACGGTGTCCCTAGTAAGCCTCTAGTTGGCTAGCTCGTTGATCAAAAGATGGTGAAGGTTTCCTAGCCATGGACATGAGATGTCAATTGATAACGGGGTCACATCATTAGGAGAATGATGTGATGGACAAGACCCAAACTATAAACATAGCATAAGATCGTGTCAGTTTATTGCTATTGTTTTCTGCATGTCAAGTATCTGTTCCTATGACCATGAGATCATGCAACTCCCTGACACCGGAGGAATACCATGTGTGTATCAAACGTCGCAACGTAACTGGGTGACTATAAAGATGCTCTACAGGTATCTCCGAAGGTGTCTGTTGGGTTGGCATGGATCAAGACTGGGATTTGTTACTCCGTGTGACGGAGAGGTATCTCAGGGCCCACTCGGTAATACAACATCACAATGAGCCTTGCAAGCAAAGTGCCTAAAGAGTTAGCCACAGGATCTTGTATTACGGAACGAGTAAAGAGACTTGCTGGTAACGAGATTGAACTAGGTATAGAGATACCGACGATCGAATCTCGGGCAAGTAACATATCGAAGAACAAAGGGAACAGCATACGGGATTAACTGAATCCTTGACATAGAGGTTCAACAGATAAAGATCTTCGTAGAATATGTGGGAACCAATATGGGCATCCAGGTCCCGCTATTGGTTATTGGCCGTAGAGGTGTCTCGGTCATGTCTACATAGTTCTCGAACCCGCAGGGTCTACACACTTAACGTTTGGTGACGATTAGTATAATTGAGTTATTGAGTTGGTGACCGAAGGTTGTTCGGAGTCCCGGATAAGATCCCGGACAGGACGAGGATCTCCAGAATAGTCCGGAGGTAAAGATTGATATATGTGATAATAGTGTTTTGATCTCCAGAAGGGTTCCGGAATCCACCGGAAGGAGTTCCGGATGTTTGCCGAAGTGTTCGGGTGCAGCAACACTTTATATGAGCCAAAAGGGAAAAACCCACGAGGTATTGGAAGTGCAAAAGGAAGTTTTGCTGCTGCCTTAAGAGGTAAGGCAGTACTACCGCATAAGGGCGGTACTACCGCTTGTGGGAAGCGGTACTACCGCTCCAGCGGTACTACCGCTTGTGTGGAGCGGTACTACCGCTCGTGAGCGGTACTACCGCTTGGACACGGTAATGCTGGAATTCGAGTAGGACTCTTTCCTTACGGGCAAAACCGATCTTGTGCGTGGAAAACCGACCTTGTGGAGGTTTTTCTTCCAAGTTTAGACCCCTGGGCTCAACATATAAATAGAGGGGCAGGGCTAGCACACAATATACATCAGGATTTCCCAAGCCGTATGCCGGCAACCTTAGCCCTCTATTTCCTCTCGTCTAATCTCCGTGGTGCTTGGCGAAGCCCTGCTGAGATTGTTCCTCACCACCATCACCACGCCGTCGTGCTGCTGGAACTCATCCACTACTTCACCATCGCTCGCTGGATCGAGGAGGTGAAGGCGTCATCAAACCGTACGTGTGTTGAACGCGGAGGTGCCGTCCGTTCGGCACTGGATCGTGATTGGATCGAGAGACGACTTGCGATTTGGATCGCGAAGACGTTCGACTACATCAACCGCGTTACTTAAACGCTTCCGCTTAACGATCTACAAGGGTATGTAGATTCACTCTCCCTCTCGTAGATGCTCATCACCATGGATAGATCTTGCGTGTGCGTAGGAAATTTTTTGTTTCCCATGCGACGTTCCCCAACAATCATATCGAACATTGCCAGGGCCGTAGTAAACTGTCAAATTTACTGATTCAGACATTTTAACCTGGACAGACACTTCCATCTCATTAATAACAAGGAACAAAATTATTACCCATGGGCATCACCGCTAAAATGACAGCACAAACCAATTAACACTAAAAAAATGAGGATATCCTTCCGAATAAAAAATATCCGTCAGCACAAACCGCTAAAATGACAGTACAAAGTTGACCTATTATCACATGAAAAAAAAATTCTTTATATAGTAGTAATGCTAATTTGAGTCGATATATCGGTGTTCCCTACCATGCTAAAAATGTGTCTTTGGTGACAATCATATTTCTGAATTTTCATTGGATTCCTATATGGTTTCTGAATATTATTAACCTGACAGACACTAACCGCTAAAATGACACCACATAGCTAATCAAGTCGACCTATTATCACATGAAAAAAAATATCCTGACAGACACTAACCGCTAAAAAAAATTAGGATATCCTTCCGAATAAAAAATATCCGTCAGCAGTAATATATGAACAAAGTCGACCTATTATCACGTGAAAAAAAAACTTATATTGCATGTCATATACGGTTTCCTACTTTACCAAATTAGCTAATCAAGTCGACCTACGATTTCCTAACTATATAACTTATTAATTAACACTAAAAAAAAGTGACGCATGATTATACCTTCGACGCGTGTGTGGCCACCTCATGGGGAACTTGCACCAATGGACAACACCAACGCCACCCCCTCGGCGGCAAGAAGCTGCACCTCCTCCTCACCAACCAAACCGCCTCCTCCTCCTCCTCACCACACCATGACTCCAACTCACTTGTACGCACAAATACGCACAAATAGCTATCCCATAGGAAAAAAAATGACCGTAGGCCGGTGGAGATGGCTACGATCTACCGTTTCTGTTGTTTCGATTCGAAAATGGGTGAAGAAACGGAGAGATCAGCGAGGGGGGCGAAGTTTTAGAGAGAGGAAACGAGAGACGAAGAAGAAGCGAGAGGAAGACGAAGCTGGCTCGGGCTCGGGCTTATCCAATCGATCTTCGGTCGTTGGTCGACCGAAAAGGAGGTCTTCGGCTGTTGGTCGACCCAAAAGGGCCTTCGGCCGCTGGCTGGCCGAAGAGGCGTGTCTTCGGCCCAGCTGACGCAGTCTTCGGCCCACGGGACGCCGAAGAGGCCTCTTCGGTCATCGGTAGATCGAAAAGCCCCTTTTCGGCCCACGAACGACCGACGGGCTACTACTTTTGAAAAACTCGTATTTGCACTGCTAGTTTTCGAAAATGGTTAAAAATATGACCTAGTTTTAAAAAAAAATCTTAACATGATGTGCGGTTCTTAAGTTGTTAGCATCTTAAAACGGTGTCATTCTCTCAAATATACATGCGGTTGATAAGATACAAAAAATAGCTAAATCACAGAGAGAAAATAAAACATACGAGGGCCGGATTGCAGCAGTGGCCGAAGTGACTAAGTGTAAGTGCAGAAAAATTGGGGGTGCCTGGGATTCGAACCCAGGACCTCATGGGTGCAACCGAGCTAGCTGACCAACTCAGCTAAAGCATGTGCTCGAACTAAACAGGAGGCACATGCCTTTTGAGCCAGCCAATGGCCATGCCTTCTTCTTCCTACAAATAGAGGAACTGGGTAAGGCAGGTGGACCTTAACGCGTGCTCGGCCGGCTCGGAGACGCGGCATCGGACGGAGGCAAAGCTCGGCGAGCAGTACAGCATGGAGGAGCTCCTCTCCTCCAGCGCTCGCAGGAGCGGGATGAATCCAAGGCGGGAAGCGTTGCTCCTGCGTGCGGTCAACGAGGAAGAGCAGGAGGCCGACGGTGCCGAGATCCCTTTGATCCAGACCGGACCGGCGGCTGAAAGGGGTTGGCGGCGCCAGATCCGTTGGCTGGGGCTCCATTCCCAGCTTCAGGAGCTCGATTCGGCGGCGGGGACGACCGATGAACGAGCTGCGAGCTCTCGGTCCATGGCGGGGTGCTGCTGCTCCTGCTGGCCACAAGAGAGAGAGCTTTGCGAGAGGGAGGAGAGGGAAAAACAGGGGAGGCATGAGAGGGATAGGAGAGGGCGTGGAGGCAGTCCCTGGAGGTGCGGCGAGGCACAAGGGACCCCGACGAAGCTCAGGTGGCCGGTGATGGGTCCTGCGACAGAAAACAGAGAGAGAGAGAGAGCTGAGAATCTGAAAGAGAAAAGAATGAAAGAGAGATGGAGAGAGCACGAGGGCAGGGGACGGGGGCTTGATCTCCGGTCACCGGCGGCGAGGTCGCGAGGTTGGGGAGCTCGGGATCGAGGGGCTCCTCCCTTCGTGCTGCTGCGGGACGAGGCAGACGGGCGGCAAGGAGTAGGGGCAGCTCAGGCTTGGGACTCCTGGCGCCATGCTCGAGCTCGAGGATCGAGCGCTCTCTCTCCTCGGGCGCGCAGACGCGTCCGGTTGGGCAAGGTAGCTTGAATCGGCTGGATGAATGGATGGCTGCGGGCTGGTTGGCTGCGAGTGGATCGGGAGGGGCTCGCTGGTTGGAGGATTGGATCGGGAGGGGATCCTGAGGAAGATGGCGACTGGCGGTGATGGGACAAGCTGCCGAGGAACAACGGAGTGGGTGGCGGCGGCTGCGGGACAAGATCCCTAGAAGTTAGGGTTTGCCCATATTGGACTATATATAGCAAAAGAAAGATGATCTGGATCCACTGTTTAGATCGGACGGTTGATAAAATTAGATTAGGGAGACCAATTGAAAAACCGATGATGGTTTGGAGTATTTTGTGGATGAACCGGACCTAACGGTGATGACTCGACGATTCGGGTCCGGGAAGTTATCGGGCACACGCGAGGGGTCTGTGCACTGTGCAGAGAGGCTAGGCAAGGATGAGAGGGAAACGGACGCCCGGCAACAGAGTTTTATAAATACGAAAACATCCCACGATTTGACCGGCTATAGTGCCGCTATAGGTTTATCCGTTCGGGTATCAAACGACCTCTGATTGCGACAAAATTTGGCAGGTGGTCTACCTACAACATAACCAGACCGCACGCCAAGTTTCGACCCAATCCGAGAATATTTTTCGCGCGCTTTTAATTTTTTTTTATAAAACGATGCCGCGGGCGCGTGTGTGTGGTTGGTCTCAACACTGTCAACGACAAGAATGGAAAGAACCAGCGTCTACGAACGGATGCAAGTTTTCAAAAATGAGTGATGATGCTATGCAGATGATGCGAATGATGCGATGATGAATGCGACAACCAAGCGAATCACATGACGACAATGGAATGAAACGGGAATCCTCTGGAGCGTCGGTTCCGGGCTGTCACACTTTTGGCTATCTCGAGGTTGAGGTTTTCCACCGCAGCTTGTGGTTAGTTTGTGATCGATGAGATGGAGCACTTGTAGGGTTAAATTTTTCGGAAAGCCGTGTCCGCAATTATGTGGCAACTTGGAAATTCTTTAACACTTGGTTATAGCAAACTTGAAGTAAAATCAATTAAATTACACCAACCATGTGCATCGTGATCATCTATTTTCATGGGAGTTCGGGAAGAGAACACGATGGAGTTATGATTAAATCGTAAGTAGGTGTTCATAATCACTTCTTGATCATAACTAGTACCCGTCTGACATGCGTAGATGCTCATCTTACTCTTGTACTCGTAAGTTAGCCACTAAAACATGCTCGGTGCTTGCAGCAACCTCACCACTTAACCATGCCTCACCTATAACTTACATAGTCACGGTACCCTAGGTGACGAGATTGCTGAGTCCCTGTGGCTCACAGATTACTACAATACAACAGGTACATGTACAGATGAGATCGATCCAGATGATGCTTCTAGACTCCAGTGGGAGTATGACGAGGAGCGTGGGCCATGTACATCACCAATCCAGACGAGTAGGAGGCATACTTGGTCGGCAGCCTAGGATAGCAGGATAGATTTCATCTTTTTCCGTTTGATTTTGTCCGTAGTCGGACCCTGTTCTTCTGGCTGATGCTTGTATGGATGAATGTATTGAATAATGTTATTATAGCATGTGGCGAGTGTAAGCCATTCCATATACCCATCTCCTCTATTACTTGTACTTGTGATAATATCTATTCTGGCGAAACGATGAGATGCGCTTCTATCCCTATCAAGGCCTTGGGCCCGGATGAGGATAGTACAACATCTTGGGCGTTACAAGTTGGTATCTGAGCAGTACCGACTATAGGAGCCCCTTGCTCGATCGAAGCTTGGCCGTGTCAAGTCTAGTAAAACCTATTTTGAGTCTTTATATATCGGAGAGTAGGAATTGTTTTTACTCCTGTTCCCTTCTTCGCTCTGGTGAGAAATCTTGACGTAGGAATTTTAATTCTACCCGTCATCTCACTCAATTTTTTTTAGAATCACGCGGGTATTTTGGAATGTCTATGATGTTAGTGTGACGGAATTCTATACTTGGTGCTTCTTGACCGTTTGGATTGGAGCCGAGGAGTAGAGATCCAGGGGTACTCGACACATTGTTACCATTTAGTTTCCTTATTATCTCAGGATGAGGATGTTTGAAATTGCTTCAATACTATTTTTGGCGCGAAGAGTGTGGCAACACCCAGTACTGGGTAGCGGGATCACATGTACTGCCATAATTAGTATCATTGTGAATATCAGGGTCTGAGGTAGATGTGTTTTTGATATTTCTCTAGTTATGTGTTGAAGGATGTGATACATCGGAGGTGTAGCATTATTGCTAGGAGTTGACAGATTTATTACAGTAATTGCTCCATGTATCCGTTGGACCTGATTGCACAACCAGAAAGATTTTGGGAGTTCCCAAGTGGGAATTCAGTAGTCACCTAGCAATTTCTTGCAATAAATGTATGATGGGTTGTACATTTGTTCCAAGCAAATCTTAGGTCCATACTTTGTTTAATTGCATGTGGCTTCTAATCTTATGATGATGCCTCTAATCTTTGGAAGCATTCTCACCTACTCTACTTTGAATGCAAATCTGCTAAGACTACATGTTGCAATATTTGGAGCCTTTGATTCGGCCTCATTAGCTTCATCTTTTGTCAACTGTGTTCTAATATTCTTGTCCATCTCCAGGATGGCTCCAGCAACTCATGGAAATCCGGGTCACGATGATGGGGAACTGGCTAACCCTCCACCACCCCCACCTCCACCTCCACCTACGGAGGCATGGCAAGCAGTGATGGCCGCAACCAATGACAATACCCAAATGTTACTCAACCTGTTGCATGGCTTTCAGAATCAAGAAGGGTTTCAAGGTCATCAACGGAACTTCAACAACCAGCCTCAGTTCTCAACTCTGAATCAGTTTCTCGGCAACCAACCCAAGTCCTTCAGCGCATGTGTTCATCCTCCTGATGCTGATGATTGGCTTGTCGACATCAAAAAGCATTTTGAGTGCAGCAATGTTAGGCCCGAGAACTATGTTAAGTTCACAACTTTCCATCTCAAGAACCAGACAGCAGAATGGTGGCAGCGATACAAAGATTCAAGAGCTGGCCGTGTGGTCACCTGGGATGAGTTCTGTCATGACTTCAGAGCTCATCATATCCCGACGAGTGTTGTCGTTGTTATGCGTGAGAAGTTCAGAAACCTCAAGCAAGGAAACATTATAGTTTACCATTATAACACCGAGTTCTAGACACTTGCCCGCTATGCCAAGCAGGATGTGCCAGACGAAAAGAGCAAGACCTACCAGTTTAGAGGTGGCCTCAAAGAAGAGCTTCAGCTTGCTCTCGTTCTTGCAAGTGCCGACTGGGTTTGATCAGTTTTAGAACATGGCTCTAAGGCTAGAAGCAGCTCAGTCCAAGGCCAAGGCTTCCATGAACCGGTTCAGAGACTCTCACCCTTCTTCGTCTTCCTCTCAGATTGTTCCTAAGCAGTAGAAGTTCTTGGTACCAAATCCTCCTCCGTTTCGTCCTTCGTAGCAGCAGAAGCAACACGGTGGTCGTGGATCTTCTCGCCCACCCAACCCTGGGTTCGAACAGAGGCCTCAGGCTCCAAGACAAGAATTCCTCCTCCTCCAGCTCACCCTCGTCCGCTCTGAGAGGTTACTTGTCACAAGTGTGGTCAGAAGGGCCACTATGCTACCAAGTGCACCAACCAGTGGTGACTTCTGCCTCCTCTACCTTCAGGCCTCCTAGAAATGCTATGGTGAAGCATAACCCCAAGTCGGCCAGAGTCAACATAGTCAATGCAGCTCAAGCAGAAGAGTCCTCAGAAGTGATCATGGGTACTCACTCAGTTAACTCTATTCCCACAAAAGTTTGTTTGCCACTGGTGCATCACATAAATTCATTTCTAGACCGTTTGCAACCAAGCATAATTTGTGTGTTGAAGAGTTACCTAAACCATTGTCAGTTGTCTCTCCGGCAAGTTCATGCACGCAAGCACGGAATCCCCGAATGTTTCTATCAAGATGGACAACTATGCTTTTCTAGCTTCTCCAATTGTTCTCGGTAATTCCGACATTGATCTTATTGTTGGTATGCATTTTCTTGAGGCGCACAAGGCAAAGATTGATTGTGTAGCTAAAGAAGTCAAATTGACTCATCCTTCCAAAGACCGGATAATTCTCGCTTCTCGCAATGACACTATATGTCTCTTTTATCTCAATGAGAAGGGTGAAATCTAAGCCATATCTCAGGTTCCCGTCATTTGTGAGTATGAAGATGTTTTTTTCAGAAGATTTGCCAGGAATGCCCCCTCACCGGCTAGTGGAGTTTGTGATTGATCTCGAACCTGGAACTGAACAAGGTTGCAAGCGTCCTTATAATCTTGGCTCTAGAGAGCTGAAAGAATTGAAGAAGCAGCTAGATGAACAAGAACTTCTGGGTTTGATCAGACTGAGTTCTTCACCTTGGGGTTATGGTGTTCTATTTGTCAAGAAGAATGATGGCACGGAACTACCTTGTGTCAATTACCGTCCATTGAATAAAAAGACAATCAAGAACAAGTATCCACTTCCCAAAAACAACGAATTGTTTGAACAATTGAAAGGGGCCAAGGTTTTCTCAAAGCTCGATCTTCGAATGGGCTATCATCAAATCAGTATTCGTGAAGAAGATATTCCAAAATCTGCTTTCAGGACAAGTTTTGGCTCTTAAGAGTACACCATGATGTCCTTTGGTCTTGCAAATGCTCCTCCAACATTCTCCCACATGATGAAATTCATTTTCTCCCCCTTCAAGAACGTGTTCATCTTGGTGTATCTTGATGAAATCTTAGTCTTATCTGAGACCGAGGGAGAACATGCATAGTATCTCCGGCTTGTGCTTGACAAGCTAAGAGAGCATCGGTTCGATGCAAAATTCTCAAAGTGTGAATTCTGGCTCAACGAGGTGCTATACCTTGGTCACATCATCTCTGGAGAGGGCATTAAAGTAAATCCTAAAAAGGTTGAAGCGATTGTCAAGTGGGAGCCTCCTCAAATGTCAAGCAACTTTGGAGCTTTCTCGGGCTTGCAAGGTACTGTAGAAGATTCGTGGAGAACTTCTCCAAGATTTGCTAAGCCTTTGTATAATCTCCCCTAGAATAATGTCAAATATGTCTGGACTCCTGAGTGTGACATCACGTTCAAGGCACTTAAGGATAAGCTCACTTCATTTGCGGTTCTCACTCCTCTCGATGATTCCAAGCCATTCCAAGTATTCTGTGATGCATCTTTGCAAGGACTTGGTGGAGTTCCCATGCAAGAAAATTAGAAGAACTACCCACTCACGATCTTGAGTTGGCGGCAATTGTCCATTCTTTGGTTACGTGGAGGCATCTCTTGTTGGGAAGACAAGTTGAAGTCTACACCGACTATAAGAGTTTGAAACATATCTTCACTCAACCGAACCTCAATCTTCGTCAAACACATTGGGTGGAGATGATCCAAGATTACAACCCAAGAGTTGGCTATACTCCAGGCAAATCAAATGTGATTACAGACGCTTTGAGTAGAAAGGCTTACTACGACAACCTTATTCTCAAGCCATTCCAGCCTGATCAGTGTGAATCATTCAGGAAACTCAACCTTCAGCTCAATTCTTAGGGATTTCTTGCTAACCTTCAAGTTTGTGTGATGACCCACTGACGTGGCTTGAGACTGCGTCGGTATTTCCCCAAAGAGGAAGGGATGATGCAGCACAACGACGGTAAGTATTTCCCTCAGTTATGAAACCAAGGTTATTGAACTAGTAGGAGGATCACCACCACCCAATAAGCAGCACCTTCACACAAACAACAAATACTTGCAACCCGACGCGAAAGAGAGGTTGTCAATCTCTCTACGGTAAAAAGATAGATTAGGTAGTGATAGACAGGAGAGATAGATCTCTCAAGAACACAAAATGAAAAGAGCAAATAAAATATGCAGCAATATATTTTTGGGTTTTTGGTTTTGTAGATCTGAAAACAAAGATGCAAAAAGATAGATCTGAAAGCAATATGTTGGGAAAGTAGACCCGGGGGCCGTAGGGTTCACTACTGGCTTCTCTCATGAGTATAGCGCACGGTGGGTGAACAAATTACTGTTGGGAAATTGATAGAAAATCGAATAGTCATGACGATATCCAAGGCAATGATCATTATATAGGCATCACGTCCAAGATAAGTAGACCGACTCCTGCATACATCTACCACTATTACTCCACACATCGACCGCTATCCAGCATGCATCTAGTGTATTAAGTTCATGGAAAAACGGAGTAATGCAATAAGAACGATGACATGATGTAGACAAGTTCTATTCATGTAGGAATAGACCCCATCTTGTTATCCTTAATAGCAACGATACATGCGTGTCGTGCTGCCCCTTCTGTTACTGGGAAAGAACACCGCAAGATCGAACCCATCACAAAGCACCTGTTCCCATGGCAAGAAAAATCGATCTAATTGGCCTAACTAAACCAAATATTCGAAGAAGAAATACGAGGCTATAAGTAATCATGCATATAAGAGATCAAAGAAGACTCAAATAATATTCATGGATAGAAAATGATAATGAACTCAAAATTCATCGGATCCCAACAAACACACCGCAAAAGTTTACATAAAATAGATCTCCAAGAGACCATTGTATTGAGAATCATAAGAGAGAGAGAGAGAGAGGAAGCCATCTAGCTACTACCTACGGACCCGTAGGTCTATGGTGCACTACTCACGCATCATCGGAGAGGCACCTATGAGGAAGATGAACCCCTCTGGGATGGTGTTTTGATTGGATCTCGAGGTTCTGGAACTTGCGGCGGCTGGAATTGTGTTTCGTCGACTCCCCTAGGGTTTTTGGAATATTTGAGAATTTATAGGCATCAAAGGCGGTGGAGAGGGCCCCCGAGGAGGGCACAACCCATCAGGGCGTGTCGGGCCCCCCTGGCGCGCCCTGGTGGGTTGTGGTCTCCTCGGCCCACTCCCCCGGCACTTCTTGGGCCCACTGGGTGTCTTCTGGTCCAGAAAAAATCTCCAAAAAGTTTCGTCGTGATTGGTCTCCGTTTGGTATTGATTTTCTGCGAAATAAAAAACAAGCAAAAACAGCAACTGTCACTTTGGCACTATGCCAATAGGTTAGTCCCCAAAAATGATATAAAGTTGCTATAAAATGATTGTAAAACATCCAAGAATGATAATATAACAGCATGGAACAAGCAAAAATTATAGATACATTGGAGATGTATCACCCACAAGTATAGGGGATCAATCGTAGCCTTCCGGTAAGTAAAAGTGTCGAACCCAACGAGGAGCAGAAGGAAATGATAAGCAGTTTTCAGCAAGGTATTCTCTGCAGGTGCTGTGAGTAACAATAGTTGATAGTTTTGTAACAAGATAATTCGTAACAAGTTACAAGTAAAAATAGTAACAAGTATGCAGTAAGATAGCCCAATCCCTTTTAAAACAAAGGACAGACTTGAAGGTGTTCTTATATTAAGCAAGCGCTCCCGAGGACACATTGGAATTCTATCTTGTCATAAGCAGCATGCTGAATTGATTCGCGTTCGCTACTTTGATAATTTGATATGTGGGTGTACCGGTGCTAAGGAGTTGTTCTTACTTGAACCAACAACCTACTTATGATTACCCCCTCTCGCAAGCATCTGCAACTATGAAAGAAGAATTAACATAAATCTAAACATAGCATGAAACGTGTGGATCCAAATCAGCCCCTTATGAAGCAACGCATAAACTGGGGTTTAAGTTTCTGTCACTCTCGCAACCCATCATCTACTTGTTACTACACAATGACTTCCCTTAGGCCCATGACATGGTGAAGTGTCATGTAGTCAACGATCACATGACACCACTAAGAGAAGTAACAACATACATATCATCAAAATATCGAACGAATACCAGCTTTACATGATTGCTTATAACAAGACTTCTCCCATGTCCTCAGGAACAATAGTAACTACTCACATCTCATAAACATGTTCAAGATCAGAGGTATAATAATGATAATTAAGGATCTGAACATAATATCTTTCATCAAGTAATCCAACAAGCATCAACTACAAGATGTAGTCAACACAAGTAGTAACCCACAGGTACCAATTTGAGGTTTTGAGACAAAGATTGAATACAAGAGATGAACTAGGGTTAGAGATTAGATGGTGCTGGTGAAGAGGTTGATGAGGATTCGTCCTCCCATGAAGGAGGAAGCATTGGTGATGACGATGGCTTCGATCTCCCCCCCCCCCCGAAGAGGAATTCCCCCGGCAGAATCTGACTGCCGGAGGGCAAAAGTGCCTTTGCCCAGGTTTCCGCCTCGAGGAGGAGGCATTTCATCCCGACAGGTTGCTTACGAATTTTTCAAGGGTAAAACACCTCATATAGGAGAATATGGGCGTCGGGAGGCCAACAAGTGGCCCACAAGCCATCAGGGCGCGCCCCAGGGGGTTCGCACCCTGTTGGCTTGTGGCCATCTTGTGGGCCCCCTCCGGTATATTTTTAATCCAGAAATTCCCAAATATTCCATAAAAAATTCGTTCAATTTAAGGTCATTTGGAGTCTGGTAATTTTTCTGCTTTTTCTTCGGTTTTCCGGTCCAGAATGCCAGTTTCCAGATATTTCTCTCTTTGTGGTGTACCTTGCATATTCAGAGAGAAAGTCATAAGAATTATGTGATAACAGGGAATAATGGGCAAGAATGACATAAATATCAACAATAAATCATGATGCAAAATGGACGTATCAACTCCCCCAAGCTTAGAGCGAAAGCCGAACTCTTAAATAATGACCACATGATTTGAGAGAGAGGTGTCGATAAAAATAGAATACGGACATGAGAGCATCATGAATATCATCATAGCAGCAAGCTTTTCATCATAAGGCTTCTCATAAACAAGTAAAGGTCTATTCACAATTATTGAAGCATGAAGCATAAAATTTATTGACAACCAACAAATGGTGCATTTAGTCATGGAGATAATCATAATTCATCATATTAAAGAGAAGAGTCTATATAAGAGCTTTCTAGCAACTCCACATGCTCAACTATCATTTACTCATCTACGATTGTCGGCACTCATTGCATATTTATAGAGCTAATGTTTCCGTCGGACACATAGGAAGATAGGGGCTTAATTTGCCACCCAACTCTTTTACCTCCAGGATAATGTCAACAATAACGAGTCATGATTTTCTACATTCAGCTGGATATATATATCTAGATCTTTCCTCAACACATGATGCTTGCCAACTAATATAGTTTATAAATTGTGAGAAGGGAAAATATATTTAACTCTTGTAAGAAAGTAAAACTTCATGAAAATAAAAGGCCCTTCGTAGAGGGAAGCAGAGGTTGTCATGTGCTTTTATTTGTTTATATGTGCAATGTCTTAATGCAAAGGAACGTCACTTTATATTTCCCCTTGTGATGACGAACTTTATTATGCACTTCGTCGCTTTTATTTCTTCATCATCACAAGATCGTAGAAAGCTTCTTTTCCCTTTCAATAAAAGATTATACATGATCTTGGGCAAAAAATCTATTGCCTTGTGCACTTATGACAACTTACTTGAAGGATCTTACTCAATCCATAGGTAGGTCTGGTGGACTCTCATGGAAAGAAACTAGGTTTAATGGGTTATGGATGCACAAGTTGTATTTCTACTTGGTGCGGAAATTTTGGCTAACACAAAGGTCTAAAGAAAGAATCACATGTTAAAGGATCCATGACTATATAAATTCTATGCAAATGTAAACAATCATGACTATTAGGTTGTCTTCCATGTCTAACTTCAACACTTGATCATTATATAATATTTAGTGAGGGCTACCAATCATAGATGATGTCCAAGATAGTGTATTTATGAGTGAGTCCTCTCTTCTCTATCATAGTCTTGCATAGATTATCACAATGACTAGTGCTACATTTGTTCATTCTCAACAACTTTTCATCACGCATACCCCCTTTTTTCTTTTTATGTGAAGCCCTTACTCCTTATGAGATAAACACATGATCTTTCTATTTTTCTTATATCCATGCTATGATGAAGAATGCAATGTGAATAAGGCACACCAGCTGAACTAACTTTATTATATAACTCACATACTCGGTTACAAGGATAAACAACACTCAAAGCCTCACTAAGCAAAAGCAAATCTGAAACTTATTTCTCTAAACCACGAAACAGCTAAGGATCAAACTAAGATAAAAGGTGATGATAATACGATACCCGGGCACCTCCCCCAAGCTTGGAACAAGCTAAGGGTGGTGCCCATACCCATGTACTCAAGTGTTCTTCGGTGATGGTGATGGTGTTGGAATAATGGTATTCCTCTTCTACAGCTGACGCCTGAGAATGAAGTTTTCCTCTCTTAAATCATCATTTTCTTGCTTGAGCTTCAGGACCCTTTTGCACAATGTTGCTTTACTTTCTTGTAGAAAATAAGATGGGATAAATTGGGTCTTAGATTAGTTTACTGTGTTGGGAAGGCTTGACTTCTTGAATTCCACATGCATACCTCCAGGTTGAGGTAGTGGATCTTCATCTTCATCTGAATTGCCATCTTGGTCTGCCTCCTTTAGTTCCTCTAGATCGTTGCCTTCGTCATCATCCTGTTGGAAATATGCCCTAGAGGCAATAATAAATTGGTTATTATCATATTTCCTTGTTCATGATAAATCGTTTATTATCCATGCTATAATTGTATTGATTGGAAACTCAAATACATGTGTGGGTACATAGACAACACTGTGTCCCTAGTAAGCCTCTAGTTGACTAGCTCGTTGATCAATAGATGGTGAAGGTTTCCTAGCCATGGACATGAGATGTCAATTGATAACGGGATCACATCATTAGGAGAATGATGTGATGGACAAGACCCAAACGATAAACATAGCATTTGATCGTGTCAGTTTATTGCTATTGTTTTCTGCATGTCAAGTATCTGTTCCTATGACCATGAGATCATGCAACTCCATGACACCGGAGGAATACCTTGTGTGTATCAAACGTCGCAACGTAACTGGGTGACTATAAAGGTGCTCTACAGGTATCTCCGAGGGTGTCTGTTGGGTTGGCATGGATCAAGACTGGGATTTGTTACTCCGTGTGACGGAGAGGTATCTCAGGGCCCACTCGGTAATACAACATCACAACGAGCCTTGCAAGCAAAGTGCCTAAAGAGTTAGCCACAGGATCTTGTATTACGGAACGAGTAAAGAGACTTGCTGGTAACGAGATTGAACTAGCTATAGAGATACCGACGATCGAATCTCGGGCAAGTAACATACCGAAGAACAAAGGGAATAGCATACGGGATTAACTGAATCCTTGACATAGAGGTTCAACAGATAAATATCTTCGTAGAATATGTGGGAACCAATATGGGCATCCAGGTCCCGCTATTGGTTATTGGCCGTAGAGGTGTCTCGGTCATGTCTACATAGTTCTCGAACCCGCAGGGTCTTGACACTTAACGTTTGGTGACGATTAGTATAGTTGAGTTATTGTTGGTGACCGAAGATTGTTCGGAGTCCCGGATGTGATCCCGGACAGGACGAGGATCTCAGGAAGAGTCCGGAGGTAAAGATCGATATATGTGATAATAGTGTGTTGATCTCCGGAAGGGTTCCGGAATCCACCGGAAGGAGTTCCGGATGTTTGCCGAAGTGTTCGGGTGTAGCAACACTTTATATGAGCCAAAGGTGAAAAACCCACGAGGTATTGGAAGTGCAAAAGGAAGTTTTGCTGCTGCCTTAAGAAGTAAGGCAGTACTACCGCATAAGGGCGGTACTACCGCTTGTGAGAAGCGGTACTACCGCTCCAGCGGTACTACCGCTTGTGTGAAGCGGTACTATCGCTCAAGCGGTACTACCGCTCGTGAGCGGTACTACCGCTTGGACACGGTAATGCTGGAATTCGAGTAGGACTCTTTCCTTACGGGCAAAACCGATCTTGTGCGTGGAAAACCGACCTTGTGGAGGTTTTTCTTCCAAGTTTAGACCCCTGGACTCAACATATAAATAGAGGGGCAGGGCTAGCACACAATACACATCTAGATTTCCCAAGCCGTGTGCCGGCAACCTTAGCCCTCTATTTCCTCTCGTCTAATCTCCGTGGTGCTTGGCGAAGCCCTGCTGAGATTGTTCCTCACCACCATCACCACGCCGTCGTGCTGCTGGAACTCATCCACCACTTCACCATCGCTCGCTGGATCGAGGAGGTGAAGGCGTCATCAAGCCGTACGTGTGTTGAACGCGGAGGTGCCGTCCGTTCGGCACTGGATCGTGATTGGATCGAGGTACGACTTGCGATTTGGATCGCGAAGACGTTCGACTACATCAACCGCGTTACTTAAACGCTTCCGCTTAGCGATCTACAAGGGTATGTAGATTCACTCTCCCTCTCGTGGATGCTCATCACCATGGATAGATCTTGCGTGTGCGTAGGAAATTTTTTGTTTCCCATGCGACGTTCCCCAACACATCCGTGGACCATAGGTAAGGATAGATCTCCCCGAAGATCTTTGGGTTAGCAGTATAATTAGAAACATAGCTCTCCCCCTCTGAGTCTTGAGATGACATATTTTCAGACCTGTCAGAAAAACAGCCCAAAACAAGAATAGAGAAGAAACTTGCGATGAGGTGGTCAAAATGTTGGGGAGTATATAATGATTTTTTCTAGGTCAGAATACGTGTTCGGGAAGAAATCGGAGTCCTGGAGGCACACGAGGGTCGTGCCCTGTTGGCTCGTGCCTCCCCCGTGGGTTCCCCGACTACTTTTTATTTTTGGAATTTTTCTAAAATACCAAAACCAACAGAAAAAAAATTGTGGAATTTTTGGAGTCGGTTTACTTACCGTATCACGTACCTCTCCCTTTTTTAGGTTCTAGAGTGTTCCGGAAGGCCTCTTTTATGTGTTGTTCCAGTGTTAAAACTTGGATAATGTTTATTTCTACATTAATGGGTGCACCTGATATATAATGCTTGATTCTTTGCCCATTCACCACTCTTGGGTTTTTGCCTTCGAAGTTGTTAATTTTTATAGCACCGAAGCAACAAACCTCCTCCACAAAGTATGGGCCTTCCCATTTAGAGAGGAGTTTTCCTGCAAAAAATCTCGAACGAGAGTTGTACAAAAGCACTAGGTCTCCTACTTTGAATTCTCGCTTTTGGATTCTCTTATCATGCCATCTTTTAACTTTTTCTGTAAACAACTTAGCATTTTCATAGGCTTGAGTCCTCATTCATCTAGTGAGCTAATTGTTGGGAAATGTCGCATGGGAATCAAAAAATTTCCTATGCACACGCAAGATCTATCCATGGTGATGAGCATCTACGAGAGGGAGAGTGAATCTACATACCCTTGTAGATCGCTAAGCGGAAGCGTTTAAGTAACGCGGTTGATGTAGTCGAACGTCTTCGCGATCCGAATCGCAAGTCGTCCCTCGATCCAATCACGATCCAGTGCCGAACGGACGGCACCTCCGCGTTCAACACACGTACGGCTTGATGACGCCTTCACCTCCTCGATCCAGCGAGCGATGATGAAGTAGTCGATGAGTTCCAGCAGCACGACGGCGTGGTGATGGTGGTGAGGAACAATCTCAGCAGGGCTTCGCCAAGCACTGCGGAGATTTAGACGAGAGGAAATAGAGGGCTAGGGTTGCCGACACACGGCTTGGGCAATCCTGATGTGTCCCGTGTGCTAGCCCTGCTCCTCTATTTATATGCTGAGCCCAGGGGTCTAAACTTAGAAGAAAAGCCTCCACAAGGTCGGTTTTGCCCGCACAAGATCGGTATTGTCCGGAAGGAAAGAGTCCAACTCGAATCCCAACAATATCGCCTCCAAGCGGTAGTACCGCTTACGAGCGGTAGTACCGCTTGAGCGGTAGTACCACTCATCACAAGCGGTAGTACCGCTTGAGCGGTAGTACCGCTTCATACAAGCGGTAGTACCGCCCTTACGCGGTAGTACTGCCTTACCTCTTAAGGCAGCAGCAAAACTTCCTTTTGCTCTTCCAATACCTCGTGGGCTTTACCCGTTTGGCCCATATAAAGTGTTACTGCACCCGAACACTTCGGTAAACATCCGGAACTCCTTCCGGTGGATTCCGGAACCATTTCGGAGATCAAAACACTATTATCACATATATTAATCTTTACCTCCGGACTCTTCCGGAGATCCTCATCCTGTCCGGGATCACATCCGGGGCTCCGAACAATCTTCGGTCCCCAACAATAACTCAACTATACTAATCGTCACCAAACGTTAAGTGTGTAGACCCTGCGGGTTCGAGAACAATGTAGACATGACCGAGACACCTCTACGGCCAATAACCAATAGCGGGACCTGGATGCCCATATTGGTTCCCACATATTCTACGAAGATCTATATCGTTTGAACCTCTATGCCAAGGATTCATTTAATCCCGTATGCTGTTCCCTTTGTTCTTCGGTATGTTACTTGCCCGAGATTCGATCGTCGGTATCTCTATACCTAGTTCAATCTCGCTACCGGCAAGTCTCTTTACTCGTTCCGTAATACAAGATCCTGTGGCTAACTCTTTAGGCACTTTGCTTGCAAGGCTTATTGCGATGTTGTATTACCGAGTGGGCCCTGAGATACCTCTCCGTCATACGGAGTAACAAATCCCAGTCTTGATCCATGCCAACCCAACAGACACCCTCGGAGATACCTGTAGAGCACCTTTATAGTCACCCAGTTACGTTGCGACGTTTGATACACACAAGGTATTCCTCCGGTGTCAGGGAGTTGCATGATCTCATGGTCATGGGAACAGATACTTGACATGCAGAAAACAATAGCAATAAACTGACACGATCAAATGCTATGTTTACAGTTTGGGTCTTGTCCATCACATCATTCTCCTAATGATGTGATCCCGTTATCAATTGACATCTCATGTCCACGGCTAGGAAACCTTTTACCATCTCTTGATCAACGAGCTAGTCAACTAGAGGCTTACTAGGGACATAGTGTTGTCTATGTACCCACACATGTATTTGAGTTTCCAATCAATACAATTATAGCATGGATAATAAACGATTATCACGAACAAGGAAATATAATAATAACCAATTTATTATTGCCTCTAGGGCATATTTCCAACAGTCTCCCACTTGCACTAGAGTCAATAATCTAGTTCACATCACTATGTGATTTACATTGTAATGAATCGAACACCCATGCAGTTCTGGTGTTGTTCATGTTTAGCCCTTGGAAGAGGTTTAGTCATCGGATCTGCAACATTCAGATCCGTGTGTACTTTGCAAATATTTATGTCATCCTCCTTGATGTAATCGCGGATGGAATTGAAACGTCGCTTTATGTGTCTGGTCCTCTTGTGAAATATTGGTTCCTTGGCCAGAGCAATGGCACCAGTATTATCACAAAACAGAGTCATTGGGTTAAGCGCACTAGGCACTACTCCAAGATCTGTCATGAACTCCTTCATCCAGACACCTTCCTTCGCCGCCTCCGAGGCAGCGATGTACTCCGCTTCACATGTAGAATCAGCTACCACGCTTTGCTTGGAACTACACCAGCTTACCGCACCCCCGTTGAGAATAAATACGTATCCGGTCTGTGACTTAGAGTCATCCGGATCAGTGTCAAAGCTTGCATCGACGTAACCCTTTACGACGAGCTCTTGATCACCTCCATAAACGAGAAACATGTCCTTAGTCCTTTTCAGGTACTTCAGGATATTCTTGACCGTTGTCCAGTGTTCCACTCCTGGATCACTTTGAAACCTTCCGGCCATACTTATGGCAAGGCTGACATTGGGTCTTGTGCACAGCATTGCATACATGATAGAGCCTATGGCTGAGGCATAGGGGATGACACTCATCTTTTCTCTATCTTCTGCAGTCACTGGGCATTGAGTCTTACTCAACTTCACACCTTGCAATACAGGCAAGAACCCCTTCTTGCACTGTTCCATTTTGAACTTCTTCAAAATCTTATCAAGGTATGTGCTCTGTGAAAGTCCTATTAAGCGTCTTGATCTATCTCTATAGATCTTGATGCCTAATATGAAAGCAGCTTCTCCTAGGTCCTTCATTGAAAAACTCTTGTTCAAATATTCGTTTACGCTTTCCAACATTTCTATTTTGTTTCCAATCAGCAATATGTCATCCACATATAATATTAGAAACGCTATAGAGCTCCCACTCACTTTCTTGTAAATACAAGCTTCTCCGTAAACTTGTATAAACTCGAACGCTTTGATCGCCTCATCAAAGTGAAGATTCCAACTCCGAGATGCTTGCACCAGTCCATAAATGGATCGCTGGAGTTTGCAAACTTTGTCAGCATTCTCTGGATCGACAAAACCTTCTGGTTGCATCATATACAACTCTTCCTTAAGGAAACCGTTAAGGAACGCTGTTTTGACATCCATCTGCCAAATTTCATAATCGAAAAAGGCAGCTATTGCTAACATGATTCTGACGGACTTAAGCATCGCTACGGGTGAGAAAGTCTCATTGTAGTCAACTCCTTGAACTTGTGAAAAACCCTTTGCCACAAGTCGAGCTTTATAGATGGTGATATTACCGTCCGCGTCCGTCTTCCTTTTAAAGATCCATTTGTTCTGAATGGCCTTACGCCCTTCAGGTAATACTTCCAAAGTCCACACTTTGTTTTCATACATGGATCCCATCTCGGATTTCATGGCTTCTAACCATTTCTCGGAATCCGGGCCCATTACCGCTTCTCCATAGCTCGTAGGTTCATCGTTGTCCAACAACATGACCTCTAAGACAGGGTTGCCGTACCACTCAGGAGCAGTACGCGTCCTTGTCGACCTACGAGGTTTGATAGCAACTTGATCCGAAGCTTTATGATCATCATCAACTTCCTCTTCAGCTGATGTAGGTTCTACAGAAACATCTTTCTGCGCTGCGCTACTCTCAGGTTGAAGTAAAGGTTCAACAAGCTCATCAAGTTCTATCTTCCTCCCACTCAATTCTTTCGAGAGAAACTCTTTCTCAAGAAATGTTCCGTTTTTAGCGACAAACACTTTGCCCTCGGATCTGAGGTAGAAGGTATACCCAACTGTCTCTTTTGGGTATCCTATGAAGACGCATTTCTCCGCTTTGGGTTCCAGCTTTTCAGGCTGAAGCTTTTTGACATAAGCATCACATCCCCAAACTTTAAGAAATGACAGCTTCGGTTTCTTGCCAAACCAAAGTTCATATGGCGTCGTCTCAACGGATTTCGATGGTGCCCTATTTAAAGTGAATGCAGCTGTCTCTAATGCATAACCCCAAAACGATAGTGGAAAATCAGCAAGAGACATCATAGATCGCACCATATCTAATAAGGTTCGATTACGACGATCGGACACACCATTACGCTGTGGTGTTCCAGGCGGTGTCAGTTGTGAAACAATTCCACACTGTCTTAAATGACTGCCAAACTCATAACTCAGATATTCTCCTCCCCGATCAGATCGTAGGAATTTAATCTACTTGTTACGATGATTCTCAACTTCACTCTGAAATTGCTTAAACTTTTCAAATGTTTCAGACTTGTGTTTCATTAAGTAAATATACCCATATCTACTTAAGTCATCAGTGAAGGTGAGAAAGTAACGATAACCACCGCGCGCCTCAATGCTCATCGGACCGCACACATCAGTATGTATGATTTCCAACAAGTCACTTGCCCGTTCCATTGTTCCAGAGAACGGCGTTTTAGTCATCTTGCCCAAGAGGCATGGCTCACATGTGTCAAGTGATTCAAAATCAAGTGACTCCAAAAGTACATCAGTATGGAGCTTCTTCATGCGTTTTACGCCAATATGACCTAAACGGCAGTGCCACAAGAAAGTGGTATTATCATTATTAATTCTACATCTTTTGGCATCAATGTTATGAACATGTGTATCATTTCGATCGAGATTCAATAAGAATAAACCCCTCACATTGGGTGCATGACCATAAAAGATATTACTCATATAAATAGAACAACCATTATTCTCTGATTTAAATGAGTAACCGTCTCGCAATAAACAAGATCCAGATATAATGTTCATGCTTAACACAGGCACTAAATAACAATTATTTAGGTTCATCACTAATCCCGTTGGTAATCGAAGAGCGAGCGTGCCGACGGCGATTACATCAACCTTGGAACCATTTCCCACATGCATCGTCACTTCATCCTTCGCCAGCCTCCGTCTATTCCGCAGTTCCTGTTTAGAGATGCAAATGTGAGCAACTGCACCGGTATCGAATACCCAGGCACTACAACGAGAGTTGGTAAGGTACACATCAATAACAAGTATATCACATATACCTTGTTTGTTGTTGGCCGCCTTCTTGTTAGCCAAATACTTGGGGCAGATCCGTTTCCAGTGTCCAGATCCCTTGCAATGAAAACACACAGTTTCTGGTTTGGGTCCAGCCTTGGGTTTCTTCATGGGAGGAGCAACTGCTTTGCCACTCTTGTTGGAGTTACCCTTCTGACCCTTGTCATTTTTCTTGAAACTAGTGGTTTTATTGACCATCAACACTTGATGCTCCTTCTGAATTTCAGACTCAGCGACTTTCAGCATCGCAAACAGCTCGGCGACTGACTTGTTCATCCCGTGCATGTTATAGTTCAACACGAAGCTCTTGTAGCTAGGTGGCAATGATTGAAGAACTCTGTCAGTGATAGCCTCTGGCGGAAGGGGCATACCTAATTCAGCCAGACGGGTGGATAACCCAGACATTCTGAGTATGTGATCACTAACAGACCCGTTCTCCTCCATCTTGCAAGCATAGAACTTATCGGAGGTCTCATACCTCTCAATTCGGGCATTCTTCTGAAAGATAAACTTCAACTCCTGGAACATCTCGTATGCTCCATGATGTTCAAAACGTCTTTGAAGTCCCGGTTCTAAGCCATACAACATTGCACATTGAACTATTGAGTAATCATCAGAACGAGCCTGCCAGGCGTTCACAACGTCTAGAGACTCAACTGGAGCGGGTGGATCACCAAGCGGTGCATCAAGGACATAAGCCTTCTGGGAAGCCGTAAGGATAATCCTTAGATTACGGGCCCAGTCTGTAAAGTTACTTCCATCATCTTTCAACTTAGCTTTCTCTAGGAACGCATTAAAATTCAGGGGTGCTACTGAGCGAGCCATGATCTACAACATAAATATAGCAAAGACTATTTAGACCATTGTTCTAAATGAGTTTAGTTAATCATATTACTAAAAACTCCCACTCAAATTGACATCCCTCCGGTCATTCGAGTGTCACATGATCCAAATCCACCAACTCAAGTCCGATCATCACGTGAGTTGAGGTGGTTTCAATGGTGAACATCTTCATGTTGATCATATCTACTATATGACTCATGTTCGACCTTTCGGTCTCTTGTGTTCCGAGGCCATGTCTGTACATGCTAGGCTCGTCAAGTTTAACCCGAGTGTTTCTGCATGTGCAACACTGGCTTGCACCCGTTGTATGCGAACGTAGAGTCTATCACACCCAATCATCACGTGGTGTCTCGAAACGACGAACTTTCGCAACGGTGCACACTCGGGGAGAACACAATTTTATCTTGAAATTTTAGTGAGGGATCACCTTATAATGCTACCGTCGTCCTAAGCAAAATAAGATGCATAAAAGGATTAACATCACATGCAAATCATAAGTGACATGATATGGCCATGAACTTGTGCTTTTTGATCTCCATCTCCAAAGCACCGGCACGATCTCCATCGTCACTGGCATGACACCATGATCTCCATCATCTTTGATCTCCATCAACGTGTCGCCATGAGGTTGTCGCGCCGACTCTTGCTTCTACGACTATTGCTAACTCATAGCGATAAAGTAAAGCAAAACGGCGAAAATAATTAAAGACAACTCTATGGCTCCTGCCAGTTGCCGTACTCATCGACATGCAAGTCGTGATATTCTATACAATACGTGATCATCTCATACATCACATATATCTCATCATGTAATTGGCCATATCACATCACATCATACCGTGCAAAAACAAGTTAGACGTCCTCTAATTGTTGTTGCATGTTTTACGTGGCTGCTATGGGTATCTAGCAAGAACAATTCTTACCTACGCAAAAACCACAATGGTGATACAAAAATTGCTTTTCAACCTTCTCAAGGACCGCCTTTGTCAAATCCGATCCGACTAAAGTAGGAGAGACAGACACCCGCTAGCCATCTTTATGCAACGAAGTTACATGTAAGTAGATGGAACCGGTCTCTCGTAAGCGTACGAGTAATGTCGGTCCGGGCCGCTTCATCCCACAATACCGCCGAAACAAGAAAAGACCAAGGGAGGAAGCAATCTAAATATCAACGCCCACAAACTCCTTTGTGATTCTACTCGAGATCTCATCTACACATAGACCTAGCTCATGATTCCACTGTTGGGAAACGTCGCATGGGAAACAAAAATTTTCCTACGCACACGCAAGATCTATCCATGGTGATGAGCATCTATGAGAGGGAGAGTGAATCTACATACCCTTGTAGATCGCTAAGCGGAAGCGTTTAAGTAACGCGGTTGATGTAGTCAAACGTCTTCGCGATCCGAATCGCAAGTCGTCCCTCGATCCAATCACGATCCAGTGCCGAACGGACGGCACCTCCGCGTTCAACACACGTACGGCTTGATGACGCCTTCACCTCCTCGATCCAGCGAGCGATGATGAAGTAGTGGATGAGTTCTAGCAGCACGACGGCGTGGTGATGGTGGTGAGGAACAATCTCAGCAGGGCTTCGCCAAGCACTGCGGAGATTTAGACGAGTGGAAATAGAGGGCTAGGGTTGCCGACACACGGCTTGGGCAATCCTGATGTGTCCCGTGTGCTAGCCCTGCTCCTCTATTTATATGCTGAGCCCAGGGGTCTAAACTTGGAAGAAAAGCCTCCACAAGGTCGGTTTTGCCCGCACAAGATCGGTATTGTCCGCAAGGAAAGAGTCCAACTCGAATCCCAACAATATCGCCTCCAAGCGGTAGTACCGCTTACGAGCGGTAGTACCGCTTGAGCGGTAGTACCGCTCATCACAAGCGGTAGTACCGCTTGAGCGGTAGTACCGCTTCATACAAGCGGTAGTACCGCCCTTACGCGGTAGTACTACCTTACCTCTTAAGGCAGCAGCAAAACTTCCTTTTGCTCTTCCAATACCTCGTGGGCTTTACCCCTTTGGCCCATATAAAGTGTTACTGCACCCGAACACTTCGGTAAACATCCGGAACTCCTTCCGGTGGATTCCGGAACCTTTCCGGAGATCAAAACACTATTATCACATATATTAATCTTTACCTCCGGACTCTTCCGGAGATCCTCATCCTGTCCGGGATCACATCCGGGACTCCGAACAATCTTCGGTCACCAACAATAACTCAACTATACTAATCGTCACCAAATGTTAAGTGTGTAGACCCTGCGGGTTCGAGAACTATGTAGACATGACCGAGACACCTCTACGGCCAATAACCAATAGCGGGACCTGGATGCCCATATTGGTTCCCACATATTCTACGAAGATCTATATCGTTTGAACCTCTATGCCAAGGATTCATTTAATCCCGTATGCTGTTCCCTTTGTTCTTTGGTATGTTACTTGCCCGAGATTCGATCGTCGGTATCTCTATACCTAGGTCAATCTCGTTACCGGCAAGTCTCTTTACTCGTTCCGTAATACAAGATCCTGTGGCTAACTCTTTAGGCACTTTGCTTGCAAGGCTTATTGCGATGTTGTATTACCGAGTGGGCCCTGAGATACCTCTCCGTCATACGGAGTAACAAATCCCAGTCTTGATCCATGCCAACCCAACAGACACCCTCGGAGATACCTGTAGAGCACCTTTATAGTCACCCAGTTACGTTGCGATGTTTGATACACACAAGGTATTCCTCCGGTGTCAGGGAGTTGCATGATCTCATGGTCATAGGAACAGATACTTGACATGCAGAAAACAATAGCAATAAACTGACACGATCAAATGCTATGTTTACAGTTTGGGTCTTGTCCATCACATCATTCTCCTAATGATGTGATCCCGTTATCAATTGACATCTCATGTCCATGGCTAGGAAACCTTTTACCATCTCTTGATCAACGAGCTAGTCAACTAGAGGCTTACTAGGGACACAGTGTTGTCTATGTACCCACACATGTATTTGAGTTTCCAATCAATACAATTATAGCATGGATAATAAACGATTATCACGAACAAGGAAATATAATAATAACCAATTTATTATTGCCTCTAGGGCATATTTCCAACACTAATATCAAATAACCTTTTATCACCGGCAATTTTAAAATAATAGTTAAGTTCCTTAATTGCCAAATAAGCTTTGTGTTCTAGATCAAGAGGTAAATGACAAGATTTTTCATAGAACATCTTATATGGGGACATCCCCATGGGATTCTCATAAGGAGTTCTATAAGCCCATAGAGCATCATCTTGTTTTTTAGACGAATTCTTCCTGGATCTATTGACAGTCTTTTGCGGGATTAACTTTATTTCTCGATGACTCAACTCAACTTGACCACTAGACTGAGGATGATAAGGTGATGCAATTCTATGGTTAACATCGTATTTAGCTAGCAGTTTACGGAAAGCACCATGAATAAAATGTGAACCACCATCAGTCATTAAGTATCTAGGGACTCCAAGCCTCGGAAAGATAATGTGTTTAAGCATTTTAATATAAGTGTTATGATTAGCACTACTAGTAGGAATAGCTTCTACCAACTTAGTGACGTAGTGAGCAGCGACTAAAATATGAGTATATCCATTAGAGGAAGGAAAAGGTCACATAAAGTCAAAACCCCAAACATCAAATGGTTCAATAGCAAGTGAACAGTTCATAGGCATTTGCTATCGTTTACCAATGCTACTAACTCTTTGACATTCATTAGATGAAAGGACATACTTACGTGCATCTTTAAAAAGAGTAGGCCAATAGAAACCAGATTGTAATACCTTGTGTGCAGTTCGGTCACCAGCATGGTGCTCTCCATAGGCCTCAGAATGACATTTCCGTAGATTCTGCTCCTGTTCATGCTCAGGTACACAACGCCTAATAATACCGTCTACTCCTTCTTTATAGAGATGTGGGTCATCCCAGAAGTAATGTCGTAAATCATAGAAGACTTTTTTCTTTTGTTGATAAGTAAAACTAGGTGGGGTATATTTAGCAACGATGTAATTTGCATAATCAGCATACAAGGTAGTACTACATGAAGTGTTTATAGCAGCAAGTTGCTCATCAGGAAAATTATCATCAATGGGAAGTGGGTCATCAAGAACATTTTCCATTCTAGACTGGTTATCTGCTACAAGATTTCCAGCTCCCTTTCTATCAACGACATGCAAATCAAATTCTTGAAGTAAGAGCACCCACCTAATTAGTCTAGATTTGGCATCTTTTTTTCCATAAGGTATTTAATAGCAGCATGATCAGTATGAATAGTTACTTTTGAAACAACAATGTAAAGTCTAAATTTATCACATAAAAACAACTGCTAAAAATTCCTTTTCAGTGGTAGCATAATTTCTTTGAGCAGAGTCTAGGGTTTTACTAGCATAGTGTATAACATTCAATTTCTTGTCTACTCTTTGCCCTAGAACAGCGCCAACAGCATAATCACTAGCATCACACATGATTTCAAATGGTAAGTTCCAATCAGGTGGTTGAACAATAGGTGCAAAAATCAAAGCCTTTTTTAGTATCTCAAAAGCTTCTACACAGTCATCATAAAAAACAAAAGGAATATCTTTTCCAATAAGATTAGTTAACGGCTATAAATCTTTGAAAAATCTTTGATGAAATGCCTATAGAAACCAGCATGACCAATAAAACTTCATATACCTTTAATATCTTTTGGTAATGGCATTCTCTCAATTGCATCAACTTTAGCTTTGTCTACCTCAATACCTCGCTCAGAAATTTTATGCCCAAGAATTATCCCTTCATTCACCATAAAGTGACACTTCTCCCAATTCAAGACAAGATTAGTTTCTTCACATCTCTGCAAAACACGATCAAGGTTGCTCAAGCGGTCATCAAAAGGAGTTCCGTAAACGGAAAAATCATCCATGGATACCTCAACAATCTTTCACAAAAGTCAGAGAATATAGCAGTCACACATCTTTGAAAGGTAGCAGGTGCATTACATAAACCAAATGGCATACGCCTATAAGCATAAGTTCCAAAGGGACAGGAAAGGTGGTTTTCTCTTGATCTTCTTTTGACACGGGTATTTGAGAAAAACCAGAGTATCCATCAAAAAATAAAAAATGTGTGTGCTTAGATAATCTTTCTAGCATTGGATCAATAAAAGGCAAAGGATAGTGATCTTTCCTAGTACCTTTATTTAATTTCCTGAATTCAATCATCATCCTATAACCAGTTACAATTCTTTGTGGAATAAGCTCATTTTTATCGTTAGAGACACCAGGTATACCACCTTTCTTAGGGACACAATGAACATGACTTACCCATCTACTATTAGCAATAGGATAAATTATACCTACTTCTAGAAGTTTTAATATCTCGGTTCTTACCACCTCCTTCATCTTAGGATTAAGACGATGTTGGTGATCGACGACTGGTTTACCGTCCGGTTCCATATTAATATTGTGCTGACATAGAGTAGGGATTATACCCTTAAGATCATCAAGAGTATATCCGATAGCAACCCTGTGCTTCTTCAGAGTTTCAAGTAATCTTCTTTCTTCATGCTCTGAAAGGTTAGCACTGATAATAACATGATATATATTCTTTTCATCAAGATAAGAATATTTCAAAGTATCAGGTAACACTACTGGAATCTATGGATTTGCCATCTGCCAGCTCTTTGTCGTCTGCTGGCAGATGGCAAAGAGAGGCTTTGCCGTTAGCTCAACAGAAACGGACAACAAAGAACAGGCTGACGAGAAAGATACTATTTGCCATCTGCCTGGGCTTTGCCATCTGCCAGCTGACGGCAAAGAGCCGGAAGGCAGATGACAAAGAGCCCACCTCGGCCCCACTGGCCCGTGGGGGTGGTGGGCCATCTGCTGGCTCTTTGCCGTCTGCCTGGGGACTCTTTGCCGTTCGCCATCACACGGCAAAGCGGATGGCTAGTGTAACGGCATCAGCCCGACCCACACCCCATCCCCTCTCACTCTCTTTCTCTCTCTCTCTCTCGCCCCGATCCCCCCTCCCCCGCCGCCCCACTCACCTCGCCGCTGGCCACCCCCGCACTCGCTGCCGGCCGCCCCACCGCCGGCCGCCCTCGCACCCACCGTCGGCGGCCCCGTCGCCGGCCGCCTTCGCCCCTGCCACCGGCCGCCCCACCGTCGGCCGCCCCGCCCCTGCCACCGGCCACCCCGCCGCCAGACGCTCCCACCCCTGCCACCGGCCGCCCCGCCGCCAGAAGCCCCGCCGCTAGACGGGCCCGCCTCCGCCACCGGCTGCCGCCTGCCGCCCAGACTGCCCCGCCACCATCCGCCCCGCCGCCCCGGCCGCCGCCTGCCGCCCAGGCCGCCCTCGCCGCCCTGCCGCCGCCACCAGCTTCGGTGTGTACCGGCCGCCCCTTTTTTCTGTTAATTTGTTAGTTAGGTTAGTTTATTAGGTTAGTTAATTAGTTAGTTAGGTTAGTTTATTAGGTTAGTTAATTAGTTAGTTAGGTTAGTTATTAGGTTAGTTAGGTTAGTGTTAATTAGGCTAGTGTTAATCATTCCATCTGTTAGTGTTAATTAGGTTAGTGTTAGTTTAGGTTAGTGCAAAAAGAAGAAGAAGAAAAAGAGGAGGAGAAGAAGAAGAAAAGAAGAAGAGGAAGAAGAAGACGAGCAGAAGAAGACGAGAAGAAGAAGAGGAAAAAGGAAAAGAAGAAGAAAAAGAGGAGAAGAGGAGAAGAAGAAGAGGAAAAAGGAAAAGAAGAAGAATAAAAAGAAGAAGAAGAAGAAGAAGAGAAGAAGAAGTGAAGAAGAAGAAGAAAAGGAAGAAGAGGGAAAAAAGAGGAAGAGGAAGAAGAAGAAAACGAGACCCCGGCACGACGCCCCCCCCCCCCCAAGAACCCCGACACCCTAACATGACACCATAACACCAAGACACGACGCCCAGACACCCCGACATGACGCCCCGACACCCCGACACGATACCCCGACACCCCGACACGACGCCCCGACACCCCGACACCCCGACGACTCGACACCCCGACACGACGCCCCGACACCCCGACACGACACCCCGACACTCCAACACCCCGACACCCCGACACTCGACACCCCGACACCCCGACACGATGCCCCGACACCCCGACACCCCGACACGACACCCCGACACGATGCCCTGACACCCCGACACGACACCCCGACAGCCAGACACGATGCCCAGACACCCCGACACCCAGACACAACGCCCAGACACCCCGACACGATGCCCCGACACCCCGACACGACGCCCCGACACGACACCCTGACACCCAGACATGACACCTCGGCACGACACTCCGCGCAACTGTTAATACGCCGCCCCCAACGCCACTGACCCCCGACCCCCGACACCTCTTCGACCTTATGTTGACCGAAAAGGTGCTCTTCGTCCTTACAGAGGCCAACGGGGTCATAGTTTTGTAATTATGTGTTAGGTCATATATTTTCCGATTTTGTTATGGAAAACATCATATTTGTGTTGATCGGGTGGATTTCAATGTGCAGTTGTTTCATTGCTGCAAGGGTCTGCTTTTCGACGACCTACGCCGTGCGTTGGACGAGCTCCCCTGCTGTGTTCGTAGGTGAGCACAAATGACTTCTCCTCCCCCCTTAATTTGCTTTGTTTCGGTCTTCATGCCGATGAAACTTGCCAGCTATAGGTGTCTTCAATTCAATAGTATGTGTGACCAGTATGCGTCTTCCGTTCGAAAGGGCGGCATCTATAATATGCATGTCTTTGCATATTTATAACCTCCATCCTTTCGAATTGTCCAACGTTATCCATGGACAACCCGAGTATGTGTAGATTGGGTTTGTTTTCCCGTATGCTCTGCTCCGGATCCGATGCGGAATTTCGTCAGTGCCTCCCTGTTGTTCTCTGGGTACACATCCTCTCTGCTTATTGTCGAGACGTGTATCAGGAGAACAGCGGGGAGGTGGTGCCGAAATTCTACGTCGGATCCAGAGCAAAGCATGGGAAACGAACCCAATCTACACATAGTCGGGTGGGATTAGGACCTATCTTTACCTATTAGAGTGTAGGTTGCAAGGACGTAATAAAACTGACAAACTTGATTAACTAATGAATATATATGCAGAATTATATATATATATATATATTTCTTGTGTGTCTAGTAGCTATGCAAGATGAGTGATCATGCGTGGATGTACACCGGTCACACTAGTCAGGAAGACATGACCAAAGAATGGTTAACAAATACCAAGGGGTTTGTGAGAGCCGCATTTGCAAATGGCCAGGAAAAAGCATGGTGCCCCTGTCCCCGGTGCTACAACTTTAAAAAGAAGACAGAGGGTGAAATGGGTAAACACCTGCAGAAGTGGGGTTTTACGCCTAATTATACAGTGTGGACTTTTCATGGTGAGTCTGCCCAACGTGCCAGAGCTAAGGTGGTTCGTCCTCGCACCGACGAGCATGGTACCGAGATCGAAGACATGGTGCAAGACTTTGATGATGCTCGGGATTCGGACGATGAGATGGAGGAATCTGCAAAGGAATTCTATGAAATGTTGGAATCTTCAAAACGTCCTCTCCACAAGCACACTGAGCTTTGTCAGCTGGATGCCATCACGCAAGTAATGGCTCTGAAGGCTCAATTCAACCTTGGAAGAGAATGCTACGATGCGATGATGAGAATGTTTGGACGCTTTCTACCCAAAGGCCATGTACTATCTGCAAACCTGTACCAGTTGGACAAAATCCTCAATGTACATAAGATGCCCTATGAGAAGATAAATGCCTATGAGAATGGATGTGCCTTATTTAGGCTTGAGTATGCGGACTTGAACTATTGTCCCATTTGCAAGTCTTCCAGGTATGTTGTGGTAGACAACGGTATTGGTGAGAAGATTTAGACCAAAATCCCCATTAATGTTCTTCGCTATATGCCAATCGTACCAAGACTTCAACGTCTTTTCAAGGTTGAAGAGATGGCCAGACAGATGACATGGCAAAAGAATCGAACTAGATGCAGATGGGAATCAGATGTTGGTACACACTTCAGACTCTTTTGCCTGGAAGCACTTCGATGCATTACATTAGGATAAAGTGGCAGATCCAAGGCATCCTCAAGTCGCCATAAGCACTTATGGGTTCAATGTGTTTGGTATGACGGCAACCCAATACAGTTGTTGGCCTGTATTTGTCATTCCATTCAATCTCCCCTCGGAGAGATTAGGAAAAGAAAGAACATTTTCCTGAGGTTGATAATTCCAGGGCCCAACTATCCGGGGAAGAATATGAATGTGTACATGCAGCCGCTTAAGGATGAATTGCAAGAAGCTTGGGATAATGGGATCAAGACATACGATGCCACTACAAAACAAAACTTCATGATGCATGTGTGGTACATGTACTCGATGCATGACTTGCCGGCGTATGCGCTATTCGTTGGCTGGAGTGTGCATGGAAGGTTCCCGTGCCCCACATGCAAGGCAGCTCTTCAGTTTCGTTGGCTGCAGGTTGGTCGCAAGTTTTTTTGCTTCGACTTGCATAGACAGTTCCTGGATCCTCACCATAAGTTCAGAAAAGACAAGAAGAATTTCATCAAAGGCAGAGTTGTCAAAAACTCTACACCACCTGCGTTGACGGGCCAACAGACCCTGGATCAGTTAAACGCCCTCGAGCCTAATCCAGAACGTCCAGGCTATTTCAAAGGGTATAATTCGCAACACGCCTGGACTCACAAGACATTCTTATGGGATCTGCCTTACTTCAAAGACCTCCTTTGCCCACACAACATCGACGTCATGCACACTGAAAAGAATATCACCGAGGCCCTTTTTGGTACATTGTTCGGCATAGAGGGGAAGTCAAAGGATAATCCTAAGGCTAGAGTCGATCAGGAGGCTCTATGTGATAGACCGTTACAAAACATGCGACAACCGAAAGGAAAGCAGAACTGGAAAAAGCCAAAGGCATGGTTCAATCTTGGAAGGCCATCTATGAGGGAAATGATCTTGTGGGTGAAAATACAGTTGATGTTCCCCGATGGGTATGCAGCAAATCTAAAGAGGGGAGCGAGTCTTGACAAACTGAAAATATTTGGTCTCAAGAGTCATGATTGGCACATATGGCTTGGGCGGGTAATGCCGGTGATGTTGCGTGGCTTTATCCCTGAGGATGAATGGCTAGTACTGGCAGAGCTGAGATATTTCTTCCGTTCTCTTTGTGTAAAAGAATTATATCCTGTCGTGCTATCTGAAATGGAAGAGTTGGTGCCGGAGTTGATATGCAAGTTAGAGAAGATCTTTCCACCGGGCTTCTTTAATCCAATGCAGCATTTGATTTTGCATCTCCCGACCGAGGCAAGATTGGGGGGCCCGTGCAAAATCGTTGGTGCTACGCAACTGAGAGGATGCATAAGACGCTTCGAGCAAAATGTAAAAATAAACGTCGAATTGAAGCATCGATGGCCGAGGCATTCATTACTGAGGAGGCGGAAAACTTCGTGACAGCACACTACGAAGCCAAAAATTGTCATTTGCATAATCCGAAGCCTCGGTACAATGATGGCGACCCTAAAAAAGGTCGATCCAACCTCAACCTATTCAAAGGGAAGCTCGCACCAGCCGGTGCTTCGAAAGGAATAGCGTTGGATGTCGAACAATGGCGGACCAGTTCGTTGTATATCTTCAACAACCTAACAGAAGTGCGGCCGTACATCGAGTAAGTTCTCGGTACATTGTTTTGCAACTTCTAATTCCTTTGAACTGCTCTTATTTGTGGATATTTGATACAGTCGATACATCGCCAAATTCTCGGATGGAGCGGTGATCCAAAAGGATTCCATCGAAGAGTATGAGCTTCTGGCAAAGCATGGAGGCGGCTATCCCGGTTTCATCTCTTGGTTCAAACAAACGGTAATTTCCATTAGACCATTTCATTTCTTCATCCAATTTGTGGCTAATGCAACAATCCCTTCGTATTAAACTTGTAGGCTAATTCAGAGTCTATGGACGCCGAATTAAGACAAGTCGCTAATGGTTTTGACTATAAGGTCCGTTCATTTGACAAATACGACATCAACGGGTATCGCTTTTGTACCTTTGGCAAAGAGCTATCTATGGCCGACAGAAAGTCTACAAATTGTTGTGTCTCTGCTATTGGCGAAGGAGGTACCAAATATTATGGAAGAGTTGAAGCAATTTATGAACTTCTATTCTATGGTGAAACCCCACCGAACGTCGTAGTCTTCAAATGCTATTGGTTCCAGCCGAAGGAGACTAGAAGGACTCATGAACATATAGGGCTAGTCGAAATCAAACAAAGCACCCATTTAGATGTTCCCAATGTCTATATTACGGCTCAATAGGCGACCCAAGTTTTCTATCTACCGTGGGCGTGCCAAACCGATCCAAATCTGAATGGTTGGGATGTCGTTTATGAAGTGCCGCCACATTTTAGACCACCTCCCCTCAATGAAGAGGATTATGAACCTCACATTAACCTAGACACATATGAAGGAGAATTCTTCCAAGAAACACGTCTTTCCAAAAAACACTACTAGGAAAAGGGCTATAGATGATATGGCTACTAATGGCGCACCAGACATGTGGTGCGCCACTACTATATAGTAATGGCGCACCATGAGTTGGTGCGCCATTAGTGTGGTAGACACTAATGGCGCACCAGACCCACGGTGCGCCATTAGTAACAAATGTTTTTTTTTTCATTTTTCCAAAAATACTAATGGCGCACCAGGGAAGAGTGCGCCATTACTAGTTTAACTAGTAATGGCGCACCTCCAACACAGTGCGCCACTACTAATTTTTTTTTTTTTTTTTTTTTTGCAAAACTACTAATGGCGCACCTCAAGCTGGTGCGCCATTAGTAACCAGGGTTACTAATGGCGCATATATGGGTGGTGCGCCATTAGTAACCTGGGACCAGCAAGATATTTTGGACAGCCACACCTACACACTCACTTTCCCCACTTCATTCTCTCCACCTCCTCCTCCAAGATTGTGTCGGCTGCCTCCTCCTCCTCACCTCATTTGCACCATAGATTCATCAAAATTAGGTGGTTAAATTACCTTTTTTTGATAGGTAAGTAAGGGGAAAGCTATCTTTATGTTGTAGATCTACTTTTTTTCTCTCCCTCGCTCCAACAACGTGCACATGCACTTTTTATGGCCTTGCTAGATCTATGTATGTTTGTGGTGTTGCATATGTTTGTGGTGTTGCATATATGTTTGTGTTTGCAGGTACCGGTATTTGAAATGCGATAGTTGCCAATATTTTGCTGGAATGTTGATTCATTTCCGTTTCGGCGAGAATTTTGGCACTATGCATTCTTTTTGGTCCTATTTTTAGGGAAAGTCATGCCAAATTTTTTCTTGGTTCTAAAATATCGTTTTGCTCTACCCCGCAGGCGACCATGGTCCGCACGATGACCGAAGGCATCGTGAATAGGTTTTTGAGCTCCGCGAAGGCCGAGATGCTTCAAAAGAACGAGACGGAGATAAGATGTCCGTGTCGAAGATGCAAGCTGAAGAGCCTTATTGCGGACCCGGATTCCGGGCAGGTGCGGGACCACCTGCTCTTGCGTGGTTTCATGGATGGCTATCGGTGGCAAGGTGATGAAGATGACTATGAAGTCGTCCATGGGGGCCGGGCAAGAAATGAGGAAGGGCAGCAAGACAACCACCGCGGCGAGGGCGGTCGAGAAGACGAAGAATCTCCAGGACATGATCACGACGGTGATGCTGTACACAGTCATCATGTAGAAGATGCCGGACATGATGATGAGGAAGATCAAGACGAAGGGCATGATCATGAAGATGAAGATGCCGGAGCAGACGACGATGGAGGCTGGGTGCAGGACCCTCATATTCAAGAGCTGCTTCTCAAGCAGACGGATAACGCAAGAGCTGCCGCCCGAGAGAAAGCCAAGCTGGATCAACTGGAGATAGACGCGGTTACTCCATTGTATGAAGGATGCAGGCCCGAGGATACCCGCCTGAAAGTAACGCTCATGGCTCTGGAGATGAAGGTAAAACACAAAATGACCGACGCATGCTTCGACGAGAACATGTCATTCTGGCACGAACGTCTTCCCAAGGGGAACAAGTGCCCGACCAGTTTCGAGGAGGCGAAGAAAATCGTGTGTCCTCTGGATTTACCGCACGTGAAATACCATGTGTGCATGAACAATTGCATCATTTATCGGGATGGGCACGCGAAGTCTACCATATGTCCAGTGTGCGGCGTCACTCGATACAAGAAGAGGAAGAAAGCTCCTCGAAAAGTGGTGTGGTACTTTGCGATCACTCCTCGTCTGCAGCGGTATTTCGCGGACCCTAAGGCAGCAAAGCTCCTGCGTTGGCACGCGGATAGGGAGGAGAAGAAGCGAGAAGATGACGGAAATGATCCGGAGATAAATAAAAAAGACAAGATGCTGAGTCACCCTAAGGATGCGAGCCAGTGGCAAGCGTTGAACTTCGAACACCCAGAATTTGGGGACGATCCAAGGAACATCGTGCTGGGCGCGAGCACCGATGGAGTCAATCCGTTTGGCAGCCAGAGAAGCACACATAGCACCTGGCCTGTGTTTGTGTGGATGTACAACCTTCCCCCCTGGTTGTGCATGAAGAGGAAGTACATTCACATGAGTATGCTAATTGAAGGGCCGAAACAACCAGGGAACGACATCAATCTGTATCTGGGGTTGCTGAAAGAGGAGCTAGACACGCTGTGGAAAACGCCAGCCAATACGTGGGACGCCGCAGAGAAAGAATATTTCCCTATGAGAGCCGTACTGCTCACGACGGTGCACGACTATCTCGGTTACGGATATGTCGCGGGGCAGGTGGTCCACGGATTTTCTGGATGCGTCAGGTGCATGGATGACACAACGTATCGCCAGCTAGATAGAGATCCCGGGTCTTCGAAAACCGTGTTCATGGGACATCGAAGGTGGCTTCGCGACGATGACTCATGGAGAAAACGCAAGGATCTGTTCGATGGTGAAACCGAACCCCGAAGACGCCCGCGTACGAGGAGCGGCGAGGAAATAGACGAGCTGTTGAAAAATTGGAAAGAGTGCCCACCGCCGGGAAAGGCGCCAGAGCCGGGAAAGGTGCCACCGTCGGGAAAGAAGCGAAAGGCGCCAGAGTCGCTGCTGAAGGTATGGAAAACGAGGTCTGTTTTCTGGGACTTGCCGTACTGGAAGATCCTCCGTGTGCCTCACAGCCTTGATGTCATGCATATCACGAAGAACGTGTGCGAGAGTCTGCTTGGTACCCTGCTCAACATGCCAGAGAGGACCAAAGATGGGCCGAAAGCAAGGGCAGACTTGAAATCAATGGGCATCAGGGAGGAGCTTCACGCTAATGATGATGATGATGATGATGATGATGATGATGAGGCGATGGACACGGAAAGTCGTCGCAAAGGCAAAAAGGCCAAGAAGATCGGAAATGACTTCCCTCCCGCGTGCTTCACTCTAAGTCAGGAGGAGATCGAGCAGTTTTTCACCTGCCTCGTAGGAGTAAAACTTCCTTACGGTTATGCGGGGAAGATAAGCAGATACCTAGACTCAGCGAAGCAGAAGTTCAGCGGGATGAAGTCTCACGACTGTCACGTGCTGATGACGCAGATACTTCCAGTTGCAATCCGTGGGATCATGGACGCGCACGTCCGTGAAACGCTATTTGGCCTATGCAACTTTTTCGACGTCATCTCTCGAAAGTCGGTTGGCGTGAGGCAACTCAGAAGGCTACAGGAAGAGATCGTGGTGATACTATGCGAGCTTGAGATGTACTTCCCGCCCGCATTCTTCGACGTTATGGTGCATCTGCTGGTCCATATCGTGGAGGATATCATCCAACTCGGGCCGACGTTCCTGCACAGCATGATGCCGTTCGAAAGGATGAATGGTGTCATCAAAGGATACGTTCGCAACATGTCACGTCCAGAGGGAAGCATAGCCAGGGGCTTTCTGACCGAAGAGTGCATCTCCTACTGCACGAATTATCTAGGCATCGAGAACCCCGTTGGTCTGCCCGTCAACAGGCACCTCGGCAGGCTCGCTGGATGGGGTCACCGCGAGGGTCGCCACGAAATGCATGTCGACTTCGAGGGTCGACTCGCCGACTTTGAAAGAGCAAACCTAGTCGCGCTACAACACATAGACGTGGTCGATCCTTGGGTGGTAGAGCACAAAACCTTTATTGAGAAGACGTACAATGACCGAGGCCAACAGAGGACGGACGGAGATATAATCAAAGAGCACAACTCATGTTTCACGCGTTGGTTCAAGGAGAAGCTTCTGTCGTACCCTTTACATGAGGATTCTTCCGTGGAAGAACAACTCATATTCGCCTTGTCACAGGGCGCCGAGCACAACCTGATGACCTATGAGGCGTATGATATCAACGGCTACACATTCTACACCGAGGACAAGGACATGAAGAGCGATGGTTATCAGAACTCCGGGGTAACGATGGAATCCTACACCGGTAACGACAAGGACAGATACTACGGAAGGATCGAGGAGATCTGGGAGCTGAGCTACGCTGGAGAGAAGGTCCCGATGTTCCGTGTCAGATGGGCCAAGAGCGTCCTAAAAGAAGACCGGTATTTCACCACCATGGTTATACCCGAAGCCAAATCCAAGACCGCGGGCGCAAACGTCACCGCGAAAAATGAGCCATGGGTACTGGCTTCCCAAGTGGACCAATGCTTCTTCATTACCGACCCGTCAAAGCCCAGTCGTGTTGTCGTGAGGAGAGGCAAAAGGAAGATCATCGGAATGGATGGAGTCGCCAATGAGCAAGACTTCGACAAGTACGGCGACCCGAAGATGGAACATGACGACGACGATGAAGTAGCAGCATACACCACAAGAAGAAGCAGGACCACCCTACCTAAAGGACGTCCGTTCCACAGAAGAACTCCATTTGCGAAAAAGAAGGGCAAGAAGATTGTGAACAGATAGCTAGCTAAGATCGATTGTATTTAAATTGTAGCCTTCATTTCTCGATTGTATTTCATGGGCACTTTTTGAACTATCATGAATATTTTTAAATTTCATGGGCACTTTTTGAATTCATGAAAAAATATTGAATATTCATGAGGACACTCGATCTCGATCCCCCTCCATCTCGATATTGAATATTGAATATTTATTACTGTTTCATATTCATATTCATCAAAAACATTTTTTTTTAAAAGATTGACAAAAACAGTAAAGAAAAAACACAGAAAAAGGTAAAAAATATTTAAAGACCGGACTAGTGCAACCAATAGACATATATACATCAAAAACATTTTTTTTAAAAGATTGAAAAAAATGGGGCCGCCAGGATTCGAACCCTGGCTGGCTGAGATATGCATCAAGGGTCCAACCACCAGGCCATGACAGTAGTTCTGTCCATAACACAGACGCGGACCTTTTAACGTATTACTACGGGTAGTAATGGCGCACTCCCACAGATGCGCCATTAGAAAGCATTCTAATGGCGCACCGCCAGGGGGTGCGCCATTAGAAATCTTCCCCCTATAGCAATAGTCCCCCTGCCTCGGTGCCTCGTCTCAGCCAGCGTCTAATCCCTCCCCTGCCTCGTCTCACCCGCGCCCGACCACCACCGCCCCCGTGCTCGCCGTCCCCGGCCGTGCTCGCTGCCCCCGCCGCACCCGACCACCACCGCCCCCAACAACCCCTCCCCTAGCCGAGCGCCTTCTCCCTCGCCGTCCCCCCTCTGCCCGCGCCCGCGCCCTCGACGTCCTCCCGCCCAAGCGCCCCCTCCCCCCGCGGCCCCGCCTGCGTCAACCTCGTGCTCGCCGTCCAACACCGCGCGGCCTGCCCAGGAGGACCGCCGCCGTCTTCCTCTTCGACTACGAGGACCCGGACGAGCTCGGACGCCCTCGAGCCATCCCTTCGACGCCCGCCGATTTCCTCCGCCTCGGCCACCATCGCCACCACTCGACGCCGAATTCGCGCCGCCTCGACTAGCTCCGGCTACCCCGAGTCGCCCTCGACCTCCCCGGTGAGCACCCGAGCCGCTTCCCCCTCTTCCCCCTCTTGATTTCCTTCTGATGTGTTCTAGGGTTGGGGGTTGGAGAATTTTGGACAAGGAAAGGGGGTTGGAGAATTAAGTAGCTAGGGTTGGGGGTTTGCAAGAGAAAAAATCATAGATCATGCAAGTTGAAGATCATGGAGAAGTAGCAATGCTTCTGTAGAGTCGATATTTGGATGGCTTCGGTCTCTGCTACCCGGTCGTGAATACATAGTATGTTTTTGGGTTAGCAGCACTCTGGAAATCTTGCAACGTAATTGTATTATGCCTGAAAAGAAACATCACACTTTGGTTGCAAATTTGTAGCGTTGTTCTTTACAGCAGCAAATTTGTAATGTTGTTATTCGTTGTGTGTACGTTCTTACAATGCTTCAGTTGCCCTGTCTGCAATCCCTTCTGGGTGCTCTGTCCATCGCTGAGTTCAGTTTAGAAGATCTGTGAGCTGTTGGATTTCGTTCTGCAGTTTCTCAGTGGTTGGGGTTTTCAGGGTTCGATGAGTTTGTTTACATGGTGTGATGCTCCCCCTTGCTGAAACAACTGGGATCGACGCTCACCGGCATTATGCCTACCTTGATTCATGGGCTGACGACGTGGATTGCGAGCGGCCAATAGGGGCCGCCCCCGATTCCCAGCTTCACGGCCAGCAACTCGCACAGCACGCAGGCGGCGCCATTGGTGTCTCCGGCGGAGCCGGTATTGGTGTCTCCGACGCCGGCACGGGCATTGGAGCTTAATGCACCCGGGTGTACGCCGGCCGGCACCTCGGCAGCAAGCGGCCCCTCCGTCAATTGCACGCCCGCCGTTGGCGGTGCCTCGACATTAGCCGAGCTCGACGCCATCATCACGGTAACTAATTAAGCCTCTCGGCCGAGGACTTCATCTCCTTGCCTTTGACTGGGCATCCCTAACGCCCTACATGTTTTCGCAGGGCGCCGCCGACGTTCCGTGCACTCTCCTGCACTTCGTGAACAACGAGCTGGTCGATGTCGCCAAGGGCAAAATCGTTCAACCGGGCAACCCCGTGTTCCACGGTAATCCAATGCCACCCACCGTGTATAGGGTTCAACTGGTTCGGGTGCTGCCAGGCTGCGACGAGTTGTTACCTCCGATTCGACCCGCCGGGGCCGACGAAGATGATGTGATGACCCTCAGCGCCTGCCTAACCTGGCCCCTTCTTTGGCCGAAGAGCCAGATTCGTTTGGGGGCGGGGGACACCACCCCAAAGACAACACCGCCAGTCGTGCCGGCGCCAAGCCATGGCAAGACCGCCGCAACGCTACCGGACATGCCGGACATGCATATGGCACAGGATCCGGGCATGCATATGGCACAGGATCCGGACGACGACGACGGTACATTTACCAAAGTCGATAAGTACTTCAACGAACATGGGTACGATGATGAATTCTTGGGGCCTCCTTCTCAAGAACCCAACCCTGCAAAAGACGATCGCGATCTAGCTGGTACCGCGGAGAAACCCAATTGCAACAGGCGTCGTCTGGCGTTCAGTTCTCAGGAGACGCCTCCAGCTGCCGCCTTCACCGAGCCTCAGATAGCCGAGGTGCGAAATATTATCAGCCCCAACACACTCAAGAAGGCGGTCTCTCAGCAGAACTCGATCCCATTACAGCAGAAGAAGAAGGGACGGAAAAGAAAGATTAAGGGTGCGAGCCAGCCGGCACCGAGTACGATCCGTGCTCAGGACGGGCCACCTTCACCTAAGGATATCTCGAGGAGGGTGCATGTGGCGGGTAGGCCGATGCTACCGACTAATCTGCTCAATGCTGCAACCTGTGCTATGCGGAGTCTGCATGACAGTGTTCTTTCTTTGGAGAAGCGGCGTCTCCGAGAGAATGATGTGGCATACCCGGTTTTCGTGGCCAAGGTGCCAGAGGGCAAGGGCTTTGTGGATAGCGCCATCGGGGGTATGATCGTCCTGCGGTTTGATGACATCTTCGCTATGTTTAACCTTCATCCGCTGCACTACACCTTCGTTCGGCTATTTTCGCTGAGTATGGAGATGCGGATCATTAGAGACAAGACCCCGGACATCGTGATAGTCGACCCCTTCTACATGCGTGCCAAGATCTTGGGCAGCGCTGGGGACCGGCAAGTCGCGAGTTCATACCTCGAAGGCGTCATTCTGGCGAACCCGAATAAGGATAACTTCCTCGTGACTTACTTTACCGAGTAAGTCATCCCCTCATCGCCCCGTAACATATGATTTCTTAGATTTCGATCGTTCTTTTTTTTTCTAACATTCCGTGTTTTGTGCAGTGACACACATTGCACACTCATCCTCTTAAGCCCGAAATATTCCATGGCCACGTATTTTGATTCGGACCGTCAGTCGAAGAAAGACTACACAAATATCAAGAAAGTTCTTGATGATGTTCTCCCCGGCTACGCCAGATCTGGAGGCACCTTCAACAGGCCAATTCGTAGGTACGACAAGCACGTGTTCGCCCACACTACGACGTTCCCCTGCGTCAAGCAGCCGCCTGGCGGTCAGAAGGATGCCTACTACGCCCTCCATCACATGCGGGCGATCGTGCGGGACCATGATCACCTTCTGCTACCAAATAATCTCAAAGATTGGGCCGCAAGCTTGTCGGCAATCCAGGACACGGACATCAGACAAGAATTCTTTCGCATCCAGTCGGAGTTTGCGGAAATCATCCATCAAGATGTCCTTCGTACCTCGGGGCAGTTCTACCTTAGATATCAACCGTCCAACAGTGACATAGAAACAACGCTACAAATGCAGGCTGACAACGACCGCGATTTCATGACCATCACGATAGACGGCGGCTTCATCCACGCTCCGGTCCCTGAGTCGAGTCGAAAGTAGTGATGGTATGTAGTTCTGAAATATCGATTAGCTCTCTAGTTTGGACAGTCGTTCAACTTATATGTAATCGATGCTATTTATTAGTAGGACCACGAATCGTGCTTTTAATGTGTTGCTTTTCTCTTCCGATCCTTTTGTTGCATACTTATATATTGCTTATGTATTGTCTGTGAATTGCTACTAACGTTTTGTTTGTCTAGTGCATAGAGATGCCGTCGTATGTCGTGTACAAGGGTAAGGTTCCCGGAGTCTACGACGACTGGGAGGAGTGTCGGAAACAGGTTTACCGTTTCAGCGGTAACAGTTACAAAGGGTACACCACTAGGGCGGAGGCGGAAGCTAGATACGCGCACTATCTAGCGGGAGAGAGGAGGGAGCGGAGGAGGAACCGGATGAAGACCAGTTTCATCGCGATGATGCTCATCGTGATGACCGCAGCTCTCTTCTATGTGATGGTAGTTTAGATGATCGATATCGACTTGTAATGTGGACAAACTCGCTACTCGCGGTCTAGCTCGAGACTTGTAAATGTTCTAACTTTGTTCGGTCTTTTGAATTCGGAGACTAGCTAATATGATGAATTGTATTCGGAGACTAATCTTCTATTGTATTCGATGAATCTGCTGTTGCTGTGTGGTGCTAGCTATATTCTGTCAAATAATATATTTTGTAACCTGTGAAAATATCAAAAACGAAAAAAAAAATAATCCCTAATATTCATACTAGTGGCGCACCACCACATAGTGCGCCATTAGTAAGCCAGAGCACACTAATGGCGCATCATCTACCAGTGCGCCATTAGTATGCCGAAGCACATGTTACATATGGCCCCTGGGAGGCATACTAATGGCGCACCGTGGGCTATACTAATGGCGCACTGCATGGTGCGCCATTAGTATACCAGATACTAATGGCGCACCAGTGGTGCGCCATTAGTAAAAAATTCTAATGGCGTGGTGCTAGTGGCGCACCTGTAGTGCGCCATTAGTAGCGAAAACAGGTGCGCCACTAGCACCCCTTTTCCTAGTAGTGAAACGTTTCAAGATGTCGTCGTTTTGTGATGGTAGATGCCATGGGTAGGCTTATCGTAAGTGGTTGGGGCCGAAGGACGCCGGCGGACTCCGGGGACGAGGTTAGGCACGAGCGGTGAGGGACACGCGACGTACCCAGGTTCGGGGCCCTCCATGGGAGGTAACACCCCTACTCCTGCTTGTCTAGTTGAGACGGTGGATGGGTTACAAGGTTGCTCCTGGAGCTGTATGGCTAGAGGAGGAAGAAGGAGCAATGCTGCCCTTGCTACCTCTCTACGTTGGTGTGGTGTTGCACTATGTGGCCGACCCGTTGCATGGGGGAGCTCCGGGGGTTTTTATAGGCCAACCCCCCGGATTATAATATAGATAAAGGGGTCCCAGGGGGCCCCAGCCGGCAGTCTCTCTGGCCGGCTGTGGGTCCCCTGGCTTGTGGATTCTTGTCGATGGTAGAGCCCGCCGGCTGCAGGGTCCCGCCAGGAGCCGGCGGGGTTCGCGGGGCGGGGCCCGCCGCCAATCTTGTCACGGCACGGGCCGTCCTTCGGGGCGTCGTCTTGCGGCAGCCGGCCGGCGTCAACGGTACGGCCGGCTGCACTGTAGCCATGCCGGAGTTGGTAATGGAGTGGGTGGAGGTGTGCAGGCACTGTGGAGTGCCCGGGTCAGCGTTGGTCAGAGCCAGAGGTGATGTCGCTTCTACTGTAGCCATGCGGGGGCTGACCTCCGGCGTCATGATGGCTACTATCGCCCCGCTCATCATGACAGTGGTGTCAGGCGTGCGGCCGGCTAGGGGATGGGCACGCCCTCCCCTAGCCGGCCAGCCTGTTCTAGCCGGCCCGTCGAAGCCGGCTAGGCATAGCCGGCATAGCATAGCCGGACTGCAGGAGGATCCAGTCCGCCCTGCGGTCGCATTGGAAAGTTGAAGTAGGCGCCTCGAGGCTACCCCGGGGTTATCCCCCCGACAGTAGTCCCCGAAGCCAGGGAGGCCCGCCGGCTGGCCGCGGCGGTCCTCGCCGGCTTGAAAGTTGCGTCGAAGGTGTCACGCGTCTGGGAGCCCGAGCGACGCGGCTGAACGGCGGCCGGCTGCGCAGCCGGTCGACGCTCCGCGCTCCGCCTCGGGAAGGGGGAACGCGCCATGCGGAAGCCATAGCAGGCTATCGCCTGACAAACCAGGCGGCGGACGAGACAGGGCCGAGGGGCAGGGCCCGTCACGACCGCACCTCGGCCCCCGCGCTAGATTTACTGCGGCCCGAGCCACCGATTTGTATACCCGAGCGCATTTACTGCTGCCCCACGCGCGACGGAGGACGTGGGGGACGTGCGCCGATAATCCCGCCCCACGTTCGCCCGCGCGAGGGTATAAATGGGAGGAGGGGGAGGAAACCGAAGCATCACTCTGCCCCTCCGCCCTCTTGCTTCTCCCACCTCGCGACACCATCCCTCCCGCTGAGAGAGAGAGACGCCACGCTCTTCGCGCACCGCCGTCGACGCACGCCGCCGCCGTGGGCCCGCGCCGCAACCGAGCATCCGCGCCCGCCACCCCAGCCGCAATGGCCGCCGTGATCACCAAAGGCGCCTGGGACGGGAGCGGTGTTGATGAAGACTTCTTGGAGCATCTCCGCCGCCGCAACAAGCTCCCGGCGGAGGAGTTCGTGGGGGCGCGGATTTCCGGATCGGAGAACTCCCCGATCCCGCGAGACGGTGAGGTCGTGGTGTTCGCGGAACACTTCGTCCGCGGGCCGGGGCTACCGGCGAGCCCCTTCTTCTGCAGCTTCCTGACCAGGTTTGGCCTGCAGCCCCATCACCTCGTCCCCAATGCGATCCTCCAGCTCGCCGCCTTCGTCACCCTCTGCGAGGGGTACTTGGGGGTGGAACCGAGGCTCGACCTCTGGTTCCGCCTCTTCTTCTTGAAGAAACAAACGGTGACGGTGAACGCGGCGACCAAGGAGACGGCGATGACGGCCTGCGGGACCGCCCTGGTCCACGTTCGTAAGGGGACCGGCACCGGCTTCCCAAAGCTTCCGCTGCAGGAGTCGGTGAAGTCGTGGCAGCGCGGCTTCTTCTACGTGAGGAACGTGAAGCCGGAGGAGGATTACATCAACCTCCCCGTCTTCGTTGACCAGCCACCAACTGAGATGCGGAACTGGAGGAGGGCGCCGAGCGGCCCGCCCGAGACGGTGAACCAGCTCGTCGAACGACTGGGCTCGCTGACCGGGACCCAGGGGTTAACGGCCGTCGATCTGCTGGCCGCCTTCACGGCGCTCCGGGTGGCGCCGCTACAGATGCGGCCGCACTTGATGTGCCAGATGGGAGGCCGGCACGACCCGTGCCGCCTCTCCACGAAGACGCTGAACCGGTGGCCGTCGCGAGGCGGGTGAACTCCATTTCGACTGCGAAGATGGACGAGACCGGCTGGGAGTGGGGGATGGCCCCATACAGCCGGAGCCGGCCGCCTCCAACGGTAAGTAAATGATGCCTCTGCCGATCCACTTTTCTGGAAAAGCATCCTGACGGCGCGATGCGCCTCCCGCCCTGCAGATGTTCCCACTGCTGCAGCAGTATAGGGCGCCGGCTCCCGACCTGGGGGAGTCGGAAGCCGAGGAGATCGAGGACGAAGGCGACGTCGAGCCGGCGAGCCCGAAACGAGCCGGCACGCCCGAAGCCGGCGAAGAGGAGTCGGAGGCGGACGACGCCGAGGAGACGGGTGAGTTCCCTCTCCCGTCACTCCTAAGAGACTGGACGGATGACGACGCTGAGTCGGATGAATGGTACGATGCAGAGGACCCGGAGGACCCCGAGACCGAGGAGGAGCCGGCGCCGACCCGGGAGCGCCCTGCCGGCACCGGGTCCAGCCGGGGTAACGCGGACGCCGGAGGCAGGGGGAAGCTGCCGGCTGCCCCCAAGCCGGCGCCCAAGCGGGCGGCCACCGCGCAACCGGGTGGCAGCCACAGAGGTGGAGGGAAGAGGCCGCGGGTGGCCCCAACAAGGCCCGTGAGGCGGGCGATCCCCGTCGCAGCCGGGTAAGCCTTATTTTGCATTTGTCTTCTTGCCTTCGTCTTCTCTCGTTCTTCGTTTTCTCTCGTTCTTCGTTTTTTTTCCTCCCCTCTTTTCTCACCCTGCGCCGAACAGGGAGGTGCGCACCCTGGGGGCAACCTCGGGTGGCGGAGCCGCGGGGGCGGCGCCGCCGAGCGCCGAGGACCTCGCCGCGGAGAGGGCGCGCCAAGGGTGGCGCGACCTTGAGGCGGCCGACCAGGCGTGGCGCGAAGAGCAGCGCTGCCGCTGGGAGGCAGCGGCGGCGAAACAGCTACCGCCGGCGAGGGCCGGCGGGTCGTGGTAGCCCTTCGGCCCCGAGTGGGAGAGGAGGACGAAGAGCCGCCGGGACCCCGCACGGCGGGCGGAGGCGGACGCCAAGGCCGCGGAGGACACTCGCGCGCCGGCGGGCGCGGGAGCGGAGGAGGAGGCGGGGCGCGACACGGCCCCGCCGGAGGCGGGAGATGCGCCGAAGGCAAGGGACGCGCCGGAGGCGGAGGGGCCTCCGGAGGTGATCATCCTGGACGCGGAGCCTCTGGCCCCGGACGCCCCGGCTCCCGCAACGCCGGCTCCCGGGGCGACGGCTCCGGAGCCCCCGGTTCCGGCTGCATGCCGACCCGACGCCGGCACAGGCGGAGTGCCGGCAGGCGAGGCGGCAGCGCCCGGAGGGGCGGGCACCAAGGACACGGCACCAGGAGCGCCCGAAGCCGCGACGTCGGCAGGGGGGGACCGCCGGCTGGTCGTGGCTAGGAATGCGCCCGGGCCCGCCGACAGCGGCCGGCCGCAAGGGACCTGGGCCGCGGTCGGAGGCGGGGCATCCGACGAACCGCCGATTGTCGTGGCGGCCGCGGTGGGCGCGGCTATTGAAGCGTTCGCCACCTGCCGCGCCCGGGCGGAGCAGGATGCCCGGGAAGCCGTCGACCGGCTGATCCATCTTGAACAGGCGGTGGCGGTAAGTTCCTTCTTCGTTTTCGGTTTTCTTTCTCTTTCCTTTTCCTTTTTTTCTTCCTTTCCAGTGGGGGCGCGCCAGCGCACCCACTGGGTGTAGCCCCCGAGACTCGGGCCGGCTGCACGGTAGGCGGGCCGAGTCTGACTCGCCGCGTCTTTTTCTTCCTGCAGGCCGCGCATGACCGCCGCACGGAGGCGTACAACGCCCTGCTGGGGTTATACCGCGGGGCCGTGGACCAGCTAGCCGTGATGTCGGCGGACCTCCAAGGTAAGGGTTTGTCGTCTCTTTTGTTGGGTGTAGCCCCCGGGTAAGCCGGCTGGGGAAAGCCGGCTGAAAACCCTTTGTTTCTTTTTCTGACAACCACCCACGCAGAAACGGTGAGCCTCCGGCGCCAGGTGGTCCGGCTCAGCAAAGAGCGGGACCTCCTGACAGGGGAGCGAGACTGGCTCCGCTAGGAGGCGGAGCAGGCGAAGTCGGAGAGGGTGCGCCACGAGACGGCCCAGCGTAAGGAGGCGGACGAGCGGGAGGCGGCCGCCCGGCAACGGCTGGAGGAACGCGACGAGGCCCACCGCCGGGTGTTGGAGAAGTGGGACGAGGTGGTGGCTGCCCTCCGGAAGGAGGTGGAGGACCGGGACGGCCTCCTGAAAGCGGCCGCCGACGAGGCGGAGGAGACCCGCCAGGAGCATGAGTGCCAGCTCCAGGACTGGCCGGGCAGAGCTGCCAAGGCCCAGGAGGTGGCGAACGAGCTGGACCGGCAGCTCGCAGGTAAGCCTTATGCCTTTGAATATTTGTCGTTTGCTTTGCTTTTTGTTGCTTGCTTCTTATCTCGCCTCCTCTCTTTTTTCTTCTATCCGCCTTCTCGGGGTCGGAGAGAGGGGCGGACTTGGCCGTGAAGGCCTACCGCCGAGCGCAGCTGGCGGCCGGAGAGGAGGTCGGGGAGCACGCGCCCCTAACCGTGCAGGAGGTCGTGATCCGGGGCAAGGCGCGCCTCGACGAGGCGGTGCGGGTGATGAAGCGGCTCCAGGTCGCTTGCCTGGGAACACTCCGCGCCCTTTGGCCCGAGTGTGTCGCGCCGGGTTTGATGAGCCGGCTGGCCAGGTGGCTGGAAGTCGGGCCGGCGCGAGTGGACGCCTGGAGGGCTTCTGCGGCGCGTGCCGGGGCGGCCATGGCGCTGCGCGTAGCGCGGTCATGGTACCCCGGCCTGGACTTCAAGCTGCTTGCCGCCCAGCGCGCCGAGTCGGACGCCGAGCTGGAGGCGGTCGCCAGGGAGCTGGCCACGCGGGCCAGCGACCTCGCGACCTTCGCTCCGTGGGATGAGTACATCCCGGAGCGGACGGAAGCCGGCGACAAGGTGTCGGAGGACCTGTTCGGGCTGCTCGTCGACGACCCGGAAGGCAGCGCGGGGGAGACGAAGGGCGACTCTGACTGGTCAAGCGCCGATGAGTACGCCGATTCCACACCGGCGCCTGACGCGGACCTGGCCAGCGGGGGAGATGGCGGATAAGAAGCCGGCGAAGATGCCCCTTAGAACTTTGTCTTTCTGCACTTTTGTTTCCTTAGCTGGCAGTTCCACCCACTGGGGGTGTAGGATGTTATGTAATGAACTCCTTGGCCATGGGCCATTTTGTTAATATCAGTTTTATTGTTCCTCATTTGCATGAATGTTTACTTGTGCGTGCTCGTTTATCCTTAGGTTTTCTTGCCCTCCCCGGCTCTGTCGACCCGAAACCTTTCTCCCCCTTAGCATAGGCCCCGCCAGCCGGACAGCCGGGAGCCGGTCTGTAGCTGGGACGGGGCATCTGCCTTGAGGGAGCCGGCCGCGAGCTTTGAGAGCAACAAGGGCGTTTTTAGCTAAGGAAAAACGACAGAGGCGAAATGGCTTCCGGCTAGCCCTAGCCGGTGATTCCCTTCGCCCGTCTTCGCGTGTGCTAAGTACTGCCGTCCCGAGCACCCACCAGCCGGACAGCCGGGAGCCGGTCTGCAGCTGGGTGGGGCGGTAGGGTGTACTTTAGTCCACGCTACTTGACCGGCGAGAAGCGATGCCAGGGCCAGCCGGCTAGCCCCCGGGACTGGGAGCCGGCACCCGGGGCTAGCGAGCGATGCCATTTTACTAAATGAGACGGAAAGGGGCGAGTCCCAAGTGCTGGCTTGGGACACCCATTGCATTCATAAACCCGAAGGGGAAAGATACATACATACATGGTTTTTTCAGCAGTAAAACGGACGAAGGAGCGCCGCGTTCCACGGGCGCTCCGTCTCCTTGCCGGAGGCGTCTCTCTTGCGCTTCTGCGGCTTCTGGGAGTCTATCAGGTAGTACGCGTTGTTGTGCAGTGCCTTGCTGATGATGAACGGGCCCTCCCAAGGGGAGGACAGCTTGTGCTGGCCGGCTGTGCGCTGGATCCGCCTGAGCACCAGGTCTCCTTTGCGGAAGGAGAGTGGCCGGATCCGCTTGCTGTGGTAGTGCCGGAGCTTCTGCTGATAAATGGCCGTCCGGCTTAGAGCCAGCTCGTGGGCTTCTTCGAGGAGGTTGACGCCGTCTTCTCTTGCTTCCTTTGCGTCCGTCTCCGTGTACAGGGCCACCCGAGGCGAGTCGAATTCGATATTGGTGGAAATGATCGCCTCGGACCCGTACACGAGAAAGAAAGGGGTGAAGCCGGTCGACCGGTTAGGCGTGGTCCTGAGGCTCCAGAGGATAGCCGGCAGCTCTTCGACCGAGCAGCCGGCTGACCGGGTCAGCGGTGCCACGAGCCGGGGCTTGATGCCAGCTAGAATCAGGCTGTTAGCCCTCTCGACCTGGCCGTTTGACTGTGGGTGGGCGACGGATGCCAAGTCGAGCCGGATGCCCTGCCTGGATCAAAAACGCGCGAGTGCGCCCTTGGCGAAGTTGGTGCCGTTGTCGGTGATGATGCTGTGGGGGACGCCGTAGCGCACCGTGACGTCTTCGATGAACCGGACAGCCGTGGGACCGTCCAACTTCTTGATCGGCCTTGCCTCGATCCACTTGGTGAACTTGCTGACAGCGACGAGCAGATGTGTCATGCCGCCTCGCGCCGTCTTGAAAGGCCCTACCATGTCCAGCCCCCAGACGGCAAACGGCCACGAGAGGGGAATGGTCTGGAGGACCAAAGCCGGCAGGTGGCTCTGTGTGCTGAAGCGTTGGCAGCCCTCACATTTGTCGACTAGTTGTTTGGCCGCCTCCAGAGCAGTCGGCCAGAAGAAGCCGTGGCGGAACGCCTTGGCCACCAGGGTCCTGGAGGCGGCGTGATGCCCGCACTCGCCCTGGTGGATGTCGAGGAGGATCTCCTGCCCTTTCTCCGGCTCGACGCAGTGTTGGAAGACGCCTGTGGCGCTACGATGAACGAGCTCGTTGTTGATGATGGTGTAAGCCGGCGCCCGGCGCTGGACCTGTCTTGCTGTGACCTCGTCGGAGGGAAGCTCGCCGCGTAGGAGATATACCAAGATGGGCTGGGCCCATGAGGGGGCCGAGACAGGAGCCGGCTCAAGTGTAACGTTGGTGGCGGCAGCCGGAGCCCCCGGGTCCGGGAGAGTAGTCCCCGGGTCCGGCTTTCCAGCCCCCGGGGCCGGCTCGCCAGCCCCCGTGAGTGGAGTGGTAGGTGGGACGACGTCCGTCGTCAGGACGGCTGAGGGCCCGGAGGCGGCCGTGGTGGGCATAGCCTGCACAGCAGTTTGTGCCAGAGGTGCCGGGTGAGCAGCCGGAGTTGGGGACATCGGCTGGACAGCCAGACCCGGCGGAGTTGGTGAAGCTGCAGCTGTTGAAGCCGGGTTGGTTGAGGAGCCGGCCGCGTTGGCCGGCACGAAGATGGACTCCGAGTCGGGGTAGGGCTTCATCGAAGGCTTGAATAGCCGCTCGAAGGAGACGCCGGCTGGGATGGCCTGCCGGGTCGAGCCGATCTTCGCCAGCGTATCGGCCGCCTCGTTATCCATACGAGGGATGTGATGGAACTCACAGCCCTCGAAGGAGACGATGAGTTGCTGCACAAGGAAGCGATAGCTGGCCATGTTGGCGTCCCTGGCATCCCATTCGCCAGAGACCTGCTGGACCACGAGGTCGGAGTCGCCGAAGCAGAGGATGCGCTGGATGCCGATCTCCCTGGCGAGCCAGAGGCCGTGGACGAGGGCCTCGTACTCGGCTACGTTGTTGGAGGCGGCGAAGTGGATCTGGAGCGCGTACTTGAGTTGGTCTCCTCTTGGGGGTGATAAGACGATGCCGGCACCCAGGCCGGTTCTCATCTTGGAGCCGTCGAAATGCATTCGCCAGTGCGTGGAGTTGGGCAGAGGCGGCACGAACTGGGTCTCGGCCCAGTCGACTAGGAAGTCGGCCAACGCTTGAGACTTGATGGAGGTGCGGGGCTCGTACCGTATTTCGAAGTTGGCCATGGCGATGGCCCATTTGGCGATCCGGCCGGTGGCGTCCTGGCCGCTCATGATTTCGCCCAGCGGCGCTAAGCTCACGACGGTGATGACGTGCTCTTGGAAATATTGCTTGATCTTTTGGGCGGCAAAGTACACGCCGTAGCACATATTCTGGTAGTGGGGGTAGTTCTGCTTAGAGGCGGAGAGGACCTCGCTGAGGTAGTAGACGGGGCGCTGAACCGGCAATGTTTTGCCCTCCTCCGGCCGCTCCACCACCAAGACGACGCTGACGATGCGTGTGGTTGCCGCGATGTAGGCAAGCAAGGGCTCCTTCTCAGCCGGCGCGGCCAGGATGGGCGCGCTGGTCAGGGCCCGCTTGAGGCCACAGAAGGCCTCGTCCGCCTCATCGGTCCAGTCGATTCGGGCCGGCTTCGCTGAGGAGGCGGAGCCCGGCTCGACCAGAGCCGACTTGCGCAGGAGCCCGTAGAGGGGCAGAGCCTTCTTGCCCAGCCGGCTGATGAACCGGCTGAGAGAAGCAAGGCAGCCGGTGAACTTCGGGATGTCGTTGAGCCGGACCGGCCTGGGCATGCGCTCGATCGCTCTGATCTTCTCCGGGTTGGCTTAGATGCCGCGAGCGGACACGAAGAAACCCAGGAGCTGGCCGGCTGGAACGCCGAAGACGCATTTCTCCGGGTTGAGCTTGATCTTGTACTCGCGCAGGTTGGCGAACGTCTCCCGCAAGTCGTCGAGGAGGGTGAAGTGCTTCTTGGTCTTGATGATGATGTCGTCAACATAGACGTGGACGTTCCTGCCTATCTGAGGCAGGAGGCACTTCTGCATGCAGCGCTGGAAGGTTGCGCCTGCATTCTTCAAGCCGAAGGACATGGTGATGTAGCAGTAGGCTCCGAAGGGGGTGATGAAGGAGGTCTTGAGCCGGTCGTCCGGGTCCAGCTTGATCTGGTGGTAGCCGGAGTAGGCGTCCAGGAAGGACAGCAGGTCGCAGCCGGCCGTGGAGTCAATGACTTGGTCAATCTGCGGCAGGGCGAACGGGTCCTTTGGGCATGCCTTGTTCAGGGTCGTGTAGTCGATACACATGCGCCAGCTCTTGTTCTTCTTCAGCACCAGGACTGGGTTGGCCAGCCAGTCCGGGTGGAAAACTTCCATGATGAAGCCGGCTGCGAGGAGCCGGGCGATTTCCTCTCCGATAGTGCACCGCTTCTCCTCGGAGAAATGGCGTAGGGGTTGCTTGACCGGCTTGGCGTCTGGCCGGACGTGGAGTTTGTGCTCGGCGAACTTCCTCGGAACACCCGGCATGTCCTTGGGAGACCATGCAAAGATGTCCCGATTCTCACGGAGGAAGTCGATGAGCTCGCCTTCCTATTTGCTGCTGAGGCCGGCGCCGATGGTGACGCACTGCTTGGGGTTGGCCGGGTCGAGTGGCACCTGCCGGGTGTCCTTGGACGGCTTGAATGAGGCCTCGCCGACCGACTGGGATGGAGGAGCCGGCACGGCCGGCTGGGCAGAGGTGTGAGCCACCAGCCGGTCGAACTGTCGTTTCTCCTTAGCGATCTCCAACGCCTCGGCCAGTCGGCTGCCATCTCATGCGCACGCGATAGATATCTTGTAGTCGCCGGCGATGGTGATGATGCCCTTGGGACCCGGCATCTTGAGCTTGAGGTAGGCGTAGTGGGCGATCGCCATGAACTTGGCGAGAGCCAGCCGGCCTAGCAGTGCGTGGTAAGGGCTGTCGAGGTCCACCACCTCGAACCACACCGGCTCACGGCGGAAATGGCTGTGGTCACCGAAGAGGACGTCGAGCTTGATCTTGCCGACTGGGGTGCAAGACTTCCCCGGCAGGATGCCGTGGAAGACGGTACGGCTTGCCTTCAGGTCCTCCACCTTGAGCCCCAGCTTGTGCATGGTGTCAAGGTAGAGGATGTTGATGCTGCTGCCCCCGTCGACCAGCACCCGCGAGAAGCGGTAGGTGCGCCTCTCGGAGGCGATTGTGGGATCGAGGACGAGGGCATAGCTGTCAGGGCTTGGCATCACAGCCGGGTGGTCAGCCCGGCTCCAGGTGACCGGCTTCTCGGACCAGTGCATGAACTGGGGAGTAGCCGGCATGGTGGCATTGACCTCTTGGTAGAGCCGGCGCTGGGCGCGCCCGCCCGTCTCCTCGCTGGTGAAGACGACGTAGCAGCCATCCTGGTTAGGAAATTGATCGAGCAGCCGGCCGTCATCCCGGGCCGGAGCCGGGGCTTGGGCCGGTGCGGAAGCCGGAGGCTGTGCTGGTGTGTGAGGAGGCGGTGCAGGGGGGTTGGGCAGGCCTTCCCCCCTAGCCAGCCGCTGTGAGAAGCTGCACTACCGGAGCGTGTGTGTCGACGGCTTGGCGCCGGAATGGTTTTTGCAGGGAAGGTCGAGCAGCTGCTCGAAGGTGAGCTTGGGCTGCCAGGCAGCTTTGCCGGAGCGCTGACGCTGGCCGGAGGCCTGGCCAGCCGGCTGCTCTTCCTCGATAGTGGCAACCTGCCGGCTCCCATAGCGGGAGTCGGGCTGGTCGGCCTTGCGTTTGTTGCTTTGCTGCTGCCGGCTGTCCGCTGCCGCCCGCGGCGCGGCGGGCGGTGGAGCCGGCTTGGCTGGCGGGTCGGTCTTCATCCGCATGGCGGAGTCGGCCATGGCGTACTTGTCCGCCTTGACCATCAAGCCAGCCAGAGTGGCCGGCTCGGAGCACAGGAGCTTGTGCTTGAGAGGGGTGCCGTCTCTGCAGCCGTCGATGAAGTACTGGATGGCCTGGACCTCGTGTACCCCCTCGCAGGAGTTGCGAAGCTCGGTCCAGCGCGTGAGGTAGTCGCGAAGGGGCTCCTCCGGCCCCTGGGTGCACATGGCCAGCTCGCGGGGCCGGCCCGGCCGCTTGTAGGTACCGGTGAAGTTGCGGAAGAAGGCTTCCTCGAGTCCGTCTAGGTGTTGACGCTGCCGGGCGCCAGGCTGTTCAGCCAGGTACGGGCAGAGCCGGTCAGCATGAGGGGGACGTAGCGGACGGCTACGCGCTTGTTCCCCCTGGCTATGCGGACTGCGGTGGTGTAGTCCACTAGCCAGTCTTCCGGCTTGGCAGCCCCATTGTATTTCGGCGTGTCGCGCAGAAGGGTGAAGCCGGGTGGAAACGGCTCGTTGCGGATCCGGGGGCTGAAGCACGCCGGACCAATCGAGCCCTCCTCCTCGAAGAGGGCCGACTGCGCCAGCCGGTCGAGGCGGAGGCAGGCGTCATTCTCGCTGTGGGGAACCCGCGGCCCGAACCGGGCCGCGAGCTCCGGGCGTACGACCGGCGGGATGGACCGCGCCGGTTCCTGTCGTGGTGGCGGAGTGTTCTCGCGGTCGCGCCGGCTACCGCCAGCCGGCGCCTCGCTACGGCGGCGACTGCCAGCCGGGTTGTCGTTGCGCCGGCTATTCATAGCCGGTTGCTCGTTTCCTCGCGCCTGAGAGCGCTGAGCGTTGCTCCCCTCGACCCGCCGTCCGGAGGGGCGAGGAGTGCTAGAGTGCTGAGCCGGCCGGCGGCTAGCGGCTCCAACGCCCTCGGCCTCGGGAGGGGAGACCTCGGAGATGGCTCCACCGGGAGCGAAGCCGGCCTGTTGCGCGTTGGCAGTGTCGATGAGCTCCTTGATGTGTCGCTTGTGCGTGGCACGTTCCTCGCCCACCAAGGTAGCCAGATTGTCATAGGCCACCTTGGCAGTGCGCAGGTTAGCCGCGGGGGTGTCGTAGATGGGCAGGCGGCCGCCTAAGATTTCCGCGACCACGCGGCCGCGTGAAGGGGAATGTCGCATGGGAAATAAAAAATTTCCTACGCACACGCAAGATCTATCCATGGTGATGAGCATCTACGAGAGGAGAGTGAATCTACATACCCTTGTAGATCGCTAAGCGGAAGCGTTTAAGAAACGCGGTTGATGTAGTCGAACGTCTTTGCAATCCAAATCGCAAGTCGTCCCTCGATCCAAACACGATCTAGCGCCGAATGGACGGCACCTCCGCGTTCAACACACGTACGGCTTGATGACGCCTTCACCTCCTCGATCCAGCGAGCAATGGTGAAGTAGTGGATGAGTTCCGGCAGCACGACGGCGTGGTGATGGTGGTGAGGAACAATCTCTACAGGGCTTCACCAAGCACTACGGAGATTATGACGAGACGAACTAGAGGGCTAGGGTTGCCGGCACACGGCTTGGGAAATCTTAATGTGTCCCGTGTGCTAGCCCTGCTCCTCTATTTATATGTTGAGTCCTGGGGTCTAAACTTGGAAAGAAAACCTCCACAAGGTCGGTTTTGCCCGCACAAGGTCGGTTTTGCACGCAAGGAAAGAGTCCCACTCGAATTCCAGCATCATCGAGCACAAGCGGTAGTACCGCTCCCGAGCGGTAGTACCGCTTCGCACAAGCGGTAGTACTGCTTTGAGCGGTAGTACTGCCTTACCAGCGGTAGTACCTCTTTGAGCGGTAGTACTGCCTTACCAGCGGTAGTACCTCTTTGAGCGGTAGTACTGCCTTACCAGTGGAAGTACTACTTAAGGCAGCAGCAAAACTTCCTTTCGCATTTTCCAATACCTCGTGGGCTTTACCCCTTTGGCCCATATAAAGTGTTGCTGCACCCGAACACTTCGGCAAACATCCAGAACCCCTTCCGGTGGATTCCGAAACCTTTCCGGAGATCAAAACACTATTATCACATATATCAATCTTTACCTCCGGACCCTTCTGAAGATCCTCGTCATGTCCGTGATCTTATCCGGGGCTCCGAACAACCTTCGGTCACCAAAACAATAACTCAACTATACTAATCGTCACCAAATGTTAAGTGTGTAGACCCTGCGGGTTCGAGAACTATGTAGACATGACCGAGACACCTCTACGGCCAATAACCAATAGCGGGACCTGGATGCCCATATTGGTTCCCACATATTCTACGAAGATCTTTATCGGTTGAACCTCTATGTCAAGGATTCAGTTAATCCTGTATGCTGTTCCTTTTGTTCTTCGGTATGTTACTTGCCCGAGATTCGATCGTCGGTATCTCTATACCTAGTTCATTCTCGTTACCGGCAAGTCTCTTTACTCGTTCCGTAATACAAGATCCTGTGGCTAACTCTTTAGTCACTTTGCTTGCAAGGCTTATTGTGATGTTGTATTACCGAGTGGGCCCTGAGATACCTCTCCGTCACACGGAGTAACAAATCCCAGTCTTGATCCATGCCAACCCAACAGACACACTCGGAGATACCTATAGACCATCTTTGTAGTCACCCAGTTATGTTGCGACGTTTGATACACACAAGGTATTCCTCTGGTGTCAGGGAGTTGCATGATCTCATGGTCATAGGAACAGATACTTGACATGCAGAAAACAATAGCAATAAACTGACACGGTCATATGTTACGTTTATAGTTTGGGTCTTGTCCATCACATCATTTTCCTAATGTTGTGATCCCGTTATCAATTGACATCTCATGTCCATGGCTAGGAAACCTTCACCATCCTTTTGATCAACGAGCTAGTTAACTAGAGGCTTACTAGGGACACAGTGTTGTCTATGTACCCACACATGTATTTGAGTTTCCAATCAATACAATTACAGCATGGATAATAAACGATTATCATGAACAAGGAAATATAATAATAACCAATTTATTATTGCCTCTAGGGCATATTTCCAACAGTCTCCCACTTGCACTAGAGTCAATAATCTAGTTCACATCACTATGTGATTTGAATTGTAATGAATCGAACACCCATGCAGTTCTGGTGTTGTTCATGTTTAGCCCTTGGAAGAGGTTTAGTCATCGGATCTGCAACATTCAGATCCGTGTGTACTTTGCAAATATTTATGTCGTCCTCCTTGATGTAATCGCGGATGGAATTGAAACGTCGCTTTATGTGTCTGGTCCTCTTGTGAAATCTTGGTTCCTTGGCTAGAGCAATGGCACCAGTATTATCACAAAACAGAGTCATTGGATTAAGCGCACTAGGCACTACTCCAAGATCTGTCATGAACTCCTTCATCCAGACACCTTCCTTCGCCGCCTCCGAGGCAGCGATGTACTCCGCTTCGCATGTAGAATCAGCTACCACGCTTTGCTTGGAACTGCACCAGCTTACTGCACCCCCGTTGAGAATAAATACGTATCCGGTCTGCGACTTAGAGTCATCCGGATCAGTGTCAAATCTTGCATCGACGTAACCCTTTACGACGAGCTCTTGATCACCTCCATAAACGAGAAACATGTCCTTAGTCCTTTTCAGGTACTTCAGAATATTCTTGACCGCCGTGCAGTGTTCCACTCCTGGATCACTTTGAAACCTTCTGGCCATACTTATGGCAAGGCTGACATCAGGTCTTGTGCACAGCATTGCATACATAATAGAGCCTATGGCTGAGGCATAGGGGACGACACTCATCTTTTCTCTATCTTCTGCAGTCGCTGGGCATTGAGTCTTACTCAACTTCACACCTTGCAATACAGGCAAGAACCCCTTCTTGGACTGATCCATTTTGAACCTCTTCAAAACTTTGTCAAGGTATGTGCTTTGTGAAAGTCCTATTAAGCGTCTCGATCTATCTCTATAGATCTTGATGCCTAATATGAAAGCAGCTTCTCCTAGGTCCTTCATTGAAAAACTCTTGTTCAAATATTCCTTTACGCTTTCCAACATTTCTATATTGTTTCCAATCAGCAATATGTCATCCACATATAATATTAGAAACGCTATAGAGCTCCCACTCACTTTCTTGTAAATACAAGCTTCTCCGTAAACTTGTATAAATCCGAACGCTTTGATCACCTCATCAAAGCAAAGATTCCAACTCCGAGATGCTTGCACCAGTCCATAAATGGATCGCTGGAGTTTGCAAACTTTGTCAGCATTCTCTGGATCGACAAAACCTTCTGGTTGCATCATATACAACTCTTCCTTAAGGAAACCGTTAAGGAACGCTGTTTTGACATCCATCTGCCAAATTTCATAATCGAAAAAGGCAGCTATTGCTAACATGATTCTGACGGACTTAAGCATCGCTACGGGTGAGAAGGTCTCGTCGTAGTCAACTCCTTGAACTTGTGAAAAACCATTTGCCACAAGTCGAGCTTTATAGATGGTGACATTACCGTCCGCGTCCGTCTTCCTCTTAAAGATCCATTTGTTCTGAATGGCCTTACGCCCTTCAGGTAATACTTCCAAAGTCCACACTTTGTTTTCATACATGGATCCCATCTCGGATTTCATGGCCTCTAACCATTTCTCGGAATCCGGGCCCATTATTGCTTCTCCATAGCTCGTAGGTTCATCGTTGTCTAACAACATGACCTCTAAGACAGGGTTGTTGTACCACTCAGGAGCAGTACGCGTCCTTGTCGACCTACAAGGTTCGATAGCAACTTGATCCGAAGCTTTATGATCATCATCAACTTCCTCTTCAGCTGATGTAGGCTCTACAGAAACATCTTTCTGCGCTGCGCTACTCTCAGGTTGAAGTAAAGGTTCAACAACCTCATCAAGTTCTATCTTCCTCCCACTCAATTCTTTCGAGAGAAACTCTTTCTCAAGAAATGTTCCGTTTTTAGCGACAAACACTTTGCCTTCGGATCTGAGGTAGAAGGTATACCCAACTGTCTCTTTTGGGTATCCTATGAAGATGCATTTCTCCGCTTTGGGTTCCAGTTTTTCAGGCTGAAGCTTTTTGACATAAGCATCACATCCCCAAACTTTAAGAAACGACAGCTTTGGCTTCTTGCCAAACCAAAGTTCATATGGCATCGTCTCAACGGATTTCGATGGTGCCCTATTTAAAGTGAATGCAGCTGTCTCTAATGCATAACCCCAAACTGATAGTGGCAAATCAGCAAGAGACATCATAGATCGCACCATATCTAATAAGGTTCGATTACGATGTTCAGACACACCATTACGCTGTGGTGTTCCAGGCGGTGTTAATTGTGAAACAATTCCACACTGTCTTAAGTGACTGCCAAACTCATAACTCAGATATTCTCCTCCCCGATCAGATCGTAGGAATTTAATCTTGTTGTTACGATGATTCTCAACTTCACTCTGAAATTGCTTGAACTTTTCAAACGTTTCAGACTTGTGTTTCATTAAGTAAATATACCCATATCTACTTAAGTCATCAGTGAAGGTGAGAAAGTAACGATAACCACCGCGTGCCTCAATGCTCATCGGACCGCACACATCAGTACGTATGATTTCCAACAAGTCACTTGCCCGTTCCATTGTTCCAGAGAACGGCGTCTTAGTCATCTTGCCCAGGAGGCATGGCTCACATGTGTCAAGTGATTCAAAATCAAGTGACTCCAAAAGTCCATCAGTATGGAGCTTCTTCATGCGTTTTACGCCAATATGACCTAAACGGCAGTGCCACAAGAAAGTGGTATTATCATTATCAATTCTACATCTTTTGGCATCAATGTTATGAACATGTGTATCATTTCTATCGAGATTCAATAAGAATAAACCCCTCACATTGGGTGCATGACCATAAAAGATATTACTCATATAAATAGAACAACCATTATTCTCTGATTTAAATGAGTAACCGTCTCGCAATAAACAAGATCCAGATATAATGTTCATGCTTAACGCAGGCACTAAATAACAATTATTTAGGTTCATCACTAATCCCGATGGTAATCGAAGAGCGAGCGTGTCGACGGCGATCACATCAACCTTGGAACCATTTCCTACGCGCATCGTCACTTCGTCCTTCGCCAGCCTCTGTCTATTCCGCAGTTCCTGTTTAGAGTTGCGAATGTGAGCAACTGCACCGGTATCAAATACCCAGGAACTACAACGAGAGTTGGTAAGGTACACATCAATAACATGTATATCATATATACCTTGGTTTTTGTTGGCCGCCTTCTTGTCAGCCAAATACTTGGGGCAGTTCTGCTTCCAGTGTCCAGTTCCCTTGCAATGAAAACACACAGTTTCTGGTTTGGGTCCAGGCTTGGGTTTCTTCACGGGAGAAGCAACTGCTTTGCCACTCTTCTTGGAGTTACCCTTATTACCCTTGCCATTTTTCTTGAAACTAGTGGTTTTATTGACCATCAACACTTGATGCTCCTTCTGAATTTCAGACTCAGCGACTTTCAGCATCGCAAACAGCTCGGCGACTGACTTGTTCATCCTGTGCATGTTATAGTTCAACACGAAGCTCTTGTAGCTAGGTGGCAATGATTGAAGAACTTTGTCAGTGATAGCCTCTGGCGGAAGGGGCATCCCTAATTCAGCCAGACGGGTGGATAACCCAGACATTCTGAGTATGTGATCACTAACAGACCCGTTCTCCTCCATCTTGCAAGCATAGAACTTATCGGAGGTCTCATACCTCTCGATCCGGGCATTCTTCTGAAAGATAAACTTCAACTCCTGGAACATATCATATGCTCTATGACGTTCAAAACATCTTTGAAGTCCCGGTTCTAAGCCATACAACATTGCACATTGAACTATTGAGTAATCATCAGAACAAGCCTGCCAGGCATTTCACAACGTCTAGAGACTCAACTGGAGCGGGTGGATCACCAGGCGGTGCATCAAGGACATAAGCCTTCTGGGAAGCCGTAAGGATAATCCTTAGATTACGGGCCCAGTCCACAAAGTTACTTCCATCATCTTTCAACTTAGCTTTCTCTAGGAACGCATTAAAATTCAGGGGTGCTACTGCGCGAGCCATGATCTACAACATAAATATAGCAAAGACAACTTAGACTATTGTTCTAGATAATGAGTTTAGTTAATCATATTACTAAAAACTCCCACTCAAATTGACATCCCTCCGGTCATTCGAGTGTCACATGATCCAAATCCACCAACTCAAGTCCGATCATCACGTGAGTTGAGGTGGTCTCAATGGTGAACATCTTCATGTTGATCATATCTACTATATGACTCATGTTCGACCTTTCGGTCTCTTGTGTTCTGAGGCCATGTGTGTACATGCTAGGCTCGTCAAGTTTAACCCGAGTGTTTCGCACGTGCAACACTGGCTTGCACCCGTTGTATGTGAACGTACAGTCTATCACACCCGATCATCACGTGGTGTCTCGAAACGACGAACTTTCGCAACGGTGCACACTCGGGGAGAACACAATTTTATCTTGAAATTTAAGTGAGGGATCACCTTATAATGCTACCGTCGTCCTAAGCAAAATAAGATGCATAAAAGGATTAACATCACATGCAAATCAAAAGTGACATGATATGGCCATGAACTTGGGCTTTTGATCTGCATCTCCAAAGCACCGGCATGATCTCCATCGTCACTGGCATGACACCATGATCTCCATCATCTTGATCTCCATCAACGTGTCGCCATGAGGTTGTCGCGCCGACTGTTGCTTCCACGACTATTGCTAACTCATAGCGATAAAGTAAAGCAAAACGGCGAAAATAATTAAAGACAACTCTATGGCTCCTGCCAGTTGCCGTACTCATCGACATGCAAGTCGTGATATTCTATACAATACATCATCATCTCATACATCACATATATCTCATCATGTAATTGGCCATATCACATCACAACATACCCTGCAAAAACAAGTTAGACGTCCTCTAATTGTTGTTGCAAGTTTTACGTGGCTGCTACGGGTATCTAGCAAGAACAATTCTTACCTACGCAAAAACCACAACGGTGATACAAAAATTGCTTTTCAACCTTCTCAAGGACCGCCTTTGTCAAATCCGATCTGACTAAAGTAGGAGAGACAGACACCCGCCAGCCATCTTTATGCAACGAAGTTACATGTCAATAGATGGAACCAGTCTCTCGTAAGCGTACGAGTAATGTTGGTCCGAGCCGCTTCATCCCACAATACCGCCGAAACAAGAAAAGACCAAGGGAGGAAGCAATCTGAATATCAACGCCCACAAACTCCTTTGTGATTCTACTCGAGATCTCATCTACACATAGACCTAGCTCTGATACCACTGAAGGGGAACGTCGCATGGGAAACAAAAAAATTCCTACGCACACGCAAGATCTATCCATGGTGATGAGCATCTACGAGAGGGAGAGTGAATCTACATACCCCTGTAGATCGCTAAGCGGAAGCGTTTAAGAAACGCGGTTGGTGTAGTCGAACGTCTTCGCGATCCAAATCGCAACTCGTCCCTCGATCCAAACACGATCTAGCGCCGAACGGACGGCACCTCCGCGTTCAACACACGTACGGCTTGATGACGCCTTCACCTCCTCGATCCAGCGAGCAATGGTGAAGTAGTGGATGAGTTCCGGTAGCACGACGGCGTGGTGATGGTGGTGAGGAACAATCTTTGCAGGGCTTCGCCAAGCACTATGGAGATTATGACGAGAGGAACTAGAGGACTAGGGTTGCCGGCACACGGCTTGGGAAATCTTAATGTGTCCCGTGTGCTAGCCCTGCTCCTCTATTTATATGTTGAGTCCTGGGGTCTAAACTTGGAAAGAAAACCTCCACAAGGTCGGTTTTGCCCGCACAAGGTCGGTTTTGCCCGCAAGGAAAGAGTCCCACTCGAATTCCAGCATCATCGCGCACAAGCGGTAGTACCGCTCCCGAGCGGTAGTACCGCTTGAGCGGTAGTACCGCTTCGCACAAGCGGTAGTACTGCTTTGAGCGGTAGTACTGCCTTACTAGCGGTAGTACCTCTTTGAGCGGTAGTACTGCCTTACCAGCGGTAGTACCTCTTTGAGCGGTAGTACTGCCTTACCAGCGGTAGTACTGCTTAAGGCAGCAGCAAAACTTCCTTTCGCATTTTCCAATACCTCGTGGGCTTTACCCCTTTGGCCCATATAAAGTGTTGCTGCACCCGAACACTTCGGCAAACATTCGGAACCCCTTCCGGTGGATTCCGGAACCTTTCCGGAGATCAAAACACTATTATCACATATATCAATCTTTACCTCCGGACCCTTCCGAAGATCCTCGTCATGTCCGTGATCTTATCCGGGACTCCGAACAACCTTCGGTCACCAAAACAATAACTCAACTATACTAATCGTCACCAAACGTTAATTGTGTAGACCCTGCGGGTTCGAGAACTATGTAGACATGACCGAGACACCTCTACGGCCAATAACCAATAGCGGGACCTGGATGCCCATATTGGTTCCCACATATTCTACGAAGATCTTTATCGGTTGAACCTCTATGTCAAGGATTCAGTTAATCCTGTATGCTGTTCCTTTTGTTCTTCGGTATGTTACTTGCCCGAGATTCGATCATCGGTATCTCTATACGTAGTTCAATCTCGTTACCGGCAAGTCTCTTTACTCGTTCTGTAATACAAGATCCTGTGGCTAACTCTTTAGTCACTTTGCTTGCAAGGCTTATTGTGATGTTGTATTACCGAGTGGGCCCTGAGATACCTCTCCGTCACACGGAGTAACAAATCCCAGTCTTGATCCATGCCAACCCAACAGACACCTTCGGAGATACCTGTAGAGCATCTTTATAGTCACCCAGTTACGTTGCGACATTTGATACACACAAGGTATTCCTCCGGTGTCAGGGAGTTGCATGATCTCATGGTCATAGGTACAGATACTTGACATGCAGAAAACAATAGCAATAAAATGACACGATCATATGCTACGTTTATAGTTTGGGTCTTGTCCATCACATCATTCTCCTAATGTTGTGATCCCGTTATCAATTGACATCTCATGTCCATGGCTAGGAAACCTTCACCATCCTTTTGATCAACGAGCTAGTTAACTAGAGGCTTACTAGGGACACAGTGTTGTCTATGTACCCACACATGTATTTGAGTTTCCAATCAATACAATTATAGCATGGATAATAAACGATTATCATGAACAAGGAAATATAATAATAACCAATTTATTATTACCTCTAGGGCATATTTCCAACACCGCGGTGGCGCACAACCCCACGCCGGCTGGGCTCGGGGCCAGCCAGGGTGAGACCGTACGCGGAGGCATATTCCCGCTGCGCGGCCTCCATTCGGCGGCGCTCGGTTGCGAGGGCGTTGACGTCCTCGAAGAGTTGGCGGTGAGCCACCTCCAGCTCTGTCGTGGCAGTCGTCGGGTTTGCCGCCGGGGCGATGGGGGTGCTCAGGCCCCGCAGGGTGGCAGCGAGCGGGTCGGAGGTGCCGACACGGGCTGCTGCCGCCTCGGCCTCGGCCCGCACGCGGCCCGCGGTGGTGGAGGAGGCGGTGACGAATACCCCTGCGCGGGCGTGGGAGCTGTCGGCCTTGCCCGTGGCAAGCGCGGCCACGGACGAAGGCAGACCGGTGCAGTCGAGTACCTCGCTAGGGTACTCGTCAGCAGGCGGCTCATCAGCGAGGCTGAGCCGGCTGAAACGTTCGGTGAGCATGGCAATGTCGATGGCGAGGTCGCAGCCCGAGCTCTCGATGGAAGAGCCGGCTGCGCCGCCCGCGGAGCCTACCGGAGCAAGCCCCACGAGCAAGCAGTCTCCCCCGGACGCTGGGCGGCCAGGAGAGATGGTGACGGGCCCCGCCCGGAGCGTAGCTCCGGCCGACGCCGCGGACGGCCCAAAGGTGGGCGCCAACTGTCGTCGTTTTGTGACGGCAGATGCCATGGGTAGGCTTATCGTGAGTGGTTGGGGCCGAAGGACGCCGGCGGACTCCGGGGACGAGGTTAGGCACGAGAGGTGAGGGACACGTGACGTACCCAGGTTCGGGGCCCTCCGTGGGAGGTAACACCCCTACTCCTGCTTGTCTAGTTGAGACGGTGGATGGGTTACAAGGGTGCTCCTGGAGCTGTATGGCTAGAGGAGGAAGAAGGAGCAATGCTTCCCTTGCTGCCTCTCTACGTAGGTGTGGTGTTGCACTATGTGGCCGACCCGTTGCATGGGGGAGCTCCGGGAGGTTTTATAGGCCAACCCCCCGGATTACAATATAGATAAAGGGGTCCCAGCGGGCCCTAGCCGGCAGTCTCTCTGGCCGGCTGTGGGTCCCCCGGCTTGTGGAGTCTTGTCGATGGTAGGGCCCGCCGGCTGTAGGGTCCCGCCAGGAGCCGGCGGGGTTCGCGGGGCGGGGCCCGCCGCCAGTCTTGTCACGGCACGGGCCGTCCTTCGGGGCATCGTCAACGGTACGGCCAGCTGCACTGTAGCCACGCCGGAGTTGGTAATGGAGTGGGTGGAGGCGTGCCGGCACTGTGGAGTGCCCGGGTCAGCGTCGGTCAGAGCCAGAGGTGTTGTCGCTTCTACTGTAGCCATGCGGGGGCTGACCTCCGGCGTCATGATGGCTACTGTCGGCCCGCTCATCATGACAGTGGTGTCAGGCGTGCGGCCGGCTAGGGGATGGGCACGCCCTCCCCTAGCCGGCCAGCCTGTTCTAGCTGGCCCGTCGTAGCCGGCTAGGCGTAGCCGGCATAGTGTAGCCGGACCGCAGGAGGAGCCGGTCCGCCCTGCGGTCGCGTTGGAAAGTTGGAGTAAGCGCCTCAAGGCTACCCGGGGTTATCCCCCCGACACAAGAACCGCTCCACTTCACCCCAGAACATTGAAGTAGACAACGACTGTGAATTCGACTTCACCCCTGAGCCGGAACAAGAAGAGCCGGAACAAGAAGAGGTTACTACTGCGGATGACCTGTCAATGCTTGACCGATTACATAAAGGAGGCCTTCCACATGTTGTTCCCGATAGTGATGATGATGATGCATTTATTGATGATAGTGATGATGATGATCCCGGAGCATATATAGACGATCAAGATTATTATTAGTTCATGTCAGGTATTCAATTTTTATTATATACATGATGATGATACACTTAAATTATATACATGTCGGTATTCAATTTTTATTATTCATATCGGTATTCAATTTTTTATGTTGTACTAATTTCGTTCACTCTCTGTCATGGCAGGTGTTGAAAGATGGTGGCCGCGGGTCGAGAGCGTTCCGCGGCTCAGTCTTCGTCGGCGTGTGGTGGGAGTGGTACTTCCATTCCACCCCAACATCTCCGGAAAGCATTGCTCGACTGTATGCAGACACGGGCGGGAGGTTCTTCGTCAGCGTCGTTGCCCATCGGGAGAGGAGGTCGGGGGAAGAAGAGAGGTATTAGAGGTACATGTGCCCATGGTAGGAGAGGTAGGTAGGCTGCTACGCCTTCCTGGCCGCCACCCCCAGCTGATTCACCCGAGCACAGGACTGCTAGGGTGGACCCGTGAGAGGAGGAGGCTACGCGGACTCCGGTCCATGAGCCTAGGGTCGATGAGCCTTCGTCCCACGAGACTCCTGTCCCACAGGCTTCGTCCCACGAGACTCTGGGGCAGAGCAAGGATCAGGGTACGTCCCAGCAGACCCAATGGGATAGCTGGCCGGAGCCGAGTGGCCATGCTGATTGTGGTGGGGATGGGTTTTCTGATAGCGAGGATGAGGTGGTTGAGGGGGGGAAGGTCTACCAGCGTGGTGGTACACGGCTCCCTCCCGTGCCGGCGACCTACGAGTAGAGGTGGTTGATTAGGCCTAATGGGGAGAAGTAAGTGCATTTACTCTTTTTTAACCTTTTGCCTTCACGTTTCTTCAAATATCTAATGCATTGGCTTTGTCATACTACAGGGGTTGGACTCATCCCAAGGGTGCCCGCAGGCCCAACTATGTCCTTGGTGTGATTTGCCGGCACAACTTTCCGTGGTTTGTCACATTGCCCGGTGAGGGCCGGGTTCGAGAGCTAGGATTGACCTGGGAGCACTACTTGGCTGCCCCGGCCCCGCCGGAGACTAGGATCGATGGTGTCTTGTGCCACACGAGGGCCGACATGGTGATTAGACAGTTTTGGGTAATTTATCCTTTACACAATTAAAAATCAACAATAGCTATTTATTGTACTAATCAGTGTTGTCTCGTTTGATTGCGGACCTTCTACATGTGTGAGGAGGGGTACAAGGAGGTCGTGGCAAAGGTTATCGATGGTGAGTGCAAGCGCCTACTACAGAACTTACGGCACGAGGCTCGACCGCAGGCTGTTCGAGACTACTACGCCTCGCGGAAAGTTAAGAAGGAAAAGACGACGTCCCGCGGAAAGTTTCTGGAGAAGGAGGAGTACATGAAGGTAATTACCTTTTCTTAACGCCTTGTACTTAGTTTCCATGATTTGATTCGTAGGCGTAGCGCTCAAATTACTGTTTACTCACTTAGGTGCCCCCGAGATGGTGTGCGGATAAGATGGATTGTTGGGAGGCGTTGGTGGATGAGTGGTGCTCAGAGCAATGGCTAGCCGTCCACAACAACGCCAAGGACCTGCGTGCCAAAATGGTTGGTGTGCCACACCATCAAGGCAGCGCCGACCTATATCAGTTCGGGGAGAACTGGGTATGTGGTTTGCTTCATGATTCATGCAATTCATTGTTGATGCTTGCTTGAGCCCTTTACTAATACTTTGTTCCTCTCTCTCTCTTTTAGGCACATCACAATAACACGGAGATGCCAGAGATGTACGACCTCTATGCCATCACAATAACAAGAAGGCGAAGGCATTCTCTGAGTCTGACCTCGATCATCCCGAGAACTTCACCAACATCTCCTCCCACCACAAGCTCGTGAGGTACAGAGATGTGGGGAAGGCGGTGAATGGGGAGGTGTCGGTGTACCAAAGTTTGGGCCTTTTTAGTACCCCATACTTGTGCACGATCAGTTGTAGCCACCCCAGAGGCAAGGCCTGCCGGGGGACAGCTGAATACAAACCGAAGGATATCCAGGAAACATCCAAGGCAATAAACAGAAGACTGGAGACCGGAGGCTGGAATCCGGCAAGATCCTGCCGGGATGGTTCACCAAGCCCCGACAAGACTCGCGCCCGGCAAGGCCTCGCCACCCTGTCACCGCTCCAGCATGGCGACCAGCTTGTCTTTTAGCGGTTGTTCTCCTGGTGCGTGTCAGGAGGCTAACGGTGATGGGCTTAAGCGGTGCTGATGGGACGGCCCCTTTTTCCATCCCCAAGAAAGGCAAGGACACCTAAACGGAGCATTAAATGTTCTTGTCCTAAGTCGTCAGTATTAGGTATGATAACGCTGTAGCAACTTTACACCTCATGTATGTCCCGTACGCCACTGTTGGTGACCCCTTTGAACGTATAAAAGGAGGCCCAAAGCACAACTACAGGGGGAAGAGGACCTTTTGGCCCAGATTGCATGCCTAGCAGCTGTGTACTGTTCATCACATAGCGCTCCTGGAGCCAGAGTTCAAACACATCTAATACACCAAACCAGGAGTAGGGTTTTACGCTTCTCAGCGACCCGAACCTGGGTAAAAATCCCTCGTGTTGATCGTTGGATCTGCTCTTTGTGCAAGCCTTTCTCCCTGCCGAACCTTAAATGGATCCTCCCGATCCCATAGGTGGCGTACGCTGATATCTTTGGCGTGCCAGGCAGGTGGAGAAGTTGCGTGAACCTGATCTAGCGATCAGCGCGCCAGTTTCTTCATCATCTTCATCGCCATGGCCCCCCAAGAGGAAAGGTTTCACGGCGGTTGGCCCCTCCACGTCCGCTGTGCCTGCAGCTACACAAACAAGCGATGGCCTAGATGTAGGCGGGGTATGAGGAGGTCATGAACCTCCACGGCGTTCTGGCGATCAAAGCCAGGTGAGCGGCGTTGTTCGTTGCCGCAACGGTGATCCGCGCCCCACTAGATCCAAGGACGGAGCTGTACTGCTTGCAGGCGGTGCAGCGACCTCCAAGGACGGAAGGGCGTCGTCTAAGACACCTACGCCGGCACATGCGCCACGGCCGTCTCAGGCCGCGCGTGATGAGCAGCGCCGTGACGTTGGTGGTTCCAAACATCCCCATGGAAAGATTCCCGCGCATCATTCTCGAGATGCACGGGACCAGCATGCACGCCCAAGTGCTGGTGGAAGCGGCACGCGGTCGCGGGACCGTGATGTAGCTCCTTCTAACACAGTTAGGAGTCAGAGCACTTCACGTTCCTCGTACCTCTCGCCACCACCCACACCAGCAGAGGCATTGGCGTGAGCACAGCTGCTCTTGAATTTTCCTCCTGCCGCGGAGAAGCTTGATGAATGGAGAGCCACCATTCAGAGCCTCGTCGGTCTCGCTGATGAAGGCAAACCGCAGCAGGCGGGGCCTTCGCGGCGGCAATCCATCGAGCTGACGTGTGCCGACGGCGGAAAGACCGAAGGAGGTACGACCACGGTACACTCTCCTCCACGGCGGCAACAGCAGTCGCTGACTTGCCGGGTCGATGCCTGTGATGACGATTCAATAGCATCGTCTGACCCGCGCACTCGCCGTGATCAATGTCAAGTTCTTCAGGAACGAGGCAAGGAAGACGCTTGAACTACCATCGAGCGGCGGCGGGAAGCGCGCCATCAATCAGATAGGCGCACAGGACCCACTGTAGACAAGCCTGCGCCAGGGTACCCTGTCGACCTACCCTATGAGGTGGGTTGTCCAGCTTTTACCCGTGAGCTACGGAGAGTCCAGTGGCGCAATTCCCGCACGTTCAAACCAGAGGTCCCGGAGAAGTACGACGGCAAGACTCGCCCGTCGGAGTTCTTGAGCATCTACACCATTGCGGTGCAGGCTGCCGGGGCTCGCGACGACAAGATACTCGCCAACTACTTCCCGTTGGTGCTTAAGCCCAACGCCAGGTCGTGGTTGATGCACCTGCTGGAGAACTCCATTTCTTCCTGGGTAGATCTGTGTCACGAGTTTGTTGGCGCCTTTACTGGAGGTCACCAAGCTCCTGGCCAAGAAAGTGACTTGCGTCTCATCCCCCAGAAAGAAGGCGAAACCTTGCGCAAGTATATACAGAGATTCAGCCGTATACATTACAACATCCCAGACGTTCATCCTGCCGCTGTTGTCGGCGTGTTCCATCAGAACGTGCGCAACCGTCGGATGCGTGAAGAGCTGACGATGAACAAGGTCAGGGATGTTGCCGAGCTCTATGCTCTGGCTGATAAATGTGCACGGGCTGAAGAAGGGAGGAAATTCCCCGGTGAGGATGCTGGCGCAGGAGTCGATTCCGAAGACGAAGATGTCGCCGCCCTGGCAAAGAAAGGCCGACAGCGTAATAGAAAGCGCAAGGGCAAGGCCATGCTTGCCGTCGAGGAATCCGGCAACCCCGACACCGCCAAGAAGGTCAACGTTGGCGGCCCCGGCAAGGATGTTGCCGGGTGCGCATCCTGTCAGGCCCTGGCGGCTGCCGACAAGCCAGAAGGCTCCGACAAGTAGTACTACAAGAGCCATCGCACCAAGGGCCACGATCTCCAAAACTGCCGACAAGTTGAGCAACTTGTCGAGAAGCAGAAAGCTGACTACGAGAGGCGAGACAAGGAGAAAGCTCAAGATGGTGCGGAGGGGTTCGGCAAGAAGCGCGGAGGCCGAGGAGGTCGCCGCGGCAAGGCCAAGCAACAGAAGGACAGGCCCGCTCGAGGCCGCGACAAGCAAGAGGGGGGTGACGATGACAACGATGAGGACGACGAGTCCAGCGAGCAAGATTTCCAGAAGGCTACAGACGCCACGTGCGTTGATGGAGGCTCCTCGCTGCATTCTTCCCGCCGCCAACTTAAACAGTGGGCGCGCGAGATTAATGCGACAGAGCCATCTGTCGGCGCCCGAAAACCATTGAAATGGTCCAGCACACCTATCATTTTTATGCCGAGGACCACCCTGATCGCACGACTGTGGTTGGGTGTTTGCCATTGTTGGTATCCCCAACGATTCGCAACCTCAAGGTGTTGAAAATGTTAGTTGACGGTGGGGCTGGTCTGAACTTGATCTCACCTGAGGTCATCAAAAGATTGCAAATTCCCGATGAAGATCTCGAGGAGACGGGCACGTTCCAGGGGATCAATCCGGGAAGGAGCCAGCCGAAGGGTAAGATCACACTGCCGATAACATTTGGTAGTGATGTGAACTTCAGGATAGAGAAGATAGTTTTTGACATCACCAAGATTCCGTTGGCGTATAATGGGATCCTTGGCCGTCCAGCATTGGACAAGTTTATGGCGGCATCACACTACGCTTACAACACATTGAAGATGCCCGGGCCGGTGAGCATCATCACCGTCAACTCCGACAAGAAGGATGCGCTCATCTGCGCCGATCAGCTTTACCGGGAGGCAGTTGCAGCATCTGCCGCCAAGGCACTTGCGCCTGCCGCTGAAGCTCCCGGGGGGAAGAAGACCGGCAAGGCCTCTCGCACACACTCCGGCAAGCGCACCTCCTCGGAGTGCTGCGCTCCTGTTGAGGATGTTCCAGAGAGCTCCACCGGCAAGGGCAAGAGATCCAAAGCAGCTCCACCAGAAATTAAGAAGGTACCCGCCAAGGAGGATGGTACGGGAGGAACTTTTACGATAAGTTCCACCCTCGACGACAAATAGGAAAGCGCGCTTGTTGCTTTCCTGCGGGCGAATATCGATGTGTTTGCATGGCAACCATCTGATATCACCGGTGTTCCTAGGGAAGTAATTGAGCACCACCTTGCTGTCTGTCCTCACGCGTGGCCCGTCAAACAGAAAGTTAGGAAGCAAGCCTTGGAGCGGCAAGAATTTATTGCCGAGCAAATCAAGAAATTGGAGGCGGCAGGTTTGGTCAGAGGAGTGCTCCATCCAACATGGTTGGCCAATCCAGTTGTAGTGCGCAAGGCGAATGGAAAATGGAGGCTGTGTATTGATTATACAGATATCAATAAAGCATGTCCAAAAGATCATTTCCCCTTGCCGCGCATCAACCAGATTGTGGACTCCATTGCCGGCTGCGATCTGCTTTCATTTCTTGAGCCTATTCAGGGTACCATCAGATATTTATGGCAAAGGAAGACGAAGAGAAAACCGTATTTATCACCCCATGTGGTACGTATTGCTTCTTACATATGCCTTTTGGGTTGAAAAGTGCTGGTTTGACTTTTGCAAGAGCAGTCCAGATTGGTTTTGAGCCCCAGCTACATAGAAATATGGAAGCTTATATGGATGACATAGTGGTGAAAACCAAGGACAAGGCAACGCTCATACAAGATCTAGAAGAAACATTTGGAAATCTACGCAAGATCAATCTGAAGCTCAATCCTGAGAAGTGTGTGTTTGGCGTTCCGTCCGGCAAGCTTCTCGGGTTCTTTGTGTCACAGCATGGGATCGAGGCGAATCCCGACAAGATCAAGGCCATTGAACAGATCGAAGCGCCAAGACGTGTCAAAGATGTGCGTCGTCTTGCTGGCTGCGTTGCTGCTCTAAGTAGGTTTATCTCCAAATCTGCTGAGCGCTCCCTGCCCTTTTTCAAAATCTTGAAAAAGGCAGGTCCGATGAAATGGACTCCGGAAGTGGGGGCAGCGCTGCAGGATTTGAAGAGGTACCTCTCCTCTCCTCCAACACTAGTCGCGCCTAGACCGCAAGAGCCGTTGCTGCTATATCTAGCGGCAACGAATCAAGTGGTAAGTGTTGCGTTAGTGGCGGAGAGAGAGTTTGATGAAGAAGTAGCGGCAGCGGCAAGACCGCCAAGCGACGGGCTAGCATCTTCCCCGGCAGAGTCTGGCGCCAACAAAGAAAGATCTGCGCAGTCAAATGAAGCAATGCAGAAGAAGAAGATGGTGCGGCACCCAGTTTATTTTGTCAGCTCCCTTTTGCAGGGGGCTAGGTCAAGATATTCTGGCGTGTAGAAGCTGCTCTTCAGCCTCCTTATGGCCTCGAGGAAGCTGCGCCATAATTTTCAAGCACATGAGATCACCGTCGTCACTCGCTTTCCGTTGTAGCGGATTTTGCGGAATCCAGATGCAACCGGCAGGACTGTGGAGTGGGCTTTGGAATTGTCAAGTTTTGGTCTCAAGTTTGAAAGTAATTCAACTTTTCAGAGCGGAGCTTTGGTAGAGTTCATTGCTGAATGGACCCCGATGTCAGACGAAGAGATTCCGGAGATGACTCTCCCCGGCAAGGAAACAAATCAAGATTGGATTATGTATTTTGATGGGGCTTTCTCGCTGCAAGGCGCCGGTGCTGGCGTGCTGCTTGTCACACCCACCAGAGAGCACCTCAAATACGTAATTCAGATGCACTTGCAGAATATGAAGGACTGCTTGCTGGCCTCAGGATCGTGGCAGATCTTGGGATCAGGAAGCTCATCGTCAGAGGAGATTCACAGCTTGTCGTCAAGAAAGTCAATAAGGATTATCAGAGCTCATTGATGGAGGCTTACGTCGATGAAGTGAGGAAGTTGGAGGAGCGCTTTGACGGTCTGCAAATGGAGCACGTTCCTCGTGCAGAAAATAGCATTGCCGATGACCTGTCAAAGCGTGCTGCCCTCAAGTTACCTATGGAACCAGGAACTTTTGTGATTCAATTGACTCAGCCATCCGTAGCACCATCAGGAAAGCAAGATAAAAGGAGGAAGTTGAGTCCCAGCAAGTATTTCCCGGTAGAGTTCCCAGAGGCCGCCGGCAAAGAAGTTGTCGGGAACAACGCCAAGCTTGCCGGTGAGCGACAGGCTCCGGCAGGGCTACAAGCTCTTGTCGTCGAGACAAACGCTCCCGCCAAGCTTGTCGGGGAGCAACAGGCTCCGCAGGGCCTCGAGCCTTTGCTGTAGAGACAAATGCTCCCACGGCAGAGGATATGCCTTTAGTCCTTGTTGTCGAGCCTCAGGCTCCAGCATGGGCACAGCACATCGTCCATTTCCTTCAAATAGGAGAACTCCCCGAAGAACAGGAAGAAGCGGAGAAAGTAGCCCGTCGGTCCAAAATGTACCAGTTCGTGGACAGTGTCCTGTACAGGAAGAGGCCGAATGGTGTGAAATTGAAGTGCATTCCTCGGGAGGATGGACTGAAGCTGTTGGCAGAGATACATGGAGGCATATGTGGCTCCCACATAGGATCAAGAGCCCTTGTTGGTGAGGCATTTTGTCTAGGTTTCTTTTGGCCCACTGCTCTCCAGGATGCAACTGCACTAGTAACCAAGTGTGAAGCATGCTAGTTCCATTTGAATAAATTGCATCAACCAGCTCAATCTCTTCAGACAATACCTCTTTCCTGGCCGTTTTCGGTCAGGGGGCTCAAAATTTTGGGCCCTTTCCCCCGTGCTACCGGGGGCTTTGAGTGTAGGGGAACGCAGCAGAAAACAAAAATTTCCGACCTACGTACCAGCCCAGGATCACTATGGAGACTGCATACAAGGTTTGATCTGTTTCGTTACCGACTCGTAGCGCAGCGGAAGTAGAGTCGATGACGATCGGCGGTGCAGATCCCCGCAGCTAGGATTTACAACCTCCCAACCGCGAGGATGTATACCCTCATCCGCCCCACGGACAGCCCTCCGGGAGGCGGTCGGACAGTCCCTCGGACGGTGTCGCCGACAGCCCTTCGGGAGGACCTTCGAAACTCGAACGGTCACTCGGACAGCCCTTCGAGAGGACCCTCGAAACTAAGACGATCACTTGGACAGCCCTTCGGGAGGCACTCTCGAACTAAGACCGAAACTACGATCTCTCTACAGAGTTGCACACATATGGTGTCATCTATCCGGCAGGGCTTCGCCGTCCAGAACTAGTTCCCACCGGAACCCAGACAGCCTTTCGGCTCTACGAAACTATTTCGCTGGGAGGAAGAGAGAAGCCAGACAAGTCTATGGCATGTGTATGAGAGCAAGGATGAGCTTATGGCAGCCCACGCACCTCCTATTTATAGGAGGAGCAAGGGGTAGAGTGGGCATATCCAAAAATCCATGTCATCCCAAAATATCTTGGGAAGATATTTGTGGAAAGCCAACTTCCAACCATATCCATAAATCTGATTTCACTATTCACGACGACATATTTCAGCGTCCGGTCGAACTGAAAATATTTATGTGGGCTTAGAACAATTCCAGTACCCACTAAAATAAGTTTCAATGCGATCCGGAACAATTCCGGTTTAGTGATTTTCATCTGCGAAAAGCATCTGAAGCGGTTACGGCAGCTCCGGAACATTTCCGGTTTTCATCCCGGAAAATTCCAGAAAGTTTCCAGAATGATTCTGGCACCCTCCAAGAATTATCAGGCATGTGCCGAAACCAATTTGACTTTATGGTATCCCCTGAAACAACTTTTCAGTTTTACCGGAACTATTCCGATATCCTCTCCGGAACGTTTCCGTTTCGTCCGAAACTTTTCCGGTGAATTTCTCTCAGACTCCCCGTCTAGTATTCAGCAGATAGATGACCCTTAAGCGTGTGACCCTATAGGTTCGGTGAAGTATAGACATGACCCGGAACACTTTCCGATCAATGATCAACATCGGAGCCGTGAACACCCATATTGACCCCTATACCCACACGAATGAATATTCGAGTGAACCTCCAGTTGCCGTGTGCTATTCCTGTTGCTTCACGATATATTACAAAACCCGAGGTGAGATCTATGCATCCCCGTGGAACAACAACTTGTCCACTATGCAAGTTACCTCGTTACCGGTTTTTGTTCTCTTTTCTCGTTCCTGTGTTCCGGCATCCCTGTGATCAAATCACACTTGTGTCTGGCCAGACGATGATGGATTCCGTAACACCGAGAGGGCCCAGAGATATCTCTCCATCATCGGAGGAGCAATTCCCAATCTTGAGCTATCAAGTTAGTTAACATACTTTTCCATGAACCCGTAAGCCGCCGTAATAGCCACCCATTTACGGATGACGTTTAACAAACCCCAAAGTTCATAAAGCAAGCATGAAGAAACTCGACACCCTCATGGTCTAAGGAATTATGCAAACATTAACTATCTCTGTGTTATTAACCATTAACTTATGACGAATGAATCTCATAGCATAACATCAATCGGGTCGATTCAACACAAGTGTTCTACTAACATTGTGTCCTCAAAGTTGCCGGCATAGACATGCCCATGATCAGGAAAACAGAACCATCATGCAACACTTGAGCCAGTCTTAGAGGCTAGACTAGGAATACATTTCACCGTTTATTATTCCACACGTGCATATGAGTCTTCCTTCAAGCCTCGTGGTTATTGCAGACTCGAGAACCATAGCAGTTATAGCATGGAACATAAACATAATTATGAGCACGGAGATAAATAATAACTTTTATCATTGCCTCTTGGGCATATCTCCTACAGACTCCCACTTGCACTAGAGTCAATGATCTAGTCAACGCTAATGCACTTTACACCTATGGCATACCAGTGTTAATTATGCATCGTATGTGGTATAGCCTGATGTCCAACGGATCTGACAACTTCAGTTCCGTGTGTATCTTTGCATGTCCTCGCGTTTTCACGCTTTCACAAAATTCATATTTTCTGTTGACTTGGCTTCGTATATATGTGAATCACTGGTCAAACCTTGATTCCTATGACTGAGCTATGGAGCAATTATCTTCAATAGTGTTCCATTGACCAAAGCCATCTTGGAATCATACTAAGTTCATGAATGAACTATATGATTCAACATCTTCTTTGTCGCTTTGAAAGCGGCAACATACTTAGCCTTAGTTATAGAATTCGCCACAGTAACCTGTTTAGAAACGATTTCCAAACACCGTGCCACCATATTGTGTGTTACACAAAACCCTTAACTTAAATCGAAAATCGCATGGAGCATTGATGAAGACTGTATCGATGTAATCACTCACAACGAGCACTTCATAATCTCTGCTTGCGAGAAAACATGTCATCAGTGCTACTATAGTACTCAATGACATTTTTCACTGTTGTCCCATGATCAGTACTTTGATCACTTTGGTATCTATACTCGCAACAGCTTTGGAGTATTGGACATATCTGGTTGTTTTACATACCATGGAATACATGATTAATCCAAACACAAAAGTGTGTGGAATCTCCATCATGTATTTCGCTCATCAGTGTTTTGAGACACCGAGTTTTGCAAAAACCCTTTCCATGTGACTTCGGCAAGAATCACTCCTTGGCGTTTTAATGCTAAAATGTTTTAGCATCTTGTCAATATGTATTCTTGCTTAGCCCTATTAGGTAAATCTATCTCCATAGATCATCATGCCTAATATTGAGGCTATTTAGCCTAAGCACTTCATCGAAAAAACTATTTTTCAATGAAGTCCTAATTCGTGTCAAGAAATTTATTTCTAGTTAACAATGTGTCAAGCACACAAGGTTTTTAGAAATATCATTATGCTCCCACTTACTTTCTTGAAACCACAAGCATATTCGTTACCCATTTGATGAAGTCAAACTCTTTTGACCATTTCATCAAAAACGAAGATTCCAACTCCACTTTGCTCTCTTCTGTCCATTGCTGGAACTCTGAAGTTTGCATACTTACTAGCATCCCATGGATCGACAAATTACTTTGGACTGTATCACATACAAGTCCTAGGTTTCATTTCCATTAGATGGAAATCCTTTTGTCATCCATGTTTCATATCTCATGATTGAAATATGTATTAATTGCTAGTTCAATCCGAACCGACTTTTAGCATCGCTACGGTGAGACAATCTCATCATAGTCAACTCCTTGAACTTGTTATTGCAACAAATCGAGCTTTATGGATAAAACTTTTTATCCACATCAGTTTACAGTTCCATAAATATTCGTTAGACTCTAAGTCTTCCGAAAGGTGTAACAAGATTTTAATCTTGAAACACTTATATGGAAACTATCTCAGATTGTATTGGCATTTAGCCAATTCCGGAGTCAGGGCCCATCAACGCTTCCTTGTGTATCGTAGGTATACTGTTGTCTAACAACAATATCTCGCTTGCGCACCTGAGAGGTTTGCACGAGTTTTGCCTACGTGGTTCAGCTGCAAGTTCGACCGAAGTCCATACATTTTATTGTAGAGACTTCCGTATCAGTCGCAGTAGGAAACTCTGGAATTACTTCCAAGGTTCCTTTCCTTTGATCTGATGACGAAGATACTGCTTATCTCGTCGAGTTGCACTGTCCTCCCACTCACCTTCTTGCAAGAACCATTTTCTTCAAAAAGCATACCGTTTTGTGGCAAAATCCTTTGCCTCGGTATAGTGGTGGGGGAATACGCAATTACTTGGGATAACCCACAAAATAGCTCTTGTCTGATTTGGAATAGGTTTGTAACCTTTTACACAAGCCCCTTATTCCAAATGTTAAGGAAAGACCCAGCATGGTTGGGCGTACCATACCATGGCGTCATTTCAACAGACCTGATGGCGCTCTTTTCAGTGTAAAAGCCGCAGTCACTAAAGCATTACTTTAAAAGTTATAATGGCAAATTGATTTATGTCATTTTTTATCTTACCATGTCGAAAAATGGATTGATTACATCTTCACGGACGTACCACTCACAGTGGAGTTCCGGGAGGTGTAAGTTATGAAACTCTTTTCACAACTCATCAGACATTCGCTAAACTTGTAACTCAAATATTCCTTTCCACAATCCAATTGCAGAAACATAATTTTCTTGTTACAATAATTTCTACTTCCTTTTTGAAAATCTTATGAATGAATTCAAAAGATCCAGACTTACGTCTCATCAAGTAAATATCCATATATCCACTTGAGTCATTTCTGAAGATAGATAAATCCACTGCCAGCAACAACATTTATCGGACTACACACATCAAAATGTATGATCACCAATAAGTTTGTTGCTCATTCCTTATGGCCTGTGAACGGTATTTCAGTCACTTCACTTTTCGGAGGAAAGTTGCAAGTGTCAGATGATTCAAAATCAAACGACTTCAAAATCCATCATAATGGAATTTTCCATGCGGGTTTCTCCAATGTGACCAAATGCAGTGCCACACATGTGTGGTATTCTCTTTAGTCTTGTTACATTTAGCATCAGTGTTATGGATGTATCATATTACCATCAATATTCATAACATACGTTCCATCCACTATGGAAGCATGGCCCTTATGTTATTCATGATTCCGAACAACAATTGTTCTTTCATGAACAACACTCTTGCAACAAACATTATGCAAATGGGCTAGAGTGTATAAAACTCTAAAATGATTTATGAAAGTAAATATAGAGGTAAAGTTTTATTATCAATATTCATAACATACATCTCATTCATAATGAAAGTATGGCCCTTATGTTATTCATAACACCGAACATCAAAAGTTCTCTTATGAACAACCTTCTTGCAAGTTACCTTATGCAAAGGGCTAGAGTGTGTAAAACTCTATAATGAATTTATGAAAAATAAATACATAGGTAATACACCGATGGAAGGTATAGTAACTTTTACTAAGTTTCCAGCGTGTATTAAGACCTCATTCCTGGCTAGTCTTTCAGGCCATAGTAGTTCTTGCATCGAGTCGCAACAGAGTGCAATTGAGCGGGTATCTCTGTGATCAACTCACAATACCCAAGAATTGGTGATTAACATGTTTAATCATAATTCTCAAGAACTATTTCTTTTGACCAGCCTTCCAAACATCAATAACTTGTATGACTTTCATACATGAGCTGGATATTCCAGTCTTCTCTCTTTTTGCCTTTTTACTTCTAACAGTTTAACTTTTAGTATTTCTTCTATCTCAGAAGAAGCATCCAACTTAAGAGTGGCGTTAGCCCCGGATTTCCTAGGCGTGAAAGTCTTACTAACACCCTTCGGACATTTCCTTTAAGTTGTTTGTTTTATTCACCTTCATCATATGACAGGCGTTCTACTGGATCCCTCTGTTATTAGTCAAATGCATAGTAAACACCTTTTACTAACAGTTTGCAAAACAAACCTTGCTTTGGATATCCCATATCTTTTAGCCTTTGTTTGTGTCTGAAAAATGATTTTCAGTTCCATGAATATCACATAGCTATCCCAAACTTTTGAAGTTCGGGTCTCATGGAAGCAAACATATTGCACTTGACCGTAACAGAATTCTAGCTTTTGGATCAAAGGACGAGAGTCTCATTATCCATAGCATTAGCGGGAGAATACTAAAAGCATGCGATAGGACAAAATCCTTCTCGGCACTCTTGAGGACAATCCTCACATTACGTTACCAACCGTAAAGTTTTAACCAGATATTTAACAGCTAATTCAATTTTAATAGGGAAGGTGGAAACGCGAGCCATTCTTCTACAACTATTATGCAATTTTCACTTAGACAAAGTTCATAATTAATTGCACTAAGAATTAAAAGAATTAATTCTAAAGTGCGCTCCCACTCAAATCAATATCTCTCATAATTGATTGTGAGTGATACAAGATCCAGACTTCAATTCATCACCATAGAATCATCATCTCATGACGGGAATTTTAATCGGTAGGCCAACTTGCCGATCACATCTCTATGTGACTCTTGTTCATCTTTCGATGCGTGTGTTCCGAGCTCATGACTTTCATGCCTGAACGTCAAGACAACCAAGTGATCTTGCTGCGAGGTCTGACCTCACCCGCCTTACACCCGTACAATCGTTCGTACCCATGCATCCATGGCGCACCCCGAAAGGAAAGATGCTGTGACGGTGCTACACTTGGGAGAACACTAACTACTTGATATTTTTGTGAGAGATCACCCTAATAAAAAGCGACTACCGCGCAATCAAGAAGGGTGCATCATAAGGGATAAACATCTCAGGCAATTCATAATAGCATGATATGGTATAGCCCTTTCTGACGGAGAAGTCTTGTATTTCTTCGTCTTCGGCATTCGCGTCAGTGTTCACCTTCGCGAAGTTTGCCACCACCTTGTCGATGCACCAGATAATATTGCTATCTCTATAGCTAATAAAATAAGTGCATTACTTAAGGTTGACACGCAGGTCATTAAAGTGAAAATCATATGGCTCCAGCCATCATGCCGAATCATGACACGCAGGTCATGTTAATTTACATCATATAGTCATCTCATACATAATCAAATTAATATGAGCACTGCTATACCACATCATATGCACATGCAAACCATCCTGCAAAACCAAGTTAGACGCCTCTAATCGGTTTATGCAAAATTTCATTTTACGTGGCTTCTAAGGTTTCGAAACAAACCGAAGCTACCAACGTCCATCATCAAACATGATAATCCAAGTTGCTAGATTAACATTGCGGGGTGTATGAAACACGAGATAATAAAATCTCGAGCCCCATACTAAACTTCGTCATACGCGTGACCCCCGTGCAGATCATATCTGCATTGCCCTTTTGTCTGCGAAACATCCACTATCTTTAACTATGGTCGAACCCAAAGAACTATTAGCACTTCGTTGATCTGTCAATCAGCATACTCAGGAGCAGCATGAAAGGATCGCGGATTGCCAGAACTTTGTGAGATTCCACCATGCCGTCAAGATCAGGACTACGCAAAACCAGGGGAAGCAACAAGAACATCGGGTAACAGATTTCATCTGCTACCCGCACAAATAATTTTCAGTAATAGATCTCATCTACTACCTAATTATATTGTGCAACACCCATACATCTCATGTATTCTAGATCGCAACCTGCATCTACGCATAGCACGGCTCATGATGCCACTGTAGGGGAACGCAGCAGAAAACAAAAATTTCCAACCTACGTACCAGCCCAGGATCACTATGGAGACTGCATACAAGGTTTGATCTGTTTCGTTACCGACTCGTAGCGCAGCGGAAGTAGAGTCGATGACGATCGGCGGTGCAGATCCCCGCAGCTAGGATTTACAACCTCCCAACCGCGAGGATGTATACCCTCATCCGCCCCACGGACAGCCCTCCGGGAGGTGGTCGGACAGTCCCTCGGACGGTGTCGCCGACAGCCCTTCGGGAGGACCTTCGAAACTCGAACGGTCACTCGGACAGCCCTTCGAGAGGACCCTCGAAACTAAGACGATCACTTGGACAGCCCTTCGGGAGGCACTCTCGAACTAAGACCGAAACTACGATCTCTCTACAGAGTTGCACACATACGGTGTCATCTATCCGGCAGGGCTTCGCCGTCCAGAACTAGTTCCCACCGGAACCCAGACAGCCTTTCGGCTCTACGAAACTATTTCGCTGGGAGGAAGAGAGAAGCCAGACAAGTCTATGGCATGTGTATGAGAGCAAGGATGAGCTTATGGCAGCCCACACACCTCCTATTTATAGGAGGAGCAAGGGGTAGAGTGGGCATATCCAAAAATCCATGTCATCCCAAAATATCTTGGGAAGATATTTGTGGAAAGCCAACTTCCAACCATATCCATAAATCTGATTTCACTATTCACGATGACATATTTCAGCGTCCGGTCGAACTGAAAATATTTATGTGGGCTTAGAACAATTCCAGTACCCACTAAAATAAGTTTCAATGCGATCCGGAACAATTCCGGTTTAGTGATTTTCATCTGCGAAAAGCATCTGAAGCGGTTCCGGCAGCTCCGGAACATTTCCGGTTTTCATCCCGGAAAATTCCAGAAAGTTTCCAGAATGATTCTGGCACCCTCCAAGAATTATCAGGCATGTGCCGAAACCAATTTGACTTTATGGTATCCCCTGAAACAACTTTTCAGTTTTACCGGAACTATTCCGATATCCTCTCCGGAACGTTTCCGTTTCGTCCGAAACTTTTCCGGTGAATTTCTCTCAGACTCCCCGTCTAGTATTCAGCAGATAGATGACCCTTAAGCGTGTGACCCTATAGGTTCGGTGAAGTATAGACATGACCCGGAACACTTTCCGATCAATGATCAACATCGGAGCCGTGGACACCCATATTGACCCCTATACCCACACGAATGAATATTCGAGTGAACCTCCAGTTGCCGTGTGCTATTCCTGTTGCTTCACGATATATTACAAAACCCGAGGTGAGATCTATGCATCCCCGTGGAACAACAACTTGTCCACTATGCAAGTTACCTCGTTACCGGTTTTTGTTCTCTTTTCTCGTTCCTGTGTTCCGGCATCCCTGTGATCAATTCACACTTGTGTCTGGCCAGACGATGATGGATACCGTAACACCGAGAGGGCCCAGAGATATTTCTCCATCGTCGGAGGAGCAATTCCCAATCTTGAGCTATCAAGTTACTTAACATACTTTTCCATGAACCCGTAAGCCGCCGTAATAGCCACCCATTTACGGATGACGTTTAACAAACCCCAAAGTTCATAAAGCAAGCATGAAGAAACTCGACACCCTCATGGTCTAAGGAATTATGCAAACATTAACTATCTCTGTGTTATTAACCATTAACTTATGACGAATGAATCTCATAGCATAACATCAATCGGGTCGATTCAACACAAGTGTTCTACTAACATTGTGTCCTCAAAGTTGCCGGCATAGACATGCCCATGATCAGGAAAACAGAACCATCATGCAACACTTGAGCCAGTCTTAGAGGCCAGACTAGGAATACATTTCACCGTTTATTATTCCACACGTGCATATGAGTCTTCCTTCAAGCCTCGTGGTTATTGCAGACTCGAGAACCATAGCAGTTATAGCATGGAACATAAACATAATTATGAGCACGGAGATAAATAATAACTTTTATCATTGCGTCTTGGGCATATCTCCTACATTGAGTACTTGTACGTTGCAATCAAAAAGTTTATAAAATGGCCAGAAGTGGAAGCAGTGAGGAAGGTGACAGCATAGTCAGCCGTCAAGTTCTTCAAGGGACTAGTTTGCCGTTTTGGTGTACCAAACAAGATCATCACTGACAACGGCACACAGTTCACGAGCCACACCTTCATGCAGTACGTCCAAGACCTTGGCGGCAAGATCTGTTTTGCCTCTGTTGCTCAACCTAGGAGCAACGGCCAGGCAAAAAGGGAAAATGCTAAAGTGTTGCGAGGTCACAAGGCAAGAACTTTCGACAAGCTGCGCAAGTGCGGAAGGCGCTGGATAGATGAGTTGCCGGCGGTTCTTTGGTCAATCAGAACGACACCAAATCGAGCCACCGGCCAGACACCCTTCTCCCTAGTGTACGGGGCGAAAGAAGTTCTCCCCACGAAACTCATATACGGGTCACCTCGAGTGCTCGCTTATGATGAGCTTGAGCAAGAGCAGTTGCGGCAAGATGACGTTACGCTCCTTGAGGAAGATCGTCTTCAGGCTGCTGTGCGAGCTTCATGCTACCAGCAAGCCTTGCGCCTCTATCATAGCCGCAAGGTTCATGCCCGAAGTCTTGAGGAAGGCAACCTTGTTCTTCGGCGCATTTAGTCGGCCAAGAATTCCAACAAGTTGACGCCGAAGTGGGAAGGCCCTTATCGGGTAGTACGAGTCACCAGGCCTGGCGCAGTCCGCCTGGAGACCGAAGGTGGTGTCCCAATGAGCAACTCCTGGAATATCGAACATCTTCGTAAGTTCTATCCATAAGGCGCGGTTGTCGGGTCTCCCGGCAACCACCTTTTGTACAAGTCTTACCGCTGAAGCATGTAATCCTTTGTAAAAAGCCAGGCGCGGACCCTGTGTGTAGTTGAATAAGATTAAGTGTTTTACAATTCTTGTCGATTTACATGTTTGTTTATATGCATGCTTATCTGAGATATTGTATTACACTTGCTCCCGGTAAGCGTTAACAAACCGCCAAGGCTCCATATCTCTATTTTCTCTTCTTTCTTTTTCTCAAAGGACAGAAGGTTCCCTCGCATGGCAGTTTGTCGGGGGGGAAAGGATGGTATGGATAGCGGCAGGCGGTCGTTCAAGGTCGACATCTTGCCGAAAGAAGCGCAGCAACGAAAAAGCTAAGTTGTAAAAACTCTAAACAATTGTTTTGTAAGGTTATTCTCCTTGAACGATTTCGATTTTTGTATGGAAAACCTGCACGCGAAGGAACCTTGGCATGATCGGATGCGCCCTTACTTTGTTTCGAGTCCGCTCAATAGTTTAAGTGGCTGCAATGAGAACGCCAAGGGATCTTGTCGGCAGCAGCACCTCCAGCAGGCTGCTAAAGTCCCACACCTAGCGCTCGCGGCAAGGTTGCGCGCACCGGCAAGTTTCCAGCAAAAGCGTAGGGCATGTACCATACAGAAAGAAGTCAGGCGAAAGGAAATAACATGCATCCACCCCAAAACCTAGCAAGTTATATTTACAATAATAGTTGCCGCGATTCTAATATAAGATTAAACTGTCTTTGGCATAGGATGGCGGCGGCAAAGAGAAGTGAAGCGGTTAGTCCCTGCGTTGGCCTTCGATCCTCTTGACTCGGTTGACCTTGTCAACGATGGGCGCGACAAGTTCTTCAAGCGCCTGGACGTCCACGTCCTTCGGCAAGCTGTCCAGGACGTTGGTGAGGTTGATGTCGGGGTTCTTGTGCACCACCTTGACGAGTACCTTGAGGAGGATGGCCCGGCAGAGCTTGCGGGACTCATTGGCCAGCTGGGTGGCATGGCCAGAATGGAGCAGTTCCAGGGCTTCGAGCACGCGGTCAAGGAACATAGTCAGCTTGGCGCTTGTGGACACCCTGTCGTCAGAAGAATACCTGAAGCCTTGCAGGCCCATGGCGGACAGCTGCGCTGCAAGCTTCTCTGCAACGTCAACAAGCTTTTCAGTCCAGGTCTGCACGCCTTCTGTGTAGTCATTGTGGGCGGCAGCGGTGCTCTTAAGCAGCTCCTGCTCATTATGGAGATCTTTGATCAGAACCTTCTCGCGAGCCCTGCTTTCCTCAAGGGACTGCTCCAGCGTGGATAGCTTCACCTTCAAATCAGCGATGGAGTCTTTGGCTGACGAGAGCTGCTGGATCTTGTCGGACATGGAGGTTTGCATCTCCATCAGGGTGTGGAGGGTCTGCTCTCTTTCAGTTTTCAGTGATGAAAGCTCCTTGCCGCGACCCTCAAGGTCCGACTCCAGCCTCTTCACCTTGTCAGCAAGCTCGTCCTTGGCGGCCTCTGCAGCTTTGGCGGCATCGACGGCCTCCTTTAGCTTGCCGGCGTGATCTGCATTCAGAGCTTCGAGCGTCTCCTTGTGTTTCTGCTCCAGCTCCTGGGTCCGCTGCGCGAAGCTTGTCGGCAAGCGCCTCCTCACGGGCGGTGAGGTCCTCTTCGTGGGAGTCAAGCCCAACGCGGAGCTCTGTCAAGCGGGCCTCCTCTGCAGCGGCCTGTTGTTTGGCCTCCTCCTGTGCTTTCTCAACATCACACTGCTTCATGAGGTGGTCGTTCCAGTTTTCACTCAGCTGTTCCCGGGCAGTTTTCAGCTCCTGGAAGGCTTCAGCATACCAGCTTTGTGTCTCCTCGGTGCGCTTCTGGAGATCCACCTCCGTTGCTTCGACAACTGCCGCCCTGGAATTCAGCTTATCTTTCCGGGCATGGTGAAGTGCTTGGAGCTTCTGGAAGTTGTCGCTCATGGCCTGGAGGAGCCTCTCTTCTTCGGACTTGCCGCTGCTGGCACTAGGATCATCAACAATTTCAAGCTCGGCAGCGGTGATGATCTCCTCGTCAAAGATTTCCCCTTCAGTTGGCACCCCAATGCTTGCCGTCCCTGGAATGTTGACGAACAGGTTGTCGCCAACCTTGAGGTATTTGCTTCGCGGGGGAGCGCTGGATGTTGACGGTCGATCCTCAACAGTCGCCTCCCCAGCCGCTGGGGGCTCCGTAGCCGGCGTACCGCCTGGCGCTCCTGCGGCAGGAATGCCGTCAGTATGGTCACCAGTCTCCTTGCCGGCCCTCTCAGCAGATTCCTTGGCGGCGTGTTCCTGCGCATTCTTGGCGGCCTCGGCGGCAGCGTTCTTGGCAGCTTCGTCAGTGGCAATTCTGTCGGCCTTGGCGGCAGCATCCCTGGCGGTCTCCTCGATAACGGCGTCAACATCCATGTGCTCTGTCGAAGGAGGATCTGAAGGCCAAGAAAATAAAACAAGATAAGGCTGAGGAGGAAGTTCAAGAAGACAAAAAGAAAGACAGAATGACAAGTACCCTGTGGCAAGCGCTTTACCTGCACCAGGCTGCTGAGACATGGTTTCTCCCTTCCTGGCAAAGTTGGTTGCCGGCGTCGAACTGCCGGTGCCTGTGCTTGCCGGCTCATCCTCAACAGGAATGGGTTCGCTAGCGGGAGCCCTTGCCGGGGATCTGTCTCTGGGCGGTGTGGTTGACGGAGGCGGCGCATCAGGGGTGGCCTCCGATAGCTCTCCTTGTTGTTGCTCTCCTCCTGCAGTCCCGGAGATGTCAACAGAGAAGATACACATCCCGGCACTTGCCAGCGGAAAGTGAGTAATGGGCTCACGCTGGGGGCTGCATCGGGGGCTGCGTTAAGGGCTTGGCTCCGGACTGATGTTGATCGTCTCTGGCGCACCTGTGGTGCTTGCCGACGGCTCATCATCCGTTGAGGTCTTTGCCCTCTTCGCCATCCTCTGCGCCAATGTTTCTGTGTCCCTACGGGAACAAGCCCAAACAAGACAAATTAGCTAAGCAAAACCAGAAATTCAGGAATTAGAGGATGTGGCAGGACCCTTACTCCTCTTCTTCCGAGTTGAAGGCAGAGAGGTCGAAGTCAACCTCCGCTGCGGTGTTAGTGCGGAGAGGTGAAGGAGCGGTCCTGGGTCGCTTGGCTGCGGCGGGTTGCTGCGCTACCTTGACGGCCACCCCCTTGTCGGGGGCTTCGCCACTCGAGGAAGGCTGGCGGGCAGAGGCACCAGAGGTGACTTTTCGAAGGGCATGCCTTTTTCTCGGCTCAAGAGTTGGGGGCTCCTCGTCCTACTCTTCGGCTATGCCTCCGGCAGGAGGGCCCACGGCAGCGGTGCCACTCTGCTCTCCGGCGACCTCGCCCTGCCCAGCAAGTTTTTCCTCCAACAGCACTTCTCCTTCGCTAGTTTGTCCTTCTACGAAGCCGGCGCTGCCGGCCTCCGTGGCAAGATTCACCTCCTCCACCTTGCTGGCGATGTACGCCACTTCTTCATCAGTGGTGGGGCGGACAAGGTTCTCTTCTTCGCGGATGGCCCTCTCCGACAGGTTATCAAAGAATTGTTGTGCCTGCTTTGCGGACGGCTCGATCCAAGTTCCGTCAATGCTGTGAGCGTCAAACGCCGGCATCATGGCGATGACCGAGACCAGAGAGGAGTTGTTGCACGGGGGGATTATGCTCGCCGGCAGCCTGGGCACTTTGTCAGACCTGAAGAGTTTCTGGCAGAGGGCCGCGTGCTGCATAAATGTCAGATTGTTGTTCAGCCTAGGGCGCTGCCTCATGACGTCTGCCGCATTCCAGAATTCCCAAGCTGGCCTCGCTTTGCTCTATAGAGGGGCAATGCGCCGGCGAAGGAAATCGGCACCTATCATCTCTATTTTGAGCCCGGCAGCTTTGAGGCGGTGAATCCTAGTGGTTGCGACTGTGAGCTTCTCATTCTCAGGATCAAGGGCGCTCCAGTCGTTGCCGCGCACCGTCTTTGTTTCCCGCAGCAAGCAGAAGGGCTAGGGTTCTGTCTCTCGAATCCAGCACCACTTGGCCCGCCATTCATCCCACTTCTCGTGGTAGGCCCCGTCTGGATAAGTCTCCTTGGTCCATGCTCTTGGGATCCAGGTGATAGAACCGGAAAGGGCCTCGCCCTTTTGGATGCGGGGAATAATGGCAGATGAGGGCTGTGCTAGGGACTACTCCGACAAAGTTTTCGCAAAGATGAGCAAAAACTGACATACATGTCACGACATTCGGCGTAAAATCCAAGAGTTGGAAGCCGTATGTGAACATGATGTCGTTGAAGAAATCGGAGAACGGGGGACAGAGCCCACAGTAAAAATAATCGGCAAAGAAATGGAATTTGTCTGGGCCACCCCTGGAAGAACCTGGACTCACGCGGGCGGCGGGATGCGCCCTTGTCTCCTTCGCCCGCATGCACTGGTACCTTTCCTTCAAGACGCTCGCATCGAGCACCGGAGTGAAGAGGCATGCTCCCTCCGTATCTTCACCAGCTTGCTCTCCGGGACGGCAGTTTACACCTCCTTGTCGTTGCTTGACTTGGGCGGCAAGGCGGCTATGGCGGCAGACGGCCGAAGACAGAGAGGGCGTGGAGGCAGCGGATGAATGGGGATGGCTCTGTTTTGGGCTCGAGGAAGGAGATGACGGGGGCTACCAGATTGGAAAAGACAAGAGGTAAATGAGCGGTGCCTCTGCGGATTCCCTTTTATGGGGAAAGCGCGAGGCTGACTCTTTACCAATTGATGTGGAAACGTTTCGCGGGCATGCTGCTGTAATGGCCGCTCCGCGCATGTCCCCCACGTCGCGCATTCAACGCACGTCGTGAGGGGGTGCAGTAAATGAAATGATTACAGCAGTTAACCCCTGCCACGCGTGCTCGTGCACTGTTTGGGCCTAGCCCAACAACGCCTTGCAACCGTGTATGGACTAGGCCCGGGGGCTCCTGTTGGTGTACCAAAGTTTGGGCCTTTTTAGTACCCCATACTTGTGCACGGGCAGTTGTAGCCACCCCAGTGGCATGGCCTGCCGGGGGACAGCTGAATACAAACCCAAGGATATCCAGGAAACATTCAAGGCGATAAACAAAAGACTAGAGACCGGAGGCTGGAATCTCGGCAAGATCCTGCCGGGATGGTTCACCAAGCCCCGGCAAGACTCGCGCCCGACAAGGCCTCGCCACCCTGTCACCGCTCCAGCGTGGCGACCAGCTTGTCTTTTAGCAGTTGTTCTCCTGGGTGCGTGTCAGGAGGCTAACGGCGATGGGCTTAAGCGGTGCTGATGGGACAGCCCCTTTTTCCATCCCCAAGAAAGGCAAGGACACCTAAACGGAGCATTAAATGTTGTCCTAAGTTGTCAGTATTAGGTATGATAACAATGTAGCAACTTTACACCTCATGTATGTCCTGTACGCCACTGTTGGTGACCCCTTTGAACGTATAAAAGGAGGCCCAAAGCACAGCTACAGGGGGAAGAGGACCTTTTGGCCCAGATTGCATGCGTAGCAGTTGTGTATTGTTCATCACATAGCGCTCCTGGAGCCAGAGTTCAAACACATCTAATACACCAAAGTAGGAGTAGGGTTTTACGCTTCTCAGTGGCCCGAACCTGGGTAAAAATCCCTCGTGTTGATCATTGGATCTGCTCTTTGTGCAAGCCTTTCTCCCTGCTGAACCATAAAGGATCCTCCCGATCCCATAGGTGTCGTATGCCGACAGGAGAACTTCAACCCGAGCCAGCATCCTATTGATCCAGAGCTGGTGCTGATAGCTGGCGGCGGGAGGCCCCATGGCTCTATAGCCATTGGAGATGGACTTATACGGTCTTCTCGTACTGTCCGGGAGATCAAGGCGCGCCAAACGAGCTCCTGTCCTGAGATAAGGCCTCGTCCACAGCCAGTCGAGCTCGCCATCAAGGTTAGTCATACAGACTCAGATAGCTTTCCTCCATTACATTGTGTGTGCAAACAAAGATGATTACAATGCTAACGAGGAGTTGTGTTGCGGGCTGCTCTGCAGAAAGAGAGAGAGGCAACCCAGGCGCTTCTGGAGGAACAGGCCCGGCAGGCGGCGGAGGAGAAGAGGGATTTGGAGGAGAGAACGGCTAGATTGTTGGAGGAGGAGAGGGCACGGAACGATGCGTCTAACCGGGCCATGTACGAGCTCATCGTGGTAAGTTTCTTCTTCATATTAGCCAAATCATGCACTAGAGGTTCGTTTCATTAATAACCAATATGATTGACTTGTCAAAACCAAATGTGCAGTCTTTGTGCGAGAAGAACGGCCAGACCCCTCCGCCGATGCCAGTCATTAGCACGGCGGGAATGGTGAGTTTCATTTGAATGGTCATTAGTTACTAGTCTTAACATTTCAGTGTCATCATGGTAACGAGACTTTGTAAATGATCTTTGTTGCAGCATAACTCCCGAGCCACATCGCACGACCCTTTTCCAGGGCATCCTTCTCCAGGTGACACCGGCCTGAGCAACCCCGGTGCTTCACCTCGGTGATGACGAGGACGGTAAGCCCTAATATGTCACTTACTTGTCTCATTTTCTCAAAGAAAGACAAACTTAGCACTTAGACAAAATTACGTACTTTCGGTCTGTCAAAGCTCCTTGTGAGAGTTTCATGTCTCTTCTTGATGGAGGAATCCTGAATGTTGTCGCGAGGGTCGTTTCTTCTTCTCCTTCTCTCGATATACACTACTAGGATAGTAGCGCTGGATTTACCCATACCAGTAGCGCTGGTGGTAGCGCTACTGCTAAGGCGCTACAGCTAAGCTTTAGTTGTAGCGCTGGAAAACGCGCGCTACTGGTAAGTACGGTTAGCAGTAGCGCTGGAAAGCCACAAGCGCTGCTGATAAACCAGCGCTGCCGCTAGATGCCTACCAGCGCTACTGCTAATATTCCTTCTTTCAAAGATTACATTCCCCTCTATGTATTTGTGCATGCTCTGTACAGTAGTTTCATCACATGACAACATCAATAATTATTGTGCCAACAACTACATTTAGGTTAAAGTGCATGGATGCAAGTGATCATGTTGAATTAGAAGAAAATATGATGTTGCACGCAACATCATATTTTCTTCTAATTCAACATGATCATTTGCATCCATCCACCTTAATCAAATATATGTCATATAACTCAACATCATCTTACTCATCTAACAACTCATCATCATCTTAATCATACCAAGTTAAAATCTCATAAAACAAAAAAAAATCATAATAGTAATCATCCTAATCGATCATACAAGTTAACTAAACTTCTCACTCATAGGACCTAGTCCTCCCTCCTAGGTAAAATGACATAAAACAGAATTCCACCTATGTCTCCATGATGAAGCAAAGAAATCCAACGGTCTCCAACTTGTGGCTTGCGATCCTTCTTTATTTGTCCCCATGCTTCAATTTGGAGCCGTCTTGGTGGTTTGCGCTCAGTCGAGTATGCAAAAGAGAACTCGGGCTGGAAGGGGCTTTTAATTGTCATATACCTTCGGTTTGCATCAATGGAGGCACAACTTTATTTGGCAGTTTCTGTTGAAGAACATAATAGTAGCCTAGTTAGCAATGTAATAAATACCATTTACGCAATAGTAGTGTACTTAATTAGCAACTCTTACCAAGATATTTCGGCGAATGTCATCCGCCCTCAACCTATGCACTAGTGTCCTGTACAATGTATAATTTGGGCCAGTTCCCAAATTATACGGGAAGATCTCCCTACCAACTAGGACACCAATAACAAAGTTGATAAGATCATTCTTCTCCTCCCAAGTTAGATGTGATCCATAAGTGTAGTGTGTCGTGTCAATTATGTTTTGTGTTTCACTCGAAGAAACGAAATAAGCTGTAAATTATAAATTAACAAATTTAGTATGGATGAACACCAACTATTTTTAAATATAGAATGCAAATTACTTGACAAATATGCATGGTTGATAAACTCACATGGAGGTAAAACAGGAAGCATATTGACATCCACACAAATGTCGATGTTACCTTCAATATGATCTTCAGGACGAAGATCGAAGGTTATTTCCATATCCTCCTAAAATCCATATGCCTTGCAAAGAGCTTCCCAATTTGAGCACCCTAATTCTGTGTTATTAACTGCATTCATTACTTTGACCAGAAGTGTATGACCATGTTTAGTCCTCAGGTTCGCTGTCCTCGACTCGAAACTCTCGTGCTCTTCGAAACCGAGCCTCTCCAAGAAATACCGTCCTGCATGACAGGGGATGAACTAGTCGAATTGTATAAAACAAAAATTACATGTTGAAGCAAAGAAACAGAAGTCATGCTTAATTACGAAAAAACACTTGTCATCGTTGCGTACCGTAGAAATATAGAAGTCCTCGTAAAGCTTCATGGTAAAGAACATGCCGTCTCGCAGCCCAGGCTGGTCGCAAAGACCCTTATCTTCGCCGCACTGTTCGCACCTTTGGCACCTATCGTCGTCATCAGACGACGACATTTCCTTTGTTCATGATTCAAAAAGTACGGCATGACCATTGCTAATGTAAGACATATTGAGCAATAACATACACACATGCCCAAATAGACCTAATTCAATATTGGTTGACTTTCGGTCCGTCGAGGCTTTCCTTCAATAACTCTCATATTATGGTGTGTTGGTGCACACTCTCTCACATTGATATGGTGTTGTATATATGCTAGTGGACACTCTCTCACACTAATAGTTCGACCGTCGGTGATGGACGCACTTCCTCTCCTCTCCTTGCGCATTACACCGAGGTATATATCGCAAGAAGAGAAGAGGAAGAAGCGCCCCCCACGACAACAGTCGGGATTCCTCCATCAAGAACACACATGAAAGTCACACAAGGAGCAACGACAGACCGAAACTCACACAATTTCTTAAACTCATTTTAGACTCATTTTTGACTCGGTTTTCCGGAATGCCGTTTCCCAGCAAATCCCGGCACTCGATATGCCTACTTTCTAGCACAAGTCATGCCAAAATTTCGACATGACCTTTGCTAAAAAGTGGACATATCGAGCGCCCGAAATTCACCAGAATGGATTCCGGCGAAACATAGGCCACTGATCGGATCATTTGCATATAACAGTAAGAAAAATATAGAACTTGAAGAAAATGCAATAAGGTTTTTCTTCACAATATTTGAAACTAACTTCAGCCTACCTAAATTTAATTATGTCCTAATTTGAAACCTAGCTAAATTTCTGTCCTAATAGGGCACTTGGGCACAATTATATAGGGCACTTGGGCACAATTATCGAACAATTCAAAGTACTTGGGCACTTGCGCACATTCATATTTTGCTCTAAACTAATTTAGCTAACAAACCTAACCCTAGAATCAACCTAACCCCCCTAATATTACAAAACGGCCAGATGCGAGAGTGGGGTGAAGGGAGTGAGGGGAGAGGGAAGAGGGAGGAAGGAGGAAGTAGGGGCTACCTGCGGAGGGAGGGGGCGCGACGGTGAGGGAGGGGGCGACGATGGTGGCGTCCGGGTCGGGGCTCGGGGGTAGGAGACGGTGAGGGAGGGGGCGCGACGGTGGTAGGTGAGGGAGGGGGTGCGAAGGCGAGGGAGACGGCGAGGGAGGGGGCGCGACGGCGAGGGAGACTGCGACGAATGGGGAGAGAGGGAGAGGGGATCGAATGGGGAGAGAGGGAGACGGTAGTAGGTTGCTAGGACGAGCAGCAGTAGCGCTGGAACATAAACCCGCTACTGCTAAGAATCATAGCAGTAACGTTGGTTGGAAAGCAAGCGCTGCTGCTAATCAGGGCCCACCTGCTGGCAACTTACAGCCATAGCGGTAGCGGTGGTCCACAGACACACGCTACTGCTACGGCAGTAGTAGTAGCGCCGGTTTTGGACAGCCGCTACAACTACAAGTAGCCACTGGCACTGGCAATGGGACCACTTATCAGTAGCGCTTGTTTGGTAGTCGGCGCTACTGCTACTTGTCTACTTGTAGCGCTGGTAGGTTTCCCGCTCTACTACTACTTAGCAATAGCACTTTCCCTCTTTCCAGCGCTACTGCTAAAATCCTATCTATAGGCTTTCTCCTAGTAGTGATATACCTTGGTATATTGCGGGAGAGGAGAAGGGGAAACGACCATCACCGATGGTCGAAATATTAGTGTTAGGTAGTGTCCACCAACATACACCACCATATAAGTGTGAGTGAGTGCGCACCATACACACCATGAGGCATGAGTGTTTTTCTAAGGAAAACCTCGAAAGACCGAAAGTCAAGCTCAACAAATGGTATAATAACCTTGGTTAGCTCATATACTTAGCTTATTTAGTAAACCGGGACTAAAGTGGTTGCATATATATATGCACGCTCCCCCCCCCCCAATCTCCTCTGTTTTTTGGCCGTGGAAGGGTGGAGGTGTGGGCTACTCTGTTTTTTGCCTATATATGCACATGAGGTGTTCAATGAAATGCCGAAGCCGCAATTAAGCTTCCTCCTCTGTTCTTCCTCCAAGCTCGACGTGAGAGCTACATTTTCCCCAAGATTTGTCTAGGTTTGGCGGTGCACCAACTATCCAAGTGTTCTAAAAAGGTTAGCAACTTCATCCTTTCATCTCTCACTGTTAGTTTAGCTCATTTCAAATGCTCTAGAAGCAGTGTGGTTTGTGGGTTTTAGTGGAGGAGTGTATGTGTGAGTTTATTTTATTTAGATGCACAATTTGAGCTCAAATTAACTTCTTAGTTTGCACATGTGTAGGGTGCCGTCCCGTCCCCGTCCCAGTCCTCACCGCCATTGATCCCCCGCGCCGATCTCGTCGCCGGCACCACCGTGATGATCCTCTTGTTCTTATCTCTTTTTTTAAAGAAAAAATTCTTACTTGTATGATTTATATAGCTACTTGTATAATTTTCTTACTTGTATTATTGTTTGTTATTACATAGTGCCATGGTTTTGGTATCCGCCCCCGTCGGCTCTCGTCTGGTCAATGATTTGGATGTGGTATATTATCTTTTATAACTATTTGTTTCATTTAGTGTTTATGAAAATTATGCCAACCAACTTGACATAGATGTCTTTATCTAAGAGGTATGTGAACCAGAAATTCCAACCGACCCTCTTGTCGAGAGGTTAAATTTAGTTGAAAAATAAAACAATTATTTGAAACAAAAATTGAAAAGGATTGAAGAAAAGAAGATGAAATTGGAGTTGCATGTTGTCGATGTCGTCGATCTACATAAGATCTAGATGGATGCAATGCGCTTGAAGATTAGAAAGATTAGAAAATATGCCATTGATAAAGAGGCTTGGTATCGTTATGTTGTTGGATCAATTGTTACCTTAGTTGCAATTTTGATCGCATTTATTATTGCATTTAAATGTTTTACATAGTTGTATGTTAGTTTCAATGTATGTTTTAATTAGATGCTCTAGAGAGTTGTATGTTGTTCTATGAGAACTATGTATGAACTTTATGTTTTTTTTCAGTAATAACATTTGATCACTACTGTACTTTGGTTTTGATGTGATGATGAACTTGTATTAATTTGGTCATTTCTCTATTCATGATGTTCTGTAATGGTTTTTGATATAATTAATTATATAATGCACGCAGATGAACCGGCAATGGATGTACAGTGACCGACGCACCTCCGACTACATTACGGGCCTGCGGAATTTTCTCGAAGTGTCTACGCAAACAAGCAGAATGGTTTTATATATTGTCCATGTACTGTCTGTGGGAATACGAAGGATTACTCTTCCTCGAAAACCCTTCACTCCCACCTGCTTGAGAAGGGTTTGTTCCACACTATAATGTTTGGACCAAGCACGGAGAAAGAGGGGTTATGATGGAAGACAACGAAGAAGAAGAGAATGATGACAACTATCCTATGTACCCTGAATACGATGATACTGCAATGGGGAAAGCTGAAGATCAAGGCACCAGATGTGCCCGTTGATGATCTTCGTCGGGTCATTGTTGATGCACAGAGAGAATGCAAAAGTGAAAGGGAGAACTTGAAGTTCGATCGCATGTTAGAGGATCACAAAAAACAGTTGTACCCAAATTACGAAGATGGCAACACAAAGCTCATTACCACACTGGAATTGCCGCAATGGAAGGCAGAGAATGGTTTATCTGACAAGGGATTTGAAAAGCTACTGAAAATAATGAAGAAGAAGCTTCCAAAGGATAACGAATTGCCTGACAGTACGTTCGAAGCAAAGAAGGTTCTCTGCCCTCTAGGATTAGAGGTGCAGAAGAAACATGCATGCCCGAATGACTGCATCCTCTACCGCGGTGAGGAGTACGAGAATTTGAATGCATGTCCAGTATGCGGTGCATTGCGGTATAAGATCAGACGAGATGACCCTGGTGATGTTGAGGGCAAGTGATAACCCACAAGTGTAGGGGATCGTTTGTAGCCTTTTTCGATAAGTAAGAGTGTCGAACCCAATGAGGAGCTAAAGGTAGAACAAATATTCCCTCAAGTTCTATCGACCACTGATACAACTCTACGCACGCAAATGCTTGCTTTACCTAGAACAAGTATGAAACTACTATGCAGGAGTAAAACTAGAAGTACTTTGCAAGAAAATAAAGAACGTGGAAATAAAAGTTAGGTGATGTTTTAATAAAAGAACAATAAAAGTAAATAGCTTAGCAGAGAGCTTTTGGTGTAACGCAAGAGAAAGATTGTCCCTAGGCAATTGAATATAATATGATAGATACTTGTCATATGCAATGAGGGAGAGGCATACTCTAACACACTTTCCGTACTTGGATCATATGCACTTATGATTGGAACTCTAGCAAGCATCCGCAACTACTAAAGATCATTAAGGTAAAACCCAACAATAGCATTAAGTATCAAGTCCTCTTTACTATCATACGCAACAACCCGCCTACTCGGGTTTATGTTTCTGTCACTCAAGCAAGCCACCATAGGCAAATCATGAACATATTGCAGCACCCTACAGCGGGGATCCCTCACGTTTGCGTGACACGGAGGGCACCATAGGACAGCACCATATCAACATACAACTCACATCCATAACATCATACCACAATTAACCCATAGGACAAAAGAGATCTACTCAAACATCATAGGATAGCCAAATATCATTGGGAAATAATATATGGAGTTGAGCACCATGCTTAAGTAGAGATTACAGCAGGCAAGAGAGGTGTTACACCGCTACATAGAGGGGGAGAGAGTTGGTGTTGACGGCGGCAAGATTGATGATGTAGATCGTCGTCACGATCCTTGCCCCGGCGGCGTTTCGGCGCCACCGGGGGAGAGGGGGAGAGAGCCCCCTCCTTCTTCTTCTTCCTTGGCCTCCCCCTAAATGGGAGGAGAGTTCCCCCTCTGGTCCATGGCCTCCATGGCGGCGGAGGGGAAGGAGCCCCTCCTAGATTGGATCTCCCTCTCTGTTCTCTTCTATTTCTCGTTCCTGTTTTCTGGTCGAAAACCGTTTCTTATATTCCCAGAGATCCATAACTCCGATCGGGCTGAAATTTTGAGTGGATTTTTATCCAAAAATTAGCTTCCTTGCGTCCGAAGGAGAACTCCAACCAACTTACGAGGTGGGCATAACCCACCAGGGCGCGCCTGGGCCCCCTGGCCGCGCCCTGGTGTCTTGTGGGGGATGTGGGCCTCCGTTTGCGTTGATTCCACTTCTCAAAATTCACAAATATTCCAAAAAAAATCTTCTTAAATTTTTATCGCGTTTGGACTTCGTTTGATATGGATATTCTGCTAAACAAAAAACATGCAACAAACAAGAACTGGCACTGGGCACTGGATCAATATGTTAGTCCAATAAATCATATAAAATGTTGCCAAAAATATGTGAAAGTTGTATAATATTGGCATGAAACAATAAAAAATTATAGATACGATGGAGACGTATCAGCATCCCCAAGCTTAAATCATGCTCGTCCTCGAGTAGGTAAATGATAAAAAAGATAATTTTTGATGTGGAATGCTACCTAGCATAATCTTGATCATATATCTAATCTTGGCATGAATATTAAGACACAAGTGATTCAAAGCCATAGTCTGGTTTTGACATAAAGACATTAATACTCAGGCATCCCAACAAACAATCATGTCTTTCAAAATATCAAGGCTAAAGAATGCTATCCCTACAAAATCATATAGCCTTGTCATGCTCTGTCTTCTTAACACAAAGTATAAATCATGTACTACCCCGGTTGTCAGCCAAGCAATTGGTTCATACTTTTTAACGCACTTCAGCATTTTCAACTCTCACGCAATACATGACGCAAGCCATGGATATAGCACTATGGGTGGAATAGAATATGGTGGTAGGTTTCAAAGGGGTAAAAGTGGAGAAGAAAGTCTCGCATCAACTCAGCGTATCAACGGGCTATGGAGATGCCCATCAATAGATATAAATGCGAGGAGTAGGGATTGCCATGCAATGGATGCACTAAGAGCTATAAGTGTATGAAAGCTCAATATGATAACTAAGTGGGTATGCATCTAACTCTATAATGAAAAATTCCCACTAGTATATCAAAATGACAACATAGGAGACTCTCTATATGAAAAACATGGTGCTACTTTGAAGCACAAGTGTGGAATTAGCATGCCCCTTCTACTTCTTTTTTTTCTTTTTTTCTATTATTTTTCTTTTTCATTTTTTTTCTTTGTCCGGAGCCTCAACCCGACTTGTGGGGGAATCATAGTTTCCATCATCCTTTCATCACTGGGGCATGCTCTAATAATGAATAATGATGATCATCACACTTCTATTTACTTACAACTCAATACTACAAAGATAGTAGAACAAAGTATGACTCTATATGAATGAAATGATCTAGCGTAGCAAAGATATCAAAAACGGACAAGCCATGAAAACATCATGCTAGCTATCTTACGATCATGTAATGCAATATGACAATGAATGGTCAAGTCATCAAAACGGAGGCGGTGGAAGTTGCATGGCAATATATCTCGGAATGGCTATGGAAATGCCATAATAGGTAGGTATGGTGGCTGTTTTGAGGAAGATATAATAAGGCTTATGTGTGATAGAGCGTATCATATCACGGGGTTTGGATGCACCGGCGAAGTTTGTACTGACTCTCGAGGTGGGAAAGGGCAATGCACGGTACCGTAGAGGCTAGCAAATTGTGGAAAGATAAGAGTGCGTATAATCCATGGAATCACATTAGTCATAAAGAACTCACATACTTATTGCAAAAGTTTATTAGCCCTCGAAGCAAAGTATTACTACGCATGCTCCTAGGGGGGAGGTTGGTAGGAGTTAACCATCGCACGCCCCCGACCTTCACACAAAGATAGACAATCAAGAATAAATTGTGCTCCAACTTCCTAGCATAACGGGAGACTATACGTGCATGCTTCGGGAATCAAAAACCTTAACACCAATATCTTACTAAACACGATCATCCACTAGTACCTCCCACTTATTATCATCTCTATATCACAAAACTATTGCAAGGAATCAAACATATCATATTCAGTGATCCATAAGTTATATGTAGGATTTTATGACTAGCCATGGAAATGACCAATTCCTGTTGACTCTCTAAATAGATATAAGTGAAGCAAGAGAGTTTAATTCTTTCTACAAAATACCATTCTCTAATAAATATAAGTGAAGCAAAAGAGCATTCTACAAATAACGGTTTTCTATGTGAAGAGAAACAGGTAATCCAAACTTCAAATGATATAAGTGAAGCACATGAAGCATTATATAAAGCCATACTCAAAAGATATAAGTGAAGTGCAATGAGCATTCTATAAATCAACCATGGACTATCTTATACCAGCATGGTGCATAAAATAAAAGTGAAAAGTAAACACACAATACGCTCCAAGATTTACACATATCACATGAACGAAACGAAAACGAAAACATACCGATACTTGTTGAAGAAAGATGGGATGCCTTTCGGGGCATACCCAAGCTTAGACCCTTGAGTCTCCTTGGATATTTACTTCGGGTGCCTTGGGCATCCCCAAGCTTGAACTCTTGCCTCTCCTCCTTCTCCTCATATTGAGACCTCCTTGATGTTCGAACACTTCATCCACACAAAACTTAACAAAAGACTGGTGAGATCCGTTAGTATAATAAAGCAAATTCCTACTTTAAGTACTGTTGCAAACCCAATCATATTTTATATTTGCATTATCCCTGCTGTATTATAACATTTCCATGGATTATACCACCGATAAAATCGATAGTTCCATCAAAACAAGCAAAACAATGCATCAAAAACAGAATCTGTCTTAAACAGGGCAGTCTGTAGTAATCTGAACTTTGACCATGCTTATGTAACTCCAAAAATTCTGAAAAATTAGGAAGAAATAAAAACTTTGTATAGAAATACTTTGTAAAAATTTCAGAAATGTTTGACGTTCCAGTAAATACTGAAAATTCACGCACTACAGCCAAAGTTTATGTTTTTACACCGCACATACCAACAAGCAATCTAATCATCCTAGAGGCAAATCTTGGCACATTATTTTTATAATAAAATGGATTTGTACAAGGGTATAATTTTTTTTTTTGGAAAATTTTCTGTGATCCAAGACTCGCAAAGTTTCCATGGGCATGAACAAAGTTCAAGGATATCCCCCACTTCAACGATGCTCATCATCTCTCTCACCTTCACCTTTCCGTTTGTGAAGTTTTAGGTTCCCCTCTATATTTTTTTTGGTTTTTAAACTTTATAAAAACACACAACAGAATAAAATGACTCTCTAAAACTTCCGGGTTGTCTCCCTGGTAGCGCTTTCTTTAAAGCCATTAAGCTAGGCATAAAGTGCTCAAGTAATGGATCCACCCGGATCCCAAGGTATATCAAAGACAATTTTAATTAACAATGATTTGTAATTTAGTAGTGAGCACAAAGTGATATATATCATGTGAAAACGAAGTCTAACTCCCTTCCTATGCATCGGCATGTCATACAAGAACAATTCATGCACATTAAGTAAAGGCCAATGCATAGTATAAACAGTTTCTTGCAATTTCATAGTATTGGAAACATAAAAAGGTGGAGATGTAGTTCCTCTCTCATAATAATTGCAAGTAGGAGCAGCAAGCACATGCATATTATATTCATCAAAATCATCATGTGTAGTAGCAAAACGAAACCCATCAATATAATCCTTAATAAGAGCAAACTTCTCCGATATAGTGTAGTTGGGAGAATTCAAAACTATAATAGGACTATCATGTGTAGGTGCAATAGCAACAATTTCATGCTTAACATAAGGAACTATAGCAAGTTCATCTTCATAAGCATAATTCATATTGGCATCTTGGCCACAAACATAGCAAGCATCAAGTTCATCAAAAAGGGATATTTCAAATGAATCCAAGGGATCATAGCAATCATCATAGCATTCATCCTTCGGTATGTGCGAAGGGAAATTAAACAATGTAGGAGTTCAAGAGTTACTCTCATTAGAAGGTGGTCACGGGTTATCAATCCGCTCTTCCTCCTTTTGTTCTTCGCTCTCCTCCTCACCTTTTTCATCTAATGAGCTCATAGTTTCAGCAATTTCTTCTTCCATATATTCCTCGAAAATATTAGTCTCTTTCGAGGCAGAGGTCATTCTTTCAATAAATTCTTTAACATAAGCATTAGAAGCATAGTTTTCATAGCAATAATTAAGTATGGCAAAGAAAATTAGATTCGTAAAGAGTAGCATCATACTTTTCAATCAAGGAAGCAATTTCATAGGCACCCTTAAAAGCAACAAATTCTTCAATTTGTTCAAAAATAAAAATAGGCTTCCTTGGCATAACAAGATAGTATTTCATTATCATTAAACACACATTGGTAGGGAAGGTGTTTTTTAGTTTCTTCAGAACAACAAGTAAAATCACGTATTTCGCATAAATTCCAAGCATAGCAACACAAAGTATTAATTTGATGCCACAAGAGTTCACCTTTTTAAGATATGGGGTGTCGCACATAATAAGAATGCTCATTTAATGATTTTCCCTCAACTAAGCTAGTTGGGTTTTCAGCACGAGCACAAATGGATCGAAGATGATCCAAGTAATATTCTTCGGTAGTACGGAACACTAGTGGTTCCTCAACTTTTGGAGCAGCAAGTACAGCTAATTTTTTTGGTATTTTGCATTTCCTACCCATATCTAAAGATTGAAAACAAGAGCACAAAATAAAAACTACTTAGTGATAAAGCAAACAAGCACACACGAGAATATTCACCCCATGCTATTGCTCCCCGGCAACGGCGCCAGAAAAAGGCCTTGATAACCCACAAGTGTAGGAGATCGTTTGTAGCCTTTTTCGATAAGTAAGAGTGTCGAACCCAAGGAGGAGCTAAAGGTAGAACAAATATTCCCTCAAGTTCTATCGACCACCGATACAATTCTACGCATGCTAATGCTTGCTTTACCTAGAACAAGTATGAAACTACTATGTGGGGGTAAAACTAGAAGTACTTTGCAAGAAAATAAAGAACATGGAAATAAAAGTTAGGTGCTGTTTTAATAAAAGAACAATAAAAGTAAATAGCTTAGCAGAGAGCTTTTGGGGTAACGCAAGAGAAAGATTGTCCCTAGGCAATTGAATATAATATGATAGATACTTGTCATATGCAATGAGGGAGAGGCATACGCTAACACACTTTCCGTACTTGGATCATATGCACTTATGATTGGAACTCTAGCAAGCATCCGCAACTACTAAAGATCATTAAGGTAAAACCCAACAATAGCATTAAATATCAAGTCCTCTTTACTCCCATACGCAAGAACCCGCCTACTTGGGTTTATGTTTCTGTCACTCAAGCAGCCCACCATAGGCAAATCATGAACATATTGAAACACCCTACAGCGGGGATCCCTCACGTTTGCGTGACACGGAGGGCACCATAGGACAGCACCATATCAACATACAACTCACATCCATAACATCATACCACAATTAACCCATAGGACAAAAGAGATCTACTCAAACATCATAGGATATCCAAATATCATTGGGAAATAATATATGGAGTTGAGCACCATGTTTAAGTAGAGATTACAGCGGGCAAGAGAGGTGTTACACCGCTACATAGAGGGAGAGAGAGTTGGTGTTGACGGCGGCAAGATTGCTGATGTAGATCGTCGTCACGATCCTTGCCCCGGCGGCGTTTCGGCGCCACCGGGAGAGAGGGGGAGAGAGCCCCCTCCTTCTTCTTCTTCCTTGGCCTCCCCCTAAATGGGAGGAGAGTTCCCCCTCTGGTCCATGGCCTCCAAGGCGGCGGAGGGGAAGGAGCCCCTCCTAGATTGGATCTCCCTCTCTGTTCTCTTCTATTTCTCGTTCCTGTTTTCTGTCCGAAAACCGTTTCTTATATTCCTAGAGATCCATAACTCCGATCGGGCTGAAATTTTGAGTGGATTTTTATCCAAAAATTAGCTTCCTTGCGCCCAAAGGAGAACTCCAACCAACTTACGAGGTGGGCATAACCCACCAGGGCGCGCCTGGGCCCCCTGGCCGCGCCCTGGTGTCTTGTGGGGGATGTGGGCCTCCGTTTGCGTTGATTCCACTTCTCAAAATTCACAAATATTCCAAAAAAAATCTTCTTAAATTTTATCGCGTTTGGACTTCGTTTGATATGGATATTCTGCTAAACAAAAAACATGCAACAAATAAGAACTGGCACTGGGCACTGGATCAATATGTTAGTCAAATAAATCATATAAAATGTTGCCAAAAATATGTGAAAGTTGTATAATATTGGCATGAAACAATCAAAAATTATAGATATTACAGAGACGTATCAACGAGCGCCCAAGGAAGAGGGTTCCTGCCAAGGTGATGTGGTATGCTCCTATAATACCACGGTTGAAACGTCTGTTCAGAAACAAAGAGCATGCCAAGTTGTTGCGATGGCACAAAGAAGACCGTAAGAAATACGGGAAGTTGAGAGTACCCGCTGGTGGGTCGCACTGGAGAAAAATCGAGAGAAAGTGGCCAGACTTTGCAGGTGACGCAAGGAACTTATGGTTTGGTTTAAGTGCAGATGGCATTAAACCTTTTGGGGAGCTGAGAAGCAATCATAGCACTTGGCATGTGACTATGTATCTATAACATTCCTCCTTGGTTGTGCATGAAGCGAAAGTTTATTATGATGCCAGCGCTCATCCAAGGCCCTAAGCAACCCGGCATCGACACTGATGTGTACCTAAGGCTATTAGTTGATGAACTTTTACAGCTGTGGAACAAAAAAGGACGTGTGTGGGATGAGCACAAACAGGAGGAATTTGACCTACGAGCGTTGTTGTTTGTAGCCATCAATGATTGGCCTGCTCTTAGTAAACTTTCAGCACAGACAAACAAGGGATACCACGCATGCACGCACTGTTTAGATGAGACTGAAAGTATATATTTGGACAAATGCAAGAAGAATGTGTACCTGGGAAATCGGCGATTTCTTCCGACCAATCATGCCTTAAGAAAGAAAGGCAAACATTTCAAAGGGGTGAGGAAAATCACCGAAAGAAGCATGTCCTCCGTACTGGTGATGATATACTTGATATGGTCAAGGATTTACAAGTAATCTTTGGAAAGGGTCTTGGCGGACAATATGTTCCGAATGATGATGACGGACACGCCCCCATGTGGAAGAAGAAATCTATATTTTGGGAGCTAGAATATTATAAAATCCTAGGTCCGCTCTGCAATCGACGTGATGCACATGACGAAGAACCTTTGTGTGAACCTGCTAGGCTTCTTGGGCGTGTATGGGACGACAAAAGATACACCGGAGGCACGGAAGGACCAGCAACGTAGGCACGAAAAAGACGGCATGCATCCAAAGCAGTATCAAGGTCCTGGCAGCTACGCTCTTACCAAAGAAGAGAAGGAAATCAAGGCCGTGCAGGAACTTTGCACCCAGAAACAGGGAAGTGTGTTTACACGAAAGCTGAACTTCAAACACCCCTGGAAAATATTTGGGAAGCAATCAAGGCCGTGCAGGAAGGGAGGTTCCATCCCGACAGAGAGAAGGACGAGCTCTCATGCGCCCTCGGGAATCCTGAACACCCTGGATGAACACGAGGCACATTGGGCTCCATTCCGTGGGTGCATGGGTTTCCCGACAGCACTGGTTATAGAAGCCGACGGAGAAAGAATAAAGAGGAAGAAGACTGGCTGCAGAAGGTAGAAGAAAGATTAGCGTTGCAGGAGAAGAAACTAGAGACACTTACCAGTCAGCGAGCTATCGGCCCACCATCTCAGCACAAAGAAGATCCTTCATTCGATACTTCCCACAAAGCTACCCCACCATCTCAGCAAAAAAGCAGTGTGGCTTCCATGGAGCTCGTTCGGCCTGATACCACGGCTCCTCGCTACCCCGTGGATGATATCACGGAGAGGGAAGATTGTGAGCTAATGGCGAAATGCATGAACCTAACCTTGAAGGTGGCGGACGGCTATGTCTTACCTCCTAGACCTGATGGAACTTTCCATTGCATTCCGATTCTAGATGGCTATGCTGTTGTCGGGGTGGATGAAGTTACCAACGGATTCGAGGGGCTGGACCTTGAGTACCCTATAGGTGAAGGGGACACTCATCTGGTAAATGCCGTAAGGACTACTATTCTATGGAGAAAGGAAACATCGTGCTTCCACAATGGAAGCCGCGTCAGCAGAATCAGCCGAAGGAGGCCCCTCGGCAGACTCCTTACAGTCCAGCTCTATCTCCGCTGCCTTAGTCATCTCCGCCGCCTCAGTTGTCTCCGCCGCATCAGCGGACTCCGCCGGAGGAGGCCCCTCATCAGAATCCTCTGCCGCCTCAAATGTCTCCGCCGCGTCAGCGCACTCTACCTCCTCCGCCACGTCAGGAATGGCGGAAGAGAACCGCCGCCACTCCGGCCGCTAGCAGTACAACAACGAAGAATTCCAAAGCAGGTCCAAGCATCAAGAAGGCTCCTGCCAAGTTACCATACGACATGACTGAGGAGGAAACCAACAAGATAATCGCTGCCGATGTGAAACACCATCCTGCACCGAAACATCCAGATCCAAAGGAGAAAATAGATCCGGTAAAAGCGAAGCGCTGTCTGGATGCCCTTAAGCGACCACCACCGCCTCCGCCGCTATCACACTATGACCCGTGTATTGTAAAGACATGTGATGAAGTGAACCGGTCGGGAAGTAGCAGTGCTGCAAGAAGTGGGAAAACAATTCCCCATCTCGGCGAACAGGAAAAACAATCGTGCCCCCCGCTCAAGGTGTTTGCCAATATCGCTAATGATCCGGCGAGGGTAGCGGCCGCTCATCTTGGTTACACTCTTGGTGATTACTTAGGCGATGAGGTACAGTTCGAAAAGGCTGAGGTAGTAGCAGCCTTAAGATACGAGCATGGGAAGCCTCTCGTCAGACGTGAGCAGCTCTTGCATCTACGAACGATGATGCGAAAATTGCATGAATGGTACTTGAAAGGCTGCAAGGACGGGACCGACAGTATCTTCGTGGGAATTAAAGATGAGCTCTACTTCAATGGAGTCCAGGCATTGTACATTGAATTTGAAGAATTTTTTTAGTTATACAATCAAGACGCCCTCGACAAAACTATCGTCAGTTGCTATTGTCTGTAAGTATTTTTTCTATAATTAAGTCTCTAGCTCAGCTTGTTCATTGCATGTATAATCATCCTCACACTATATTAAGCAGATTGAAGATCCTCGAATGCAAAAAACAACAAATCTATGACATTGGGTTCATTAACCCAAATACCGTAAATGAATATACGGTACAAAAAGGCCCCGATGATACAAAGAAAAACTTGCTAAAGGCGTTACTTGGACAACAAAACAGAAGGGAAATACTATTTCCTTACAACTTCCAGTGAATGTTACTGTCTTGTGCACATTCTGTTTCGCTTACTCAAGGTTAAGTGTAATTAATGAGTTATGCGTTCGCAGGTTCCACTTTATTCTGCTAGCCATTTAGCTTGACGAGGGACGAGTAATTGTCTTGGACTCGAGACGTAAAGAGCCTAAGGAGTGGGCGGACATCCCAAAGTAAGTACTACTAGCTAGTTTCGTGCATCTCATTGATTCCAGTTTCAATACCATTATCATGCTTGATTATCATTTTGATTGAACTCTATTCTCGTAAAGTGCTTGTGGCAGGCACCCGGGAATAATTTATGTGGATACTACGTTTGCGAGTTCATTCGCCACTCGACCTCTGAGCGGGGCACATCTTCAGAACAATTTGAAGTACGTAAACAATATTCACAGTTTTATTTTGTTACCATCAATTGTGTTGAGTTTCATTCATATATATATATATATATATATATATAGACCCCTTTCTTTAAATTAGATCTGGCGGAAGCAGGACGAACTCCTACCAACTGATCGCATACGAGCAATTCAAGAGGAATTGACGGGATTCTTTGTTGAGCATGTCATACCTACAGACGGAGAATACCATCGGGATTTCCAATGCGATTTTGGTAATTAGATATTAGGGATCGTAAGAGATGTTATATTGTATATATGCATGAACGTGTACTATATGTAGTAGCGTTGGATAGATATACGAAAACTTGTTGTTCGACCAAGCACGGAGAAAGAGAGGTCACTTCTCTCTATATATTGATCATGACGATGTTGTGTAATGGTTCCTTCATTGCTATATGTAGTAGCTAGCATCGAGTTGAATGAAAAGCATAAAATAAAAATGAAAACCCTAAATGTAAAAGAATTGAATGGTAAACATAAAAAGAAAAGGGGAAACACAATATGAAACCCCTAAACCCTCCAAAACCCCTAAACCTCTCCTTTCAAAAAAAAACAGTGCCTGGCAGGTGCTGACGCGTGGCTGCCTTCTAGTCCCGGTTGATGTTACCAACCGGGACTAGAGGTCCTCCTTCCTGGGCGCCCACGGCGGCCACGTGGAGCTCCTTTAGTGCCGGTTCGTAACCCAACCGGGACTAAAAGTTGGGGCTTTTAGTCCCGATTGTTTAGTCCCGGATGCAGAACTGGGACTAAAGGCCCTCTGGAACTGGGACTAATGCCCTGTTTTCTACTCCCTTCATTCGTAAATATAAGACCTTTTACAGATTCCATTATGGACTACATACGGAGCAAAATTAGTGAATTTATACTCTAAAATATGTCTATATACATCCGTTTGCAGTCTATAGTGAAATCTCTAAAAGGTCTTATATTTTGGAACTGTAACACCCCAAAAATTTAACCACATTTTTATTAAATAACATTGGGCCCAAAATAAAATTTTGAACTGTAATAAGTCCTTTAATGACTTTAGAGCCTTTCCTATACCTCTCTTTTAAAAATTCTTTCCTCCATATAGAAAATTATTTGGAAATAATATTGTGGCTTTGGTAGTTTCCCTAAACCATTTCATTATTACTTTAATAACAGTAAGAATTATTTTCATAATAAAATTTGCCCCAAAATAATTCCTTTAATAGCATTTTCAATACTTTAAATGCTTCTGTTGCACCACAACTATTTTAAATAACTCTTTAAAAATTCCACAAAAATTATGGGAGGTCATGTGAGGCGTACAAATCAATTTTACGCAAAAACCTAAGCATTTGTTTTGTAAAATTTGAGCAAACCATCCACATTTGTATTCTGGTCCAGTTTGGTGATTTGTACTGCAACCATATTTTATCTTGCTCTAGTTGCCTTGAGATTTTTCCTGCTTGTAGTTAACCCTACCAGACCCTTAAGTCCAGGAGATCAGCCTCATTAGGATGTTTTAATCACATGCAATAATACCCCATAGTTTCTGTCCAGAAAAAAAGATTTGCAAAACTTACACCAACAAGTTTTTGTTTTTGCCAAGATAACCTTGCCATCATGTTGTTCATCTGAGGAGACCACCACCTGGTGATTTTGGTGGCCATAGAAGTCCCCTAGGTGACCTTGGCATTTCATCAAACACCTTGTGTGTCTGGCCAGATTTGGCATAGTTTGAGATTACTTTGTGAACTTGATTCCCTGACCCAAGAACCATGTCCATTAGGCCTATTGCATACACCCTAACAACCCTGTTAATTTGTAGCTTCATCCAAGCCTCCTAACATGCATTGGCATTACTTCGAACACCTGACGAGCGTGTCCAGAGCGCGAACAGAATGCACGTTTTGCACGTGCGTGCGCCCGAGCTGTCGCGTCCCGCTGCCGCCTCCCCGCACTCGTCCTGATCCTTTTATGGATCATCCCGACCACCAGGACCTTCGCCGACATCTTCCCTTGGCCCCTAGCGCCACCCACCGCCGACCACGCCGTCACTCATCGCTGCCCGACGAGTCTCACCTCGACACGTCTCTGCCCCGCTTAAATGCCAACGGCCAGAGCTCATCCATTCGTCCACCGACTCCCTACCGCCCTCACCGGCCTCGCTGACAATCTCCACGGGCCACAACCACCTTCCCGGCGCCATCAATGGCCGCCGCCGTCGTGGCTGATTCGGGAAGCCACGGAACTGCCTTCCCCTCCCTATAAAAAGGCCACCTCGGGCTCGTTCTTGACAGCACGACCACTCCTCCTCCCTCCACGAGCCCTCTATTGCAGCCAATCGACGGAAAGTGGCCGTCTTCCTCGCCTCCGGCCACGAAGCTTGCCGTCGCCTCTCGGTCAAATTCGTCGCCACCAGAGCTTCTTCCCCTCCATTCTCTCCACAAATGGCCTTCTGCCCCTTCCTCAAGCCCATTCCCACTGCCAATCCTGCTCGGGAAGCGCTGATGGTGTGACCCCTCTCATGTCCGACGCGGTTGTCCGCTAGGGAGCTCGCCACCGTCAGCTGCGTGCGTCCCAGAGGCCATGGCGCCCCTCCGCCGGACCGCCTCGAGGCCCTGAGAACGACGGTGCGTTCGCCACCCGTCGCCGTGCTCCCAATCTCCGGCAAGGATCAACAGAGCCCCCGCCTCCGCTCGGCCAGAGGAAGAAGGAGGCGCGGCGACCGGTCAAACCTGACCAGTGGGTCCAACGACCCCACTGTCAGTGACTAGCCAGTCACGCACGCGCTAGATAAGTGGAAACGTATTCCCTGAAGTACGTCTTCTGTATTACGAAAACATAAGCGCTACCGAAACGTTTTCTTTTTTCTGTTATTTATTAAAAACATATTTTGACCAAAGCTCTGACTGGCTCTAACTTTTAAAATAAAAGCCCAACTGAATTGATTCTTTTTCCTACACTTCTCAAATTTCACCTAGTTTATTTTAGGATTTATTTCAAAAATTTCTAAGACAACTTTTTGTACTGTTTTTAAAATTATGTGTTAATTGGAATATTTTCAAAAAAATAGGAAAGGGAGAGGAGATCAAACTTTAAAAAAGTTTTGGAGTGCACCCAAATTTTCTGCATGATCAAGACAAGCATCTTGAACACTTGATATGGTGATTGCATGGTTGATTATTTGCATGAATAAATAAATCATGAATATGTTTAATTCCAATAAGATTTGCATATGACTAGTTATGCATGCATGATCACATGGGAACATTTCATATTCATCAAAGCATGATGTTTGAGTGAGCTTGGTTACTTTCACTTGTCATGTATGCCCGTGTTGGTCTGGACTAAACTGCAGGAAAGAATCAGTCACGAGTAAAGTGACCGTGAGACTGAATTCTTGTGATGACGAAGATGATCAGTAACGGCATGTTGAGACATGTCAGGTGGTGACCCTGTTGGGTACTACCGAGAAACTTGATTGTGCTAACCACTGCAGGAAACTTAAACCTCCTGAGTCGACCGTAGATCGGGTCTTATTCCGGTAACCCCCATACTTGATTCGTGCTACCACTTGTCCCTGCCTCAGGTGGGGTATGGTTCAGTAAGTTGTTAACCCCTTTCCATGCACACACCGTAAAGAGGGCCACGATGAGGGTTTCCGCGGCCATGGACTAAATCCCGTCATCGGGTCAGGGGGCATGGGTGTTTCCGGCTAGATGTAGCCGAGAGGGGTGCACCCCTTGTAATCCGCGCGTATGAATAGTGATCCCATGCAGGACGTTGGTCTCCCCATCTTAGAGTTTTACCGAACAGATACCTTGGGTGATTCCTGGCATCCGGATGGTTAAGCTGGTGTGTGCTGGTTAGGTGTGTTTCAACCTAAAGACCGTAATGGGAATTAGTCAGTGTTACGGTACTGACTAAAGAAATCCTTTACTTGTGGGTAAAGCCGCAGAGTTATATCTATTCGAATAGCCGTGTCCGCAGTTAAGGACTACGGTCTGGGTTGGTCAAGTGTCGGTCTTAGAGTCGGTCTCCGGAGGAAATGATTAAAATTGTGCATGGTTTATTTTGTAGAATAATTACTACTACTACTGATGTTATCATGAATATTATTGATTCTATGATCATTATTGCGGACTAACGCAATTCTCTTATTTTATTTCCTGAGTGTCTCAGGGGCTGGCTAGACTACCCCGAGCATTCGATTTTATTTTCAAGACCTTATGAGGCGTCTCTCGAGTTCTCGGGCGGTTCTGTCTCGCTCGACTCTCTTGTAGATACCCGTCTGGCATTTCTTTTCAATACCTCTCGTGGCATCGCCTGAGTTCTCGGATGGTCCTGTCTCGTCCGATTTCTCTTTTAGACACCCGATCGGCATTTCTTCTCAACACCTCTCGTGGCGTCGCTTGGGTTCTCGAATGGTTCTGTCTCGTCCGATTACTCTCTTAGACACCCGTTTGGCATTTCTCTTCAAGTCCTACCGTGGTATCATTTGACATCCAACCGGCATTTCTTTTATATTTTCTTTGGATTCTCGAATGATTCTATCTCGTCCGATTTTCCATCAGCCTTCTTTGTTTGTCGCTAACACATTACTCCTACGCATGCCAATATGCCATCATGTCATGATTCAATTCCCGTTAGCATGCATATAATATAATCGAGCATGAGCATAAGCAAATAGTTTAGTTCATCATGATCATATATTATCTGCTGCATTCGGTATATCATTTGTTCATAATGTTTGCGAGTACATTCAAACGTACTCACTGGCTTGTCCCTGGTTATTTCATTGGCCAGGTCAGAAGAGTATTATGACAACGTCCATGCATGCGGAGCCTAGGATAGTAGCCACGCGGGATAGGAGTTATCCAGGTCAGCCGTTCCTGTGGGAAAGGAGCCCCATCGACGTTGGAGAATTCACGAATCGCATCCGTCACCCACCACCAGAAATCATTATTGTATCATTAGACCTTTACGGTCTTGTATTCAATTCATGTAATTGCTTGGAATTCTGTATCGAGGAAGTGTCCACCAGCAAACAAAAATCCTGGGGCTGGTGATGACACGAGGGGTTAATTTCTGGGATATTGTGCCCCGGAAATCCGGCCCCGACAGCCTTGGTATCAGAGCCAGGCTGACCACTGGCTAATCCTATCTTATCCTCGTCATTATCCTTAGGTTTCCACACCGTCCAAGTCTATCCTTCTCCATAGCCAAGCCTATCTCATCCGATAAGCCTACACAATGGCCAGCCGACATCTTTTGACAGTCGGTGCCCAACCTATCTGTCTATCCATCGGTCCTATGCCTGTGGCCGACACCTGAGTTGTCCCATCCGCAAGCGTGCGATGGAAGACTCCGATGGCTTATAAAGCAAGCCTTGCCCCAAGCACAGCACATCACAGCCTCACTCCCAGTTCGATATCCTACCACCAAGATGCCAGGCCCCATTGTTCACAACCAGACCACCGCAGTCGAGCTTGAAGGCTTTGTAGCCATCCTCGCCAATCTCACTCGTCGTGCTTTCGGCATCGAAGAGCCGCCGGAGTATGTCGTGTACCAGGGGCACACGAGTGATTCCATACATCACTTCTGGGCCACGGTGCACATCTACGGGAAGAGCATCACATCGGAGCGCCCCTACCGGTTCACCGGGAGGACGACCTCTGACGAACCCCAAGTCATCCAACTTGCAGCCCGAGAGGTTGTAGTTCACCTTCGGCATCTGTCGCCGAGGGTTAACTGCCGCTCTTTCTACTACTACCCTAGTCGTGAAGGCTATGGTAGGCCGACCCAAGTCGCCAATGGAGACCAAGAGTCGGATCCTGCCTTGGTGCATCTGGTGCGCTACCTAAGAGCGCAAGAGGCACTGTTCGATCAGGTCACTTTTGACCTAATTGAGACCCGCAGGACGCTCGCCCTCCTGACCCCGGCAAGAAGTGAAGTTGCACCTGCCACCGACACCCCGATAGTGCTGCTTGGGAGACCCGTTGAACCCCCAAGTTCCGCCCCTGTTGTCCACCCGGGCAATGCGTTTGTCACCCCAGGGCAGCTCCGCCGTCTCCTGGAAGATTTCACCAGCGGGAATGTGACCTCGGCACCCCATGAAGGACACCACCGCTACCCCAGCCCTGTAGCTCCCCATTCGACCCCGGCCAGCTCCGACTCAGAAGCCCACGAAGAGGACTCGGAAACCACAAGACGCGCCCGGCTAGATGTCAATGAGGTGGACTGAGTCCACTGGATTCGTGTCAGGCCCTAGTGGCTCTATCACCCTGTAATTTTTGTAGTAGCAGCCGTATGATGTAGCAGGTTCGTGATTTACTGGTGTGCCACCATTTTGATGGTACCATTTGTCAACCAGCATAATATAATTGACGTATGGTTGCACAGTAAATTCTAGACGTAACCACTATAGTCACCCTGGCCGACACACACAGTAACACATCACATTCCTCTTAGGGATTGAGGACCGAGACTTTAATCCCACGACGGGACCAATACACAAGTCGTATCGGCGCCGCATCATGTCTCATGACCCAGGCACTCTATAAGAAGCCATATCCAGCACTAACCCCCGTCAAACTAGAACACCACTCCTTCCTGACCTGCACTCCATGTCTCACCCTGGTATCCACCTGAGGACTTCAGATGCAAGTCCTGGCAGTTTTGTTAAAAATTTGTGGGATTTTACCCGCAACATTTTTGGTTCCAGCCAACCACCCCAGTATGAGTTTTCAAATTGAGGATCACCTCTGACTCCTCAAAATACTGGGCAGTTGTGCACATCCCACCAGCAGACCCAGACCAAGGCCCTCCATATGTTGTCTACATCGGGAGATCCATGCCAACCCCAGGCATGGCCATTGAAGCTCCTGCTTATGAAGCAGTTACCCGTCTCCGATTTGCAGTACCCACTGCCAGCGAAAGGAGATACTGCTATTTTCCGAGCCGTGCAGCATCAGGGGCAAATGCAACGTTCCGCTATGAACGTATAGAAAGGGATCCAGCTCTGGCCAATCTCATTCAGTATGTGATGGCTCAAGAGCGTCTGACCCAGCAGCTAATGGATTACCTCTCTTATCTTGCCTTTTTTAACCCTCAGATAGCCACTGGCGGGCCACCTTTGCCAACCTTGGAAGGGCACGTTCTACGCCTGCTTCCATCACTCTCCCCAGAAGAAGAAGAAGGTGCTCCAGCACCCGAAACTTTTCTGCAAGACCCTGTAGATCTCACTTTCGGACCATAGACGGTCATGAGTGCGTTTGTGTAGCATGTAGTGCTCGTTTGCATGATGTGACCTTTGTATTGTTCTTAGGGTGTATGTCATGAATATATTGCCCTGATTACATTTTGCATATGAGTGTTTTTTTTATTGTTGTGATATGCATTTAATTCTTCCGTCCTTAACAAATCTCGAGGACGAGATTTTTCTTAAGGGGGGTAGAGTTTGTAACACCCCAAAAATTTAACCACATTTTTATTAAATAAAATTTGGCCAGAAATAAAATTTTGAACTGTAATAAGTTCTTTAATGACTTTAGAGCCTTTCCTATACCTCTCTTTTAAAAATTCTTTCCTCCATATAGAAAATTATTTGGAAATAATATGGTGGCTTTGGTAGTTTCCCTAAACCATTTCATTATTACTTTAATAACAGTAAGAATTATTTTCACAATAAAATTTGCCCCAAAATAATTCTTTTAATAGCATTTTCAATACTTTAAATGCTTCTGTTGCACCACAACTATTTTAAATAACTCTTTAAAAATTCCACAAAAATTATGGGCGGTCATGTGAGGCCTACAAATCAATTTTATGCAAAAACCTAAGCATGTGTTTTGTAAAATTTGAGCAAACCATCCACATTTGTATTCTGGTCCAGTTTGGTGATTTGTACTGCAACCATATTTTATCTTGCTCTAGTTGCTTTGGGATTTTTCCTGCTTGTAGTTAACCCTACCAGACCCTTAAGTCCAGGAGATCAGCCTCATTAGGATGTTTTAATCACATGCAATAATACCCCATAGTTTCTGTCCAGAAACAAAGATTTGCAAAACTTACACCAGCAAGTTTTTGTTTTTGCCAAGATAACCTTGCCATCATGTTGTTCATCTGAGGAGACCACCACCTTGTGATTTTGGTGGCCATAGAAGTCCCCTAGGTGACCTTGGCATTTCATCAAACACCTTGTGTGTCTGGCCAGATTTGGCATAGTTTTGAGATTACTTTGTGAACTTGATTCCCTGACCCAATAACCATGTCCATTAGGCCTATTGCATACACCCTAACAACCCTGTTAATTTGTAGCTTCATCCAAGCCTCCTAGCATGCATTGGCATTTCGTCGAACGCCTGACGAGCGTGTCCAGAGCGCGAACAGAACGCGCGTTTTGCACGTGCGTGCGCCCGAGCTGCCAGGTCCCGCTGCCGCCTCCCCGCGCTCGTCCCGATCCTTTTATGGATCAGCCCGACCACCTGGACCTTCGCCGACATCTTCCCTTGGCCCCTAGCGCCGCCCACCGCCGACCACGCTGCCACTCATCGCCGCCTGACGAGTCTCGCCTCGCCACGTCTCTGCCCCGCTTAAATGCCAACAGCCAGAGCTCATCCATTCCTCCACCGACTCCATACCGCCCTCACCGGCCTCCCTGACCATCTCCACCGGCCACAACCACCTTCCCTGTACCATCAATGGCCGCCGCCATCATGGCTGATTCGGGAAGCCACGGAACTGCCTTCCCCTCCCTATAAAAAGGCCACCTCGGGCTCATTCTTGACAGCACGACCACTCCTCCTCCCTCCACGAGCCCTCTGTTGCAGGCAATCGACCGAAAGTGGCCGTCTTTCTTGCCTCCGGCCAGGAAGCTTGCCGTCGCCTCTCGGTCAAATTCATCGCCACCAAAGCTTCTTCCCCTCCATTCTCTCCACAAATGGCCTTCTGCCCCTTCCTCAAGCCCATTCCCACAGCCAATCCTGCTCGGGAAGCGCTGATGGTGTGACCCCTCTCATGTCCAACGCGGTTGTCTGCTAGGGACCTCGCCGCCGTCAGCTGTGTGCGTCCCAGAGGCCATGGCACCCCTCTGCCGGACCGCCTCGAGGCCCTGAGAAAGACAGTGCATTCGCCAACCGTCGCCGTGCTCCCAATCTCCGGGAAGGATCACCGGAGCCCCGCCTCCGCTCGGCCAGAGGAAGAAGGAGGCGCGGCGACCGGTCAAACCTGACAAGTGGGTCCAACGACCCCACTGTCAGTGACTAGCCAGTCACGCACGCGCTAGATAAGTGGAAACGTATTCCCTGAAGTACGTCTTCTGTATTACGAAAATGTAAGCGCTACCGAAACGTTTTCTTTTTTCTGTTATTTATTAAAAACATATTTTGACCAAAGCTCTGACTGGCTCTAACTTTTAAAATAAAAGCCCAATTGAATTGATTCTTTTTCCTACACTTCTCAAATTTCACCTAGTTTATTTTAGGATTTATTTCAAATTTTCTAAGACAACTTTTTGTACTGTTTTTAAAATTATGTGTTAATTGGAAAATTTTCAAAAAAATAGGAAAGGGAGAGGAGATCAAACTTTAAAAAAGTTTTGGAGTGCACCCAAATTTTTTGCATGATCAAGGCAAGCATCTTGAACACTTGATATGGTGATTGCATGGTTGATTATTTGCATGAATAAATAAATCATGAATATGTTTAATTCCAATAAGATTTGCATATGACTAGTTATGCATGCATGATCACATGGGAACATTTCATATTCATCAAAGCATGATGTTTGAGTGAGCTTGGTTACTTTCACTTGTCATGTATGCCCGTGTTGGTCTGGACTAAACTGCAGGAAAGAATCGGTCACGAGTAAAGTGACCGTGAGACTGAATTCTCGTGATGACGAAGATGATCAGTAAGGGCATGTTGAGACATGTCAGGTGGTGACCCTGTTGGGTACTACCGAGAAACTTGATTGTGCTAACCACTGCAGGAAACTTAAACCTCCTGAGTCGACCGTAGATTGAGTCTTGTTCCGGTAACCCCCATACTTGATTCGTGCTACCACTTGTCCCTGCCTCAGGTGGGGTATGGTTCAGTAAGTTGTTAACCCCTTTCCATCCACACACCGTGCAGACACTAGTAGAAAAAGGACCTTTCGTTCGAAGATTTAGTCCCGGTTGCGTTTGGAGCCGGTACTAATGTGAGCATTAGTCCCGGTTCCAATGGCTAGGGCGGCTGCACGGGCACAGCCACCTTTAGTCCCGGTTCAAACAGGACCTTTAGTCCCGGTTGGAGATACCAACCGGGACTAAAGGTTGCGTCACATTTAGTCCCAGTTGGTGTCTCCAACCGGGACTAAAGATTAGACCTTTAGTCCCGGTTGGAGACACCAACCGGGACTAAAGGATTGAGGCTTTAGTCCCGGTTGGTGTCTCCAACCGGGACTAAAGGTTAGACCTTTAGTCCCGGTTGGAGACACCAACCGGACTAAAGGGGTTCTGAAAGTTTCTGTTTTCAATTGCTTCTATGTTTTAGGATATTTGATGTTTTTGAGGGATTCTTTTTGGATTAGATTCAAAATTTTGTCTAGTTTTTGTTTGTGCCATTAGTTTTCAAATTTGAATGGTTTAAATGTGAATTTGTTCAAATTTGCTTTTAAACCCTAGATTGTGAATAACTTGAGTTTAAAAATAGTTTTAAATTTAATTATTTTTGCTCCTAGTCACATGTTAGATTATTGTCACAATAAGATTTATTTGGTTATTTTTAGAATAATTTAATTTAGGATTTTAATTAAAACAGTACTGTTTTGCTTATATAGTTGTTTTAGTCATTTAATTGTTGTTTTCTATTATTTTTAGTTAGTTCTTTCTGTAGATTTTAACATGTTGTAGTATGGTGCATATTGAATGCACAAAAAGTCTGGAGTTGAAATAAGTTTAAAAAAATGAAATGCCTTTGTAACAAATGAGTTTTCATCCGAAACCTTGATACTTCGAAGGAGATGGTCCAGTTTGTACACGAAGTGCATCCAGTTTTTGCGGTAATCCTCTCAACTTTTTTGCACATGCTATGTGGCTGAAATGATGATACCATGCCAACTTTCAACATTTTCAGAGTTGATTTGTAGTGTTTTTCAATTTCAGGGTCATTTAGCTCAAAAAAAATTAGTAAATGCATGAAAAATAGCAAATGAAGTCAGAAAGGGTTGAAAATTGATGACGTTGCTTCGAATGGTGCATACTGAACACACAAAAAGTATGGAGTTGAAATAAGTTTAAAAAATGAAATGCCTTTGTAACAGACGAGTTTTCGTCTGAAACCCTGATACTTCGAAAGAGATTGTCCATTTTGTACACGAAGTGCATCCAGTTTTTGTCGTAACCCTCTCAACTTTTTAGCACATGCTATGTGGGTGAAATGAAGATACCATGCCAACTTACAACATTTTCGGAGTTCATTTGTAGTGCTTTTCAATTTCAGGGTCATTTAGCTCAAAAAAATCATTAAATGCATGAAAAATAGCAAATGAAGTTAGAAAGGGTTGACTCTGGCTTGGTTAACCTTAGTTGTGACTCTGGCTGGGACAATGCTAGCAGATGTAGTCGACGGTAGGATTGGATGGACACCAACCCGGACTAAAGGGGTTCTGAAATTTTCAAACTCTACCCCCCCCCCCCCCGTATCGCCATTTCAGTATTGAAAAAAACAAAAGAAAATGATAAAAACTTCAAAAATTAAAATCCTTCGAGATGTAGTTATGTTACTACACCTACTAGTTAGGAAAATTAAAAAACATAAATTTCGACATGTTTTGCAAAAAAGTGTTATGAAAAAGTAAAACGGCTATAACTTTTGCATACGATGTCGAAAAAAACGTATAATATATCAAAATGTTCAGCACGAGAAGTCGGTTTCGATTTCAACTGCCTTCGGCCGTTTTGCAATTTTTAGAATCCTCAAATTCCGAAAGGAAAAAAAGTTATCATCAAATTTAAGTTTTTTCGAATTTTAAAATTTTAAAAAAAATAAATGATGTCATATTTTGATTCCTCACATTTTTCGGATAATAATGGATATATTATTTGTTGAATTTTGATTTACAGATTTACAGATTTAAAGATATTAATTATGCCATATTAAATGAATAAATGGCAAAAAATGAATAAAATGATATTATTACTTATTTTATTTTCATTGAAATTAAATATTATTATTACTCATTTTGTTTATTTTAATAATTGTTTGGAATTCAAAAAATTAAATCATGTGATATCAAGACCTAAGGGTTAATAGGATTGATAGGTTCGAAAACAATAAGTGCAGACTTGAAAACTAAGGGCGATAGAACATGAAAGTTAAGCGTGCTGGGGCTGGAGCAGTGAGATTTGGAATGAGTGTTTCACGCTGGAGCAGTGAGGAAGGGTGATTAGAGATTAAATTGTCAAATATTTCAAAGATTTGAAAATCAGAAGAAAAAAACTTAAAAACAAATCAAAAAAATTTAAAAAAAAATCGAAAAAAAAATTCGGCAAAATTCCTTTAGTCCCGGTTGGTAACACCAACCGGGACTAAAGGTCCTCCAGCCCCAGCGCTCGAGCGCAGCCACGTGGAGGGTCTTTAGTCCTGGTCCGTGTTGAACCGGGACTAAAGGGGGGGAGGTTTTAGTCCCCACCCTTTAGTGCCAGTTGCAGAACCGGGACTAAAGGCCCTTACGAACCGGGACTAAAGGTTCGTTTTCTACTAGTGAGAGGGCCACGATGAGGGTTTCCGCGGCCATGGACTTAATCCCGTCATCGGGTCAGGGGGCATGGGTGTTTCCGGCTAGATGTAGCCGAGAGGGGGCACCGCTTGTAATCCGCGCGTATGAATAGTGATCCCATGCAGGACGTTGGTCTCCCCGTCTTAGAGTTTTACCGAACAGATACCCTGGGTGATTCCTGGCATCCGGACGGTTAAGCTGGTGTGTGCTAGTTAGGTGTGTTTCAACCTAAAGACCGTATTGGGAATTAGTCGGTGTTACGCTACTGACTAAATAAATCCTTTACTTGTGGGTAAAGCTGCAGAGTTATATCTATTCGAATAGCCGTTTCCGCGGTTAAGGACTTCAGTCTGGGTTGGTCAAGTGTCGGTCTTAGAGTCGGTCTCCGGAGGAAATAATTAAAATTGTGCAAGGTTTATTTTGTAGAATAATTACTACTACTACTGATGTTATCATGAATATTATTGATGCTATGATCATTATTGCGGACTAACCCAATTCTCTTATTTTATTTCCTGAGTGTCTCAGGGGCTGGCTAGACTACCCCGGGCATTTGATTTTATTTTCAAGACCTTACGAAGCGTCTCTTGAGTTCTCAGGCGGTTCTGTCTCGCCCGACTCTCTTGTAGATACCCGTCTGCATTTCTTTTCAAGACCTCTCGTGGCGTCGCCTGAGTTCTCGGATGGTCCTGTCTCGTCCGATTTCTCTTTTAGACACCCGATCGGCATTTCTTCTCAAGACCTCTCGTGGCGTCGTTTGAGTTCTCGGATGGTTCTGTCTCGTCCGATTACTCTCTTAGACACCCGTTTGGAATTTCTCTTCAAGTCCTACCGTGGTGTCATTTGACATCCAACCGGTATTTTTTTTATATTTTCTTTGGATTCTCGGATGGTTCTGTCTCGTCCGATTTTCCATCAGCCTTCTTTGTTTGTCGCTAACACGTTACTCCTGCGCATGCTAATATGCCATCATGTCATGATTCAATTCCCGTCAGCATGCATATAATATAATCGAGCATGAGCATAAGCAAATAGTTTAGTTCATCATGATCATATATTATCTGCTGCATTCGGTATATCATTTATTCATAATGTTTGCGAGTACATTCAAACGTACTCACTGGCTTGTCCCTGGTTATTTCATTAGCCAAGTCAGAAGAGTATTATGACGACATCCATGCATGCGGAGCCTAGGATAGTAGCCACGCGGGATAGGAGTTATCCAGGTCAGCCGTTCCTGTGGGAAAGGAGCCCCATCGACGTTGGAGAATTCACGAATCGCTTCCGTCACCCACCACCAGAAATCATTATTGTATCATTAGACCTTTACGGTCTTGTATTCAATTCATGTAATTGCTTCGAATTCTATATCGAGGAAGTGTCCACCAGCAAACAGAAATCCTGGGGCTGGTGATGACACGAGGGGTTAATTTCTGGGATATTGTGCCCCGGAAATCCGGCCCCGACAGGAACGGAGGGAGTACTAGTGTAGCCACCCCACCCACGTTCGTTTCGTCAAAATTACAAGGGGTGAACCATATTTAAAGCTACTAGCGTGGTTTTCTTCGTGGTTTTTTTTTTCATTTTTCTTGCATTTAGTTTCTTTTCCTTTTTTGTTTGGTTTTTCTCTTCTCCATTTTTTTTGATCTTTTGTTTTTTCTTATGTTTGTTTTCATTTTCATTCTACATTTTCGTATATGTCAAAAACATTTTTTAGTAAGTGATCATTTTTTTCTATACACGTTCAACATTGTCTGAGCGCTTATTCGACATTTTTTAAATACTTGTTCAACATTTTAATACTTATTCAACATTTTTCAGATACATGTTCAATATTTTCCAAATACTCTCTCAACATTTTTTAATACTTATTCAACATTTTCAAATACTTGTTCACAATTTTTAATACTTATTTAAAATTTTCAAATACTTGTTCAACATTTTTAATATTTATTTAGCATTTTCACATACTTGTTCAACATTATTCAAATACTTGTTCAACATTTTTTTATACATGATCAATATGTTCAACATTTCCCAAATGTTCCAATAGAGTGTTTTTTATAATATATACATTTAGAATATTTTAAATTGTAAGTAAAAGTAAAACATAGAGCCGAAAAGGAACATAAAACATAAAAAATGAAAAAGAAGGTTGTGGCCTCCCACGCTGGTGGACTGGCCCATCTACCCCCCCTCTTCAGCGATCGCTCGCGCTTCGCTCGCGTAAGGCGAGACATAGGGCACCCCGACCCTACTCGCTAGTGAGTGTAAAGTTTTTGTGCACACGGCAGGCAAGTGTCGTCAGTCATGTGGGCATGCTAATTGCTCAATCATTTTCGCTTTCTCTATCCAAGTTGTGTGAGAAGTTAGCTGCTTACAATGTGCGGTGACACCAAAAGATTTCATCGATTGACATGTCTTTTCTCCCCAAACAAGGGAGATGAAACTGGAAATCAATAAACTGACGCAATACTTTGAGTTGCGCCACCAAAAAAAAGATTTACAGAGTAACAACTTTTTTTTGACAAACGAATAACACGTAAACATTAGTTTGAAGCCATCGGTTACCAAATTCAAGATGTCAAATTTTCCAAGGAAGGAAAGCAGAGGACGAAATTTGTTCCGAACATTTCATTTCCAACAAACAGACAAACTTTTAAACTGAAATCTGTTACAAACTTACTAACCAAAAAGTAGCATGCCAATTTCTCAAACTTGAAGAGTTAATTGCTGTTGTTTTAAGAGGCATATAAGGGATAAATTGGCTGCAGACAAAACTCACAGCAATCATCAGTATCGAATCATAAATCGAAAACAGGGAAACTGGCAGCAAACCATCGCTCATTTCTAGCCGAACAAACTGAATATTGCAGTTTCTCAAGCTAAATATTCCGACACCTCAACAGCAGCAGTCCACTCAAGCCTGATTTTGACAGATCACTGTGCACATCACAAAAACAGCTAGTACAACAAACGTATACATCTTACACCATTCACTAGTAACAGATAATCAACAGGACAAGCTACAGAGTGCATCAAAATAACTATGCACCAGACTCGGTGAGAGCAGACATGCAGATAAAGATTACCAGCTGACTGAACCGTGAATTCACGAGTGTGTCCTCGGCATTCAAACAAATTGGGTCCAGCCTCTCACGAAAACAGGGGGACAAACAAATTGGGTGCCAAGAAATTTTTGTCTCATGAGACACAAATAGTTCAAACAAGTTGGGTCCAGCCCCACATAAGCTGCTGGAACTGACAACCAGTGCACGATCGAGACACGATTTGGCGTCTTCTCGAGCATACAGAACTTTCTCACGGCGTCATATAAATAAAAATCATATATAATCCTGGCCTAGAGAAGGTTAGTAACAACTTGCAGATCACTTCAGCCTTGTTTTCAGTGATCGAGTCATGGAACTTCACTGTTGCCCACCTGCATATCCGATTCACAGCATCGATTTCATGTTCAGTTCCTCTGAAGCCAGAGATTTCGACGACTTTGAGGCGATTCAGCACGAGTTCCTCGGTTTTCCAGCTTGGTGGCTGATCACAAATGCAATCTGACGGGCACACAGTTTCTGCCTGAAACAAGGGTCACATCAGATTAATTAGATCAACTGCTCTGGTTTGATGACATTAAAGAGCATAGAGATGAAACTGGAAATTATTAGTCCGACTGATTATTTTGAGATATACCATCAACTACAAAATTTACAAAAGAGTAACATGCGGAGATTAGTTTGAAGGCAGCCTATTGCAGAAAATGTGATGCTTCCTATATTCAAATAGGAAATGTTAGAACCAATATTAAATTAACATTGAATTACAACGATCCTCAGGGTATGGTGCTATCAATAAGACAATTAACAAGATCTTAAATTCCCTGGTGAAGGAGAACAGGGGAACAGTAAGGGGAGGTCCCATCTGTTTCATGGAAACAGGGCCCTGTCTACTAGTTCTTCTCATTTTCAACAGACTAACAATATTTTCAAAAGAAGCCAGTTATCAAGTTAACAACCCAAAAAATCCACCTGACCGCAAATATAATTTCGAGCAAAGTGTAAGTATCAAACAAACAACTAGAGGAGGTTACTTAAAAAAAAACTAGAGGAGGTTACAAGCTTGAATGTGCCTAAAAATGCAAATACATATATTGCTTTTATGTGACATCACTGGCATCTGAATATTAGATAGACAAACTAAGAATAGCATACCTCCTCTTCAGGTGTGTGACATTAAGTCCAAGATATAGCTCCCTTATTGCAGTACACATCCTCATAACATGGAATAAGCTGGCTCCAAAGGAATGCCCACATGCTGTTATTCCCAGTTCCAACAATTTAATGTCAGGAAGCCTTGTTATATCTTCCATCAAGTATTTCTTGTTAGCTATGTCCTGTCAGTTTGCAGGACATCAGAAACAAAAGTATTATATACAAGAGTTCGATAAGGAAACGAATATCACATTTTCTTGTGTGGGTGTGCTACAGGGAGGGGGGGGGGGGGGGCACTCAATGGAGATGATTTATTAGTGATCTAGTTCACTTCGTTCTTAAGAGTAGGTGTACCAAGGCATGTAAAACAAGCGAGAATGTCTCTCAAAAAACATAGTAGTACCATTTAAGCTGAACTCCATGAAGTCTAGTGATTTGCTAGCATATTAGAATGATGGCATATATAACTAACATAAGGATGAACTCACCGGAGGACACTGAAGTGTGAGAACAAGACGGTGGAGGCGTTCAAAGTGCCGCAGAAGACACGCACCATTGCGATTGTGTGAAGAACGGAAATCCTCTCCATACATGATAAAATGTTGAATGACAAGCGTTTGTAGGCATGCCATCTCACCAAGCTGGACGGAGTTTTGATCATAACCATCCATCCACTCGAGCCTCAGCAGGTGAGGGGCTGAGATGTTGGCAGCTGGAGAAAAGCAAGTCTTCAGTTTTAACAGTTGGAGTGCTGGCGCCACGAGAGTGAGATGCTGCAAGTCAGGCAGATCAGATAGCTCCAATTGTATAAGACAATCCGAGTGGATTGTGAGGTCGCCCAGACCATGGGCATCCTTGATGGCGAGTCTCTGCAAGGATGGGCACCGCGCCGAGGAGACGGCCTCGCCGAGCCCACACGGACCACGCAGCCAGAATTCACTCAGGATGAGAAGACGGAGCCGGGTGAATACATCGGAAGGCGGCAGCGCGAGGCGGAGAAACCCTAGCCACAGCACGATTTTGGTGGCCTTCTCGAAGCACGGCAGCTTCAAGGCGGCTCTTTTCTTAGCCCTGCTCCGGCTCCGCCGCAGCACGCGGAAACCCAATACGCCGGAGAGGCGGCGGGCGGCTATGGGAAGCCACGCCCCCGCGGATCCGGGAGGGGCGCCCTGTTCGACGACGACGAGCGCTCGGAGCGCCGGAGCTTCGTGGGCGGCGAGGGCAGAGCGTATGCGGCGGGGGTCGGTCGGGCGGTAGAAGAAGAGCCCCGGGAGGAGGGCCCAGAGGTGACGCCAGCGGCGGGCGAGGACGCTGGTCCGAGCGGCTGCGGCTGCGTCGCCGGACTTGAGGAGGATGCGGATGAGGATGTCATCGTGCAGCGCGCCGAGGCGGTCCTCGCCGCCTCCGGCATGTTCTCCATGGATGCAGCCTCCAAAGATCATAACTTGCGGGTCCCCCGGCGGCGGCGATGGGGACGCGTGGGAGTCGCGGGTCACCGTGAGCGCTCGGTAGGCTAGATTTTGGGGATGGGGATGCGATTTGCGGCACTTTGGGGAATGGGGATCGGGGTACGGACTGTAGTGTAGAGCCCTTCTATTCTTCTCCGCTCGGCAGTGAGGTTTTTTTTCAAAAGTATGACCAATTTTGTACGAAATTCGAAAAGTATATGTCCAAATTGAAAAAAATCAGTTTTAGTACCCGTCGGCCTCTGGTGGGCCGAAGAGGGACCCGTCGGCCGCGGGGAGGCCGAAGAGTGCCGGTCGGCCCAGGGGAGGCCGAAGAGCCACCCGTCGGCCTGCCAGTGGCCGAAGAGGGCCGTCGGCCTCCAGGAGGCCGAAGAGCCCCTGGATAAGCCAACCGGCCCCCTTCTTCCTCCTCTCTCTCTCGTTTTCTCCTCTCTCTCTCTCTCTCTCTCGTTTTCTCTACCCGAAAATTCTCCCCTTCCGATCTCCTCCATCCTCCACCCATTTTCCTATTGAATCCGCTGAAACAATAGATCATACCCATCTCCACCGGCCTACGGTCTCATTTTGTGCGATGAGGTAGTTTTTTTTTCCGTTTGGAGGAGCTATGATGGGATGGTGGAGATGTAGATGGTGAGGAGGTGGTGTGGTGGAGAGGAAGAAGAAGGTGGAGAGGAAGAAGAAGGCTGAACATGCGTCGAAGGTATACCGATTTTTTTTAGTTTAGGTTAGTTTTTTTATTGTACGTAAAATTAGTTTATGTAGTGTACGTGTACGTGTACATTTTAGTTTAGGTTAGTAGTCATTTTAGTGTACGTGTTGGTAGTGTAAATTTATTTAGTTTACTTAGTGTAGTCATTTTTAGTATATATTTATTTAGTTCGCGGATAGTTGATTGGTCCGGGTATTTTCGTCCGGTTTTTTTTAGTGTATGTTTATTACGTAGGTTCATTAGTGTAGGTTTATTACATTTTTAGTATACATTTATTACGTAGGTTTATTTTAGTGTAGGTTTATTTTAGTATAGTTTTTTTTAGTGTAGGTTTATTTTAGTGTAGGTTCTTTTTAGTGTAGGTTTATTGAGTGTACGTAGGTTTATTTTAGTGTAGGTTTATTTTAGTATAAATTTGTTCATTGCGAATAATGAGAAGCTGGCAATGTCTGACAGGTGAAAATGTCTGAATCCGTAAATTTGAATGTTTATTACGGCCCTGGTAATGTTCGATATAATGAGTTGGGGGTTGATCTTAGCGAGTTTAAAAAAGGCGTCATGACACTTTCAGACCCGGACAGACTGGACATTAGGCAGTTGAAGCAGTGGTTGACTACTAGTTTTGGGCTGGATCCTGATGTCTGTTCCGTCAGTATTCATGCATTGTGGACCAAATCCTGTAAAAATGTCAAGTGGGAGTTGATGCCGATAGATAGGAGCCAGCATTGGTTGTCCCTGTTAAGTCGTTCCAGAGACCGAAGAATCCACCCATATGTCCTAGTGCAACCTGTGGCGAAGGAGGATAATTTCGTACAAGGCAACGTGGTGTATGAACCAAGCCAGGGTAGTCAAGTGGCTAACGCGATTTATGTATCCGGGTCACAGCCACCAGATGTGGATGCTAGCCAAGCCGAGAAAGAGTCAGATTATGTGCCACACAATGTTAGTGGTCATGATACTGGCTCTGGTGTTGCTGATGGGGATGAGGAAGGCGATGAAATGCAGAGGGTGATGGAGGAAGAGGACGAGGATGGGTTTGCGGAGGATCTGGATTCAGAAAATTCCGAGGATGAAGTGGAGGTACTGATTCCTTCTGCATGGGATCAGGACATATCCACCGGCCTTACTGTCAATGATGGCCATGAGACTCCATGGCAATATAATCTGAACCAAGTCCAGATAGGGGCTATGTTTGATACAAAGAAAAAATTGAAGTATGTGGTGATAAAGTGGGCTATGTCTACGCAGAGGGTTTTCCGAACACACATATCGAGTCCAACAAACTATACCGTGAAGTGTGTTGAAACAGGTTGTCCTGCGAAGGTGCACGGGCACGTGCCGAAATATAACATCCACTGGGTTGTCAGCAATGTGGTCCCACATAATTGTGTGAGGAAAAACCTGTTGGTTAGTCATCCAAACCTGACTTCAACTCTCATTGCGCAACTCATGTATACTGAGATAGTGGAGAAGAAAGATATGGAAGCAAAACACATCCAGACAGCAGTGAAGGTCAGATGGAATTATGACATTCCATATGGGAAGGCTTGGAGGGCTAAGCAGAAGGCTATGGAGGAAAGGTTTGGGACGTTCTTCGACTCATATGATAATGTTGTCCGTCTCCTTGACATACTGAAGGAGAGGAATCCCGGCACTTATGTTAACATACAACACACGAGGTTGGACATTATACCAGATCACAAGGTGTTGAAACGAGTATTCTTCTCTTTCGCTATGTGCATCGAAGCTTTCCGGCATTGTCCTCCTGTGATGTTTGTGGATGGTACATTCCTGACTGGTCAGTACAAAGGGCAAATCCTGACTGCTATTGGTGTGGACGGGAACAATCAAATCATCCCACTAGCCATGGCATTTGTGGAGGGTGAGAACTTTCTGAGCTGGGTATGGTTCTTCCGGCAAGTGAAAATTGCCATCGTGAAGGACCGACCAAACGTGTGTGTCATTCATGACAGACATCCTGGTATATTGAAGGCCGTGAAGACACTAAGGAATCCAACAGAAGACGAACGAACACCTTGGAAGGACTTGCAGAGCCGGTGGTGCATGCGCCATCTTGGGGCTAATTTTTTCTCACAGTTCAAGAACAAGTGGTTGATGAACTTGTTCAAAAAATTATGCAAGCAGAACCAGCAGCGTAAATACCATTTTATTTGGTCAAAACTTGATGAGTTCACTAAGAAGCAGGTCCGCGCGAGGAAGAAAATGGAAGCAGATCAGGTTAAATTAGCAACACTCATGGCGGAGCTAGAGGAGCCAGTAGGTCTTTGTGACTTGCCAGCAATTGACCCTCCTAATACTAAGAGAAAGAAGGGCAGGGCAATAAAGGATTTTTCTGAGTGGATAGAGAAAGAGCCTCCAGTGAATTGGTCTTTGCTGCATGACACCCATGGAGCTAGGTATGGCCACATGACAACCAATCTTGCAGAGGTGTATAACTTTGTACTCAGAGGGAATAGAGCATTGCCACTCACAGCTATTGTGGAGGCTGTATTCCATGGCACTTTGAGATATTTTAGAGAAAGGAACGAGTTAGCAAAGAAGCATATTGCAGACAATCAGAACACACCTTATTGTAGCCGTGTCATGGATTACATGGCAAAGAAGATAGAGAAAGCAAAGAAGCACACTGTCAGACTCATAGGTAATCAGGAAAGGAGGTATGAGGTTCAGCTACCTACTGATGGTTTTGGTTCTGCAAATGAGGTGAAGACGCACGAGGTAAAAATTGGAACGGAATTTTATCCAACTTGTGAGTGTACATGCAACAAACCGAAGTTGTTGCACCTGCCTTGCTCACATGTGTTGGCTGCCTGTGGCCAGATTGAGTTGGACGCTATCTCCTTCGTGTCCCCATACTATTTAAAAGATGCAGTAGTCAATGTCTGGACAGGTGAGATGACAGGGTTTAGAGTCGTCGGCAATTTCAACAAGGTAAAAGATGGGGAGAGAGTATACATCCCGGATCCAGAACTTCGGCGAACAAGCAGGGGCAGACGTAAGGTAAAGCGCATCCGTAACGATATGGACCAATCTGAAGCTGGTGGAGCAACCAGACAATGTTTGCTATGCGCGGCTTATGGGCATAGGATGAAATATTGTCCCGACCTGAACAAAGACGGTGCTTCCACATCGACGAGTGCTTCCACATCGACGACTGCGACCACAGTAGCAAGAGGCGGACGTGGTCGTGGCAGTCGTGGTGGTCGTGGAAGTCGAGGCCGAAGGGGCGGACAAGGAAGAAATAACTCAGAAGCTATATAATGTGTAATATGTCTTGGACTATGTTTTAATGTGTAATATGACGGACTATGTTTTATTCTGTAATATGTGAGGTCTATGTTTTAATGTGTAATATGACGGACTATGTTTTATTCTGTAATATGTCTGAACGATGTTATAATTTGTAATAAGTCTGGACTATGTTTTAATTTGTAATATGACTGGGCTATGTTTTAATTGCAGATATGGCTTCGTATCCGCTGCTTAATGGGAATATCGATAGAGGGCACCGGGCCGCACTTATGGAAGCGGGCAACAACTTAGACGTGTTGATCACTCGACCCTCTGTGCACCATTCGGAACCACGACTTTCTCTGCAGCGTTCAGAACCTCGACCCTCTGTGCACCGTTCGGAACCACGACCTTCAGAACCAGGGAGCTCTTCCTGGCAGCATACAGCTCCTTCACAACCAGGGAGCTCTTCCTGGCAGCAGACACCTCCTTCACAACCAGGGAGCTCTTCCTGGCAGCAGATACCTCCTTCACAACCAGGGAGCTATTTCTGGCATAATCAGATGGACCTAGGTAACACTACTTTGTACATTCTTTTGAACATTCTAGGCAGAGTACATCAATTTTACATGTCTTACTTTACCGCAGTCGGCAGCCAGTCGCAACCGTTCATGCAGTCTAATGTCCAGTCACCGATGCATAGTGGTGGTGGTGGTGGTTCGTTCTTTGCCGGCGACGACGACGACGATGACCGAGCTGGAAACACCTATGAGTTCTCGCAGACAGTTCTTCAGACTCCACAACCACCATGGACACAGGAGACACAGACACTGACAGACGAGGTGGTCTATGGTCGTGGTCATCGTGAGACTCGTCCACCGCCTGAGCGCTTATCGCTTTCCGGTCCTCGTCCGAGGAAGACCAAGATTCGTCGCCGTCCCCAGCAGTGATATGGTTGTCATATTCCTCATGTATGTGTTACTATCTATGTAAGATACTGATTTGTTTTCAAGACACTTGTCTACTTCATATTAGTAGTACATCTGAATTAAACGGTACGACTCAACTAAACGGTACAAGATACATTTCCAAACAGACTACAACAGAAAATTAAGATAGAAGTACATCTAAATTAAACGGTACGACTTAACTAAAAAAATACATCTTGCTGCGAATTTTAAGATACAACTTGCTGCAATGCGAACGTTACGATACAATAACATAAATCTACTGAGTCCAACGGGGATATTTTCCTTTTCCATCACCAGCTTCTTCTGCTGCCTTGGCTGCACGAGCCCTTTCTTTCTTTATCTGCCTCTCAGCCTCACGGGCCTCCTATCGCTGTCGGTAAACCTCCGCCAGTCGAAGTTGCGATTCTCGGTTTTTCTTCTTCATCTCATCAAGAAAAGCCCTCTGCTTCACACAGTACTCTTGCCACTCTCTCTCATGCTCTGCTTTCTCCTCTGCTGCCGCCTTCGTGCGGCGCTCTTCCGTGTCCAAACTTGCCCATGCACGACGACCTCTTTCACGAATCTCGGTCACCGCCCAGTCCGGTTTTTTCGTGTCAATCCAACGATAGTACATGCACAGAGGCGGAGGAGACTACAACAAAAATAGAAATAGAAATATCAAATCAACAATAATATCAACAACGTGTTTATTCTTCGTGACTGAAACATACCGGAGGACTGATGTACGGTGAAGTAGCAACGGGTGGATCTTCCTCATAATTGGCGCACATGAAAAACTTCATGCCCAACCAATCTGAAAAATCCGTCACCTCCTTCACCTTGCAGAGATCGCCACACCAACAACGAAGTACTTCCACCCCCCGAGGCAAAGTCGCACTCTTCATTTTCGTAGGCCTAATGCTTTGATCCGAGCAAGGCAAACTCATACTGACTAGCGCGTTGGTGTTTACAACTACGGCTGGACGATGGAGAAGAGAATGAGAAAGAGCAAGCAGTGTGGGCAGAAGCAAAGAGAAGAGCATGAGAGAGCAGGCAACGGCATCTCGTATATAAAGATGAGGAGCACTGTGTTGTCGGTGCAAAGAAAATAAAACACGCGCGTGTGATTTTGCCAATCACTACAGTCTGCCGTGCAAATCAGCTGCCAATCACTACAGTCTGCCGTGGAAAGCAGCGCATTTTGCTGCAGTGTGGGCATCGGAATTAGCGTCTGCGCATGGGGAAAAGCGAGCGCATTTTGCTCTGCGTCCGGCCGAGGGAGCAGCCGTCGGTGGCCGCAGGCCCCGCCGTGCAAATCAGCTGCCAATCACTACAGTCTGACGTGGAAAGTAGCGCATTTTGCTGCAGTGTGGGCATCGGAATCAACGTCTGCGCATGGGAAAAAGCGAGGGCATTTTGCTCTGCGTCCGGCCGAGGGAGCAGCCGTCGGTGGCCGCAGGCCCCGCCGTGCAAATCAGCTGCCAATCACTACAGTCTCTCGTGGAAAGCAACGCATTTTGCTGCAGTGTGGGCATCGGAATTATAATGCATTTAAGTGGAAAAAAACTTCAGTACAAAACATAACACCAATACCCGGTTACATGTCACAATGCTGGCCAATCAACAGGATACCTAATTAACACTGTGACCATGCACATGATGTACTTCACAGTCTATAAGTACCATCACTACGACAGATCACTACGGCAGAGGGTTGAAAACAACAGCAAGCTCATGATCACGCTCTTTGAAAGTTATGAGCACCAAATTGTTTACTTCAATAGACGATGCCCGAAGAAAATTACCGAAACCTTCCTTGTTTAACACCATTCTGTTACCCAAGCCAATAAAGTAGGAACAAGGAATGCTCACAGATATATCATCATCTTCAGAATCCAAAGTAATTTCAAGAGTTAAAGAACCAGTCCTAGGAATTGAGCAAAAATCCTTCAAACTCCTCTCAACCATGCTCGGAATAACCTGACAAAAAACATCAAGTTCTATGATGTTCAGCTTAGAAATTTTGAACAGTATACTCGAGCAAAGAACAAATAAATAAACAGTAGCCAAAAACAAAGCTCACCATTTGTTGACCATTAACATTCATCGAATCAATCCTATGAACAAAAGGAGTACACAATATGTAGTTGTCATCAAAGAGCTGTCGCGACATGACCCACGTTTGGTGATAATTCAGACTGACACCACGACTATAGAAACAACTGTCAACAAGTTCCCTCTGAGTTTCACTCAGATCCTCAAGAGCTACAAAAAAATAATTTCACAAATTGAGCAGAACAACATAACGTATGAGCCGAAACAAAACTTAAAATCACTCAAAAAAATTACTTACCAACACAGGGTAAAGGGAACAACGTAACACCATCCCGATGAAAATCAACAGCAATCAAAGTTCCATAGTGCTCAAGCCTAACAGTCATCATGTCACGATGACGGAGACCATAATCATTCACAAGTTGCTCCCAGGAAGGACCATGGAATTTACTGCTCACCCGACCATGTGTAAACAGAACACCATATAAGTTGCCCTCACTGTTGTGAAGAGCAAGATCAATATCTGTGTCACCCTTCCGAATAGCTAAAGCTCTGCACTCCTCAATGTACCGAGCAAGATGTGATCTAACACTGCACGGGACATACTACAAAAAGAATGGAAGCAAACATCATAATCATATAAACAAAGGCATTACAATACATTCCAAGGAAAACAACTTCAACCATATGCCACAATCGATTTGCTCGATACGGATGCCTAAAAGAAGAAAGATTGATTCGTTAATACATACAAATCAATTAAGACATGTAATGATCACCGGATGGCTTATATAATAAATATACCTCGCCGGTCTTTGTTATTTGAAGAACATTTTCTTCGTAAACATCGTTGTCGTCGCCTTCATCTATTCGTTCGTCTTCATCAAATATCATACAACCCTCACCGGAATTGTTCAGATATTGCGAGCCATCATCATCTTCAGGTTCATGCTCTGGGCTCGGGGAGCGTGAGCGTATGATGTTGAACAGAGCCTCTTCTCCTTCTCTGCCGGTATTGTCCATAGCTTTTATTTAACTAATCCAGAAGAAAGATAAAACAATTTAGTATTCAAATTAGAATGCATGCAATCAATAAGGAAAAACTGAATCATAGTACATAATATGCATCTCGAATAATTCATATAATATGCATCATCTAATATAATCTCGAATAAATCATCTCGAATATTATCGAATATAATCTCGAGTATTATCACTAATACATCTCGAATGTTATCATATATATAACATCTGTTGGTGATATAACCCCACGGTAAGACCCGCCCAGAAGGGGCCAGGTCTCACCTGGCGGCTCATGGATGTGAGGACCTGTAAGGTGGGCTGAAAGAAGACCAGGCCGTAAGGTGGTTCACTGGACAGAACAAGACAAGCCCAAGATAGAAGGCCCAAGACAGAAGGCAGTATGAGACCCGGGCGGGTAAGCCGCCCGGGGCCGGGTTACCCGGATAGGCTAGGTGATTCCGAGTTAGGATCAAATACATTGTACGAGTCGGTTTGGGACTCATGTAACCCGGGGTCTTGGCCTCCTGTATATAAAGGCGAGACCCTGGGGCGGTTTAGGGAGAGACCAACGTGATCGAGAGCTAGGTGCTGGCGAAATTCATTCCCTTGTAATCGATACTCCAGTTAATACAACACAAGCAGGACGTAGGCTTTTACCTCTTCTCGAGGGGCCGAACCTGGGTAAACTCGTGTCCCTCATCTCGACCAACCCCTTTGAGTCCACTGCTTTGGCGATGGCCTCGAACCTAAGTCCTTTCACGAGGACATTTGTCGTGACAAAACCACGACAGTTGGTGCCCACCGTGGGGCTAGCGCTCGGCGGTGTTGAGTTCTCAAAGGGCTCTCTCCCAGAGCTTGAGGGATACGCTGTTGGCAGGATGACCAAGAGTCGCCGTGGAAGGCTTTACATCGACGATGCCGGCTGGGGTCCTGAGGCCGACTCAATTGAGTATGGTTTCCGGATCCCCTTCGGCGGAATTCACGTTTTCATCGGCAAGATCGCAGGACCAGAACCCGTGCCGGACATCTGCACCAACATCGTCGAGTCGGCCCGGCGCGTGCAAACCGTCCGTGTTAACCCGGGCGGGAAGCACGTCTTCGTCGCTTTCACCCAGGGTGTGGAACTTGAAGGTTCTATGACAAGGGAAGAGACTCTCTGCTGCTCGGAAGACGGATCTTCGAGTGGAGAGACGGAATCAATCTATCAACTTCACAATGGTGGGCTCGGGGGCTACATCGACCATTACCCCGAGTCAGAGTACCACGGGCTGGAGGAATATGAGCCGTCGAACTACGCTGCCGTCTTCATGGCAGGTTCAGCACCGGCTCAGGGCAGTACAGCCGCCGGGGCGGCCAGGTCAGGAGCTAACAGGTCGCCGGCTCAGGTTCTCATGGATCTGGTAAATGAGCTTACGGCCCTGATGGAAACTGAAGTCACTGCTGCAAATCAGGCGGCTCGTAATGCGGAGATCGCAAGGATAAAGACCCAGATAGCCGGAGTCCAACAGGAAATCGTCGCGCTGAAGGCCCAGATGGATGCTGAGGCGGAGCGCCTCCAGGCAGACGCTTTCCGTTTGGAGCTAGAGCAACAGTCGGTAGTGGCGGTTCATCGGATGAGGCATCAGTCACGTTTGCCGGATCAATACGAAGCCAGGAATCTTTTTAACATGCCAGGGATGGGATGGAATATACCTTTGACCATAACCCGGACCGCGAAGGTACCTGGAAGCCAGGCGGCGGTTCAGCATCAGTAGCCGGATCTACCCCGAAGGAATCAGACCCAGCCACCGCCTTTCCCAACGCCACCGGGTCATTACTCTAACCCAGCGGAGAACATGGTGGCAGCGGCAACCAGGCTTGGTACAATCCCAATTCCAGAGAGGCGCCTTATGCAGAGGAGGTGTGGAATGCCATCGGATACGTGCGGACGGCGATGGCCCAACAAGAGAAGTATACTTACAGCCGGAGCCGTGTGCACTCAACCCCCATCCCCAGCCGCAGCTACAGCCGGCGTTATGCGACACCGACAGTTTCTAGGAGTGACCGACACCGGAACCCGCCGCGAGTTGACCGGGCGGCTCTGGAAGCCCAGGCGCTGGCGGATCGAGTGAGGGCGCAGCAAGACGCGGCGGCTCAGGCGGCGGCGACGGCTCATCAGGAACAAACGTTTGCACCTTCCGTCTCGGTAGGAGCAGGAGTAACCTCTAGGGCTGTGGGGCTGCCGTGCTTGGTGCCGGCTCTGCGGAATGAACGGCTGCCAAAGGATTTCAAGGGTCCTCACAAGGTGCCTAACTATACTGCAGATCTGCCCCCGGAGGCGTGGGTTGAAAGCTATGAGCTAGCCATGGAGATGTTAGACGTTAGTGACGCAGTGTGCGCCAAGTATTTCATCATGATGCTGGAAGGGCCGGCTCGCACGTGGTTAAAGGGCTTACCACCAAACACCATCAATTCCTGGGAGGAGCTGAAGGCAAAGTTCATCAAAAATTTCCGGGGAACGTGCAAGCAGCCAATGACCATTGTAGATCTGGACCACTGTGTGCAGCGGGAAGATGAGTCGGCTCATCATTGGGTCCGGCGGGTCTCAACCGTGATTCATTCTTCTGAGCAGATCACGGCGGCTCAAGTGGTCCTGATACTGGAGAAGAATTGCCATTTTACGCCTTTGAAACAGAAGCTTGGCCGGCTGAAACGCTCATGCCAGGACATGGGGGAGCTCATGGAGGCTCTCACCAAGTACGCCGACTCTGACAATACGAAGGATCCCGGCTCTGACGATGAGAAGTCGGCCCAGGGAAAGAAGAATAATAATGGCAAGGGTCAACAGAACAACATGGCTGGGAACAACAACCAAGGCAAGAGGAAGAACCCGGAAGGCGGGTGAGAATTGGTGGCAAACACCAACACGGGGAACAATCGTGCTAAGGGCAACGGGAACTTCAGGTCACCCTTTAACAAGAACAAGACTCCTTTCAATATAGAATAGATGCTTAACAAGCCTTGCCCGGAGCATAGCCTGCCTGATAGGCCGGCTAGACATACATGGAAGGATTACAGTATCATGTGCCAGTTTCGGGATTACAACCTTCAACAGAACCGTAACAACGGCAATGGCCCTTTAGGTGGCTCAGGCCCGGGCGGTTCAGGAGCCGGCTTTGGATCAGGCGGCTCAGGATCTGGTCACCAGGGTCAAGGTAATCAAGGGGGTCATCATCAACCCGACGATGGAGGACAGCAGCAGAACAACCAGTCAGGGTATCAGAGTAACCCGAAGCAATTAAATGGAGGACTGTATCATGTTTTTACAACCAGCCTGGATAAACGGGACCAGAAGGTGCGCAAGCGGGTGGTTAATGCGGTCATGCCGGCTCTCCCGTAGTATCTGAAGTGGTCTGAGTATGACATAACCTGGAGTAGGGAGGATCACCCGCTGCGTGTTGATAACCCGGGGCAGCTGGCTTTAGTGGTTGCCCCCCAGGTGGGAGGATATGTGTTCACCAAGGTGCTTATGGATGATGGTAGCAGTATCAACATCCTGTATTATGACACGTTCCGCCGGATGAACTTGGTTGACAAAGATTTGAAGCCCTCTTCAACAGTTTTTCACGGTGTAGTACCCGGAAAATCGGCTTACCCAGTGGGAAAGATTTCTCTGGAGGTGGCTTTCGGTGATGAATCCAACTACAGGGTGGAGTCCTTGTGGTTTGAAGTGGTCAAGATCAAGAGCCCGTACCATGCTTTGTTTGGGCGGCCGGCTTACGCCAAGTTCATGGCTAGGCCTTGCTATGTCTATTTGCAGCTCAAGATGCCCGGGTTGAATGGAACGATTACGGTACATGGTGATCGCAAGACAGCCCTTGAGTGTGAAGAAGGTGATGCAGCTTATGCAGAGTCAAGCTGTGCTGAGGCGGAGCTCAAGTTCTATAAGGAAAATGTTGACCCGGCAGATATGACTCCGCTGAAGAAACCAACCACGGAGTCTGAGCCGCCCCTTAAGTTTGTGGCAGAAGATACCAAGTTGGTGGACTTTACACCGGGTGACTCATCGCAACAGTTCACTATTGGGGCCAATATGGACCCCAAATAGGAAAGCGCGCTCATCGAATTCATCCGTGAGAATCAGGACATCTTTGCATGGAAACCTTCTGACATGCCGGGTGTACCGAGAGAATTCGCTGAGCACCACCTTAATGTGGATCCTAAATTTAAGCCGATAAAACAGTTCCTCCGTCGGTTTAATGAGGAGAGGCGCAAGGCTATTGGAGAAGAAGTGGCCCGGCTCTTGGCAGCAGGGTTCATCGTTGAAGTGTTTCACCCGGAGTGGCTCGCTAACCCGGTGTTGGTACTTAAGAAGAACAACACGTGGCGGATGTGTATAGACTACACGGATCTTAACAAGGCTTGTCCAGTTGACCCGTTTGCTCTCCCCCATATCGACCAGATTATTGATGCAACGGCAGGTTGTGAGAGCTAATGCTTCCTGGATGCTTACTCAGGCTATCATTGGATCAAGATGGCAGTTAAAGACCAAGAGAAGACGGCTTTCATCACGCCTTTTGGTGCTTTCTGCTATATGTCTATGCCTTTTGGGCTCAAGAGTGCCCAGGCGACTTACCAGCGTTGGGTGTAGAACTGTCTTCATAGTCAAATTGGGCACAATGTTCATGCCTATGTGGATGATATTGTGGTCAAGTCAAGAAAGAAGGAGACTCTGCTTGACGACTTGAAGGAAACGTTTGATAATCTACGGATTTACAAGATGATGCTTAACCCGGCCAAGTGTGTCTTTGGAGTTCCTGCAGGCAAGCTTCTGGGATTTTTAGTCTCGGAGCGTGGTATTGAAGCTAATCCGAACAAGATAAAGGCTATTACTTCACTGTCTGAGCCGGCTTGCATCAATGATGTCCAGCGCCTGGCAGGTCGGATCGTTGTGTTAAGCTGATTCCTAAGCCGCCTGGGTGAGAAGGCTATTCCTCTGTATCAGATGATGAAGAAAACAGACAACTTTGTCTAGAGTAAGGCGGCGAGTGAAGCACTGGAAGCTCTCAAGAAACAGCTGGCTGAGCCGCCGATCTTGGCTGCTCCGGCTAAGAAGGAACCTCTACTTCTATACGTGGCGGCTAACAGCAGGGCTGTCAGTGTTGCAGTAGTTGTGGAGCGTAAGGAGGTAGGGAAGGAGTACCCGGTTCAGAGGCCGGTTTACTACGTCAGTGAGGTCTTGATAGAGTCCAAGCAAAGATACCCGCATTGGCAGAAGCTGGTATACGGGGTTTGCATGGAAAATCGTAAGCTGAAGCATTACTTCCTGGGGCACCCGATCACTATGGTTAGTTCTGCCCCGTTGGGAGACATAATTCAGAACAGGGAAGCCACCGACCGGATTGCTAAGTGGGCACTGGAGTTTGGACCACTTAATCTGAAGTATGTGCCTCGCACAGCCGTCAAGTCTCAAGCCCTGGTGGATTTCATAAATGACTGGACAGAGTGTCAGTCACCCGAAGAGAAGCCGGATAACACATACTGGATGATTCACTTTGACGGATCCAGGCAATTGGAAGGATCAGGAGCCGGAGTCGTGTTAACCTCCCCCAAAGGTGACAAGTTTTGCTATGTGCTCAGGCTGATGTTTCCTTGCACCAACAATGCAGCTGAGTACGAGGCTTTGCTTCACGGCCTCCATGTGGCTAAGGAGATGAATCTGAGCCGGGTTAGATGCCTTGGCGACTCAGACCTTGTGTCTCAGCAAGTTTCGGGCACATGGGATTCCAAAGACGCGCGGATGGCGGCTTATCGACAGGCAGTAGATGTCATTGCTATCCACTTCAAGGGTTATCAGGTGGATCATATTGACTGTCGCAAGAACGAGGCGGCTAACGCATTGTCAAGACTAGGCTCTCAGCGTAAGCCGGTGCCACCCAACGTTTTCTTGGACGTGTTGCACCACTCGTCAGTTAAGTTACCTTCAGAGGAAGATCTAGCTGTGCCTGACCCGGAGGGGCAGCTGGTGGCGGCTCTACATGCTATCCCTGACTGGACGTTACCTTATCTGGCATACTTAATTCGTGGTGATTTGCCCGAGGATGAGATCTTGGCAAGGCAAATCATAAGGCGGTCTAAGTCCATGACGATCATCAATGGCGAGTTACACAAACGCAGTGCCACTGGTGTTTTCCAGCGCTGTGTTTCTGCTGAGGAAGGAAAGGAAATCTTAAATGAGATTCATGCTGGAGATTGTGGCCATCACGCTGGCTCAAAATCCCTGGTGGCCAAGGCTTTCCGGCATGGATTCTTCTGGCTAACAGCTCATAAGGATGTAGAAGACTTGGTCAAGAAGTGCGACGTGTGTCAGAAGTTTGGGCGGTGCTCTAGTTCCGGCTCAGGAGTTGCGCATGATTCCAATCACTTGGCCGTTTGCAGTCTGGGGGCTTGATATGGTCGGGCCCTTCAAGAGGTCTAAAGATAAGAAGACCCACCTTTCGGTGGCGGTGGATAAGTTCACCAAGTGGGTTGAGGCTGAGCCGGTTAGCAAGTGTGATGCAGCTATGGCGGTTCAATTTGTCAAGAAACTGATCTACCGTTTTGGCTACCCTCATAGTATCATCACAGATAATGGTACAAATCTATCCAAGGGGGCTATGCAAGAATTTTGTGAAAGGGAGCATCAGAACTACCCCTACCAGGTCAACAGGCTATACGCCTTTCTTCATGGTCTACGGTGCAGAAGCCGTCTTGCCAAGTGACATACGGCATGACTCGCCGCGGGTGGCGGCTTACGTAGAGACAGATAATGAGACAGCGCGTCAGGACGCGCTAGATGCTCTGGAGGAAGCGCGTGATCTAGCGGCGGCTCGATCGGCGATTTACCAGCAAGACCTTCGTCGCTATCATAGCCGTAGAGTTAAGACCCGGACATTTCAAGAAGGCGACTTGGTGCTGCGTCTAATTCAAGATCAGACGGATATGCACAAGTTATCCCCTCCATGGGAAGGGCCGTTCGTGGTCAGCAAGAATCTTAACAATGGGTCGTATCATCTCATCGATGTGCGAGACGACTCACATACTTCTGGGCAGGAGACTCGTCGGCCGTGGAACATCGCTCATCTGCGGCCTTACTATACTTGAGTCATCGACTCTCGTCATTTGTACCTTATCATTGTACATATACCTTTTTATATATATTAATAAAGTTGGCAACCCCGCAAGCCGGGGCCTCTGCTTGTTGTGCATTTCAGATTGTGCAAGGTTGACTCCATCAAACAAAAGTCATTTGGGGAATTTTGCTGTTTTCTTACAAGGTGGCGGCTCATAATGTGGCGGCTTATAATATGGCGGCTTACAAGATGGCGCAACAGCATTAAAACTTCAACAAGGATCACTTGGGGGCTTCCAACCCACCGGGTTCAGCTTGCACACCCTCTTGATCGGCTCTTCAGCAACGGCCATGTCTCTTTCCGGGTCGCTGCGCTCTTTTCAGAGTTCAAGCAGCGGTTCCACCTAGAAGAACCGACTTATGATAACTTGCTGCGTCTCTGTCTGGTTCGTTGCGCTCTTTTCAGAGGTCAAGTAACGAGTACCCCCAGCAGAACCAGCGACTGCGTCTCTGTCTAGTTCGTTGCGCTCTTTTTAGAGTTCAAGTAACGAGTACCCCCAGCAGAACCAGTACAAACAACACCCGACTGCGTCTCTGTCTGGTTCGTTGCACTCTTTTTAGAGTTCAAGTAATGAGTACCCCCAGCAGAACCAGTATAAATAACACCCAACTGCGTCTTTGTCTGGTTTGTTGCGCTCTTTTTAGAGTTCAAGTAACGAGTACCCCCAGCAGAACCAGTATAAACAACACACGCCTGCATCTCTCTCTGGTTCGTTGCGCTCTTCTCAGAGTTCAAGTAACGAGTACCCCCAGGAGAACCGGCTCATACATCATACATCATACATTATACATTGCATACATCACATCGCATCATACATCATACATTGCATTGTGTTTGTAACCCGCCTGTGTCTCTTTCTGGTTCGTTGCGCTCTTGTCAGTTACTCTCACCAGAGACCCTACACTTACAAGAGTTCAAGTAACGAGTCAAACCAGAAGAACCGGCGTATGAGATTCAACATCTCCGGGTTGTGCTTTTTCAAGCCACCCTCACAACAATACAGAACATGTTCTGTATTTGTTTGTTGTTGCAGGTTTTATCTCATGGGATAAGCTGCCACAAAGATTAAAGATAGAAATATGAGCAGAAAGGCAAGATAGATTAAAAGTGCATAAAAAAAGCACAGTGGAGACAAAAGTTTTCTACTTCTATTACAAAGCTCTCCACAGAGCTCAAAAGACAGGACTTAAAGTTTTTATACAATTGGGGGCTCAGAGGAAGCCGGGTCATCACTAGACCAAGAAGTAAGTCGCTCAGTTCTTCGACGGGTCATCCTGCATGCCGGGTCTTGGATCTGAAGATGGTCGACATCCCAGTTGCAGTTTGTTAAACCCTCAAACTGAGCATCTTCAAAGAATGGAGACGGGTCAAGCTCGGAGGCGAGGTATGGCTTACGGCGAGCAGGGTTCAAATCCCTGGTTTCATAGGTTGGGCCGCATACTCGCTTATTGTCCTTGCTGTAAGCCGCCTGGTAAGTGGTCAGATCAATCTTGTCAACAAGAGTTGATGCAAGCACTCGGGAGGATTTCAGGCACTTGGCATAATTAGCCTTCGTGAATTATGAGCCATCATCCTTCAGAGAGGGAAAGCCGTCCATCATATCCTCGGCAGTCAGTTCTGGAGCATAAGCCAAAGACCGGCTCAGAGCAGCTATTGCTCCCTTCCTGGCAGCTGATCTTTTAAGCTCGTCGACTTGCTTGGGGAGAGTGGACAGAAGTTCTATCACTCCCTTCATGGAATTGGGGATGCTCCTCTTGTCTAGCATAGCTTTGATGGTGCAGATAGTCCCGCAGTACAGCCGCTCAGTTAAGGTATACACCGCCTTCAGTTTAAGCAAGCTATCAGAAGATAGCTGGCGACTTCTTTGGCCTGCAAGCAAGGTTAAGCATCATAAGTCGCCTGGCGCATACTTTCCAAACAAAATGAGGAAATTTTCATAAGGGTTTCAAATACTTACCAAAAATGGCTTCAATCATCCGGCTTATGTGCCGTTTCAAGCCGGTCAGCTCTTCAGTCGCCGTCTTAAGGCGGCCCTCTGCGTCTTCTGCACGCTTGGTCAGGGTGGCCTCTTTGGTCTCAGCAACTTTCTTATAAGTAGAGAAGTCAGTTTGGAGCTCTACCAGCTTTTCAACAGCAATACGCAGTTTATCTTCTGCGGCGGCCCTAGCGGCTTGATGAGAGGTGGCATCTTCTTTTAAGCCGGTCAGTTTAGACTCGGCGGCATCCAACGCTTCCTGCATCATATAAAACAAGTCAAGAAGCATAAGTCGCCAGACGAGACAATAAAGACAGTGGACAAAGCTATTATGATACAAGTCTCAAACAGATTGCAAGCAATATGCTTGACACTTGGGGGCTAATGTCTGTGTTTTCTTTCCATGTTCACGATAAAAGTTCCGGCTCATCTTCATGACAGTTAAGCCGACACTTGGGGGCTACACATGGCGCTTTTTTAGTTACAAAAGATTTCTCCAGATTATGCAGAACTAAAGATCCGGCTCATCATTTTCATAATAACCCGGACTTGGGGGCTACACTTGGATCTACTTCTCAAAGATTTGAAGACCCGACATACTATTTACAATTCTAAACCGACTCTTGGGGGCTACATATGGAGATAAGGAAAGGAGTACCTCGTATTTTTTCTTCATCATATTGACAAGCTTCAGCTCGAAGTTCCGGCTTGAGTTGAGGCGGTTCAGGTAACCGGCATGAAGCTTGTCTGCTGACAATTTTTCCAACATAGGGAACTCAAACTCAGGTTTATCCGGTGAGCACAGTCCAGCCTCATCGGTGTGCTTTGTTAGTACATGTGGGACAGGAGGATGAAAGGCCGTCCCGGTTACAACAATCTCTGGAGTTGTGTTGTCGGCGGCGGTTGAAGGGTTGGGCTCTGGAAAGGCCATATCATCAGCAGCCGGCTCAGGCGGCTAAGGAGCATCAGCAGGTGTATCCTTCCTAGCAGCGACAGGCTCAGCATGAGGTACAGTGGAGTCTGGCTCAGCAGTCTCCGGCTCTTGAGCAGTAGCACCGGCGGTAGCACTGGCAGTAGACCCGGCAGTCTTTCGACGTTTGGCTTGAGCCCTGGAAGACAAAAAAGTTATCATAAACAGGAGCAAGGAAGGTAAGAAAGGCTTGGGGGAAACAATAAAAGATACATACCCCGGGTTGATCTTCAGGGGAGGTAGCTTAGATGCAGTTGAGTCACCAGATGACGGGGTCATCTCCTAAAATAGTTAAAGGCAATAAAGCATATAAGTAAGAATTGTAATACAAAAGTATATCAAAGATTGGACTTGGTTACAATAATACCTCAGCAGGCCGCTTCCGGGGAGTCGGAGAGTTTGGCAAGCCGGACAGAAGTTCCTCAGAGGCGGTGCTCCGGGTTTGACGTCTGGGTTCGAACTGTTGCTTTTTCAAAAGAAAATCGGGGTCTAAATGAGCAAGAGGATGAGATAATGGAACTTTCCGGATGACCCGCCGTATCATCCCTGGAGGGGAGTTTTCTGAGTCGGAAGAAACATAGATTACCTCAGGGGCGTCAGCATGGCTGGTCTCTGGCTCGTCCTGTGAAGAGTCATTGTCAATAAGGTGCATAAAGAGTTGGCCAAGGGAGTCAAGTTCTACCTCTGAGTCGTCAAACTCAAGCAGTTTCTGAGCAGAAGTTTTCTTCTTCTGGGCGCGGGTTTTACCCGCCCTAGGCTTCCTTACAGGAAGGCTAAGTTTTTTCTGCCAGAAGGCAGAGCCGGCCTGTTTGTAAGACGCCAAAAAAGTTAAAAGGAGCAAGGTGGAAGATTAAGTATAAAAGGACAAGTAAATTGCTAAGGAATTTCTTACAGCAGGAGCCGGGTTATGGACATAGAAAGGTTTTAGCCCATCTTTGTTGCAGACCTCCTGCTTTTCACCAAGAAGGGTTTTCACCATGGCATTGGTGTCTTCGTCTGTCATCTTGGATGAGTTGAAGCACAAAGGATCATTGGGTTCACCCGAATACTCACACATGAGCCGGTCGCGCCGACTCAGAGGTAGGATCTTCCAGCTTACCTAGCAACGAGCTAGGTCGACGCCGGTTAAGCCATTCGCCACCAAGGCCCGGATCTTTGCAAAAGTTGAAGCGTATTTCTCCCTGTCTTCGGTTGACATCCGTTCTGGGAGTGTTGCGGTCTTGAGTAGCCGGGTGGGACGATAACCCGGCAGTGGTTTTCTCCTTCCGGAGAAGTATCCTGGCAGTAGAACCAGGTCTTGTTCCAGTTTTTGGGGTGACTGGGTAAAGCAGTAGCCGGAAAGGGCAGGTCCCTCCGCCTCTGAATAGAGACGCCACCGAGCTGCAAGCTTGGGCCAGCCGCCAATTCCGTCTGGCGGTTGATATAGAAAAATTCATAGAAGAGGGCTACGGACAGTTCCTCTTGCAAGTAGACCTCGCACAGAACTTGGAACTGGCAGATGTTGGAGACAGAGTTTGGCCCAATACCTGAGGGTGCAACTTGAAGAAGTGCAAAACATCCCGGAAGAATTTTGACCCGGGCGGGCAGAAATCACGTTGAATATGATCGCTGAAGATGAAAACCTCCCCTTCCTTGGGGTCGGGTCTAATCTCTGGCCCTGGAACCCGCCAGTGAATGACATCTCGAACCAGCAGGAAGCCTGACTCCACAAACATAAGCAAATGTTCTTCATCAACACCGGAACCAACCCAGTCACAGGTCGCGGTTGCTCTCGACATGACTGATGGGGTTATGTACTTATGGTAGGCTCAACGGCGCAATCTGTTGCGCCAGAGTATCCCGCTAATCACTCGGGTTTGATTGTATGGTCCAGTTCACTCGGATTAGGTATTGCGTTTCAGTTCACTCGGATCAGATCAAGCACTCAGGTTCATTCAGACCCAGTTCAGTGTTCAAGTTCACTCGGGTCAAACGCTGCGCTCCCGTTCTCTTGGGTCGAATGCTGCGCTCCAACTCACTCGGACTCAATTCTGCGCTCATGTTCATTCGGACAAGTTTCGGGATGGAATTGATCGGGGCGAATGACAAAGATTCCAATCGACAAAAACTTCTACGAAACCTCAAGATGCACTCGAAATTTCTGTACCTTCATCAAGGCACGTATTGGCTCCTTTGCCGCTCGAACCCCAATCCATTCGGGGGCTAATGATGGGGTTATGTACTTATGGTAGGGTCACAGGCCTGACCTACATACCCTACCTAAGGACACCGCCCTAGAAGACTAAAGGTCTACAAGGGAGTTTCCGACTGAAGCTAGCAAGACCCACGAGTCACTCGACGAAGTTCACTCGGAGATGCTATCAACCACTCGGTAACTCTTGTTTCCACTCGGGCAAGGGTGGTTCACTCGGGAGAACCAGATGACAGTCGACCACGGGAGTCTAGGATTCTCTCGAGGGAGTTAATAGGCAAATGGTCGGTCGCGCCATCAACGGCATTTATTACTTACATTACCTGTAACGTCCTTCTTAATACCCACGATCGGACCCTTAGATGCTGGACATTTACGAGGGATGGCGCCTCCCCTCTGGCACAAGGGTTCGAAACCTTTGTAATCCTCATATAACACACGACAAGAAAAGCTCCAGAGCACCGAGACGTAGGGCTGTTACTTCCTCGAGAAGGGCCTGAACTCGTAAACATCATGTGTACACTCTTGCCGTAGAAAGGACTCTGCCCTCTCTCTTCGTACCCCTACAATCTACTGTCAGGCTCGTACCCACGACAGTTGGCACCCACCGTGGGGTAGGCGTCTAAGCGACTTCCGGCGAGTGTGCGTTTTTCTCCGATCACCATGTCTTCCGGCGGAGCTGCGTTCCTTGGCCACGAGATCCGTCTCGGCGCACTCTATTGGAAATATGCCCTAGAGGCAATAATAAATTAGTTATTATCATATTTCCTTGTTCGTGATAATCGTTTATTATCCATGCTATAATTGTATTGATTGGAAACTCAAATACATGTGTGGGTACGTAGACAACACTGTGTCCCTAGTATGCCTCTAGTTAACTAGCTCGTTGATCAAAGATGGTCAAGGTTTCCTGGCCATAGACATGAGACGTCATTTGATAACGGGATCACATCATTAGGAGAATGATGTGATGGACAAGACCCAAACTATGAACATAGCATATGATCGTGTCAGTTTATTGCTATTGTTTTCTGCATGTCAAGTATCTGTTCCTATGACCATGAGATCATGCAACTCACTGACACTGGAGGAATACCTTGTGTGTATCAAACATCACAACGTAACTGGGTGACTATAAAGGTGCTCTACAGGTATCTCCGAGGGTGTCTGTTGGGTTGGCATGGATCAAGACTGGGATTTGTTACTCCGTGTGACGGAGAGGTATCTCAGGGCCCACTCGGTAATACAACATCACAATGAGCCTTGCAAGCAAAATGACTAAAGAGTTAGCCACAAGATCTTTTATTACGGAACGAGTAAAGAGACTTGCCGGTAACGAGATTGAACTAGGTATAGAGATACCGACGATCGAATCTCGGGCAAGTAACATACCGAAGAACAAAGGGAACAACATACAGGATTAACTGAATCCTTGACATAGAGGTTCAACCGATAAAGATCTTTGTAGAATATGTGGGAACCAATATGGGCATCCAGGTCCCGCTATTGGTTATTGGCCGTAGAGGTGTCTCGGTCATGTCTACATAGTTCTCGAACCCGCAAGGTCTGCACACTTAAGGTTTGGTGACGTTTCGGTATAGTAGAGTTATGTATGGTGGTGACCGAAGGTTGTTCGGAGTCCCAGATGAGATCCCGGACATCATGAGGAGCTCCGGAATGGTCCGGAGGTAAAGATTGATATATAGGAAGTCCCATTTTGGTCACCGGAAAAGTTTCGGGTACTACGGTAGTGTACCGGGAGTGCCGGGAGGGGTACCGGGGACCATCGGGAGGGGTATTTCGACCCAAGGGGCCTCATGGGCTGTGGGAGGAGTCAAGCCAGCCCTTAGTGGGCTGGCCAAGCCCCCCACTAAGGCCCATGTGGCTGGAGGTGGAAAAAACCCAAAGGTGGAAAGGTGGAAAGTGTTTCGAAGTGGAGAGGAGGAATCCTACTCCTAGTAGGATTGGAGTAGGACTCCTCCACCTCTAATTTCGGACATCCCTTGAGGGTTTGAGGCTGCCTCCTCCCCTCCCTCCCTCCTATATATACTAGAGGATTTAGAGGAGAAAATAACCCTAATTGCCACGTGCTCCCTCTACTTCATCTAGATCGGTTTCTCCTCTAGTCTAGTTTCAGCGGTGCTTAGGCGAAGCCCTGCAGAGATTGTTCCACCACCATAGCCGCCGCGCCGTCGCACCGCCGGAGAACTCTTCTACCTCTCCGCTCCCTCTTGCTGGATCAAGAAGGCGGAGATCGTCATCGAGCTGTACGTGTGCTGAACGCGGAGGTGCCGTCCGTTCGGCGCTAGATCGGAAGGACCGTGATTAGGATCGCGAGACAATTCGTGATTTGATCGCGGGACGGATCGTGATGGGATCGTGGGACGGATCGAGATTGGATCGCGAGATGGATCGTGATGGGATCGCGGGACGCTCGGCGATTTGGATCGCGAAGACGTTCGACTACATCAACCGCGTTTCTTAACGCTTGCCGCTTAGCGATCTACAAGGGTATGTAGATCCACTCTCCCTCTCGTAGATGCTCATCACCATGGATAGATCTTGCGTGTGCGTAGGAATTTTTTTGTTTCCCATGCAACGTTACCCTACAGTGGCATCTGATCTAGGTCTATGTGTAGATGAGATCACGAGTAGAAACACAAAAGAGTTTGTGGGCGTTGATATTTGGATTGCTTCCTCCCTTGCTCTTTTCTTGTTTCGGCGGTATTGTGGGATGAAGCGGCCCGGACCAACATTACTCGTACGCTTACGAGAGACCGGTTCCATCAACTGACATGTAACTTCGTTGCATAAAGATGGCTGGCGGGTGTCTGTTTCTCCCACTTTAGTCGGATCGGATTTGACAAAGGCGGTCCTTGAGAAGGTTGAAAAGCAATTTTTGTATCACCGTTGTGGTTTTTGCGTAGATAAGAATTGTTCTTGCTAGATACCCGTAGCAGCGACGTAAAACTTGCAACAACAATTAGAGGACGTGTAAATTGTTTTTGCAGGGTATGTTGTGATGTGATATGGCCAATTACATGATGAGATATATGTGATGTATGAGATGATGATGTATTGTATAGAATATCACGACTTGCATGTCGATGAGTACGGCAACTGGCAGGAGCCATAGAGTTGTCTTTAATTATTTTCGCCGTTTTGCTTTACTTTATCGCTATGAGTTAGCAATAGTCGTAGAAGCAACAGTCGGCGCGACAACCTCATGGCGACACGTTGATGGAGATCAAGATGATGGAGAACATGGTGTCATGCCGGTGACGATGGAGATCATGCCGGTGCTTTGGAGACGGAGATCAAAAGCACAAGTTCATGGCCATATCATGTCACTTATGAATTGCATGTGATGTTAATCCTTTTTATGCATCTTATTTTGCTTAGGACGACGGTAGCATTATAAGGTGATCCCTCACTTAAATTTCAAGATAAATTGTGTTCTCCCCGAGTGTGCACCGTTGCGAAAGTTTGTCGTTTCGAGACACCACGTGATGATCGGGTGTGATAGACTCTACGTTCACATACAACGGGTGCAAGCCAGTGTTGCACGTGCGGAACACTCGGGTTAAACTTGACGAGCCTAGCATGTACAGACATGGCCTCGGAACACAAGAGACCGAAAGGTCGAACATGAGTCATATAGTAGATATGATCAACATGAAGATGTTCACCATTGAAACCACCTCAACTCACGTGATGATCGGACTTGAGTTGGTGGATTTGGATCATGTGACACTCGAATGACCGGAGGGATGTCAATTTGAGTGGGAGTTTTTTAAGTAATATGATTAACTAAACTCATTATCATGAACATAGTCAAAATGTCTTTGCAAATTATGTTGTAGATTACTAGCTCGCGCTGTAGCCCCCTTGAATTTTTATATGTTCCTAGAGAAATAGAGTTGAAAGATGATGGTAGCAATAATGCGGACTGGGTCCGTGATCAGAGGATTGTCCTCATTGCTGCACAGAAGGCTTATGTCCTTAAAGCACCGCTCGGCGCGCCACCCCCTCTAGCGTCGTCTGTAGATGTTGTGAACATCTGACAGGCACGTTCCGATGACTACTTAATAGTTCAGTGCGTCATGCATTACGGCTTAGAATTGAGGCTCCAAAACGTTTTGAACGTCACGGAACATATGAGATGTTCTAAGAGCTGAAATTGGGATCTCAGGCTCGTGCCCGTGTTGAGAGGTATGAGACCTCCAACAAGATTCTTTGCCTGCAAGATGATGGAGAATAGCTCAATCGTTGAGCATGTGCTTAGATTGTTTGGGTGCTACAATCGCTTGAATCGAGTGGGAGTTGATCTTCCAGATAAGATAGTGATTGATATAGTTCTCCAAGTCACTGTCACTAAGCTTCTAGAGCTTCGTGATGAACTATAAAAGGCCAGAGATGGGAATAATGATCCCTGAGCTGTTTGCAATGTTTGACACCGCGAAGGTAGAAATCAAGAAGGAGCATCAAGTGTTGATGGTTAGTGAAACCACTAGTTTCGAGAAGGGCAAGGGCAAGGAGGGAAACTTCATGGATGGCAAGTCAGTTGCTGCTCCAGTGAAGAAACCCAAGGTTGAACCCAAACCCGAGACTAAGTGCTTCTATTATGAGGAGAACGGTCGCTGAAGTGGAACAACCCTAGATACTTGGTAGATAAGAAGGTTGGCAACGTCGATAGAAGTATATTTGATATACGTGTTATTGATGTGTACCTTACTAGTGCTCCTAGTAGCACCTAGGTATTAGATACCGGTTCGGTTGCTAAATGTTAGTAACTCGAAATAAAAGCTACGGAATAAACGGAGGCTGGCTAAGGGTGAGGTGACGATGAGTGTTGGAAGTGTTTCCAAGGTTGATGTGATCACCATCGCGCGCTCTCTCTACCTTTGGGATTAGTGATGAACCTATAGAAATGTCATTTGGTGTTTGCGTTAAGCATGAACGTGGTTAGATCATGTTTATTGCAATACGGTTATTCATTTAAGTTAGAGAATAATGGTTATTCTGTTTACATGAATAATACCTTCAATGGTCATGCACCCAATGAGAGTGGTTTATTGAATCTTGATCGTAGTGATACACATGTTCATAATATTGATGCCAAAAGATACAAAGTTAATAATGATAGTACCACATACTTGTGGCACTGCCGCTAAATGTCATATTGGTGTAAAACGCATGAAGAAACTCCATGCTGATGGATCTTTGGACTCATTCGATTTCGAATCTGTTGAGACATGCGGACCATGCCTCATGGGCAAGATGACTAAAACCCCGATTTCCGGTATGATGGAGCGGGCAATTGACTTATTGGAAATAATACATGTTGATGTATGCGGTCCAGTGAGTATTGTAGTGTGCGGTGGATATCGTTATTTTCCTACCTTCACTGATGATTTGAGTAGATATGGGTATATTTACTTAATGAAACACAAGTCTGAAACATTTGAAAAGTTCAAACAAAATCAGAGTGAAGTTTTGAGATCATCGTGACAAGAAGATAAAATGTCTACGATATGATCGTGGAGGTGAATATCTGAGTTACGAGTTTGGTATACAACTTAAGACAATGTGGAAGTTGTTTCACAACTCACGCCACCTGGAACACCATAGTGTGAGGGTGTGTCCGAACGTCGTAGTCATGCTCTATTGGATATGGTGCGAACTATGATGTCTCTTATCGATTTACCACTATCGTTTTAGGGTTATGCATTAGAGACAACCACATTCACTTTAAAGTGGGCACCATCTAAGTCCGTTGAGATGACACCATATGAATTTTGGTTTAGTAGAAACCTAAGCTGTCATTTCTTAATGTTTGGGGCTGCGACGCTTATGTGAAAAAGGGTTTTCACCTAATGAGCTCGAACCCAAAGCGGACAAATGCATCTTCATAGAATACCCTAACGTAACAGTTGGGTAAGCCTTCTATCTTAGATCCAAGCACAAAGTGTTTGTTGCTAAAATGGGTCCTTTCTCGAGAAGGAGTTTCTTTCAACAGATTGAGTGGGAGGAAGATAGTACTTGATGAGGTTGTTGAACCTTTACTTCAACCTGAGAGTAGCGCGGCGCAGAAATATGTTTCTGTAGAGCCTACATCAGCTGAAGAGGAAGTTGATGATGATCATAAAGCTTCGGATCAAGTTGCTATCGAACCTCGTAGGTCGACAAGGACGCGTACTGCTCCTGAGTGGTACGGCAACCCTGTCTTAGAGGTCATGTTGTTGGACAACGATGAACCTACGAGCTATGGAGAAGCAATAACGGGCTCGGATTCTGAGAAATGGTTAGAGGCCATGAAATCCGAGATGGGATCCATGTATGAAAACAAAGTATGGGCTTTGGAAGTATTACCTGAAGGGCGAAAGGCCATTCAGAACAAATGGATCTTTAAAAGAAAGACGGACGCGGACGGTAATGTCACCGTCTATAAAGCTCGACTTGTGGCAAAGGGTTTATCACAAGTTCAAGGAGTTGACTACGATGAGCCTTTCTCACCCGTAGCGATGCTAAAGTCTGTTGGAATTATGTTAGCAGTTGCTGCAGTTTTCGATTATGAAATCTGGCAGATGAATGCCAAAACATCGTTTCCTTAACGGTATCCGTGAGGAAAGGTTGTATGTGATACAACCGGAAGGTTTTGTCAGTCCTAAGGATGCTAAAATGTATGCAAACTCTAGCGATCCTTCTATGGATTGGAGCAAGCATCTCGGAGTTGGAATATACACTTTGATGAGGTGATCAAAGTTTTTGAGTCTATACAAAGTTTATGAGAAACTTGTATTTACAATAAAGTGAGTGGGAGCACTATAGAATTTCTGATAAGTATATGTGGTTGACATATTGTTGATCGGAAATGATGTAGAATTTCTGGAAAGCATAAAGGGTCGTTTGAAAGGAGTTTTTCAAAGGAAGACCTGGAATGAAGCTACTTAAATATTGGGCATCAAGATCTATAGAGATAGATCAATACGTCTGATAAGACTTTCAATGAGTACATACCTTGACAAGATTTTGAAAGAGTTCAAAATGGATCAGTCAAAGAAAGAGTTCTTGCCTGATTTGTAAGGTGTGCAGTTGAGTGAGACTCAAAGCTCGACCACGGCAGAAGAAAGAGAAAGGACAAAGGTCGTCCCCTATGCCTTATCCATAGGCTCTGTATAGTATGCCATGCTGTGTACCGCACCTGATGTGTGCCTTGCCATGATTCTGTCAAGGGGTACAAGAGTGATCCAGGAGTGGATCACTGGACAGCGGTCAAGATTATCCTTAGTAACTAGAGGACTAAGGAAATATTTCTCGATTATGGAGGTGATAAAGAGTTCGTCGTAAAGGGTTATGTCGATGCAAGCTTTGACACCTATCCGGACGACTCTGAGTAGCAGTCAGGATACATATAGTGGAGCAGCCATTTGGAATAGCTCCAAGTGGAGTGTGGTAGCAGTGTCTACAGAACGACATAGAGATTTGCAAAGTACACACAGATTTGAATGTCGCAGACCCGTTGACTAAAGACCTCTCTCACATGCAAAGCATCATCGAACCCCAGAACTCATTGGGTGTTCGATTCATAACAATGTAAATCACATGGTGATGTGAACTAGATTATTGACTCTAGTGCAAGTGGGAGACTGTTGGAAATATGCCCTAGAGGCAATAATAAATTAGTTATTATCATATTTCCTTGTTCGTGATAATCGTTTATTTTCCATGCTATAATTGTATTGATTGGAAACTCAAATACATGTGTGGGTACATAGACAACACTGTGTCCCTAGTATGCCTCTAGTTAACTAGCTCGTTGATCAAAGATGGTCAAGGTTTCCTGGCCATAGACATGAGATGTCATTTGATAATGGGATCACATCATTAGGAGAATGATGTGATGGACAAGACCCAAACTATGAACATAGCATATGATCGTGTCAGTTTATTGCTATTGTTTTCTGCATGTCAAGTATCTGTTCCTATGACCATGAGATCATGCAACTCACTGACACTGGAGGAATACCTTGTGTGTATCAAACGTCACAACATAACTGGGTGACTATAAAGGTGCTCTACAGGTATCTCCGAGGGTGTCTGTTGGGTTGGCATGGATCAAGACTGGGATTTGTTACTCCGTGTGACGGAGAGGTATCTCAGGGCCCACTCGGTAATACAACATCACAATGAGCCTTGCAAGCAAAATGACTAAAGAGTTAGCCACAGGATCTTGTATTACGGAACGAGTAAAGAGACTTGCCGGTAACGAGATTGAACTAGGTATAGAGATACCGACGATCGAATCTCGGGCAAGTAACATACCGAAGAACAAAGGGAACAGCATACGGGATTAACTGAATCCTTGACATAGAGGTTCAACCGATAAAGATCTTCGTAGAATATGTGGGAACCAATATGGGCATCCAGGTCCCGCTATTGGTTATTGGCCATAGAGTTGTCTCGGTCATGTTTACATAGTTCTCGAACCCGCAGGGTCTGCACACTTAAGGTTCGGTGACGTTTCGGTATAGTAGAGTTATGTATGGTGGTGACCGAAGGTTGTTCGGAGTCCCGGATGAGATCCCGGACGTCACGAGGAGCTCCGGAATGGTCCGGAGGTAAAGATTGATATATAGGAAGTCCCATTTTGGTCACCGGAAAAGTTTCGGGTACTACGGTAGTGTACCGGGAGTGCCGGGAGGGGTACCGGGGACCATCGGGAGGGGTATTTCGACCCAAGGGGCCTCATGGGCTGTGGGAGGAGTCAAGCCAGCCCTTAGTGGGCTGGCCAAGCCCCCCACTAAGGCCCATGTGGCTGGAGGTGGAAAAAACCCAAAGGTGGAAAGGTGGAAAGTGTTTCCAAGTGGAGAGGAGGAATCCTACTCCTAGTAGGATTGGAGTAGGACTCCTCCACCTCTAATTTCGGCCATCCCTTGAGGGTTTGAGGCTGCCTCCTCCCCTCCCTCCCTCCAATATATACTAGAGGATTTAGAGGAGAAAATAACCCTAATTGCCACGTGCTCCCTCTACTTCATCTAGATCGGTTTCTCCTCTAGTCTAGTTTCAACGGTGCTTAGGCGAAGCCCTGTAGAGATTGTTCCACCACAATAGCCGCCGCGCCGTCGCGCCGCCGGAGAACTCTTCTACCTCTCGCTCGCTCTTGCTGGATCAAGAAGGCGGAGATCGTCATTGAGCTGTACGTGTGCTGAACGCGGAGGTGCCGTCCGTTCGGCGCTAGATCGGAAGGACCGTGATTAGGATCGCGAGACGATTCGTGATTTGATCGCGGGACGGATCGTGATGGGATCGTGGGACAGATTGAGATTGGATCGCGAGATGGATCGTGATGGGATCGCGGGACGCTCGGCGATTTGGATCGCGAAGACGTTCGACTACATCAACCGCGTTTCTTAACGCTTCCCGCTTAGCGATCTACTAGGGTATGTAGATCTACTCTCCCTCTCGTAGATGCTCATCACCATGGATAGATCTTGCGTGTGCGTAGGAATTTTTTTTTATTTCCCATGCAACGTTACCCTACAGTGGCATCTGAGCTTGGTCTATGTGTAGATGAGATCACGAGTAGAAACACAAAAGAGTTTGTGGGCGTTGATATTTGGATTGCTTCCTCCCTTGGTCTTTTCTTGTTTCGGCGGTATTGTGGGATGAAGCGGCCCGGACCAACATTACTCGTACGCTTATGAGAGACCGGTTCCATCAACTGAAATGTAACTTCGTTGCATAAAGATGGCTGGCGGGTGTCTGTTTCTCCCACTTTAGTCGGATCGGATTTGACAAAGGCGGTCCTTGAGAAGGTTGAAAAGCAATTTTTGTATCACCGTTGTGGTTTTTGCGTAGATAAGAATTGTTCTTGCTAGATACCCGTAGCAGCCACGTAAAACTTGCAACAACAATTAGAGGACGTCTAAATTGTTTTTGCAGGGTATGTTGTGATGTGATATGGCCAATTACATGATGAGATATATGTGATGTATGAGATGATGATGTATTGTATAGAATATCACGACTTGCATGTCGATGAGTACGGCAACTGGCAGGAGCCATAGAGTTGTCTTTAATTATTTTCGCCGTTTTGCTTTACTTTATCGCTATGAGTTAGCAATAGTCGTAGAAGCAACAGTCGGCGCGACAACCTCATGGCGACACGTTGATGGAGATCAAGATGATGGAGAACATGGTGTCATGCCGGTGACGATGGAGATCATGCCGGTGCTTTGGAGACGGAGATCAAAAGCACAAGTTCATGGCCATATCATGTCACTTATGAATTGCATGTGATGTTAATCCTTTTTATGCATCTTATTTTGCTTAGGACGACGGTAGCATTATAAGGTGATCCCTCACTTAAATTTCAAGATAAATTGTGTTCTCCCCGAGTGTGCACCGTTGCGAAAGTTTGTCGTTTCGAGACACCACGTGATGATCGGGTGTGATAGACTCTACGTTCACATACAACGGGTGCAAGCCAGTGTTGCACGTGCGGAACACTCGGGTTAAACTTGACGAGCCTAGCATGTACAGACATGGCCTCGGAACACAAGAGACCGAAAGGTCGAACATGAGTCATATAGTAGATATGATCAACATGAAGATGTTCACCATTGAAACCACCTCAACTCACGTGATGATCGGACTTGAGTTGGTGGATTTGGATCATGTGACACTCGAATGACCGGAGGGATGTCAATTTGAGTGGGAGTTTTTTAAGTAATATGATTAACTAAACTCATTATCATGAACATAGTCAAAATGTCTTTGCAAATTATGTTGTAGATTACTAGCTCGCGCTGTAGCCCCCTTGAATTTTTATATGTTCCTAGAGAAATAGAGTTGAAAGATGATGGTAGCAATAATGCGGACTGGGTCCGTGATCAGAGGATTGTCCTCATTGCTGCACAGAAGGCTTATGTCCTTAAAGCACCGCTCGGTGCGCCACCCCCTCTAGCGTCGTCTGTAGATGTTGTGAACATCTGACAGGCATGTTCCGATGACTACTTAATAGTTCAGTGCGTCATGCATTACGGCTTAGAATTGAGGCTCCAAAACGTTTTGAACGTCACGGAACATATGAGATGTTCTAAGAGCTGAAATTGGGATCTCAGGCTCGTGCCCGTGTTGAGAGGTATGAGACCTCCAACAAGATTCTTTGCCTGCAAGATGATGGAGAATAGCTCAATCGTTGAGCATGTGCTCAGATTGTTTGGGTGCTACAATCGCTTGAATCGAGTGGGAGTTGATCTTCCAGATAAGATAGTGATTGATATAGTTCTCCAAGTCACTGTCACTAAGCTTCTAGAGCTTCGTGATGAACTATAAAAGGCCAGAGATGGGAATAATGATCCCTGAGCTGTTTGCAATGTTTGACACCGTGAAGGTAGAAATCAAGAAGGAGCATCAAGTGTTGATGGTTAGTGAAACCACTAGTTTCGAGAAGGGCAAGGGCAAGGAGGGAAACTTCATGGATGGCAAGTCAGTTGCTGCTCCAGTGAAGAAACCCAAGGTTGAACCCAAACCCGAGACTAAGTGCTTCTATTATGAGGAGAACGGTCGCTGAAGTGGAACAACCCTAGATACTTGGTAGATAAGAAGGTTGGCAACGTCGATAGAAGTATATTTGATATACGTGTTATTGATGTGTACCTTACTAGTGCTCCTAGTAGCACCTAGGTATTAGATACCGGTTCGGTTGCTAAATGTTAGTAACTCGAAATAAAAGCTACGGAATAAATGGAGGCTAGCTAAGGGTGAGATGACGATGAGTGTTGGAAGTGTTTCCAAGGTTGATGTGATCACCATCGCGCGCTCTCTCTACCTTTGGGATTAGTGATGAACCTAAATAAATGTTATTTGGTGTTTGCGTTAAGCATGAACGTGGTTAGATCATGTTTATTACAATATGGTTATTCATTTAAGTTAGAGAATAATGGTTATTCTGTTTACATGAATAATACCTTCAATGGTCATGCACCCAATGAGAGTGGTTTATTGAATCTTGATCGTAGTGATACACATGTTCATAATATTGATGCCAAAAGATACAAAGTTAATAATGATAGTACCACATACTTGTGGCACTGCTGCTAAATGTCATATTGGTGTAAAATGCATGAAGAAACTCCATGCTGATGGATATTTGGACTCATTCGATTTCGAATCTGTTGCTCTGAGTGGATCCCGAAACAACATGGAGGTATACCGTACCCCTATCCTGAATGTTGCGGCTGCTGCAAGAATTGCCGACTCCATTCAGCCGTCTCGCTCTGAGGCTGGCAGAGGTCTGCAGCAGATCAAGACGTTGCTTGAAGCAGCGCAACAGCAGAACGCAGCAGTTTCTCAGTCATATAACAGGCTGCACAGTAATTCCCCCAGGGCGGAGATTGTTCAGTCGACACACAGTCCCGGGTCACCTCTACGTCATAATGACAGAGGTTACTGTGAAGATCGACGTCAAGATCAAGGTCGAGGTCATTCCGCTCGTCATTATCACCGGGATAACCGTCGTCGAGTGCCTACTCCTCCGCGGAGTGGCTCGTATGTGTTGGGGAACGTTGCATGGGAAACAAAAATTTTCCTACGCACACACAAGATCTATCCATGGTGATGAGCATCTACGAGAGGGAGAGTGAATCTACATACCCTTGTAGATCGCTAAGCGGAAGCGTTAAGAAACGCGGTTGATGTAGTCGAACGTCTCCGCGATCCAAATCGCAAGTCGTCCCTCGATCCAAGCACGATCCAGCGCCGAACGGACGGCACCTCCGCGTTCAACACACGTACGGCTTGATGACGATCTCCGCCTTCTTGATCCAGCAAGAGGGAGCGGAGAAGAAGAAGAGTTCCAGCAGCACGACGGCGTGGTGATGTTGATGAAGAACTATTTCAGCAGGGCTTCGCCTAAGCACTACTGAAATTATGACGTAGGAGGAACTAGAGGTTGCCGGCACACGGCTTGGGGCAATCTAATGTGTCCCGTGTGCTAGCCCTGCCCCTCTATTTATATGTTGAGCCTTGGGGTCTAAACTTGGAGTAAAAGCCTCCTCCAAGTCGGTTTTGCCCGCACAAGGTCGGTTTGGCCCGCAGGGAAAGAGTCCAACTCGGATCCCTGCAGTACCGCGCACAAGCGGTAGTACCGCTTCAAACAAGCGGTAGTACCGCTTGGGCGGTAGTACCGCTTCACACAAGCGGTAGTACCGCTCGGGCGGTAGTACCGCTTCACACAAGCGGTAGTACCGCATACGCGGCAGCAAAACTACTTTTGCACTTTCCAATACCTCGTGGGCTTTTATCCCTTGGCCCATATAAAGTGTTGCTGCACCCGAACACTTCGGTAAACATCCGGAACCCCTTCCGGTGAATTCCGGAACCCTTCCGGAAACCAAAACACTATTATCACATATATCAATCTTTACCTCCGGACTATTCCGGAGATCCTCGTCATGTCCGGGATCTTATCCGGGACTCCGAACAACTTTCGGTCACCAACAAAATAACTCAACTATACTAATCGTCACCAAACGTTAAGTGTGTAGACCCTGCGGGTTCGAGAACTATGTAGACATGACCGAGACACCTCTACGATCAATAACCAATAGCGGGACCTGGATGCCCATATTGGCTCCTACATATTCTACGAAGATCTTTATCGTTTGAACCTCTATGTCAAGGATTCAGTTAATCCCATATGCTGTTCCCTTTGTTCTTCGGTATGTTACTTGCCCGAGATTCGATCGTCGGTATCTCTATACCTAGTTCAATCTCGTTACCGGCAAGTCTCTTTACTCGTTCCGTAATACAAGATCCTGTGGCTAACTCTTTAGTCACTTTGCTTGCAAGGCTCATTGTGATGTTGTATTACCGAGTGGGCCCTGAGATACCTCTCCGTCACACGGAGTAACAAATCCCAGTCTTGATCCATGCCAACCCAACAGACACCCTCGGAGATACCTGTAGAGCATCTTTATAGTCACCCAGTTACGTTGCGACGTTTGATACACACAAGGTATTCCTCTGGTGTCAGTGAGTTGCATGATCTCATGGTCATAGGAACAGATATTTGACATGCAGAAAACAATAGCAATAAACTGACACGATCATATGCTACGTTCGTAGTTTGGGTCTTGTCCATCACATCATTCTCCTAATGATGTGATCCCGTTATCAAATGACATCTCATGTCAATGGCTAGGAAACCTTAACCATCTTTGATCAACGAGCTAGTCAACTAGAGGCTTACTAGGGACACAGTGTTGTCTATGTACCCACACATGCATTTGAGTTTCCAATCAATACAATTATAGCATGGATAATAAACGATTATCATGAACAAGGAAATATAATAATAACTAATTTATTATTGCCTCTAGGGCATATTTCCAACAGTCTCCCACTTGCACTAGAGTCAATAATCTAGTTCACATCACTATGTGATTTACATTGTAATGAATCGAACACCCATGCAGTTCTGGTGTTGTTCATGTTTAGCCCTTGGAAGAGGTTTAGTCATCGGATCTGCAACATTCAGATCCGTGTGTACTTTGCAAATATTTATGTCGTCCTCCTTGATGTAATCGCGGATGGAATTGAAGCGTCGCTTTATGTGTCTGGTCCTCTTGTGAAATCTTGGTTCCTTGGCTAGAGCAATGGCACCAGTGTTATCACAAAACAGAGTCATTGGGTTAAGCGCACTAGGCACTACTCCAAGATCTGTCATGAACTCCTTCATCCAGACACCTTCCTTCGCCGCCTCCGAGGCTGCGATGTACTCCGCTTCGCATGTAGAATCAGCTACCACGCTTTGCTTGGAACTGCACCAGCTAACCGCACCCCCATTAAGAATAAACACGTATCCGGTTTGAGACTTAGAGTCATCCCGATCAGTGTCAAAGCTTGCATCGACGTAACCCTTTACGACGAGCTCTTGATCACCTCCATAAATGAGAAACATGTCCTTAGTCCTTTTCAGGTACTTCAGGATATTCTTGACCGCCGTCCAGTGTTCCATTCCTGGATCACTTTGAAACCTTCCGACCATACTTATGGCAAGGCTGACATCGGGTCTTGTGCACATCATTGCATACATAATAGAGCCTATGGCTGAAGCATAGGGGATGACACTCATCTTTTCTATATCTTCTGCAGTCACTGGGCATTGAGTCTTACTCAACTTCACACCTTGCAAAACAGGCAAGAACCCCTTCTTGGACTGATCCATTTTGAACTTCTTCAAAATCTTATCAAGGTATGTGCTTTGTGAAAGTCCTATTAAGCGTCTTGATCTATCTCTATAGATCTTGATGCCTAATATGAAAGCAGCTTCTCCTAGGTCCTTCATTGAAAAACTCTTGTTCAAATATTCCTTCACGCTTTCCAACATTTCTATATTGTTTCCAATCAGCAATATGTCATCCACATATAATATTAGAAACGCTATAGAGCTCCCACTCACTTTCTTGTAAATACAAGCTTCTCCGTAAACTTGTACAAACTCGAACGCTTTGATCACCTCATCAAAGCGAAGATTCCAACTCCGAGATGCTTGCACCAGTCCATAAATGGAACGCTGGAGTTTGCAAACTTTGTCAGCATTCTCTGGATCGACAAAACCTTCTGGTTGCATCATATACAACTCTTCCTTAAGGAAACCGTTAAGGAACGCTGTTTTGACATCCATCTGCCAAATTTCATAATCGAAAAAGGCAGCTATTGCTAACATGATTCTGACGGACTTAAGCATCGCTACGGGTGAGAAGGTCTCATCGTAGTCAACTCCTTGAACTTGTGAAAAACCCTTTGCCACAAGTCGAGCGTTATAGACGGTGACATTACCGTCCGCGTCCGTCTTCCTCTTAAAGATCCATTTGTTCTGAATGGCCTTACGCCCTTCAGGTAATACTTCCAAAGTCCATACTTTGTTTTCATACATGGATCCCATCTCGGATTTCATGGCCTCTAACCATTTCTCGGAATCCGGGCCCATCATCGCTTCTCCATAGCTCGTAGGTTCATCGTTATCTAACAACATGACCTCTAAGATAGGGTTGCCGTACCACTCAGGAGCAGTACGCGTCCTTGTCGACCTACGAGGTTCGATAGCAACTTGATCCAAAGCTTCATGATCATCATCATTAACTTCCTCTTCAGCTGATGTAGGCTCTACAGAAACATCTTTCTGTGCTACGCTACTCTCAGGTTGAAGTAAAGGTTCAATAACCTCATCAAGTTCTATCTTCCTCCCACTCAATTCTTTCGAGAGAAACTCTTTCTCAAGAAATGTTCCGTTTTTAGCGACAAACACTTTGCCTTCGGATCTGAGGTAGAAGGTATACCCAACTGTCTCTTTTGGGTATCCTATGAAGACGCATTTCTCCGCTTTGGGTTCCAGCTTTTCAGGCTGAAGCTTTTTGACATAAGCATCACATCCCCAAACTTTAAGAAACGACAGCTTTGGCTTCTTGCCAAACCAAAGTTCATATGGCGTCATCTCAACGGATTTCGATGGTGCCCTATTTAAAGTGAATGCAGCTGTCTCTAATGCATAACCCCAAAACGATAGTGGCAAATCGGCAAGAGACATCATAGATCGCACCATATCCAATAAAGTTCGATTACGACGTTCGGACACACCATTACGCTGTGGTGTTCCTGGCGGTGTCAATTGTGAAACAATTCCACACTGTCTTAAGTGACTGCCAAACTCATAACTCAGATATTCTCCTCCTCGATCAGATCGTAGGAATTTAATCTTCTTGTTACGATGATTCTCAACTTCACTCTGAAATTGTTTGAACTTTTCAAATGTTTCATTAAGTAAATATACCCATATCTACTTAAGTCATCAGTGACGGTGAGAAAGTAACGATAACCACCGCGCGCCTCAATACTCATCGGACCGCATACATCAGTATGTATGATTTCCAATAAGTCACTTGCCCGTTCCATTGTACCAGAGAACGGCGTTTTAGTCATCTTGCCCATGAGGCATGGCTCACATGTGTCAAGTGATTCAAAATCAAGTGACTCCAAAAGTCCATCAGCATGGAGCTTCCTCATGCGTTTTATGCCAATATGACCTAAACGGCAGTGCCACAAGAAAGTGGTATTATCATTATCAATTCTACATCTTTTGGCATCAATGTTATGAACATGTGTATCATTACTATCGAGATTCAATAAGAATAAACCCCTTACATTGGGTGCATGACCATAAAAGATATTACTCATATAAATAGAACAACTATTATTCTCTGATTTAAATGAGTAACCGTCTCGCAATAAACAAGATCCAGATATAATGTTCATGCTTAACGCAGGCACTAAATAACATTTATTCAGGTTCATCACTAATCCCGATGGTAATCGAAGAGCGAGCGTGCCGACGGCGATCACATCAACCTTGGAACCATTTCCTACGCGCATCGTCACTTCGTCCTTTGCCAGCCTCCGTCTATTTCGCAGTTCCTATTTAGAGTTGCAAATGTGAGCAACCGCACCGGTATCAAATACCCAGGCACTACAACGAGAGTTGGTAAGGTACACATCAATAACATGTATATCATATATACCTTGTTTGTTGTTGGCCGCCTTCTTGTCAGCCAAATACTTGGGGCAGTTCTGCTTCCAGTGTCCAGTTCCCTTGCAATGAAAACACACAGTTTCTGGTTTGGGTCCAGCCTTGGGTTTCTTCACGGGAGGAGCAACTGCTTTGCCACTCTTCTTGGAGTTACCCTTCTTACCCTTGCCATTTTTCTTGAAACTAGTGGTTTTATTGACTATCAACACTTGATGCTCCTTCTGGATTTCAGACTCAGCGACTTTCAGCATCGCAAACAGCTCGGCGACTGACTTGTTCATCCCGTGCATGTTATAGTTCAACACGAAGCTCTTGTAGCTAGGTGGCAATGATTGAAGAACTCTGTCAGTGATAGCCTCTGGCGGAAGGGGCATCCCCAATTCAGCCAGACGGGTGGAGTACCCAGACATTCTGAGTATGTGATCACTAACAGACCCGTTCTCCTCCATCTTGCAAGCATAGAACTTATCGGAGGTCTCATATCTCTCGATCCGGGCATTCTTCTGAAAGATAAACTTCAACTCCTGGAACATCTCATATGCTCCATGACGTTCAAAACGTCTTTGAAGTCCCGGTTCTAAGCCATACAACATTGCACATTGAACTATTGAGTAATCATCAGAACGAGCCTGCCAGGCGTTCACAACGTCTAGAGACTCAACTGGAGCGGGTGGATCACCAAGCGGTGCATCAAGGACATAAGCCTTCTGGGAAGCCGTAAGGATAATCCTTAGATTACGGGCCCAGTCCACAAAGTTACTTCCATCATCTTTCAACTTAGCTTTCTCTAGGAACGCATTAAAATTCAGGGGTGCTACTGCGCGAGCCATGATCTACAACATAAATATAGCAAAGACAACTTAGACTATTATTCTAGATAATGAGTTTAGTTAATCATATTACTTAAAAAACTCCCACTCAAATTGACATCCCTCCAGTTATTCGAGTGTAACATGATCCAAATCCACCAACTCAAGTCCGATCATCACGTGAGTCGAGGTGGTTTCAATGGTGAACACCTTCATGTTGATCATATCTACTATATGACTCATGTTCGACCTTTCGGTCTCTTGTGTTCCGAGGCCATGTCTGTACATGCTAGGCTCGTCAAGTTTAACCCGAGTGTTCCGCGTGTGCAACATGGCTTGCACCCGTTGTATGTGAACGTGGAGTCTATCACACCCGATCATCACGGCGTGTCTCGAAACGACGAACTTTCGCAACGGTGCACACTCGGGGAGAACACAATTTATCTTGAAATTTAAGTGAGGGATCACCTTATAATGCTACCGTCGTCCTAAGCAAAATAAGATGCATATAAGGATTAACATCACATGCAAATCATAAGTGACATGATATGGCCATGAACTTGTGCTTTTGATCTCCATCTCCAAAGCACCGGCATGATCTCCATCGTCACCGGCATGACACCATGATCTCCATCATCTTGATCTCCATCAACGTGTCGCCATGAGGTTGTCGCGCCGACTGTTGCTTCCACGACTATAGCTAACGTTTAGCGATAAAGTAAAGCATTACATAGCGCTTAATGATTGACACGCAGGTCATACAATAATTAAAGACAACTCTATGGCTCCTGCCAGTTGCCGTACTCATCGACATGCAAGTCGTGATATTCTATACAACACATGATCATCTCATACATCACATATATCTCATCATGTAATTGGCCATATCACATCACAACATACCCTGCAAAAACAAGTTAGACGTCCTCTAATTGTTGTTGCAAATTTTACGTGGCTGCTACGGGTTTGCAAGAACCGTTGTTACCTACGCAAAACCACAACGTGGTGTAGTGATTGCTTTTTGATCTTCTAAAAGAACCCTCTTCATTGAAATCGATTCAACTAAAGTGAGAGAGACAGACACCCGCTAGCCATCTTTATGCAACGAAGTTACATGTTAGTTGAAGGAACCTGTCTCGCGTAAGCGTACGCGTAATGTCGGTCCGGGCCGCTTCATCTCACAGTACCGCCGAATCAAATATCAACTAGTAACGGCAAGCAATATGTATACACCCACGCCCACAACTCGTTTGTGTTCTACTCGAGATCTCATCTACGCATAGACCTAGCTCATGATGCCACTGTTGGGGAACGTTGCATGGGAAACAAAAATTTTCCTACGCACACACAAGATCTATCCATGGTGATGAGCATCTACGAGAGGGAGAGTGAATCTACATACCCTTGTAGATCGCTAAGCGGAAGCGTTAAGAAACGCGGTTGATGTAGTCGAACGTCTCCGCGATCCAAATCGCAAGTCGTCCCTCGATCCAAGCACGATCCAGCGCCGAACGGACGGCACCTCCGCGTTCAACACACGTACGGCTTGATGACGATCTCCGCCTTCTTGATCCAGCAAGAGGGAGCGGAGAAGAAGAAGAGTTCCAGCAGCACGACGGCGTGGTGATGTTGATGAAGAACTATTTCAGCAGGGCTTCGCCTAAGCACTACTGAAATTATGACGTAGGAGGAACTAGAGGTTGCCGGCACACGGCTTGGGGCAATCTAATGTGTCCCGTGTGCTAGCCCTACCCCTCTATTTATATGTTGAGCCTTGGGGTCTAAACTTGGAGTAAAAGCCTCCTCCAAGTCGGTTTTGCCCGCACAAGGTCGGTTTGGCCCGCAGGGAAAGAGTCCAACTCGGATCCCTGCAGTACCGCGCACAAGCGGTAGTACCGCTTCAAACAAGCGGTAGTACCGCTTGGGCGGTAGTACCGCTTCACACAAGCGGTAGTACCGCTCGGGCGGTAGTACCGCTTCACACAAGCGGTAGTACCGCATACGCGGCAGCAAAACTACTTTTGCACTTTCCAATACCTCGTGGGCTTTTATCCCTTGGCCCATATAAAGTGTTGCTGCACCCGAACACTTCGGTAAACATCCGGAACCCCTTCCGGTGAATTCCGGAACCCTTCCGGAAACCAAAACACTATTATCACATATATCAATCTTTACCTCCGGACTATTCCGGAGATCCTCGTCATGTCCGGGATGTTATCCGGGACTCCGAACAACTTTCGGTCACCAACAAAATAACTCAACTATACTAATCGTCACCAAACGTTAAGTGTGTAGACCCTGCGGGTTCGAGAACTATGTAGACATGACCGAGACACCTCTACGATCAATAACCAATAGCGGGACCTGGATGCCCATATTGGCTCCTACATATTCTACGAAGATCTTTATCGTTTGAACCTCTATGTCAAGGATTCAGTTAATCCCATATGCTGTTCCCTTTGTTCTTCGGTATGTTACTTGCCCGAGATTCGATCGTCGGTATCTCTATACCTAGTTCAATCTCGTTACCGGCAAGTCTCTTTACTCGTTCCGTAATACAAGATCCTGTGGCTAACTCTTTAGTCACTTTGCTTGCAAGGCTCATTGTGATGTTGTATTACCGAGTGGGCCCTGAGATACCTCTCCGTCACACGGAGTAACAAATCCCAGTCTTGATCCATGCCAACCCAACAGACACCCTCGGAGATACCTGTAGAGCATCTTTATAGTCACCCAGTTACGTTGCGACGTTTGATACACACAAGGTATTCCTCTGGTGTCAGTGAGTTGCATGATCTCATGGTCATAGGAACAGATATTTGACATGCAGAAAACAATAGCAATAAACTGACACGATCATATGCTACGTTCGTAGTTTGGGTCTTGTCCATCACATCATTCTCCTAATGATGTGATCCCGTTATCAAATGACATCTCATGTCAATGGCTAGGAAACCTTAACCATCTTTGATCAACGAGCTAGTCAACTAGAGGCTTACTAGGGACACAGTGTTGTCTATGTACCCACACATGCATTTGAGTTTCCAATCAATACAATTATAGCATGGATAATAAACGATTATCATGAACAAGGAAATATAATAATAACTAATTTATTATTGCCTCTAGGGCATATTTCCAACAGTATGTGCCCCGGCACCATGATGACAGGCGCCAGTCTGGTGATGAGCGGAGTCGTGGATTTGATGCGAGAGATGTCCTTGCGCAAAGGCGGGTCGACAGAAGCAGAGCTTACCGTGATGGCAACGACAGGAATCGCCCGAGTGGAAGCATGGCTGTCATGTCTGGCCCCGAGTGCTTTAGCAGTGCAATTCGTTCAGCGGAGATTCCCCCCAACTTCAGGTTGGCGGCTGGAATCGGCAAGTTTTCTGGTGAATCAAAGCCAGAAACGTGGTTGGATGATTATTGAGTGGTGGTGCAGATCGGCGGAGGCGATGACAATGTGGCCATGAAGCATTTGTCCCTGATGCTAGATGGTTCTTCCCGAGCTTGGTTGAATCGTTTAACTCCTTCCAGCATCCGTTGCTGGGATGATCTTGCCCGAGTGTTCATCAGCATGTTTGAGGGCACATGTAAGCGCCCTGCAGGTCTGGTCGACTTGCAGCATTGCGTTCAGAAGCCGAATGAGACTTTGAGGGACTATATTCAGTGATGATCCACTCTACACCATATGGTGGAAAACGTTTCCGAGCATCAAGCAGTCTGTGCCTTCAAGGCCGGAGTTAGGTACCGTGAGTTGTATCTGAAATTTGGGCGGACCGGTGACATCTCTGTGAGCAAGATGATGGAGATTGCCACTCGGTACGCGAATGGTGAAGAAGAAGACCGCCTCCGTAGCGGTAAAGGGAAAGCAACCGACAACAATGGAGGCGGCGGCAATTCCAATCGGAACCAGAAGCGCAAGCCCGACACCCCTGCTCAGGCAGAGGCTGCCGCCCTGGCGGCGCAAGGAAAGAACAAGGGGAAAGCGAAACATCAGTATGCCCCCAAGAAATCCAAAAAGCAGTCGGGATCGGATGTCCTAGACCAACCGTGTTTCCTCCACACGAGAACAGACGAAGAAGGCAACAAGATACTGCCCAAGCATACCACTCGAAAGTGTCGACTGCTCATCCAACAGTTCAAAGAAGACCAGTCGAGTGAAAAAGAACCAGAAAAGGATGAAGAGGAGAAGGAACAGTTCCCCGAGGTCAACGCCACATTGTTGATATTCGCAGATGTCGAGTCCAAGAGTCGACTGAAGGTTATCAACAGGGAGGTTAACATGGCAGTACCTTACACACCTTCCTACCTCAAATGGTCGTCGACTGCCATCACATTTGATCAGTCGGACCATCCTGCGCACATTGCTACCCCTGGTCGGCAAGTGCTGGTGGTCGACCCGATCGTTGGGGGCACTCGACTGCGCAAGGTCCTCATGGATGGAGGGAGTGGCCTGAATATCTTGTACGCAGAAACTCTCAAAGGGATGGGCATTCCGATGTCCCGACTCAGCGAGAGCAATATGTAGTTCCATGGAGTCATTCCCGGAAAGAAGGCCAGGTCACTCGGTCAGATCGCACTCGACGTGGTTTTTGGCACTGATAAGAATTTCCGCAAGGAGAAGCTGACCTTTGAGGTGGTCGACTTCCAAAGTGCCTATCACGCCATCCTTGGCCGCCCAGCTTATGCTCGTTTCATGGCCCGACCATGTTACGTTTATTTGAAACTTAAGATGCCTGGGCCCAAGGGTGTGATTACTGTCACAGGCAATCAACAGAGAGCTGAGGAGTGCCTCCAGCAGGGCTCCAAGATTGCAGACCTTCAGATGGCCATGGTCGAGCTGGAGGAGTATAAGAAGAGTGCTGACCCTGCGGATCTTTTGCGCGCCAAGAATCCTGCCTCCGAGTCGGCTTTTCAATCGAAGGTGCGGTACTTTGAAGAAGGTGGCAGAGTCGGCTTGTCTATGGTATATACCTGACTGCGAAGAAGGTGGCACAGTACTTTCAGGATCACTCGGTTTCAGTCGTCAGTGACGCCCCTTTGTCTGAGATTCTCAACAATCGGGACACGACTGGTCGAGTGGCTAAATGGGCCATCGAACTCCTCTACTTTGACATAAAGTTTGAGGCAAAGAAGGCTATCAAATCTCAAGCACTCGCCGATTTCCTTGCCAAGTAGATTGAACAAGAACAACCGATCCAAGTTCACTCGGCACACTGGACCATGTTCTTTGACGGCTAAAAAATTGCAAAATGGGTCTGGTGCCGGCGTGGTTCTGGTATCTCCAAAGGGCGACAAGCTCAGTTACGTCTTGCAAATTCACTTTGATTCTTCTAACAATGAAGCTGAATACGAAGCACTCCTCTATGGGTTACGTATTGCCATTTCACTCGGCGTCCGACGCCTGATGGTATACGGCGACTCAGATTTGGTAGTGAATCAAGTGATGAAGGAGTGGGATATGAGGAACCCCGCCATGACGGGGTACTGCAACGCAGTGAGGAAACTCGAGAAGAAGTTCGAGGGGTTGGAACTACACCATGTTCCCCGAGTGAAAAATCAAGCAGCAGATGAGCTGGCCAAGATCGGATCCACTCGGAAACCTATCCCCAAGAATGTGTTCTTAGAGCACTTACACACCCCTTCAGTACATGAGGACCCCTTTACTGAAGAGCCCCCACAAGCCAAGAGCACTTCTGATCCGACTGAAGTTGATGTCCCAGCTGTCATCGACTTGGTCATGGAAATTCTGGTGATCACGCCCGACTGGACGGTGCCTTACATTGCATACATCTTGAGGCGTGAACTCCCAGAGGACGAAGTCGAAGCTCGGCAGATTATTCGCATGTCCAAGGCTTTTACTGTGGTAAATGATCAGTTCTACAGGGAAAGTGTGACTGGCGTCCTTCAACGATGCATCACTCCGGAAGAAGGTCAATTTATCCTAGAGGAGATTCAGTCGGGAACCTGTGGTCATCATGCGTCCTCCAGGACAATTGTCGCCAAGGCTTACCGAGCTGGATTTTTCTGGCCACACGCCAACGAGATGGCAAAGGAGATGGTCGACCGTTGCGATGGATGCCAGTTTTACTCAAACTTATCACACAAGCCTGCGTCTGCTCTGAAGACCATTCCACTCGTCTGGCCATTTGCAGTATGGGGGTTGGACATGATTGGACCCCTAAGAACAGATCGGAGTGGATTCACTCATTTGCTGGTAGCAGTCGACAAATTCACCAAGTGGACTGAAGCCAAGCCTATCAAGAAGCTGGATTTGAGTACTACTATCAGGTTCATGAAGGAAATCACTTTCAGATACGGAGTTCCTCACAGCATTATCACCGACAATGGCTCCAATTTTGACTCAGAGGAATTCAGATATTTCTGCTCTTCGCAAGGCACTCGGGTGGATTACGCATCCGTTGCGCACCCGCAATCGAATGGTCAAGCAGAGTGAGCAAATGGCCTTATCCTTCAAGGTCTGAAGCCTCGTCTCATGCAAGATCTAGATCATGCAGCCAAAGCGTGGGTAACTGAGTTGCCATCTGTTCTGTGGGGTTTGAGGACAACTCCCAACCGGTCGACTGGACGCACTCCTTTCTTCCTAGTATATGGAGCCGAGGCTATCTTGCCCAGTGACGTTCTTCACAATTCTCCCCGAGTAGATCTTTACTCCGAGGAGAAGGCAGAACAAGCACGTCAAGACGGTGTCAGCCTCCTAGAAGAGGAATGAGAGATGGCGTTGGTCCGGTCGACTGCCTATCAACAGGAGTTGCGCCGCTTCCACGCGAGGAACGTCAAAAGTCGGGCGTTTCATGAAGGTGATTTGGTACTCCGAGTAGATCAACAGAGGCCTCACAAGCTGGCTCCAGCATGGGAAGGTCCTTTTATAATCACTAAGGTTCTGAACAACGGAGCTTACCATCACTACAACCTGAAGAAGAACGCCGACGAGCCATGCGCCTGGAATGCGGATCTATTACGACGCTTTTACACTTAGAGGCCAGATTGATGTAATAAGACTTTTTCAGACTATGTCGACTGAATAAAATTATGATTCCTACAATCTGTTGTCATGTTCAAAACACTTCCGAGTGTCTAAAACAACTACTCCGAGTGATGAGCAGCCCTCACACTCGGGGGCTTAGCTGCGAACCAGCTTTCGCCTAAGTTAACAAACACTTTCGAGTGCAAAGTTTATCTTTCACTCGGGCTCTTAGTTGCGAACCCGTTTTCGCCTAAGTTCTAAAACTTACTCCGAGTGATGGGCGACCCTCGCACTCGGGGGCTTAGCGGCGAACAAGCTTTCGGCTAAGTTAACAAACACTTTCGAGTGCAAAGTTTATCTTTCACTCGGGCTCTTAGTTGCGAACCCGTTTTGGCCTAAGTTCTAAAACATACTCCGAGTGATGAGCGACCCTCACACTCGGGGGCTTAGCTGCGAACAAGCTTTCGCTTAAGTTAACAAACACTTCCGAGAGCAAAGTTTATCTTTCACTCGGACTCTTAGTTGCGAACCCGTTTTCGCCTAAGTTCTAAAACTTACTCCGAGTGATGAGCGATCCTCACACTCGGGGACTTAGCTGCGAACAAGATTTCGCCTAAGTTAGTAAAACGCTTCCGAGTGCAAAGTTTACCTTTCACTCGGGCTCTTAGTTGATAATCCGTTTTCGTCTAAGTTTTAAAATCTATTTCAAGTGATGAGCAAATCTCACACTCGGGGACTTGGCTACGAACAAGTTTTCGCCTAAGTTAAAAAGCATCACCGAGTGACAAAAAATCTTTGCACTCAGGGGCTTGGTTGCGAATCAGATTTCGTCCAAGTTCGGAAAACTTCCGAGTGCAAAATATCAGTGCCACTCGACGAAAAGAGCAAATCCAGTCAAACAAAAAGTCAGAAAGCAAAAGCAAGTACGACTGAAGTTGTTGGCGCGCCCAAATTTTTTTCGCGCAGGCAAAAAAGATATTCAGACTAGAAGCCTGAATTAAGTTTGGTCGGTTACAGGATCACTCGGCATCCTGAGGAGTTTAAAGTTTTTAGGCCCCAGGCCTGAATGGAGTTTAATGCCATTACACAAATGCACTCGGCATACCAAGGAGATAAATGTTTTTAAGGACTCGCCGGCTCGACAAAGGTGTCCAAGTCAATACCGTTGGCAATCCGAGTGGCAGCTGCGATGAAGGTCTCCAGGAAATCCTCGAACTGCAGTTGCTTCGTGTTGGCCACCTGGAGACTCTTCAGCTTCTCTTCTCGGACCTCCTTGCAGTGCACTCGGACTAGCACAAGGGCCACATCGGCGCCACAACGAGCTACAGACTTCTTCCATGCCTGGACTCGCCTGGGAAGTCCCTGCAGTCGAGTCATCATGGGCTCGAGGTCGAGCAGACGAGTGTCTTCCAGCCAAAGTTCCTTGTCGATCCCTGCGAGAGCTTCTTTCAGTCGGCTGACATAATCCTGCACCCTATTCAGTCGGGCCTCAAGCCTATAGGTGTTCAACATGCAAGCATCTCCAGTCTGCGACTTCGTTGGATCCAACTTTGGCTCCAACACTTCAGTCTCCTCGTTGAAGTCATCACAGAATTCTATGGGGACAGAGAATGAAAGATCAGCAGACTGCTATGTTGGAACAGTGAAGTAAATTCAGTCGACGGAAAGAACTTACCATCAAGCATGGTGTACATCTTTCTTGTGTACTCTTCAAACAACTGCTCCAGCCCGGCCTTCTTTTCCTTCAACTTGTCATACTTGCCAGTCCATTGAGCCTTTTCCTTCTTTAGCTGCGTAAGTTCTTGCTCCAGCTTTTCAGCAGTAGCAAGTTTCTTCTCTGCCGCTTCAGTCTTCTCCTTCGCCACCTTCTGGGCAGCGGTGAGTTCATTGTCCTTATCCTCCAAGGCTTTCTTCATAGAATCTAAAGAAACAGAGTTGTTTACACGTGCTCGTAGTCGACGATTCTCGTCGCGTACCTCTGCTCGAGTGAATGCACTCGGTTCAACAAATGGAAAAAGAAAAAGACAACATTGGTATTCAGCAAAGATTACCTCCTAAGGTCTTCAGTTCTGTCTGGGTCTTCAACAGCTGGTCCTTGGTGGCTTCCAAGTCGATTGAGAGATCTGTCTTCTCCTTCGCCAGCTCAGCATATTTGCTTCCGACCTCACAAGCCTTCTGCAATCAACAAAGAAAAAGTTCAGTCGACATGGATAATACTCCACTTCCGAGTGGAACGTTATTACGACTTTAGTCGACTGGAAGGTGGCCCGCCACCCCACCCCACACCGCTATGCAACGTCATATCATGGTTGATGGAAATGATGTCCATGAAACCTTCAAGACAGTTCTTAAGACTACTGCCCATCGTAAACGATCGACAGTAGTCTCGGGGACTACACCCAGTGGGTGCACTCGGCGTGCCCCCACTGGACAGTTAACCGCTCGGCCAGGTCTGCCCTGCCCGAGTACAAAAAAAAGAAGAAGCAAAAAGTTGCATTTGGTTCCTATAAGACCCCCGCCGATGCAAGCACTTGACGGTGGTCTCGGGGACTACACCCAGTGGGTGCACTCGGCGTGCCCCCACTGAAACAAAAACTACTCGACCAAGACCTGATCTACTCGGGGGAGAAGTGCAAGCACCCAGTGGGTGTAAAGTCAAAACAACAGAGTTCAGAGCTCAATGGAAAACAAACTTACAAGGGAACTTACTCGGACGTTGGCTTCCAAGGCTGAGCTGGCATCATAAGCCAGCTTGCTCGCCTCATACGCTTCTTTCGTCCGCTGCATCATGAGGCTCGCCTGGATCATCGCCTCCTTGGCCGCTCTGGTCTGGTCCTCAGGGACATGATACAAGGGGTATGCAGGGGCGCGAGGAGTCGGCATAGCAAGAGCCGAAGGAATCGACACAACGGCCGGTGTTCCGAGTGGTCCAGATGACGGCCCGACTGGCGTAGAAGCCACCAAAGCAGAAGTGATCGGCGGAGCGCTCGACAATGGAGGCTTGACGCTTACAGCTTGAAGGGGAGTCCCAAGCACCTCTGAAGGTGTAACAGTCGATGCGCTTGGAGCGGCTCTCCGCGGTGGTTCTTCGTCGTCGTCCACAAGGATGGGCTCGTCAACTGTCAGTCGACAATGACGCTCGGTCAAAAAGCTGTCCACTCAACAATGATTTTGAGAACCAGTCTGTAACAAAGCTATATCATACCTTGGTGAGAAGTAGCCGCATCTGCAGTATCTTCTTCCATTTTATCCCCTCCATCCCATGGGGGCGATGTCATCGAGGTTGCAGCTTTGGTAAACGAAAATCAATCAGTCAGCAAAGACGTGTAAGTTCAGCACAACAACAAAAGAAAGACAGAAACTTACACTGAGGCAATAGGCACAACAATCTTGATTCGGGGCAAGGCCTTCCGAGTCCTTGCCGCCAGTTTGGGCTGCTTTGCCGCCTTCTCAGCCGACTCGGGCGTTTCCGCTCGGTCGCGCTTTGTAGGTCGGGCGCTTGATGTTGCAGTCCTAGTCGGGCCGACCTCCGGGTCTTCCCAGAGTTTAGATCGACGGTCCGTGTGAGTTGGAGACTCGGCCTCCTCCTCGTCCTCTTCGTGGTAATCTTCATCGTTGGCGTCGTCTTCGCTGTCGTCGACGTACTCCACTTCTGCGCTGCCTTCAGCACTCCCTTCCGCCTCCTCGTGCTGGTCCCCATTCGGTACGGGTGAATGGAAGTGTGTGAACTCCTACAGTGCACAAGTGATGAAAACAGTCGGACAAGATTCTGGCACTCGACAAGATAATAAAAGCAGTCGGCAAGAACATAGCAGTCGACAGAAATGCTACTTACCAAATTCTTTGGAGGGTTCAGCGCAGAAAGAGGCGGAATCCGCTTGGCTCCCAGAGCATTGTCACGAGCACCAGTGATGCTTCTGAGCCACTGTTCGACAACTTTTTCCTCGACCTCCTCTGGGTGAATCCGAGTGGAATCTGCTGGCCCCGAGTAGTGCCACATAGTATGATCCCTAGCCTGAAGCGGTTGGATCCTCCGACCCAGGTAGGCCTCCAGGAGGTCCATCCCGGTCACTCCTCCGCGGATCAAGTCTCCTATGGCGTTTACCAGAATGCCGACTTGGACTTCCTCTTCAGTAGTCACATTCAGGCTCCTAGGGGAATTTGGTCGGTCCATAGTAAAAGGAGGAAGGCCAGTCGACATGTTGTTGCAAGCGACATCCCGGCAATAAAACCAGGTCAACTGCCAACCTCTGACAGACTCCGGAAGGGTTATAGGCGGAAAAGAGCTCTTCATTCTCTTCTGAACTCCTAAACCCCCGCAGAGTTGGATTACGTTGGTCTTGTTGGCACTCGATTTGGTCTTCTTCACACATTGCGATATCACGGTAAAGATATGCTTGAACAGACCCCAGCGAGGGGTACAACCCAGGAAACACTCGCAGAGAGAGATGAACGCAGAGAGAAGCACTATGTTGTTTGGGGGAAGATGGTGGAGCTGCGCTCCGAAGAAGTTCAAAAAACCACGAAAAAATGGGTGCAGAGGCAAGCAGAAACCTCGCTCGACGTGCGTGGTGAGGAGGACCCGCTCTCCCTCCCGCGGCGTCGGCTCCATCTCGCCTTCAGGCAGCCTCCACTCGCCCTCTCTAATCATCCTGCTGTTGACGAGCTGATCGATGTCCTCCGTGGTGACCGAAGACTGGAGAAAATCCCCCGTGATCCATCCGGGCGGAGTCATGGTCTTTGAGCCCGACCCCCTCTTTGGCCTGCCGGCCGTCTTCTTCGCGCGCTCGAGCTTACTAGTCCTGCCGGCCATCTTCTCGACGGAGAAGGTTTGGGCAAGGGTGGGTTGAGCGGAGAGGACGAAGGGAGAAAGGAGATTTGGGGGAAAGTACTGTTCCACCCGTGGCTCGTTTCGACTTAAATGGCAGGCCAAGTGAGACACTGACCTGTGGACCCGACGGATCCGAACAAATCGCTGCCGCAGAGAAAGCGCCATACATGGCGTAAAGGTCGGCACGAGAATCGAGGCGTCGTGCGCCCGCCTGCCTGGGTCGTGGCGCTATCTTCGCACGGTGCGCGCGCTTCCCAAATTTTCGGACTCCATAGATTTCGGGCTCAACGGCGCAATCTGTTGCGCCAGAGTATCCCGCTAATCACTCGGGTTTGATTGTATGGTCCAGTTCACTCGGATCAGGTATTGCATTTCAGTTCACTCGGATCAGATCAAGCACTCAGGTTCATTCAGACCCAGTTCAGTGTTCAAGTTCACTCGGGTCAAACGCTGCGCTCCAGTTCTCTCGGGTCGAATGCTGCGCTCCAGCTCACTCGGACTCAATTATGCGCTCAAGTTCATTCGGACAAGTTTCGGGATGGAATTGATCGGGGCGAATGACAAAGATTCCAATCGACAAAAACTTCTACGAAACCTCAAGATGCACTCGGAATTTCTGTACCTTCATCAAGGCACGTATTGGCTCCTTTGCCGCTCGAACCCCAATCCATTTGGGGGCTAATGATGGGGTTATGTACTTATGGTAGGGTCACAGGCCTGACCTACATACCCTACCTAAGGACACCGCCCTAGAAGACTAAAGGTCTACAAGGGAGTTTCCGACTGAAGCTAGCAAGACCCACGAGTCACTCGATGAAGTTCACTCGGAGATGCTGTCAACCACTCGGTAACTCTTGTTTCCACTCGGGCGAGGGTGGTTCACTCGGGAGAACCAGATGACAGTCGACCACGGGAGTCTAGGATTCTCTCGAGGGAGTTAATAGGCAAACGGTCGGTCGCGCCATCAACGACATTTATTACTTACATTACCTGTAACATCCTTCTTAATACCCACGATCGGACCCTTAGATGCTGGACATTTACAAGGGATGGCGCACTCTATATAAGCCGCCCCTCCCCTCTGGCAGAAGGGTTCGAAACCTTTGTAATCCTCATATAACACACGGCAGGAAAAGCTCCAGAGCACCGAGACGTAGGGCTGTTACTTCCTCGAGAAGGGCCTGAACTCGTAAACATCGTGTGTACACTCTCGCCGTAGCAAGGACTCTGCCCTCTCTCTTCGTACCCCTACAATCTACTGTCAGGCTCGTACCCACGACAATGACGGCGGGTTAGACTGTGAGAAGATGCAGGTTATGGCCTGTTAGAAAAAACAACAAGTAGTTAAAGCAGTTATGAGCAGCGTGACAATAATAGTGAGAAATCAAGCCGCCATATCTTATCAGAGAGCCGGTGGTGCTATGGCTGGTTGAAAGTGGACAAACAGGTTTTGCATATAACGACTGTGGCTGCAAGATCTACGGGCGGAGTTTAAACGGAAAATATACTAAACCTAGAAAGGCAGTGGAAGTACAAGCGATCGATGTGCGAAGAAAAGCAAGAAAACAGATCTAAAGTGAGTGGGCATTGGTATTGGAGAGATGACCGCAACAAGAGAGCAATACTAGAAAGGCCAGGGGGTGATTGAATGGCTTGCACAGCGAAGAACATCAATGGAACAGCGAAGAACATGACGAAGCCAATGAACTCGGGAGATCTATTCAGGGATGAATGCAGTAAAACAGAGATCAGGAGAGGAACCTTGCGAACACGGATGAGTCGGCGAACTTCTCTGGTACGTCTCAGGGTGATGCAGCGGCCGGCGTTGGGGACGACGGCGAAGGTTCAGTCGGCACAGTGAAATCTCGGGAGGCATGGAGCGACGGGAGGAAGAAGACGGCGGAAGCGGAAGAAAGGAGAAAAGACCCCTCGGGTCCCTATTTATAAGGCAGAATGGCTACAATGGCAGGAAACCCGGAAGGGATAAATGATGATTGCCTCGAGAGGCGCCTCGATTCTCACGCCGACTGTTTAGTGAGAAAGATCCGTTGTAAACGTCACCAAAATCTTTTTCGGCATATCCGATGTGATGTCATGGCGGGTTACCAGATGTTTCATCCGCCAGAAGGGGAAAGTAAGAGATTCCCTGCCAAGAGAACTGGAAGATTGACATGATCAAAGCTCAAGTCATTCTGGGGCCTAATGTTGGGGATATAACCCCACGGTAAGACCCGCCCAGAAGGGGCCAGGTCTCACCTGGCGGCTCATGGATGTGAGGACCTGTAAGGTGGGCTGAAAGAAGACTAGGCCCTAAGGCGGTTCACTGGACAGAACAAGACAAGCCCAAGATAGATGGCCCAAGACAGAAGACAGTATGAGACCCGGGCGGGTAAGCCGCCCAGGGCCGGGTTACCCGGATAGGCAAGGTGATTCCGAGTTAGGATCGAATACATTGTACGAGTCGGTTTGGGACTCATGTAACCTGGGGTCTTGGCCTCCTGTATATAAAGGCAAGACCCTGGGGCGGTTTAGGGAGAGACCAACGTGATCGAGAGCTAGGTGCTGGCGAAATTCACTCCCTTGTAATCGACACTCCAGTTAATACAACACAAGCAGGACGTAGGCTTTTACCTCTTCTCGAGGGGCCGAACCTGGGTAAACTCGTGTCCCTCATCTCGACCAACCCCTTTGAGTCCACTGCTTTGGCGATGGCCTCGAACCTAAGTCCTTCCACAAGGACATTTGTCGTGACAAAACCACGACAACATCACTAGCTAATACAGATCGAATATTATCGAAGAATCTAGTTCACTCGCGGTTCCTGAGGCGCGGGCGGTGGACACCCAAAGAAAAGGAACCATCACAGGATCATAGCTCGGGTGAGATCCCTGAAGAACCTGCCAGGTATTGGAGAACCTGACGTCCAACGCATCCATTTGGCGACGGACGTGCTCATCCTCCTCCCTGACACGGCGACGTACCACCTCCGGCGGGGCCAGCTGCCTCCGCACCGAAAGTGGCCCACGCGAACGCCACCAAAGAAGCTCCGGGTCGACGGCGGGACCCGGGGCCGGGTTCCTCACCAAGCTGCGCGCCCCTGAAGGTAGCACCTCCCAGTGCTAGCCTGGCGGAGCCCAGTCCCGAACGTTGCCCCTCTGAAGCAGGACGTCATCGCGAACGAGTCGACGACGAGGATGCGGGCCGGGCATCGTTGACTCCGAGAAGAAATTCTATGCAAATTTAACATTTTTTAAATGCTTGATTGTGATTTCTTATATATGAGGAACCTTCAGAATCATAACGGATTCTCTTAACCTTTAAGGGATTTAACAAAATGGCACCATTGTGGATGTGCAGAAAATGGTCCATATTTTTCCTGATATCATCTACCCTTCTATATGTCACGTTGTCTAGCTAGTGTCAAAGGAAGAAAACCATGGCTTCATCATTAGCCGGAAGTAATAGGCGCATGATGGTACGAAGCTGTCCAAAGTTGTTTCGGAACGGAGTCCCGGATAGGATAATTAGCTTTTTGGTACGAAGTTCAACAAGAGCCTTCCGAATATCACTATTTGGAAGGCCTTTGCTAAACTTCGTACCAAAAAAACTAATTATTCTATCAAGAACTCCGTTCAAAACAACTTTGAAAATCTTCGTACCATCATGCGCCTGTTACTTCCGGCTAATGATGAAGCCATGGTTTTCTTGAATCCTTTTGACACTAGCTAGACAAAACGTGACACATAAAAGGGTAGATGCATGAGATCAGAAAAAAAATGGATCAACTTGTGCACATCCATAATGGGGGCATTCCTGATAAATCCCTTAAATGACTAATTGCAAATCTAGCATTCATCTAACATTTCTATAACTAAAAGTATAAAAAACTAACATTTCATCTAACATTTCATCTAAATGTATAAAAAATGTCAAAATTCCTCAAATGTCAAAATTCCTCAAAATTTCTATACATACATTATACTAATTAATTCCTCAAAATTTCTATACATACATTATACTAATTAATTCCTCAGAAGTCAAAATTCCTCAACTTTTTTCTATACATCTAATCATCTAGTGAAAAAAAATGTCAAAATTCTTCTGAAAAATGTCAAAATTGCTATACATGTATACTAAAACATACAAAAATACATATAAATCATCTAAACTAATTAATTTCTATACATACATATATACTAAATAATCATCTAAAACAACTAAAACATCTAAATATATAAAATATCAAACATTCATGCATACATGTATAAAAAAAACTAGTGAAAAAAAAATCGCCGGAGGGGGCGGCCGCGCGAGCTCACAGCAGACGGCAACGGTGGCGGCGTCGAGGTGCAGGGGCGCGGACGGACGGCAAAGGCGATGACGAGGTGCAGGGGCGCGGCGGCCACGACATCGAGGTGTGGCAGAGGCGCGGACGGACGGCAGCGTCGAGGGGCAGGGGCGCGCGGACGAACGGCGGCGTCGAGGTGCGGTAGGGGCGCGGACGGACAGACGGCGACGTCGAGGGGCAGGGGCGCGCGGACGGACGGCGATGGCGAGCTCCGGTAGCCTGGCGGCGTGGTGGTACGTTCGGTGTCGTCGATTTGGGGAAAAATTCGTAAGTGTTTGTATATATAGGAGGCACCTTTAGTCGCGGTTCGAGCCACCAACTGCGACTAATGGTCGATTTCGCCAGCCCAAGCGGCGGGAAGCGCAGGCCTTTAGTCGCGGTTGGTGGCTCCAACCGCGACTAAAGGGGGCCTTTAGTCGCGGTTGGACCCACCAACCGCGACTAAAAGCCTGTTCCTGGCATGGCGCAATGTGGTGGATGTTTAGTCCCACCACTACTAGGAAAAGGCCTGTTAGTGGCGCACCTATTTTTGCCATTAATGGCGCACTATAGGTGCGCCACTATTACCACGCCACTAGTAACAAATACTAATGGCGCACCTCTGGTGCGCCATTAGTAATCCAGATAGTAGTGGCGCACCACCTGGTGCGCCATTACTAACCATACATGTGCGCCACTGGTAAGATGAACAGGTGCGCCACTGGTAAGATGAACAGGTGCGCCACTACTAAAATTTTGAAATCTGGATCTGGAAGCGGGAAAATAGTAATGGCGCACATTCTAACCCCCACGGTGCGCCATTACTATTTTGAATTTTGAATCTGGATCTGGATCGCGATTTTTTTGCCCTTTTTTTTGCTCGTTTTTTTTGCTCGTTTTTTTGCACGATATTTTTTCAAATTTTGTTCTCGTTTTTGGATCTTGTACGTTCTTTTGCCGGAGAGGAGTTCGCCGGAGAGGAGGGCCGAGGAGAGACCGTGAGGAGGAGAGGAGGGAGGAGGAGGAGGTCACCGGAGAGGAGCTCGCCTACATCGTCGGAGAGAAGGAGGAGGAGGTGGTCACCGGAGAGGAGCTCGCCTACATCGCCGGAGAGGAGGAGGAGGTCGCCGGAGAGGAGTTCACCGGAGAGGAGGGAGGAGAAACCGTGAGGGGAGGGGAGGAGAGGAGGGAGGAGAAACCGTGAGGGGAGGGGAGGAGAGGAGGGAGGAGGAGGTCGCCGGAGAGGAGGAGGAGGTCGCCGGGGAGGAGTGGGAGGAGGTCACCGGAGAGGAGGAGGAGGAGGTCGCTAGAGAGGAGGAGGGGAGTATGGTGGAGGAGAGGAGGGGAGATGGAGTGGAGGAGAGGTGGAGTGGAGGAGAAAAATGAAGAGGTAAGGAGGAGAGGACCCCGCCCAGCCATATATACGGCATAGTAATGGCGCACCGTGGGCAGGTGCGCCATTACTAATACGGCATAGTAATGGCGCACCGTGGGCAGGTGCGCCATTACTAACTTTTTTTTATTTTGTTGATTTATTTTGAATTTTGAATTCGGATGTAACTTTTCGAGTAGTATCTTTTTCATATAAAAAACTTTTTCATCGTAGGTCGTATGCAAAAGTTACGGCTATTTTACCGAAACACGGCGGTTTTTTTTTTGCAAAAAAATTCAAAATTCATGTTTGTTAATTTTCGTAACAACTAGAACACATAACACATGGGCATCTATTTTTTTGAATTTTTTTGAATCTTTTATCATTTTCTTTTATTTTTTTTAAACCGAAAAGGCGATCCACTGGGGGGGGGGGGGTGTTTGTGTGTGTGCGGTGGGGTGTGTCTGTGTGTGTGAGCAATAGTAATGGCGCACCCTCCCTGGTGCGCCATTGCTAACCTTAGCAATGGCGCACCAGGGAGGGTGCGCCATTACTATTGCTCACACACACGGACACACCCCACCACACACACATAGCAATGGCGCACCACACCAAGGTGCGCCATTACTATGTAGCATAGTAATGGCGCACCTAGGTGTGGTGCGCCATTGCTATGTCTGGTGACGTGGGGGGGGGTGGGCAAAAAAAATAACAATGGCGCACTGCTCAGGTGGTGCGCCACTACTAAAAAAATAACAATGGCGCACCTGTTTCTGGTGCGCCATTGCTATATAGCAGTGGCGCACCACCACCATGGTGCGCCACTAATAGGGATATTGGCTATAGCCAGTTTTCTAGTAGTGCACCTCGCCCAGCGAAGGGCGGCCACACTGGTTTATAAACCCCGGCGCGGTAGCTCATTCGAACTCCTCTTTAAAGCGGGCCTTGTAGGCCTACGGTTCTATCCTGCCCTGTGGGCCATACTGGGCCGTGCGGGCCTGCATCCTGGCCCAACTAGTAGTTGGGTATGTAGTCGTATGCAGGCCGTGGCGGCCTAGTAGGCGGACTTTTTTATTTACTTTTCAGTTTTTTTGTTTTCTTCTTTATTTATTTTGCTATTGTTTCTGAGTTGTTTTTGTTGCTTTATTTAGAGTTTCTGAGTGAATCCTTTTGCTTTAGGTAAAAAAATTATAAGCTTTCTATTAGTGGTAGTAGTTTTCAAATTTGAATAGTTTAAATTCGAATTATTTGAAATTTGTGTGAATCACTAGTTTGTGAATCACTAGTTTTCTGCTGTTTAATATTAGCATGTTTTATCATTATATTCAATTTGGTAATTCTTAGGTTTTTAAAAAAAATGAAATGCCTTTGTAACAGACGAGTTTTCGTCTGAAACCGTGATACTTCGAAAGAGATTGTCCATTTTGTACACGAAGTGCATCCAGTTTTTGCCGTAACCCTCTCACCTTTTTAGCACATGTTATGTGGCTGAAATGATGATACCATGCCAACTTTCAACATTTTCAGAGTTCATTTGTAGTGCTTTTCAATTTTAGGGTCATTTAGCTCAAAAAAAATCAGTAAATGCATGAAAAATAGCAAATGAAGTCAGAAAGGGTTGAAAATTGATGACGTGGCTTCGAATGGTGCATAATGAACATACAAAAAGTCTGGAGTTGAAATAACTTTAAAAAATGAATGCCTTTGTAACAGACGAGTTTTCGACTGAAACCCTGATACTTCGAAAGAGATTGTCCATTTTGTACACGAAGGGCATCCAGTTTTTGCCGTAACCCTCTCAACTTTTTAGCACATGCTATGTGGGTGAAATGATGATACCATGCCAACTTTCAACCTTTTTCAGAGTTCATTTGTAGTGCTTTTCAATTTCAGGGTCATTTAGCTCAAAAAAATCAGTAAATGCATGAAAAATAGCAAATGAAGTCAGAAAGGGTTAAAAATTGATGACGTGGCTTCGAATGGTGCATACTGAACACACAAAAAGTCTGGAGTTGAAATAAGTTTAAAAAAATGAAATGCCTTTGTAACAAACGAGTTTTCGTGTGAAACCCTGATACTTCGAAAGAGATTGTCCATTTAGTACACGAAGTGGATCCAGTTTTGGCCGTAACCCTCTCAACTTTTTAGCACATGCTATGTGGGTGAAATGATGATACCATGCAACCTTTCAACCTTTTCAGAGTTCATTTGTAGTGCTTTTCAATTTCAGGGTCATTTAGCTCAAAAAAATCAGTAAATGCATGAAAAATAGCAAATGAAGTCAGAAAGGGTTGAAAATTGATGACGTGGCTTTGGACATAATATTTCTTCGCATTTCAAATGCCAAAACACATAAGTACACTACTATTACAAAGATTCCCTCCGGTTTGTCCGAAGTGAGACTTTCCAGATATATAAGTCCGGAAACTAACTAGAGAAGCCGGTTGCATCCTAGAGTGGGATCTTTGGGTATAAAACTTTTTCTTCACGTGTGTCCCTTTGCGCCGTAACCATGGACAATCTTCATCATTTAACTTGATGCTCGGGTCAACATTCACTGTGAAGGGAGCAATTTCATGAAAGTTTTCATAATCTTCTGACATGTCTGTCTTGTCCTCCACTCCCACGATGTTTCTTTTCCCTGAAAGAACTATGTGGTGCTTTGTCTCATCGTATGATGTATTTGCTTCCGTATCTTTTCTTTTTCTCGGCTTGGTAGACATGTCCTTCACATAGAAAACCCGCGCCACATCATTGGCTAGGACGAATGGTTCGTCTGCGTACCCAAGATTGTTGAGATCCACTGTTGTCATTCCATACTGCGGGTCTTCCTTTACCCCGCCTCCTGTCAGATTGACCCATTTGCACCAAAACAAAGGGACCTTCAAACCAAGTCCATAGTCAAGTTCCCATATCTCCTCTATGTAACCATAATATGTGTCCTTTGGCCTATCGGTGTTTGCTGCATCAAAGCGGACACCACTGTTTTGGTTGGCGCTCTTTTTATCTTGGGCAATCGTGTAAAATGTATTCCCAGTTATCTCGTACCCTTTGAAAGTCAATATAGTCGAAGATGGTAACTTGGACAGCAAGTACAGGTCATCTGCAACAGTGTCATCATGCATGAGACGTGTCTGCAACCAACCGGCAAAAGTCACCGTTTGTTCATGTGTAATCCAGTCGTCAGACTGCTCCGGGTGTTTGGAGTGTAGAATATTCTTGTGTTGCTCGATATACGGAGCCACCAAGGAGGAACTTTGTAGAACGGTGTAGTGTGCTTGCGCCAAAGAATGCCCGTCCTGGCATATTACTGAATTCTTTCCTAGCGTGCCTTTTCCACCCAGTCTGCCCTCATGTCGCGATTCAGGATCACCAATCGGCTTAATGTCAGGAATAAAGTCAACACAAAACTCAATGACCTCCTCTGTTTCATGGCCCTTGGAGATGCTTCCTTCTAGCCTAGCACGATTACGAACATATTTCTTTAAGACTCCCATGAACCTCTCAAAGGGGAACATATTGTGTAGAAATACATGACCCAGAATGGCAATCTCCTCGACTAGGTGTCGTGGTATTCTCGCAGGGGGGTGCGAAAGCACGGCAGATGCCATGGGATGGCTTTTGAGATGGGGCCGCTTTTGGACGCCGGTGGGTCCCGGAGGCGAGGTTGGCATGAGCGAGTGCGAGGACACAAGACGTACCCAGGTTCGGGGCCCTCCGGAGAGGTAATACCCCTAATCCTGCCGAGTGTAGCTGAAGAGCACAAAGGTTACAAGGTTGCTCCTGGAGCTGTTTGGGCGGAGGAGGAAGAAGGGGCTAGGCCACCGTTCTGCCTCTCCGGTGCGAGTGTTTGTGGTCTGGAGAGAGCTAGCTAGGGTGAGAACTGGTCTCACTGCACTAACTCGAGCCTTCCTACGACCAGCAAAACATCGACTGAGCTGAATCCAACACCTCTGGTCTGTGCCTAAAATCCAACTGAACCCAACCCCTCTGCCTGGAGGCCTCCCTGGGGGTCTTATAGGCCGACCCCCAGGGTTACAACAGTAATCGCTACAAAGGCGCGGGCCCCTGGTGTCATTGACTCGGAGCCGGTGGCCGGGTGGCCGGGCGCCGGGTCGCGGGGTGCCGGGTTGGCAGGTGCACCGCACCTGGACGGCGCGGGGAACCACGGCGGGTCTTGTCTCTCGCCAGACTGGGCTCGAGGTCTTGTCCCTCGTCAGGTCGGTTGCCGTCGTGGCTACAGGAGGTCGGTGCCGCCGTTTGCACAGGAACACGCCCCCTGACACCGCCCACCTCGGGCGGGGGTGCGAGATAAAGCTGCAGCCTCGTCTGCACCGCCATCGTAAAGGCCGGCGTGTGGTTCGATGCTTACTTCGCCGCTAAGGCTTCGCTGCCTCGCGGCTAGCCGGCTTCAGCCAGCTGGCCAGGCCAGGCCGGGCCGCCGTGCCAAGCCGGCCCACGCAGGGGAGCCGGCATGCGCGGCCAGCCGGCCTGGGGAGATTGCCTTGCTCTGTTGATTTTTCCGAAGGGGATTCGGGCTCCTTTGCCTACCCCGGGGTCATCCCCCCGACAGTAGTCCCCGAAGCTGTGGAGGCTCGCCGGCCTCAGGCAGGGGGGCTTCGCAGCTTCCCGCCCTCAAGAGCCGGTTTGCCGATGGAGCGCCGGGGTCTGGCCGGGCCGCCTTGGCAGGCCGGCCGCCGGCTTCGTGGCAGCGGACGCCGGGAACACCCGCTGGGGGCCGGCTTCCGGGGTCCGGGTCGCGGCACCCCGGACCGGGCGGGAAACGGAAACGTCCGCCGAATGAATCTTGTTGTGAACGCCCCTTCGCGTCCGCCGCAGCCTAACGGGCTGCCACGTGCAGCCCCGCAGTGGACGAGGCCTGCCAGCCCACGCACGCGATGGGACGCGACCGTGGCCTGGGCCCGCCACTACGCGCCGCCGCTGATCGATTGCGCTTCCCCGCACATTTAATGTGCGTGGGGAACGTGCGCGCGCCGTGCGGGGGAGTGGGGACGCGGGCGCAGACAATCCCACTCCCCCACGAGCCGGTCGCGGTTATAAAAACGGGAGGAAGGGGGAGTGTGGCGGAGACGCTCGCGCACACGCCCCCGTCCCCTTGCTCTGCTCGCCTTCCTCGCCGCGCCCGAGCAGCCACCTCTGCTCGGCTCCTCCTCGCCTGCCGCGCGCCACGAACCGGAGCTCGCAGCGCGCCGCTCTCCTCCTCGCCTCCTCCTCGCCTGCTGTGCGCCACGAATCGGAGCTCGCAGCGCGCCGCTCTCCTCCTCGCCTCCTCCTCTCCTTCGGATTTCGAATGACCGCGGAGATCCTCGCCATGGCGCTGCCGAAAGGCTCGTGGGAGGGCTCCATCATCACGCAGGCGGACATCCAGTACCTCCACCGTACGAGGCGGCTGCCGTCGGCGGAGGCGCTGGTCGCGCGCGCGCCGGGCCCGGAGAGGGTGCCGGCGCCGCAGGAGGGGGAGCGCGTCGTCTTCTTCTCCCACTTCGAGCGCGGCCTCGGCTTGCCGGCTTCCCTCTTCTTCCGTGCCTGGGTGGATTTCTTCGGATTGCAGCCGCACCACCTTGACGCCAACGCCGTGTTGCAGGTGGCCGGGTTCGTCACCCTCTGCGAGGGCTACCTCGGGCTGCTCCCGACGGTAGATCTGTGGGGCAAAATGTTCTTCCTGAAGCAGCAGGGGGCGACAGCCGGCGCCATGTCCGACTGCGGGGCAGCGGTGGTCACCGGCCGGGTACACGGGCCGTTTCCCAAGATGCCGCTTGAGGACTCGGCCAAGAAGTGGCAGACGACGTTCTTCTACGTCCGGAATGCCGTCCCGGCCGTCGACGTCATCAACCTCCCGAAGTTCTTCAACGCGCCGCCTCTCGAGAAGCCGAACTGGGGGTACTGCCCCAAGAAGTCGTCGAAGGACGCCGGCGGGAAGGAGATGGAGAAGATCTGCGGCCGGGTCGCAGAGCTGGTGAGGGAGGGGCTGAAGCCGGTCGACCTCCTCGCGGCCTTCATCGCCCGTCGGGTGCTGCCGCTGCAGCGCCGGGCGCACCGGATCTGCGATATGAGCGACCGGCACGACCCGACCCGGATGTCGACCGCGGCGCTGACGCTGGCCGGGATCGTCCGGCGGGTCAACTTCATCTCCAAGGCGGCGCTGAAGGAGGACGAGTGGAGCTTCGGGATGGAGCCATATCGCCGGGACAATCCGGCGCCCTCGGTGAGTCCTTGGTCTTGGAATTTTGCCGCCTCCGAGTTACTTTTGCGTCCTGACGCCGCGCGATGGCCGCAGCTGTTCGCCGCCCAGCAGAGCCGGGATGGCCCGAGCGCCCCGATCCTACTGGACGACCTGCCCGACTCGGACGTGGACGAGGTCGGGGCCGAGGTGGATGAGGGGGCCGTCGAGGCGCGCTTGGCCGACGCCGTAGCCGGTGGGGCACGGGTCGCAGGTAAGTCTCCGCCTCCAGATCTTCTGCGAGACTGGTCGGATGACGATGAGGAGGACCTGACGGACGCCCACGGTGCAGCGCCCACGGCGGGGGGGGGGGGGGGGGGGACGCCAGCGTCGACCCCCCAAGACGGCTGCGGAAGGCGGCCGGCGCCGGGCCGGCTCGCGCGGCGGAGACCGCCACCCGGCCGCATGGGAGGGAGACGGCCGAGGAGAGGTTGGCCGCGAAACGCCCGATGGCGGAGCCTGCGCGCGCGAGGGCCGTCGTCAATAAGAAGCGCCGGCTCGCCCCGTCCATGGTGCCGAGGCGGGATCCGCCGATGGCCATCGGGTAAGTGTTCGTTGTCTGTCGTCTTTGCGGTTTTTCTTTGTCGCGTCTTTGTCGTGACGAGTCTGCCGGGCGCAGGTCGGCCCTCGACCTGGCGATGGCGGCGACGGAGGCGGCGGCGGGCGAGGTCACCTGGAGGAAGACCAGGAGCAGCGCCGTCGACCCTCCGCCGAGTCGGTCCGGGGAGGGAGAACCCGAAACCGGCCAGGCCGGCCAGGGTCTTGAGGCGGCGACGAGCTCCGCCTGGCGGGACCGCGCCGCGGCTGAGGAGGCGATGCGGCAGGCCTCAGCCCAGGCGTGGGAGAGGGCCGCGGCGGCTGCAGCCAGACCTGCCGTGGATCCGGCATGGGAGCCGACGACGACGGTGATCGAGCCGCGGCCGGCAGGGGCGAGCGAGCCGGCGAGGACGGAGCCGGCCGGTGGTGGGTCGGACGTCGACGAGGAGATCGTCGTGGACTCGCCGCCCCGGGCCGCCCCGGCGGAGGGAGGCGAAGGCGGCGGGGAGAGGCGTGAGGTGGCCGTCGCGCCATCCGGCCGAGCGCAGCCGGCGCCGGCCTCGGGGGCCGCGACAGGAGACGCCGGCACCGTGGTGGTCGTGCCGCCCCAAACCGCCCCGGACTCCGAGCGGCCGGCTGGGAGCGGGTCCGGCGCGGGGGCCGCGATCCAGCAGTCGTGGGAGAGCTCGGGCGAGGCCGCCGTGGTGGGGCCGCGGACTCAGGAGGAGGCCGCGGCGGCCGCCCTCCGCTCGCAGCTCCGCGGCCGGGACGAGCACCTGCGGGCCTTCGTCCGGGAGGAACAGGACCGGGCTCGCCAGATCGAGCAGGCGATCGCGGTAAGTTTCTGCTTGCTTTGATTGTTGAATCAGTGGGGGCGCACCAGCGCACCCACTGGGTGTAGTCCCCGAGGTTCGGCCGGGCTGCGAAGCAGCCGGGTCGAATCTTATGGCCGTCTTGGCGTTCTTCTAACCTTCTGTTTGCTTGCAGCACTTGTACGAGCTGCGGGCCGCCGCATTCAACCGGCTTCGAGGTCGGTTTCGTGAGACCGAGGCCCAGGTCGCCGCCAAGGAGGAGGAGCTGCGCCGGGTTTGAGGTACGTCTCGCATACGTTCAGTGGGTGCGCGCCAGCGCACCCACTGGGTGTAGTCTCCGAGATTCGGGCCGGACTGCGAAGCAGCCGGGTCGAATCTTAGGCTTTTACTTGCAATCTTTGCCTTTGGCATCTGAACGGGGAAGCTTGTCATGCAGCCGAAGCGGCCGAGGTGCCAGGCCTCCGAGGCCGGCTTGCGTCGGCCGGCCAATAGCGTGACTTCGCCGTCAGTAGCCGCGACCAGCTCCAGGCCGCGGTGGACCGGGCGATGGCCGAGAAGGCCCGCGCGGAGGAGACCCACCAGGCGGAGCTGCGCCGGCTGGCGGAGGAGCGCGGCAAGATGGCCGAGGAGCTGGCCGACGCCCGCAGGAGGGTCGCGCAGCTTGAGCAAGACCTCGAGGCCCAAACCCACGCGTCGACGCTCCGGGAGAACGGAATGCTGGGCGAGGTGCAGCACTTGGACGAGACCTTCGCCCGTAAGTACCGCCTCCCCCTTTGGGCCGGCATGCGAAGCCGGCGAACTTCTCCAGTGACTTGATGCTTCTTCTTGCCAGGGCTCTTCCCGGAGACGCAGGAGGCGGCCGACGCGGCCGTGCACGCCCACGGGGCCGAGCAGCGGGAGCTCGGCGCCGAGATCGACGCGTACGCTGCGTGGTCGTTCCCGGAGCTGGTCCTGGCCTCCGAGATCCGTCTCCGGGCCATGGAGGAGCAGATGCGCCCGCTCTTCGGCGCCGGGCTGGGCATGGCGAGCAGCCTCTGGCCGGACGCCGTCGTGCCGAACAGCGTCAGCCGGTTGGCGCGGTGGCTAGAGGCCGGCGTCGAGCGGCTTGGCTTGTGGAGGGCGTCCGCGGCCCGGGCCGGTGCGGAGACGACACCGCGCTTCGTGGTGTCGTGGTACCCCGGCCTGGATCTCGACCGACTGGCGGCGCAGCGAGCCGGCGCGGCTGAAGACTTGGCGGCGCGGGCGCGGCGGATCGCTGGGCGGGCCAGCTACTTGGCCGCGTTCGCCCCGCACGACGAGTTCATCGTCGAGCGGACGGAGGACGGCGAGGAGCTCCCCACCGACACGCTCGGCCTTCTGCTTGACGACCCGGACGGCAGCTCGGCCGAGACGGGCGCCTATGCCGACGACGAGGCTGACGCGGACAACGGCGCCATGGCGGAGAGGACGGCGGAGAGCGCTGGACCCGGCCCGGGGGCCACGTCCACCCCGGCAGAGCCGACGCTGGCTGGAGGCGACGCGAGCGCCGCGTCCCCTTGTCGGTTGTCGTAGTGCGGAGCCGGCTGGAGGCGACGCGAGTGCCGCTTGGGGCTTTTACCTTTATGCTTTGAATTTTTGTTAGGTAGCAGGTCCACCCACTGGGGGTGTAGTTTATGTAATGAACTCGTGGCCGGGGGCCTAAGTTATATATAAAGCTTGCATGCGACTCGGCGCGAACTGTTGTGAGTTCACTTTTTGCTCTTCGGCCTTGGGCATTTTCCTGTTTGTCGTTTCCCTAGGCTTCCTTCCCGCTAGCCGGACAGCCGGGTTGCGGACTGTAGCTAGGACGGGAACTCGGCTTTGAGAGCGAACGCACAATACTTAGGCTTTCGGACGTTGAGCGCGAGCGAAACACCCACTGGGCCGGCTGGCGGCAGGCGGCGAGGCCGTCTGGCGCGCAGCCGGTCGTGCGGCGAAATAAGCGAGAAAACAGGTTAAGCCAGGTTGGCCGTGCCTGGCTGTCTCCTTAGTCGTTCTTGCGTAGCGATGCTTCCGGCCTTTGGCTCTTGCCAGCCGGACAGCCGGGAGCCGGCTGTGGCTGGCGAAGAGAGGGCTTTAGCGGATCGTACACTCTGAGACGGACTAAGACAAAAGCAGGGCGTGGTCTAGCCGGCTAGCCCCCGAGCCCCCGAGCCGGCTGGCCGACTCGGCGGGAGAATTGAAAAAACACTGCTGTGAGCAGACACAATAAAAGTGGAAAGGAGGAGCCCCCGAGCCCCCGAGCCGGCGGCGCCGACTCGGCGGGAAAAGACAACGGGGGAACTGCCTGTTCTCATTAAGTCCAAAAGATGGCGATACATACATACATGGGTTTAACTGTAAAACGGGCGGAGGAGCTCCGCGTTCCAGGGCCGGCTGGACTCCTCGCCAGCTGTGTCTCGCTTGCGCTTGTTCGGCTTCTGGGCGTCGATGAGGTAGTACGCGTTTCGGTCGCAGAGAGCCTTGCTGACGATGAAGGGGCCTTCCCAGGGGGAAGCCAGCTTGTGCTGGCCGGCTGTTCGCTGGACGAGCCGGAGTGCGAGGTCGCCCTCGCGGAACGCGAGGGGCTTGATCTTCTTGCTGTGGTAGTGGCGCAGGCCTTGTTGGTAGATGGCGGACCGGCTGAGGGCCAGGAGGCGCGCTTCTTCGAGCAGGTCGACGCCGTCTTCGCGTGCTTCTCTTGCTTTGGCTTCGGTGTACATCGCCACCCGGGGCGAGTCGAACTCGACGTCGGTTGGAATGATGGCTTCGGCTCTGTAGACGAGGAAGAACGGGGTGAACCCGGTGGAGCGGTTTGGCGTCGTCCGGAGGCTCCAGTGGATGGCCGGCAGCTCGTCGAGCCAGCTGCCGGGTGAGCGCACGAGCGGCTCGACGAGTCGCGGCCTGATGCCGGCTAGGATGAGGCCGTTTGCCCGCTCGACCTGGCCATTTGACTGGGGGTGCGCGACGGAGGCCAAGTCGAGCCGGATGCCGGATGCAGAGCAGTAGTGGGCCAGCGCGCCCTTGGCAAAGTTGGTGCCGTTGTCGGTGATGATGCTGTGCGGCACGCCGTAGCGCACCGCGATATCTTTGATGAATCGGACGGCCGTGGGCCCATCGAGCTTCTTGATCGGCCTGGCCTCGATCCACTTGGTGAATTTGTCGATGGCGACGAGGAGATGCGTCATGCCGCCTCGGGCCGTCTTGAAAGGCCCCACCATGTCGAGCCCCCATACGGCAAAGGGCCATGTGACCGGGATGGTTCTGAGGTCCGAAACCGGCTGGCGGGTGCGCTTGCCGAAACGTTGGCAGCCCTCGCACTTGAGAACCAGGTCCTCGGCGTCTTCTAGGGCCGTGGGCCAGTAGAAACCGTGCCGGAATGCTTTGGCCACCAGGGATCTCGAGGCGGCCTGGTGCCCGCACTCGCCCGGATGGATGTCGAGAAGGATCTCGATCCCTTTGCTCTGCTCGACGCAGCGCTGGAAAACGCCCGTCGTGCTGCGCTTGACGAGCTCGTGGTTGATGATGCCGTAGGCGGACGCGCGCCGCTGCACTTGCCGGCTTCGGTTTCGTCGAGGGGGAGCTCGCCGTCTTCCAAGAAGGCAAGGATTGGCTGAGCCCAGGATGGTGCCGTCACCACCGTGAGGACGGCGGCCGGAATGAGATCCGGGACGGAAGTCCCCGAGCCGGAGCCGGCAGTCCCCGGGCTGAAGACGGCAGTCCCCGGGCTGGAAACGGCAGTCCCCGCGCTGGAGCCGGCAACCCCCGAGCCGGCGGCGGCAGTCCCCGCGCCGGAGACGGCAGTCCCCGCGCCGAAGACGGCAGTCCCCGAGCTGGAGACGGCAGTCCCTGCGCCGGGTGGGGGTGTGCCGGGGTCGTCCGGGACGAAGATGGACTCCGACTCGGGAGACGGCTTGATGGACGGCTTCCGCAAGTGCTCGAGGGAGACGCCGGACGGGATGGCCTGCCGGGTGGAGCCGACCTTGGCCAAGGCATCGGCTGCTTCGTTGTCGGCGCGCGGGACATGGAGGAACTCGCATCCATCGAACCCGCCGGAGAGTTGCTGGACCAGGAAGCGGTAGCTGGCCATGTTGGCGTCTATGGCGTCCCAGTTGCCAGAAGCTTGCTGTACCACCAGGTCCGATTCGCCGAAGCAGAGGATGCGTCGGATGCCGATCTCCCTGGCCAGACGGAGGCCGTGTACGAGAGCTTCGTACTCGGCAACGTTGCTGGAGGCGGCGAAGTGGATTTGGAGCACATACCGCAGCCGGTCGTTCTTGGGGGAGGACAGCACGATGCCGGCCCCCAAGCCGTTGCGCATCTTGGAGCCGTCGAAGTGCATGCGCCAATGGGTCGACTCCGGCGCTGGTGGCAGGTACTGCGTCTCGGTCCAGTCGACGAGGAAGTCGGCCAGCGCTTGGGATTTGATGGCGGTGCGCGGCTCGAAGAGGATGGTGTGGTCGGCCAGCTCGAGGGCCCACTTGGCGACCCGGCCAGAGGCATCCCGGCAACCCACGATCTCGCCGATGGGGGCCGTGCTCACCACGGTGATGGCGTGCTCTTGGAAGTACTGCCGCAGCTTCTTGGCGGTGAGGTACACGCCGTAGCACATCTTCTGGTAGTGGGGGTAATTCTGCTTGGAGGCGGAGAGTATCTCGCTGAGGTAGTACACCGGACGCTGGACCGGCTGCGCCTTGCCGTCCTCCGAGCGCTCGACGACCAGCACCGTGCTGACCGCGCGAGAGGTGGTGGCGATGTATAGCAGGAGCGGCTCTTTCTCAGCCGGTGCGGCCAGGACGGGTGCGGTTGACAGCACGCGCTTCAGGTCGCGGAAGGCTTCGTCCGCCTGGTCGCTCCACTCGAACGCCGTCGTCTTCCTCATCAGCTGATACAGGGGCAAGGCCCTCTCTCCCAGCCGGCTGACGAACCGGCTGAGAGAGGCCAAGCAGCCGGTGAACTTCTGGACGTCGCGCAGCCGGGCTGGCTTGCGCATGCGCTCGATTGCCCGGATCTTGTCCGGGTTGGCCTCGATGCCGCGCGCCGAGATGAGGAAGCCGAGGAGCTGGCCAGCCGGCACGCCGAAGACGCATTTCTCCGGGTTGAGCTTGATCCGGAACCGGCGCAGGTTGGCGAAGGTCTCGTTGAGGTTGGCGAGGAGCGTGAGGTGCTGCTTGGTCTTCACCACGATGTCGTCGACGTAGACGTGCATATTTCTGCCGAGCTGGGGCAGCAGGCATTTCTGCATGCAGCGCTGGAAGGTGGCGCCGGCGTTCTTCAACCCGAACGACATGGTGATGTAGCAGTTCGCCCCGAAGGGCGTGATGAAGGACGTCTTGAGGGCGTCAGCCGGGTCCAGCTTGATCTGGTGGTAGCCGGAGTAGGCGTCCAAGAAGGACAGGAGCTCGCAGCCGGCCGTGGAGTCGATGACTTGGTCGATCCGTGGCAGAGCGAACGGGTCCTTGGGGCATGCCTTGTTCAGGCTGGTGTAGTCGATACACATGCGCCAAGTGTTGTTTTTCTTCAGGACGAGGACCGGGTTGGCCAGCCATTCGGGGTGGAATACTTCCATGATGAACCCGGCTTTGAGAAGCCGGGCGATCTCTTCGCCGATGGTTCTTCGCTTCTCCTCGGAGAAACGGCGCAGCGGCTGCCGGATAGGATTGGCGTCCTTGCGGACGTGAAGTTTGTGCTCGGCGAATTCCCTCTGGACACCCGACATGTCTTTGGGAGACCATGCAAAGATGTCCAGATTCTCACGGAGGAAATCGACGAGCTCGCCTTCCTATTTGCTGTCAAGGCCGGCACCCACGACGACATACTTGCCGGAGCTGGGGTTGGCCGGGTCGAGCGGGATCCGCTTCATGTCCTTGGCCGGTTGAAGGAGGCTTCGTCGGCCGGCTTGGGCGGAGCCGGCACGGCCGACTGCGCGTTAACCAGCTCCACGATCCGGTCGAGCTGGCGCCTCTCCTCGGCGATGAACAGCGACTCGGCCAGCTGCGAGCCGGCCTTGGCGCACTCGAGGGATTTCTTGTAGTCGCCGACGATGGTGATGAGGCCCTTGGGACCCGGCATCTTCAACTTCAGGTAGGCGTAGTGGGGGACCGCCATAAATTTGGCCATCGCGGGCCGGCCGAGCAGCGCGTGGTAGGGGCTGGCCAGGTCGACCACCTCGAACCAGATCGGCTCGCGGCGGAAGTGGCTGATGGAGCCGAACAAAACGTCGAGCCGGATCCGGCCGACCGGGGTGCAGGAGTGTCCCGGCACGATGCCGTGGAACACCGTCCGGGTTGGCTCCAGTTGGCGCGCCTCGATGCCGAGCTTGATCATCGTGTCACGGTACAGGATGTTGATGCTGCTGCCGCCGTCGATCAGCACCCGCGAAAAGCGGCAGGTGCGCGTCTCGGAGGCGAGCGTGGGGTCGAGCACCAGGGCGTAGCCGCCTGGCGTGGGCATGACGGCCGGGTGATCCTCCCGGGTCCAGCTCACCGGCCGATCGGACCAGTGCATGTACTGGGGAACCGGAGGGACGACGGCGTTCACCTCGGCCGCGTGCTTGCGTTTGGCGTGCTTGTCATCTCCCTTGCTGGTGAAGACGACGTAGGCCGCGTCCGCCCAAGGGAAGGGGTTGTTGGCGAGGGCGCCGGGTGGCGGTGGAGGCGGCGGGAGCGGTGGCTGCTGCGGGCCGGCTCCAGGCGGCGGGGGTGGAAGGTTGCCCTTCAAGAAGCGCAGCGTGAAGCTGCACTGCCGGAGCGTGTGCGTCGATGGCTTCGCGCCGCTGTGGTTCTTGCAGGGGGCGTCGAGCATCTCTTCGAAGGACAGCTTGGGCTGCCAGACGGCCTTGCCGGTGCGCTGGCGCTGGCTGGCGCCTTGCTCGGCCGGGTGCTCCCTCTCCACGGCGGCGACTTGCCGGTTGTCGTAGCGAGACGTCGGCTGATCGTTCCGGCACTTGCCGGCGTTGCTGCCGTCTTGCCGGCGCTGGCTGCCGTCGCCAGCCGGCTTGGGGGGAGCCGGCTGGGCCGGCTGAAGCTTGCCGTCTACGCCGATCGTGACTTTTACGTCCATCGCGGAGTCGGCCGTAGCGTACTTGTCCGCCCCGGCCATGAGCTCCGCCAAGGTCTCCGGCTATGCATCCGTCGATGCTTGACCAGAGTGCCGTCGAGGCATCCGTCGATGAAGTATTGGATGGCCTGGACCTCGTGGACCCCTTCGCAGGAGTTCCGAAGCTCCGTCCACCGCGTGAGGAAGTCGCGCAGCGGCTCGCCCGGCTTCTGGACGCACATGGAGAGTTGGCGAGGCTTGCCGGGTCGCGTGTAGGTGCTGGTGAAGTTGCGGACGAACGCGTCTTCGAAGTCCAGCCAGGAGTTCACGCTGCCGGCTCGGAGGCTGTTAAGCCACGTCCGGGCCGAACCGAGCAGCATGAGGGGGACGTAACGGACAGCCACACGGCGGTTGCCGCCGGCTATGCCGACAGCCGTGGTGTAGTCGGTTAGCCAATCCTCCGGCTTGGTGGCGCCGGTGTACTTTGGCGAGTCGCGGGGCAGCGAGAAGCCTTTGGGGAAGGGTTCTTCGCGGATGCGGGGGCCGAAGCACGCCGGACCAACAGAGCTTTCCTCCTCCAGGGCAGTGGAGCGCGCCAGCCGATCGATGCGGTGACGGGCGTCGTTTTCATCGTAGGGCTCGCGGGGGCTGAGCCGGTCAGCCATGGGAACGCGGAGGCCGATTCGGTCGGCCACGGGACCGCGGGGAGCAGGAGTTTCCGGGGCCGGCTCGGGCCGCCGAGCTGGCCGCACGGGAGGCTCTGGCTGCTGAAACCGGCCGTCGCCTGCCGTCTCGCCAGGGTTGCCGTCTCCAGCGGTGGTGACGCGGTTGTGCCGGCTCCGACCGGTCCGATGCCGGCCAGAGCGGCTTGCACTTGTGGCGTGCGAAGACGTCTGGCGCGCATCCTGGAGAGCCCTCTCCGGGTCCCCGGTCCTCCTTGAGGCGGAGCCGGATGGCTGGGCCGGGTCGAAACGCTGCTGCTGCTTGTTCGCCGCGGTGATGAGGTCACGGATGCGCTGCTGCTGCTGCAGCAGATCCTCACCCTCCAGGAACTCGAGATCAGCCATCGCGGCCTGCGCCACGCGCATGTTCTTGACGGGGGTGTCGTAGACGGGTCGGCCTGCGCCTAGCGCACGGCCGAGTGCGCCCCCACAGATCCGCACCTCCGCGACCCGGCTGGGCTCGGCGGCAGGCGGAGTGAGGCCGTGTGCGCTGTCGAACTCTCGCTGAGAGGACTCCAGCCGGCTCCGGGTCGCCGCAAGCTCCGTGGCCTCGCGCAGCAGCTGCTGGCGGCCCTCGTTGAGCCCGGCCGCGGCAGCAGCCGCGTCGGCGTCAGGCGTGATGGGGGCTTGCAGACTCCGGATCGTGTCGCGGAGCGGGTCAGCCCGGCGTGGTGGAGCCGCAGCCAAGGCGACGGCCGCGGCAGCCTTCTCCTTGGCGCGTGGGGAGCCGGAGCTGGTGCCGATGGTGAGCACCTCCGCGTGAACGCGGAGAGCAGCGACGTCGTCGGAGACGGCGCGGCTAACGGGGCCGGGCGAGTCGGTGCAGACGCACACTTCGCCGGGAAACACGTCGGGGACGAGCATGACGAAGAAACACAGCACGCCGAAGGGGACGATGAAGCAGCCTGCGGGGCAGGCAACGTTCGCGTCCGGCGCAGCGACGCAGCCGGCCGGTTTGGCCGTGCCGGGCGCACGGACCAAACCATGCACGATGCGCTCGCCGGAGCTGGTGAAGGGTCTCGTCCGGAACTTCACTCCGGCCGACGCCGCGAGCAGCCCCACGGTGGGCGCCAACTGTCGTGGTATTCTCGCAGGGGGGTGCGAAAGCACGGCAGATGCCATGGGATGGCTTGTGAGGTGGGGCCGCTTTTGGACGCCGGTGGGTCCCGGAGGCGAGGTTGGCACGAGCGAGTGCGAGGACGCAAGACGTACCCAGGTTCGGGGCCCTCCAGAGAGGTAATACCCCTAATCCTGCCGAGTGTAGCTGAAGAGCACAAAGGTTACAAGGTTGCTCCTGGAGCTGTTTGGGCGGAGGAGGAAGAAGGGGCTAGGCCACCATTCTGTCTCTCCAGTGCGAGTGTTTGTGGTCTGGAGAGAGCTAGCTAGGGTGAGAACTGGTCTCACTGCACTAACTCGAGCCTTCCTACGACCAGCAGAACATCGACTGAGCTGAATCCAACACCTCTGGTCTGTGCCTAAAATCCAACTGAACCCAACCCCTCTGCCTGGAGGCCTCCCTGGGGGTCTTATAGGCCGACCCCCAGGGTTACAACAGTAATCGCTACAAAGGCGCGGGCCCCTGGTGTCATTGACTCGGAGCCGGTGGCCGGCTCGCCGGGCGCCGGGTCGCGGGGTGCCGGGTTGGCAGGTGCACCGCACCTGGACGGCGCGGGGAACCACGGCGGGTCTTGTCTCTCGCCAGACTGGGCTCGAGGTCTTGTCCCTCGTCAGGTCGGTTGCCGTCGTGGCTACAGGAGGTCGGTGCCGCCGTTTGCACAGGAACACGTCCCCTGACACCGCCCACCTCGGGCGGGGGTGCGAGATAAAGCTGCAGCCTCGTCTGCACCGCCAGCGTAAAGGCCGGCGTGTGGTTCGATGCTTACTTTGCCGCTAAGGCTTCGCTGCCTCGCGGCTAGCCGGCTACGGCCAGCTGGCCAGGCCAGGCCGGGCCGCCGTGCCAAGCCGGCCCACGTAGGGGAGCCGGCGTGCGCGGCCAGCCGGCCTGGGGAGATTGCCTTGCTCTGTTGATTTTTCCGAAGGGGATTCGGGCTCCTTTGCCTACCCCGGGGTCATCCCCCCGACACTAGGTGAACTAGGACGTGCGTCATGACATTGAAGAAGGATGGTGGGAACACCAACTCGAAACTGACAAGACATTGCACCAAATCATTCTCTAACCTTGGTAGGATTTCTGGATCGATTACCTTCTGAGAGATTGCATTGAGGAATGCACATAGCTTCACAATGGCTAATCGAACGTTTTCCGGTAGAAGCCCCCTCAATGCAACCAGAAGCAGTTGCGTCATAATCACGTGGCAGTCATGAGACTTTAGGTTCTGGAACTTTTTCTCTGCCATATTTATTATTCTGTTTATATTCGACGAGAAGCCAGACGGGACCTTCATACTGAGCAGGCATTCGAAGAAGATTTCCTTCTCTTCTTTGGTAAGAGCGTAGCTGGCATGACCCTGAAACTGCTTTGGATCCATGCCATCTTCTCCGTGCATACGTTGCTAGTCCTCCCGTGCCTCCGGTGTATCTTTTGTCTTCCCATACACGCCCAAGAAGCCTACCAGGTTCACGCAAAGAATCTTCGTCACATGCATCACGTCGATTGCAGAGTGGACCTCTAGGTCTTTCCAATAGGGTAGGTCCAAAAATATAGATTTCTTCTTCCACATGGGTGCGCGTCCGTCAGCGTCATTCGAAACAGATTGTCCGCCAGGACCCTTTCCAAAAATTACTTTTAAACCCTTGACCATATCAACTATATCGTCACCAGTATGGTGGCGAGGCTTCTTCCGGTGATCTGCCTGACCTTTGAAATGCTTGCCTTTCTTTCTTACGGGATGCCTGCTCTGAAGAAATCGACGATGCCCCAGGTACACATTCTTCTTACATTTATCCAAATATATACTGTCGGTATCATCTAAACAGTGCGTGCATGCGTGGTATCCCTTGTTTGTCTGTCCTGAAAGGTTACCGAGAGCAGGCCAATCATTGATGGTTACAAATAGCAACGCTCGCAGGTCAAATTCCTGCTGTTTGTGCTCATCCCACGCACGTACACCTTTTCCATTCCATAGCTCTAAAAGTTCTTCGACTAATGGCCTTAGGTACACATCAATGTCGTTGCCGGGTTGCTTGGGGCCTTGGATGAGCACTGGCATCATAATGAACTTCCGCTTCATGCACAACCAAGGAGGAAGGTTATAGATACATAGAGTCATAGGCCATGTGCTATGATTGCTGTTCTGCTCCCCAAAAGGATTAATGCCATCTGCACTTAAACCAAACCATATGTTCCTTGCGTCCTTTGCAAAGTCCTTCCACTTTCTCTCATTTTTTCTCCACTGTGATCCATCAGCGGGTACTCTCAACTTCCCGTCTTTCTTACGGTCTTTTTTGTGCCATCACATCAACTTGGCATGCTCTTTGTTTTGGAACAAACGTTTCAACCGTGGTATTATAGGAGCATACCACATCACCTTGGCTGGAATGTTCTTCCTGGGGTGCTCGCCCACAACATCACCATGGTCATCGTGGCCGATCTTATAGCGCAATGCACAGCATACCGGGCATGCATTCAAATCCTCGTACTCACCGCGGTAGAGGATGCAGTCATTAGGGCATGCATTTATATTCTGCCCCTCTAATCCTAGAGGGCAGACAACCTTCTTTGCTTCGTACGTACTGTCGGGCAATTCGTTGTCCTTTGGTACCTTATTCTTCATTATTTTCAGCACCTTCTCAAATGCCTTGTCAGATACACCATTCTCTGCCTTCCATTGCAGCAATTCCAGTGTGGTACCCAGCTTTTTCTTGTCATCTTCTTAATTTGGGTACAACAATTTCTTGTGATCCTCTAACATGCGCTACAACTTCAACTTCTCCTTTTCACTTGTGCAGTTTCTCTTTGCATCGGCAATGGCCTGACCAAGATCATCAGCGGGCTCATCTGAAGCCTCTTCTTCAGCTCGTTCCCGCATTGCCGGCTCAACTTCTTCCCCCATTGTTGTACCATCGTATTCATGCAACCCATGACCAGGATAGCTGTCGTCATCCTCTTCTTCTTCATTCTCTTCCATTAGGACCCCTCTTTCTCCGTGCTTGGTCCAACAGTTATAGCCGGACATTAAACCGGACTCAAACAGGTGGACGTGAATGGTTCTTGAGTTAGAGTAATTTCGATCATTCTTACAGACAGCACATGGACAATACATAAAACCATCCGCCCGCTTGTTTGCCTCAGTCGCAACCAGAAAAGTCTGCACGCCATTAATGAACTGGGGAGAGCATCGGTCATCGTACATCCATTGCCGACTCATCTTCATTATACAACACCGAAAAGACCAAATTAATACAAGTTCATACACACTTGTTCTCATAAAACAACATACAAACTCTCTAGCTAAAGCATTTAAATGCAACAACAAATGCAATCAAGATCGCAACTAAGGTAACAATTGATCCAACAGCATAGTGATACCAAGCCTCACTATCAATGGCATATTTTTTAAAATTTTTTATCTTCAAGCGCATTGCATCCATCTTGATCCTGTGATCATCGACGACATCGGCAACATACAAGTCCAGTTTCATCTTCTCTTCTTCAACTCTTTTCAATTTTTCTTTCAAATACTCATTTTCGTTTTCAACTAAATTTAACTTCTTGACAAGAATATCTATGTCGGTTGCAATTTCCGGTTCACATACCTCCTAGATATAAATATCAATGTCAACTTGATGGGCATAATTGTCATAAACACGAAATGCAACAAATAGTTATAAAAGAGAGTATATACCACATCCGAATCATAAACCGGACGAGGGCCGACGGGGACAGATATCAAAACCATGCCACTATGTATAACAAACAACCATATAGGTAAGAAAACTATACAAGTAACTATATAAATCTTACAAACATGATTTTTTTTAAAAAGGATAAGAACAAGAGGCTCACCAAGGTGGTGCCGGCGACGGGACGGTGCGGGCGATCGACAGTGGTTAGGACGGGGACGGGAAGGCACTAAGTAAACCACACCTACACATGCAAAGTAAGAAGTTAATTTGAGCTCAAATTGCATATAAATCAAATAAACTACCACATATAAATACTCCCAAACTAAAACCCACAAATCACTATACTTATAGAGCATTGCAAGAGCTAATCTAGCAATGAGAGATGAAAGGACAAAGTTGCTAACCTTTGTGAACACTTGGATGGATGGGGTGCCTCCAAATCTTGACAAATTTTGGCAAAAATGGAGGATGAGCTCGAGGAAGAGGGGAGGAACAGAGAGGAGAGGAAAGGGGAAGAAGAGAGAGCTTGGGCTAGGGTTTATATAGGAGCATCTTTAGTCCCGGTTCGTGGCACGAACACTATAGTCCCGGTTCGTGCCACGAACCGGGACTAAAGGTGATCGTGGGGCCCCAGGCTAACACGAGCCTGCCACCCCCCTTTAGTCCCGGTTCGTGTTACGAACCGGGACTAAAGGTCCGAAATGAACTGGGACTACTGATGCCCGTCCCGAACCGGGACTAATGGTTACATTAGTGCTGGTTCAAAACCAGACCGGGACTAATGCTTTGGACAAAAGGTATGTTTTCTACTAGTGAGATATAGCTCAACTCCTTGCCGCCGAGTTCATTCGCGAGGTTTACAACTCTGAGTGGCTCGCGAATGTCGTCTAGGTGCCGAAGAAGGACAAATCACTCCGTATGTGTATTGACTTCAAACACCTCAATCGGGCCTGCCCGAAGGATCATTTCCCTTTACCTCAGATAGATCAGATAGTAGACTCTACTGCCGTATGTGAACGTCTGTCGTTCCTGGATGCGTACTCCGGGTACCACCAGATCCGAATGTACGGTCCTGATGAAATAAAAGCAGCCATCATCATCCTATTCGGGTGCTGTTGGGGATATAACCCCGTGATGAGACCCGCCCAGGCAAGACCGGGTCCCACCAGGCGGCTCGTGGAGAAAGGCTTGAAGGCAGGCTTAAGGAAGACCAGGCCGTAAGCCGGCCCATTATGCAAGATAAGACAAGACTAGAAGATGGAAGGCCAAGACAGGAGGCAGTACGAGACCCGGGCCCGTAAGCCGCCCGGGGCTGAGTTACCAAGATAGGCAAGGTGATTCCTAGTTAGGAGAGAAGATATTGTACGAGTCGGTTTGGGACTCAATGTAACCCAGGGGCTTGGCCTATAGTATATAAGGGCGAGTCCCTGGGGCGGCTTGGGGCAGGTTAAGACAATCGAGAGCTAGGGTTAGGCGAAACTCGCTCCCTTGTAATCGACACGCAAGTTAATACAATCACAAGCAGGACGTAGGCTTTTACCTCATCTCGAGGGGCCGAACCTGGGTAAACACGTGTCCCTCATCTCGACCAACCCCTTTGAGTCCACTACTTTGGCAATGGCCTCGAACCTAAGTCCTTTCACAAGGACATCTGCCGTGACAAAACCACGACAGTTGGCGCCCACCGTGGGGCTAGCGCTCGGTGGTGTTGAGTTCTCAAAGGGCTCTCTTCTAGAGCTTGAGGGGTACGCTGTTGGCAGGATGACCAAGAGTCGCCGTGGGAAGCTCTACATCGACGACTCCGGGTGGGGCCCTGAGGCCGACTCAATTGAGTATGGTTTCCGGGTCCCCTTCGGCAGGATCCACGTCTTCATCGGCAAAATCACAAGATCAGAACCCGGGCCGGATGTCTGCACCAACATCATCGAATCGGCCCGGCGCGTGCAACCCGTCCGTGCTAATCCGGGCGGGTGGCGCGTTTTCGTTGGTTCCACCCAGGGGGTGGAGCCGAAAGGATCCATGACAAGGGAAGAGACCCTCTGCTGCTCGAAAGATGAATCTTCGAGCGGAGAGACGGAGTCAATCTATCAGCTGCACGATGGTGGGCTTGGGGGCTACATCGACCACTACCCCGAGTCAGAGTACTATGAGCCGGAGGGCTATGAGCCGCCAAACTATGCCCCTGTCTTCATGGCGGGTTTAGCGCCGGGTCTGGACAGTGCAGCTGCCAGAGCGGGCGGATCAGGAGCAAGACGATCGCCGGCTCGGGTTCTCATGGATCTAGTAGATGAGCTTACGGATCTGATGGGAACCGAAGTCACTGCTGAAAATCAGGCGGCTTATAATGCGGAGATCGCAAGGATAAAGGCCCAGACGGCCGGAGTCCAGCAAGAAATCGACACGCTGAAGGCCCAGATGGATGCAGAGGCGGAGCGCCTCCGGGCCAACGCTTTCCGTTTGGAGCTAGAACAGCAGTCGGCGGCGGCGGTTCAACGGATGAGGCATCAATCCCGCCTGCCGAGCTAGTATGAAGCCAGGAATCTTTTCAATACGCCAGGGACGGGTCAGAACATGCCTATGACCACAACCCGGCCAGCGGACGTGCCTGGGAGTCGGGCGGCGGTTCAGCCCCAACAGCCGGATCAGCCCCGAAGGAATCAGATCCAGTCACCATCCTTCCCAACGCCACAGGGTCACTACTCCAACCCGGCAGAGAATATGGTGGCAGCAGCGACCCAGCTCGGCATGATCCCAATCCCAGAAGAGGTACCGTATGCAGAGGAAGTGCGTAATGCTATCGGGTACCTACAGACGGCTGTGGCATAGCAGGAGAAGTACGCTTACAGCCGGAGTCACGTGCACTCGACCCCCATCCCCAGTCGCAGCTACAGCCGGCATTACGCAACCCCGAAAGTGTCTAGCAGTGAGCGGCACCGGAACCCGCCGCGGACAGATCGGGCGGCTCCGGGAGCTCAGGCACTGGTGGGTCGATGGAGAGTACAACAAGACGCGGCGGCTCAGGCAGCAGCAATGGCCCGTCAGGAACAGACGTTTGCACCTTCCGTTTCGGTAGGGGCAGGAGTAACCTCCAGGGCAGCAGGACTGCCGTGTTTGGTGCCGGCTCTGCGCAATGAGCGGCTGCCAAAGGATTTCAAAGGTCCTCGCAAGATACCCAACTATACTGTGGATCAGCCCCCGGAGGCTTGGGTTGAGAGTTATAAGCTGGCGATGGAGATGTTAGATGTCAGTGATGCGGTATGTGCCAAATATTTTATCATGATGTTGGAAGGACCGGCTCGCACATGGTTAAAGAACTTACCGCCAAACACCATCAACTCCTGGGAGGAGCTGAAGGCGAAGTTTATTAAGAATTTCTGGGGGACGTGCAAGCAGCCGATGACCATTGTGGATCTAGACCACTGTGTGCAGCGGGAGGATGAGTCGGCCCATCATTGGGTCCGGCGGGTCTCAGAGGTGATCCACTCTTCCGAGAAGATCACGGCGGCTCAAGCGGTGTTGATATTAGAAAGGAATTGTCACTTTGTACCTCTGAAGCAGAAGCTCAGCCGGCTGAAACGCTCGTGCCAAGATATGGGGGAGCTCATGGCGGCTCTCACTAAGTACGCCGACTCTGATAACACGAAGGATTCCGGCTCTGACGATGAGAAATCGGGTCAGGGAAAGAAGAATAATGGCAAGGGCCACCAAAGTAACCCGGTGGGGAACAACAATCAAGGCAAGAGGAAGAACCCGGAGAGCGGGTCAGAGTTTGTGGCAAATGCCAGCACCGGGAACAGTCGTGCTAAAGGCAATGGGAACTTTAGGACGCCCTTTAACAAAGATAAGCCTCAACTCAGCTTAGAAGAGAAACTCAATGGGCCTTGTCCAGAACACAGTTATGCGGACATGCCGGCGAAGCACGCATGGAAGGATTGCAGCACCATGAGAGATATCCGGCAATATAACCTTCAGCGAAGCCATAACAACGGCAATGGCCTGTCGGGCGGCTCAGGCCCTGGCGGTTCAGGAGCCGGCTTTGGAGCGGGCGGCTCAGGGCCTGGGCAACAAGGTCAAGGCCATCAAGGGGGTCAGCATCAGCCCGACAACGGAGGTCAGCAGCAGAATAACCAGTCTGGGTATCGGAGTAACCCGAAGCAGTTAAATGGAGATCAGTATCATGTCTTCACAACCAGTCTAGATAAGAGGGATCAGAAGGTACGCAAGCGGGCAGTTAATGCGGTCATGCCAGCTCTCCCGCAGTACCTGAAGTGGTCGGAGTATGACATAATTTGGAGCAGGGCGGATCAACCGCCACGGGTTGATAACCCGGGGCATCTGGCTTTAGTGGTCGGCCCCCACGTGGGAGGATATGTGTTCACCAAGGTACTCATGGATGGTGGCAGCAGCATCAACATCCTATACTACGACACTTTCCGCCGGATGAACCTAGTTGACAAGGATTTGAAGCCCTCCTCAACAGTGTTCCACGGGGTAGTACCCAGAAAATCGGCTTACCCAGTGGGGAAGATTGCTTTGGAAGTAGCCTTTGGTGATGAGTCTAATTACAGGGTGGAATCCTTGTGGTTTGAAGTGGTCAAGATCAAGAGCCCTTATCATGCTATATTCGGGCGGCCGGCTTACGCCAAGTTCATGGCTAGACCTTGTTATGTCTATCTACAACTCAAAATGCCCGGGTTAAACGGAACGATGACGGTGCACGGGGACCGCAAGACGGCTCTGGAATGTGAGGAAGGTGATGTGGCTTATGCAGAGTCAAGTTGTGCTGAGGCAGAGCTCAAGTTCTATAAGGAGAATGTTGACCCGGCGGATATGACCCCGCTTAAGAAGCCAACCATGGAGTCTGAGCCGCCCCTCAAGTTTGTGGCAGAAGATACCAAGTTGGTGGATTTTACGCCGGGCCACTCATCGCAACAATTTACTATTGGGGACAACCTGGACCCCAAATAGGAAAGCGCGCTCATCGAATTCATCCGTGAGAATCGGACATCTTCGCATGGAAACCTTCTGACATGCCGGGTGTACCGAGAGAATTCCCTGAGCACCACCTTAACATAGATCCAAAGTTCAAACCAATAAAGCAGTTCCTCCGCCGGTTCAACGAGGAGAGGCGCAAGGCTATCGGAGAAGAGGTGGCCCGACTCTTGGCAGCAGGGTTCATCATGGAAGTGTTTCACCCGGAGTGTCTCGCTAACCCGGTGCTAGTTCTCAAGAAGAACGGCACTTGGCGGATGTGTATAGATTACACAGATCTTAACAAAGCTTGTCCAGTTGACCCGTTTGCCCTCCCCCGCATCGACCAGATTATTGATGCAACGGTGGGTTGTGAGAGCTTATGCTTCCTGGACACGTACTCAGGTTATCATCAGATCAAGATGGCAGTGAAGGACCAAGAGAAGACGACTTTCATCACGCCTTTTGGTGCTTTCTGCTATATGCCTTTTGGGCTCAAGTGTGCCTACAGCAGGGCTGTCAGTGCGGCAGTGGGTGTGGAGCATAAGGAGGAAGGGAAGGAGTACCCGGTTCAGAGGCCGGTTTACTATGTCAGTGAGGTCTTGATAGAGTCCAAGCAGAGATACCTACATTGGCAGAAGCTGGTATATGGGGTATTTATGGCAAATCATAAGTTGAAACACTACTTCTTGGGACACCCGATCACTATGGTTAGCTCTGCCCCTTTGGGAGATATAATTCAGAATAGGAAAGCCACATGCCGGATTGCTAAGTGGGCGCTGGAGCTTGGACCTCTTAATCTGAAGTATGTACCTCGCACAGCCGTCAAGTCCAAGCCCTGGTGGATTTTATAAATGACTGGACAGAGTGTCAGTCGCCCGAAGAGAAGCCGGACGACACATACTGGACGATTCACTTTGATGGATCCAGGCAATTGGAAGGGTCAGGGGCTGGAGTTGTTTTAACCTCCCCCAAATTAAAGGTGACAAATTTTGCTACGTGCTCCGGCTGATGTTTCCATGCACGAACATTGCAGCTGAGTATGAGGCTTTGCTTCACGGCCTCCGCGTGGCCAAGGAGATGAATCTGAGCCGGGTTAGATGCCTTGGGGACTCAGACCTCGTGTCTCAGCAAGTCTCAGGTACATGGGATTCTAAGGACCACGGATACCGGCTTATCGTCAGGCAGTGGATATTATTGCTAGCCACTTCAAGGGTTATCAAGTAGATCACATTGACCGTCGCAAGAACGAGGCGGTTGACGCATTGTCGAGACTGGGCTCTCAACGTAAGCCGGTGCCACCTAACGGTCTCTTGGATGTGTTGTATCACCCGTCTGTCAAGTTGCCTTCGGAGGAAGATCTAGCTATGCCTGACCCGGAGGGGCAACTAGTGGCGGCTCTACGCGCTATTCCCGACTGGACTTTGCCCTATCTGGCATACTTAGTCCGCGGCGAGGTGCCAGAGGACGAGATCCTGGCAAGGCAAATTGTAAGGCGGTCTAAATCCATGACCATCGTCAACGACGAGTTACATAAACGCAGTGTTTCTGGTGTTTTCCAGCGCTGTGTCTTTGCTGATGAAGGAAAGGAGATATTGAATGAAATTCATGCTGGAGATTGTGGTCATCACGCCGGCTCAAAGTCCCTGGTGGCCAAGGCTTTCCGGCATGGGTTCTTCTGGCTGACGGCTCACAAGGACGCAGAGGATCTGGTCAGAAGGTGCGACGGGTGTCAAAAGTTTGGACGGCGTGCTCTGGTTCCAGCTCAGGAGTTGCGCATGATTCCAATCACTTGGCCGTTTGCAGTGTGGGGGCTTGATATGGTCGGGCCCTTCAAGAGATCTAAGGATAAGAAGACCCACCTCTTGGTGGCGGTTGATTAGTTCACTAAGTGGGTTGAAGCTGAGCCGGTCAGCAAGTGTGATGCGGCCACAGCGGTTCAGTTCATCAGGAAGCTGATCTACCGTTTTGGTTACCCTCATAGTATCGTTACAAATAATGGTACAAACTTGTCCAAGGGGGCTATGGAAGAATTTTGCGAAAGAGAGCACATCCGGCTTGACGTTTCTGCTGTTGCCCACCCGCAGTCCAATGGTCAGGCGGAGCGTGCTAACCAGGAGATTCTGAGAGGCATCAAGCCCCGGCTTATGGTCCCACTACTAAGGATGCCGGATTGCTGGGTGGAAGAGTTGCCGTCAGTCCTATGGAGCACCAATACTACCCCCAACAGATCTATAGGCTACACGCCTTTCTTCATGGTCTACGGTGCAGAAGCCGTCTTGCCAAGCGATATACGTCATGACTCGCCACGAGTGGCGGCTTACGTGGAAGCAGATAATGAGACGGCACGCCAAGACGCGCTAGATGCTCTGGAGGAGGCACGTGATCTGGCGGCGGCTCGGTCAGCAATTTATCAACAGGACTTGCGCCGCTATCACAGCCGTAGGGTCAAGACCCGAACGTTTCAAGAAGGCGACTTAGTGCTACGTCTGATTCAGGATCAGACAGATATGCACAAGTTATCACCCCCATGGGAAGGGCCGTTCGTGGTCAGCAAGAATCTCAACAATGGATCGTATCATCTCATTGATGTGCGAGACGACTCACACACTTCGGGGCAGGAGACCCGCCGGCCGTGGAACATCGCTCATCTGCGGCCCTACTATACTTGAGTCGCCGGCTCTCGTTTCTTTATGTCTTATTATTGTACATATACCTTTTTCTAAGTACATTAATAAAGTAAGCACCCTCGCAAGTCGGGGCCTCTGTTTTTGTGCATCTCAGATTGTGCAAGGTTGACTCCCTTAACAAAAGTCATTTGGAAATTTGAAAGCTGTCTTTCTTGCAAGATGGCGGCTTAAGGTGTGGCGGCTTATGAGATGGCGGCTCATAAACCTCGAATTGCTGTGTCTCCTTTCCGGGTTCCTACGCTCTCACGGGAGTTAAAGCAGGGGTGACTCTGGGGAACCGGCGACTGCGTCTCCGTTCCGGGTTCCTGAGCTCTCACGGGAGTTAAAGCAGGGGTGACTCTGGGGAACCAGTATAAACCTCGAATTGCTGTGTCTCCTTTCCGGGTTCCTGCGCTCTCACGGGAGTTAAAGCAGGGGTGACTCTGGGGAACCGGCGACTGCGTCTCCTTTCCGGGTCCCTGCGCTCCGACGGGAGTTCAAGCAGGATAAACTCTGGGGAACCTGTATAAACCTCAAAACCTCAAATTGCTATGTCTCCTTTCCGGGTTCCTGCGCTCTAACGAGAGTTCAAGCAGGGGTGACTCTGGGGAACCGGCGACTGCGTCTCCTTTCCGGGTCCCTGCGCTCCGACGGGAGTTCAAGCAGGATAAACTCTGGGGAACCTGTATAAACCTCAATGGCTACCGGCTTGTACATCATGCATTACTGAGCATTGCATACATCACATTGCATCATACATCATACATATCATCATACATGGCAAGTGTATCTATAACCCGCCTGCGTCTCTCTCCGGGTCGCTGCGCTCTCACGGGAGTTCAAGCAGTGGTTACACCTGGAAGAACCGGCGTTAGAGATTCAACATCTCCGGGTTGTGCTTATAAGCCGCCCTCACAACAGTACAGAACATGTTCTGTATTGTTTGTTTTGCAGGTTATATCTCACGGGATGAGCCACCAAACGAGTCGGAAGACAGTTATAAGAGCAGAAAAAGAGAGATATATTTAAGGCATCTCAAGCAGACATGCTGGAGACAAAAATTTAAACTACTCCTATTACAGAGCTCTCCACAGAGCTCTCCAGGTCATCCCTAAATTACAAAAGCAGTTTGCTCATTTCTTCGCCGGGTCATCCTGCGCCGGGTCTTGGATCTGGAGATCATTGGCATCCCAATTGCAGTTGATTAAGCTCTCAAATTGAGCCCCTTCAAAGAAAGGCGACGGGTCAAGATCTGGAGCAAAGGATTGCTTACGGCATTTTGGGATCAAGTCTTTGCTTTCATATGTTGGAGGGCGGATTCGCTGATCATCGCTACCATAAGCCGCCTGGTAAGTAGACAAGTCCGTCTCTTCAGCGAGAACCGACGCAAGCACCCGGGAGGCCTTCAAGCACTTAGTATAATTAGCATCGGTGAACTCAGAGCCATCATATTTTAAAGAGGGGAAGCCGCCCATCATCTCTTCGGCTGTTAACTCAGGAGCAAATGCAAGGGACCGACTTAAAGCAGCTATGGCCCCTTTCCTGGCGGCTGATTTTCTGATTTCGCCGATTTGCTGGGGAAGGGTGGACAGAAGCTCCAAAACACCCTTCATAGAGTCGGGGATGCTTTTCTTGCCCAGCATGGACTTGATTGTAGAGACGGCCCCGCAGTATAATTCCTCGGTTAAGGTATAAACCGCCTTCAGTTTAAGTATGCTATCAGAAGACAACTGGCGGCTTCTTTTGCCTGTAGGAAAATCCAGACACTATAAGTCGCCCGAACAAATTTTTGAAAGTAAAGGAGATTTTATAAAAAGATTCAAGTGCTTACCAAAAATGGCTTCAGTCATCCGGCTTACATGATGGTGCAAGCCGGTCAGCTCGGCAGACACCGTCTTAAGGCGGCCCTCTGCGTCCTGAGCATGTTTCACCAGGGCAGCTTCTCTGGTTTCGGTGGCTTTCTTGAAAGTGGATAATGCTGTCTCGAGCTCTAAAAGTTTTTTTTATAGCTGCATGCAGTTTTTCTTCTGCAACGCCCCTGGTGGTTTGATGTGCGGCAGCGTCCTCCTTCAAGTTGGTCGTGGTTTCCTGTGGTTCACAAAATAGTTAACCGGCGTCAAACATCAAGTAGCACATAACAGAACGACAGATGCAAGTTATCTTATTACAAGTGTCAACCAGATTGCAAGCAATTTGCTCGACACTTGGCGGCTAATGTCCGTATTTTCTCCAAGTTTATATCAAGTTCCGGCTTATCTTTCAGAAGTTAAGCCGGCACTTGGGGGTTACACGCGGCGCTTCTAAGTTAAAGAGTTCTAAGTTTCATGTTACAGTTCTGGCTCAGCTTCCAGAAGTTAAGCCGGCACTTGGGGGCTACACACGGCGCAGTCTAGTTAAGTAATGATTCAGATTACATGCAATTTAAGATCCGGGTCATCATCTTTTCATAATAACCCGGACTTGGGGGCTACACCTGGATCTACCGCTCAAAATTTGAAGACCCGGCGTACTATCTCTGATACTAAACCGGTTCTTGGGGGCTACATAGGGAGATAAGGAGAGTCAAGGAAAGTACCTCGTATTTTCTTTTCATCAGATCGACCAGCTTATGCTCGTGAGTCCGGTGGGAGCAGAGACGGCTCAGATAGCCGGCATGGAGTTCATCGGCTGACAAATTCTCCAGGGAAGGGAACTCGAGTTCAAGTTTAGCCGGAATGGATGAGCCGGGTTCACCAGTATGTTTGTTAAGTACATTGCGGGCGGGAAGATTGAAGGCCGTCCTCGTCACGATCACCTCTGGGGTTGTGCTGGCGGCAGCAGTGGAAGAGCTGGGGGCTGGAAGACCTGTTTTGCCTGGAGCCAGCTCCGGTGGTGGAGGAGCATCGGTAGAGGCGGCTGTCTCAGTAGCAGCCGGCTCAGAACGAAGCACAGGGGAGTCTGGTATGGCAGTCTCTGGCGCAGCAATCTTCGGGGCGGTAGTTGCAGGTTCGGTAGCTGCCGGTTCAGCGGTCCCCGGCTCTCCAGAAGAACCACTGGCAGTGGCACCAGCGGTAGTACCAGAACCAGACCTGGCAGTTTTCCGGCGTTTGGCTTGAGCCCTGAAAAATAATTATTATAAGAGGGAGCAAGGAAAGCTGGAAGGACAACAGAAAGAATAAAGTACTTACCCCGGGTTAATTTTCAGGGGAGGTATTATGGATGCAGTTGAGTCGCCAGAGGAACCGGGCGTTTCCTGGAAAGGTTAAAAATGGCAAAAACATGTAAGTAAAGAATAGCAATTCAAAGAAGTTATCAGAAACAGAGCTTGGTTATGTTAGTACCACAACAGGTCGCTTCCGCGGAGCCGGAGTGTTCGGCAAGCCGAACAGGAGTTCTTCGGAGCCGGCGCTCCGGGTTTGACGCCTGGGTTCCCACCGTTGCTTTTTCAAAAGGAAATCAGGGTCCAAATGAGTAAGGGGATTAGATAAAGGGACTTTCCGGATGACCCGCCATATCATCCCTGGAGGGAAGTACTCTGAGTCAGAAGAAACGTAGATTACCTCGGGGGTGTCGGCTTGGCTGGTCTCCGGCTCATCCTGTGAACAATCATTGTCAATAAGATGTACATAGAGTTTGCCAAGGGAGTCAAGTTCTACCTCCGTGTCATCTAGCTCCATCATTTTTTCTGTGGCAGTTTTTCCGGTTCTTTTCTTCCTCTTTGGGGCACGGGTCTTGACCACCCTGGGTCTCCTGACTGGGGGATCGACCTTCTTCTTCCAGAAGTCTGAGTCGGCCTGTTTTCATAAGTCGCCGGGAGGTTAAAAAGAGCAGACAAGGAAAAGTATGGGGGATAAGTAAAAGGCTAAGGAATTTTTCTTACCGGAGGAGCCGGGTTATTGGCGTAGAAGGGTTTCAACCCGACTTTGCAGCAAACTTCCATTTTCTCACCTAGCAGGGTCTTCACCATGGCATTGATACCTTCGGTGGTTGTCGCGATAGAGTTGAAGCGCTGGGGGTCATTCAGTTCACCCGTATATTTGCACATGAGCCGGTCGCGGCGGCTCAGAGGCATGATTTTCCAGCTGACCCAGCAGCGAGCTAGGTCGACACCAGTTAAACCGTTGTCCACTAAAGCCCGGATCTTCACGAAGGAGGAGGAATATTTGTCCATGTCTTCGGCTGACATCCGCTCAGGGTAAGTTGCCGTCTTGGGTAGCCGGGTTGGGCGGTAACCCGACAGCTTGTTTTCCCCCTCCGGGGAGGTGTCCTGGCAATAGAACCAGGTTTGGTTCCAGATCTTGGGGTGGCTTGGCAAGGCGGCGGCTGGAAAGGGCAGATCCCTCCGCCTCTGAATAGAGACGCCGCTGAGTTGCATGCTCTCCCCGTCCGCCATCTTTGTTTGGTGGTTGACATAATAGCATTCATAAAAAAGCTCGACAGATGGTGCCTCCTGTAGGTAGACCTCGCACAGGACTTGGAAGTTGCAGATGTTGGAAATGGAATTGGGTCCGATGTCGTGTGGATGGAGGTTGAGGAAGTGCAGGACGTCCCGGAAGTATTTTTACCTGGGCGGACAAAAACCACGTTGAGAGTGGTCACTGAAAACGACCACCTCTCCGTCCTTAGGCTCGGGTGTAAGCTCTCGCCCATGAATCCGCCAGTGGATGACCTCTTGAGCCGGCAATTGACCAGAATCAATGAGCTGCCTCATATGTTCCTCATCAACAGCAGAGCCGATCCAATCACAGGTGGCGGGGGTCTTCGACATGATGGCGAGTTAAGACTGATAAGAAAGTACAGGTTATGGCAAGATTGGGAAACCCGTCAGATAGTTAAAGCAACTACGAGCAGCACAGCGGCAATATTGAAAGGCTAAGCCGACAAGGTTGTCGCAGAGCCGGCAGGCTTTAGCAGAGAGCCGGCAAGGCTGTGGCGGATTGAAGCAGACAAACAAGTTTTGTATATAATAAACATAACCGAAGGATCTACGGGGGAGATTTTAACAGGAAATAAAGATAAACCCTAAATAGCAGTAGGAAGGCAAGGAATCGAGAGGTGAAGGAAAGATGGAAACTAGATCTTAAGAGTACGGGCATTATCATCAGAAGAACAACCGCAGCAAGTCTGACCGTACTACAGGGACCTAGAGCATGATTGGGTGATCTACGCATGAAGAAATCCCACGAGCACATGAAGAACATGAAGAACAAAATGGTGTTCGGGAGATTTAAACAAGATAAATGCAGTAAGGCAGAGGTTAGAGATGAATACCTTGCGGGTGCGGACGAGCCGGCGAGTTCTCGGGTACGGTCAGGGTGATGCGGCGGGCCGGAGTTGACGAAGACGGCGGAGATCCGTTTCTGGCACGCGGCGGAGCTCGAGAGGCACAGGGGTGACGGGAGGAAGAAGACGAGAGAAAGGGAAGAAGGGGGGGACTGACCCTTCGGGATCCTATTTATAAGGCGGATGGCTACAGTGGCGGGAAAAATGGAGGAGACGAAATGATGACTGCTGGAGAGGCGCCTTGATTCTCGCGCCGACCATTTTAATGAGAAAAGATCCGTTATGGATAATGCCAAATCTTCGCCCGAAAGATTCACGCTTATGTCACGACGGGTTACCAGACCTTTCACTTGTCAGAAGGGGAAATCAAGAAGACTCACCGCAGAGAAGAATTGGAAGACCGACGACCAAGCTCAAGTCACTCTGGGGCCTAATGTTGGGGATATAACCCCGTGGTGAGACCCGCCCAGGCAAGACCGGGTCCCACCAGGCGGCTCGTGGAGAAAGGCTTGAAGGCAGGCTTAAGGAAGGCCAGGCCGTAAGCCGGCCCATTATGCAAGATAAGACAAGACTAGAAGATGGAAGGCCAAGACAGGAGGCAGTACGAGACCTGGGCCCATAAGCCGCCCGGGGCTGAGTTACCAAGATAGGCAAGGTGATTCCGAGTTAGGATAGAATATATTGTACGAGTCGGTTTGGGACTCAATGTAACCCAGGGGCTTGGCCTACAGTATATAAGGGCGAGTCCCTGGGGAGGCTTGGGGCAGGTTAAGACAATCGAGAACTAGGGTTAGGCGAAACTCTCTCCCTTGTAATCGACACGCAAGTTAATACAATCACAAGCAGGACGTAGGCTTTTACCTCATCTCGAGGGGCCGAACCTGGGTAAACACGTGTCCCTCATCTCGACCAACCCCTTTGAGTCCACTACTTTGGCAATGGCCTCGAACCTAAGTCCTTTCACGAGGACATCTACCGTGACAAAACCACGACAGGTGCTTTTGCTACGTCACGATGCCATTTGGCCTGAAGAATTCTGGGGCCACTTTCCAGCGCATGATCCAGAAATGCTTGCAAAAGCAGACCAGTCGGAATATGGAGGCTTATATGGATGATATCGTAGTCAAGTCTAGGAAAGGTTCCGACCTCCTGACTGACCTTGCCGAGACCTTCGCGAACCTACGGCGCTTCGGAATAAAGCTGAATCCAGCTAAGTGCACATTCGGAGTGCCTATTGGAAAGTTACTCGGTTTTCTCGTTTCCGAACGAGGGATCGACGCCAATCCAGACAAAATTGACGCTATAGTCCGAATGAAGCAACCAGAGCGCTTACATGACATGCAAAGGATGACAGGCTGCCTCGCGGCCCTGAGCCGATTCATTTCAAGACTCGGAGAGAAGGCACTTCCCCTCTACCGACTGATGAAGAAGTCTGACAAGTTTGCGTGAACCAATGAAGCACAAGCCGCATTTGAAGAACTCAAGGCATTGCTTTCCACCCAGCCGGTGTTAGCTGCTCCGGGCATCCAGGAACCTTTACTCCTATACATCGCGGCGACTAGCCAGGTGGTGAGCACAGTCCTCGTGGTAGAGCGCGAAGAGCCGGGAAAAGCATTCATGGTTCAAAGACCCATATATTACATCTCAGAAGTGTTAACCCCTTCCAAGCAAAGGTACCCGCACTGCCAAAAGCTGGTCTATGGTATTTCACTGACTGCTAAAAAGGTGGTTCATTACTTCCAAGATCATTCGGTGATGGTCATCAGCAACGCTCCCCTGTCGGAGATCTAGCATAACAGAGACGCTGCTGGCTGGGTGGCAAAGTGGGCAATTGAGTTCCTTCCGCTGGAGATCAAGTTCGAAGCCAAGAAAGCAATCAAGTCCCAGGCATTGGTTGATTTTATGGCCGAGTGGATCGAGCAAGAGCAGCCAATTCCAAGTGTTCCCGAACACTGGACTATGTACTTCGACGGATCCAAGATGCTCAATGGCTCGGGGGCTGGTATGGTTCTTCTCTCTCCCAGAGGAGACCGGCTGAATTACGTCCTCCAAATCCATTTCGATTCATCAAACAACGAGGCTGAGTATGAAGCCCTCCTGTACGGGCTCCGCATGGCCATATCACTCGGCATTCGTCGTTTGATGGTCTACGGTGATTCGGACCTCATTGTCAACCAAGTGATGAAAGAGTGGGACATTCAGAGCCTAGCAATGACCGGTTATTGCAACGCGGTCAAAAAGATGGAGAAGAATTTTGAAGGTTTGGAGCTGCATCACATTCCTCGCGCAAAGAATTAGGCAGCAGATGACCTAGAGAAGATTGGGTCCACTCGGCGAGTAGTCCCTAAGTACATTTTCCTCAAACATCTGCGTGCCCCAACGATTGCAGAAGATCCTTTCACAGAAGAGTCCCCACAAGCAGTCGGTCCATCTAATCTGACTGAGGTTGACGTTCCGGCCATAGTGGATCTGGTCCACGAAATGCTGGTAATCACTCCTGAGTGGACTCAACCCTATTTGGCATACTTGCTCAGGCAAGAACTCCCCGAAGATGAAGAAGAAGCTCGTCAGATCGTTCGTCGATCCAAGTCATTCGATGTTTTGGGGGACCACTTATACAAGAAAAGCATTACAGGAGTCACTCAGAAATGCATCTCCCTAGAGGAAGGGCTGCAAATCTTGCACGAAATCCACTCGGGAACCTGCGGCCACCACGCATCCTCTCGGACTTTGGTCGCTAAGGCTTTCGGAGCGGGGTTTTATTGGCCCCGAGCCAATGAAGCAGCAAGAGATTTGGTCGACCTGTGCGTCGGGTGTCAATTCCATAGAAATAAGTCTCACAAGCCTGCGTCCGCGCTAAAGACGATCCCGCTCACCTGGCTGTTCGCAGTATGGGGCCTCGATATGGTCGGTCCGCTATGGACTGAGACGAGTGGATTCACTCACCTGCTTGTGGCAGTTGACAAGTTCACCAAGTGGGTCGAAGCGAAGCCCATCAAGAGTTTGGATGCAGGTACTGCTGTCAGTTTCATTCGACAGATCATCTTTAGATTCGGTGTGCCGCAAGACATTATCACAGATAATGGGAAGAACTTCGACTCGAACGAGTTCCGTGAATTCTGTTTCTCTCAAGGCACTCGGGTTAATTATGCCTCAGTGGCTCACCCGCAGTCGAATGGACAAGCAAAACGTGCAAACGGAATGATTCTGCAAGGTCTGAAACCTCGATTGATGAGAGACCTGAAGTATGTTGCGGGAGCCTGGGTTGAAGAAATGCCGTCTGTCTTATGGGGCATTCGGACAACCCCAAACCGCTCTACGAAACACACTCCTTTCTTCATGGTGTACGGATCAGAGGCTGTGCTGCCGAGTGATCTTCAGCACAATTCCCCCCGATTGGAACTATATGATGAAGCTGAAGCTGAAGCTGCACGGCAAGATGGTCTTGACCTTTTAGAGGAAGAGAGAGAGCTGGCCCTCATCAGATCGACGCTCTATCAGCAAGATTTGAGGCGTTACCATGACAGACACGTCCAGGGCCGAGCTTTTCAGGAAGGAGATCTTGTCCTCCGACTGGACCAGCAAAAACCCCACAAGCTAGCGCCTGCATGGCAGGGGCCATATGCGATCTCCAAAGTTTTGCACAATGGAGCCTACCGGCTCTACAACATCAAAAGATGGCATAGAAGAGCCCCGAACTTGGAACGGGGACCTGCTTCGCAAGTTCTACACCTAGAACATAACTACTTTGGTATGTCATTCCAGTAATGAATCCGAGTGATCTCGATGAATAAAGTTTCATTCCTTTATATTTTGTAGAAATTTAACTCTTTTCACTCAGGTGAATCAATCTCTCGTGTCACCCCCAGTGGGTGTAAAACGCTTAGCCATGATCCCGCATCGCCTAAGTTAAAAACCATTTCGAGCGGGACATCCTCCACACTCGGACTCTAAGATGGACAGGACCATCATTACTCAGATGGACAGGACCATCGTTTTTTTCACGAACAATCCTGAGTACGGGTCTCACCCACACTCGGGGGCTTAGCTGCGACCCCGCATTGCCTAAGTTATAAACCGTCTTGAGTGGGACATCCTCCACGCTCGGACTCTATGATGGATAGGACCATCATTGTTCTCACGAACAATCCCGAGTGCGGGTCTCACCCACATTCAGGGGCTTAGCTGCGATCCCGCGTAGCCTAAGTTATCAACCGTCTCGAGTGGGACGTCCTCCACACTCGGACTCTAAGATGGACAGGACCATCATTATTAAGATGGACAGGACCATCATTGTTCTCACGAACAATCCCGAGTGCGGGTCTCACCCACTTTCGGGGGCTTAGCTGTGATCCCGCGTCGCCTAAGTTATAAACCGTCTCGAGTGGGACGTCCTCCACACTCAGACTCTAAGATGGACAGGACGATCATTATTAAGATGGACATGACCATCATTGTTCTCACGAACAATCCCGAGTGCAGGTCTCACCCACACTCGGGGGCTTAGCTGCGACCCCGCGTCACCTAAGTTATAAACCGTCTCGAGTGGGACATCCTCCACACTCGGACTCTAAGATGGACAGGACCATCATTACTAAGATGGACAGGACCATCATGGTTCTCATGAACAATCCCGAGTGCGGGTCTCACCCACACTCGGGGGCTTAGCTGCGACGCCGCGTCGCCTAAGTTATAAACCGTCTCGAGTGGGACATCCTCCACACTCGGACTCTAAGATGGACAGGACCATCATTACTAAGATGGACAGGACCATCATGGTTCTCATGAACAATCCCGAGTGCGGGTCTCACACACACTCGGGGGCTTAGCTGCGACCCCGCGTCGCCTAAGTTATAAACCGTCTCGAGTGGGACATCCTCCACACTCGGACTCTAAGATGGACAGGACCATCATTACTAAGATGGACAGGACCATCATTGTTCTCACGAACAATCCCGAGTGTGGGTCTCACCCACACTCGGGGGCTTAGCTGCGACCCTGCGTCGCCTAAGTTATAAACCGTCTTGAGTGTGACATCCCCCACAATCGGACTTTAAGATAGAAAGGACCATCATTGTTCTCTTGAACAATCCCGAGTGCGGGTCTCACCCACTCTCGGGGACTTAGCTGCGACCCCGCGTCGTCTAAGTGAAAACATTCAGAAAGAAAATGTCGATTGAAACCAAGGCAAATAAAAACCGCGTCACTCGAAACAAGAGTACGGATAAAAGTCTTGGCGACAGGAGTCTCAGGCTCATTCAAAGTCTTACGGTTATAGCTACAACTCGGCATTCCAAGGAAAAAGCTTAAAGTGTTTTAAACCCGACGATCACTCAGGCTGAGGCACTGCTTCAACGAAGGTGTCCAGGTCGATGCTGTCGGCGATCCGAGTGGCAGCTTCCATGAAGTCTTCGACCTTGGCGTGCTTCCTGTTGGTGCCCTCCAGGGACTTCAGCTTCTTCTCGTCCACTCCCTTGTAATGGACGCGGACGAGTGAGAGGGCAATGTCGGCTCCGGCCCGGGCTGCAGATTTTTTCTGAGCTTTCAATTGGCTTGGTACGTCCCTCACTCGGGTAAGGGCTGATTCTAGATCCTTCGAGGGCTCTTCGTCGGAGAAGACGTCTCAGTCAATCACCGATACAGCAGTGCTGAGCCTCTTCATATACGAAGTCACTTGATCGACACGTTCTTCCAAGCGAAGAATGGCCATATGAAAAGGATCGAGATGGACCTAGAGGGGGGGGGTGAATAGGTACAATAACAAATTTTAATTCTTACTTAGCAATTTTAGGCGATAATGCGGAATATGAAGGTAAGCCTAACAATTGCAAGGGTGCTATATGTGCTATCAACACTACACAAGGCAGCAAGTAAGTAGGTAAGAAAGAACAAGTAATGCAAGTAAGTACTCAAAGATAAGTAACCACAAGTAGAGAGTTAGTGTTAGGGATAACCGCAACTACGAGAGACTAGGATGTATGCCGATGTTCACTTCCTTGGAGCGAAGCTACGTCACCGTTTAGAGAGGTGGATGTTACCACGAAGGCACACCAACGCCACAAAGGCTCACCCTATTCTCTCCTTGAGACAACACCACGAAGGCGTTTCTCAACCACTATGGTAGGCCTTTAGGTGGCCCCCAAACCCTCACAAACTTTCCGAGGGAAATCACAATGGTTTGATTCCTCTCCGAAGAACTCCTATCGCCTAGGAGTCTCCAACCTCCAAGAGTAACAAGATCAAGGGAACCGCTCAAAACTTGCTCAAATCACGAATTCCTTTGGTTGAGAGGAGGTGAGAGGGACGATCTATCTTTTGGTTGGAACAACACTCAAGAATCCTCACAAATGCTCTTGGGATCTAAGATTTGGTGTGGACAAGAGAGAGTGGGAGAAGGAGGTGTTCTTGGAATCTTTCTAATGTGTTGGACCACCCCCACACGAGGTGGGAGAAGACTATATATAGTGGTGATAAGAAAATGGTCGTTGGAGCCACTTATGCTGCACAGTTGTCGGACGTCCGAGAGTTCTCGATCGTCCGGATAGGCACGAGGCGTCGGACATCCGACAGGGGTCGGTCGTCCGAAGAGCAAGGAGGAGCAGGTCGGCACAACATTTGGTGGAAACACTGTACAACATACGGACGTCCGGAAGGGGTCGGACGTCCGACATTTTGGCTCTGGTGGGTGGCTACGGATTTCTGGCCGCACCCGGACGTCCGTAGCTTGGACGACCGGAGGGACCAGAAATCCGAAGATTTGGATCTAATGGCTAGCTCCGGATATCCGGAGAGTGTCGGACATCTGGCGATCGGACGTCCGAGGACCACCGGTCATCCGAACAAGAACAGAACATTCTGAAGAGGAATAGAGAGAGGTATTTCCTAGATTTTGAGCAAATTTCTTGCGAGATCCAGTGATCCACTCTTAATAGTGCGGGATCCCTATACTCAAGAGTGAACAAAACTAGATAGAACATTTTGTCTTGTTTCTCTGTACTTCAAGCATCCTGAATATGTTAGTCACCATCCGCACACAATCTCTTGGGAACTAAACCTAAGATGCACTTAATGAAAATGATTAGTTCCCTATATGTGTGTTGTCAACAACATCAAAATATGATTAAGGGCATGATTGCACTTTCAACCTCCCCCTTTTTGGTAGTTGATGACAACATACATATAGCTCTCAAAAAAACAATAAAGTAGACTTAGACAGCTTAGGAGAGATTTGTTATAGAGCTCCCCCTGATTATATGCATCATGAAAATAATTATGGTTAGGAGCTCCCCCTTAGTTGATGATGAGTGCATTGAACATATCACATAGATCAATATGTTTACACAAACGGAATAAATATCTGACGATACCACAACACCCATATATAGCATAATGGTTCATCATTCATAATTAGCATTACATCATAGATAGCATAGCATAATGGGGTTCAACAATCTTAGGTAGCATTACATCATCATAGCATAATGGTTCATTACATGAAAACTAACAAATCACACGCTACTAAGATAATCTCCTCCCCCTTTGGCACCAAGTACCAAAAAGGGAAGGACCAGAGCAACCAGCCACGCAATCAGAGATAACTGTCATCATTGTCATCACCATGAGTGCCACTGCCTCCTGCCTTGTCAAGGAAATCAGCCCACTCGGGGCCAAAAGGAAAACCAAAGTTGAAAGGAGGAGCATCAGGAGGACCCTCATCCTTACTCACATCAGTTGCTCCAGAGTCTCTGAGATGAGCCTTTAGAGCATTCTTAGAAGAGATCATGCGAGTGACCACATTGTGGTTTTGTGAGCACTGAAAAGTGAAAGCCTTCATCATGGCAGAATGGGCCTTCCTAGGAAACCGAGCAAAGCGACCGAAGGAGGCACAACCAGAGCAGGCAGGACGAGACTGAGCAGAGGCCTGTTGAGCAGGAGTGGATGAGGATTTCTTGGGAGCCCAATCATCCGCCATGTGAGGGGGAATGATCCATTTGTGATGCACATGAGTTCGAGCAATGGGAAAGGGGGCCACATGATCAATGAGAGCCTGAATAAAAGGGGCATGAGGAAAGGCTCGCTTGTATTGAAAACTAGCGAGGTGAATCTCATGCCATAGAAAGTGAGGAACATTTATCTTCCCTTTAGGATGTTCATTAAGGCGAGTCATGAGATCAATGCAATACCCGCTACAAGTTCCCTTGTCAAACATCTTGGGATAGATGGTGCGAATGACGCACTGAAAGATAATGAAAAAGGGAGACCTCCAAATAGAGACTTGATTTAAATCCTTGCTGTGGCGCCCCGCCTGATTACCACAGTAGCCAGACGGTCGCCGCGCATGCCAGCCCAGGAAATCACTCTGGGATGCGCGTTTACAACAAGTATCTTGAACACATGCATTTCTATTAATGGATATATCAGTCTTACAACATATATTACAAGAGTGAAGGCAGCGGAAAAGCTCTATCTAAGGCAGCATGGTCTTGGTGCGGCTCCAATCCACAGGGATCTGACTGGGTTACTCTCCTAGCCCGCGAACGCTCTGGCTCCTCGACAACGGACGACGGATCCTTATGTGAACCTGGCCATGTTAAAGGCCGCTGAGTACTTTTGAATGTACTTGCAAGCAAACCAAACTAACATATACACCAAGCAATGCAATCCATGGCATTCAATAATGCATTTGTTATTACAGCAATATTAATCATCATGACATAGCATACCTATCTAGCAATATTAATTATCATGTTGTAACAGGATTATCCAGTGTGATGCTACTAGAGTAAAGTAAAGCATGGTAAGTAAATAATCCATACTACGAACATTATCATACCCCAATCCGATGTTGAACCAAAACAAATCCAAGTCTTTCGGTCATCTGACCATCTCTTTCATAGCCATCCCATGGCTAACATATCAGATTTCTGACATCATCTGATGTCTACACAAGACGAGTTCTTCAATCACAATATTACGGTTGACCACCTAGTGAGGTCTCGACGGGCTGTCCAATACCGTGGACGTGGCTATTCGAATAGATTTTTCACTCGTGATCCCATTCGGGTGGACCATCGTTGCTCCAACGAAACCCGCCTGACCTGTGACTCTCCCATCGTACCACCGGCAAGGCTTGGAGGCGCTCGTAATCGGCATGCAGGGCTTGGAGGAGCTTTTCTTCGTCGGTCTTGGCGTCGCCAGCCCCAGGGGTGCCGGCAAGCCCAAGACCGGCGGCGGCGACGATTTCTTCGTCGTAAACCTCCCCCTCGACCGGCGGCCTGGTCCCGGACGTGCCCGGGACACTGACGAAGTTCCCTTTGCCAGCTCTGACGTACTGGCTTGCCGGGGGAGGATCGGAGGAGGATGGCTGGTCCGCCATCGTCGCGTCCCCAGTAGCTTCGTCGGCGGCCCTGTCGCCGGTAGCTCCGTCGGCCACCTCGGCGCCGGGAGCTTCCTTGGCCGCCTCGACGTCGACGATTTCTTCAGGCACTCCGGCGTCGGGGACCTCCTCGCCAGCCTCGTCGCCGACGACCTCTTCTGCGGCCTTAGCGGCCACCTCTTCGACAACCGCTGCGACGGCCTCTTCGGCAGTTCCTGCGGCGGCGGTGTCCTCGATGGCCGCCTCGGTGGATATCTTGCTGGCCTCGGCGGCGGCATCCATAGCGATGTCGACGATGACCGCCCCGACATCTGCACATTATACCAAAGAGAGAGCATCACAGCCCAAGGTGAATAAAAAGGCATGCTGGGGAGGGGAAGAAAATACAAGGAAGAGAAAAACAAAGATCAAGGACGGCGGGGTTTACCGGCGTCAGATCGCTGGGGGGAACGCCCAATCACTGGGCTTCCTGCCCCCTCGTCAAAGCGGTACAGATCGCTGGAGTATCCGCTCTCGGAGGGCCTGGCTGGCGAGGACTGCATGATGCGAACGCTCCTTGCCAGAGATTCTTGTCACGGTTCCGCCCCTGCGTATCCGGGAAGATCAGCCGAGAAGATGCGCCTGCCGGTGCCCGGCAGTGGAAACGGAGTAGTGCACTCACGCTGGGGGCTGAGCCGGGGGCTGCGGCGGGGGCTGTGCGGTGGGCTTGCTTCCGGGTTGGCGCCGGAACCGCTCGGCACGCTCGAAGCGCTTGCCGACGGTCCGCCCTCTGTCGAGGCCTTAGCCCTCTTCCACATCCTGTACACCAGGGGCTCCAGATCCCTGCAGAGACAACCAAAAACAGTCAATTTCAAGAAAAATCAAGTAGGAAGAAACCAAGAAACGAGGCGAGACACTTACTCGACGTCGTCGAGCTCCATGGCGGAGAAGTCAAAGGAGGCTGTCCTCTTGGCTACTGCAGGAGGCGAGGCAGGCGGGAGAGGAGTCTCCCTGGCCCGCTCGGCCGCGGTAGTCTGCCGCGTGACCCTGCCGGTCGCCTCCCTGCTGGCGGCTCCCTTGCTAGAAGCCCCACTGCCCGAAGGGGCCTGTCGGACTGCCTCGCCGGTGGCTTTATTCCGGAGCACACGCTTGCGCTTCAGCGGGACGGCAGGTAGCTCTCCCTCGTCTCCGCTTCCCCCTGCCGCGTCTCCGGCAGAATATCCTCCGGCACCCGCACCGTCGTATGCCCCAGTAGACTGTTCCGGCTCGGCGGGGTGTTCCGACAGCTCGTCACCCTCGTGAGTTTCTTCTGCTATATGACCCGCGCTGCCGGCCTTTGCAGCAAGCGCCAGCTCTGTCGCCCTGGTCACAATCTCCTTCATCTCCCTTTCGGTGGTGGGAGCGACAAGACTGGACTCGTCGGTCACCGGCACCTCCCAGCTGGACTTGCAGGATGAAGTAATGGCGGAAGAGAGCTGTGTTGGGAATCACCCCCACGAAGTTCTCGCAAAGGTGCGCGAACAAAGCCAAATACAGCACAACATTGGGTGTAAAGTCCAGCAGATGGAAGCCATAAGTGGTCATCACATCGCAAAAGAAGTTTGAAAAGGGGGGACAAAGGCCGCAATAGAAGTAATCCACAAAAAAGTGGTACTTGCCCTCCTTAGGCCCAGAAGAACCTGGAGTCACAATGGTGGCGGGATGTGCTCTCGTCTCCGCCGCCCACATGACCTCGAAGTGACTCATCAGCTCCCTTTCGCCAATCACTAGCCGAAAGACTGCCGCGTCCGCCCGCGCCTTCACCAGCTTATTCTCCGCGGCGATAGATTCCGCCTTCTTCTTCTTGCCCTTGGCCTTGCTCTTCTTGGGCGCCATGGCGGCAAGGATGTAGGTGACGGGAGATGGCGAAGGCTGGGAGTGGCGGTCAACAGGAGGAGAGCTCGAGGGGAAACGCGAGGAGGAAGGAGACTGTGGCTCTGGATTGCTGAGGAAGGAAGTGACGGACGGGGCCGCTGCAGATTCCTTTTTTATGGGGAAGGCTCGGAACCATCCTCCCTTTCCACACAGCAATGATGAAAAACGCTTCGCCGCCGCGACGCGGTAACTACCAGGCCGCACACGTTCCCACGACCCGCATTCAACGCGCAGAGTGGACGGTTGCGGTAAAAAGAGGGAGATGTAACAATTATTTCCTGCGAACGTGCATACCCGTGCACTTGTTGGGCCCAGCCCAACAAACGTCTTGCGCCTGTGTGTGTGACCTGGGCCCAGGGGGCTCCCGCCGGTGCACTAAAGGTTTGGGCCCATTAGGTGCCCCTTGCCGGTGCACGGGTGGTTGCAGATACCCTCACGTCAAGGTCACGCTCGCGGCAAGGCTTGCCGGGGAAGGCTCGCCGGGGAATAACCAGTTGCCAATACAAGACAATCATCTTTGAGGAGTCTTCGGACACCACTGACAACGTCAAGACCAAGATCCAAGACAGTGTCAAGGCTAAGATCCAGGACAAGGTTTTCAAAGATTTGTTATCAAAATCAAGGATTAGGAACTCCGGCAAGGTTCAAAGCACACTCGCCCCGGCGAGCGCACCTCCTAGAGTGTTGCGCCCCCGTTGAGCGGTGTGATAAAAGAACTTTCTCGGAAATCCACCAAGACTCCTGGCATGCTCCCCGGCAAGCGCACCTCTTTAGAGTGCTGCGCTCCCCGGCGGGTGGCATGTCGGGAAACGTTTTCGATGGGTTATTGCCCGAGCAAAGGAGATCGTTTTTGCGCAAGGCAATGCGTCTCCGACAAGGCTCCCCGCGCCTGCCCGGTGAGCGCACCTCTTGGAGTACTGCGCTCCCGCGAGAACATGCCCGGGGGCTGCCGGCAAGGAATTCATCGAAACGTAAGGACACGACACAAGAAGACGAAGATAAGAAGCTTAATATTCAATCAAAATGGTTATCCAGTACACCTCTTCCGGCAGGCTTGCCGGGACTACACTGGATACAACTTTGATACAAAAGGAAAAATTTCTAAAGTACGACCCGGAAATGAGGACTCGTGGATGCAACAGATTCCTATCTACGAGCCCGTTCCCGGGGGCTGCCTATCTACGGCACCGGACGCTCCTAGTTTCCGTCCTCGTTCTTCCCGACGATGCTCTCCTCGTCGTCGGAGCCGCTGGAGGTGAAATCGTCGTCGCTGGAGCTCTCGATGCAGCACTCCACCCGGACGCTGTCTTCTCCGAACCATTTCACGAGGAGGACCTCGTCCCCCTCGAGCTCGAATTGGAGGAGCATCCCGGGGCGGAGGCCCCGGGCGCGTGCAAAGGACTTCCACCCCCGGGTCAGGAACATGGCGCTCCCGGGGGTGAGGTCCACCGTCGCCCACCACTGGCCGTTGCTGCAGCCCTCGGCCCGCAACCAGTAGCCATGGGGGCGGCGACTCTCCACGGCCCTTGCAAAAGGGTCGGGGAGGCGCAACCAGCTCCGAACTCGCTTGAGCACGACGACGAACTCCCGCACCCCCTCTTCTATAGGGGATTGCGGGGGAGAAGCGTCGCCACAGCCGACTCCGACTCCACGCCCGCCGCGTATCGTGGTGATGAGCCTGACAGTAGATTGTAGGGGTACGAAGGGAGAGGGCAGAGTCCTTGCTACGGCGAGAGTGTACACACGGTGTTTACGAGTTCAGGCCCTTCCGGAGAAGTAACAACCCTACGTCTCGGTGCTCTGGAGCTTTCTTGCCGTGTGGAAATATGCAGGTTACAATGGATTGCAAACCCTTGTGCCAGAGGTGAGGGGCGACTTATATAGAGTGCGTTACCCCTCTTAAGTGTCCGGCATCAAAGGGCTTAATTCGTGGGTATTAAGAGGGAAGTTACAGGTAACGTCAGCAATAAATACCCTTAATTACGCCTATTAACCTCCCTGGAGAGAATCCTAGGCTCTCGTGGTTGACTGCTCCCCGGTCCGCCCGAGTGGACCGCTTCTGTCGAGTGAAGTAGAGAACCGCCGAGTGGACGACTGCGTCCCCGAGTGGATGACTGCGTTCCCGAGTGGATTTCTTCGAGTGACTCGCGAGTCTTGCCAGGTTTAGTCGGATACTCCCTTGCAGGCCTTTGGTATTCTGGGGTAGTGTCCTTGGGTAAGGTATGCAGGTCGGGCCTGTGACCCTACCGTAGGTACATAACCCCATCATTAGTCCCCGAATGGATTGGGGTTTGATTGACAAAGGACCAAACATGGGTCTTGCTAAAGATACAAAAATTCCGAGTGCAACTTGGAGCTTCGTGAAAGTCTTCATCGATTGGAATCTTTGTCATTCGCCCTGATCGATTCTATCTCGAGGTTCGTCTGAATGAGCTTGAATGCAGGGCTGAGCCCGAGTGAACTTGAGCGCAGAACTGAGTCCGACTGAACTTAAGCGCAAAGCTGAATCCGAGTGAACTTGAGCGCAAAACTGAGTCCGAGTGAACTTGAGCGCAGAACTGAGTCTGAGTGAACTTAAGCGCAAAGCTGAGTCCGAGTGAACTTGAGCGCAGAACTGAGTCCGAGTGAACTTGAACGCAGAGCCGAATCCGAGTGACCTTGAGTGTAGAACTAAGTCCGACTGAACTTGAGCGCAGAACTGAGTCCGAGTGAACTTAAGCGCAAAACTGAGTCCGAGTAAACTTAAGCGCAAAGCTGAGTCCGTGTGAACTTGGGCGCAGAACTCAGTCCGACTGGGCTAGAGTGCATCCTCTGATCTGAGCGATCTGCAATGCAGGACTTGACCCAAGTGAATTGGAGCGTGAAATCGAATCCGAGTGATTTGCGGGATACTTTGGCGCAACAGATTGCGCCGTTGAACCCGAAACCTCCGGAATCCGAAAATTTGGGAAACGCGCGCACTGTGCGAGAATAGCGCAATGACCGAGACGAGCGGGCGCACGTCACTTCGATTTTCGCGCCGGCCATCACGCCACGTACAACGCGTTCTCTGCAACAGTGAAGCGCCAGAGTCGGTCGGGTCCACCAGTCAGCATCTCACTCGGCCCGCCATATAAGCTGAACCGAGCGCCCAGCGGGACTGTCCTTCCCCCAAATCTCTCTTCTTCCTTTGTCTTCTCCGCTCAGTCTGCCTCCTCTTTCACTCTCCCCGCCGAAACAATGGCAGGCAAGACCAGCAAGCTCGAGCACGCCAAGAAGACGGCCGGCAGGCCGAAGAGGGGGTCGGGCTCGCGAATCGTGACTCCGCCCGGATGGATTACGGGGGATTTCCTCCCGTCTTCTGTCACCATGGAGGATATTGATAACCTCGTCGTCGACGGGATGATTATGGAGGGGACGTGGAGACTGCCCGGAGGCGAACTGGAGCCAATGCCACGGGAGGGAGAACGGGTCCTCCTCACCACGCACGTCGAGCGAGGTTTCTCTTTGCCTCCGCACCCCTTTTTCCGCGCTTTCTTGAATTTCTTCGGCGTGCAACTCCACCACCTTCCTCCGAACACTATAGTGCTGCTTGCCGCGTTCATCTCGCTCTGCGAGTTCTTCCTGGGTTGCGCCCCCGACTGGGGTTTGTTCAAGCACACCTTCATAGTGAGGTCACAGTGCGTGAAGAAGTCCAAGTCGAGTGCAAACAAGACCAACGTGATCCAACTCTGCGGCGGTTTGGGGGTTCAGAAGCGAATCTAAAGCTCCTTTCAACCGCTGACCCTACCGGAGTCTGTTAGGGGTTGGCAGTCGACCTGGTTTTATTGCCAGGATGCCCCGTGTAACAATATGTCGACTGGTCTTCCTCCCTTCACCATGGACCGACCGGCTCCACCAAGGACTCTGAATGTGTCGACTGAAGAGCAGACCCAGGTCGGAATTCTGGTGAACGCAATCAGGGATCTGATCCGCGGAGGAGTGACCGGGATGGATCTTCTGGAGGCCTATTTGAGTCGGAGAATCCAGCCACTTCAGGCCAGGGACCACACGATGTGGCATTACTCGGGGCCAGCAGACTCCACTCGGGTGCACCCAGAGGAGGTCTCGGAAGACGTTGTCAAGCAGTGGCTTAGAAGCATCACTGGTGCCCACGACAACCCCTTGGGAGCCAAGCGTATTCCGCCCTTTTCTGCCTTGAACCCTCCGAAGAACTTGGTGAGTTGTATTTCTGTCGACTGATATGTTCTTGCCGACTGCTTTTGTTACTTTGTCGAGTGCCAGTATTTTGACCGACTGGTCTTGTCGCTTGTGTACTGCAGGAGCTCACCAACTTCCATTCTGCCATACCGAATGGGGAACGGCATGAGGAGGCGGAGGGGAGCGTAGGAGGCCGCGCGGACGACGAGTACGTTGACGACAGCGAAGACGGCGCTGTCGATGAAGATTAACATGAAGAAGACGAGGTGGAAACCGAGTCTCCGGCGTGCATGGAGTGTCGATCCAAGCTTCGGGAAGACCCGGAGGCCGCCCCGACTAGGACTGCGGCGTCAAGTGCCCGGTCTTTGAAGCGCGACCGAGCGGAGACGCCCGAGTCGACTGAGAATGCGACGAAGCAGCCTAGGCCGGCGGCAAAGACTCGGAAGGCCCTGCCCCGAATCAAGATTGCTGTTCCTATTGCTTCAGTGTAAGCTTCTGTTCTTCTGTCTTTGTGTCGAGGTTCTCTGTGTTAGCAGACCGAGTGATTTTCCTTCGTTTGAGCTGCAACCTCAATGACATCGCCTCTGCGGGATGGAGGGGCACCCATGGAAGAAGACACAGCGGATGCGGCCACTTCACATATGGGTACGATCTATCTTTGTTGCCGATTTATTCAGAAAATCTTTGTTGAGTGGGTAGTCTGCTGACTGAGTGGTTTTATCAACTGACAGCGGAAGGGACGATCATCGTGGAGGACGACGAGGAGCCACCGCGGAGTGCTGCTCCACGCGCGTCGACTGCTGCGCCTTCTCCGGTGCTTGAGACTCCACCTCAAGCCGGAATTGATGTGCCTCCACTGTCGAGTGCTCCACCGACCACCGAGCCACTCGGCATGCCGGCAACTGCGCCGACTCCTCGAGCTCCTGCAGCCCCGACTCTCCAGACCACCACATTCCCCTTGTATCGTGTCCCTGAGGATCAAACCGGAGCTGCCAAGGAGGCAATGATCCAGGCGGGCCTCATGATGCAGCGGACTAAGGAGGCGTTCGAGGCGAGCAAGCTGGTTATGATGCCAGTTCAGCCTTGGAGGCCAACGTCCGAGTAAGTTCTCTTGTAAGTCTGTTTTCTATTGAGCTCTGAACTCTGTTGTTTTGACCTTACACCACCTGGGTGCTTGCTTGAGTTGCATGTTCCTTGGTCCAGTGAGGGCGCGCCGAGTGCACCCACTGGGTGTAGTCCCCGAGACCACCATCGAGTGCTTGCATCGGCGGGGGGCTGATAAAAACCATGTGCATTTTTTTTATACTCGGGCAGGGCAGACCTGACCGAGTGAGGTGGCAGGCCACCTTCTGGTCGACTGACCTCGTTGTAACTTTCCACTCGGAAGTGGAGTGTTGTCCATGTCGACTGAATCCTTCATTTGTTGATTGCAGAGAGCCTGTGAAGTCGGAAGCAAATATGCTGAACTGGCGAAAGAGAAGGTGGACCTCTCAATCGACCTGGAAGTGACCAAGAACCAGCTGCTCAGGACTCAAACTGAGTTGAAGACTCTAGGAGGTAAACTTTGGTGAATAGTGACGTTGTCTTTTCCTTTTTTCACTTGTTGAACCGAGTGCATTCACACGAGCAGACGTGCGCGACGAGAATTCTCGACTGCGAGCGCGTGTAAACAACTCTGTTTCTTTAGATTCTATGAAGAAAGCCTTGGAAGACAAGGACAGCGAGCTCGCCGCTGCACACAGGGTGGCAAAGGAGAAGACGGAGGCAGCAGAGAAGAAACTGGCTGCTTTTGAGAAGCTAGAGGAGGAAAACAAGCAACTGAAGAAAGAGAAGACCCAGATGGCTGAGAGGTATGCGAAGATGAAAGAGCGTAAAGCCAAGCTGGAGGAACTATTCAAAGAATATACCGAGCAGATGTATATCATGCTAGACGGTAAGTTCCTTTCGTCGATTGAATTTGCTTGACATCTCCAACATTGCAGTCTGCTGATCTTTTATTCTCCATCTCCATAGAATTCTATGCCGACTTCGAGGAAGAGACCCAAGCGTTGGAACCAAAGCTGGATCCTACCAAGTCGTTGACCGGAGACGCCTGCATGATGAACACGTACCGACTAGAAGCTCGACTGGAGAACGTCCAGGGCTACATCAGCCGACTGAAAGACGCTGTTGCAGGGATCGACAAGGAACTCTGGCCTGAGCACACCTGACTGCTTGACCTTGAGCCCATGATGACCCGGCTACAGGGAATCCCAAGTCGAGTCCAGGCGTGGAAGAAGTCGGCGGCCCGTTGTGGCGCTGATGTGGCTCTGGCGCTGGTTCGAGTGCACTGCAAGGAGGTGCGCGAAGACAAGCTGAAGAATCTTTCAGTTGCCAACACAACCAAACTGCAGTTTGAGGACTTCCTGGAGACCTTCATCGCGGCGGCGACTCGGATAGCAAACGGGATTGACTAGGACACCTTTGTCGAGCCGGCAAGTCCCTAAAAACTTTATCTCCTCGGTATGCCGAGTGAAAATTGTAATCGTATTAAACTCCGTTCAGGCCTGGGGCATGAGAAACTTTAAACACCTCGGGATGCCGAGTGAACTTGTAAATCCAGTCGTACCTGCGTTGCTTTCTGACTTGTTGTTGTGGTTGAATTTGCTATTTGCGTTGAGTGAAACTGACGTTTGGCACTCGGAAATTTCTGGACTTGAGGAATCTGATTCGCAGCCAAGTCCCCGAGTGTAAGAATTTCTTGACACTCGGCAATAATTTTTAACTTAGGCGAAAGCTTGTTCGCAGCTAAGTCCCCGAGTGTGAGGGTCGCTCATCACTCAGAGTAGTAGTTTAGAACTTATGCGAAACGGATTCGCAGCTAAGAGCCCGAGTGAAAGAGAGACTTTGCACTCGGAAGCGTTTTTAACTTAGGCGAAAGCTTGTTCGCAGCTAAGCCCCCGAGTGTTAGGGTTGCTCATCACTCGGAGTAAGTTTAGAACTTAGGCGAAACGGATTCGCAGCTAAGAGCCCGAGTGAAAGATAGACTTTGCACTCGGAAGCGTTTTTAACTTAGGCGAAAGCTTGTTCGCAGCTAAGCCCCCGAGTGTGAAGGTTGCTCATCACTCGGAGTAAGTTTAGAACTTAGGCGAAACGGATTCGCAGCTAAGAGCCCGAGTGAAAGATAGACTTTGCACTCGGAAGCGTTTTTAACTTAGGCGAAAGCTTGTTCGCAGCTAAGCCCCCGAGTGTGAGGGTTGCTCATCACTCGGAGTAAGTTTAGAACTTAGGCGAAACGGATTCGCAGCTAAGAGCCCGAGTGAAAGATAGACTTTGCACTCGGAAGCATTTTTAACTTAGGCGAAAGCTTGTTCGCAGCTAAGCCCCCGAGTGTGAGGGTTGCTCATCACTCGGAGTAACTTTAGAACTTAGGCGAAACGGATTCGCAGCTAAGAGCCCGAGTGAAAGATAGACTTTGCACTCGGAAGCGTTTTTAACTTAGGCGAAAGCTTGTTCGCAGCTAAGCCCCCGAGTGTGAGGGTTGCTCATCACTCGGAGTAAGTTTTAGAACTTAGGCGAAACGGATTCGCAGCTAAGAGCCCGAGTGAAAGATAGACTTTGCACTCGGAAGCGTTTTTAACTTAGGCGAAAGCTTGTTCGCAGCTAAGCCCCCGAGTGTGAGGGTTTCTCATCACTCGGAGTAAGTTTAGAAATTAGGCGAAACGGATTCGCAGCTAAGAGCCCGAGTAAAAGATAGACTTTGCACTCGGAAGCGTTTTTAACTTAGGCGAAAGCTTGTTCGCAGCTAAGCCCCCGAGTGTGAGGGTTGCTCATCACTCGGAGTATGTTTAGAACTTAGGCGAAACGGATTCGCAGCTAAGAGCCCGAGTGAAAGATAGACTTTGCACTCGGAAGCATTTTTAACTTAGGTGAAAACTTGTTCGCAGCTAAGCCCCCGAGTGTGAGGTTTGCTCATCACTCGGAGTAAGTTTAGAACTTAGGCGAAACGGATTCGCAGCTAAGCCCCTGAGTGTGAGGGTTGCTCATCACTCAGAGTAGTAGTTTAGACACTCGGAAGTGTTTTGAACACGAATCTGGACGATCAGAATGGACAACTGATTGCAGGAATCATAATCTCAACATAGTCTAGAAAATTTTATTTCATCAGATTATTCTCTAAGTGTAGAAACGTCGCAGCAGATCTGCATTCCAGGCGCGCGGCTCGTCGGCGTTCTTCTTCAGGTTGTATAGATGGTAAGCTCCGTTGTTCAGAACTTTTGTGACCACAAAAGGACCTTCCCATGCTGGAGCCAGCTTGTGAGGCCTCTATTGATCTACTCGGAGCACCAGATCATCTTCATGAAACGTCCGACTCTTGATGTGCCTTGCGTTGAATCGGCGCAAGTCCTGTTGATAAGCAGTCGACTGGACCAAGGCCATTTCCCGTTCCTCTTCCAAGAGGTCGACGCCGTCTTGTCATGCTTGCTCCGCCTCTTCTTCATAGTAAAGATCTACTCGGGGAGAATTGTGGAGGACATCGCTGGGCAAAATGGCTTCAGCTCCATATACCAAGAAGAAAGGAGTGCGTCCAGTCGACCGATTTGGAGTCGTCCTCAGACCCCACAGAACAGATGGCAATTCAGATACCCAAGCTCCGGCTGCATGATCCAAATCTCGCATGAGACGAGGCTTCAGACCTTGAAGGATGAGGCCATTGGCTCGCTCTGCTTGACCATTCGACTGCGGGTGGGCAACGGATGCGTAATTGACCCGAGTGCCTTGGGAAGAGCAGAAGTATCTGAATTCTTCTGAATCGAAGTTGGAGCCATTATCTGTGATGATGCTGTGAGGGACCCCGTAACGAAACGTGATTTCCTTCATAAACTTGATAGCAGTGCTGGCATCTAGCTTCTTGATAGGCTTCGCTTCAATCCACTTGGTGAACTTGTCGACTGCTACCAGTAAATGAGTGAATCCACTCCGGCCTGTCCTCAAAGGTCCAATCATGTCGAGTCCCCATACAACAAAGGGCCAGACGAGTGGAATGGTCTTCAGAGCAGACGCAGGTTTGTGTGATAAGTTTGAATAGAACTGGCATCCTTCGCAATGGTCGACCATCTCCTTTGCCATCTCGTTGGCGTGTGGCCAGAAAAATCCAGCTCGGTAAGCCTTGGCAACAATAGTCTTGGAGGACGCATGATGACCGCAGGTTCGCGAGTGAATATCTTCTAGGATCAATCGTCCCTATTCAGAAGTGATGCATCGCTGGAGCACGCCAGTCACACTTTCCCTGTAAAGCTGATTGTTTACCACGGTAAAAGCTTTGGACCTGCGGACAATCTGCCGAGCCTCAACTTCATCTTCTGGGAGCTCTCGCCTTAAGATGTACGCGATGTAAGGCACTGTCCAGTCGGGCGTGATCACCAGAATTTCCATGACTATGTCAACGACTGCTGGGATATCGACTTCAGTCGGATCAGAAGCACTCTTGGGCTGGGTGGGCTCTTCAGTAAAGGGATCTTCTTGTACTGAAGGGGTATGTAAGTGTTCCAGGCACACATTACTGGGGACAGGTTTCCGAGTGGATCCAATCTTTGCCAGCTCGTCTGCTGCTTGATTTTTCACTCGGGGAACGTGGTGAAGTTCCAAACCTTCGAATTTCTTCTCAAGTTTTCTTACTGTGTTGCAGTACCCCGTCATGGTTTGACTTCTTACGTCCCACTCCTTCATCACTTGGTTCACCACCAAATCCGAGTCGCCGTAAACCATCAGGCGTCGGACGCCGATTGAGATGGCCATACGCAACCCGTAGAGAAGAGCTTCGTACTCGGCTTCATTGTTGGAGGAGTCAAAGTGAATTTGCAAGACATAATTGAGCTTGTCGCCCTTTGGAGACACCAGAACTACGCCGGCACCAGACCCATTTAGCATCTTTGAGCCATCGAAGAACATGGTCCAGTGTGCCGAGTGAACTTGGATCGGTTGCTCTTGCTCAACCCACTCGGCAAGGAAATCGGCGAGTGCTTGAGATTTGATAGCCTTCTTTGACTCAAACTTTATGTCAAAGTAGAGGAGTTCGATGGCCCATTTAGCTACTCGACCAGTCGCGTCCCGATTGTTGAGAATATCAGACAAAGGGGCGTCGCTGATGACTGAAACCGAGTGGTCTTGAAAGTAATGCGCGACCTTCTTCGCAGTTAGATATATGCCATAGACAAGCTTCTGATAATGCGGATACCTTTGCTTGGAAGGGGTCAAGACTTCAGAGATGTAATACACGGGGCGCTGAACTTTGTAGGCTTTGCCGACTTCTTCCCGCTCGACAGTCAGGACTGTAGTGACGACTTGATTAGTCGCCGCGATATATAGGAACAAAGGCTCTTTGCTATGAGGAGCGGCAAGCACCGGCTCAGTGGAAAGCAGGGCTTTGAGCTCGACAAACGCTGCTTCTGCCTCTGGAGTCCACTCGAACTTGTCAGCCTTCTTCATCAGTCGGTACAGAGGTAGTGCCTTCTCACCGAGACGAGAGATGAACCGACTCAATGCTGCCAAGCAGCCTGTAAGCTTTTGGACGTCATGCAAACGCTCGGGGCGTTTCATTCGGGTAATGGCATTGATTTTCTCTGGGTTAGTGTCGATTCCTCGTTCGGAAACGAGAAATACGAGTAACTTGCCGCCAGGGACGCCGAATGTGCACTTAGTCGGATTCAGCTTGATGTCATACCTCCTCAGATTGGCAAATGTTTCTGCCAAGTCGGACAACAGGTCGTAACCTTTGCGAGACTTGACAACGATATCATCCATACAAGCCTCCACATTCCGAGGGATCTGACTGAGTAAGCACTTTTGGATCATGCGCATGAAAGTGGCGCCTGCATTTTTGAGACCAAAAGGCATGGTGATGTAGCAGTAACACCCGAATGGGGTGATGAAGGCAGTTTTTATTTCATCTGGACCAAACAGACGGATCTGATGGTAACCAGAGTAAGCATCAAGGAAAGACAAACGCTCACACCCTGCAGTCGAGTCAACAATTTGATCAATGCGGGGGAGAGGGAAGTGATCCTTTGGGCAGACCCGATTGAGATGCTTGAAGTCAGTGCACATACGCAGAGACTTATCCTTCTTTGGGACCATTACCACGTTCGCTAACCACTCGGAGTGGTAGACCTCACGTATGAACTTGGCCGCCAAGAGATGAGAGACGTCCTCGCCGATTGCTTTGCGCTTCTCTGTTGCCGACCGGCATAAATGCTCTCTGACAGGCTTGGCTTTGGGGTCGACCTTCAATCGGTGCTCAGCCAGCTCCCTGGGTACACCCGGCATGTTAGCATGCTTCCATGCAAATATGTCCCAGTTCTCACGGAGGAACTGGATGAGCTCAGCCTCCTATTTGCTATCGAGTGTTGTTGATATATTGGTCGGAGCAGCTGTTGGATCAGTCGGGTGGATATGCACTTGCTTCACTTCGCCCGCCGACTGGAAAGCCGACTCGGAGGCTGGCTTCTTGGCGCGCAAAAGATCTGCAGGGTCAGCACTCTTCTTGTATTCCTCCAACTCGACCATGGCCATCTGGTAGTCTGCAATTTTGGAGCCTTGCTGGAGGCACTCTTCAGCTCGCTGCCGATTGCCAGTGACAGTGATCACACCCATGGGTCCTGGCATCTTGAGCTTGAGATACACGTAACATGGTCGGGCCATGAAACGAGCATATGCTGGGCGGCCAAGGATGGCGTGGTATGCACTCTTGAAGTCGACGACCTCAAACGTCAATTTCTCCTTGCGGAAATTCTTGTCAGTGTCGAACACCACGTCGAGTGCAATCTGGCCAAGTGATCTGGCCTTCTTCCCAGGGATGACTCCGTGAAACTGCATATTGCTTTCACTAAGTTTGGACATCGGGATGCCCATCCCCTTGAGAGTATCTGCATAAAGGATATTCAGACCACTCCCACCGTCCATAAAGACTTTGCGCAGTCGGGTGCCGCCGCCGACTGGATCCACCACTAGCGCTTGCCGACCAGGGGTTGCAATGTGCGCAGGGTGGTCCGACTGGTCAAAAGTGATAGCAGTCTGAGACGATCTGAGGTAGGTGGGCGTGGATGGAACAGCCATGTTGACCTCCCTGTTGATGACTTTTAGTCGGGTCTTGGACTGAACATCAGCGAAAATCAGCAAGGTGGCGTGGACTTCAGGGAACTCATCCTTGTCCTCATCGTTTTGTTTCTCAGGGTCTACTTCACTCGACTAGTCCCCTTTGAACTGCTGAATGAGCAGTCGACACTGCCGAGTGGTATGCTTGGGCAAAATTTGGTTGCCCTCTTCATCTATCCTCGTGTGGATTGCACACGGTAGATCCAGGACATCTGTTCCCGGCTGTTTCTTGAATTTCTTGGGGACATATTGCTGCTTAGCTTTCCCCTTGTTTTTTCCTTGTGCTGCCAAAGCAGCAGCCTCTGCCTGAGCAGGGGCGTCGGGTTTGCACTTCTGGTTCCGATTGGAATTACTGCCGTCACCATTGTTGCCGACTGCTTTTCATTTACCGCTATGGAGGCGGTCTTCTTCTTCACCATTAGCATACCGAGTGGCAATCTCCATCATCTTGCTCAGGGAGATGTCACCGGTCCGACCGAACTTTAGATATAGCTCGCGGTACCTTACTCCGGCCTTGAACGCACAGACTGCCTGATGCTCGGAGACATTCTCCACTGTGTGGTGCAGAGTGGACCATCGCTGAATATAATCTCTCAAGGTCTCATTGAGCTTCTGGACGCAGTGCTGCAAGTCGACCAAACCTGCAGGGCGCTTGCATGTGCCCTCGAATGTGCTGATAAACACTCTGGCAAGATCGCCCCAGCAACGGATGCTGGAAGGCGCTAACCGATTCAACCAAGCTCGGGCAGAACCATCGAGCATCAGGGACAAGTGCTTCATGGCTACATTGTCGTCGCCTCCGCCGATTTGCACCGCCACTCGGTAATCATCCAACCAAGTCTCCGGCTTTGACTCACCAGAAAACTTGCCAATTCCAGCCGCCAACCTGAAGTTGGGGGGTATCTCTGCTGAACGAATTGCCCTGCAAAAGCACTCGGGGCCAGACATGACAGCTCTGCTTCCACTCGGGCGTTGCCGTCACGGTGAGCTCTGCTTCTGTCGACCCGCCTCTGCGCAAGGACATCTCTTGCATCAAATCCACGGCTCTGCTCGTCACCTGACTGACGCCTGTCATCATAGTGCCGGGGCACATCTGAGCCACTCCGCGGAGGTGTGGGCACCCGGCGATAGTCACCACGATGGTTGCGGCGAGCAAACTGATCTTGGCCTTGATCACGGTACTGATCTTCACGGTAACCTCCGCCATGATGGCGCAGAGGCGACCCTGGACTGTGTGCCGACTGAACGGTTTCAGCCCCGGGGGAGTTTCTGCACAGTCGGTTGTACGACTGAGAAACTGCTGCATTCTGCTGCTGAGCTGCCTCGAGCAGTGCCTTGATCTGCTGCAGCCCTCTACCGGCCTCAGAACGAGATGGTTTGAATGGAGTCGGCGATCCTTGCCGCAGCCGCAACATTCAGTAAGGGGGTACGAAATACCTCCATGTTGTTCCTGGATCCACTCGGAGCGACTGGCCTGCGACGCCGAGTGGGAGGTTGTTGACGTGGTTGGGCATGCTCGTCGAGCGATCTCTGCATCTCCTCGAGTCAGCGGCGAGTAGCCACCAAAGCCTGGGCCTCGGCGGTCTCGCCGACGATGGGAGTACGGAGGATGTCCTCATCAGGGTATCGACAACCACTCGACGGTTCGCCGGTTTCGCGTCTGTCGTGACCGAAACCAGGCAGCGGGCTCTGATGTGAGCCAGCCATGAAAACTTCAGCCGCGGGTCGACTGCTCTCGCACTCGGAGGAAGCGCCAGGAAGATCGGACGCTGAGTCGTACGAGCCGCGAGATGACTCCGCGGGCTCGATCGCCGCGATCTGCTGGGACGAGACTTGGCGTGCCGCCGCATGCCTGACCCAACGCTGGAGCCGCGAGCTGCCGGACCGCTTGCGGCGAGTGACAGCGCGAGGAGTCGACACGTACGGGGTCGATGGTTGAAGTAGGAGAACTCCGCAGGAGCTTGCACTGAAGTGCGTCGCTCCGCGGACCGGGAGCGCCTCCACGTCGAGTGGAGCCTCCTGGAGCCATGCCGAGTCGTCGGTGATGATGGTGAGCACGCCGAAAAGGATCTCACGGCCAAAGAACGCAGCTCCACCGGAAGACATGGTGATCGGAGAAAAATGCACAATCGCCGGAAGTCGCTTAGACGCCTGCCCCACGGTGGGCGCCAACTGTCGTGGTGATGAGCCTGACAGTAGATTGTAGGGGTACGAAGGGAGAGGGCAGAGTCCTTGCTACGGCGAGAGTGTACACACGGTGTTTACGAGTTCAGGCCCTTCCGGAGAAGTAACAGCCCTACGTCTCGGTGCTCTGGAGCTTTCTTGCCGTGTGGAAATATGCAGGTTACAATGGATTGCGAACCCTTGTGCCAGAGGTGAGGGGCGACTTATATAGAGTGCGTTACCCCTCTTAAGTGTCCGGCATCAAAGGGCTTAATTCGTGGGTATTAAGAGGGAAGTTACAGGTAACGTCAGCAATAAATACCCTTAATTACGCCTATTAACCTCCCTGGAGAGAATCCTAGGCTCTCGTGGTCGACTGCTCCCCGGTCCGCCCGAGTGGACCGCTTCTGTCGAGTGAAGTAGAGAACCGCCGAGTGGACGACTGCGTCCCCGAGTGGATGACTGCGTTCCCGAGTGGATTTCGTCGAGTGACTCGTGAGTCTTGCCAGCTTCAGTCGGATACTCCCTTGCAGGCCTTTGGTATTCTGGGGTAGTGTCCTTGGGTAAGGTGTGCAGGTCGGGCCTGTGACCCTACCGTAGGTACATAACCCCATCACCGCGCACTGCCAGGGCCGCCTGCCCGCGCCCTCGGCCCCGCCCGCGGGCGCCCGAGGCCGCTGCGACCACCGCGCCCCTGCCCCGACCGCGGTTCCATGCCATTCCACCAAAGAAGCTGCGCTGGAAGGAGGCGGCGGAGGTGGGGAGGCAAGAAGATCAAGCAAGCGAGGAAACCGAAGACTTCGAAGATGCAGGGCCATCATCCTCCCAGCTCCCCTTTTTATAGGGTAGAGCGCAGCGGAGAGACGGAGACCGGCTTTTCAAAGTCCGAGGCAACACGCATCGTCCGAACCCGAAATGGGAGCAATGATGATGAAGGCGGGCGAGCGCGTCGCCGCCCGTCGGTTACCGTTTCCAAGAAGGGAGACCGAGTGCCTCACGCCCTCGCAACCTGCGCTCCGCGCGCGAAGTGACTGGGCGCCGCAGTCAAGAGAATTACGAACAGGTATTCCCTTCCACGTGTCCGCCCGCGCACTGTTTGGGCCTAGCCCAACAACGCCCCGCGCGCGTGTATGGCCCAGGTCCGGGGGCTCCTGTCGGTGTACTAAAGTTTGGGGGCCCCATTAGTACCCCAGACTAGTACGCGGACAGTAGCAGCCTCCCCGTGGCGGGTCTTGCCGGGATAACTGTGCACTGGATGCGGCGGCATCTAGAGAACATCCAAGACAGAAGACAGAAGAAGGTAGGCTTGGCCCCCGGCGAGGCACTGCCGGGGGGGATCTGACAAGCACCCGGCAAGGCCCCTGCCACCTCATCACGCACTCAGAGTGGTTACTAACTTGCTCCCAGACGCGTGTTGCGGCGGTGGCCTAGGTGGTGCGATGGGACGGCGCCCAGTCACGTCCCAAAACCGTAATGAGTACCGTAACAGAGCATTTAATGCTCCGGTCTCATGGGTCAGAGGTAGGTACAATAGCACTGTAGCCGTAGATTCGGTGTGCACGCACTGTGCGCCCCGTGGACGTGCTGCACGGCTGGACGTGGCGACCGCGAAGAGTGCTTCGCCCCCACCGCGCATGCATGGCTACGCCACTGTGGAGACCCCTTGAGCTATAAAAGGAGGCCCGAGGCGTAGCTACAGGGGGGATCTGAATTTTGGAACGCTGGAGCCTTGTTGCTTGCGAGCTGCGGTACTGTTCACCTGCGCTCCCAACGTCTTGCTCTAGCTCAGCAATACAAACCACACAGGACGTAGGGTATTACGCTTGGGCGGCCCGAACCTGTCTAAACCCCCGAGCACGTCACATCCTCAGCTCTGCTCTTCGCGCGACCCTCTCCCCCTCTGCCGAACCGTAAAGGGGTCTCCTCGATCCCATAGGTGTCGGTTCCTCCGACATCAAGCCCTGGGTGGCCCCTGTGTCACCTCGTGACACCTGCCACCGTCGTGGCCAAACTAAACTATCCCAAATGGGGACGCTGGCAAATAACTCAACTAGGCTCACAAGGTTATCGCCGCCAACCGGGCCAGGGCATCGCATGCATAACCTTCCCTGTCTGGTGGTATCGGTGAAAGAGCACGCGATCAGACCAAGTCAAGGCCGTCCCATACCGGCAAATGCGGCTGCACGGATAAGCCCGGACAGGCGACTCTAGATCAACCGACTAGGTTTAGCCTTACCAATTATTTAACAAGCATGGTTGTTTATCACAATAACTTGAGATGGCAGTAGCTAAGCATGATAAAAACATAACCACCTATCTCCATATAATATCACGACAAGTCATTAGTGCAATGATAAGATGAGCAGTAGCAGATAATGTAAATGACAATATCGAAATGGCAGGAGTTAATAATTTCTAGCACAAGCATATCATTAATTAAAAACGCAAGAATAACATAGAGCAATGCTTTAGGGCATATATCAGATGGTCGGCTTGCCTAGGGTCGAAGAATACTCCGGGAAGAAGTGCGGAGAGTCCGCAGAAAGGATCGCCGGAAACCGTTCTCTCTCAAAGGGGGATGAATGAGGGCAGGGGCAAAATGGACATTTTCACAGTGTGAAAACATTATGAAAATGATACCATCGGAACAAGCTCGACGAACTGAAGACGTGGGCACTGGAATCACCTCAATCGGAGTTACGAGCGAAAAGATATGGTTGTCGGAAGTGGGAGGGACCTTTCTGTAGGGAAATTATTTACTTCTGGGTCCCTGGGTAAAAACTAGTGGCGCCTTTGGTGGAAATGCGTTTTCCAACGAGGAAAGCGTAAAAGCTCGAATGCGTCTCCACTTATCCAGCCTGGCAGGCCTTCAGTCACCGATAGGTGGGCCCCAACCCAACCTGTCGGGTCTTCTCTCTCCTCCTCCCGCTCCTCCCTCTTCTCCCCCGCGACCCAGAGGCAGAGGCGTGGCCGCGGGGCGCCGGCGTGCGGCTGGCCGACTCCAGCCACCTCCGGCTGAGGTGAGGGCTCCGGCGGCCGTGGGGCGGAGCGCTGCTACCATCTAGAGGCAGCACACGCGTCGAGGCGGGCCGTGGTGGTGGCTTGGACGCCCATGGTGGACGGGGCTCGGCTCCGACAGGGTCCCGGCGCCTGGGAGGGCTAGAGGCGAAGGCGAGAGGTTGGGTGAGGTCGCCAGAGGACGGCGAGCTCCGTGGCAGGCTCTAACTAGGCCGGGGACGGCCGGAGAGAAGGATTGGGCGCGAAGGCCGAAGGTAGAGCTCGCCGGCGATTCGGTTGCTCCGGCGAGACATCCGACCCGGTATGGGAACGGCAGTGGGTTAGGGAAGGAGGGGAGTGGACTGGTGAGCTCGGGGATGCCCGGGGAAGCTCGGGCCGCGGCTATTTATAGCAGGCCGAGGCGAGAAGATAGGGGTGGCCACCGTGGCGATCTTAGCCACGCCCTGGAGCTCGCGGGTGGCGTAGCTGGCGGTTTGCGGCATCGGTAAGTGTCATGGAGGATGGAGAAACCTCGGGAAAGCTTGGGAAAGAAGCTGGAGGAAGACGACGACGGTCACGGACATGACAACACCTTGGCGGCGATCGCCGTGGCGCGACGAGAAGGAAGGAGGATGGGGAAGAGGGTCCAGAGGGCACACGCGTGCGGTGGGGAGTTAGTCGGCACTCAGAGACGAGCTGCAGCGGCAGGAGGTGGCTGGACGGCGACTGTTTTGCCACAGCTCATGCCGGCTGCCGACTGAATTCGTGGTCACCACCGACACCACGTGCACAAGGCACCAAACTGAGCCCAGATCATGTCTAGCATCCGTGTCTATCTTCAAATAGATGGTTTGAACCACCATATAGACACAAGGAGACCTGGTGTGACCACACACTTCTCAAACATGTACTGGCAACAAGGTGTTTAACATGTGTTATGGCCAGCACAAGGCTCCTCTTAGCATGGCTTTGGCTAATCTTGATCATCCACTAGGGTGATCACTTTGGCAAAATGTTAGCACAAATGGGCCACTCTAGATAACACCTCCTTTGCAAATGACTAAACTGGACAGAATCATAAACAGGATCAAATTGAGGAATTGGCTAATTAAAAAGGAATGAATTTTGGAGAATAGCAATTATTTGAGCAAGAGGTTCTGCCATAAAAATTTCAGCTCATTTTGAGCAACAATGAAGGTACTTCCTTCACAGAGTCAAAATCTGAGCAGAAATCCAAATAATTTGCTGGAGGAGACTGGCACCATGGAATGATCTTATTTTCTGTCTCAAAGAGTGATTCACCAATTGCAATCACCCTGCAAAATCTCAGCACAAGGAGGTCAAGGCATCAAGTACTTCCTTCACAAAGCTTCCAACAGGATAGAAACTTGTGTTGGATCATGTGCTCAACTTTGCCAAAGAGTGACTAAATATTTTGATGGATGTGAGGCTTAAATTGATAGGGAAATCTCCACAAATTATTTGGGATTTTTCCTGGCTACCAAAATGGTAGCTCCTTTAGAAAGGGCCCAAAATGCAATATTGGCTTTAAATAGGAAAAGGAAATTTCCCTTATTTAATTATGGCCAATATTTTTATGGGAGCTCACTATGATCACAAAGAATATCTCCACAAGTTTTCATGAACTTTGGAGATGGATAGATATTTTCCTGGATTTAATTCCTTTAACTGGCAGAAAAAGGAATTAATTATATATTAAAAATATTGCAAATGACTCGGCAATATTTTTGCATATCCAGGGTTTATAGATAAAGGATGATCACTGGGAAAAGTTTGGGAGGCAACAGATCAAAGGAAACTAGGGTTCCTTTGTAACTGAAAGGATTAGGGTTTCCCTTCCGATGACTCGGAAGGCAGGGTTTTGATGGCAAAGCCCTGAGCCAAAGATCTTGGGTGGCAAGGTTGGACTGGGGAGAATCTCTGGTTGGATAGGGAAGACAAGGCTAGATGACCATCTTCACATACCCAAGAGCTAGAGAAAACTGATAACACTGAGAAAAAAAAGACGGGAGTCAAATCCTGCAAAGGAAAAAAAAACAGGAGCGAAAACAAGGGTGTTACAAACCTACCCCCCTTAAGAAAATCTCGTCCTCGAGATTTCCGGGCTTACCTCCCGGTGAAGGGGGACTTACCTGTGTGCGACTTGGACCCGTCAGCAGTCTAGTCTTCGTTGGTTCACTGACCTTTTAACTGTCTTTTCTGATGGACCATGTGTTGTCTTTTCACACAGTTTCCTTGAATCCTTTTCTTTCCTGTCAGGCATACCTTTTTTCCTGGTAGTGGTATTGCTGGGTGGGCTAGCGAGTATACTCACAGATGGTTCAGTTTCCATAGCCTCGAAGTAACTACTTTGGGTTTTATTACGATGCTTCGTACCCTGACTGTTATGGGCAAGACATCCTTTCCCGGTACCAGGCTTACGTGCTCGTATGGTCTTGAGTGAGTGGGAGTGGCTTTCTTTTTGCCGTGTCAGAATGCTCAACCTAGCTGTGGGTTCCGTACCGATGTTTGTTTCTGTCTTAGTCATTCTGACTTTGTCCTTAGGTCATCCACAATTCAAGGAACAACATGATCGAGCTATTGCTGCTGTATCCCTAATGTCAGGCAGGATCACAAAGTAATCATAGATAGTACTCTCTTATTCCAATGATGTCATGATGTCTATGTGTTGTTGATGCTGATATGCTTTGGGTCGTTCTATCTGAAGGTCTTGTTTCAAACTCTGTCGCTCGTGGAGAGGGCCCTGCCATATATAGCCTCTGGAGTCCGTGGTGTGACCACTGAGCTAAGCATAGTATTGCTATCATCTGGTGTATCTTTCGGAGCATAGCCTTTTATCTTGGTTGATGGCCCATATTCATGAAGAGTGCGGCAAGCTGGTTTGTAGCCGCAGGTAGTGCATTGCTGTGGCCGCATATGCAAGAGTCTAACAAGGGTTGGTAATACCAACCTGTTCATGAAGCTGTATCTTGTTGACCGTCATGGAGGTTGTTTGTCCACAACTTCTTTGTGCTTGTGGACTCCTTTGATGGACCTGTAATGACCTACCAACACGGCTCCTTGATTCTTTTCCCGGTTTGTCGGGCTTGTTCTCAGAACCTACTCTTGCATACCTCGTAGGGGTTGTTGTGCTCATATTCTTCTTTTCAACATGGGGCCAATGTTTCTCTGAACACAGTCTTTCCCATGTACGAGTGGCTCGCATGATTTGATCCACTAGACTGCATGCTCACAACATACTAAGTTCTGAGGCGGATGTGTGTCCAGACTAGTTCATGCTCCTGAGAAGCTTGTTGTAGGCACAATGGCATGTTGAAGAAGACTAAATTCCTTATGCTCGAAGCTTCTGCCAGGGTAGTGTGCTGAAGAAGGTTGGGTATCGTGCCTCAAAAGTTTTCCTTCATGTGGCTTACTACGGAAGGTCAGGTGCCTTATGCCGGAAGTTTTCCGTGGTAGCACGCTGTGGAAGATGGGAGTGCCGTATCCCAGAAGGATCTCTCACCGAGTGGCGTACCGAGGAAGATTGGCAGTCTGGTATCATAAGCTCTTCCCGGTAGCTTGCGGGGGAAGGCTGGGTTCCTTATACCAGAAGCCTTGTGTACACAGTCGGATCTATGGCCGATTCTAGCTTCCTACCGAAGTATCCGGAATTTTACCCATAGCAGAGCCAAAACTTGATATAGGCCATACCTTGACTGAAGATGTTCCATTGGTCATGCACATCGCTTGTCCTTCTGCTGGTCTGACTATTGCCGCTGTAAAGGTTGCATGACTGATGCAGACCTCATGTTCACAATTAATCCAGAATTTTGTTGTTGCTCTCGGCACCTTCACATTCTTGAAATATGTCTTCTGTGGGTAATAAATGATTCTTGGGTCCATTGAGAGAAGACTCATGGTTCACTTTACTGACTGAAATAATCCCTGTATCACGGACGGAATCATTTGTCTCTACTGGTGTTCATTCTTGGTAACTCATCCGACTGCTCCTCAGGTATGAATGGTTCTGAGGCCAACTCTCTCAGGTATATTCTGGCCTTGTCCGTTGCACACATATTTTGCTTCTGACCCATTCTTCGTTCTTGATAGATCCGAGGTTGCTATTCTGAATATCAGGCAGTTGGCATGGCTTGACTTTTGTTGAATCTGGATTATTGGGATTATCCAAGTTGTATGCTGGTCTTCTTGACGGCACTTGCGGATGGATCCAGTCGGAGCGAAGAAACGGAACCGACAAAAGAAACAAAAAGCGTGAAAAACCAGGAAGCAAATAAAGCTCAAGTGTTGCGGACCTTACACACGTGGACAGGGATCCACTAGTATAATTAGTATAGCGCACTCGATGCACCTCTAAGGATTTGGAAGCGAAACCACACAATGCTCCTGGTAGCACTGGTGTCAAGCTCCTACTACTTCCTTAGGGAGCATCACACTCGACGCAGGACCATAGCCAAAGTGGCTTAGTCAACGTTCCTAAGGTTGTCGAGGAGAGACATAATTTATAAGCATTTCCCAAAGGAAACTAGAGTAAGAAGAGAAATGCCATGGTTAGCAAGCAGGGTAAGGACATCTGGTTTACCTAGGGGTTTCAGGGCTCACGGGTCGTTGCCCGGTGCAAGCGTTTCACACCGGAGGCAAGGGCAACGAGAGTTGGGGTCTGATGGAGCCAAAGACCTATGGGGTTGCCTTATGATCAATAGTAGCCGTGCCAGGTGGCAAAGATGGCTGAAATCCATCTGGGCTTTCTATTGAACAGAAGCCAAGGAAGTCTGGCTAGGGTAACCTATAGTCAGCCTGGCTGCTCTGATACCATCTGTTGTGGCACCCCGCCTGATTACCACTGTAGCCAGACGGTCGCCATGCATGCCAGCCCAGGAAATCACTCTGGCATGCGCGTTTACAACAAGTATCATGAACACAGGCATTTCTATTAATGGATATATCAGTCTTACAAGATATATTACAAGAGTGATGGCAGCGGAAAAGCTCTATCTAAGGCATCATGGTCTTGGTGCGGCACCAATCCACATGGATCTGACTGGGTTACTCTCCTAGCCCGCGAACGCTCTGGCTCCTCGACGACGGACGACGGATCCTTATGTGAACCTGGCCATGTTAAAGGCTGCTGAGTACTTTTGAATGTACTCGCAAGCAAACCAAACTAACATATACACCAAGCAATGCAATCCATGGCATTCAAGCATGCATTTGTTATTAGAGCAATATTAATCATCATGACATAGCATACCTATCTAGCAATATTAATTATCATGTTGTAACAGGATTATCCAGTGTGATACTACTAGAGTAAAGTAAAGCATGGCAAGTAAATAATCCATACTCCGAACATTATCATAGTCCAATCCGATGTTTAACCAAATCCAATCCAAGTCTTTCGATCATCTGACCATCTCTTTCATAGCCATCCCATGGCTAACATATCAGATTCGTGACATCATCTGATGTCTACACAAGACGAGTTCATCCATCATTATTATCAATATTACGGTTGATCACCTAGTGAGGTCTGGACGGGCAGTCCAATACCGTGGACGCGACTATTCGAATAGATTTTTCACTCTGCAGAGGTTGCGCACTTTACCCACACCATGGAGAACCTGGCCTCGTGATCCCATTCGGGAGGACCAGCGTTGCTCCAATGAAACCCGCCTGACCCGTGACTCTCCCATCGGACCACCGGCAATCATCCTCCCCCGGAGTCAAGCCCTGGGTGGCCCCTGTGTGTAACACCCCAAAAATTCTAATCATGTTTTATTAATTAAAATTTTGCCAGGAAATAAATATTTTATTTTCTGGATCATCTATTGATTTAAGAATCACTCCTTTGTTCTGAATGGTGGAGTTTTCCCTCCAAGTAGAAACTTTTCAAAAATATTTTTGGACTTGAGTGCCTCCTCAAGGACATTTCATTTTTTTTATATATGATCAGTGAAAACCTTTTTATATTATTTTGCCAAGTTTTAATTCTTTTGAATGGCCTTTCATGTTTTTAAGAACCTCATTTACACTACAACCATTTGATAACTTCACTTAAGAATTCTACAAAAATTTGTAGAAGACATGTGAGGTTCCTACATCTCTTTTATGCAAAGAAACAACTTTGTGTTTTGAAAAATTTGAGCAAACCATCCTCTTCTGCTCTCTGGTCCAGTTTGGTATTTTCTACTACAACCCTATTTTATTTTGCTCTAGTGACCTTGGGATTTCTCCTGCTTGTAGTACACCCTACCAAACCCTTAAGTCCAGGAGATTAGAGCTAATAGAGGATTTTAAACACATGAAATAATGGCCTCTATTTTCTGTCCAGAACTGTAGTTTTGCAAAGCTTGCATTAGGAAGTTTTAATTTTGCCCAAACCAATGATGCCATAGTTACCACTACCTAAAGAGACTCCATCCTATAAATTTTGGTCTCCATAAAACCTCATTTGAAGCCCATAGCATTCTGTCGAGCACCTTGTGTGCCTGAACAGAATTGGCATGGTTCTATATTTGCATTATGAGCTTGTCCCTCTGACCAAACCAAGATGTCTCCTAGCCTATGCTCTGCAGTTAACTTAGACCTGTTAAGTTCTATCCCCATCCGCAGCCCCTAGCTCATGCTGGCATTTCGTCGAGCACCTGGCGCACGTGTCCAGAGCACGGCCAGAGCGCATGTTTTGCACGCACGCGCAACCGAGCCACCGCGTTCGCCAGATCCTACCCCTCGTCTTTGCTCGCCCGTAGAGACGTCCCTGACCCCTCGCAGCTGCTGAAGCCGCTCCCTGGCGCCATGCAACGCCGCCGCAGCAAGCCCTTGGCAGCAAGCCTACAGCCGCAGCGAGCCTCTGCCATGGCCGACGCCACCCAAGTCTCCTCCGTTCGCCAGCTGCCCTCATGTACAGGCCGTCCTCATCTTCGAGCTCGTCCGTTAGCGGCCGTCGCCGCCACATCGCCCTGCTAGATACAGAATGGCGGTTCGCCGATCTTATCATCTGCCGCCATGGAACCGACCTAGTCGCGCTATAAATAAAGACCCGAGCTCAACCAGACCCTCAGACGACCTCCTGCCATCCCTCTAGAGCTCCCATAGCAAGTAATCGACTAAGGGAGGCCGTCTTCCTCACCTCCGGTAGCCTCGGCCGCCGCAGCCCTCCGGTGAAATTCGGCCAAACCAGAGCCCCCTAGCCTCTCCTACGCCACCAAATGCTTCCGCTAGACTCCACAGAGCCACCCCACCTCTCAGCCTCGACTGGGAGACACCGTAGGCCGAAACCCCAGTAGACCCGAAACCACCGCCCGCCTCGGAGCTCGCCGCCGGTGGACCCCTTCAACCCCTTGGTCGTGGAGACCACCTGAAGAACCGCCTAGAGGTGGTGGATCCATTTCTGCCATCGGGGCCCCGTGGGAAGCTGCCGTTCGCCGGCGTTGGTCGCCGGAGCCCCGCCTCCGCTCGGCCAAAGGAGGAAGGAGATGAGTTGGACTAGTCAAACCTGACTTGTGGACCCACGGGCCCCACCGTCAGTGACTCTCTGGTCCCGCCGAGGCGCTTAAGTGGAAGCGTAATCCCCAGAGTGCGTGTTCCCTCTGTCCAAAGCGTATTCTATCTGAATCGTTTTCTTTTCCTGATATTTACTTAAAATCAGATTTTGACCAGAACTTTGACTGGCTATAACTTTTAAAATACAACTCCAATGGACCTGATTCTTTTTCTGTTGTTTCCCAAATTCCATCTAGTTTATTTTCAGATTTATTTGAAAATTTTCCAAGACAACTTTTCTGTACTGTTTTCAAATTGTGTGTTGATTCGAATATTTTCAAAATAGGAAATGGAGAGAGAGGAAAACTTTCAAAAGTTTTGTGATGCACCCTACCTCTCCTCAACTTGAAGGCAAGCATTCTGAACCCTGGTCTAATATTTGTTGTGTGTTGTTTTATGTGACTACAACTGTCGGTGTACTAAAGTTTCGGGGCCGTATTAGTACCCCAGACTAAGTGCGCGGGCAGTAGCAGCCTCCCCGTGGCGGGCCTCACCGGGGATAACTGTGCGTTGGATGCAACGACGACTGGGGAGCATTCAAGACAGAAGACAAGAGAAGCTGGACTTGGCCCCCGGCAAGGCGTTGCCGGGAAGGATCTGCCAAGTCCCGGCAAGACGAGCACCCGGCAAGGCCTCTTCCACCTCATCGCGTGCTTAAAGTGGTGACTAACCCACTCCCGGACGCGTGTCGCGGCGGTGGCCTGGGCAGGTGCGATGGGATGGCATCCAGTCACGTCCCAAGACCGTAATGAGTACCGTAACAGAGCATTTAATGCCCCGGTCTCGCAGGTCAGAGGTAGGTATGATAGCACTGTAGCCACAGATTCGGTGTGCGCGCACTGTGCGCCCCGTGGGCGTGCTACGCGGCTGGACGTGGCAACCGCAAAGAGAGCTTCGCCCCCACAGCGCATGCATGGCTACGCCACTGTGGAGACCCCTTTAGCTATAAAAGGAGGCCCGCGGCGTAGCTGTAGAGGGGCCGATTTCCAGAACGCTGGAGCTCTGTTGCCTGCGGGTGGCGGTACTGTTCATCAGCGCTCCCAACATCGAGCCCTAGCTCAGCAATACAAGCCACACAGGACGTAGGGTATTACACTCCGGCGGCCCGAACCTGTCTAAACCCCCGAGCACGTCACATCCTCAGCTCTGCCCTCCGCGCGACGCTCTCCCACTCTGCCGAACCGTAAAGGGGTCTCCTCGATCCCATAGGGGTCGGTTCCTCCGACATCTTTGGCGCGCCAGGTAGGGGGGATCGAGGTTGCACGGACCTGATCTGGTGATTGGCGTGCCAGCTTCATCATCAACATTCGCCATGGCTCCCAGAAAAAAGGGTTCCACGGCAGCTGCTCCCTCCGCGTCTACCGCGCTGGTGGGTGCTCGCGCGGGCGACGCCCGGGGCGCGGGCGGGGCATGGTGGGATGCTGACCCTCCAAGGCGCTCCGGCGACCATAGCCGTGAAAGCGACGTCATCCGCAGCGTCGGCGGTCACGCCCACGCCACCAGATCAAAAGACGGAACCATACCACCGGCGGGTGGTATGGAGAATCCCAGGGACGGAAGGTCGTCTTCCCGAACAAGCGTGCCGCTGCAGGCGCCGGGGCCTTCTCAGGTCGCGAGCGACGCGCAGCGCCGTGAGGTCGGCGGTTCCAGTCGTCCCCATGGGAAAGCTCCCGCGCATCAACCTCAAGATTCCCGGGATCAACCCGCACGTCAAGGCACCAATGGAGGTGGTGCGCGTTCCCAAGATCGCAATGGGGCTCCTTCTAACACGGTTAGAAGTCAGAGCGTCTCGCGTTCTTCACATCGCGCTCCACCAACCACGGCCGCAGAAGCCTTGACGCGCCCACAGCTGCTCCTCGACTTTCCTCCCGTCGCGGAGAAGCAAGACGAGTGGAGAGCCACCATTCGAAGTCTCCTCGAGTTTGCCGACCAGGCTCGACCACGACAGGCGAAGCCGTCGCGCAGGCACTCCGCCGAGCCGACGCGCGCCCATGGCGAGAAAACCGCGGGTGGCGCGGCTTCGGTGTACTCCCCTCCACGACAATCGCCATGGTCACCACCTCGACAGACTGAGGCTCGCAGCGACGATTCGTCGGCGTCTACCGACCCACGCTCTCATCGCGACCAACGTCAGGTTCTCCAAGAACGGCGTTAAGAAGACGCTCGAACCTTCATCGAGCTACGAAGGGAAGCACGTCACCAGTCGGACAAGCGTGCTAGACCCTCTGTAGACAAGTCTGCGCTGGGGTATCCTGTCGACCTACCCTACGAGGTGGGTTGCCCAGCGTTTACCCGAGAGCTGCGACAAGTCCAGTGGCCCGGCTCCCGTACGTTCAAGCCAGAACTCCCGGAGAAATATGACGTCAAAACCCATCCGTCGGAGTTCCTGAGCATCTACACAATCGCGCTGCAGGCTGCCGGGGCTCGCGACGACAAGATCTTTGCCAACTATTTCCCGTTGGTCCTCAAACCCAACGTTAGGTCATGGTTGATGCATTTGCCCGAAAACTCCATCTCCTCATGGGCAGATTTATGCCACGAGTTTGTTGGCGCCTTCAGCGGCGGCCACCAAGCTCCGGGCCAAGAAAGTGATCTGCACATCATCCCTCAGAAGGAGGACGAAACCCTTCGCAAGTATATCCAGAGGTTTAGGCGCGTGCACCATAACATCCCCGACGTTCATCCCGCTGCCATCATCAGCGCGTTCCATCAGAACGTGCGCAATCGCAGGATGCGCGAAGAGTTGGCGATGAACAAGGTCCAGGACGTCGCCGAGCTTTACGCTCTGGCTGACAAATGCGGACGGGCTGAAGAAGGGAGGAAGATTCCCGGCGAGGTCGCTACCGCCGGGGACGACTCCGACGACGAAGATACCGCCGCCCCGACAAAAAGGGGCAGGCGGCGCAACAGAAAACGCAAGGGCGCCAAGGCCGTGCTTGCCGTCGAACGCTCCGACAACCCCGGCGCAACCAAAAAGACGAAAGTCGAGGACCCCGGCAAGGGAGCTGCCGAGTGCGCTTCCTGCTTGGCGGCAGCCGACAAGTCTGATGGTTCCGGCAAGCAATATTGCAAGATTCACCGCACCAAGGGCCACGATCTCCAGGACTGCTGGCAAGTTGAGCAACTTGTCGAGAAGCACAAAGCTGAATATGAAAGGCGGGACAAGGAGAAGACCCAAGACGGTGCCGGAGGGTCCGGCAATAAACGCGGTGACCGAGGAGGTCGCCGCAGCAAGGCCAAGAAGCAGCAACAGAAAGACCGGCCGGCTCGGGGCCGTGACAACCAAGATGGAGGCGACGATGATGACAACGAAGACGACGAGTCTACCGAGCAAGAGTTCCAGAAGGCTACAGATGTGATGTGCGTTGACGGAGGCGCATCGCTGCAGTCTTCCCGCCGCCAGCTCAAGCAGTGGGCGCGGGAAGTTAACGCGGCAGAGCCATCTGTCGACGCCTGCAAACAGCTCAAGTGGTCCGACACGCCTATCGTTTTTGACGCCGAGGATCACCCAGACCGCGTAACCACGGTCGGTTGCTTGCCGTTGTTGGTTTCACCAACAATCCGCAACCTCAAGGTGTCGAAGATGCTAGTGGACGGTGGGGCCGGCTTAAATCTCATCTCGCCCGATGTGATCAAGAGGCTGCAGATTCCCAACGAGGACCTGGAGGAAACGGGCACGTTTCAAGGAGTTAACCCGGGAAGAAGCCAGCCGAAGGGGAAGATCACGCTGCTGGTAACATTTGGCAGTGATCTCAACTTCAGAACTGAGAAGATAGTGTTTGATGTCACCAAGATCCCACTGCCTTACAACGGGATCCTTGGCCGACCGGCATTGGCCAAGTTCATGGCGGCGTCACACTACGCCTACAATGTGTTGAAGATGCCCGGACCAATGTCTGTCATTACCATTGGCTCCGACAAGAAAGATGCACTACTCTGCGTAGACCAGCTTTACCGGGAAGCGATAGCAGCGTCTGCCGCCAAGGCACCTGCTCCTGCCGGTGAAGCTCCCGGAGGGAAAAAGAAGAAGACCGGCAAGGACTCTTGCACCCACTCCGGCAAGCGCACCTCCCCGGAGTGCTGCACTCCCGTCGAGGCCATGCCAGAGAGCTCCACCGGCAAGAGCAAGAAATCCAAGGCCAGTCCACCAAAGACCAGGAAAGTGTTCGCAAGGGAAGATGTCACGGGAGGAACTTTCACCATAAGTTCCACCCTCGACAGCAAATAGGAAAGCGCGCTCGTTGCTTTCCTGCGGGAGAATGTCGACGTGTTTGCATGGCAACCGTCTGACATCCCCGGCGTTCCCAGGGAAGTAATTAAGCACCACCTAGCCGTCTGCCCACATGCGAGACCCGTCAAGCAAAAAGTTCGGAAACAGGCCTTGGAGAGGCAGCAGTTTATAGCCGAGGAAATCGAGAAACTGGAAGCAGCGGGCCTGGTGCGAGGAGTGCTACACCCAACTTGGTTAGCCAACCCAGTGGTGGTGCGCAAGGCGAACGAGAAATGGAGATTGTGTATTGACTACACGGACCTCAACAAGGCCTGCCCAAAGGATCCATTCCCCTTGCCGCGCATTGACCAAATCGTAGACTCCACCGCTGGCTGCGACCAGCTCTCATTTCTCGATGCGTACTCCGGCTATCATCAGATATTCATGTCCAAGGAAGACGAAGAGAAAACCGCCTTTATCACCTCGTGTGGCACATACTGCTTCTTGCGTATGCCTTTCGGGTTGAAAAGCGCTGGTTCGACCTTCGCGAGAACAATCCAAATTGGTTTTGAGCCACAGCTACATAGGAATATGGAAGCTTACAAGGACGATATCGTGGTCAAGACCAAGGACAAAGAAACACTCGTTCAAGATCTGGAAGAAACTTTCACCAACTTGCGCAAGATCAACCTAAAGCTCAACCCCGAGAAGTGCATATTCGGTGTTCCATCCGGCAAGCTTCTCGGGTACTTTGTGTCTTAGCGCGGGATTGAAGCTAACCCCGACAAGATCAAAGCTATTGAGCAAATTGAGGCACCAAAGCGAGTCAAGGATGTGCGTCGTCTTGCCGGCTGCATAGCTTCCCTCAGTAGGTTCATCTCAAAATCAGCTGAGCGCGCACTCCCCTTTTTTAAAATATTGAAAAAGGCGGGTCCTATGAAATGGACTCCGGAGGCAGAAGCCGCGCTGCAGGATTTGAAGAGGTATCTCTCATCTCCGCCAGTACTAGTTGCGCCAAGGCCGCAAGAGCCGTTGCTGCTATATATAGCAGCGACGAATCAAGTGGCAAGAACTGCACTAGTGGTGGAGAGAGAGGCCGAGGAGGAAGCAGCGCCAGCGGCAAGACCACCACCCGACGAGGCAGGGCCTTCCTTGCCGGAACCCGGTGCCGATGAAGGAGAACTTGTGCAACCAAATAAGGCAGTGCTGAAGAAGAAGATGGTGCAGCACCCGGTCTATTTTGTCAGCTCTCTCTTGCAGGGGGCTAGGTCAAGATATTCCGCCATACAGAAACTGCTCTTTGGCCTTCTCATGGCCTCAAGAAAGCTGCGCCACTACTTGCAAGCACATGAGATAACAGTCGTCACCCGCTTTCCGCTGCAACGCGTCTTGCGCAACCCAGAGGCAACCGGCAGGATCGTGGAGTGGGCGTTGGAGCTGTCAAGTTTCGGTCTCAAGTTTGAAAGTACCTCGACCATCCAGAGCAGAGCCTTGGCAGAATTCATTTAAGAATGGACCCCAACGCCAGACGAAGAAGTTCCAGAATCGACTCTCCCCGGTAAGGAAACATCTCGCGAATGGATTATGTACTTTAATGGAGCTTTCTCGCTGCAAGGCGCCGGTGCCGGCGTGCTGCTTGTCGCACCCACCGGAGAGCACCTCAAGTACGTAATCCAGATGCATTTCTCTCGGGAGATGTCGACAAACAACACTGCGGAGTACGAGGGATTGCTTGCCGGTCTTAGGATCGCAGCAGACCTTGGAATCAAAAAGCTCATCATCAAAGGTGATTCGCAGCTTGTTGTGAAGCAGGTTAACAAGGATTATCAAAGCCCATTGATGCAAGCTTATGTCGACGAGGTGAGAAATTTGGAAGAACGCTTCGACGGTCTACAAACAGAGCACGTACCCCGTGCAGAAAACAACATTGCTGATGACCTGTCGAAGCGTGCCACACTCAAGTTATCTGTGGAACCAGGGACTTTTGTGCTCCGACTGACTCAGCCATCTGTGACGCCATCGATGGAGCAAGAAAAAAGAAGGAAACTGAATTCCGGCAAGTATTTCCCGGCAGAGTTTCCAGGAGCCGCTGGTGAAAATGCTGCCGGGAGCGGTACAAGACAGGTTGGTGAGCGACAGGCTCCGGCAGGGCCACCCGCCCTTGCTGTAGAGATAGGCGCTCCCGCCAAGCTTATCGGGGAGCAACAGGCTCCGGCAGAACCCTCAGTTCTTGCCATAGAGACAAACGCTCCCCTGGCAGAAGACACGCCTTTAGCCCTCGTCGTCGAGCCCCAGGCTCCGGCGTGGGCACAGCCCGTTGTCCATTTTCTCCAGACCGGGGAGCTCCCCGAGGAAGAGGAAGAAGCGGAAAAAGTAGCCCGTTAGGCCAAGATGTACCAGTTTGTGGACAACGTCCTATATAGGAAACGGCCGAACGGTGTGAAATTGAAGTGTATTCCAAAGGAGGATGGACTGGGGCTGTTGGCAGAGATTCATGGAGGAACATGTGGCTCCCACATTGGTTCAAGAGCACTTGTCGGAAAAACTTTCCGGCAAGGCTTCTTTTGGCCCACTGCCCTCCAGGATGCGACGGCACTAGTAGCAATATGTGAAGCGTGCCAGTTCCATTCTAAGAAGCTTCATCAACTAGCACAAGCTCTCCAGACGATTACTCTCTCCTGGCCATTCTCGGTCTGGGGGCTCGACATCTTGGGCCCCTTCCCCCATGCCACCGGGGGCTTTGAGTACTTGTACGTCGCCATCGACAAGTTCACAAAGTGGCCAGAGGTGGAGGTGGTGAGGAAAGTCACAGCACAGTCAGCCGTCAAGTTCTTCAAGGGAATTGTTTGCCGTTTCGGTGTTCCTAACCGGATCATCACCGATAACGGCACACAGTTCACAAGCCGCACCTTCATGCAGTATGTCCAAGACCTTGGCGGCAAGATCTGTTTTGCCTCGATTGCTCACCCGAGGAGCAACGGCCAAGCGGAAAGGGCGAACGCTGAAGTGCTGCGGGGTCTCAGGACGAGAACTTTCGACAGGCTGCACAAGTGCGGGAAGCGCTGGGTTGATGAGTTGCCGGCGGTTCTTTGGTCAGTCAGAACGACTCCAAATCGAGCTACCGGCCAGACACCCTTCTCTCTGGTATACGGAGCAGGAGCAGTTCTCCCCACGGAACTCGTATACGGGTCACCTCGAGTGCTCGCTTATGATGAGCTTGAGCAAGAGCAACTGCGGCAACATGACGCTGTGCTCCTTGAGGAAGATCGTCTTCAGGCTGCTGTGCGAGCTGCACGCTACCAGCAAGCCTTGCGCCGCTACCATAGCCGCAAGGTTAATGCCAGAAGTCTCGAGGAAGGCGACCTTGTTCTTCGGCGTGTTCAGTCCGCCAAGAATTCCAACAAGTTGACACCGAAGTGGGAAGGCCCTTACCGGGTAGCACGAGTCACCAGACCCGGCGCAGTCCATCTGGAGACCGAAGACAGTAATCCGATGAGTAATTCCTGGAATATCGAACATCTTCGCAAGTTCTACCCGTAATGCGCGGCTACCGGGCCTCCCGGCAAGCCACCTTTTGTACAAGTCTTGCCCCAGCTGCATGTAAACCTTTGTACAAAGCCAGGCGCAGACCCTGTGCGCAGTTAAATGAAACTTAAGCATTCTACAACTCTCATTGATTTTCATGTTTATTTTACATGCATGCTTATCTGAGATTGTACGACCCTTGCTCCCGGCAAGCCCTAACGAACCGCCAAGGTTCCATATCTCCATTTTCTCTTCTTTCTTTTTCTCAAAAGACAGAAGGTTCCTTCGCGCACAGCTTTGCCGGGGGGGATAGGACGGTATGGACACCATACAGGCAACGTTCAAGTTCAATACCTTGCCGGAGGAAGAAGAAACGCGACAACGAAAAGCTAAGTCGCGCAAGCTCGAAATAGCTCATGCCTTACAAGTTATTTTCCTTGAACGATTTCGGTTTCGGATGGAAAACCTGCACGCGAAGGGAACCTTGCCATGATTGGATTGCGCCCTTATCTTGTTTCGAGTCCGCTCAACAGTTAAGTGGCTGCACTGAGAAGGGTTAAGGGACCTTTGCTGGCAGCGGCGTCGCCAGCAGGCTGCTAAAGTTCCACACTTAGCGCTCGCGGCAAGGACGTACGCGTCGGCAAGGTTGTTCCCGGGAAAGCGTAGGGTGATTACATACGAAGGAGAAATTGATGAAAGGGAATAAAGTTTAAATTAAACACAGGGCATGAATAGCTATAATATAAATGCCTATTTCCGACTTAAGGCAACACTGTCTTCTTTTGGAACTTGGGCAGAAAAACAGAGAAGGAAGAAAAACCGCCTAGCCCCGACGCTTGATCCTGTCCACCATGGCGACGACGGGCGCAACGCGTTCCTTCAGCGCATCGGTGTTGGTACCGGGTGGCAGGCGGCGAAGAAGATCGGCGAAATCAAGTTCAGGATATCGGTGCGCCACCCTGACCAGCACGTGCTCGACGGCGCCCCGGCAAAGTTCGCGAAGATCCTCGTCAGAACTGGCCACATGCTGGGCGTCGAGCCGCTTTAAGGCCTCAATCGGGCGGTCGTAGAAGGTCGTCAGCATGACGCTGTCGGAACGTTCTTCCCGGGAGTGCACCCAAAATCCGGCAAGCCCATGGCGGCCAGCTGCTTGGAGATCTTCCCTCCCGTATCCACCAGCTTCTCGTTGAAGACCTTCACGGTCTCCACGAGGCGGTTGTGCCCTTCGGCGGCGCTCTTCACCAGCTCCTGCTCATCGCCGAGCGCTTTAACCAGATCCTTTTCGCGGGTCTGGACCGCCTCGAGAGTCTCCTTCAGGGTAGACAGCTTGAGCTCCAGATCCTCGATGCAGGTCTTGGCGGAGTTGAGGTCTTGGAGCCGCTCACCGAGAACGCCCTGGAGTTCCCCCATGGTGTGGGCGGCTTTCCTCTCATTCTCCTTGAGCGCCAAGATCTCCTTGGCGCGCTCAACAAGCTCGCCCTCAAGCTGCTGCACCCTGCCGGCAAGATCAGTCTTGGCGGCCTCTGCAGCCTTGGCGGCATCGACGGCCAGCCGCAGCTTCCTCGCGTGACCTCTAGTCAGAGTTGTGAGCGCCACCTCATGTGCCCGCTCCAGCTCCTGGGTTCGCTCTGTAACAAACCGCTGGACCTCCTCGTCTTTGGCGCGGAGCGTCTTGGCGAGTGCTGCCTCCCGGGCAGTGAGGTCTTCATCGTAAGAATTCAGCCCGGCCTCCCTCTGCGCCAACTCACCTTTGCGGACTGCGATCCATTCATGGGCCTCCTTTTCGGCCACCTCGACGTCTGACGCCTTCATCTGGAGCTCCGTTCGCTCCGCGTCCAGCTTGATTCGCCCCGCGTTCAGCTCCTGTCGGGCCTCATCCACCCGCCGCTTGAACGCGTCCTCGGCCTCGTCGAACCAGAACCGTGTCTGCTCCACCTGCTGCTTGTGGTCCGCCTCCGCCTTAGCAATAAGCGCTTCCCGGGAGTCGAGCTTCTCCTTCCGGGCGCGGTAAAAGGCTTGGAGGCACTCGTAATCGGCGTGCAGGGTTTGGAGGAGTTGTTCTTCGTCGGTCTTGGCGCCGCCAGCCCCAAGGTTGCCGGCAAGTCCAAGCCCGGCGGCGACGATGACTTCTTCGTCGTAGACCTCTCCCTCAACCGGCAGCCTCGTCCCGGATGTGCCCGGGACGCTGACAAAATTCCCTTTGCCGACTCTAACGTATTGGCTTGCCGGGGGAGGATTGGAGGAAGATGGCTGTTCCGCCTCTGTGGCGTCCCCAGCAACTTCGTCGGCAGCCCTGGCGCCGGTCGCTCCTTCGGCCGTCTCGGCGCCGGGAGCTTCCTCGGCGGCCTCAACGTCGACGATTTCTTCGGGCACCCCAGCGCCGGGGACCTCTCCGGCGACCTCTTCCGCAGCCTCGGCGGCTGCCTCCTCAACGACCACTGCGGCGGCCTCTTCAGCGGTTTCTGCGGCGGCGGCGTCCTCGACGGCCGCCTCGGCGGCTATCTTGCTGGCCTCGTCGGCAGCATCCATAGCAATGTCGACGATGGCCGCCCCGACGTCCGCACATTCTGTCAAGAAGAGAGCATCGCAGTCCAAGGTGAATAAAAAGGCATGCTGGAGAGGGAAGGAATTACAAAGTGAACGAGAAACAAAGATCAAAGATGACGGGGTTTACCGGCGTCGGATCGCTGAGGGGAGCCCCCTATCACTGGGCTTCCCGCCCCCTCGTCAAAGCAATAGAGATCACTGGAGCATCCGCTCCCGGAGGGCCTGGTTGGCGAGGACTGCATGACGGGAGCACTCCTTGCCGGAGATTCCTGTCGCGGTTCCGTCCCTGCGCATCCGGGAAGATCAGCCGAGAAAACGCGCCTGCCGGCGCCCGGCAGCGGAAACAGAGTAATACACTCACGCTGGGGGCTTCGCCGGGGGCTGCGTCGGGGGCTGCGCGGTGGGCTTTCTTCCGGATTGGCGCCGGAACCGCTTGGCGTGCTCGAAGCGCTTGCCGACGGTCCGCCCTCCGTTGAGGTTTTAGCCCTCTTCCGCAACCTGTGCATCAGGGGCTCCAGATCTCTGCGAAGATGATAAAAAATGGTCAATCTCAAGAAGAATCAAATAAGAAGGAACCAAGAGGCGAGGCGAGACGCTTACTCGTCGTCGTCGAGTTCCATGCCGGAGAAATCAAAAGAGGACTTCCTCTTGGCTGCTCCAGGAGGCGAGGTAGGCGGGACAGGAGTCTCCCTGGCCCGCTCAGCCACGGTAGTTTGCCGCGTGACCTTGCTAGTCGCCTCCCTGCCGGCAGCCCTCTGGCTGGAAGCTCCACTGCCCGAAGGGGCCTGGCGGACGGCCTCGCCGGTGGCTTTGTTCCGGAGGATGCGCCTGCGACTTGGCGGGGCGGCGGGGAGCTCCCCCTCACCCCCACTTCCGCCTGCTGCATCCCCGGCAGAAGACCCTCCGGCGCCTGTGCCGTCATGCGCCCCGGTGGATTCTTCTGGCTCGGTGAGCTCATCCGACGTCTCGTCAACCTCATCGGTTTCTTCTGCTATGTCACCCGCGCTGCCGGCCTTTGCGGCAAGCGCCAGCTCTGCCGCCCTGGTCACAATCTTCGCCAACTCCCTTTCGGTGGTGGGAGCAACGAGACCAGACTCGTCAGTCACCGGCACTTCTGTCAAGGAATCAAAGAATGCCTGCACCTGCTCATCCTTCGGCACCTTCCAGGATTTGTTGATGCTGTGGGAGTTGCAGTGCGGCATCATCGCCAAGATGGAATCTTTGACGGAGTTGTTGCAGAGGGGAACGACGCCATTCGGCAGCTTGGGTGCCGCCTTGCCTTTGAAAATCTTGTTGAAGACGTAGGCGTTCTCCATAGCGGTGAAGTTATTGATCATCCCAGGACGCAACCGCATGATATCAGCGGCGTTCTGGAACTCCCACGCCGGCCTCTTCCTCTCCTGCAGCGGGGCGATGCGGCGGCGAAGAAAGTCTGCGCCTACCATGTCAAGGGTCAGCCCGGCAGTCTTGAGCCGGAGGATCCTTGTGGTGGCAACGGTGAGATTCGCATCCTCCGAATCAAGCGAGCTACAATTCTCGTTGCGCTCCAGCGCCTCTGTCCGCAGCGCACAGAAGAATGGGGGCTCCTTCTCCCAGCACCAGCACCATCTGCCCCTCCATTCCTCCCACTTGTCGTGGAAGTTGCCCTCCAGGTACGTGCCCTTGTTTGTCGGCCGCGGCATCCACGCCACGTGCCCGGAAAGGGAACCTACCTGCTGGACTCGCGGGATGAAGTAATGGCGGAAAAGAGCGGTGTTGGGCATCACCCCCACAAAGTTCTCGCATAATTGTGTGAACAATGCCAGATACAGCACAATGTTGGGCGTGAAATCCAACAAATGGAAGCCATAAGTGGCCATCACATCGCAGAAGAAGTGTGAAAAAGGGGGACAAAGACCACAATAGAAGTAATCCAGAAAAAAGTGGTATTTGCCCTCCCCGGGCTCGGAAGAACCTGGAGTCACAACGGTGGCGGGATGTGCTTTCGTATCCACCGCCCATAGGATCTCGAAGTGTCTCGACAGTTCCCTTTCGCCAATCACTGGCTGGAAGACAGCCGCGTCCGCCCGCGCCTTCGCCCGCTTGTTCTCCGCAACGGCGGATCCCGCCGCCTTCTTCTTGCCTTTGGCCTTGCCTTGCTTGGGCGCCAGGGCGACGAGGATGTAGGCGGCGGCAGACGGTGAAGGCTGGAGGTGGCGAGCGGCGGGAGAAGAGCTCAAGGGGGAACACGGGAAGGAAGGAGGCCGTGGCTCTGGATTGCTACGGAAGGAACTGATGGACGGGGCTGCTGCAGATTCCTTTTTTATGGGAAAGGCACGGAACCATCCTGCTCTTTTCCACACAGCAATGATGAGAAACGCCTCGCCGCCGCGGTAACTGCAACGCCGCACACGTTCAACGAGCGGAGTGGGGCAGTTGCGGTAAAAAGAGCAAGAGGTAACAGTTATTTCCCGCAACGCGCATACCCGTGCACTTGTTGGACCCAGTCCAACAAACGTCGCGCGCCTATGTGTGGCCTGGGCCCAGGGGGCTCCCGCACGGGTGGTCGTAGATACCCTTGCGGCAAGGTGACGCTTGCGGCAGAGGCCAGGCCGCCGGCATGGCTTGCCGGGTAACCGGGGAAGGTTCGCCGGGGAATAACCAGTCGCCGGTACAGAACAATCAGTTTTGAAGAGTCTTCGGACACCATTGACAACGTCAAGACCAAGATTCTTGACAACGTCAAGGCCAAGATTCGAGACAGCGTCAAGGCTAAGATCCAGGACAAGGTTTTCAAAGAATTTTTATCAAAAGTCAAGGATATGGAATTCCGGTAAGGTTCAAAGCACACTCGCTCCGGTGAGCGCACCTTCCCGGAGAGCTGCGCCCCCGTTGAGCAGTGTGATAAATTTTCTCGGAAGGCCACAAAGACTCCTGGCATACTCCCCGACAAGCGCACCTCTTTAGAGTGCTGCGCTCCCCGGCAGGTGGCGTGACAGGAAACATTCCCGATGAGTTGTTGCCCGAACAAAAGAGAATGTTTTGGCGTAAAGCACTACGTCTCCAGCAAAGCTCCCCGCGCGAGCCCCGGTGAGCGCACCTCTTGAAGTGCTGCGCTCCCGCGAGGGCACGCCCGGGGGCTGCCGGCAAGAAATTCATCGAAGCATAAAGACGCAACTCAAGAAGACAAAGATAAGAAGCTTCATATTAATCAAAGTGGTCCCAGTACATCTCTTCCGACAAGCTCGTAGGGACTACACTGGTATGACTTTGATACAAAAATACATATTTCTAAAAGTACGACCCAGGAACGAAAACTCGTGGATGGAACAGATTCCTATCTACGAGCCCGTTCCCGGGGGCTGCCTATCTACGGCGCCGGGCGCTCCTAGTTGCTGCCCTCGTCCTTCCCGACGACGCTCTCCTCGTCGTCGGAGCCGCTGGAGGTGAAGTCGTCGTCGCTGGAGCTCTCGATGCAGCACTCCACCCGGACGCCGTCTTCTCTGAACCATTTCACGAGGAGGATCTCGTCCCCCTCGAGCTCGAACTGAAGAAGCATCCTGGGGCGGAGGCCCCGGGCACGTGCAAAGGACTTCCACCCCCGGGTCAGGAACATGGCGCTCCCGGGGGTGAGGTCCACCGTCACCCACCACTGGCCGTTGCTGCAGCCTTCGGCCCGCAGCCAATAGCCGTGGGGGCGGTGGCTCTCCACGGCCCTTGCAAAGGGGTCGGGGAGGCGCAGCCAGCTTCGCACTCATTTGAGCACGACGGCGAACTCCCGCGCCCCCTCCCTTACGGGGGACTGCGGGGGAGAGGCGTCGCCGCGGCCGACGCCGACTCCGCGCCCTCCGCGTACCGCCAGGGCCGCTTGTCCGCGCCCTCGGCCCCGCCCGCGGGTGCCCGAGGCCGTTGCAGCTGCCGCGCCCCTGCCCCTGCCGCGACCACGGATGCGCGCCATTCTGCTAAAAGAGGTGGTGCTGGAAGGAGGCGCCGGAGATGAGGAAGAAGGAAGATCAAGAGAGCGAGGAGGCCGGAGACTGCAAAGATGCAAGGCCGTCGTCCTCCCGGCTCCCCTTTTTATAGGGTAGAGCGCAGCGGAGAAACGAAGGCCGGCTTTTCAGAGTCCGAGGCAACTCGCACAATCCGAATCCAAAACGGATGCAATGATGATGAAGGCGGGCGGGCGCGCCGCCGCCCATCGGTTGCCGTTCCCAAGAAGGGAGGCAGAGCGCCTCGCGCCCTCGCAACTCGCGCTCCGCGCGCGAAATGACCAGGCATCGCAGTCGAGAGAATTACGAACAGGTATTGCCTTCCACGTATCCGCCCGCGCACTGTTTTAGGGCCTAGCCCAACAACGCCTCGCGCGTGTGTATGGCCCAGGCCCGGGGGCTCCTGTCGGTGTACTAAAGTTTGGGGGCCCTATTTGTACCCCAGACTAAGTGCACGGGCAGTAGCAGCCTCCCCGTGGCGGGCCTTGCCGGGGATAACTGTGCGTTGGATGTGACGACGACTGGGGAGCATTCAAGACAGAAGACAAGAGAAGCTGGACTTGGCCCCCGGCAAGGCGTTGCCGGGAAGGATCTGCCAAGTCCCGGCAAGACGAGCACCCGGCAAGGCCTCTGCCACCTCATCGCGTGCTTAAAGTGGTGACTAACCCACTCCCGGACGCGTGTCGCGGCGGTGGCCTGGGCGGGTGCGATGGGACGGCGTCCAGTCACGTCCCAAGACCGTAATGAGTACCGTAGCAGAGCATTTAATGCCCCGGTCTTGTAGGTCAGAGGTAGGTATGATAGCACTGTAGCCACAGATTCGGTGTGCGCGCACTGTGCGCCCCGTGGGCGTGCTGCGCGGCTGGACGTGGCGACCGCAAAGAGAGTTCGCCCCCACCGCGCATGCATGGCTACGCCACTGTGGAGACCCCTTTAGCTATAAAAGGAGGCCCGTGGCGTAGCTGTAGAGGGGCCGATTTCCAGAACGCTGGAGCTCTGTTGCCTACGAGTCGCGGTACTGTTCATCAGCGCTCCCAACATCGAGCCCTAGCTCAGCAATACAAGCCACACAGGACGTAGGGTATTACGCTCCGGCGGCCCGAACCTGTCTAAACCCCCGAGCACGTCACATCCTCAGCTCTGCCCTCCGCGCGACGCTCTCCCCCTCTGCCGAACCGTAAAGGGGTCTCCTCGATCCCATAGGTGTCGGTTCCTCCGACATCAACACCGAGATGTTTTGAAGCATGCGTTATTTCATGTGATGTTGTGATCATGCCTTGGAGTGCATGATGGAAATTTCCTCACTGTTGGAATTAAAATACTGGTGACAGTATTCACCCCCTTATACCTCACATGCCTACCGGAAGGAATCCGGAAGAGTCTCTGTCTCGGGTAGACACGAGCTTGGTGTTGACATCTCGTTGAAGCGAGAATGGTCAGTGAGGCATGAAGGGGTATGATGAGTGGTGATTTCTATCTGATGTCGTGAAATATATTTGTTGTGCTAATCATGCTGGAACACTTTAACCTCCTGAGTCGACCATAGATCGAGTCTTGTGCCAGTAACCCCAATACTTGTTTCGTACTACTCAGCTTGCAGGTAGGGTATGGTTCAGTAAGTTGTCAACCCCTTTCTTAGCACACACCATACAGAGAGGCCATAGTGAAAGATACCAGTGGCCCCTGGTAGGCATGTCACTTTGTCTGGGGGCATGGGTGTTCCGGTGAGTCCGAGGGGGTAGCTCCCCTGTTTTGCGCGCTATATAAATTTTATGATCCCATGCTAATCGAGGTTGGAGCCTCCCCACTTAGAGTTTTGCTTAACGAGTGTCGTGGGTGATTCCAGGCACCGGTAAGTTAAGCTGGTGTGTGCGGGTCAAGTGTGTTTTCAATTCAAAGACCGTAAACGGAATTAGTCCTGGTGGACTAAAGGAATCTGTTACTCGTGGGTAAAGAGTACACCCTTTGCAGAGTTTATATCTATTCAAATAGCCGTGTCCGCGGTTAAGGACTACAGTCTGGGATGGGTCAAGTGTCGGTCTTAGTGTCGGTCTTCGGAGGAAAAACTTCTAAACCAGAATATTGATCGTGATGTGTGAGGAATAATGATTATTATTATTATTATTATTGTGTACTAACCAATTATATTGTCTGTTTATCGAGTATCCTTGGGATGGTTCTACCTCCTGGATACTTATTGCTATTTATTTTTATTATAAGCCCTTTATGTGGCGTCGCTCAGACGCCCGACTGTGGCATGCTTGTTATTTATTTTTCTTATAAGCCCTTTATGTGGCATCGCTCAGACGCCCGACTGTGGCATGCTTGTTATTTATTTTTCTTATAAGCCCTTTCTGTGGCGTCACTCAGACGCCCGACTGTGGCATGCTTGTTATTTTTTTATAAGCCCTTTATGTGGCGTCGCTCAGACGTCCGACTGTGCATGCTTGTTATTTATTTTTCTTATAAGCCCTTTATGTGGCGTCGCTCAGACGCCCGACCGAGGCATGCATTATATTATTATCCTTTCGAGGCGTCGCTTCAGACACCTGATCGGTACATTTTATTTTTATTCTCTGATTGCTTATTCATATTTAATTATGAATGACCTACTTGCGTGCGTCACGAATTTTATTTTGTGACAAACTAAGTGATCGTGGATTATTTCAGTGCATGATTATCATCTGTTATATTATACCTATTTTCATGATGTTTGCGAGTACATTCAAAGTACTCACTAGCTTGTCCCTGGCTATTGTCTTGGCCAGATTTCTTGCTTGGAGAGAAGCGCAATGGTGACAGCCCCGGAACCTAGGCAACGGTAATAGGAGCCTCACGAAGATAGGAGTTAACCAGGTCAGCTGTTCCTGTGGGAAATGGAGTCCCATAGACGCTGATGACCCCGAACCGCTTCCGCCATCAACCTCTAGAAATTTTTGTTGTACTCAGAGACCACTTTGGTCGTGTACTTCAAATGTTGTATTTTGCTTGGAATTTCTGTATCAAGATTGTGTCTCATCAGCTAACAGTAATCCTGGGGCTGGTGAGCACAAAGGCCATTTACTGGGAAAATAATATCCTAGAAAACCGGTCCTGACACTGTGTCACCTCGTGACACCTGCCACCGTCGTGGCCAAACTAAACTGTCCCAAACGGGGAAACCGGCAAATAATTCAACTGGGCTCACAAGGTTATCATCGCCTACTGGGCGAGGGCAGTGCGCGCATAACCTTCCCTGTCTGGTGGTGAATGTGCGTTATATCGACTAGAGGGGGGGGGGTGAATAGGCGATTTTTACAAGTTCATCACTGATGAAATTCAACTTGAGGAATTTGAAAAGTGATGAACAACATGCAGCGGAATAAGTACTTAAGTGCGAGCGGAACAGAGTAGCAGCATATTCATCATGATGAAATATTGCAGGCACAACGTACAGGAGCGTGATAGCAGGATAAGCAAGTAACGAACAAGGGACTTGAAGAATTTGAGATGAGGAAATTGAGAAAGTCTTCAGTCAAATTCTTCAAACAGTAACGATCAATTTCATCAACAGGATTACGAGGAAATGAAAGGGTTGAGGAAATAGAACCAGGAAGCTCGATGAAAACAATGATTTGATGACCCAGTTCCAACTGCTGTGACAGTTGTATGTCTGGTTTGGAGCGGCCTGGTATTTAAACGAGAACACAAAGTCCCAGGACACACAGTCCTTACCGTATTCTCCTTGAGCTAAGGTCACACAGACCTCACCTAACACTTGTGGTAAGTCTTCAGGGTAGACTTCCAAAACCCTCACAAACTGGTCACCCGGCGATCCACAATTTACTGCAGGAAAGCTCTAGACCAAGGTCACTCCGTGATCCCCAATTTACTGCAGGATTCACTAGACCATGACGCCTAACCGTTTGGAAGATGCACAGTCTTCAAAGGTAAAAAGCGTCGGTTCCACACAGGAAGTTCTTCAGTGATGCTCAATCACTATTTGGGTTTGATGGTTTTGGTTTGGGTTTTTTTCTCACTGATGATTTTCTCTTTAAGCACTCTTGAGGAATTTGGGATGCTCTCAGTCCGACAAGTGTCAGTTCTCGCATAGAGCAGCCAAACGGCTAGTGGTGGAGGGGGGCGGCTATTTATAGCCAGGATGCATCCCGACATGATATGTCATAAATGCCCCCAATGATATGACCGTTAGGTGGAGGGAAGTGATTGGGGACAGCTGGCACACAGCGCAGCAACGGTCGGAATCTGACTATCAAAGTCATCAGATGTATCATGTTCCTCACGTATAGGCAGATCGCACTGGCGAAATCCTAACTCCTCAGTTTTTTCAAAGTCATCAGAAACCACAAGATCATCGTCTCTGTATCTGAAGAATTTGACAGAACTGTAAGAGATTTCCAAAGGCTTCACTCGAAGGTTTTGTGTAGTTTGAGGAAAATGAGTTGAGCATCAGTTTGGAAATTTCCTTAGTTTTACCTCGACCCCCTTTAACAGTACGGTGTTTCCTATGACTCAAATAAATGGAAAAGAAACTATGAAAACAAAAGTCTTCACGCTTCATATTCCTCAATCATATCTTCAAGGTCACACCGATTTCATTTCCTTCAAAGTCCTCAAGAATACCAAAGTCTTCAGCAAAGTCATCACCAAAGTCATCAGTTGAAGACATTCATTTTTAGGGGTCGATAATCTTCGAATATATCAAACTCCTCAGTGACTTATAGAGCCTGTGTACACTTAACAACATATTAGTCTCTTAACCTATAAGTCTTCAATACACCAAAATCACTAAGGGGCACTAGATGCACTTATAATCTCCCCCTTTTTGGTGATTGATGACAAATAGGTTAAGTTTTCAACGGGAATAATAATATGAAGTGTAAGTACAGAGTTTGAGGAATTTGATTGCAAGAAATAGAGGAACTCCCCCTGAAGATGTGCATATTTGAGGAATTTGCTTTGGACTGCAAATGCACATAGTAGGTTGATGATTTGAGAACTCCCCCTATATCTTGCAATTCATACACGCATTTAATCATATAAGATTGAAGAAATTGAAATGCGTGATGAAAAATGGGGTCTGATGAATTCAGCATGCGTGCATTAAGATCTCTTGAAGAAATAGCATGCAGAAGGCAGTTCAAAAGTATCAAACAAAAGCAGATCAAAAGTATCAGACCACCATCGGGACTTAAGTTACAACCCAATCAACAAACGCTTCAGAAGAGCGAGAGTTGAAACTTAACAAAAAATAGTTTATATATCACGAGACCCGCTTGAAGACTAACTCAATTTCTCCCCCTTTGACATTGATGGCCAAAAAGGAACAAATTGAGGACTAACGCGCCATGAAGATTTTCAACTTGAAGGTGGTGGTGGAGCGCCAGCGTGGTCGGGGTCGGTTGGTGGAGCAGGGCCAGCAACAGTATCATCATCATCTTTAGCTTCATCAGTAGCGCGCGATGAAGAATATGAACTAGTCACAAGTTGAGGAACTTGAACTTTCTTCCACTTCTTCTTCGGCGGCATGGACCAGTCAAAATCTTGCTGAAAACCCATATCCTTCAATTCTTCATCCGTATAGTTGTTTGTGAGAATTGCCCATGTGAGATCAAAGATCTCATGGAGGTAGTAGTGGTTTTTCCTCACAACATTGTGTGTGACAGTGATATTGTTGAGAAGTGAGCCAAACTGCCTCTTGACCCATTTGTGATTTCTGTCCACCTTCTGGTGAAGACTAAGAAGAAGCTCACGGTCAGTCATCACCCTAGGAGCAGTTTCGCGAGGTTTTCAAGCTGATGCCATTGCTGCAGAATCTTGTGAGGCACTATCATCATTTGTTGAAAAGGAAGCCGGTGTGCGAAACTTGCCGTCAAGTGGTCGATTTCCGTCATCAATAACAGACTTGCCTTTTCCCTCAATTGATGCAAATGAGGTTTTGATGACTTCGATTGGAGGCAAGAAACTGAAATGGTTATGGAAATCAGCACGGAATGGCAGTGATGACCTGATCCTGAGGAATTTCATGATCCACGGTGCATATGGCTTGAGTTCAAAAGGAGCAGTTGCAGCATTAGCCATATTCCTCAAGAAGAAATCATGAAGATCCATGGGAATTCCATGTATGATGTTAAAAAGCATGTTCTTCATTATTCCTTCAACTTCCTCTTCCTCAGAATTGTGTCCTTTGTGAGGAAAGAGGGTCTTAGTGAGGATTCTGTAAACTGTCCTTGGAACGTACTTCAAATCCTTCACCAAAAAAGTGGTCCTTTGAGGCTGCTTGGGAGCCAAAGGCTTCATGAGGACATTCATCAAATGATCTGGCAGGACAGGTTCATCAAACATGCATCTGGCCCCGTCTGATGGAATAGATAGGGGCACATTCTTCAGAAGCTCAGTGGAAGGAGTAGTGAAATGGGTTGCGCCAGTCATCCAGTCCAGAATCCAACTGTTTACATCAGATGCATCACCAGAAATGTGCAGCGTTGCATAAAATTGAAGAACAAGTTCTTCATTCCAGTCGCAAATGTCAACGCAGAAAGGCAGAATTCCAGCATCATGAAGAATAGACAGGACAGGGGCAAAGCAGTCGATGGTTTCCATTTCGGCGTGAGGAATTTGACGGTGCTCAAAAATCTTCTCTTTGTCAAACAGAACAGAGGCATAATAATTCATCTGAGAAGAGGTCCAGAACCTGTTGTGATTCATCTGAGACGTTTTGAGAGCAGCACGAGGAGAATCATATGGATTTGGTCCTCCGAAGAATATATGCTCATCGAAGAATTTGGCTTTGATGAACTGGGGCCGCTTGTTGCCTTTGTATGGCATTTGAGGCTTGGGCATCAGGTTGGGCTTGAATCGGCCCACATTCATCATTCTTTCTGGAATATCTTCAATCTAAGGAACAGGAATGACTGGTTCCTCGATGGCAAGGAGAGCAGCAGGTTCATTAGCTGATGCAGCTGGAATTTCTTCGGCAGGAGCAATTTCATCAGCTCCGGTTGGAATTTCATTAGTCCGCTCGGGGGACTGAGGAAATTGTATAAGTGGTGTAGTCAAAGGCGAATTGGGATGAGCAGATTCCCAATAATCATCAGCAATGACAGGTGTGTTGCAGCCGATGTCAATTTCTTCAGTATTTTCATCAGCTCGGGCCTCATCAGCAGCAGACGGAGGCGGAGGTGAAGAAATGACAGGCGTTGGAGCTTGTTCATCAGCAACATGTTCATTAGTTAACGGCTCTGTGGTAGCAGCCGGGGAAACATCACCATACGTGATAGTCTTCAACGCTGGGAGGGAGGAGAGCGGAGTGGCATCAATTGGTTCAGTTGAACACTTTGGGAAAGTCTTCAACCTTTTGGCAGCTGAGGAATCTGATGCAGATGCCTTTCTCTTCAAAGCTGCCTTTTCTGCAGCCTTTGTTTTCTTCGCCTCTGATGCAGAGGGAAGATTGATGCCTTTCATCATTGAAGACTTTGCTGTTGCAGCAGTCGGTGAGGGTCGAGCAATTTCTTCAGGCGCAACGATGGGAGTTGCCCTGGCAATTTCTTCAGCAGCAGGAATTTCTTCAGCTGCTCTTTCAGGTTCGTCAACCTGAGGAATTTCTGGTTGCTTCTGAGCAGCATCCTTAGCATTGTGGTCCTTAATGGCAGCTTGGGCCGCCCTGACGAATCTGACTTTGGACCCTTTCCACTCAGCTTGATATTTGTCAAATTCATCAGATAGGGTTCTGATTTCAGATTGAACTGTGACCAGCTGATGGACGGTCAAGTTCATCACGTTTTGTCTGAGGAATTTGGTCTTCCTCGCCTTGCTCCTCTGAGCCCTTAGAGCCTGCTCCCTCTTCCATTTTTCTTCTACGATGAAATGGGTGAGGACGTGATCCACACCAGCAGGAAGGTTCAATGACGACAAAGGTGTGTTTGGGTCTTCGTGCCAGATGTCGATGAAATTCAGTATTGTCTTTGTGTCTAGCATCAAGGGAATAGCACTTCCCTTGGTTCTGGCAGCCTTCTCCTGGCTTTCTTTGATGATTTCCTCAATTTCTTCAGAGGAGGCTAAATCATCATCTTCCTCTGATGCAGAGGGAATGTTCAAAGTCACCTTCTTTGGGGGACTTGGCTTGATGCCGCGCCCAGCAGTCCTTTTCAATTTCATCACCGTGGGATTGGTTGATGATCTTGTAGCAGAGGCATCAACTAATGACTTTGATGAGCCAGCATCTGTTGATGGCATTGCAGTTGATGCCTTTGACTTGACAGCAGATTTCTTGGGCATAGATTTCTTTGGAGCACTATCAGTGAATCCAGCAGTGGTGGCAGCAGCAGCAGAGGCAAAGTCCTCAGTGAATTTCTTCACAGTAGTTTGAGCAGCACGTTGAAGCTTTTGCTGCCGTTTTGCAAAATCTTCAGGAAAGTCCTCAGGGCGTGCTACGCTGGTAGGATCAATAGTTTGCCCTACAGCAGGAGGACCCCTTTTGTAAGGAGGCTTTAAGGCAAATTTCTTCATGTATTTTAGTGTCACATATCTGTATTCCTTCCATTCTTTTGCCCATCTCCTCTCAATCCTCTGTATCCTTATCTTTCTTTGATCTTTGGTCTCCTTCCCATGCACAGTTTCATCAGGTGTGCAATACCCAGCATACAAGTTCTCTGGGATGTCAAAAGCAGTATTCTGCTCTGCTTTCTTACCACCCTTCTGCGGTTTCTTGTTTTCAGCCATTTTCTTCAGCTGATGACTTTGTGCTTTTGATGATTCTGAGGAGGTCTGCAGTTTTTCTTCAAGAAATGCTGCAAATGAGTTAACTTGATGAGAACCTAGTGATTCATCAGCAGACATTTTTGTACCTGTGAACAGAGTATATGTACCAGGAATTTGAAGAGGTCATATGCGTTCTCAGAAAAGATTTCTTTTAAAAATCATCAAGTTGAGGAATTTGACCATATAGAAATCTTGATGAATTTCACTGAGCAATCTTTGTCTTAGTTTCCAGATTTGTGCAAAAAGATTGATTTGCACAAGTGAGCAATCATGGAGAAAAACATTGCTTAGCAAATCTTCAAGAAATTGCATATGTGAGAATCTTGGGGAGAAACACTTTTGAGAGGAAGAAACACATTTGAGGATATTTGAGAAGAAATGAAGATCAAACGAGGGTAATAAAAACAGATTTTGTTTACCCTAGATGAAGAACACGACGAACAGTTGAAGAAAGAGTTGGAAGCCCGTTAGTTCAGATCTCCCACGCCCTAGCTTGGCAGAGGGAGAAATCTACAGCGTTGGCGGAGTGAAGAAATTCGCTTCCGATGCGAGTACGGCGACGGAAAGGTTGAGGCAATGAAGCTCGTCCTTGCCGGCGTCGATGAGTTCTGCGGTGGCGCAGTTGCTGTGCTCGGGAGATGGAGGCGAGAGCGGAACCGAGCAAGGAGGAAGGAGAGGGGTATTTATTACCGTGGTGAAAACCAACCGGCCTGATGACTTTGGTCCAGTTTACCCCTCGCTCTTCCTATCTACGCGACATGTGTCACCCCATAACTGTGGGGCGAAGATTGGGGTAGATTTGTGCATATCCATCCGTGGGGATAGGAACGGTTTGAGCGGGAAATCCCGAAAATTTTCTTTGAAGATTTTCAAGTTCTTTTCGCAAATTCTTCAGCAGTCAAGAACACAGTAAAGACTTTGAACAAGTTTCAAATAGAACGCATATGAAGAATTTGAGAATAGACTGGGATGAGTTAAGCATAGAGGAGGAGCGGGTCCGATCACATTCACTTAGATGAAAATCAGATTGAAGAATTAGCCATAAGTGAATGCTGTTGAGAACTATGAAAAACTCAAATATATATATATTATATTAGTTGAAGAACATCAGTTTCATAGTTGAAGAAATTGAAAAGTTGAGGAATTTGCAAACTTGAAGAATTTGTCAAATTGAAGACTTTGCAAAATGATGAAAAACTCAACTATGAAGAATTTCAACTATGGTAGGTGACGTGACCCACCGTATAAGAATGATGATTTCAAACACCGCGTACAATTATCGTAGGGTTCTGAGAATCAAATTCTTCGTTAATTTCTTCACACTTTGGTTGTTATTCTTCATTGATTGAAGAAAAACGTTTCTTAGTGTGTTGCACATCAAAGTCATCAATTTTGCACAAGTGTTAGGATGTGTGTCCTTTCAAAGAACATTTGAAGATTCCAAGATATTTAGCTCACACCGCAACTTGCAAAATCTCTTTTCATCCAAGGGCTTAGTGAAGATATCGGCCAGTTGTTCTTCAGTTGGAATATGGTCGACGGAGATGTCGCCCTTGAGTACATGATCTCGAAGAAAATGATGACGAATTTGAATGTGCTTGGTCTTCGAATGCTGAACTGGGTTGTTTGCAATCTTGATGGCACTCTCATTATCATAGTAGAGAGGCACATTCTTCACCTTGATGCCATAATCCTTGAGGGTTTGCTTCATCCACAGCAGTTGAGCACAGCATGAGCCAGCAGCAATGTACTCAGCTTCAGCAGTGGAAAGTGAAACGTAGTTCTGCTTCTTTGATGACCAACATACTAAAGATCATCCGAGGAAATGACAGGTGCCAGAAGTTGACTTGCGGTCCACACGATCACCAGCATAATCAGCATCTGAGTATCCGAATAGGTGAAGATTTGAGCCCTTGGGATACCACAATCCAAGTGTTGGTGTGTGAGCCAAATATCAAAGAATATGTTTCACAGCCTTATGGTGTGATTCCTTCGGTGTTGCTTGAAATCGGGCACACATGCAAATACTTAGCATAATATCAGGCCTAGATGCACATAGATACAATAGAGAGCCAATCATGGAGCGGTATACCTTCTGATCGAAATCTTTACCATTTTCGTTAGTGCAGAGATGAACTTTTGAAGGCATTGGTGTTTTGGCGCCTTTGCATTCATGCATGTTGAATTTCCTCAGAACATCTTTGAGATATTTTTCTTGTGAGATGAAGATGCCATTATCTTGTTGATGAATTTGAAGACCTAAGAAGAATTTCAACTCCCCCATCATAGACATTTGATATTCTTCACTCATCATATATGCAAATTCATCACTATAGCGTTTATCAGTACAGCCGAAGATAATGTCATCAACATATATTTGGCATATGAATAGTTCATTATCATAGGTTTTAGTGAAAAGAGTTGGGTCGAGTGAATCGGGTTTGAAGCCTTTCTTCATGAGGAATTCCTTCAAAGTATCATACCACGCCCTTGGGGCTTGCTTGAGGCCATAAAGATCCTTGTTCAGTTTGAAGACTTTGTCAGGATATTTAGGGTCTTCAAAACCTGGTGGTTGAGCAACATATACTTCTTCCTCGAGCTTACCATTGAGGAATGCACTTTTCACATCCATTTGATATAAAGTGATACTATGATGGTTAGCATAGGCAAGCAATATACGAATAGCTTCTAGTCTAGCAACAGGTGCAAAAGTTTCATCAAAATCAATTCCTTCAACCTGTGTGTAGCCTTGAGCTACAAGACGTGCCTTGTTCCTTACCACAAGACCATTTTCATCTTGCTTGTTGAGGTAGATCCATTTGGTACCTATGATGTTATGCTTCCGAGGATCTGGCCGCTTGACAAGTTCTCACACATTGTTGAGCTTGAATTGATGCAATTCCTCTTGCATAGCTTGAATCCACTCAGGCTCCATGAAAGCTTCATCAACTTTGGTGGGCTCTACCATAGAGACAAAGGCAAAATGCCCACAAAAGTTAGTCAAATGTGATGCTTTTGAGCGAGTGAGAGGTCCTGGTGCATTGATGTCATTGATGATTTTGTCAATCTGCACTTCTTTTGCAACTCTTGGGTGAGCAGGTTGACGAGATTGAGGTTTTTGTCCAGCGCCATTTTCTTCAGTTGTACCAGCATGAGTGTCTTCTTTGATTTGTATAATTTCCTTAGTGGGTTGAGGAATTTGTTCAGTAGGTACAATGTCTTCAGTTGCCTTTTGCATGATTAATTCTTCAGGAGATGTTTCATCTGTCACAGAAGGTAGTTGCTCTCTTTGCGAGCCATCAGTTTCATCGAACCGCACATCTACAGTTTCAACAACCTTCTGATGATAGGAGTTGAAGACTCTGTAGGTGTGTGAGTCCTTTCCATAACCAAGCATAAAACCTTCATGTGCTTTTGGTGCAAATTTAGAACTATGATGAGGATCTCTAATCCAGAATTTTGCACCGAAGACTTTGAGATAACTCACATTGGGTTTCTTACCAGTCATCAATTCATATGATGTTTTCTTGAAGAATTTGTGAAGATATACCCAATTGATGATATGGCATGCAGTATCAATTGCTTCAGGCCAGAAACGACGTGGGGTTTTATATTCATCAAGCATAGAGCGAGCCATCTCAACGAGAGTCCTGTTTTTGCGCTCCACTATACCATTTTGCTGAGGAGTATATGGAGTAGACAGCACATGAGTGATACCAAGTTCATCAAGATAGTCATCAAGATTTGTGTTCTTGAATTCAGTCCCATTATCACTCCGAATATGCTTGATCTTGACACCAAAGTTGGTTGTGGCCCTTGAAGAAAATCGTCTGAAGACATCCTGCACTTCTGTTTTGTATGTAATGATATGCACCCAAGTGTACCGAGAATAATCATCAACAATGACAAAGCCATATAAACTTGAAGAATTGGTTAGTGATGAATAATGAGTGGGGCCAAAGAGATCCATATGAAGCAATTCAAAAGGTTGAGTAGTCGTCATGATTGTCTTTGATGGATGCTTGGATCTGGTCATCTTCCCAGACTCACAAGCACCACAAAGATGATTCTTGAGGAATTTGACGCCCTCGATGCCTATGACATGCTTTTTCTTTGCGAGCGTGTGCAAGTTCCTCATACCCGCATGACCAAGTCGTCGATGCCACAACCAGCCTTCTGATGATTTTGCAAGTAGGCATGTGGCAGGTTGAGGACCTGTAGAGAAATCAACAATATACAAGTCTCCTCTCCTAAAGCCTTCGAAGACTTTGGAATGGTCAGTTTCCATAACAACAACGCAACGATATTTTCCAAAGATGACTACCATATTAAGATCACAAAGCATTGAGACAGACATAAGGTTGAACCCAAGGGATTCGACAAGCATCACCTTATCCATGTGACGATCCTTGGAAATTGCAACCTTACCTAGACCCAACACTTTGCTTTTTCCATTGTCAGCGTATGTGATATGCTTCAAATGAGATGGAGCTAGTGGCAAATTCATCAGTAGATTTCTATCACCGGTCATATGGTTTGTACACCCACTATCAAGGATCCACTCAGTGGCTTTCGGAGGTGTATCCTGTAGATCAATTAGTATATTTTACGAACTCATATGCTTCAGAGTGAAGAATATGACAGCAGATTCATCACACAGAATTTCATCACATAGTATGATAATTCAAAGTAGGGTGAGGACGTGAGAAATGAAGAATTCATTTCTGCATTATTAGCTTGCGTCCTAACAAGCAATTTCTTAAGGTCTCCAGCAAATTCATCAGATGTTCAAGTTCATCTGGAGACTTGACCCTGCATATATGGGTTAGTTCAATTTCTTCACCACCCACATCTGGAGGGGTGGCAAAGAATTCATCATTCTGCGAGCATCATAGGAGAATGGAGGCATTGAAGCAATAGCACTCCTTTTCACAGGACTAGGGTTAGAGTACTTGAATGAATATGCAGAGAAATTCTTTGATGACTTATGAACATAATGATTTGAAGAATAATGCACATATTCAAAACTCTTAGATTTTTCCTGCGAAACAGAGACATTAGTATGATGCATTTGATCATTTGAGGAATTTGATCCAAGTGAAGATTTTGGTCCAGGTGAAGAATTTGATCTGGGGTTCCTGTTCTTCAGCGATGATGTCATGTGGACGTTTACTTGAAGATTTTCCAAGTAGCTCTTAGGAACCCAGATTTTCTTCACCGGTGAACCATTCCTGCAGTTAGTTCCAACAAATCTATCAAATACTTCAGCTTTCTGATTTTTGAAGAATTTGAAGTTGGAGTCAAATGATTCATCAGAGGAATATAAAGTTTCACAAGAAAAACCAGATAGAGTAGATGGATCCACAGGAGGTCCTTTTGCAGCAACCCAAGAGGTTTTGGGATACTGCTCAGGAGTCCAGTAGGATCCGTCTGCATTGAGTTTCCTCACAAATGAAATACCCTCTTTCCTAGGGTTCCTGTTCAGAATCTGCTTTTTGAGCACATCGCAAAGGGTTTGATGCCCTTTGAGACTTTTGTACATGCCTGTCACGTACAATTCCTTCAATCCTGCATTATCATCAGTAATACTAGTGGTATCCTCATATGAGGAATTTGTGACCACAGGGACAGTTGAAGAATTTGCAGTAATAGATGCACTTGAAGATTCTGGTGAGGAATTAGCAGTTTCACGTTCAATGCATTTCAAACATGGTGGAACGAATTCTTCCTGAGCGGTACTGATCTGTTGAGCCAGTAAGGAATCATTTTCCCTTTGAAGATCTTCATGAGACACTCTAAGTTTCTCTAGATCTTGCTTCCTTTGAAGAAATTCATAGGAAAGCTTCTCATGATCAACTACGAGCGCATCATGAAGACTTTGAAGGTTATCGTGCTTTGTCTGAAGACTTTTGAGATAATCAGACAGAGTTTGAGTTCGATCCACTTCCTCATTCAACAGATCATCACTTTTGTCTAGTTGTTTTTGTAGTTTTTCAATGGCATTTTGTTGTCTCGTGGCAATTTTAGCAAGTTTAGCATAGCTAGGTTTCACATATTCATCAGATTCATCTTCACTAGATTCAAATGAGGAATGATGTGAGGGTACCTTTGATGATTTTGCCATGAGGCACATAGATGAGGAAGATGAAGATTTGTCAGTCATCTGTGACTTGAGGAAGTTCTTGTATTTGATGAATCTGGTATCTTGACACGTGCGATAGCCTTCATGAACATCAGAGAGCCTGTCCCAAATGAGCTTGGCTTGTGGAAGATGGGCGATGCTTCTGAACATGACCTTTGACAAGCTGGAGTAAATGATATTCTTCGCCTGAGCATCCAGCTGTGTGTACTTGCGAATGTCATCAGCATTGGCTATTTTGCAGAGATCAGTCAGTCCAATCTCAGTAATAGTCCATGGTTCACTCTTCTTTGATATGAGATGCTTCCGCATGAAGACTTTCCATTTGGGATAATCAGATCCATCAAACATGGGGCATTCTGTAGTTTACTGAGCACTTCTTGTCATGAAGCAATAGGTGGGAGCATAGTCATCAGTGCTGACGTCAGGGTCATTGGACTCATCATTTTCTTCACTATTGAAGATTGACTTGCTGACGAAAGCAGTAGCGAGAGCTAGACTGGCCACACCAGAGTCAGAGTCATCATCAGATTCATCAGATTCTTCACATTCTTCAGATTCTTCCTCTAAATCAATTTCCTTGCCAATAAGTGCGCGAGCCTTTTTGAAACTGTTCTTCTTGTGCGATGAGGACTTTGAAGATGATGACTTTGTAGTTGAGGATTTTGAAGATTTCTTCTTTTTCTTCAAGTCATCAGAACTGTAGTCTTTGTATTTCTTCTTCTTTGATTCTTTTTCCCAGAGAGGACAGTCAGAGATGAAATGACCAGATTTCTTGCATTTGTGACAAGTTCTCTTTTTGTAGTTGCTTGAGGAATCTGATTTTCTTATTCCACTGTTTGATGAATTTCCAAATCTGCCTCTCCTTGAGAACTTCTGGAATTTCCTCACAAGCATAGCTAGCTCTTGGCTCAGTTCTTCAGGATCACCAAGACTGCTATCAGAATCTTCGTCTTCAGATGAGGAAATTGCTTTTGCCTTCAGCGCACGAGATCTTCCATAGCTTGGCCCGTAGAGATCTCTCTTCTCAGCTTGTTGGAATTCATGAGTATTGAGTCTCTCAAGAATATCAGCAGGATCAAGTGATTTGTAATCACCACGTTCTTGAATCACCAAAGCCAGAGTATCAAATGAGGGATCAAGAGATCTTAGCAGTTTCTTCACCACTTCGTGATCAGTAATGTCTTCAGCACCCAGTGCTTGGAGCTCATTGGAGATGTCAGTGAGGCGATCAAAAGTTTGCTGAACATTTTCATTTTTGAGTCTTTTGAAGCGGTTGAAGAGATTGCGAAGAACATCAACTCGAGAGTCACGTTGAGTAGAAACACCTTCATTTACTTTGGACAGCCTATCCCAGATAAGCTTAGCAGATTCCAAAGCACTCACTCTGCCATACTGACCTTTGCTCAGATGGCCACAAATGATATTCTTCGCTTGTGACTCAAGTTGCTTGAATCTCTTCACATCACCAGAGTTGATTGTAGGGGAAACACAGGGGACACCATTTTCCACAACATACCAGAGATCGTTATCAATTGCCTCAAGATGCATGCGCATCTTGTTCTTCCAGTAGGGATAGTCCGACCCATCAAAGGTAGGACATCCAGCAGAAACCTTGATCATACCTACAGTCGACATAACTAACACTCCAGGTGGTTAAACCAAAATCACACAGAACAAGGGAGTACCTTTCTCTGATACCAATTGAAAGTGCGTTATATCGACTAGAGGGGGGGTGAATAGGCGATTTTTACAAGTTCATCACAGATGAAATTCAACTTGAGGAATTTGAAAAGTGATGAACAACATGCAGCGGAATAAGTACTTAAGTGCGAGCGGAACAGAGTAGCAGCATATTCATCATGATGAAATATTGCAGGCACAACGTACAGGAGCGTGATAGCAGGATAAGCAAGTAACGAACAAGGGACTTGAAGAATTTGAGATGAGGAAATTGAGAAAGTCTTCACTCAAATTCTTCAAACAGTAACGATCAATTTCATCAACAGGATTACGAGGAAATGAAAGGGTTGAGGAAATAGAACCAGGAAGCTCGATGAAGACAATGATTTGATGACCCAGTTCCAACTGCTGTGACAGTTGTACGCCTGGTTTGGAGCGGCCTGGTATTTAAACCAGAGAACACAAAGTCCCAGGACACACAGTCCTTACCGTATTCTCCTTGAGCTAAGGCACACAGACCTCGCCCAACACTCGTGGTAAGTCTTCAGGGTAGACTTCCAAAACCCTCACAAACTGGTCACCCGGCGATCCACAATTTACTGCAGGAAAGCTCTAGACCAAGGTCACTCCGTGATCCCCAATTTACTGCAGGATTCACTAGACCATGACGCCTAACCGTTTGGAAGATGCACAGTCTTCAAAGGTAAAAAGCGTCGGTTCCACACAGGAAGTTCTTCAGTGATGCTCAATCACTATTTGGGTTTGATGGTTTTGGTTTGGGTTTTTTTCTCACTGATGATTTTCTCTTTAAGCACTCTTGAGGAATTTGGGATGCTCTCAGTCCGACAAGTGTCAGTTCTCGCATAGAGCAGCCAAACGGCTAGTGGTGGAGGGGGGCGGCTATTTATAGCCAGGATGCATCCCGACATGATATGTCATAAATGCCCCCAATGATATGACCGTTAGGTGGAGGGAAGTGATTGGGGACAGCTGGCACACAGCGCAGCAACGGTCGGAATCTGACTATCAAAGTCATCAGATGTATCATGTTCCTCACGTATAGGCAGATCGCACTGGCGAAATCCTAACTCCTCAGTTTTTTCAAAGTCATCAGAAACCAGAAGATCATCGTCTCTGTATCTGAAGAATTTGACAGAACTGTAAGAGATTTCCAAAGGCTTCACTCGAAGGTTTTGTGTAGTTTGAGGAAAATGAGTTGAGCATCAGTTTGGAAATTTCCTTAGTTTTACCTCGACCCCCTTTAACAGTACGGTGTTTCCTATGACTCAAATAAATGGAAAAGAAACTATGAAAATAAAAGTCTTCATGCTTCATATTCCTCAATCATATCTTCAAGGTCACACCGATTTCATTTCCTTCAAAGTCCTCAAGAATACCAAAGTCTTCAGCAAAGTCATCACCAAAGTCATCAGTTGAAGACATTCATTTTTAGGGGTCGATAATCTTCGAATATATCAAACTCCTCAGTGACTTATAGAGCCTGTGTACACTTAACAACATATTAGTCTCTTAACCTATAAGTCTTCAATACACCAAAATCACTAAGGGGCACTAGATGCACTTATAATCTCCCCCTTTTTGGTGATTGATGACAAATAGGTTAAGTTTTCAACGGGAATAATAATATGAAGTGTAAGTACAGAGTTTGAGGAATTTGATTGCAAGAAATAGAGGAACTCCCCCTGAAGATGTGCATATTTGAGGAATTTGCTTTGGACTGCAAATGCACATAGTAGGTTGATGATTTGAGAACTCCCCCTATATCTTGCAATTCATACACGCATTTAATCATATAAGATTGAAGAAATTGAAATGCGTGATGAAAAATGGGGTCTGATGAATTCAGCATGCGTGCATTAAGATCTCTTGAAGAAATAGCATGCAGAAGGCAGTTCAAAAGTATCAAACAAAAGCAGATCAAAAGTATCAGACCACCATCGGGACTTAAGTTACAACCCAATCAACAAACGCTGCAGAAGAGCGAGAGTTGAAACTTAACAAAAAATAGTTTATATATCACGAGACCCGCTTGAAGACTAACTCAATTTCTCCCCCTTTGACATTGATGGCCAAAAAGGAACAAATTGAGGACTAACGCGCCATGAAGATTTTCAACTTGAAGGTGGTGGTGGAGCGCCAGCGTGGTCGGGGTCGGTTGGTGGAGCAGGGCCAGCAACAGTATCATCATCATCTTTAGCTTCATCAGTAGCGCGCGATGAAGAATATGAACTAGTCACAAGTTGAGGAACTTGAACTTTCTTCCACTTCTTCTTCGGCGGCATGGACCAGTCAAAATCTTGCTGAAAACCCATATCCTTCAATTCTTCATCCGTATAGTTGTTTGTGAGAATTGCCCATGTGAGATCAAAGATCTCATGGAGGTAGTAGTGGTTTTTCCTCACAACATTGTGTGTGACAGTGATATTGTTGAGAAGTGAGCCAAACTGCCTCTTGACCCATTTGTGATTTCTGTCCACCTTCTGGTGAAGACTAAGAAGAAGCTCACGGTCAGTCATCACCCTGGGAGCAGTTTTGCGAGGTTTTCGAGATGATGCCATTGCTGAAGTGATGCTCAATCACTATTTGGGTTTGATGGTTTTGGTTTGGGTTTTTTTCTCACTGATGATTTTCTCTTTAAGCACTCTTGAGGAATTTGGGATGCTCTCTGTCCGACAAGTGTCAGTTCTCGCATAGAGCAGCCAAACGGCTTGTGGTGGAGGGGGGCGGCTATTTATAGCCAGGATGCATCCCGACATGATATGTCATAAATGCCCCCAATGATATGACCGTTAGGTGGAGGGAAGTGATTGGGGACAGCTGGCACACAGCGCAGCAATGGTCAGAATCTGACTATCAAAGTCATCAGATGTATCATGTTCCTCACGTATAGGCAGATCGCACTGGCGAAATCCTAACTCCTCAGTTTTTTCAAAGTCATCAGAAACCAGAAGATCATCGTCTCTGTATCTGAAGAATTTGACAGAACTGTAAGAGATTTCCAAAGGCTTCACTCGAAGGTTTTGTGTAGTTTGAGGAAAATGAGTTGAGCATCAGTTTGGAAATTTCCTTAGTTTTACCTCGACCCCCTTTAACAGTACGGTGTTTCCTATGACTCAAATAAATGGAAAAGAAACTATGAAAACAAAAGTCTTCACGCTTCATATTCCTCAATCATATCTTCAAGGTCACTCCGATTTCATTTTCTTCAAAGTCCTCAAGAATACCAAAGTCTTCAGCAAAGTCATCACCGACGATGGGTGTATGGAGAACATCCTCATCCCGGAGCTGATGTCCACTTGATATTCCACTGGCTTCGCGTCTGCCGCGGCCGAAACCAGGCGGTGGACTCTAATGTGAACCAGCCATAAGAACCTCGGCCGCGGGATTGCTGCTCTCACACTTAGGAGGAACGTCTGAATGATCTGACGCCGAGTCGAACGTGCCGTGAGATGACTCGGCGGGATCGATAGCCGCAATCTGCGGAGAGGAAATCTGGCGTGCCGCTGCATGCCTCACCTAGCGCTGGAGCCGCAAACGACCGGATCGCTTGCGGCGACGCACAACAGGAAGGGTCGACAAGTACGGAGTCGACGGCTAGAGAAGAAGAACACCACAGGAGCTTGCACAGAAGTGCGTCGCTCCACGGATCGGAAGCGCCTCAACGTCGAGAGGAGCTTCCTGAAGCCATGCCGGGTCATCGGCGATGAAGGTGAGCGTTCCGAGATGGATCTCGTGGCCCAGGAACAGAGCACTGTCGGAAGACATGACGTAGGAGAAAAAATGCAACCTCGCCGGAAGTCGCTTAGACGCCTGCCCCACAGTGGGCGCCAACTGTCATGGGAACAAGCCTGACAGTAGAAGGTAGGGGTACGAAAGGAGAGGGCAGAGTCCTAGCTACGGCGAGGGTGTACACACGAATATACGAGTTCAGGCACCTCTCGGGAAGGTAACAGCCCTACGTCTCGGTGCTCTGGAGCTTCTTGTCGTGTGGAATATAGATGTTACAAAGGTTGTGAACCCTTGTGCCAGAGGGGAGGGGCAGATTATATAGAGTGCACTACCCCTCATAAATACCCGGCATCTAAGGGTTCGATCGTGGCTATAAAGATAAACGTTACTGGTAACGTAAGCAATAAATGCTACTAAAGGCTCAGCCGACCGTTCGCCTATTAACCTCCCTGGAGAGGATCCTAGGTTCCTGTGGTCGACTGTCTTCAGGTTCTCCCGAGTGAACAACATCTGTCGAGTGGAGAGAGGAATTTCCGAGTGAATACCATCGAGTGACTCATGAGTCTTGTTGAGTCCAGTCGGAAACTTCCTTGTAGGCCTTAAGTCTTCTAGAGTAGTGTCAGGCCCCTTTCTGGGAATAAATCACAGAAAAGACCTTAAGTCATGCCAGCCCCAAGAACCTCTGGCAGACTTACTTGATGCAGATAACCAGTCAAATTATAATATTACACATAGTTGAGTCAGAGTGACTCAACAAATTTATTACAACTCGTCATTTCACCATGGTGGTGAAATATGATAGTGACGTGGTGGAACGGAAATACAGTTTACAATAAAATAGAGTCAAGTGTCAGAGTGAGACTTGACTATTTTATTGGTGTAGTGGAAGCTCAGCGGATGTTACATGTGGTAGACTCCTATATCACAGGCGCTCTGACTGGGACTCCTCTAAGCGTCGGGCTCGCTAGTGTAATCCTTCTCCATAGGCTCGTCCTCCTCCAAGTCTGGCCAAGTAAATAGCCAGGGACAAGCCAGTGAGTACGTTGGAATGTACTCGCAAACAATATGAACAAAAGATGTAATGAATGCATATGATATGCTCATGCTAATCATAATTTATACATGCATGCTGGCAGGTTAAATCTTGGTAGAATAAAATTAGCAACATGCATATGAGTGAGGCATTAGTGTAAGTAAATATAGAGAAAATGCCGGTTGGATGTCAAGTGACATCACAGTAGGACTTGAAAAGAAATGCCAATCAGGTGTCTAAAAGAGTAATCGGGCGGGCGAGACAGGACCGCCCGAGAACTCAAGCGACGCCACGAGAGGTCTTAAAAAAAATACTGAATGTCCGGGGTAGTCTAGCCAGCCCCTGAGACACTAATAAAATAAAATAAGAGAAATGGTCAGTCCACAAAAATATTCATATCATCAAATATATTCTTGAGAATTATTAGTGGTGACAACAATCAGTCCTGCAAGAATATTCATGCATGAAGTTAATTAATTTCCTCCAAAGACCGACACCGTGACCGACACTTGACCCACCCAGCTAATGTCCTTGACCGTGGACACGTCTATTCGAATAGATGTAACTCTGCAGAGGGTGTACTCTTTACCCACAAGTAAAGGATTTCTTTAGCCAGTACTGTAACACTGACTAATTCCCATTACAGTCTTTAGGTTGAAACACACCTAACCAGCACACACCAGATTAACCAACCGGATGCCAGGAATCACCCAAGCATCTTTCCAGAAAATCCTTAAGACGGGAAGACACACTGTCCTGCATGGGATCACTATTTATACGCGCAGATTCCAATGGGGGACCCCCTCTCGGCTACACTGCCGGTAAACACCCATGCCCCCTGACCCGATGATAGGATTTAGTCCATGGCCGTGGAAACCTTCATCGTGGCCCTCTATGTGGTGTGCACCAGATAGGGATTATCAACTTACTAAACCGCACCTTCCAAAAGGAAGAACTCGTGGTAGCACGATATACAACTAGGTGTAATGGAACAAGACTCGATCTAGGTCGACTCAGGAGGTGTTAACTATCATCTCTGGTTCATTCGTTAACTGTCACCGTGACACCATCGTGTCAAACGTGACTCGTGCCCACCGGCACGTCCAAAACCAGAACTTTACTTCTGGAGGCTCACAGCCATGGAACAAGTCAGTAATATTCCTGAAGTGGAGTGTAGTGCAATTCATATGCAAGAAATGACCATGCGTGCATGCACATAAAATATCACACACATGCAGTGCAATTCCGAACCAATGGAACCATGCAATGCAATGCAAATCATTATACCCAAGTTCAATATTGCTTGCCTTGTCCAACGTAGTCAGAAGAAAACCCTTCCAAATTTTCAGCAACTTTTCCCTCTTCTTTTTCGGAAAAATTTCAAATTTGAATTCAAATCAAACTTCCATCACAGTACAAAAACTTGTTTCAAAATATTTTTAAATAAATACAAAAATAAACTAGAGAGAAAACAAAAAACTACAGAAAAAGAATCAAGTTGATTGGACATGTGGTTTAAAAGTTATAAGTGGTCAAAGTTTAGTCAAATCTGTTTTTATATAAAAGCAGAAAAGAAAACGCTTCGGTGGGAATTACGCTTTCCAGCACAAAACGCGTAAACAACCGAGTGCGCTTCCTGTTTCCACGGGAAAAGAATAAAATGCTGACAGGTGGGGTCCACTCGTCAGGTTTGAAATGTAGCGCGCCCGTGCGCGATGCCAGAGAGGTTGCGGCGATCGCCGGCGACGATCGCCGGAGTATTAGTGAGTGGCGATGGTGGGAATGGGTTCTGGGAGGAATACCGCTGTCGGTGGGTGGCGGTGGAGGTCGCCTGAGAGAAGCAGAACGGCGGCGAGGTTAACGGCGACGGGTGGTGGTTCGGGTGGTGTGGAATCTTGCCGGAGAGGCGTAGAAGCTTCAAATTGAATGGTGGAATAGACTAGGTGGAGGATATGGAGGCTACTGGAGAAATTTGGGCAGTAGGGGTGGAGTACTGGCGATGATTGACTCGGAGGCAGTGGCGGCAGAGCAGTGATCGGAGACGGGGAAGGAGGTCTCCCAGAGGACGGGGTGATGGAGAGGAGTCGATTGGGACGATGTGGAGGTGGTGTGGGTTGTTTGCGGAGCTGTACGGGCCTATTTATAGGCGGTTCAACGACAGCCGTAGCGGAGCAGATGACAGCGAATTAACTCCGGCCATCGGAGTTGATTTGGTTGGCGCCCACTTTTGGAAAAGCATCAGAGAGAGTGAGGGAAGCTCCTCGAAGCCTCAACGTGCTCCAATTCTGGCTTGGTGCATTGCCCCACAAGGCGGATCCCGTACTGCCGTTGCGGGCGGCGAGTAACTCCGGCGACTGCCAGGAGGGCCAGGGCGGCGTGGTCAGTGCGTCGCTAGCGTGGAATGGGTACCGCGTGGAGTGCCAGGAGGTTTGGGGAGGTACGAGGGAGTAAATGCGGTCGGTGGCCGCGGCGATTTCTTCAGCCCACCGTGGATGAGTACGGCGGCGTTGCACCGGCCAGCCGACAGTTTTGTTGCCGAGGGGAGAGGCTGGAGAGTGGGCCAGCACCCTGGGCATTAATGAGGACGGCGCCGCCGTGGAGAAGAAGGAAGAGGAGGCGCGCACGACATCGTCTGCCTCTGCTGCTACTGCCAATTCGGTGAACTGAATTTTCTTCAGTTAGCTACAGTGTGCACTAGAGATGCTTGATGAAATGCCAGAAAGGGCTAGGCATTTTAGGAATTTCTGAGGATTTTTGTGGTGTAGAGTTGATGCTCAAAAATGGGATTGCCAAAGTTTTAGAATTTTTGGACAAGTTTAGAATAGGATTTGGGCAAGAAAATAGTTTCTGGTCCATATTTGAATTGAATGGAAGTTGAAAATTTTGAATTGTGGAACTCAATATTTTTGGTGGAATGGGTTGTGGGTACCATCTAGTTGCTAGGATAATTTTTTGTGGAGGCAGAAAACTTATAGAAAGTATAGCTCCTTTGAAACCCAAGGAAGCTATGAATATAGCTAATTCCACTTTTGGAATTTGCTCAAGGTATGAAAAATATTTTTGTGGAAAGAATGGAATTGTTTTCCATCCTAGAAGTGTAAATGACTCATGGGACACATTTTGGAGTGGTGGGAAAACAATTGGATGGATATTAGAATTGTTAGAAGGAATGTAAGAGTTTTTTCCCTTAGAATATTTTTATTGTGTCAAAAACTTTTATAAAAGAAAGTTTTTGAATACTAAATCATTTTCCAAATAAAACCATCAAATCAAACAAACTCTTCTTAGAAAAAATTTAAACCCAACTAAATCTTAGAAAGAGTTTCAAACAGATGGTGGAAAGTAGCATAAAAATGTTTTTCAAAGAATTATATTTTAATGAAATTTTTTTAAAATCCAGAAAATATTTTTGGGGTGTTACAACACCTACCCCCCTTAAGAAAAATCTCGTCCCCGAGATTTTGGCTGTCCCTCAAACAGGTACGGATATTCAGTCCTCAGATGATCCTCTCGTTCCCATGTTGCTTCTTCCTCTGTGTGATTGCTCCACTCAACCTTGTAAAATTTTATCACATTCTGCCAGGTTCTCCGTTCAGATTCCTCCAGAATTTTTATAGGGTGCTCTCTGTATGTGAGATCTGGCTGAAGATCCAGGTTTTGGTGTGGTACTTGCTTATCCGGGTTACTGACACATCTCCTTAGTTGTGACACGTGAAACACGTCATGAACATCTGATAGTTCCGCAGGTAATTCTAGTTGATAGGCAACCCTGCCCCTTCCTGCGATCACTCTGAATGGTCCAATAAATCTCGGTGCCAATTTCCCTTTAACCTTAAATCTCTGTAATCCCCATGTTGGAGATACTCGGAGATATACGTATTCTTCTGGTTCAAAACCCACCCTCTCGGTGTTTCTGGTCATAGTAGCTCTTCTGATGGCTTTGAGCTGCTCTCAGTCTGTCCTGAATAAGCTTCACTTTTGTTTCTGCTTCTTTAAGAATTTCTGGACCGAAGATTCGGCTATCTCCGGTCTCAGACCAATTAAGTGGGGTACGGCATCATCGTCCGTACAGAGCTTCGAAAGGTGACATTTTTAAACTAGCTTGGTAACTGTTGTTATATGAGAATTCTGCCTATGGTAAGCTGTCTTCCCAACTGATCCCGTAGGTGAGCACACACGCTCTCAGCATGTCTTCCAATATTTGATTTACCCGCTCAGTTTGTCCTCCGGTCTATGGGTGATATGCTGTACTGAATGGCAGTTGAGTCCCTAAAGCGTGCTGTAGGTGTTCCCAAAATCTAGAGACGAATTGGGTGCCTCTATCGGATACTATTGTCTTGGGTACTCCATGTAAGCAGACAATTCGGGAGCAAGCCTCTGTGTTGAGTATGTAGTCTTTACTGGAATGAAATGTGCTATCTTGGTTAATCAATCTGTAATAACCCAGATAGCATCATTTCCGTGCCGTGACCTTGGCAATCCGATGATAAAATCCATTCGTATTACATCCCATTTCCATTCAGGCACTTTAAGTGGTTGCAATAGTCTGATGTTCTGCTTTTACACGCTGACAAGAATCACAGCGTGCAACATACACGGCTATGTCTGTCTTCATCCCGTGCCACCAAATTTTTTCTTGTAGATCCTTGTACATTTTTGTTCCCTCTGGGTGAATGGAGTATGGAGTAGTGTGAGCCTCTGTCAAGATTTGTTGCTTTATCTCCTCTTCGTTCGGTACGCATAGTTTTTCTCTGAACCATAGAATTCCCTGGCTGTCTATGGTGAATTCGGGCGCCTTGCCTAATTTTATTTTCTTCTTGATTCTCTCAATGCTTGGATGTCCTTTTTGGGCCTCCTTGATCTGATCTTCTAATGTTGGTTTTATCTCTAGCCGAGAAATAGTCCCTTCCGTGATAGTACCATGTTGAGTTTGGCAAATCCCGATTGAACTGTTGCTGTGTGAATTGCATACTTTCATCGTGGTTGCATGGGTTTCTGCTCAGAGCGTCTGCTACAACATTTGCTTTTCCAGGGTGGTAATGAATTCCCACATCATAATCTTTAATTAATTCAAGCCAGCGACGCTGTCTCAAATTTAATTCTAGCTGGGTGAAAATATACTTAAGACTTTTGTGATCCGTGTATATTTCACATCGGTTTCCCAAAAGGAAATGTCGCCATTCCTTGAGTGCATGTATTACTACTGCTAATTCCAGGTCATGTGTAGGATAATTATCTTCGTGTCGTCATAGCTGTCTTGAGGCATATGCTACGACTTTTCCTTCTTGCATCAACACACATCCAAGCCCCTTTCTGGACGCGTCACAGTATATCACAAAATCTTTGTGCACATCGGGTTGTTAATCTCTTTTCACAGGCTTGAAAACTCTTTTCACAGGCTGCGGTCCATTCAAACTTCTTATCTTTCTTGAGTAACTGGGTCATGGGTTTGGCTATAGTGGAGAATCCTTCAATAAATCTCCAATAAAAGCTGGCCAGACCAAGAAAACTTCTGACTTCGGTCACGTTTGTAGGTTGTTTCAATCCCAATACTTCTTTCACTTTACTTGGGTCCACTGCTATTCCATCTTGTGTCAGTATGTGTCCAAGAAAACCAACTTCCCGTAGCCAAAATTCACACTTGCTGAATTTGGCATATAACTGATTTTTCCTTAACTCTTCCAAAACTATCCAAAGATGCTGCTCATGTTCTTACGGTGTCTTGGAATAAATAAGTATATCATCTATAAATACAACCACAAACTTGTCCAAGTATTTCATGAAGACCTTGTTCATGAGATGCACAAAATAAGCAGCAGCGTTGGTTAAGCCAAAAGGCATCACTGTGAACTCATATAATCCATATCTGGTGGTAAAGGCGGTCTTTGGTATATCTGATGATCGGATTTTTAATTGATGGTATCCCGATCTCAAATCTATTTTTGAGAATACCTTGGCTTCTGCTAGTTGCTCAAACAAGTCATTTATCCTGGGCAGTGGATATTTATTTTTGATGGTGACCAAGTTGAGTGCCCTGTAATCAATACACAGCCATAGGGTACCATCCTTTTTCTTTGCAAATAAAACTGGCGAACCCCACGGTGATGAGCTTGGTCGAACATAACCCTTCTCCATGAATTCCTTAATCTGCTTCTTTAATTCAGCCAGTTTTGTTGGAGCCATACGATACGGCTTCTTGTATATGGGAGTTGTTCCAGGTGCCAATTCAATAACAAATTCAATTTTGCGGTCTGGGGGCATTCTTGGGAGTTCCTCTGGAAACACATCGGGGTACTCGCAGACCACCGGAACTTTGCTCAATTCCGTTGTATCCACGTGATTTAATTTTCCTTGGAATGTAGAAATCCTCTTGGTGCCAAACTTTACTGTTTCTCCTTGGTAATTTGTGAGAGTCACTGTGCGGTTGTAACAGTCTATGAATCCCTTATTGGTAGTTAACCAATCCATTCCCAAAATAATGTCCAGATCGACTGCTTCTAGTACAATGAGGTTGGCTAGAAATTTCATTCCTTTAATTTCAATATTCACATCCTTGCAGTACCATTGTGTACTTTGGTTCGATCCCGGGGACTGAATAATCATGGAGTTTTGCAAAGGCGAAAAGGAAAACTGATTTTCCGAGGCAAATCTTATGGAAATGCATGAGTGGGAAGCTCCAGAATCAAATTAGACTGTAGCATTAATTGAGTTGACAAGGAACGTACCAAACACGATATCTGGTGCATTCTGGGCTTCCTCAAAAGTCACGTGATTGAGATGCCCCTTCCTTTGGTTATTATTGGGGTTGAAACGGTTGCGTCTTGGAGCTGGGTTTGTACCACGGCCATTGTTGTTGGTTTTGAAAGTGTTATTCTCCTTCTTTGGGAATTATTTGCAACAATGCCCTACATCTCCACGCGCATAACAGGTGATACCAGGATGAAACGCGGCATCTTTGGTCCTGTTATTGAAGGCACTGCGATTCTGCTAGGGTGCTGGTCGTGGTGCCGTAGGCCTCTGAAATTCACTCTTGGGCCTGTTGTTGCGAACCGGTGTTGACTGGTTCATATGGCGCTTGCGAATCTCATTCATGTTGCGGTGCTCATTTTCTAGTATGACGGCCTTGTCCACCAGTGTCTTGAAGTCCGGGAAGGTATGGACCACCAGTTGGCACTTTAGAGATGGAATCAATCCATCAAGAAATTTCTCCATTCTCTTGTCTTTTGCCATATACTCGTCGTTGGCGTACCTTGCCAGCTGAGTAAACTGATCAAGGTATTGTGTTACTGTGGTGCCTCGCTGCTTAAGATCCTCAAATTCTCTTTTCTTTAATTTCATAATACTGTTGGGGATATGTGCTCCCCAAAAACTCTCCTTGAACTGTTCCCATGTCATGTTGGCTCCATCAGGGTGCGTGTGGCACAGGTTGTCCCACCATGATGCGGCGGTTCCAGAAAAATAGTGCGGGGCGTACAGCACTTTCTCCTGGTCCGTACACTGAGCTATAACCAATTTCCTCTCGATGTCTCGCAGCCAATCGTCTGCTTCCAAAGGTTTATCTGTGTGCGTGAAGACCGTTGGTTTGGTCTTCTGTAGCTCAGACAATTTGGATCTGAACTGGTGCTGTTCCTGGTGATTTCCCATATTGAGTATATGCTGCATCATTTCTTGGTGTTGCTGTTGGCTCTGTTCGTATAGATGGCACACTTGTGAAAATGCGGAGTCATTGCTCTGCTGACTTGTCTGTCCTTGCGTAAAATTATTTCCCATCAGTGCAATATTGTCTTCTAGCGGAGTTGGCATGGAACGAGTCCAGGGGCGATGCATTTTCTTTCTGGGGTATTTGTGTAACACCGATGAGAAAAGAAATGACAGGGAAGAAAAAAATAAATTTTTAAGAGACTGAACATAATTCCTCTCCCCAAAATTGTAAACGCAAACAAAACATATCCCACAAGAATATTAATTATGCATGCTGAAAATGTAAGTACTAACTCGAGTGCTAGCGATCGTGCCTAGGGCTTCCTACAGTCAGCCTGGCTCTAATACCAAGTTTTGTCAGGCCCCTTTCTGGGAATAAATCACAGAAAAGACCTTTAGTCATGCCAGCCCCAAGAACCTCTGGCAGACTTACTTGATACAGATAACCAGTCAAATTATAATATTACACATAGTTGAGTCAGAGTGACTCAACAAATTTATTACAACTCGTCATTTCACCGTGGTGGTGAAATATGATAGTGACGTGGTGGAACGGAAATACAGTTTACAATAAAATAGAGTCAAGTGTCAGAGTGAGACTTGACTATTTTATTGGTGTAGCGGAAGCTCAGCGGACGTTACATGTGGTAGACTCCTATATCACAGGCGCTCTGACTGGGACTCCTCTAAGCGTCGGGCTCGCTAGTGTAATCCTTCTCCATAGGCTCGTCCTCCTCCAAGTCTGGCCAAGTAAATAGCCAGGGACAAGCCAATGAGTACGTTGGAATGTACTCGCAAACAATACGAACAAAAGATGTAATGAATGCATATGATATGCTCATGCTAATCATAATTTATACATGCATGCTGGCAGGTTAAATCTTGGTAGAATAAAATTAGCAACATGCATATGAGTGAGGCATTAGTGTAAGTAAATATAGAGAAAATGCCGGTTGGATGTCAAGTGACATCACAGTAGGACTTGAAAAGAAATGCCAATCAGGTGTCTAAAAGAGTAATCGGGCGGGCGAGACAGGACCGCCCGAGAACTCAAGCGACGCCACGAGAGGTCTTAAAAAAAATACTGAATGTCCGGGGTAGTCTAGCCAGCCCCTGAGACACTAATAAAATAAAATAAGAGAAATGGTTAGTCCACAAAAATATTCATATCATCAAATATATTCTTGAGAATTATTAGTGGTGACAACAATCAGTCCTGCAAGAATATTCATGCATGAAGTTAATTAATTTCCTCCAAAGACCGACACCGTGACCGACACTTGACCCACCCAGCTAATGTCCTTGACCGTGGACACGTCTATTCGAATAGATGTAACTCTGCAGAGGGTGTACTCTTTACCCACAAGTAAAGGATTTCTTTAGCCAGTACCGTAACACTGACTAATTCCCATTACAGTCTTTAGGTTGAAACACACCTAACCAGCACACACCAGATTAACCAACCGGATGCCAGGAATCACCCAAGCATCTTTCCAGAAAATCCTTAAGACGGGAAGACACACTGTCCTGCATGGGATCACTATTTATACGCGCGGATTCCAAGGGGGGACCCCCTCTCGGCTACACTGCCGGTAAACACCCATGCCCCCCGACCCGATGACAGGATTTAGTCCATGGTCGTGGAAACCTTCATCGTGGCCCTCTATGTGGTCTGCACCAGATAGGGGTTATCAACTTACTAAACCGCACCTTCCAAAAGAAAGAACTCGTGGTAGCACGATATACAACTTGGTGTAACGGAACAAGACTCGATCTAGGTCGACTCAGGAGGTGTTAATTATCATCTCTGGTTCATTCGTTAACTGTCACCGTGACACCATCGTGTCAAACGTGACTCGTGCCCACCGGCACATCCAAAACCAGAACTTTACTTCTGGAGGCTCACAGCCATGCAACATGTGAGTAATATTCCTGAAGTGGAGTGTAGTGCAATTCATGTGCAAGAAATGACCATGCGTGCATGCACATAAAATATCACACACATGCAGTGCAATTCCGAACCAATGCAACCATGCAATGCAATGCAAATCATTATACCCAAATTCAATATTGCTTGCCTTGTCCAAAGTAGTCAGAAGAAAACCCTTCCAAATTTCAGCAAAGTTTCCCTCTTCTTTTTCTGAAAAATTTCAAATTCAAATTCAAATCAAACTTCCATCACAGTACAAAAACTTGTTTCAAAATATTTTTAAATAAATAGTAAAATAAACTAGAGAGAAAACTAAAAAAACAGAAAAAGAATCAAGTTGATTGGACTTGTGGTTTAAAAGTTATAAGTGGTCAAAGTTTAGTCAAATCTGTTTTTTATATAAAAGCAGAAAAGAAAACGCTTCGGTGGGAATTACGCTTTCCAGCACTGAACGCGTAAACAACCGAGTGCGCTTTCTGTTTTCACGGGAAAAGAATAAAACGCTGACGGGTGGGGTCCACTTGTCAGGGTTGAAATGGAGCGCGCCCGTGCGCGATGCCAGAGAGGTTGCGGCGCTCGCCGGCGACGATCGCCGGAGTATTTGTGAGTGGAAATGGTGGGAACGGGTTTGGGGAGGAATACCGCGTCGGTGGGTGGCGGTGGAGGTCGCCGGAGAGAAGCAGAATGGCGGTGAGGTTAACGGCGGCGGGTGGTGGTTCGGGTGGTGTGGAATCTCGCCGGAGAGGCGTAGAAGCTTCAAATTCAATGGTGGAATGGACTAGGTGGAGGATATGAAGGCTACTGGAGAAATTTGGGCAGTAGGGGTGGAGTACTGGCGATGATTGACTCAGAGGCAGTGGCGGCGGAGCGGTGATCGGAGACGGGGAAGGAGGTCTCCCCGAGGACGGGGTGATGGAGAGGAGTCGATTGGGACGATGTGGAGGTGGTGTGGGTTGTTTGCGGAGCTCTACGGGCCTATTTATAGGCAGTTCAACGACAACCGTAGCAGAGCAGATGACGGCGAATTAACTCCGGCCGTCGGAGTTGATTTGGTCGGCGCCTGCTTTAGGACAAGCATCAGAGAGAGTGAGGGAAGCTCCTCGAAGCCTCAACATGCTCCAATTCGGGCTCGGTGCATTCCCCCACGAGGCGGCTCCCGTACTGCCGTTGCCGGCGGCGAGTAACTCCGGCGACTGCCAGGAGGGCCAGGGCGGCATGGTCGGCGCGTTGCTAGCGCGGAATGGGCGCCGCGTGCAGTGCCAGGAGGTTTGGGGAGGTACGAGGGAGTAAATGCGGTCGGTGGCCGCGGCGATTCCTTCGGCCCGCCGTGGATGAGCACGGCGGCGTTGCACCGGCCAGCCGACAGTTTTGTCACCGAGGGGAGAGGCTGGAGAGTGGGCCAGCACCCTGGGCATTAATGAGGACGGCGCCGCCGTGGAGAAGAATGTAGAGGAGGCGCGCACAGCATCGTCTTCCTCCGGTGCTGCTGCCAATTCAGTGAACTGAATTTTCTTTAGTTAGCTACAGTGTGCACTAGAGATGCTTGATGAAATGCCAGAAAGGGCTAGGCATTTTAGGAATTTCTGAGAATTTTTGTGGTGTAGAGTTGATGCTCAAAAATGGGATTGCCAAAGTTTCAGAATTTTTGGACAAGTTTAGAATAGGATTTGGGCAAGAAAATAGTTTCTGGTCCAAATTTGAATTGAATGGAATTTGAAAATTTTGAATTGTGGAACTCAATATTTTTGGTTAAATGGGTTGTGGGTACCATCTAGTTGCTAGGATAATTTTTTGTGGAGGCAGAAAACTTGTAGAAAGTATAGCTTCTTTGAAACCCAAGAAAGCTATGAATATAGCTAATTCCACTTTTGGAATTTGCTCAAGGTATGAAAAATATTTTTGTGGAAAGAATGGAATTGTTTTCTATCCTAGAAGTGTAAATGACTCATGGGACAAATTTTGGAGTGGTGGTAAAATGATTGGATGGATATTGGAATTGTTACAAGGAAGGTAAGAGTTTTTTCCCTTAGAATATTTTTATTGTGTCAAAAACTTTTATAAAATAAAGTTTTTGAATACTAAATCATTTTCCAAATAAAACCATCAAATCAAACAAACTCTTCTTAGAAAAAATTTAAACCCAACTAAATCTTAGAAAGAGTTTCAAACAGATGGTGGAAAGTAGCATAAAAATGTTTGTCAAAGAATTATATTTTAAAGAAAAAATTTAAAATCCAGAAAATATTTTTGGGGTGTTACAGGTAGTGCCCTTGGGTAGGGTATGTAGGTCAGGTCTATGACCCTACCCAAGGTACATATCCCCATCATTAAGCTTGATGTATATCTCCCCGGCAACGGTGCCAGAAGTCCTTCTTGCTACTTCTTGAGCATGGATTGGTTTTACCTTGAAGAGGAAAGGGTGATGCAGCAAAGTAGATAAGTATTTCCCCCAGTTGTTGAGAACCAAGGTATCAATCCAGTAGGAGATACTAGCAAGTCACCAATGGATCTACCTACAGAAATAATCAAACACTTGCACCCAACGCTATAAAGGGGTGGTCAATCCCTTCACGGTTAATTGCAAGGATGAGATCTGATAGAGATAGATAGATAGATATGATTGCTAAAACAAAAAGTAAAAATATTGCAGCAAATTATTTTTCGTATTTTTGGGTTTATAGATCTGAAAATATAATATGGAAAATAGACCCTGGGGCCATAGGTTTCACTAGAGGCTTCTCTCGTGAAGGCAAATAATACGGTGGGTGAACAAATTACTGTCGAGCAATTGATAGAAAAGCGAATAATTATGTAGATATCCAAGGCAATGATTATGCATATAGGCATCACGTCCGTGTCAAGTAGACCGAAAAGATTTTGCATCTACTACTATTACTCCACACAGCGACCGACTCCTACCTACATCTAGAGTATTAAGTTCATGAAGAATTGAGTAACGCATTAGGTAAGATGACATGATTTAGAGGGATAAAATCAAGCAATATTATGAAAACCCCATCTTTTTATCCTCGATGGCAACAATACAATACGTGCCTCGCTACCCCTACTTTGTCACTGGGTGAGGACACCGCAAGATTGAACCCAAAACTAAGCACTTCTCCCATTGCAAGAATTACTGATCTAGTTGGCCAAACCAAACCAATAACTCGAAGAGACTTGCAAAGATATGAAATCATGCATACAAGAATTTAGAGAAGATTCAAATAATATTCATAGATAATCTGAACATAAACCCACAATTCATCGGATCTTGACAAACACACCACTAAAGAGTATTACATCGGATAGATCTCCATGAAGATCAAGAAAAACATGGTATTGAAGAACAAAGAGAGAGAAGAAGCCATCTAGCTACTAGCTATGGACCCGAAGGTCTATGGTGAACTAATCACGCATCATCAGAGGGGCAATGGAGTTGATGTAGATGCCCTCCATGATCGATTCCCCCTCCGATAGATTACCGGAAAAGGCTCCAAGATTGGATCTCACGGGAACAGAGGCTTCCGGTGGCGGAAAAGTATTTTCGTGCCTCTTTTTGGTATCCAGGGAGTATTGGGCATTTATAGGCCGAAGAATAGGGTTAGGAGGGCTGCCGTTGGGCCACAAGACAGGGGGCATGCCCCTGTGGCTTGTCGCCACACGGCGGCTCTCCTGCCTTCATCTCCAAGTCTGTTGGCTTTCTTCTGGTCCAAGAAAAATCATTCCGAAGATTTTATTCCGTTTGGACTCCGTTTAATAGTCCTTATCTGCAATACTCAAAAACATGGAAAAAACAGAAACTGGCACTAGGCTCTAGATTAATAGGTTAGTCCCAAAAATAATATAAAATAGCATATTAATGCATAGAAAACATCCAAAACAGATAATATAATAGCATGGAACAATCAAAAATTATAGATACGTTGGAGACGTATCATGTAGTTGATTACTATATGGTTTATTTGGTGGAATATTATATGTTCAGATCCATTATGCTATTCAATACCCCTCTGATCTTCAGCATGTTCATCATTTGCGAGTAGTTACCTTTGTTCTTGAGGTCACGGGAGAAGTCATGTTGCAAGTAATCATGTGAATTTGATATGTGTTCGATATTTTGATGATATGTATGTTGTGATTCCCTTGGTGGTGTCATGTGAACGTCGACTACATAACACTTCACCATTCATGGTGTCGGTGTCAAAACCGGCGTATCTCGGGTAGGGGGTCCCGAGCTGTGAGACTAGGATCGATGGTAACAAAGGGACAAAGGAGACGATGTTTACCCAGGTTTGGGCCCTCCTATGGATGTAAAACCCTACGTCCTGCTTGATTATATTGATGGTATGAAGGTTACAGAGTTGATTTACCTCGAGATCGACTAGCTAAAAGCCTAGATGAGTTTTCCCGGGCCTCATGATCTAAAACCCTCTGGCTTATATAGACACCAGGGGTTGCTAGGGTTAGATATAGTCGGTTACCCACTGGAGGGAAAAACATGCCTAATCTACTACCTTCGACTTGACGGACACGCCACGGCTCCTGAGGTTTCCTTCCTGGCGACAGGGCCTTCAATCAATATCATCCTTAGTGATCGGTCCATTAATCTGACCTATGCGAGATAGGTCGGCAGTCCGAGGACCCCTTAATCCCGGACTCCTTCAGTAGCCCCCGTACTAGCCTCCAACGCCGGGGTATATCCGGACAATCTTGCGTGTCGAAGTCTTCGGCTTGCGAGGCGAGTCCCTCAGCCCCTTCTTGCTCGGTAATCATCCCGTCATCGGAGAATCCTCGATCGCTGAGAACTCACAGGACCCAATGTAATAAACTCCAGCTTCTCGATCCGTGTGCCCCGAGGGGAGACGAATGGTCCGGCAGCTATTTACAAGACTGCCCCTCCGCAAGGGAAGCACCGCTTATTTAAACATGTTAAATCATGGTCTGGGTCACAGCTTCCTCTCCTTCCCCGCTAGAGAAAAACTTCAAGCGAGATACCACCACAAAAACATGGCGAGCACCCCTAGCTCTTCTTCGCGCTCTTACGGCTCCCACCCCGGGGATTGGACAAGTTGTTATGTATCCCTCCTTCGGCTGCGTGACCTCGAGACCCAAGGGTATCTTCCTTCCTCAGATCTAGCGGCTACCCGCGCCGGCTTGACTTCCTTTGACGGCGAAGCCTTCATGGAGAACTTCCCCAATCCTAATGAGGGCGAGCGGGTATGCTTCGTGCCTTTCCTCTTAAGAGGCCTAGAGTTCCCCATTCATCCTTTCCTGAGGGGGTTACTGGAGTTCTATGGGATCCAGCTACATCATCTTACCCCCGGATCCATTTTGCATATTGTGGGTTTTGTCACTCTCTGCGAAATGTTCCTGGGCTGCGAGGCGCACTTCGAATTATGGAGAAAGTACTTCTGCCTCGTCCCTCGAACTCGGGGTGTGATAATTCGGGAAGTAGGAGGAGCCGAAGAATGTCGCATAGCAGGAACAGAATACCCATCGGGGAGTGCGAAGAATGGTCGGAATGGTTTTATATCGAAGACGTTCCCCTATTCGATCCAGCTCGGAGGGGCTTGCCCGAATACTCCGACGCCCTTTCGAAGAAAAGGTATAACTAGCGACCGAAGAGTCCTTGTCAAGAGGTCAGTGCTGTAGTTCGACCCTTGGCTGCCCATGTAAGGGTACCGACTCATCACAAGCTGACAATGATCGATGTGATGGCCGCCGCCATCACGCAATGCGTTCAACCTCTTCAGCAAAGGATACGTCCTTTGTGGCGTTACAACGGAACGAGTGACACCACTCGCTCCCGATGACTGGGCCCTACCAATCAGGCGACATTGGCAGCCGCACTTGCCGACCTATACAAAGGATAAAAAGAAGACTTTGTTCGGTTACCGATCAAGGAGGGCTACTCGAGTTACAACCCCATTGAATGGGTAAGCCCTTCGACTCTGCGACCCGAGTTTGGGCATTTATTCGCCCTTTTTTAACTAACTCTTTTAATCTGCGCAAACAGGAATGGCGGAGTTTTGCCGAGACAATCAACTGTCCGGCACCCCAACCAGAGAACTACTCTCGTGACGATGATCCCTGGTTCCATGACGATCCGGAGCTGTCACTGGAGTAAGAAGACGGGGTCTTTTACCAGGAGAGCCTTGATCGATCCAGGGTGGCTATCATAGCCGATCACCCTGGATCACTCCCTTCCTCCACCGCGGGCAAGAATAAAAATTGTTCCCATAAAAGGCAGACGTCCTCCGTCAACCTAAATAAATTGGCTCCCACTCCCAAATGTCGTCGGTCCTCGCGACGAACACCAGCCACAACAGCGATGCCCGGGCCGGGCACCAACAGGAGTCCTTCATGTGAGCCGGTCATGGAGACGGCTCCGAACACTCGATCAACCAAAAGGTACTTTGTTTGGTTGCTTAATGTATTGTTGTAATGATCGGTCGAATCTTAGAGAAGATTTTATGTCGAAATACTCAGGAAGCGAGTACGACCATCTTCTGCCGAAGATAGTGCCGGGACACCTGGCAATACGCATGAATCAAGATCTTCTGCTCACGCCGAACCCGCCGCGGAGGCCCCAGTAGTCAATCCGGCGCCCGAAGACTCTTGGGATGAGGTATCTGTCACTAAATCCGAAGCCAAGAGTGCGATGAAACATCGGCGGCGACGAGAAATTCTGCGCGACCCGGCGTTTTTCGAGCAAGAGTTCAACGCCCTATGCTCGGCGGACGCATACCTTGGAGCTGCCCGAGCCGGGCTTGGGTATGCTGCGAAGCTGATATCGTCCAGCGTGAAGGTGAGTAATTAAAAAATCCGGACATAAACATAAACAGAGTAGCCCCCGAGCCTTGATTTGGTCGGGACGACCGAATTAAGGATCTGTTTCACTGTTTTCATGGATGACGCAGGCCGCAAGGCAGCAGAACGAGTAATTTACCAATGAGTTGGAAGCGAGCCGAACACAGGTTGAAACAATGAAGGCCGAGCTCGAACAAGTGAAGAAGTTTACCCGGGAGGTGCATGGTGAGTATATCAATTCTTCTGATCTTAGCATATAATCCCATGCTGACGCGATGGTACTTTGTAGCAGCTGAATCAATAGGGCAATTGCAAAAAGATTTACATGAAGCCCGAGACTCTCAGAGGTACGCCGAATCCCAGCATGAGGCCAGCTGTCTTTCGCTGCAGCGAAACTTGGAGGAGAAGAAACACCTCCAGGCGGAAAACAAACAGCAGGCCGAAGATATTGAGAGTTTAAAGACTCAATTGGCCCATGCCCAAGAAGAGAACCAGAAACTACAAAGGGGCATGTTCGGTAAGTATGATTATAACGTCGAAAGGTTTCTCCCCTTCATAAGGTGTAACGGACATGCCTTGTCCCATGTATATGTCTCCTAACCGGGCGTCCTGGAGAAGAGATCGGCTCCTTCCGGGTGAGCCTCTTAAAGGAGCTGTCCTCCGTGCATGAGCGAGCTCGGAAGGCTATGAGGGGTATGATAAAAGAGCTATGGCCTGCCGAGCAGCCTCCGGAAAGGATGACTGAATTAGCCGATCGGTTTAAAGAAGCCCGGAGTCGGTTCGAGCTATGGAAGACATCGTCTTGCTGGGAGGGAGCACGAGAAGCGAGGGTGATGATCAAGACCCGTTATACCAGTCTTCACCCGAGCATATGGCTCGGGTTGGGCTAGTAGGACCTGACGGGCAAGAAGTGCCACTTCACTTGGTGTAGGACCAAGTGATGCCTGCTGCTTGTCTCTCACAGGAGGATTGCGCCCTGGATGCCATAATAGACAATCTTGACCAGCAGCTAGATGTGTAATTCTATGTATCAAAAAATTCCTCCATCTGTGTTGCAAACTTTGTCTTAACTGGCCATCGGCTTCGACCTCCCGTGCTAAGAGCTTGGGAGTGTTTCGTAGAAAACATCTCTTGATAAGAGGGAATTCTTTCGAGGAACCAGGCAATCCGGCCATTTGGTACGAAGAGACAAAAGGCGCACAGGGGGACATGTTATATTACTGCTTAGCATAAGAAACATCTTCCAAAGGAAATAGTACCTCTGTCGGTGCCTTCCTTTAGGTGGCTACGTAAATCGTAGATAATAAGGCCGCATACTGCTAGTATGCGACTAATGGCCTTTTTCAGAAGACCGCATGATGGTAATAACAACCATAATTTTATTTGCTGCTTCGGTCGTAGCCAACCAATTTTCTGATAAAGATAGCTAGCGTTTGGCTTCACCTGACTGAGGTACGTATCCGGATGACCCGGCCGTAGCAATCGCAGAGGTGCTCCCTTTACCCTCTAGCCGAACAATCGGGAACATAGAGGGCAAATACAGGAGCAAGGCAACCTAGCTTGGCAAAAATATTTGTTCGAATTGATGCATCTAATGGCTTTACAATCGACAAAGGAAACATGCACATATTGTGAAGTTCAATAGATGCTTAAAAGGTAAACTCATCGGCTTCGGGAAGAAGCCCCCAGGTGTTGTATTCGGATTTAACATTTGACGATGTATCCTGAAAATCTAAACACTAGCTCGGTTTAGCCGAACATAGACTTGGGGAGAGAAAAGTCCTGACCTAGCAAGAATTAAGGTGGAAGGGAAGGAAAATGAAAAGAAAAGGAGAAAAAAGAAAAAGGAGGGTAAAAAGAATGACGACACCGGTCTAGCCGTAAAAGCGCCGAAGACGAGCTGCGTTCGATGGGTTTGGTTCGAGGCGGTTATCTGCCGGGCTTCGAAGACGATAAGCCCCTCCTGCGAGTACCTCGTCGATTATGAAGGGGCCCTTCCATTTGGGATTGAGCTTCTGCTTCTGCTTCTCAGGGAGCCGTAAGACGAGTTCTCCCACATTATATGCTTTCGCCCTGGCCTCCCTGCTCTGGTAACGCCGGGCCTGCTGTTGATAAAAAGTAGAGCGAGCCCGAGCTATGTCTCGTTCTCCTTCGAGGGCGTCCAAGTCATCCTGCTGATCTAGATCGGCCTCCTTTTCTTCGTACATGCGCACCCTTGGTGCATCGTGAATAATATCACAAGGAAGGACTGCTTCCACCCCATAGACCATGAAAAATGGTGTGTATCCCGTTGATCGATTCGGGGTGTTACACAGGCCCCACAGAACGGAATCAAGTTCCTCTACCCAATGACAGTCGGACTCATGAAGAGATCGGACCAAACGTGGCTTAATACCACTCATAATGAGGCTGTTGGCCCGTTCGACGTGTCCATTGGTCTGCGGGTGATACACCGATGCGTAATCGAGCTTAATGCCCGTTTTTGCGCACCAGTCTTTTACCTCCTAGGCGATGAAGTTGGATCCATTGTCCGTTATTATACTGAGCGGGACACCGTAACGGTGTACCATGCCAGATATAAAGTCGATTACTGGTCCGGACTTGGCAGACTGACAGGTTTTTCCACGATCTATTTGGTGAATTTGTCCACCATGACCAATAGGTATTTATTTCTCTTGGTCCCCCCCTTTAAGTGGTCCGACCATGTCCAGCCCCCAGACCGTGACAGGCCAAGTGATCAGAATAGTCCGAAGAGCCGTTGGGGGCATGTGACTTTGATTTGAAAAAAGTTGGCATCCCACGCAGTGTTGGACGAGCGACTAGGCATCCGCTCGAGTGGTGGGCCAGAAGAAACCAGCCCGGAAGGCCTTGCTTACTAAGGCTCTTGCCGTGGCGTGGTGGCCGCCCGTTCCTGCGTGGATTTTGGCCAAAAGCTGCCTTCCTTCTTCCTCAGAGATGCACCACTGGAGAACTCCGGTGGTGCTTTTCTTGTATAACTCAACCTCGTGGACTTTATAATACTTGCATCACCGAACTAGGCGTCTTGTCTCTGTTTGGTCGTCGGGGAGTTCTTGGCGAAGAAGGTAAGCGAGGAAGGGCTCGGTCCATGGTGCAATTACTGCCATGACCTCATGAGCCGAAGGCGTTTCGTCCATTACGGAACCTCCGATGATTTGATCATCTGGTTCGTTTACAGGGTGAACAACCTCTTCCACGCTGATGGGTCCGACACCCTTATCATTGTCCTGCCAAACCACCGATGGCTTGAAGAGCCTTTCAAGGAAGGTGTTTTTTGGGACGGGGTCGCGTTTGGCACCCATGTGGGCCAACATGTCCGCGGCCTGGTTGTTGTCTCTAGCGACATGATGGAATTCCAGTCCCTCGAACCGTGTGGATATCTTAAGGACGACGTTTCTATATGCCGCTATCTTCGGGTTTTTGGCAGCGAACTCGCCGTTGATTTGGGAGATTGCCAAGCTAGAGTCTCCCCGTACCTCCAGCCATTGTATACCCATTGAGGCTGCCATCCGAAGACCATGCAAAAGTGCTTCGTATTCGGCTGCATTGTTTGAGTCGGCATACATGATTTGCAACACGTATCGGACGTTGACACTTGTGGGGGATGTGAGGATAACTCCAGCCCCCAGTCCGGCCAGTGTTTTGGATCCATCGAAGTAAATCATCCAGTGGGAGTATGTACTACATTCCCTAGCGAGCTTGGCCTCCGCCCATTCGGCGAGGAAATCCGCCAACACCTGAGATCTAATAGCTCGTTGTGGTTTATAGGCTATTTCAAAAGGAAGGAGTTCGATGGCCCATTTGGCTAGGCGGCCGGTGGCGTCCCTGTTATTGATTATATCATTCAGGGGTACTTCAGAGGCCACCATGACCGAACACTCTTGGAAGTAGTGTCTTAGCTTTCAAGATGCCATAAATACTGTATAGGCTATCTTCTGGTTTTGCGGGTATCTAGACTTGCACTGTGTTAGTACTTCTGACACATAATAGACCGGCGTCTGTATCCGGAATTTGTGATCCTCCTCCTCTCGTTCGACGACGAGCACTGCGCTAACCACTTGGTTGGTGGCCGATATGTACAATAACATCGGTTCACCGGCGCCTGGTGCTGTGAGGATAGGGTTGCTTGCCAATAGTGTTTTAATTTCCTCTAACGCGGCGGCTGCTTCATCGGTCCACACGAAATTTTTGGTTCATTTCAGCAACCTGTAGAGCGGTAAAGCCTTTTCACCGAGGCGGGAGATAAAGCGGCTTAATGCCGCCACGCAACCCGCCAGTTTTTGAACATGCTTGAGCTCTATGGGAATTGCAAGTTCCGATTGGGCGCTAATTTTAGCCGGATTCACTTGTATTCCTCTATGGGAAACAGTGAATCCGAGCAGTTTGCTAGCAGGGACCCCGAAGACACATTTCTCCGGATTGAGTCGTATATCGTACTCGCGTAAGTTGGCCAAGGTTTGCCTTAGGTCATCGATCTGCTGGCTGACGTGTTTGGTTTGAATGACCACATCGTCCACATATGCTTCGAGTGTTTTGCCAACCTGTTTTTCGAGGCTGGTCTGGATCTTACGCTGGTATGTAGCTCCAGCGTTCTTTAGCCCAAAGGGCATTGTGTTGAAACAGAATGGCCCATATGGGGTGATGAATGCGGTTGCAGCTTGACCAGAATTCTTCATTTTGATCTGATGGTATCCATAATAAGCATCGAGGAAACACAGTGAATCGTGTCTGGAAGTGGTGTCAATGATCTGGTTTGCCAACCATTCGGGGTGTTTGATCTCCCGTATGAATCCGGCCTCTAGCAACTTGGCTAATTCTTCAGCCATAGCTTGATGCTTAGGCTCGGAAAAGCCAAGCAGAGTCTGTTTGAGGGGCTTAAAGCTTGGGATTATGTTCAGACTGTGCTCGGCCAGCCGGCGTGGGATTCCTGGCATATCAGAGGGACGCCAGGCAAAGATGTCCCAATTTTCTTGTAAGAATGCTCGCAGCGCTGCGTCCACCGTGGGGTCCAGCTGAGCTCCGGTGGACACTATCTTGTTAGGATCCGTCGGGTGTACTTGGAATTTAACGATTTCCATTGGTGGCTTAAAGGACGTGGGTTTGGGCGTTTTACTAAGGATCACATCGTCCTTGTCAACTGTTGACTGGAGTGCGGTCAATTCTTCTGCAGCAAAGGTCTCAGCTAGCGCCTCGAGGGCGAGCGCTGCTGTTTTGTTTTCGGCTCGAAGGGCTGTGCTCGGGTCACTGGCGATTGTGATTACCCCTCCTGGGCCTGGCATCTTGAGCTTCATATACCCGTAATGGGGTATAGCCTGGAACTTTGTGAAGGCGTCACCCCCTAACAGCACGTGGTAGCCACTGTGGAAGGGCACGATGTGGAAGAGAATTTCTTTGAATCGGTAGTTGTCGGGCGTGCCAAATACTACGTCAAGGGTGACACGTCCCGAACAGCGTGCCTCTTTCCCAGGGATAATTCCCCGGAAGGTTGTGTTGCTATGCTCGATGCGAGATCGATCGAACTGCATTTTTTCTAGGGTATCTTCGTAGATAAGGTTTAAACCACTGGGACCATCCATTAGCACCTTCTGTAGCCGAAAACGGTTGACGATAGGGTTTAGGACCAGTCCAGCCGATGTCTAACCGGGGAGCATGGTTGGTTGATCAGTGTCTCCGAAGGTGATTCGTGTGTCTGCCCATGGGCTCGCTGCCGCCACATGGTAGACCTGTTCGAGTTCTTTAAGAGCTCGTTTCCTCCTGTTTCTAGAGGGGAATGTTTCGTAGATCGTCAGGACTTCCGCATTGTATTCTCGTGACAATGTGGGGCGCCTGTTTGGCGGTTGGTCCTAGAGAATAGCTTCTCCGCTTTTTGTGACTTGCCTGACGACCCAACAAGCTCTAAGGCTATGAGTCGGGTTTGTGTTCAGCAGTACAGAATGTATAGGGCATGGTTTGTCCAGCAGTCCGTCAAGGACGGTTCTGGCCCCCATAGGGGGTCTATTTCTCTTTTCGGCGGGTTCATGTTCGGCTAGCAACTTCGGGGGTACCCTCTTTTTCCGATCTCCTATAGAGTATTCGGTCAAGTCTGGTTCCGCGAGTAGCCGTTCGGCTTGCGAGGTTCTCTCCATGGCACAGTATTTTTGTACCATATCCGATAACTTGGTGAAGCTGCGAACGTGCTGCCGGGATAGGGCGTTGAGGATCCCTTCATCGTGACAATTGCGAATGAAAGTTGCTATTATCTCCTGGTCACTAGAGCCTGGTGCCCTGTCTCTGACGAGAAGTCTGGCCCAAAAGTGGTGAACCAACTCCCCCGGTAATTGTTTGACGTCCCGTAAGTTCGAAGACTTGGACTCTCCTGTGATGAATGAGTGTTCGACTTGGGTGGAAGGTGGGAATTTTTTTGGCTCCGCGTTGCAGGGTGAGTCCGGAACAACGGGGTTCGGCGTAGGGCTCGGGCCACGCACAAGATCAGGAACCGATCCCGGGCTATTCTTGGAGCGAACTTCCGAGTCCGGGTTATCCGCGGGATCTTGATGATCGGCGACCGGGATATAAACTGTTTTAGTTTCAGTTGTTGGGGGACGACCCTCCGGCCGGGCACTCGACAGTGGCGACCAAGTTAGTGACCGAGGGAGAGCGATCTCCCTGTCATCGGTTTTAAGCTCGATCTGATCATAGACCGAGGTCTAGTGGTGGTCGGCCAGGCCGAAGGTTCGAATCCGGTCCAATAGCTCGTTCAAGGATGAGATGTCGGTGGAGTATGCATCACCGACGCGCACGGGGCCGATCTGTGATGCTGTGGCCCCGGAATTGCTCGAAGGCGAATCCAGGTTACGTTCGGCCGCGACGGATCCGGGCGTACCAAGGGAGTTGGGCGTGCTAGACAGCCCGAGGGGAGAGGTCACCTCGGAAGCGACGCCCGCTGCTACCGGTGTCGAGGCATCGGATTCTATGGTCTTTTCCATGGAGGTTGAGGGCCTTGTCCAAACGAGTTTTCCCCGTGAATCAGCGGTGAACTCTAGGTTCCCGAATATGATTTCCTGGCTGGGGAAGCGACTTCCGATCTGGCCAAGATGGTCAGTCGGATCAGTGCGCGACAAGGTGCCGCCACTTGCGGGGGCCTGTCCAGGGTTGGAAGCGTCCTGGCCATAGACCCCGCGGCTTAAGAGAAGACGAGCCATCGATTCTTTCGGTGATCACAGCGGAACTCTCAATGAAAGCACCAATGTCTGTGTCAAAACCGGCGTATCTCGGGTAGGGGGTCACGAGCTGTGAGACTAGGATCGATGGTAACAATGGGATGAAGGAGTCGATGTTTACCTAGGTTCGGGCCCTCCTATGGAGGTAAAACCCTATGTCCTGCTTGATTATATTGATGGTATGAAGGTTACAGAGTTGATCTACCTCGAGATCGACTAGCTAAAACCGTAGATGAGTTTTCCTGGGCCTCATGATCAAAAACCCTATGGCTTATATAGACACTTGGGGTTGCTAGGGTTACATATAGTCGGTTACCCACCAAAGGGAAAAACATGCCTAATCTACTACCTTTGACTTGACGAACATGCCACGTCTCCTGAGGTTTCCTTCCTGGCGATGGGGCCTTCAATTAGTATCATCCTTAGTGATCGGTCCATTAATCCGTCCTATGCGAGATAGGTCGGCAGTCCGAGGACCCCTTAATCCCGGACTCCTTCACATAAGTCTAAGGGAATGCATTGTGGAGTAGTTATTTGATGATGGGTTGCTAGAGTGACAGAAGCTTAAACCGTAGTTTATGCGCCACTTCATAAGGGGCTGCTTTGGATCCAAACGTTTAATGCTATGGTTAGATTTTATCTTAATACTTTTCTCGTAGTTGCGGATTCTTGCGAGGGGAATAATCATAAGTGGGAGGTTGTTCAAGTAAGAACAAAACCCAAGCACCGGTCCACCCACATATCAAATTATCAAAGTAGCGAACATAAATAACACCAACATGATGAAAGTGACTAGACGAAATTCCCGTGTACCCTCAAGAACACTTTGCCTATTACTAGAGACTGTTCTGGCCTGTCCTTTGCCACAAAAGGATTGGGCTACCTTGATGCAACTTATTTACCGTTACCATTACTTGCTTGTTACCAATTACCTTGCTATCAAACTATTTGTTACCTACAATTTCAGTGCTTGCAGAGATTACCTTGCTGAAAACCACTTGTCATTTCCTTCTGCTCCTCGTTGGGTTTGACACTCTTACTTATTGAAAGGACTACGATTGATCCCCTATACTTGTGGGTCATCAAGACTCTTTTCTGGTGCCGTTGCCGGGGAGTGAAGCGCTCTTGGTAAGTGGAAATCAGTAAGGAAAAATTTATACTACGTGCTGAAATTTATTGCTACTTGCTACTATGGAAAACAATCCTTTGAGGGGTTTGTTCTGGGTATCTTTGATACGTCTCCAACGTATCTATAATTTTTGATTGTTCCATGCTATTATATTATCTGTTTTGGATGTTTTTATGCATTAATATGCTATTTTATTTTATTTTTGGGACTAACCTATTAACCTAGTGCCCAGTGCCAATTTCTGTTTTTCCTTGTTTTTGAATATTGCAGAAAAGGAATATCAAACGGAGTCCAAGTGGAATAAAATTCTATGCTGATTTTTCTTGGACTAGAAGGAACACAGGAGGCTTGGAGAAGAGGCCAGAAGACCCACGGGTGGGCCAGAAGCCACCAGGGCGCGCCCCTGGGGGGCGCCCCCTGGCTTGTGGGCCCCCGTAGCTCTTCCAACCCTAACTCTTCACCTATAAATTCAGAAATATTCCCCCAATACCAAAGAGAGGCACGAAAATAGTTTTCCTCCGCCGCAACCTTCTGTTCCCATGAGATCCCATCTTGGGGTCTTTTTCGGTAATCTGCCAGAGGGGGATTCGATCACGGAGGGCTTCTACATCAACTCCATTGCCCTTCCGATGATGCGTGAGTAGTTCACCTCAGACCTTCGGGTCCATAGCTAGTATCTAGATGGCTTCTTCTCTCTCTATGTTCTTCAATACCATGTTCTCCATGATCTTTATGGAGATCTATCCGGTGTACTACTCTTTTGCGGTGTGTTTGTCGAGATCCGATGAATTGTGGATTTATGATCAGATTATCTATGAATATTGTTTGAATCTTCTCTGAATTCTGATATGCATGATTTAATATCATTGTAAGTCTCTTCGAGTTATTGGTTTGGTTTGGCCAACTAGATTGGTAATTCTTGTAATCGGAGAAGTGCTTAGTTTTGGGTTCAATCTTGCATTGTCCTCACCCAGTGACAAAGTAGGGGTAGCGAGGCACGTATTTGTATTGTTGCCATCAAGGATAAAAAGATGGGGTTTTCATCATATTGCTTGAGTTTATCCTTCTACATCATGTCATCTTACCTAATGCGTTACTCTGTTCTTCATGAACTTAATACTCTAGATGCAGGCAGGAGTCGGTCGATGGTGTGGAGTAATAGTAGTACATGCAGAATCGTTTCGGTCAACTTGATACGGACGTGATGCCTATTTGCATAATCATTGCCTTGGATATCGTCATAACTATGCGTTTTTCTATCAATTGCTCGACAGTAATTTCTTCACCCACCGTATTATTTTTCTTCAAGAGAGAAGCCTCTAATGAAACCTATGGCCCCCGGGTCTATTTTCCATATTATATTTTCAGATCTATAAACCAAAAATACCAAAAATACCTTGCTGCAATTTTATTTACTTTTATTTAGTTTTACTTTTAGTAATCTTTTAAATCTATCTCAATCAGATCTCATCCTTGCAAGTGACCGTCAAGGGATTGACACCCCTTTATAGCGTTGGGTGCAAGTGTTTGATTGTTTGTGCAGGTGCATAGATTGGGGCCTTGCTTTTACCTCCTACTGGATTGATACCTTGGTTCTCAACAACTGACGGAAATACTTATCTACTTTACTGCATCACCCTTTTCTCTTCAAGGGGAAACCAACGCAAGCTCAAGAAGTAGCAAGAAGGATTTCTGGCGCCATTGCTGGGGAGGTTACATAGCTAGTCAAGACAAGAACTCTCCCGTCAACTTGCCAATTTCTGGCGTGGTTGCCGGAGAGGTCTACATCAAGCCTACTAAGTACCCATCACAAACTTATCTCTTGCATTTTCATTATTTGCCATTTGCCTCTCGTTTTCCTCTCCCCCACTTCTAAAATGATTTTCAGAAAAAACCAAAAATATTTGCCTTTTTATTCGCCCTTCTTCCGTTCGTCTTTTTGTTTGCTTGCGTGCTAGATTGCTTGCTTTGTCACAATGACTCAAGAGAATACCAAGTTGTGTGACTTCTCCAATACTAATAATGATGATTTTATTAGTACTCCGATTGCTCCCGCCACTAGTGCGGAATCTTATGTAATTAATGCCGCTTTGCTTAATCTTGTTATGAAAGAACAATTTTCCGGCCTTCCTAGTGAAGATGCCGCATCTCATCTAAAAACTTTCGTTGAGTTGTGTGATATGCAAAAGAAGAAAGATGTGGATAATGATATTGTTAAATAGAAGCTATTTCCGTTCTCACTACGAGATCGTGCTAAAACTTGGTTTTCATCTTTGCCTAAAATTAGTATTGATTTGTCGAGGGGATAACCCCGCGGTAGCCTCAAGCGACCTACTCCAATTTTCTGACAAGACTGCAGGACGGGCCGTCTCGCTCTATGGTCCGGCTGCGCCCTGCCGGCTACGCCCAGCCGGCTGCTAGCCACCGGCTGTGATGGCCCAGCCGGCTAGGGGCGGAGACGCCTAGCCCCTAGCCGGTCACACGCTAGGTACCACTGTCAGGGTGCGTGTGGCAACAGTGGCCCCCATCCCGTCAGGGGTCAGCGCCCGCATGGCCACAGTGGAGGCGACAGTGCCTCTGACTCTGGCCGATGGCGACCGAGCTCTCAACAGTGCCGGCACGCCTCCAACCACTCCATTACCTGCCCCGGCGTGGCTACAGTGCAGCCGGCCGTACCGTTGACGGCGGCAGGCTGCCACAAGACGACGCCCCGAAGGATGACCCATGGCGCGACGTGACCGGCATCGGGCCCCACCCCGCGAACCCCGCTGGTTCCCGCCGGGACCCTGCAGCCGGCGGGCCCTACCAGCAACAAGACCCCACAGCCGGGGGGCCCGCAGTCGGCCGGAGATGCTGCCGGCTGGGGGGCCCTGGGACCCTTTACTCATATTGTAATCCGGGGGGTTGGCCTATAAAACCCCCTGGAGCTCCCCCATGCAACGGGAGGGCGAACAACAGAGAGATCAATGAACACAACGGCTAGCCACACCCACGTAGATAGGTAGCATGGTCAGCCCAGCTCCTTCTTCCTCCTCTAGCCATACAGCTCTAGGAGCACCATTGTAACCTTACCATTGTCTAAACTAGACCAAGCAGGACTAGGGGTATTACCTCCCACGGAGGGCCCCGAACCTAGGTACATCGTGTGTCCACCACTGCTTGTGCCTAACCCCGCTCCCGGAGTCCGCCGGCGTTCATCGGCCCCAACCACTCTCGATAAGCCTACTCATGGCATCTGCCGTCCCAAAAAGACGATAGTTGGCGCCCTCCGTGGGGCTGAACGCGGTGCCGGCCGGAGCCACGCTCCGGGCAGGGCCCTTCACCGTCTCCCCCGACCGTCCCGCGTCCGGGGGGAACTGCTCGCTCGTGGGGCTTGCTCTGGCAGGCCCTGCGGGCGACGCGGCCGGCTTCTCTGACGAGAGCCCCGGCCGCGACCTCGCGCCCGACATCGCCGCACTCACCGAGTGCTTCAGCAAGCTGAGCCTCGCCGACGAACTGATGGCCAACGAGTACCCTATCAGGGTACTCGACTGCACGGACCCGCCCTCGTCCGTGGGCGCACTCGCCACGGGCGAGGCCGATGGCTCCTACGCCCACGTAGGAGTATTTGTCACCACCTCCTCCGCCTCTTCAGGCCGTGCGCGGGCTGTGGCTGACGCAGCAGCCGCCCGTGTCGGCACCTCCGAACCGCTCGCCGCTACCCTTCAGGGTCTGAGCACCCCTATCGCTGCGACGGCAAACCCGGCTACCGCCACAGCGGAGCTAGAGGCGGCCCGCCATCAACTATTCGAAGACGCCAGCGCCCTCGCGACCGAGCGGCACCGGATGGAGGCCGCGTAGAGGGAGTACGTCTGCGCGTACGGTCTCACCCCAGCTACCTTTGTCGGCGAGGAGCGCGCCGCACGCGAGCGGCACATCAAGGACCTTATCGACACTGCCAACGCGCAACAAGTCGGTTTCACCCCTGGCGGGGCCGTCTCCGTGGTTCCCCGTCCCGAGGGCGAGGGCGCTGGAGCCGCTGACCGTCAGCCGGCTCAGCACTCCAGCTCCCCTCGTCCCTCCGGCCGGCGGGCCGAGGGGAGCAATGTTCGGCGCTCCCAGCTGCGCGGGAACGAGCAGCCGGCAGCGAATAGCCGGCGCAGCAACAACTCGGCTGGTAGCCACCGCTGCGACGAGGCGCCGGATGGCGGTAGCCGGCGTAACCGCGAGCACACTCCACCTCCACGACAGGAACCGACGCGGTTCATGCCGAACTCGCGGCCCGGCTCGGGCCGCGGGTCCGCCACAGCGAGAACGATGCACGGCTCCGCCTCGACTGGCTGGCGCAGTTGGCCCTCCTCGAGGAGGAGGGCTCGATTGGTCCGGCATGCTTCGGCCCCCGGATCCGCAACGAGCCGTTTCCACCTGGCTTCACGCTTCCCCGCGACACCCCGAAGTACACGGGGCTGCCAAGCCGGAGGACTGGCTGGTCGACTACACCACCGCAGTCGGCATCGCCAGGGGGAACAAGCGCGTAGCTGTCCGCTACGCCCCCCTTATGCTGATCAGCTCAGCCCGCACCTGGCTGAACAGCCTGGCGCCCGGCAGCAACAACACCTGGACGTACTTCGAAGAGGTGTTCATCCACAACTTCACCGGCACCTACAAGCGGCCCAGCCAGCCTCGCGAACTGGCCATGTGCATCCAGGGGCCGGTGGAGCCCCTCCGTGACTACCTCATGCGCTGGACCGAGCTCCGCAACTCCTGCGAAGGGGTGCACGAGGTCCAGGCCAGCCAATACTTCATCGCGGGTTGCCGAGACGGCACCCAACTCAAGCACAAGCTCCTGTGCTCCGAGCCGGCTACCCTGGCAGACCTGATGGCCAAGGCGGACAAATACGCCACGGCCGACTCCACCATGCGGATGAAGGTCGACACACCAGCCAAGCCGGCTCCACCGCCCGCCACGCCACGTGCGGCCGCTGATAACCGGCATCAGCAGAACAACAAGTGCAAGGCCGACCAGCATGACTCCCGCTATGGGAGCCGGCAGGTTGCCACCATCAAGGAAGAGCAGCCGCCTGGCCAGGCTTCCAGCCAGCGCCAGCGCACCGGCAAGGCTGCCTGGCAGCCCAAGCTCACGTTCGAGCAGATGCTCGACCTCCCCTGCAAACACCATTCCGGCACCAAGCGATCGACGCACACGCTCCGGAAGTACAGCTTCTCACAGCGTCTGGCCCGGGGGGAAGGCCTGCCTAATACCCCCGCGCCGCCTCCTCGCGCACCAGCTCCGCCTCCGGCTCCCGCAACGGCTCAAGCCCCAGCTCCGGCCCGGGACGACGGCCGGCTGCTCTACCAATTCCCCAACCAAGACGGCTGTTACGTCATCTTCACCAGCGAGGAGACGGACAAGCACGCCCAACGCCGGCTCTATCGCGAGGTGAATGCCACCATGCCCGCGACTCCCCAGTTCATGCACTGGTCCGAGAAGCCGGTCACCTGGAGCTGGGCTGACCACTCGGCCGTGATGCCAAGCCCCGACACCTATGCCCTCGTCCTCGATCCCACCATCGCCTCCGAGAGGCGCACGTGCCGCTTCTCGCGGGTGTTGATCGATGGGGGAAGCAGCATCAACATCCTCTACCTTGACACGATGCTCAAGCCGGACCGTCTTCCACGGCATCGTGCCAGGAAAGTCTTGCACCCCCGTCGTCAATATCAAGCTCGACGTCCTCTTCGGCGGCCACAACCACTTCCGCCGTGAGCCAGTGTGGTTCGAGGTGGTGGACCTCGACAGTCCCTACCACGCGCTACTGGGCTGGCCGGCTCTCGCCAAGTTCATGGCAATCCCCCGCTACGCCTATCTCAAGCTCAAGATGCAGGGTCCCCAGGGCATCATCACCATCGCCGGCGACTACAAGATGTCTCTCGCATGCGCGCGAGATGGCAGCCGGCTGGCGGAGGCCCTGGAGATTGCCGAGGAGAAACGGCAGTTCGACCGGCTGGTGGCCCACACCTCTGGCCAGCCGGCCGTGCCGGCTCCTCCATCCCAGTCGGTCGGCAAGGCCTCGTTCTAGCCGTCCAAGGACACCAGGCAGGTGCCCCTCGACCCGGCCAACCCCAAACAGTGCGTCACCATCGACGCCCACCTCAGCAGCAAATAGGAAGGCGAGCTCGTCGACTTCCTCTATGAGAATCGGGACATCTTTGCATGGTCTCCCAAAGACATGCCGGGTGTTCCGAGGAAGTTCGCCGAGCACAAACTTCACGTCCGGCCAGACGCGAAGCCAGTCAAGCAACCCATACACCGTTTCTCCGAAGAGAAGCGGCGCACTATAGGAGAGGAGATAGCCCGGCTGCTCGCAACCGGCTTCATCATGGAAGTTTTCCACCCGGACTGGCTGGCCAACCCAGTCCTGGTGCTGAAGAAGAATAAGACTTGGCATATGTGTATCGACTACACAAGCCTGAACAAGGCGTCTCCCAAGGACCCGTTCACCCTGCCGCGGATCGATCAAGTCATCGACTCCACGGCCGGCTGCAACTTGCTGTTCTTCCTGGAAGCCTACTCCGGCTACCACCAGATCAAGCTGGACACGGCCGACCGGCTAAAGACCTCCTTCACCACCCCTTTCGGGGCCTACTGCTACATCACCATGTCCTTCGGCCTGAAGAACGCAGGCGCGACCTTCCAGCGCTGCATACAGAAGTGTCTCCTGCCTCAGATAGGCAGGAACGTTCACGTCTACGTTGACGACATCGTCGTCAAGACCAAGAAGCACTTCAGCCACCTCAATGATCTCCGGGAGACATTCGCCAACCTGCGCGAATACAAGATCAAGCTCAACCCGGAGAAGTGTGTTTTCGGTGTCCCAGCCGGCCAGCTCCTGGGTTTGTTCGTGTCCGCTCGCGGCATCGAATCTAATCCCGAGAAGATCAGGGCGATCGAGCTCATGCCCAGGCTGACCCAGCTCGTCGATGTTTAGAAGTTCACCGGCTGCCTTGCCTCTCTCAGCCGGTTCATCAGCCGGCTGGGCGAGAAGGCCCTGCCCCTCTACGGGCTCCTATGCAAGTCGGCTCTGGTCGAGCCGGGCTCCGGCTCCTCGATGAAGCCAGCCAGGTTCGACTGGACCGACGAGGCGGAAGAGGCCTTCCGCGGCCTCAAGCGGGCTCTCACCAGCACGCCCAACCTGGCCGCGCCGGCTGAGAAGGAGCCTCTTATCACCTACATCGCGGAGACCACGCGCGTCATCAGCGTCGTCTTGCTGGTGGAGCGGCCCGAGGAGGGCAAAACGCTGCCGGTTCAGCGCCCCATCTACTACCTCAGCGAGGTCCTCTCCGCCTCCAAGCAGAACTACCCCCGCTATCAGAAGATGTGCTACGGTAGATACTTCGCCACCCAGAAGATCAAGCAGTACTTCCAAGGGCATGTCATCACCGTGGTGAGCACGGCGCCGCTGGGCGAAATCATGAGCGGCCGGGACGCCACCGGCCGGATCGCCAAGTGGGCTATTGCCCTCGCCGACTTCGAAATACGGTACGAGCCAGGCACCTCCATCAAGTCACAAGCAATGGCCGACTTTCTCGTCGACTCGGCCGAAACCCAGTTCGTGCCGCCTCCGCCCAACTCCACGCACTAGCGCATGCACTTCGACGGCTCGAAGATGTGAGCCGGCCTGGGTGCCGGCATCGTCTTGTCGTCCCCAAGGGGAGGCCATCCCTGCCGGCGTCTCCCTCGAGCGGCTGCTCAAGCCCTTGATCAAGCCCTCCCCCGACTCGGAGTCCATCTTCGTACCGGACAATGCGGACGGTCCGTCGACCGATCCGGCTGTCCAGCCGGCTCCGTCAGCGGTAGCAGCCACGCCGGCTCCGCCAGGTCCGGCCATCCAGCCGGCACCTCCGGCTCCGGCTGTCACGCAGGCCGTATCTACGGTGGCCACCTCTGAGCCAGCAGCCGTCATGATGACGGTCGATGCCCCGTCTACCGCTTCACTCCCGGGGGCTGGCGATGTGACACCCTGGTTTTTGGGCAATTTTTTTTCCAAATATTTGGTGTTCATTTGCAAGTATGGGTGATTTCAAAACCTTTAGTGGATGGGATTCCTTGAACCTTTTCTTTGGAAACCCAAAACCCTCCCATTTTTGCCAAAATGCTTCCTCACATCTCTGGATTTTTTTCCAATATTTTATCTTTTTTAAAACCTTTTTTCTACTTGGGAACTTAAGGCCAACAACTTGAGTTGTGAAGCAACCCATGGACTCTATGGTCAAATCATTCCCAATTTTTTCTCCATCATCTTAGCATCATATGATTCCATTTTCTTCAAAAATATTTTGTGGACCAATGGAAAATTTTGGCCAGAATATTTCTTTTCTTTCTGACCAGAAATTGCCCATTGTGAAGCAACCTCATTTTTCCTATTTCAGAAAATTCTCAATAAATCCTCCAAGCCTCTAGAGATCAAATCTTTCCCCAATATCCAAAAATATCACCTCGTCCAATGCAAATTTTGAGCAGCACAACCCTGTTAATTTTCTGCCATTTCTGAACATTTGTGAAGGAAGTGTTATCTAGGAGTGCCCACTGAACTTGCAATTTCTGTGGCATGTGGGCACTGCCAAATGACACTTATACACCAAGTTTCAGAAGTAGCAAGGCATCTGTGCAAGGGCCACAAGCTCAATTGCATTCTGGACCAAAAAGGGAGTTTCCAAAGCAACCTTAGTCATTTCTTGCTCATTTTTTCTCAAAACCTGCCAATATCTAGTCCTTTCAACCCTGATGAGCCAAGACATCCCCTCTGGATCCATCTCTCTCTCATTTCTCCTCCAGATCCTGTTCTAGTTTACTTGCAGAAGCTGTTGATGAGGATACTGATCAGCAGGGAGTGCACCTAGTCGAGACAGAGGCCTAGAGGGACTAAAGGGGCCAGGGTCGACGCTATGGACATGATATCTCGGGCAGGCGTGACCTCCTGGTGCCACTGCGCGCGCTCTGCACGGCGCCAGCACTAGCATCGCACGCCCGAGCCGTCACTCGATGCCCCCTGGTGTCCAGTAGCGTCGACATTGTTCCTGGTCGCCGCGTGGACTCTCTAGAGTGCTCAGGATCGCCAGAGACGGCCGCCGGCGCTCCCAGCCAAGGCGGCGCCACGGGCATCAAAGTGGGATCAGCCACTGCGGTCGTCCGCGAGCCCTTAATGGCGCTAGAGCCGTCCCGTCGCCCCTCCTGCGCGCTCCCGTCGCGTCATCTTTCTCGGCCAGCCAGCAAGGCGTACGGGCGCCGGCGACGTGACCTCTCCTCGCCGCTTCTGGATTCCTCGCCGTCCCGCGCCTCCTCGCCTATAAGTAGCCCCCTTCCCCTCTCCGAGCTCCTCATCCCCCTCCTCCCTCCTCCCATTGGACCCCCAGAGCAAGAGACACAGCCGTCAGGCCCTCTGGCCTCGAGCATCGTCGGAATTGCTCCGCCGCCAGTGCTCTGTCGCCAGCCTGCTCCGTCCATCCCCAGCTCCTCCCAAGCTTTCCCTCGCAACCAGCAGGACCTCCTGGTCCTCCTGGAGTTCTTCCTCGCCTGAATCGCTGCCGGATTGGGCATCCCCGAGGACCTCCCGAAGCCGCCGTCGCCGGAGAAGAAGGGGTCAATGCCTCCTGGCTATCCCCGAGGGATCTGCGGGTACGTGCGTGCTCATCTCGATGTGCCCGATCCATCCCCCTCATCTCCGGACGCCGCCGCCGCCTCTATCGCCGGTGACTGTCGCCGGAGCTCCGCCCCTCTCTCTATTTTAATCCAGACAGACCCAACCTGTCAGCGTCTCTGGCCCACGCCGAAGCAGTATAAGTGGAGGCGCCCCTCCACTTTACGCTTTCGACGTGGCCCCTGTTAGATTTTCTGATTTTTGTTTAAATTCCAGAAATTTGACCAGACTTTGACCTGGAATAACTTTTAAAATAAAACTCCAATTCCACTGATTCTTTTTGCATTGTATTTGTGTTGAAACCCTCTATCTATTGACCAATTTTGGTATTTTTCCAATGACCACAGAATTTCTGGTGAATTAATATGCTTTGGGTGACACTTTCCAATATTTTTGAAACCATTTTCAGAAGGAGATTTTGTTGGTGGTGAAGACCCAGAGTATTTGAACCACCCAGTAGAACTAGGCATGCCATGATGTCCATTTCATGCATGCATCCTTTTGGCATTGCACTTTATAAGCATTAGATCAATTTATTTGACATAGATAATTCATTTCAACATTTAAATATTAAAATATCTTGTTGAACCACTGCTATTGAGAGACAAGCTTAGTGGTTGATCGTGAGTCACCTGTCCGGGATACCCATGCAACCACATTTGCTGGTATGGGACGGCCTTAACTGAGCCCGACGGCGTGACCTTTCATCGGTACCTCCAAAGAGGGAGGGTTATGCGCGGCGTGCTACCCTGATCAGGTAAGCGGGGAAAACCCTGTGATCCCGGTGAAGAGTTGAGTTTGTGCCGGCGTCCGCGTTTGGGACAGTAGTACCCCGTTTGGGACTACACAGTGTGGCCACGACGGTGGTCAGTGGGCCACCCAAGGCAGACCTCTGGGGGAGGATGCGTGCCGGTAGTACGATGAAAGTGTCACAGGTTAGGGAAGGTTTCGTTGAAGCAACGCTGGTCCACCCGAATGGGATTACGAGGTCAGGTGCTTCATGGTGTGGGTAAAGTGTGGAACCTCTGCAGTGTGTCAAAGCTATTCGAATAGCCGTGTCCACGGTATTGGACAGCCCGTCCAGACCTCAGTAGGTGATCAACCACGTCAGGGTTAGTAATGATGGAAGGACTCGTATTGTGTTCGGAAGTACTCAAGGGTTACGAGTATTCCGCGGATTGTGGAACAACCCGGACGAGAGTAAGTCGATGCTCAGTAAGTAAGATGTTTGCGGTATTACATTGCTTGCTATGCTATTATTTGCTGCATTACTTGGTTGTCATGAGCTTGCAAGTACATTCAAAGTACTCACCTGGCGTATCATGCCAGATGCAGGAGAAGACGAAGACGGAGCTCCTGAGGATTCGTGCTTCGATAACTAGGACGTGTCCACAGCAGTGTCCCTGTGGATGGAGTTGCGCTATGTTCCGCTACGCCATAGAAGTACTGAGTATTCCGAGGCCTTATTATGTGGGATAAATAATGTTGATACTGATGCAGCACCGAGGGTGCCTTTGGCCTCGTATCAATGTAAATTATGAGCTTGTACCCGACTTTTGTCAATAAAGTTTAGTTCTGTTCTGTGCCAAGTTGTTACGTGTTTCCAGAAGACATGATCTCTGGGTTGGAAACACGGGTAAACCGGTTCTATGAGCCGGGGTGCCACAGTGATTGGTATCAGAGCCGTGCAGACTGTAGGATGCCCTAGTTAGTACGTGCTAGTATTACGAGTAGTGTAGGATCTTGAGTGTGCATTTTGCTTGCTGCATTTGATTGCCGCATAACATGCATCATGATTCATTGTTTTCTAACTCGTGGTCTTGTGAGTGTAGATGGCACCCGCTCCATACCACTATCATTTTGAGCCTACACCCTCCACATTAACGGTACTGCTTAGGAGCATCTAGTTTCGACTGTATCCTCATGGTGAAGATCCAGTGTACCAGGTGTTTCAGGAGCAGCTCGCTGGGTCGGTGTATGAGTACCATGCTGAGGCTTTCCTGGTCGCGATCTCGGACCTTGGTTGCTACTATCGCTCTACCAAGGGCGGAACGGCTTCCACTCCGGAGTTGGCGATCCAGTTTGCCGCAATGGAGGCTCTCACTGACCTGCGTTTCCAAGAGGTTGAGATGTAGACTCATCCAGGTTTCCTTTATTATCGTACCCTGTCACCTATGACCGGGCGAGTCATTTTCGCTCCTGTCGACCGGGCATGTGACCGTGCGACTGCTGTGATGTCCCGCTATATGAACGCCAGCAATCGTACGATCATATCCCTGGCCGAGGAGCTGTCTCGTGTCTTAAGAGCTCTGGCAGCCGTGGCCCCAGCTCAACCTCCACCACCGCCTATCTATCCACAAATATATCCGCCACCAGTTCCACCTCCACCCAGATTCGAGGCTCCTCCCACCCCTATAGTGCCACTAGACCCTTCGTCTGGTAGCCTTCGTGAGACCCCGGCGGAGTGGGCCTCACTCCTTGCCACCCCAGCTGCTCCAATGCTGAGGCATAGTGCTCCTTCTCCCCCAGAAGGGGAACCGTCCCAGCAGCGTCGTCGCGTTTACTTTGCTCCGGAGGACGAGATCCATATCGTCAGTACCGACTCCAACTCAGGATCAGATGACGAGGAGTCTGTGGTCTGGCAGTGTTCGTGCCATCAGTGCCGCTAGAGAGGAGGCTCGATTTGTTATGCATGCATCTTTGCATATGTCAACTGCCCTATGAGCAATGAAGCCATGATACCCCATATTAGCTTGCCATGTATGATGTTGGGTTATCTTGTATAATTATGTGGTTTGCTTTTATCTTCTAATGTATTTCCGATCTGGTGTCATATGACTGTGTTTGGCCCCTTATGGATATTGCTCATCGATTCGGTATTTTGCAATGGGAACAAATTTAGGATGAAGAGAAGTGGTAACCAAGGCGGCGACGGAAACCCCGTTCGTCGATCCGCCAAACAGGCTGGTCAACACCAGAAGACTACCACCCCCACCACCTCAAACCCCAACTACGGATCAGATCATGAGAATGTTTGAGGAAAAAAGAAACCAGGATCTTATGCAGTTTCTGAAAAGTATGCAGGCGATGGTAGGACAGAACCACAACCCCAATGGGTCTCATTCCAAGTTATCTGACTTCCAGCGCACACGGCGACCCAATTTTGGTCAAGCTATGGATCCCATAGAGGCCGACGACTGGTTAAGGAACATTGAAAAGAAATTGGAGATAGCCCGTTGTGTGGACTCAGACAAGGTTCCGTTTGCCACTCACTATCTGGAAGGGCCAGCAGCTATCTGGTGGGACAATACAAAAGCCACCTGGTCTTCTGAGGAAGAAATCTCCTAGGAGAAGTTTAAGGAAATGTTCCACAAATACCATATTCCTACTGGCATAATGAAGGTGAAGCAAAGGGAGTTCCTTGCTCTGACACAAGGAACTATGTCGGTGGAAGAGTACCTTAATAAGTTCAATAATTTATCACGGTACTCCACTTATGATGTAGCCACCGAAGAAAGGAAAATCGACCGGTTTCTAGGAGGGGTGAATCACTCCCTCCGTTGCCAGCTATGCATGTTGGACTTCCCCGACTTCCAGACACTAGTAGACAAAGCCTTCGTAGTCGAAAGGGAGCATAAGTCTGGGCATGATGGCCAAAAGCAGAAGTTTGAGCCTAAGAAGGACGGCCGTGAGCCGGTCACGCAAAAGCCACGTACCTGGCAACTGAGCACCGCTGAATACAAGCCTGCCTAGAGCAGCGACAACCACAACAACAACTAGACTATGAGCCAGACCAAGACCTTTGGCAAGCAGCCCGTGATAGAGGACTGCCGCCGCAACAATACCTGCTTCACTTGCGGCCAGAGTGGACAAGACTCCAAGCAGTGCCCCACCAACATTGGGAAGTCATCCACCGACACCAAGCCGCAAGTCAACAACATTGGATGTCGCCCCAACCCTAAGGTTTGCCACCAACGCGTCCACCATATCTCCGCTGAGGAAGCCTGCGAAGCTCCAGAAGTAGTCCTCAGTATGTTTTCTATTAACAACATACCTGCAGTAATTTTATTCGACTCTGGGGCTTCTCATTCGTTTATTTCGCGGAGTTTCGCCACCTTGCACAAATTTTGCCCGTCGATTTTAGACAAAATCATGGTGGTGCAATCCCCTGGCTCCCTACTCAGAACAAATCTGATCTATAGAGATCTGGAAATTGCAATACATGGAGTCAAATTCCCCGCGGCACTCATTGCCATTGAATCTTCGGGATTAGATGTAATCCTGGGAATGGACTGGTTGACACCGCATCAGGTGTGCATCAATTGTGCCAGTCGAACAGTAACACTGGTCAACCCCACCGGACAAAAGGTCCAATTCTTCGCCAGCATGACGGGGTCAAGGAAGGGAACGGCATACGAGGCTACGGCCACGGATATGCAGTTGATTCCGGTAGTCTGTGAATTTCCGAATGTATTTCCTGAGGAACTACCAGGAATGCCTCCTGACCGACAATTGGAAATTGCAATCGAAGTGGTTCCCGGCACCGCCCCGATTTACTAGAAATACTACCATATGTCAGGACCCGAATTGGTGGAGTTAAAGAAGCAACTGGATGAATTGTTGCAAAAAGGGTATATTTGCCCCAGCATTTCGCCATGGGGATCGCCAGTGCTCTTTGTCAAGAAAAAGGATGGAAGCCTACGCATGTGCATCGACTATCGCCAGCTAAACGAGGTCACTATCAAGAATAAGTACCCACTTCCTCATATTGATGATCTGTTCGACCAACTAAGTGGAGCCCGAGTATTTTCCAAGATTGACCTCCGCACCGGGTATCATCAACTGAAAATCAGGAAAGAGGACATCCCCAAGACAGCGTTCACCACCGCCTGTACGCCAAGTTCAGCAAATGCGAATTTTGGCTAAAAGAAGTGGGATTTCTGGGACACATTCTGTCAGAACAGGGAATAGTCGTCGACCCCAGCAAAGTAATGGCAGTATTGAACTGGAAGACGCCGGCTACGGTTACCAAAGTCCGTAGTTTCCTGGGATAGGCTGGCAATTATAGACGCTTCATAGAAGGCTTCTCCAAGATAGCCAAGCCCCTGACGGAGCTGCTCAAGAAGAATCAAAGATTTGTCTGGACAACAGAGTGCGACAACAGTTTCCAGGAATTCAAAACTAGGCTCACTACAGCACCTGTCCTAGTCCTTCCATACATACACAAGAGCTTTGACATATACTGCGACGCTGCCAGACGAGGCCTTGGCTGTGTACTGATGCAAGAGGGAAAGGTCGTGGCATACGCTTCTAGACAGCTACGACCCCGTGAGGAGAACTACCCGACCCACGATTTGGAGTTAGCGGCCGTAGTTCATGCCCTGAAGATTTGGAGGCATTACCTCATTGGACAATGCTGTGAGATATACACCGACCATAAGAGCCTCAACTACATCTTCACCCAACCAGATCTGAATCTCAGGCAACGAAGATGGCTGGAGCTAGTCCAGGATTATGACATTGGGATGAACTATCATCCGGGGAAAGCTAGTGTGGTCGCGGATTCTCTCAGTAGGAAGCAGAGCACCGTGAATGCACTTATGGGAGGTATGCACCCCCGGTTACGGGAAGAGTTCGCCGAACTCAACCTAGTGCTATGCGGACCAACTACCTCGGACACCTTGGAAATAATTCCCACACTTATGGAAGAAATCAAGAAGGCCCAAGAGCCGGACAAAGAAATCAAGAAGATCAAGGAAATTATCCAAAAAGGAAAAGCCAAGTCCTTCCACGTGGACGATCAAGGCACGGTATGGTTCGAGAAGCGGATATGTGTGCCCGATCAGGATAATCTGAGGTAGGAGATACTCAAGGAACCTTGTATTCCATCCACCCGGGAGGCACCAAAATGTACCAAGATCTGAGAGAGACGTTTTGGTGGCTAGGGATGCGAAGAGATATCGCCTACTATGTCGCATGTTGCGATATCTGCAACAAAGTGAAGGCAGAACACTAGAAACCCATGGGACTACTTCAACCTCTACCGGTTCCCCAGTGGAAATGGGACAACATATGCATGGACTTCGTTGTGGGATTACCCAGATCCACAAGAGGCAACGATGCTATTTGCGTCATTGTGGATACGCTCATGAAAGTGGCTCACTTCATCCCCGTAAAAACCACTTTCAATGCAAACCAACTGGCACAGCTCTACATGTCCCGGATAGTCAGCCTTCATGGGGTACCCAAGTCCATCACGTCCGACAGAGGTTCCCTATTTACCTCAGCGTTCTGGTTATGCCTGCATCAAGCCTTGGGGGCTGCACTGAAGCATAGTACGGCATATCACCCGCAGGCAGACAGACAGACTGAAAGAGTGAATCAGATACTGGAGGACAAGCTCCGATCATGTGCGCTCACCCATGGACCCAAATGGGAAGATAGCCTGCCATATGCTGAATTCTCCTATAATAACAGCTACCAATCAAGTCTGAAGATGTCACCGTTTGAGGCATTATACGGGTGGAACTGCCACACACCCTTGAACTGGTCGCAGACCGGAGACAGCAAAATCTTTGGTACGGACTTGATGCTTGAGGCCGAAAAGCAAGTCAAGGACATCCAAGAACAACTCTGAGCAGCCAAGTCACGTCAAAAGAGTTATTACGACTCAAAGCACCGGGAAGTAACCTTCGAACCCGGAGAATATGCGTATCTCCGAGTAACCCCCATGAAAGGAGTAAAGAGATTTCATACACGGGGTAAGCTTGCACCAAGGTATATTGGTCCCTTTCCAGTGATTGCAAGAAGAGGTAGAGTGGCATATCAGTTGGAATTACCACCAGAGTTATCAGGAGTGCATGATGTCTTCCATATATCCCAATTAAGGAAGTGCATCGCACCACCAGTCAGACAAGCGGATATGAGTGAGCTAGAGCTGGCAAAAGACCTGACCTACGAAGAGAGACCTGCTAAGATCCTGGATGAAATGGAAAGAACCACCAGGAATAAAGTAATCAGGTTCAATAAAGTGCTGTGGGAGCACCACAAAGAGGAAGAGGCTACATAGGAAAGAGAGGATCTTGAAATCTGCATATCCATACTTGTTCCCTGAGCTACCAAATCTCGAGGACGAGATTCTTACTAAGGGGGGTAGGTTTGTGACACTCTGGTTTTTTGGCAAATTTTTTTCCAAATATTTGGTGTTCATTTGCAAGTATGGGTGATTTCAAAACCTTTAGTGGATGGGATTCCTTGAACCTTTTCTTTGGAAACCCAAAACTCCTCCCATTTTAGCAAAAATGTTTCCTCACATCTCTGGATTCTTTTTCCAATATTTTATCTTTTCTTAAAAACCTTTTTTCTACATGGGAAATTAAGGCCAACACCTTGAGTTGTGAAGCAACCCATGGACTCTATGGTCAAATCATTCCCAATCTTTTTCTCCATCATCTTAGCATCATATGATTTCATTTTCTTCAAAATATTTTGTGGACCAATGGAAAATTTTGGCCAGAATAATTCTTTTGTTTCTGACCAGAAATTGCCCATTGTGAAGCAACCTCATTTTTCCTATTTCAGAAAATTCTCAATAAATTCTCCAAGCCTCTAGAGATCATATCTTGCCCCAATATCCAAAAATCTCACCTAGTCCAATGCAAAATTTGAGCAGCACAACCCTGTTAAGTTTCTGCCATTTCTTAACCTTTGTGAAGGAAGTGTTATCTAGGAGTGCCCAATGAACTTGCAATTTCTGTGGCATGTGGGCATTGCCAAATGACACTTATACACCAAGTTTCAGAAGTAGCAAGGCCTCTATGCAAGGGCCACAAGCTCAATTGCATTTTGGACCAGAAAGGGAGTTTCCCAAGCAACCTTAGTCATTTCTTGCTCATTTCTTCTCAAAACCTGCCAGTATCTAGTCCTTTCAACCCGGATGTGCCAAGACATCCCCTCTGGCTCCATTTCTCTCTCATTTCTCCTCCAGATCCTGTTCTAGTTTACTGGCAGAAGCTGTTGATGAGGATGCTGATCAGCTGGGAGTGCACCTAGTCGAGACAAAGGCCTAGAGGGACTAAAGGGGCCAAGGTCGACGCTGTGGACACGATATCTCGGGCAGGCGTGACCTCCTGGTGCCAGACTTCATGGTGAGCACGCCACTGGCATGCCAGTGCGCGTGCTTTGCACGGCGCCAGCACTGGCATCGCGCGCCCGAGCCGTCACTCGATGCCCCCTGGTGTCCAGTAGCATCGACATCGTTCCTGGTCAATGCGTGGACTCTATGGAGTGCTCAGGATCGCCGGAGGCGGCAGCCGGTGCTCCCAGCCAAGGCGGTGCCACGGGCATCATAGTGGGCTCAGCCACTGTGGTCGTCCGCGAGCCCTTAATGGCGCTGGAGCCGTTCCTTTGCCCCTCCTGCGTGCTCTCGTCGCGTCATCGCTCTCGGCCAGCCAGCAAGGCGTACGGGCACCGGTGACGTGACCTCTCCTCGCCGCTTCTGGATTCCTCGCCGTCCCGCGCCTCCTCGCCTATAAGTACCCCCGTTCCCCTCTCCGAGCTCCTCATCCCCCTCCTCCCTCCACCAATTGTCCCCCCAGAGCAAGAGCCACGGCCATGAGTCCCTCTGGCCTCGAGCATCGCCGGAATTTCTCCGCCGCCAGTGCTCTGTCGCCAGCCTGCTCTGTCCATCCCCAGCTCCTCCCAAGCTTTCCCTCGCAACCAGCAAGACCCCCTGGTCCTCCTGGAGTTCTTCCTCGCCTGAATAGCTGCCGGATTGGACATCCCTGAGGACCTACCGAAGCCGCCGTCGCCGGAGAAGAAGGGGTCGATGCCTCCTGGCCATCCCCGAGGGATCTGCGGGTACGTGCGTGCTCGTCTCGATGTGCCCGATCCATCCCCGTCATCTCCGGGCACCGCCGCCGTCTCTATCGCTGGCGACTGTCGCCGGAGCTCCGCCCCTCTCTGCTCCCTCTCGCTCTCTCTATTTTAAACCAGACAGGCCCCACCTGTCAGCCTCTCTGGCCCGTGCCGAAGCGGTATAAGTGGAGGCGCCCCTCCACTTTACGCTTTCGACGTGGCCCCTGATAGATTTTCTGATTTTTGTTTAAATTCCAGAAATTTGACCAGACTTTGACCTGGAATAACTTTTAAAATAAAACTCCAATTCCACTGATTCTTTTTGCATTGTATTTGTGTTGGAACCCTCTATCTATTGACCAATTTTGGTATTTTTCCAATGACCACAGAGTTTCTGGTGAATTAATATGCTTTGGGTGACACTTTCAAATATTTTTCAAACCATTTTCAGAAGGAGATTTTGTTAGTGGTGAAGACCCAGAGTATTTGAACCACCCAGCAGAGCAAGGCAAGGCATGATGTCCATTTCATGCATGCATCCTTTTGGCATTGTATAAGCATTAGATAAATTTATTTGACATAAACATTTAAATATTAAAATATCTTACAGAACCACTGCAATTGAGAGATAAGCTTGGTGGTTGATCGTGAGTCACCTGTCCGGGATACCCGTGCAACCACATTTGCCCGTATGGGACGGCCCTAACTGAGCCCGACGGCGTGACCTTTCATCGGTACCTCCAAAGAGGGAGGGTTATGCGCGGCGTGCTACCCTGATCAGGTAAATGGCGATAACCCTGTGAGCCCGGTGAAGAGTTGAGTTTGTGTCGGCTTCCTCGTTTGGGACAGTAGTACCCCGTTTGGGACTACAAATTGTGGCCACGACGGTGGTCAGTGGGCCACCCAAGACAGACCTCCAGGGGAGGATGCGTGTCGGTAGTACGATGAAAGAGTCACGGGTCAGGGAAGGTTTTGTTGAAGCAACGCTGATCCACCCGAATGGGATTACGAGGTCAGGTGGTTCATGGTGTGGGTAAAGTGTGCAACCTCTGCAGAGTGTCAAAGCTATTCGAATATTCGTGTCCACGGTATTGGACAACCCGTCCAGACCTCAGTAATGTTCATGGTTAGTAATGATGGAAGGACTCGTATTGTGTTCGGAAGTACTCAAGGGTTACGAGTATTCCGTGGGTTGTGGAACAACCCGGACGAGAGTTAGTCGATGCTTAGTAAGTAAGATGTTTGCGGTATTACATTGCTTGCTATGCTATTGTTTGCTGCATTACTTGGTTGTCATGAGCTTGCAAGTACATTCAAAGTACTCACCTGGCGTATCATGCCAGATGAAGGAGAAGCCGAAGACGGAGCTCCTGAGGATTCGTGCTTCGATAACTAGGACGTGTCCACAGCAGTGTCCCTGTGGATGGAGTTGCGCTATGTTCCGCTACGCCATAGAGGTACTGAGTATTCCGAGGCCTTATTACGTGGGATAAATAATGTTGATACTGTCGCAGCACTGAGGGTGCCTTTGGCCTCGTATCGATGTAAATTATGAGCTTGTACCCGACTTTTATCAATAAAGTTTAGTTCTGTTCTGTGCCAAGTTGTTACGTGTTTCCAGAAGACATGATCTCTGGGTTGGAAACACGGGTAAACTGGTTCTCTGAGCCGGGGTGCCATAGGCGAGCCGGCCCCGGGGGCTGGAGAGCCGGCCCCGGGGACTGGTCTTCCAGGCCCGGGGGCTCCGGCGGCTGCCGGCACCACACCTAAGCCCGAGCCGGCTCCCGTCTCGGCTCCCTCATGGGCCCAGCCCATCCTGGCGTTCCTTCTACGTGGCGAGCTTCCTCCAACGAGGCCACAACAAGACAAATCCAGTGCCGAGCCCCGGCCTACACCATCATTAACCACGAGCTGGTTCATCGTAGCACCACCGACGTCTTCCAATGCTGCGTCGAGCCGGAGAAAGGGCAGGAGATCCTCCTCGACATCCACCAGGGCGAGTGCGGGCATCACGCCGCCTCCAGGACCCTGGTGGCCAAGGTGTTCCACCACGGTTTCTTCTGGCCGACTACCTTGAAGGCGGCCAGGCGGCTGGTCGACAAGTGTGAAGGCTGCTAGCGCTTTAGCACAAAGAGCCACCTACCGGCTTCAGCTCTCCAGACCATCCCCCTCTCGTGGCCTTTCGCCGTCTGTGGGCTGGACATGCTGGGACCCGTCAAGACCGCACAAGGCGGCATGACGCATTTGCTGGTCGCCGTCGACAAGTTCACCAAGTGGATCGAGGCCAGGCCGATCAAGAAGTTGGACGGGCCGATGGCCGTCCGGTTCATCGAAGACATCACGGTATGCTACGGCGTCCCCCACAGCATCATCACCGACAACGGCACGAACTTTGCCAAGGGCACGCTAGCGCGTTTCTGCTCTATGTAGGGCATCTGGCTCGACTTGGCATCCTTCGCCCACCCGCAGTCGAACGTCCAGGTCGAGAGGGCAAACGGCCTGATCCTGGCCGGCATCAAGCCCTGGCTCGTGGCACCACTGACCCGGTCATCCGGATGCTGGATCGAAGAGCTGCCGGCTGTCCTCTGGAGCCTCAGGACCACGCCCAACCGGTCGACCGGCTTCACCACTTTCTTTCTCGTGTATGGGTCCGAGGCGATCATCCCCACCGACTTCGAGTTTGACTCGCCTCGGGTTGCCCTATACACGGAGATGGACGCAAGAGAAGCAAGAGAAGACGGCGTCGACCTCCTCGAGGAAGCCCGCGAGCTGGCCCTAAGCCGAACGTCCATCTACCAGCAGAAGCTTCGGCACTACCACAGTAAGCGGATCCGGCCACTCTCCTTCCGTGAAGGAGACTTGGTGCTCAGGCGGATCCAACGGACTGCCGGCTAGCACAAGCTGTCCTCCCCTTCGGAGGGCCCGTTTATCGTCAGCAAGGCACTGCACAACAACGCGCACTATCTAATAGACGCCCAGAAGCCACAGAAGCGCAAGAGAGACACCTCCGGCGAGGAGACGGAGCGCCCGTGGAACGCGGCGCTCCTTCGCCCGTTTCACTGCTAAAAACCAGTGTATATATGTATCTTTCCCTTTTGGGTTTATGAATGCAACGGGTGTCCCAAGCCAGCTCTTGGGACACGCCCCTTTTTCGTTCCTTTCAAAAAGACTACGTCACTCGCTGCCTCCTTGGACCGGCTCCCGGTCCCGGGGGCTCGCCGGCTAGCCCTGACGTCGCTCCTTGCCTGCCAAATAGTTTGGACTAAGATACACCCTACCGCCCCACCCAGCTACAGACCGGCTCCCGGCTGTCCAGATGGTGGGTGCTCGGGATGGCAAAACTTAGCACACGCAAAAACAGTCGTAGGGGGTCGCCGGCTAGGGCTGGCCGGAACCTTTTTAGCCTCTGCCACTTACCTTAGCTAAACGCCCTCGCGACTCTCAAACGCATGACCGTCTCCCCCGAGGCGGATGCCCCATCCCAGCTACAGACCGGCTCCCGGCTGTCCGGCTGGCGGGGCCTATGCTAAGGGAGACAAGGTTTCGGGTGGACGGAGCCGGAGAGGGCAAGAAAGGCTAAGGCTGAGTTGGCACGCATAAGTAAACTTTCGCACAAGGGAAGATAAACTATATTTATAAGACAACCCACGGCCCAAAGTTCATTACACCACATCCATTACAACTACACCCCCAGTGGGTGGAACTGCCAGCTAAAAAACAAAATGCAGAGAAAGGATAATCCTAAGTGGCGGCAGCACCGGCTTCTCCACCGGCGTCCTTCGTGGCGGCTAGAGTAGAGGCTCCGCCTGCCTGGTCCGAGTCGGGCGCCGGCTCGGGGTCAGCGTACTTGTCGGCGCTAGACTCGGTGGCTTCATCATCCGTCTCCCTGGCGCGGCCTTCCAGGTCGTCGACGGCGAGCCCGAACAGGTCCTCCGGGACCACCTCGCCGGTTTTCGTCCGCTCCGGGACGTACTCGTCCCACGGTGCGAAGGACATGAGGTCGCTGGCTCGCATAGCCAGCTCCCCGGCGACCGCCTCCAGCGCCGCATCCGTGCCGGCGCACTGGGTAGCAGGCAACCCAAAGTCTAAGTCGGGGTACCATGACTGCGCAACACGCAGCGCCCTGGCCGCCCCGGCATGCGCCGCGGATGCCCTCCAGGCATCCACCCACGCGGGCCCGGCTTCTAGCCACCAGGCCAGCCGGCTCATGGAGTCCGGTGCGACCGCGTTCGGCCAGAGAGCGCGGACCATCCCTAGGCAGGCGGCCTGGAGCCGCCTCAGTGCCTGGACCCCTTCGTCAGGGCGCGCCCTGCCACCGATCGCGACCTCCTGCACGGTCCAGGGCGCGTGCTCCCCGACTTGCGCTCCGGCCGCCCGCTGCGCCTTGCGGTGGGCCTCCACGGCCGCCACCACCGCCTCCTGCATCCCCGGGAAGGCCACTGGGAAGGGGAGAAACATGCAATGAGAAACCTCGAAGCCAGCACCCCGAACCAATACGCAAAGGCAAGAAAGCTTACCGGAGAGGAGCCGGTCCCCTTTGATCACCACCCCCTGGTCCTTGGCGGCCCTGCCCGACCACTCCTGGAACCGGCGCTCGTACTCGACGCGGGCCGCCTCCTCCTCCCGGGCCGCCATCACCATCACGACGTCCTTCTCCTCCAACTCCTTGCTGTGGGTGTCCTTCCGCTCCTCTAGCTCTTTGCGGTGGGCCGCGTCCCGCTCCTCCAGCCGCCGCTGGAGGGCCGCCTCCCGCTCCTCTGCCTCCCGGCGATGGGCCGCCTCGCGCCATCTTTCTCCGCCTTTGCCTGGTCCGCCTCCTGGCGGAGCCGGTCCCGCTCCGTCATCAGGAGGTCCCGCTCCTTGCCGACCCGCACCACCTGGCGGCGGAGGTTGACCGTCTCGCCGTGGGTGGCTGCGTGAGACGTGGTCGCCGCTGTGAGAAGATAGATAAAGAGAAGGGTTCAGCCGGCTTCCTCCAGCGTGGCCGGCCTGAGCCCCGGGGGCGATGCCCAATAGAAGACAGCAAGAATCCTTACCTTGCAGGTCCGCCGACATCACGGCTAGCCGGTTCTTGGCTCCGTGGTACAAACCCAGCAGGGTGTTGTACGCCTCCACCCGACGGTCATGCGCGGCCTGCAGAGAACACAAGTACAAACAAAAATTAGACTCGGCCCGCCTACATTCCGAGCCGGCCCGAGTCTTGGGGGCTACACCCAGTGGGTGCGCTGGCGCGCTCCCACTGGAAAAAGCTAGAACGAAGAAAGTTTCGGGCACTTACCGCAACCGTCTGCTCGAGGTGGACCAATCGGTCGCTGGCTGCCCAGGCGTCTTGCTCCGCCCGGGTTCGGCAGGCGGCGAACTCCACGACGGCTGCTGCCACCGCGGCCCCAAGGGCGCTAGGCGGATCACGGACTGCCCCGCCTCTGGCCGCGACCCAGGTGTCCTACGGCCGGCCCCATTCGGCGGGCCCGGACGCGTTCCTTGCCACAATCATCTGGCGGCTTCCCCCTGCCTGCACCGCGGCTTCGGGTGCCCCTACCACCGGGCCCGGGGCGTCCGCCCCTCCGGGTGCCGCAGCCCCATTGTCCGGCGCTCCGCCTACGGTGGCGTCGGGCCGGCTCGCCTCCGGAGCCGGGGCCTCCGAGGCCGGCGCGTCAAGAATGACGACTTCCGGAGGCCCCTCCGTCTCCGGCGCGACAGTGTCGCACTCCGCCTCCTCCCTTCCTCCAGCACGGGCCTTCACGTCTGCCTCTGCCCGCCGCTCGGGATCTTGGCGGTCCTTCGACCTTCTGTCCCGCTCGGGGAGGGGGGGGGAAAGACTCCCATGACCCGCCAGCTCCCACCGGCGGTGGCAGCTTCTTCGCCGCCTCCTCCGAGGGACGGCGCTCCTCGGCGCGCGCCTCTCGTTCGGCCGCCTCGAGGTCCCGCCACACCTGGCGCTCCCCCTTCTTAGTGGCGCTCGCGATGCTCGATAGTGCCGCCCTCGTGGCTTCGCCGCCTAAGGCTTCCCCCAGGGCGCGCGCCTCCCTGGTCAAGCAAAATCAGAAAAGGGGGGGAAGGCCGAAAAAACATAACAAGGCGTGATGGCGGTGAGATCAACTCACCCGACGACGACAGGGACCGCCCTCCTCGCGGGCCGCGTCTGGGCAACCCGCTGCCTCTTCCCCCCGCCTCCGTGACCGCCGCCCGGCTACGCGGCGGCCGCTCATTTGGACGCCGGCTTGGGGACAGCCGGCTGCTTCCCTTTGCCTCCCGCGGCCGCGCCGCTTCAGCTGGGCCTGGGGCGGGCTGGGCGCTGGTGCCGTGGCGCCGGCTCTACGTCGACCTCCTCGGCCTCAAGATCCTCCAGGCCCTCTGCATCGCATGACCCCTCCAGCTCAGCATTGTCATCGGGCCAGTCCCGTAGGTGCGTCGGGGGAGGAAGCTCACCCGTCTCCTCGACATCCTCCGCCTCCGACTCCTCCTCGCCGGCTTCGGACACGCCGGCTCGCTCCGTGCCCGCCGGCTCTATGTCATCGGTGTCTTCGACCTCCTTGGGGTCCGAGTCCGCCAGGTCGGGGGTCGGGTCCTTGTACTGCTGCAGCAGCCGGAAAACCTGCATGCAGGCGGAGCGCCATGCCATCAAGACAAGAGGAAGGTGTTGTCTCCGAAAGGAAGGAACGAAGGAGGCGGCCAGTCACTTACTATCCGAGGGGGGCGGCTCCGGCTGTACGGGGTCTTCCCCCATTGCCATCCTTCCTCGTCCAGCTTCGCCGACGACATGGCATTCACCCGTCTCGCCACATGCACTGGCCTCAACTCCTTGGTGGAGAGCCGGCACCGGACGTGCCGGCCTCCCATCTGGCAGATCAGGTGTGGCCAGCTCTGCAGCGGCTGCACCTGGCACGCCACCATCGCAGCCAGCAGGTCTGTGGCCTGCAGCCCCTCCGACCTGGTCATCGCCACCAGGCCCTCGGTGAGCCGGTCCGCTGTCTCGGGCAGGTTGGTCGGAGTCGTCCGCCAATTCAACATCGCCACCGGCGGCCGGTTGACGAAGCCGGGGAGGTTGATGTAGTCCTCCTCCGGCTTCGTGTTCTTCACATAGAAGAACCCCCGCTGCCAGCCCTTCACCGAGTCCTGCAGTGGGAGTTTCGGGAAGCCAACTCCTTTGCGGACGTGGATCATGGTGCCCCCGCAAGCGGTGATGACCGCCTGCTTGGTCACCGGGTTCACCACCGTTTGTCTCTTCAAGAAGAAGAGCCGGAACCATAGGTCAAGCCTCGGTTCCACCCCTAGATACCCCTCGCACAGGGTGACGAAGGCCGCCAGCTGCAAGATTGCGTTGGGGGCGAGGTGGTGCGGTTGCAAGCCGAACCGCGCCAGGAATTGGCGGAAGAAGGTGCTCGCCGGCAGCCCGAGCTCGCGGAGGAAGTGCTCGGCGAAGACCACCACCTCTCCCTCCCGCGGGGCCAGAGAGTTCTCTGACCCAGCGATGCGCGCCTCCATGTGCTCCTCCGACGGGAGCTTGCGGCGGTGTCGGAGGTGCTCCAAGAACTGTTCGTCCCCCAGGCTGCTGTCCCAGGCACCGTTCGTCATCATGGCGGCTAGAGAAGCTCGCGGCTGCGGCGGCGGGCGCGGCTGCTAGGTTGAGACGCGAGCTCACGGTGGCGGCGTGCATCGGTGCGGCGTGCTCGCTGGTTTTGCTCTCTCTCTCTCTCTCTCTCTCAGAGTGGGGGGGTCGCGAAGGAGAGACGAGGGGGGCGGGAGGAGCAGAGTGTCGCTCCGTTCCTCTCCCCCCTCCCATTTAAAGCTCCGCACGGCCGAACGTGGGGAGGGATCCACTAAGCATGACCCCCACGTCTCCCGCCGTGTGCGGGGCGGCTTTTATGTTGCCCGGGCATGCCAACCGGCGGCCCGAGCCGCAATAAATCCCGACGCGCGAGCCGAGACTACTGTCGTGGAGGGCCCCGCCCCGCGGCGCAGTCTTGTCCGCCGCATGGCCTGTCAGGCCACAGCCCATTACGCCTTTCGCCTGTCAGGCCACAGCCCATTACGCCTTACGCCGACGGGCCTCCCCCACTTCGGGGACTACTGTCGGGGGGATAACCCCGGGGTAGCCTCAAGCGACCAACTCCAATTTTCTGACAAGACTGCAGGACGGCCCGTCTCCCTCTACGGTCCGACTGCGCCCTGCCTGCTACGCCCAGCCGGCTGCTAGCCACCGGCTGCGATGGGCCGGCCGGCTAGGGGCGGAGACGCCTAGCCCCTAGCCGGCTGCACACTAGGTACCACTGTGAGGGTGCACGTGGCAACAGTGGCCCCCATCCCGTCGGGGGCCAGCGCCCGCATGGCCACAGTGGAGGCGACAGTGCCTCTGACTCTGGCCGATGGCGACCGGGCTCTCAACAGTGCCAGCACGCCTCCAACCACTCCATTACCTGCCCCGGCGTGGCTATAGTGCAGTCGGCCGTACCTTTGACGGCGGTCGGCTGCCACAAGACGACGCCCCGAAGGACGACCCGTGCCGCGACGTGACTGGCATCGGCCCCCGCCCCGCGAACCCTACCGGCTCCCGATGGGACCCTACAGCCGGTGGGCCCTACCAGCAACAAGACCCCCACAGGGGCCCGCAGCCGGCCGGAGAGGCTGCCGGCTGGGGGCCCCTGGGACCCTTTACTCATATTGTAATCCGGGGGGGTGGCCTATAAAACCCCCCGGAGCTCCCCCATGCAACGGGACGGCGAACAACAGAGAGATCAACGAACACAATGGCTAGCCAAACCCACGTAGAGAGGTAGCAAGGGTAGCCTAGCTCCTTCTTCCTCCTCTAGCCATACAACTCCAGGAGCACCATTGTAACCACACCATTGTCTAAACTAGACCAAGCAGGACTAGGGGTATTACCTCCCACGGAGGGCCCCGAACCAGGGTACATCGTGTGTCCGCCACCGCTTGTGCCTAACCCCGCTCCCGGAGTCCGCCGGCGTCCATCGGCCCAAACAACTCTCGATAAGCCTACTCATGGCATCTGCCGTCCCAAAACGATGACATGATTCATGGAATAAGTGTAAAGATGCTTTTATTTCCAAGTACTTTCCGCTCGCTAAGATAATCTCCCTTAGTAATGATATAATGAATCTTGGGAGAGGATGAAATTACTGATTAGAAATTGCCCCACACATGGTTTGAGTTTATGGATCATTATACAAATTTTTAATGCGGAATTGTATTTTGCATCTAGAAATCTTTTAGATTCTGCCGTGGGTGGTACTTTTATGGAAATCACATTAGGATAAGCTACTAAACTCCTACTTAATATTATGGCAAATTACTCTCAATGGCATACCGAAAGATCTCCTACTAGTAAAAAAGTGCATGCTATTGAAGAAATAAATACTTTGAGTGAAAAGATGGATGAATTTATGATTTTTTTGCTAGTAAGAGTGCTCCTATTTATCCTAATGATATGCCTTCGTCTTCTTTGATTGGAAATAATAATGAATCTATGGATGTGAATTTTGTTGGTAGGAACAATTTTGGTAATAACGCGTATAGAGGTACTTTCAACCCTAGTCCATTTCCTAGTAATTCCTCTAATAATTATGGTAATTCCTACAACAATCCTTATTGAAATTATAATAAGATGCCCTCTGATCTTGAGAATAATATTAAAGAATTTATTAGTTCACAAAAGGTTTTCAATGCCACGATTGAAGAAAAATTGCTCAAGATTGGTGATTTGGCTAGGAACGTTGATAGAATTTCGCTTGTGATTGATTCTTTGAAAATTATATCTACTCCACCCAAGCGTGATATTAATGAGTCTTTAAAAGCTATGAGAACTTATATTGATGAGTGTAAGGAAAGAACCTCTAGAATGCGTGCTAAGCGTGAATGGCTTGAAAAAGTGTGTTCTCGTGATAATAATGATGAAGATCTTAAAGTGATTGATGTGACTCCTATTGAATCTTTGTTTTCTAATATAAATCTTGATAAATATGGGACTGGAGATAAGTCAACTTTAGTTAAAAGTCGTCCCAATGATTCAGAGTTTATAGATCTTAATGCTAAAATTGATAAAACTGGGATTGAAGAGGTCAAAACTTTAAATAGCAATGAACCCACTCTTTTGGATTTCAAGGACTTTAATTATGATAGTTGTTCTTTGATTGATTTTATTTCCTTGTTGCAATCCATGTTGAATTCTCCGCATGCTTAAAATCAAAATAAAGCTTTTACTAAACATATCGTTGATGCTATGATGAAATCTTTTGTAGAAAAAACTTGAGTTGGATGTTTCTATACCTAGAAAGCTTTATGATGAGTGGGAACCTACTATTAAGATTAAAATTAAAGATTATGAGTGCCATGCTTTGTGTGATTTGAGTGCTAGGTTTCCATGAACTTGATGATTGCTCTTTAAATTTGCATCTAGCGGATTCCACTATTAAGAAACCTATGGGAAGGATTAATGATGTTCTTATTATTGCAAATAGAAATTATGTGCCCGTAGATTTCGTTGTCCTTGATATAGATTGCAATCCTACATGTCCTATTGTTCTTGGTAGACCTTTCCTTAGAACGATCAGTGCAATTATTGATATGAAAGAAGAAAACATTAGATTCCAATTTCCATTAAGGAAAGGGATGGAAAACTTTTCTAGAAAGAAAATTAAATTACCTTATGAATATATTATGAGAGCTACTTATGGATTGCATACCAAAGATGACAAGACCTAGATCTATTGCGTTATGCCTAGCTAGGGGCATGTTGGGAGGCAACCCAATTTTATTTTTATGCTTTTTGTTTTGTTTATGTTCTTGAGCGATTTACACATTATTACCTCTTTAGTAATTGTGTTTTAGTGTTTTAATTAGTGTTTGAGCCAAGTAAGACCTTTGGGATGGTCTATGGTGATTGTTGATTTGATCCTGCTGAAAAACAGAAATTTTTGCGCTCAGTCCAGGAATTTTATAAATTCACCAGAGCCTCGAATGAGTCTGAAATTTTTACACAAGATTGATAAACAAATTTCCCAGATTTTCCTAATTTTTCAGAATTTTTAGAATTACAGAATATTCGAAGTTTCCAGATTGCTACAGACTGTTCTATTTTTGACAGATTCTGTTTTGTTTGTGTTGTTTGCTTATTTTGATGTATCTATGGGTTGTATCGGGGGGTATGAACCATGGAGAAGTTGGAATACAGTAGATATTACACCAATATAAATAAAGAATGAGTTCACAACAGTACCTAAAGTGGTGATTAATTTTTCTTATACTAACGGATCTCACGAGTTTTCTGTTGAGTTTTATGTTGTGAAGTTTTCAAGTTTTGGGTAAAGATTTGATGGACTATGGAATAAGGAGTGGCAAGAGCCTAAGCTTGGGGATGCCCAACGCACCCAAAGGAATATTCAAGGATACCAAAGAGACTAAGATTGGGAATGCCCCGTAAGGCATCCCCTCTTTCGTCTTGAATCCATCGGTAAATTTACTTGAGGCTATATTTTTATTCACCACATGATATGTGTTTTGCTTGGAGCGTCTTGTATGATATGAGTCTTTTATTTTTAGTTAGCCACAATCATCCTTGCTGCACACATCTTTTGAGAGGGACACGCATGAATCGTGAATTTATTAGAACACTCTATGTGCTTCACTTATATCTTTTAAGCTAGGCAATTTTGCTCTAGTGCTCCACTTATATCTTTTTAGAGCAGGTGGTGGTGTTTTATTTTATAGAAATAATTGAACTTTCTTACCTCACTTATATTATTTTGAGAGTATCTAAACAGCATGGTAATTGGTTTAGGTTATGAATTTAGTCCTAATATAATGGGCATCCAAGAGGGATATAATAAAAACTTTCATATAAAGTGCATTGAATACTATGAGAAGTTTGATTCCTTGCATATAGTTTTGAGATATAAAAATGGTGATATTAGAGTCATGCTAGTGAGTAATTGTGGATTGGTAGAAGTACTTGTGTTAAAATTTTGTGATTCCCGTAGCATGCACGTATGGTGAACCGTTATGTAATGAAGTCGGAGCATGATTTGTTTATTGATTGTCATCCTTTGTGTGAGGGTCGGGAGCGCGCGATGGTTAACTCCTACCAACCTCTCCCCTAGGAGCATGCGTCTAATACTTTGCTTCAATAACTAATAGACTTTTGCAATAAGTATGTGAGTTCTTTATGACTAATGTGAGACCATGGATTATACGAACTCTCACCCTTCCACCTTTGTTAATGTAACACCCCAAAAATCGGGTTATCGATTTTTGTGCTGTTATTCCTTCTTAGCTTTTCTCTCCCGAATTTTTCCTTGGGAATTTGGCAAGTGACACACATGGACCTAGTATTTTCCTAGCATCTCAGTGCCTTGTGCCAGTCAATCTTCTGCCAGTAGCCTCGATTGTTATCCAGACCCTAGTTCCGAAATATTGGAACTGGAAATCCTGCCCTTGAGTTTCCAAAGGAGATATCCTTTTCCTTGCTCTGTTGATCCTCCCAAAATTCCCAGAGATCCTTCTGTCCTCTTCAACCCCAGGTGTGTAAAAATATTGCTAAGTCATATGCAATATTTCTTCTCCAGAATTAATTCCTTTCTCTGCCTTTCTAAGGAATTAAATCCAAGGAAATGTCTATCCATCTCCAGAGGTCATGAAAACTTGTGGAGACATTGTTTATGATCATATTGAGCTCTCACAAAAATATTGGTCATAATTAAATAGGATAAATTGCATTTTCCTATTTAACACCAATATTGCATTTTGGGCACTTTCTAAAGGAACTACCATTTTGGTAGCCAGGAAAAATCCCAAATAATTTGTGGAGCTTCTTATGGTCATATCTTCCCCATTTCCATCCAAATATTCAGTTCCCTAGTTCAAGTTTTGAGCCCCAATTCCATTTGCAATTTCCGTCCAGATCTTCTGTTTGCAAAGGAAGTGTTTGATCCCTTGATCTCCTTGGGCTGAATTTTTGCAGGGTAATTCATTATGATAAATTACCCTTGTCCTCCAAAAACTAGCCGAATCCCTCTTGTAAATTCTCCTTGGTAAATTATTCAAATTTCTGTCCATATTGGAGCATTGTGAAGGAAGTACCATTTATAATTATGAAAATGGTATGAAACTTTTACATTGACTCCATATGTCTAAATCATTGATCTCCTCCAACTTTTAGCCTTTCCCATCGAGCCGATCTCTCAGAACCATCCAGTTTCCATTTCTGTCCAATCAAGTATTTTGTGAAGGCATTACTTGATTTCTTGATCCAATTGAGCTAAGATTTTACAGGTAGTACAGGTTGATGTATTATCACTCTGATCTAAATATTAGCTCAATTCCCCTAGCCTGTTTTCTTCTATGATTTTTCCAAGTTTCTGCTCAGAATAAAACTTTGTGAAGGAAGTACCCTCATGGAGAATTGTTTTGAGCTGAAACTTTCCCAGTCTATTCCTGTGCTCAAATAATGGCTCTCCTCTAGAAATCATCCATTTTCGTGTAGCCAATTCTCCCCAGATTGGCAGTTTGCAAGGGAGGTATCATCTAGACTGGTCTTCTGGTGCTGATATCTTGCCAAATGAGTCACCCTAGGATGTGATTGAGCCATGCCAAAGGACAGGCCAGGAGGAGACATGTGGTGGCCACAGTTCATGACAAACACTTTGCTGTGGATCAGCAATTGACCTTGGTTTGGTCACCTCAAGCCTCTCTAGTGCCATCCAGCAGCATGGGTCAACTCAGCATTAAGTGGTGATCGTCCCAGACATGGTTTGGTGGCTAGTGGTGTGTGGACATGCTCTGGCCGCGTGGTGACCACGCCAAGAGCAAGCCAAACCAGTGCTCTGTGGGATGGGACGCTTCGGGAGCTCGTCTCTAGCGGTGATGGCGCGTCCGTGAGTGTCCAGTAGCTGCCCCGTGAGTGCGTGATCCCTCCAGAGCCATCTCCCCCTTGTCCCGTAACCTCTAGACCCCTCTAGTCGTCGCCGGAGTGCCGTGCTCTCGGGAGTCTTTGGTCGTCGTCGCGTAGCTTCCGCCCCAGCCTATAAATAGGTCGTGCCCGAGCCCCCCCCCCCCCCCCCCCCCCGAGCGCTAGCTAGTCCTAACTGTGCCCTGCTCCATTCCCCTGAGCTTCCGGAGCTCCTCTCCTCGCCCATGGCCGAAGGCCGCCGCCGGTACCTGCAAGAAATTGCAGTGCCCTGGCCCCTTCCCCTCCTCTGGTCTTGCCCTCCGCAGCGCCTGGACGCCCGCGAGTCCGCCGCCGTCCTCAGCTTCTCTGGAAAGGCATTGCCGCAGCTGCGCCGCAAGCACCCGACGCCCTCCATGCCCCGTCTCATGGCGACGACGCTACCGTCCCCCTCCGGTGACCTCGCGGCTATCCCCGGGCGCGGCGTGACGCGCTGGTGCGAGGGAGCTCGCTGGCCGTCCCCATGGGGCAGCTAGGTGACCGCGATGCCGCCGGCTGCCCTCCCCTGCTCTGGCCTGTCGGGAGGAAGGAGGTAACCAGGGAGGAGGAGAGAAGAGAGAGGAGAGAGGGAGTGGATAAGACGGGCTCCGCGTGTAAGAGAGAGAGAGAGGTCAACCCCCCGGGCCCGCGGCTGTTTTAAGTGGAAGCGCTGTTTGGGAAATGCGCTTTCCCTTCGGGAAAGCGTATTTTGCCGCGGCCTCCCGTAGAAGTACGCCTTCCCTGCGCGGAAGCGTCTTCTGCAAAAGGCGCTTTCTGCCCAGCCCGCCGGCCGAATGGGTTGATTAGTGGATGTTCACTCTTTGGGCGTCATTTTATGTCTAACAAGTGAACGGCCGCAGTTTCGCGACGGTAGCTTCGATTGAGGTGATTCCAGCGCCCTCGTCTTCGTCTCGTCGTGCCCGTTCCGTCAGTACCATTTTCATGAGGTGTTCATCCAGTGGTACTGACCTCGTTGCCGTTGCGCTATGTTCGCCCCCTAAGTGAGAGAGCCGTCGCTGCGAGTTCGCCCGCGAGGTGATCGCGTTTGTCTCCGTCGTATTCGTCGATGCCCCCACCAGGCAAGCCAACCGCTTCCATGAGCTCCGGACTTGCGTGATGACTTTGCTTGCACCTGTGTGTTTATCTGTATCACCTGTTAGTCTACATTCGCATACGCATGTGATAACGTCAGTATTAGTTGCCAACGTTACTCTACTGCCATATCTTTTTCAATATCATTATGCCAATGAGATGAACAAATTGAGATGAGCTTATAGATCACAGTCTACGATTATTTTGGACTCCAGTCAGCAGCTTGTGAATGTGAGGACTGAGATAATATGGATTAGTGGTTGATCACGAGTCACCTGTCCGGGAATATCTGTGCAACCACATCCGCTGGTATGGGACGGCCTTGACTGGGCCTGATTGCGTGACCTTTCATTGGTACTTCCAAAGAGGGAGGGTTATGCGTGGCGTGCTGCCCTGATCAGGTAAGATGCGATAACCCTATGGACCAGTTGATGAGTTTATGCTGGCGTCCCCGTTTGGGACAATTGAGTTTGATCCCCGTTTGGGATCGTAGTACCCCGTTTGGGACTACAGAGTTGGGCCACGAGGTGGTCAGTGCCATGGGGGCACAGTGGTCACCCAAGGCAGGCCTCATGGGGAGGATACATGCCGGTCGTACAATGAATGTGTCACCGGTCAGGTAGGTCTTGTTGAGGCAATGTTGGTCCACCCGAATGGGATCAAGAGGTCAGTGCTTCATGGCATGTGGGTAAAGTGTGCAACCTCTGCAGAGTGTCAAATCTATTCGAATAGCCGTGTCCATGGTAATGGACGACCCGTCCAGACCTCAGTAGGTGATCAACCAGAACAACCAGAACAACCAGAACAACCAGGATAATGAGGATAATGATGTGAGAACTCAGCTTGGATAGACATCGGAGGATGTCAGGATTGTGATAAGTTAGCCAAGGGATGGCTATGAGATGAGTGGTCAAGGGGACCACGTGGATTGGATTTGGATCTGTCCAGTTGGATTATGAGTATGCGGATCGTGGGACGATCCATCAGTAAGTAAGTTGGTACTCGGTACAGTTGGTACTCGGAGTACTTATCATGATCATTGCCATGCTTAATTTATGTTGTTCCTGTAGAATTCATGCCATGCTTAGGATTATTTCATGCATAGCATAGGTCTTGCTTTGCCATCTGTTTGTTTGGATGCTATGTATTTGGTTGTCTTGGGAGTATATTCAAAGTACTCACCTGGCCTTGCACGTGGCCAGTTTCAGGAGGAGATTCGTTGAGCTAGAGCGTAACCCAGCCAGTCCTGTGCGTTATGGATCCCAGCCGGAGACGTCGCTGCCAAGACCTCTACAACCCTTAGTTAGTCGTGGAATGATGTAATATTTTTGTAAGCAACAGTATTGTAATACTCCATGATATCAATAAAGCCATTTTTGTGCCTGGAATTGCTGTATCATGTCAGTGACGTGCGTCAGGTCCTATCCTGGGGACTGGCGTGTGTCGGCCCTCTATCGGGGTGCCACAGGACGTGGTATCAGAGCCAGGCTGGTTGTAGGTTGCCCTAGCCCCAGATCGCCCCTAGGATTAGCAAGTAATTACCCCAATAGATTTAAGCCGTCTCTGGCAACCGACATGGCCACTGTGGATCAACAGTTGGCGCAGTCGAAATGGACGTGACCCTGCCCAGCTGCCCCTTAGCCCCCTGGATTAGACCGTGACCCCGCCTAGCTGTCGGCCGTGCCGGCGTATCTTCTACCCAGCACGAGAAGGATCCACGCCATGCTGGTGTGTTTCCGCCGACTGCCTATTTAAGCCCCTTTCGCCCGTGAGCCGTAGTAAGCCGAACCCCAGTTAGCCAGACCCCCAGCGCACCCAAGCTAGTGCTCCGAACCCAGCAGCCATGGCTAGTTCGTCCAAGACCCCTCCTAGAGCACCCACCCTCCATAGCTGAACCTCAGCTGATGGTGCTTCCGGCTTTCCGCCCATCCTTTCGAGGATGCTCGCCCAAGCCCTAGACTGTAGTGCCCCTCCGGTGTATCTGCTATTCCAGTCAGACCCCGTCCCCCATCTTTGCCGCTATTATGCCAAGGCGCATATTAGCCCAGGCCCAGCCCCGGATAGGAAGCCCTTGAGTCTGCAAGGCAAGCCCATGCCCACCCCTGAGTTGGCTGTCCAGATGGCTGCAGCGGGAGCTATCTCCCGTCTTTGCATCCTGTTTCCACACGCAGCGGAGATGCCAGAGTTCCGCTACTTCCCCTCTCCGGCTGATAGGGTTGGCATGTTCTCCCGCCTTGTTGGGGAAGCCGACCCAGCCATAGCCTGCCTAGTCCAGTATATAGATGCCCAGGGCATGTTGCTCTCTGGCATCATTAGAGAGTTCCAAGCACTTGACCAAGACACGACACGGGTCATTATGGGAGCATACCGTTCGGTTCGTGAGACGGTATCCCAGACCACTCGTGCCCTGTTGCCAAACCCAGTTCCCCCTTCGTGGATAGTGCCGCCTTCGCAACCTGTGAACCCGTATCGACCTGGCATCATTCGTCCGGCTTCTGTCGCGAGAGCTATCCGTCGTCTTCGCCGTCGGGATGTTTTTCGTCACGATCCAGCCACAGCTCCAGCGGTTGTGCCCCAACCCGTTGTGGTGCCCGACGATGAAGATGGAAGCTGGTTCAGCCTTCGTCCCCCAGGAGCGCCGCAGCAGGAGCAGGCTCATTCACTACTAGAATCCGGAGATTTTTCGTCTGCCATGGCGGACGGCAAAGAGCAGAAAGCGGACGGCAAAATTTCCGGCACAGTGGGCTCCAGCAAAGGGGTTCTTTGCCGTCTGCTTCTACACAGCGGACGGCAAAGACGTTTGCCGTCCGCTTTTCTGTGCTAGATGACGGCAAAGAATTTGGACGGCAAAAAACAGACGTTAGCCACGTCAGGTATCTCACGGGAGGCTTTGCCGTCTGCCAGCAGATGGCAAACGTGCCATCCCCCTTTGCCGTCCGCTTCCTGACGTCAGCAGACCGGTCAGCAGACCTCTCCTTTGCCGTCTGCTGGCGGACGGCAAAGTACCTGTCCCTTTGCCGTCTGCCAGCGGACGGCAAAGTGACCAAATGGGTCAGCCCGAGTGCTCCCAGGTTGCACAGGTTGCCGCCACGTGTCACCTTTGCCGTCTGCTGGCGGATGGCAAACTGCCTGTATTGCATCTTTTTTGTTTGTTTTCTGTTAATTCCCTACATTTGAAAAACACATATATGGTATATATACATTTTCAGAAAGAGGCATAGGCCATGTATCCAACATCATCATGAAAGAGGCATAGGCCATGTAATCCAACATCATCATGGAATATTTCACAAGAGAACACATATAGGCTAGCAAAATACATAGTTTCCAAGTGAATCGAAACACATAGGCTAACAACATATCCATGCTTCCATCAATGAAAACAGAAAGTAAACACTAGGACTCCATCAATGGTAGCTTCCAAGTGAATCAAATCTGCAAAAAAAGAAGTAATTAACACAGTTAGAAGAAGAAGAAGACTTGAAGAAGAAGAAGAAGAAGAAGAAGAAGAAGAAGAAGACTAGAAGAAGAAGAAGAATAAGGTAAGTATAGGTCATTTTGTAGCTAGTATGTCATTTTCGAGCTAGTATGCCATTTTGGAGGTAAATAAGCTAAGTATATGACATTTATGAGCTTGACTTTCGGTCTTTCGAGGTTTTCCTTACAAAAAATCTCATTCCTCATGGTGTGTACGGTGCTCACTCACTCACACTTATAAGGTGTGTTGTATGTTGGTGGACACTAGCTAACACTAATATTTCAACCATCGGTGATGGTCGTTTCCCCTTCTCCTCTCCCGCAATATACCAAGGTATATATGGAGAGAGGAGGAGAAGAAACGACCCCTGCGACGACAGTCGGGATTCCTCCATCAAGAAGAGGCATGAAACTCTCACAAGGAACTCCGACAGACCGAAAGTCAAGCTCATTTTGTCTAAGTGCTATATAAGTTTGTCTTTCTTTGAGGAAATGATCCAAGTCTATAATAAGAAAGCTAACTTAGGTGAAATATGACATTTGTGTAAGTGCTAAGTTTACGTGCTAAGTTTGTCTTTGGTTGAGAAAACGAGCCAAGTAAGTGGCATATTACGGCTTACCGTCGTCGTCAGCACGGAGGTGCAGCATCGGGGTTCATCGGGCCGGTTACACCTGGAGCACTACCTCCTGGCCCTGGATTGTGCGATGCGGCTCGGGAGTTATTCTTCACCAAAGATCATTTGCGTTAGAATGATGACGCTGAAACGTTAAGAGTAGTAACTAATGAACATTGAAATGAAACTCACCGTTGCAGCCGTGGTAACGACTGGCATCGGCGGAGGGGCCTGGCCGACCTTCTCGCACATAGACTGCACATTTGGTTTTGACAAGCCAATCATATTGGTTATTAATGCAAAGAACATGTAGTGCATGATTTGCCGTCTAAAATGAAGAAGAAACTTACCACGATGAGCTCGTACATGGCCCGGGCAGACGCATCATTCCGTGCCCTCTCCTCCTCCATCAACCTAGCTGTCCTCTCCTCCGCCTCCCTCTCCTTCTCCGCCATCAACCTAGCCGCCTGCCGGTCCCTTTCCTCTAGAAGCGCCTGTGTTGCCTCTCTCTCTTTCTGCAGAGCAGCCTATAACACAACTCCTCATTAGCATTGTAATCATGTTTGTTCGCACACACAACGTAATGGAATGGGAAGCTATCTGAGTCCATATGACTAACCTGGATGGCGAGCTGGAGTGGCTTCAGACGAGGCGGCATCTCAGGGCAGGAGAAGCTCGCCTTGATCTGCAGGAAAGTGCGCGAAGACCGTATAAGTCCATCTCCAATGGCGATATGGCCATGGGGCCTCCCGTGGCCAGCTAACATCACCAGGTCTGGATCAATAGGATGCTAGCTCGGGTTGAAGTCCTCCCCATTCACCGCCTTCCCCACATCTCTGTACCTCATGAGCTTCTCGTGGGAGGACGAGTTGGTGAAGTTCAAGGCATCATCAAGGTCAGACTCAGAGAATGCCTTGGCCTTCTTGTACGAGGCAGAATGGGCCATGGCATACATGTCGTACACCTCTGGCACCTCCGTCTTATTGTACTTCGCCTACAAGAGAGGAACAAAGTATTAATAAAGGGGTCAGGCTAGCATCAAAAAATGAATTGCAGGAATCATGAAGCAAACCATGTACCCATTTCCGCCCGTACTGAAATAAGTTGGCGCTGCCTTGATGGTGTGGCACACCGTCCATTTGGGCACGTCGTTCCTTGGCATCATCGTGGACGGCTCGCCATTCGTCAGAGCACCACTCATCCACCAACGCCTCCCAACAATCCATCTTATCCGCACACCATCTCGGCGGCACCTAAGTTAGTAAAGAGAAATTTGAGAGCTAGGCCTACGAATCAAAGCAAGGAGACTAAGTAGAAGGCCTTAAGAATAGATAATTACCTTCATGTACTGCTCCTTGTCCAGAATCTTTCGGTGGGCCAACTTCTTTTCCTTCTTAATACGCCGCGAGGCGTAGTAGTCTCGAACAGCCTGTACCCGAGCCTCGTGCCGTAAGTTCTGAAGTAGGCGCCTGCACTCTTTATCGATAAGCTTTGACGCGGCCTCCTCGTATCCCTCCTCGCACCTATAGAAGGTCTGCAATCAAAGGAGACAACACTGGTAAGTACAATAAATAGCTATTATTGATTTTTAATTCTGTAAAGGAGAAATTACCCAGAACTTTCTGATCACCATGTCGGCCCTCGTGTTGAGTTGGGCCTGCGGACATCCTCGGGGTGCTTCCAAGCCCTGTAGTATGACAAAGCCAATGCATTTGATATGTGAAGAAACATGAAGGCAAAAGGTTTAAAAAGAGTACGTGCACTTACTTCTCCCCTTCAGGCCTAATCGGCCACCTCTGCTCGCAGGTCGCCGGCATGGGCGGTAGCCGTGTAGACCCACGCTGATAGATGGTGGCCCCCTCAGCCACCTCCTCCCCGCTATCATCAGAAAGATGCACCCCGCCACTGTCAGCATGGCCACTCCGCTCCGGCTGATGCAGATCCGGCCAGTTATCCCAAGGGGTCGAAGCTTCTGGACTCTCGTAGGACGAAGCGATTGGCCGCGTCTCAGGAGTCTCGCGGGACGAAGAGCCTGGCCGCGACTGAGGAGTCTCGCGGGAAGAAGAGCCTGGCTGCGACTCAGGAGTCTCGCGGGTGGCCGCGTCTGAGACAAGAGGATCGTCGGCCGGAGGCTCGTGGACAGGAGTCCTTGTAGCCTCTACCTCAGACGCGGTCCTGTGCTCGGGTGAATCAGCTGGGGGTGGAGGTGAGGAAGGCGTAGCAGACTTCCTACCTCTCCCGCGGCCAGCACATGTAGCTTTAGGAGCCGCCTTCCTACCTCTCCCCCGACCTCTCCCGGCCGACGCAGAAGTGCCCTCGGGTGTCCCCATACTGTCTATCAACGCTCTCCGGAGATGATGGGGTGGAAGGGAAGTACCCGTCCCACCACGCGCCTCGGATCGCTCTGGACCCGCGCCCACCATCTTTCAACACCTGCCATGACAAAGAGTAAACGAAATTAGTACAACATAAAAAAATTGAATACCGACATGAATAATAATATGTATATAATTTTAAGTGTATCATTATCATGTATATAATAAAAATTGAATAATACCTGACATGAACTAATAATAATCTTCATCGTCTATATATGCTCTGGGATCAATAAATGCATCGTCATCATCACTATCATAAATAAATGCATCATCATCATCCCTATCGGGAACAACATGTGGAAGGCCTCCTTTATGTAATTGGTCAAGCATTGAGATGTCATCCGCAGCAGTAACCTCTTCTTCTTCCGTCTCTTCTTATTCCGGCTCAGGGGTGAAGTCGGATTCACTGTCGCTGTCTACTTCAATGTTCTAGGGTGAAGTAGAGCGGTTCTTGAAATGTTTTTTGGAAAGACGTGTTTCTTGGAAGAATTCTCCTTCATATGTGTCTGGGTTAATGTGAGGTTCATAATCCTCTTCATTGAGGGGAGGTGGTCTAAAATGTGGCGGCAACCATTCAGATTTGGATCACTTTGGCCGGCCCACGGTAGATAGAAAACTTGTGTCGCCTGTTGAGCCGTAATATAGACATCGGGAACATCTAAATGGGTGCTTTGTTTGATTTCGACTAGCCCTATATGTTCATGAGTCCTTCTAGTCTCCTTCGGCTGGAACCAATAACATTTGAAGACTGCGACGTTCGGTGGGTTTTCACCAAAGAATATAAGTTCATAAATTGCTTCAACTCTTCCATAATACTCGACACCTCCTTCGCCGATAGCAGAGACACAACAATATGTAGACTTTCGTTCGGCCATAGATAGCTCTTTGCCAAAAGTATGAAAGCGATACCCATTGATGTCGTATTTGTCAAATGAACAGACCTTGTACTCAAAACCATTAGCGACTTGTCTCAATTCGGAGTCCATAGCCTATGAATTAGCCTACATGTTTAATACGAAAGGAATGTAGCATTAGCCGCAAACTAGACGAAGAAATGAAATGGTCTAATGGTAATTACCGTTTGTTTGAACCAAGAGATGAAACCGGGATAGCCGCCTCCATGCTTTGCCAGAAGCTCATACTCTTCGATGGAATCCTTTTGGATCACCGCTCCATCCGAAAATTTGGCGACGTATCGACTGTATCACATATCCGGGAATAAGAGAATTTCAAAAGGAATTCGAAGTTGCGAGACAATGTACCGAGAACTTACTCGATGTACGGCCGCACTTCTGTTAGGTTGTTGAAGATATACAATGAAATGGTCCGCCATTCTTCGACATCCAACGCTATTGCTTTCGAAGCACGGGCTGGTGCGAGCTTCCCTTTGAATAAGCTGAGGTTGGATCGACCTTTTTCACGCTCGCCATCATTGTACCGAGGCTTTGGATTATGCAAATGACGATTCTTGGCTTCGTAGTGTGCTGTCACGAAGTTTGTCGCCTCCTCTGTAATGAATGCATCGGCCATCGATGCTTCAATTCTACTTTTATTTTTACATTTTTCTCGAAGCGTCTTCTGCATCCTCTCAGTTCCATAGCACCAACGATTTTGAACGGGCCCCCCCAATCTTGCCTCGGTCGGGAGATGCAAAATCAAATGTTGCATTGGATTAAAGAAGCCCGGTGGAAATTTCTTTTCTAACTTGCAGATCAACTCCGGCGCCAACTCTTCCAGTTCATCTAGCATGTCAGGCGATAGTTCTTTCACACAAAGAGCACGGAAGAAATAGCTCAGCTCTGCCAGTACTAGCCATTCATCCTCAGGGATAAGGCCACGCAACATCACCGGCATTACCCGCTCAAGCCATATGTGCCAATCATGACTCTTGACACCAAATATTTTCAATTTCTCAAGACTCGCTCCCCTCTTTAGATTCGCTGCATAACCATCGGGGAACATCAACTGCATTTTCGCCCACAAGATCATTTCCCTCATAGTTGGCCTTCCAAGATTGAACCATGCCTTTGGCTTCGACCAGTTCTTCTTTCCTTTCGGTTGTCGCATGCTTTGTAACGGTCTATCACATAGGGCCTCTTGATCGACTCTAGCCTTAGGGTTATCCTTTGACTTCCCCTCTATGCCGAACAATGTACCAAAAAGGGCCTCGGCGATATTCTTTTCAGTGTGCATCACGTCGATGTTGTGTGGGCAAATGAGGTCTTTAAAGTAAGGAAGATCCCACAAGCATATCTTGTGAGTCCAGGCGTGTTCCGAATTGTACCCTTTGAAATATCCTGGACGCTGTGGATCAGGCTCGAGAGCGTTTAACTGATCCAGGGTCTGTTGGCCTGTCAATGCAGGTGGTGCAGAGTTTTTGACAACTCTACCTTTCATGAATTTTTTCTTGTCTTTTCTGAACTTATGGCCAGGATCCAGGAACTGTCTATGCAAGTCAAAGCAAGAATACTTGCGACCCGCCTGCAGCCAACGGAACTGAAGAGCTGCCTTGCATGTGGGGCACGGGAACCTTCCATGCACACACCAGCCAACGAATAGCGCATACGCCGGCAAGTCGTGCGTCGAGTACATGTACCACACATGCATTTTGAAGTTTTGTTTTGTAGCGGCGTCATATGTCTTGATCCCATTATCCCAAGCGTCTTGCAATTCATCCTTAAGCGGCTACATGTACACATTCATATTCTTCCCCGGATAGTTGGGCCCTGGAATTATCAACGTCAAGAAAATGTTCTTTCTTTTCATAATCTCTCCGGGGGGAGATTGAGTGGCATGACAAATACATGCCAGCAACTGTATTGGGTTGCCGTCATACCAAACACTTGGAACCCATCTGTGCTGATGGCGACTCGAGGATGCCTTGGATCTGCCGCTTTGTCCTTATGTAATGCATCGAAGTGCTTCCACGCAAAAGCGTCTGAAGTGTGTCCCAACAATGGATTCCCATCTGCATCTAGTTCGGTTCTTTTCCCCAATTTATGCCACGTCATATGTCTGGCCGTCTCTTCAACCATGAAAAGACGTTGAAGTCTTGGTATGATTGGCATATACCGAAGAACATTAACTGGTATTTTGGTCTGACTCTTCTCACCCATACCGTTGTCTACGACAACATACCTGGAAGACTTGCAAATGGGACAATAGTTCAAACCCGCGTACTCAAGCCTAAATAAGGCACATCCATTCTCATAGGCATCTATCATCTCATAGGGAATCTTAAGCGCACGTAGGATTTTGTCCGACTGGGACAGGTTTGCTGGCAATACATGGCCTTTGGGTAGAAAGCGTCCAAATATCGTCATCACCGCGTCGTAGCATTCTCTGCCTAGGTTGAACTGAGCCTTCAGAGCCATTACTTGCGCGATGGCATCCAGCTGACAAAGCTCAGTGTGCTCGTGGAGTGGACGTTTTGAAGACTCCAACATATCATAGAAGGCCTTTGCAGATTCCTCCATCTCATTGTCCGAATCCCGAGCATCATCAATGTCTTGCACCATGTCTTCGATCCCGGTACCATGCTCGTTGGTGCAACGATGAACGACCTCAGCTCTGACACGTTGGGCAGACTCACCATGAAATGTCCACAGCGTATAATCAGGCGTAAAACCCCACTTCTGCAAGTGTTTACCCATTTCATCCCGGTTCCACTTTTTGTGGTTGTCGCACCGGACACAGGGGCACCAGGTTATTTCCTGGCCATTTCCAAATGCGGCGCTCAGAAACCCCTTTGTTTTTGTTAACCATTTAATGGTCATTTCTTTCTGACTAGGGTGACCGGTTTACATCCACGCACGATCACTCATCTTGCCTACCTACTAAACACACAACAAATATATATATAATTCATCATCTATATTCATCCGTTAATCAAGTTTGTCGGTTTTATTACGTCCATGCAACCTACACGCTAATAGGTAGAGATAGGTCCTAATCCCACCCAAGTATGTGTAGATTGGGTTCGTTCTCCCATGCTCTTCTCCGGATCCGACGCAGAATTTCGGTAGCACCTCCCCGTTGTTCTCCTGATACACGTCTCGGCAATAAGCAGAGAGGATGTGTACCCGGAGAACAACAGGGAGGCACTGACGAAATTCCCCATCGGATCCGGAGCAGAGCATAAGGGAAAACGAACCCAATCTACACATACTCGAGCTGTCCATGGATAACGTTGGACAATTCGAAAGGATGGCGGTTATAAATATGCAAAGACATGCATATTTACATGATGCCGCCCTTTCGAACGGGAGACGCATACTGGTCACTTATACTGATGGTTGAAGACACCTATAGCTAGCAAGTTTCATCGGCACGAAGACCGGAGCAGAGCAAATTAAGGGCGGGAGATGTCATTTGTGCTCACCCACGAACGCGTCAGGAAGCTCGTCAAACGCACGGGGATGTCGTCGAACAATAGACCCTCGCAGCGACGAAACATCTGCACATTCAAATCGACCCGATCAACACAAATATTCAATCCCGATAGAAAAATATCTCTATATGTAACTACTTTTGCACTTCTATTTTATTATTTTCCTCTTGTATTTCTTCTTCTTCTTCTTCTTCTTCTTCTTCTTCTTCTTGTTTTCTTCTCCTCTTCTTCTTCTAATCTATTTGTTCTTCTTTCTCCTCCTCTTCTATTTTTCTTCTTCTTCTTCTCCTCTTCTCCTCCTCCTCTTCTTCTTCTTCTTCTTCTTCCTTCTTTTCCTTTTTCCTATTCTTTTCCTCCTCTTCTTCTCCTCTTTTCTTATTTTTCTTCTTCTTCTTCTTCTTCTTCTTCTTCTTCCACTTCTTCCTATTTTTCTTTATCCTCTTCTTCTACTTATTCTTCTTTTCTTCTTTTTTCTCTTATAACCTAACTAACTAACCTAATAAACCAAGCTAACTAACTAACCTAACTAACCTAATAAACTAAAAAACTAACCTAACTAATTTAATAGAAATAAAAAACAGGAAAAACAAAATAAAAATAGGGGCGGCCGGCGGGGGGGCGGGACTGTTAGTGGCGGGCATGACGGGGCGGCAGGGCATTGCGGGCACCGGGGCGTTGGGGGCGCCGGGGCGGTGAGGCGCCGGGGCGGCGGGGAGGACGGGCACGACGGGGGCGGTGGGGCGGCGGCGCGACAGGGGCGGTGGAGCATAGGGGGCGGCGGGGCGGCGGGGCAGCGGGGAGGACGGGGGCGGCGCGGGGACGGGGGTGGCGACGGCGAGAGGGCCACGGGGAGGGGGAGCGGTGGTGGCGACGGCGGGCGCAAGTGGTGGCGGCGGCGAGGGGGGCACGGAGGTGGAGGAGCACCGCGGGGAGGGAGGGCGAAGAGGGGGCTGGCGGGGGCGCGGCGGGCGCTGGTGGTGGCGGCGGCGGCGGGCGCAGGGAGTGAGAGAGAGTGAGTGGGGGCAGGGCACGCGCGCGCGTATTTATTTGTTTTTTCAGAAGACGACGACCGTTACCGCCGTTCCCTTTGCCGTCTGCCAGCGGACGGCAAACTTTCTTTGCCGTCCGCTGGCGGATGGCAAAGAGCTAACACATCTGACCTAAATCTTGAACGGCGCCAAGTGGGCCCAGCTGGCTCCTTTGCCGTCTGCCAACGGACGGCAAAGAAAGTTTGCCGTCAGCTGGCAGATGGCAAAGACAAGGCCTACGGCAAACACAGTCTTTGCCATATGGCATTTCTTTTCCGTCCGCTTTTTGCCAGAAGACGGCAATGGACTTCTTTGCCGTCCGCTAGCTGACGGCAAAGGCAGACGGCAAATCTCCGGATTCCAGTAGTGATTGGTGACACCGACCGGGATCGAAGCCAGGAGATGCTGCGAACAGGTGTGCTGCGAAGATGGTGTCTTCCTCTGCGTCTAGGAGTAGGACGCTGTAGTTGGAGTGAGTTGTTGCTAGTAAGGCTGTGTGCTGTTGTATGCTTGTACTGTCTGTCTGTGCTTGTGTGCCGTTGTAATGTTTTCCCTGCCTGTTTGCTCTGTGTGTTTGGTTCGTCTGTCTCTCCGTTAAGCAGAAATGTTTAACCGAGCCGGCAGTGAACCCTTAACAAGATTCTCATTAGTAGAGCACTTACACCTAATAACCCTAGACTCGCCCAGAGTCTATAATAAAATACGAGCTGATATAGGTGTATGTATACTAGGAGTACATACACCCATGAGAATTAAATCACTTAGTGTAATCTGCTCGTTGTGTGCCCTTCTTTCGCCTGCATTTTGCTATCATGTGCATTCTGCATCTGCCTGCATATTAGTCTAGATTGCATGAGCATCATGTGAGCAAGGTTGGCACGCCAACTGCAATCTCGGAGAATTCTGAGGATTTTATTGCAGCGTAGACCGGTAGAACCCCTCTAGCCCTAGACCTAGACCCCGGTTTAGCTTAGACCCCTTCCCCTGTGGCTGTCGTTTAGCAAGGAGCAAATGGCAGTGTGGCTCCACACTAGTAGAGCTCCGCTGACCGCACCACACTAGCCCTGGCCCTAGTGGCGTCTTCATCACCGTCTTGTGCGACAGACTGCCCTCGCCGCCGCAGCCACGCTTATTCTGCCGGCCTGCGACCCCGTAGTTGTCCCCCAGCCGCCTCCCTGGCAGCAGCATCGCGACGGTCGTCGAGGATCATTGTGCATAGCAGCAGTGAGCCGCCGATCAACGCAGCCAGCATGCCAGCCAGGAGGATCGTGAGTAGCTCCGAGCTTGCGTCCGCCATTAGCGCTTCGTCTCGCGTTCCTGCAACCAGAAGGAGTAAGGAGAAGAGGAAGTGAGGCAGGATGCGAGAGGTAGGAAGAGAGGTGAGAGCCGTAGCCGTTTTATAGCCCCAGTCTGGTGTACGGTGAGCAAGATCGAGAAGACCGCGCGCCACTCGATTACCGACATCCAAGAGGCGAATCCGCGAGCAGTGCCGACCGGCATTGGCCCACGATGGGAGTGCTCTCTGCGTCACCCGTGTGCACACCGCGCACTGCCGTTGTAGGGTGCTTTAAGAGCTAGGCATGCGCAGTGCCCAGCCGCACTCAGGACAGCGCGCGTGCAAGCGAGACAGCAGAGTGTGGGCCGTTGGCCGAAGGAAGAAGAGGAGGTTGCCAGTGGGCCCTGGACCCACCTGTCAGCAGGAGAGGCCACTGTTCATTGGGGTGCCTCTGCCATTTTTGTAATAAGGAATTGTTGCCTTTTCTAAAGATGTAGGCTATCCCACGGCCCTTCCCTGTACGTAGAGTAGACCAAGCGATATCCGCTCCTGATCTGCGTGTACCGATTTTGGTACTCTTAACTCGGTTGATTTCAACCGCAGGGTTAAGACCAAGCCCAGAAGTGTTCCTAGGTAGTGTAGCAGCTTTGTGAGAAGCTAACCCTAGGAATCTCGAGGACGAGATTCTTTTAAGGGGGGAAGGTTTGTAACACCCCAAAAATCGGGTTATCGATTTTTGTGCTGTTATTCCTTCTTAGCTTTTCTCTCCCGAATTTTTCCTCGGCAATTTGGCAAGTCACCCTGATGGACATAGTCTTTCCCTAGCATCTCAGTGCCTTGTGCCAGTCAATCTTCTGCCAATAGCCTCGATTCTTATCCAGACCCTAGTTCCGAAATATTGGAACTGGAAATCCTGCCCTTGAGTTTCCAAAGGAGCTATCCTTTTCCTTGCTTCGTTGATCCTCCCAAAATTCCCAGAGATCCTTCTGTTCTCTTGAACCCTAGGTGTGTAAAAATATTGCTAAGTCATATGCAATATTTCTTCTCCAGAATTAATTCCTTTCTCTGCCTTTCTGAGGAATTAAATCCAAGGAAATGTCTATCCATCTCCAGAGGTCATGAAAACTTGTGGAGACATTCTTTATGATCATATTGAGCTCTCACAAAAATATTGGCCATAATTAAATAGGATAAATTGCATTTTCCTATTGAACACCAATATTGCATTTTGGGCACTTTCTAAAGAACTACCATTTTGGTAGCCAGGAAAAATCCCAAATAATTTGTGGAGCTTCTTATGATCATATCTTCCCCATTTCGATCCAAATATTCAGTTGCCTAGTTGAAGTTTTGAGCCCCAATTCCATTTGTAATTTCTGTCCAGATCTTCTGTTTGCAAAGGAAGTGTTTGATCCCTTGATATCCTTGGGCTGAATTTTTGCAGGGTAATTCATGATGATAAATTACCCTTGTCCTCCAAAAATTAGCCCAATCCCTCTTGTCAATTCTCCTTGGTGAATTATTCAAGTTTCTGTCCAGACTGGAGCATTGTGAAGGAAGTACCATTTATAATTATGCAAATGGTATGAAAATTTTACAGTGACTCCATATGTCTAAATCATTGTTCTCCTCCATGTTTTAGCCTTTCCCATCTAGCTAATCTCTCAGAACCATCCAGTTTCCATTTCTGTCCAATCAAGTATTTGGTGAAGGAAGTACTTGATTTCTTGATCCAATTGAGCTAAGATTTTTTACAGGGTAGTACAGGTTGACGTATTATCACTGTGATCTAAATATTAGCTCAATTCCCCTAGCCTATTTTCTTCTGTGATTTTTCCAAGTTTCTGCTCAGAATAAAACTTTGTGAAGGAAGTACCCACATGGAGAATTGTTTTGAGCTGAAACTTTCCCAGTCTATTACTGTGCTCAAATAATGGCTCTCCTCCAGAAATCATCCATTTTCGTGTAGCCAATTCTCCCCAGCTCCATCATGTGCATTTCTGGCTAGATTGGCAGTTTGCAAGGGAGGTATCATCTAGACTGGTCTTCTGGTGCTGATATCTTGCCAAATGAGTCACCCTAGGATGTGATTGAACCATGCCAAAGGACAGGCCAGGAGGAGACATGTGGTGGCCACAATTCATGACAAACACTTTGCTGTGGATCAGCAATTGACCTTGGTTTGGTCACCTCAAGCCTCTCCACTGCCATCCAGCAGCATGGGTCAACTCAGCATTAAGTGGTGATCGTCCCAGACATGGTTTGGTGGCTACTGGTGTGTGGACACGCTCTGGCCGCGTGGTGACCATGCCAAGAGCAAGCCAAACCAGTGCTCTGTGGGATGGGATGCTTCGGGAGCTCGTCTCTAGCGGTGATGGCGCGTCCGTGAGTGTCCAGTATCTGCCCCATGAGTGCGTGATCCCTCCAGAGCCATCTCCCCCTTGTCCCGTAGCCTCTAGACCCCTCTGGTCGTCGCCGGAGTGCCGTGCTCTCGGGAGTCTTCAGTCGTCGTCGTGTAGCTTCCGCCCCAGCCTATAAATAGGTCGTGCCCGAGCCCCCCCCCCCCCCGAGCGCTAGCTAGTCCCAACCATTCCCTGCTCCATTCCCTTGAGCTCCCGGAGCTCCTCTCCCGCCGCCGGTACCTACAAGAAATTGCAGTGCCTTGGCCCCTTCCCCTCCTCTGGTCTTGCCCTCCGCAGCGCCTGGACGCCCGCGATTCCGCCGCCGTCCTCAGCTTCTCTGGGGAGGCATTGCCGCAGCTGTGCCTCAAGCACCCGACGGCCTCCATGCCCCGTCTCGTGGCGACGACGCTGCCGTCCCCCTCCGGTGACCTCGCGGCTATCCCCGGGCGCAGTGTGACGCGCTGGTGCGAGGGAGCTCGCCGGCCGTCCCCCTGGGGCAGCTAGGTGACCGCGATGCCGGCGGCTGCCCTCCCGTGCTCTGGCCTGTCGGGAGGAAGGAGGTAACAAGGGAGGAGGAGAGAAGAGAGAGGAGAGAGGGAGTGGATAAGACGGGCCCCGCGTGTAAGAGTGAGAGAGAGGTCAACCCCCCGGGCCCGCGGCTGTTTTAAGTGGAAGCACTGTTTGGGAAATGCGCTTTCCCTTCGGGAAAGCGTATTTTGCCGTGGCCTCCCGTAGAAGTACGGCTTCCCTGCGCGGAAGCGTCTTCTGCAAAAGGCGCTTTCTGCCCAGCCCGCCGGCCGAATTGGTTGATTAGTGGATGTTCACTGTTTGGGCGTCATTTTATGTCTAACAAGTGAACGGCCGCAGTTTCGCGACGGTAGCTTCGATTGAGGTGATTCTAGCGCCCTCGTCTTCGTCTCGTCGTGCCCGTTCCGTCAGTACCATTTTCATGAGGTGTTCATGTAGTGGTACTGACCTCGTTGCCTTTGCGCTATGTTCGCCCCCTCAGTGAGAGAGTCGTCGCTGCGAGTTCGCCCGCGAGGTGATCGCGTTTGTCTCCGTCGTATTCGTCGATGCCCCACCAGGCAAGCCAACCTCTTCCATGAGCTCCGGACTTGCGTGATAACTTTGCTTGCACCTGTGTGTTTATCTATATCACCTGTTAGTCTGCATTCGCATACGCATGTGATAACGTTAGTATTAGTTGCCAACGTTACTCTATTGCCATATCTTTTTCTATATCATTATGCCAATGAGATGAACATATTGAGATGAGCTTAGAGATCACAGTCTATGATTATTTTGGACTCCAGTTAGCAGCTTGTGAATGTGAGGACTGAGATAATATGGATTAGTGGTTGATCACGAGTCACCTGTCCGGGAATATCTGTGCAACCACATCCGCTGGTATGGGACAACATTGACTGGGCCTGATTGCGTGACCTTTCATTGGTACTTCCAAAGAGGGAGGGTTATGCGTGGCGTGCTGCCCTGATCAGGTAAGCGGCGATAACCCTGTGGACCAGTTGATGAGTTTATGCCGGCGTCCCTGTTTGGGACAATTGAGTTTGATCCCCGTTTGGGATCGTAGTGCCCCGTTTGGGACTACAGAGTTGGCCCACGAGGTCGTCAGTGCCATGGGGGCACAGTGGTCAACCAAGGCAGGCCTCATGGGGAGGATACATGCCGGTCGTACAATGAATGTGTCACGGGTCAGGTAGGTCTTGTTGAGGCAATGCTGGTCCACCCGAATGGGATCAAGAGGTCAGTGCTTCATGGCATGTGGGTAAAGTGTGCAACCTCTGCAGAGTGTCAAATCTATTCGAATAGCCGTGTCCACGGTATTGGACGACCCGTCCAAACTTCAGTAGGTGATCAACCAGAACAACCAGAACAACCAGAACAACTAGAACAACCAGAACAACCAGGATAATTAGGATAATGATGTGTGAACTCAGCTTGGATAGACATCGGAGGATGTCAGGATTGTGATAAGTTAGGCAAGGGATGGCTATGAGATGAGTGGTCAAGGGGACCACGTGGATTCGATTTGGATCTGTCCAGTTGGATTATGAGTATGCGGATCGTGGGACGATCCGTCAGTAAGTAAGTTGGTACTCGGTACAGTAGGTACTCGGAGTACTTATCATGATCATTGCCATGCTTAATTTATGTTGTTCCTGTAGAATTCATGCCATGCTTAGGATTATTTCATGCATAGCATAGGTCTTGCTTTGCCATCTGTTTGTTTGGATGCTATGTATTTGGTTGTCTTGCGAGTACATTCAAAGTACTCACCTGGCCTTGCACGTGGCCAATTTCAGGAGGAGATTCGTTGAGCTAGAGCGTAACCGAGCCAGTCCTGTGCGTTATGGATCCCAGCCGGAGACGTCGCTGCCAAGACCTCTGCAACCCTTAGTTAGTCGTGGAGTGATGTAATATTGTTGTAAGCAACAGTATTGTAATACTCCATGATATCAATAAATCCATTTTTGTGCCTGGAATTGCTGTATCATGTCAGTGACGTGCGTCAGGTCCTATCCTGGGGACTGGCGTGTGTCGGCCTTCTATCGGGGTGCCACAGTTAACCTCTCTAGTACCGTGCAATTTTCGCCGATGTATTAAACCCACCATATACCCTTCCTCAAAACAGCCACCATACCTACCTATTATGGCATTTCCATAGCCATTCCGAGATATATTGCCATGCAACTTCCACCGTTCCGTTTATCATGACACGCACCATCATTGTCATATTGCTTTGCATGATCGTAAGACAGCTAGCGTGATAATGTCATTTGCTATGCTAGATCATTGCACATCCCGGTACATCGCCGGAGGCATTCATATAGAGTCATATTTTGTTCTAAGTATCGGGTTGTAATTTTTGAGTTGTAAGTAAATAAAAGTGTGATGATCATCATTATTAGAGCATTCTCCCATGTGAGGAAAGGATGATGGAAGCTATGATTCCCTCACAAGTTGGGATGAGTCTCTGGACTTTACAAATAATAAAATAGGCCAATCAAGCCCAAATAAAAAAAGAGGCCAAAGATGCCTAGCAAAAAAAAAGAGATGAGAGAAAAGAGAGAAGGGACAATGCTACTATCTTTTTTCCACACTTGTGCTTCAAAGTAGCACCATGATCTTCATGATAGAGAGTCTCCTATTTTGTCACTTTCATATACTAGTGGGAATTTTTCATTATATAACTTGGCTTGTATATTCCAAATATGGGCTTCCCCAAATTGCCCTAGGTCTTCATGAGAAAGCGAGTTGGATGCACACCCACTTAGTTTCTTTTTGTGCTTTCATACACTTATAGCTCTAGTGCATCCGTTGCATGGTAATCCCTACTCACTCACATTGATATCTATTGATGGGCATCTCTAGAGCCCATTGATATGCCTAGTTGATGTGAGACTATCTTCTCCTTTTCCTCACAACCTCCACCACATTCTATTCCACGTATAGTGCTATATCCATGGCTCACGCTCACGTATTGCGTGAAAGTTGAAAAAGTTTGAGAACATAAAAAGTGTGAAACAATTGCTTGACTTGTCATCGGGGTTGTGCATGATTTAAATACTTTGTGTGAGGAAGATGGAGCATAGCCATACCATATGATTTTGTAGGGATAACTTTCTTGGCCATGTTATTTTGAAAAGATATGATTGCTTTGTTTGTATGCTTGAAGTATTGTTGTTTTTATGTCAACATTAAACTTTTGTTTTGAATCTTATGCATCTGAAGATACATGCCACAATAAATAATAGTGCATGGATAAATATGTTAGGTAGCATTCCACATCAAAAATTCTGTTTTTATCATTTACCTACTCGAGGACAAGCAGGAATTAAGCTTGGGGATGCTGATACGTCTCCAACATATCTATAATTTTTGACTATTCCATGCTATTATATTATCTGTTTTGGATGTTTTTATGCATTAATATGTTATTTTATATTATTTTTGGGACTAACCTATTCACCTAGTGCCCAGTGCCAGTTTCTGTTTTTTCCTTGTTTTTGAGTATTGCAGAAAAGGAATATCAAACGGAATAAAATTCTACATTGATTTTTCTGGGACTAGAAGGAACCCAGGAGGCTTGGAGAAGAGGCCAGAAGACCCATGGGTGGGCAACAAGCCACCAGGGTGCGCCCCTGGGGGGGCGCCCCCTAGCTTGTGGGTCCCCCATAGCTCCTCCAACCCTAACTCTTCGCCTATAAATTCAGAAATATTCCCCCAATACCAAAGAGAGGCACGAAAATACTTTTCCGCCGCCGGAACCTTCTGTTCCCATGACATCCCATCTTGGGGCCTTTTCCGGTAATATGCCCGAGGGGGATTCGATCACGGAGGGCTTCTACGTCAAGTCCATTGCCCTTCCGATGATGCGTGAGTAGTTCACCTCAGACCTTCGGGTCCATAGCTAGTAGCTAGATGGCTTCTTATCTCTCTATGTTCTTCAATACCATGTTCTCCATGATCTTCATGGAGATCTATCCGATGTAATACTCTTTCACGGTGTGTTTGTCGAGATCAGATGAATTGTGGATTTATGATCATATTATCTATGAATATTATTTGAATCTTCTCTGAATTCTTATACGCGTGATTTCATACCTTTGTAAGTCTCTTCAAGTAATTGGTTTGGTCTAGCCAACTAGATTGGTAATTCTTGCAATGGGAGAAGTGCTTAGTTTTGGGTTCAATCTTGCGGTGTCCTCACCCAGTGACAAAGTAGGGGTAGCGAGGCACGTATTTGTATTGTTGCCATCAAGGATAAAAAGATGGGGTTTTCATCATACTGCTTGAGTTTATCCCTCTACATCTTGTCATCTTACCTAATGCGTTACTCTGTTCTTCATGAACTTAATACTCTAGATGCAGGTAGGAGTCGGTCGATGTGTGGAGTAATAGTAGTAGATGCAGAATCGTTTCGGTCTACCTGATATGGACGTGATACCTATATGCATAATCATTGCCTTGGATATCGTCATAAATATGCGCTTTTCTATTAATTTCTGGATAGTAATTTGTTCACCCACCGTATTATTTTCCTTCAAGAGAGAAGCCTCTAGTGAAACCTATGACCCCCGGGTCTATTTTCCATATTATATTTTCAGATCTATAAACCAAAAATACCAAAAATACCTTGCTGCAATTTTATTTACTTTTATTTACTTTTACTTTTAGTAATCTTTTACATCTATCTCTATCAGATCTCATCCTTGCAAGTGATCGTGAAGGGATTGACAACCCCTTTATAGCGTTGGGTGCAACTGTTTGATTGTTTGTGCAGGTGCATAGATTGGGGCCTTGGTTGTACCTCCTACTGGATTGATACCTTGGTTCTCGACAACTGAGGGAAATACTTATCTACTTTGCTGCATCACCCTTTCCTCTTGAAGGGAAAACCAACGCAAGCTCAAGAAGTAGCAAGAAGGATTTCTGGCGCGGTTGCCGGGGAGGTTACATAGCAAGTCAAGACAAGAACTCTCCTGTCAACATGCCAATTTCTTCCGTTCGTCTTTTTGTTTGCTTGTGTGCTAGATTGCTTCTATGAGGAAGACTATTGAATTCAAGTGGGATCTCTTAGAAAGAATTAAACTCAACTCTGAAGATTGGGAACTCGACGAAGGTAATGAGTTAGGTATAAAGCTTGAGTTTGATTGTGCTAAATCTTTTATGAATACCGATACTTCACACAAGTTTAGCACTAAATATGGCCTTGACTCTGAGATAGTAGCCTCTTTCTGCAAAGCATTTTCTACTCACGTTGATCTCCCTAAGGAGAAGTGGTTTAAATATCATCCCCGTTTTAAAGAAGAAATTAAAGAACCGGTCATAGCTAAAGAGGAAACTATTGTTTACAATGTTGATCCAGTTGTGCCCACCGCTTATATTGAAAAACCACCTTTCCCTGTTAGGATAAAGGAATACGCTAATGTATCAACTACGGTTCGTAAGAGTAATATAAGAGCACCTAAACCCCCTGAGAAAATTAAACTACAACCTAGTGTTGCTATGGTTAAAGGTCTCTTGGTAGAAAATATTGATGGGCATGTTATCTACCTTTGTGATGAAGCTACTAGAATTGCTAAAATGAAAAAGATAAACATAGACCCATAAAAGGCATTCATGTTGTCTCGGTCAAAATAGGAGATCATTGCTACCTTGGTTTATGTGATTTGGGTGCTAGTGTGAGTGCTATTCCTTTTACCTTATACCAAGAAATTATGGATGAAATAGCACCTGCTGAAATAGAAGATATTGTTGTTACTATTAAACTTGCTAATAGAGACACCATCACACCACTTGGGATTGTTAGAGATGTTGAACTCTTGTGTGGTAAAGTAAAATACCCTACTGAGTTTCTACTCCTTGGTTCCCCACAAGATGACTTTTGTCACATTATCTTTGGTAGACCTTTCTTGAGCACTGTCAGCGCTAAGATAGATTGTGAAAAACAGACTATCGGCATCAATTTTGGTGGTGTGTCTCATGAGTTTAATTTTTCCAAGTTTACTAGAAAACCTCGTGACAAAGCGTTATCTAGTAAGGATGAAATAATAGGTCTTGCTTCTATTGCCGTGCCTCCTACTGATCCATTAGAACAATATTTGCTTGACTACGAAAATGATATGCACTTGCATCAAAGAAATGAAATAGATCAAATTTTCTTCGAACAACAACCTCTCCCAAAACACAATTTGCCTATTGAAAATCTTGGATGTCCTCCTGCACCTAAAGGTGATCCTGTGTTTGAATTAAAGCAATTGCCTGACACTTTGAAGTATGCTTATCACGATGAGAAAAAGATATATCCTATTATTATTAGTGCTAACATTTCAAAACATGAAGAAGAAAGATTATTAAAAGTTCGAAGGAAGCACCGGGCTGCTATCGGATACTCTTGATGATCTTAAGGGCATTAGTCCCACTCTATGTCAGCACAAGATCAATATGGAACCTGATGCTAAACCCGTTGTTGATCATCAACGGCAATTAAATCCTAAGATGAAAGAAGTGGTAAGAATTGAAATATTAAAGCTTCTGGAAGCAGGTATAATCTATCCCATTGCTGATAGTAGATCGGTGAGTCCCGTTCATTATGTCCCTAATAAAGGAGGTATTACCGTTGTTCCTAATGATAAAAATGAACTCATTCCACAAAGAATTGTCACTGACTATAGAATGGTAATTGATTTTCGAAAGTTAAATAAAGCTACTAGGAAGGATCATTACCCTCTGCCTTTCATTGATCAAATGCTAGAAAGATTATCTAAGCACACATGCTTTTGTTTTCTAGATGAATATTCTGGTTTCTCTCAAATACCTGTGTCACAATCCGATCAAGAGAAAACCACCTTTACTTGCCCTTTTGGAACCTATGCTTATAGACGTTTGCCTTTTGGTTTATGCAATGCACCTTCTACCTTTCAAAGATGTATGATTGCTATATTGTCTGACTTTTGTGAAAAGATCGTGGAGGTTTTCATGGATGACTTTTCCGTTTACGGGACTTCTTTTGATGATTGCTTAAGCAACCTTGATCGAGTTTTGTAGAGATGTGAACAAACTAATGTCGTCTTGAATTGGGAGAAGTGCCACTTTATGGTTAATGAAGGTATTGTCTTGCACTGGTGCAACGACGTGCTATACAAATGGTTTTTAACCCCTTTCAGTGATGCAGCTTCAAACCGTCCCCTTGCTAGTGTGGGCGATAGGGGGGTCCATCGCACATGCTAAGCATCCCACACAGTTCAACACAAAAACTGTTTGCAATTTGGATTAGCATCACACACAGTTATTTCATGAAAACTTTATGTAATGTGCGATTCATTGCACACTATTAAAAATAAAAAATTGTGTGTGATGTAAATACCAGCACACACAATTGGATCCAAAAAACTGTGTGCAATGTGTGATCTTAACGACGTGTTAATTAGTCCTAAAATCAGCTAGACGTAATCAATTTACTATGATCATCTATTGACAATCAAACATAACGCAAAATGCACATTTAAAATCCACTATATGATTTCTTTTCAAGTTTTGTCATACAACATATAAAAGTACAAACGTATTATCTCACATCACATGACAGCCAACACATACAACTAGCAATCACATCTAATTACGTCGTAAAGCTTCATCACTCTCTTGTTCATCAATGACATCAACTCCCAAACCTTCGAAGATTTCTTATTGTATCTCATCCTGAAAAATCAAGAGAAAAGGGTTACAAGGTAAAAAAAGTAAATCCTTACACGGAGCAGGGATTCAGTGCTGAGGCTCATCTGAACCTTTGATCACAAAAAAATCAAAAAAAATTCTAGAAAAATTCAAAAAATTCCATTTTTTGCATGGTAGATAATTTGGTGCGGTAGGTTTGCTCCAAATTTCAGATCATTTGAACAACTGAGTGTCCCTCGACAAAAAAGACAAATTTGGGGTCTATTAAAAAGTTTATTGTCCATGTATTGTTCTGGCCCAAATTGTCTTTTTTGCTGACAGGGACTCAAATGTCCAAATGAGCTGAAATTTGGAGCATACCTCACGCACTAAATTATCTAATATGAAAAATAAAACTAGATTTTTTTGAATTTTATTTCTATTTTTAATATTTTTATACATTACATACTCAAGTATGCTACTTGAAAATAGTTCTTACACTAGTTATGCACATTTTTTTTCAAAAAGTATAGCAAGAGAAAGTTCAGGACCTCACAAGAGAGATTTTGTGATTAGTTTGATGTCTTGGAGAGTCTTGATGGATGAGAAGAATCAAGAATCGATTAAATGGCTAGAGACATCATACTTAGACATACAAAGATTAAATTAGTACTATCCAGCAAGCTAGCTAGTAGCTAGCCTGGTGGATGGATTCTTGGAAAGAGATGCACGGGAAGCTAACTTACATGGCTATGACCTTCACCTCCATGATGCTGCCTCTCAGGATGCTTAACTTGTTGAAGCAGTTGTGCCACCAGATAGAGATCCTAGAGCTGTACGGCCACTTTGTGCTCGTGCTCGCGTCTACGGCCGACGATGAGCCTCATGGCGTCCATGGCACCCGCTTCACACACGGCCGCCCGACGCCGAGCGACCCCGCCGTGTCCTGATCCTAGTCGGAGCTTGGAGCAGGCGTTGTCTGCCTCGCCGGCCACGGCATGGAAGAAGTGTGTGCTATGTTCGTGGTTCTACAGGAGATTGGATTGATGCTAGTTAGATATATGTGTGGATGTGATAGACTATGTGGTGAGGAGTTAAGGCTCGATATTTTTCTTGGTTGTGAAGTATGGACGGATAGATTCATGCCATGTCATCGATCCAAGGCTTCAATCTCTCCACCAACAAGAATTCAATACTCATATGTGTGCTTTCTTTCCATTTGATTTTTGCCCTTACACCATCAAAATAATTGTGAATCCTTCTCAAATTTTATTACAGTATGCTGAGGTCTTATATTGACACCATCTCAAATTTTCTAGAATTAAAATACCAATAAACTTCATGTTCATGGCTGATTCTTGCCACATAGGTATTTGAATTTTATATTTATTTCTTGTATGAGGCATACACATATACTCACTGTCCTAAATATGATTTTCAAATCATTTTTGTATACTTTTTCTATACTCGTAGTTCAAATTTGAGTGTATCTGTTAAATGACTAAAAATGTGGTTAAAGACTCAAATATAGCAAATGAGCTCCGAAAAGTGCCAAAATTTAAAGTGGAAGATTCTATGGTGTATCTTAACTGTAGAAAAAAATTCAAGGTCAAATGATAAAGGAAAGCATAAGTTCGCCACCAATTTGGTGCATTCACTCTCGAAACCATGATCGTTCCTCGGAGGTTGTCAGATTTCTAAAGGATGTACATAAAAAAAAGTGAAACCTTCTCAAATTTTTACCACATCATTGTGAGGTCATATCATGACACTATGTCAAGTTTCATATTTTTCAGACTTAATTTACAGTTTTTATAATTCAATACCAATAAAATCCATGTTCGCGGTTTATTCTTGCCAGATATTTCTAATCAATTTATATTCATTTCTTGTATGAGTCATACAAATATACTCAATACCCTAAATATGATGTTTCAAATCATTTTTGCATACTGTTTCATGAATTCATAGTTGAAATTTTAATTATATCCATTAAACGACTGAAAATGCAGTTAATGACTCAAATATAGCAAATGGGCTCTGACAAGTGCCAAATTTTTACAGGGAGGATTCTATGGTGCATGTTAAGTGTAGAAAAAAATTACTAGTCAAACGACAAAGGAAAATATCAGTTCGCCTTCAAACATATCGCGCAAAACATTATTCTTTGGAAAAATAATAATTCTAGGAATCACACACGGTTCCATTTATGAAAGTGTGTGCAATGATAGGCTGCATCGCACGCACAATGTATGCCAAAAACGTGTGCAAGACATAACACACGTTTTCATTTTTAACACCGTGTGCAGTGATATGCTACATCACACACACACAATGTTTGCAAAAACTGGATGCAACACGGTTGCATTATAATAACTGTGTGCAATGATATAGTACATCACACACACTTCAATTGTAAAAACCGTGTGCAAAGCATCACCCACGATTACGTTTTTTCAAACCGTGTGCAATAATAGACAACATCACACACAAATTTCTTGGAAAAATTGTTTGCGTGACATCACACTCAATTATATTTTCGAAATGTGTGTGATGTTACGACAACACAAATGCTTTTTTTCCTGATGTTACATCACACACGCTATGGTGTACATCGCAAACAGTTTTTTCGAAGGGTCTCTGATTGATGTGTCATCTTTTGACCATCCCGCAGTAGTCTTGGGGCATAAAATATCCGAACGAGGTATTGAGGTGGATAAAGCTAAAGTTGATACAATTGAGAAAATATCATGTCCTAAAGATTTAAAGGTATTCGAAGTTTCCTTGTTCATGCTGGTTTCTATAGGAGGTTCATTAAACACTTCTCTAAAATTTCTAGGCCTCTTACTAATCTTTTGCAAAAGGATATTCCTTTTGTTTTTGATGATGATTGTGTGGAAGCTTTTGAAACACTCAAGAAAGCCTTGACCTCTGCACCTATTGTTCAGCCACCTGATTGGAACTTGCCTTTTCAAATTGTGTGTGATGCCAGTGATTATGTTGTTGGTGCTATTCTAGGAGAAAGAGTTGATAAAAAATGAATGTTATCCATTATGCTAGCAAAACTCTAGAGAGTGCTCAACGAAATTATGCTACTACTAAAAAAGAATTTTTAGCAGTTGTGTTTGCCTGTGATAAATTTAGATCCTATATTGTTGACTCCAAAGTTATTGTTCACACCGATCATGCTGCTATAAAATATCTTATGGAAAAGAAAGATGCTAAACCTAGACTCATTAGGTGGGTTCTCTTGCTACAAGAATTTGACTTACATGTTGGAAATATGCCCTAGAGGCAATAATAAATTAGTTATCATAATATTTCCTTGTTCCTCATACTCGTGTATTATCCATGCTAGAATTGTATTGATCGGAAACTCAGATACATGTGTGGATACATAGACAGCACTATGTCCCTATTGAGCCTCTAGTAGACTAGCTCGTTGATCAAAGATGGTCAAGGTTTCCTGGCCATAGACATGAATTGTCATTTGATAATGGGATCACATCATTAGGAGAATTATGTGATGGATAAGACCCAAACTATGAACGTAGCATATGATCGTGTCAGTTTATTGCTATTGTTTTCTGCATGTCAAGTATGTGTTCCTATGATCATGAGATCATGTAACTCGCTGACACCGGTGGAGTACCTTGTGTGTATCAAATTTCACAACATAACTGGGTGACTATAAATATTCTCTACAGGTATCTCCGAGGGTGTCTGTTGAGTTGGCATGGATCAAGACTGGGATTTGTTACTCCGTGTGACGGAGAGGTATCTCAGGGCCCAATCGGTAATACAACATCACAATGATCCTTGCAAGCAAAGTGGCTAAATTGTTAGCCATGGGATCTTGTATTACGGAACAAGTAAAGAGACTTGACGGTAACGAGATTGAACTAGGTATGGAGATACCGATGAACGAATCTCGGGCAAGTCACATATCGATAAACAAAGGGAACATCATACGGGATTAACTGAATCCTTAACATAGAGGTTCAACCGATAAAGATCTTTGTAGAGCATGGAGGAGCCAATATGGGCATCCAGGTCCCGCTATTGGTCATTCACCGTAGGCGTGTCTCGGTCATGTCTGCATAGTTCTTGAACTCGCAGGGTCTGCACACTTAACGTTCGGTGACGTTTCGGTATTATTGAGTTATGTATGTTGGTGACCGAAGTTTGTTCGGAGTCCCGTATGAGATCCCGGACGTCACGAGGAGCTCCGGATTGGTCCGGAGGTAAAATTTGATATATAGGAAGTCCCGTTATGGTCACCGGAAAAAGTTTGGGCGTCACTGGTAATGTACCGGGCGTGCCGGGAGGGTTCCGGGGGTCCACCGGGAGGGTCCAGTCACCCCAACGGCCACATGGGCCTTGGGGGTGGCGCACCAGCCCCTGGTGGGCTAGACGGCCAGCCCCTAAGGGGGCCCATGCGAAATAGGGAAGGAGGAGGCCATGTGGGAAGGAGTCCTCCCAAGACTCCACCTCCCTTGTGGGGGGAGGAGTCCTAGTTGGGGGAGGACTCTCCCCCTTTGGTTCGGCCGAACCCCTCCTTGGTAGAGGGGCTAGGGCTTCCTCTTCCCCTCCCTTCCTCCTATATATACTAGAGGATTTTGAGGGCAGCCCCCAACCTGAAAAGCCACGAGCTGCCCTCTCTCCCTCTATATCATGTTCTCCTCTAGATTAGTTCGGCGGAGCTCGGCGAAGCCCTGCCGAATTAGTTCACCACCACCGCCACCATGCCGTTGTGCTGCCGGAGAACTCATTTACCTCTCCGCCCTCGCTTGCTGGATCAAGGAGGCAGAGATCGTCATCGAGCTGCACGTGTGCTGAACGCGGAGGTGCCGTCCGTTCGCCGCTAGATCGTGATTGGATCGAGGGGCGGCTTGCGATTTGGATCGCGAAGACAATCGACTACATCAACCGCGTTTCTTAACGCTTCCCGCTTAGTGATCTACAAGGGTATGTGGATCCGATCTCTCCTCTCGTAGATGCTCATCACCATGGATAGATCTTGTATGTGCGTAGGAAATTTCTTGTTTCCCATGCAACGTTCCCCTACATTACACATGTATTCTCCCTCTTAAATGTATTCTCAACACCATGTATTCTCCCTCTTCTAATAACGTAGAAGAAGATGCCTGGCTAATGAAGATGGAGCTGAAGAGGGAGGAGCCAAAAGAACCTAATAAGGAAGACAAGGGCAAGGAGTCTGGTGGATCAGCTCCCGGAAGGAGGGCATCCTATTACAACAGAAGAGGAGGAGGAAGAAGATATCCTTCAACCTTATTACAATCATCTCACCCCACTTAAATTGAAGCTTTTAGGGCTTTCGAAGCGGTTCGTGCTCAAAATAAGTTTCTCACTCATGAAAATATTCTGCTAGAGGAGCACATCATTACCCTTCGGAGCATCATCCGTAAACGTATTTCACAGAAAGCCGACAAGGAATTCCGTTAATAACCGACCGTTTTGATTCTTTAGAACAACTCAATGAATTGGAGTACCAATTGAGGCAAAAGTGTGACGCATCTACACCACCACCTTCTTCCTAACCACCACCAAAGGAGACTTGAGTACACGGGTATGGGCACTCCCCTTGGCTTAGGCCAAGCCTGGGGGATGTGCCCCGGTATCGTATCACCATCACTTTTATTCACCTTTATCTATTTTAGTTCGATCTTTAGTTTCCCTTTGCTTTATTCGAATAAAAGTTTAGCATGATCTATTTTTGTGTGTTAGTTTCGTGGCTTATCTATCTATGTAATCGAGTGAGAGTTATATAATAAAGTTTAGTTTGAGTTCTTGCCCCTTTACTTTATTGTTGCAATCAAAATTAAAGGAAATACAAAATGAAAAGAATTATATGCTAATCTTATGGTGAGTAATGACATCACATAAGGAGAAGTAAGAGTAGTAAAATTTGTTGGAGATTGACATAGCATTGGTCAAAGATGCAATTCATGATAGAATTAATAAGGGAAGAGAAGATTCACATTTAATTATACTATTTTGGACATCTTTTTATGATTGTGAGCCCCCATTAAATATTATATGTCAAAATTGTTGACGTTGGACAAGGAAGACAATGTAATGATTTATGTTTGTTCATATTCACATAGAAGCTATATTGTCATAGATCCTTCAACATGTGGTGATTGCTCAATATCTTTGCTACCCAAAAATTCCACACTAAGTGGAGATACTACTTGTGCATCCAAAAACCCAAACCCAAATTCATTCCTTCAGTGTCCACCATACCTACCTACGGATCGAGTAAGGTCCTTCAAGTAAGTTGTCATCGATGCAATAAGGCAATAAGAATTGCTTCTAAAAGTGTTTTGATCAAGTAAGAGAAAATTGAGCGCTATACGAACTTATGATGGCAAAGTAATAAAAGCGACGGACTGCATAATAAAGGTTGCAATCATAGGGGGCAATGTAGCGTGACATTCTTTTACATTAAGGGATTGAGCATACAAAAGAAAAAACGCATGACAACCTCTGCTTCCCTCTACGAAGGGACTATCTTTTACTTTTATGTATTTACTTTTATGCAAGAGTCAAAGTATTCTTCCCTATTCCTTTTTTACTTTTTTCCTTTTGCAAGCATCATGTGGTGAGGAAAGATCTAGGCACATTCTCCAGTTGGATATGAGTGGGCATGAGTTATTATTGTTGACATCACCCTTGAGGTGAATACGTTGGGAGGCAAAACTATAAGCCCCTATCTTCCTATGTGTCCGGTTGAAACTTTTTGCTCATGGGTATGCTGTGAGTGTTAGCAATCATAGAAGACTAAATGATGGTTGAGTATGTGGACTTGCCAAGAGGCTTTGACATGAGACCCTTCCTGAAAAAATGATGAATTGTAGTTGCAAAGTTGACTGAGAACATAGTTTGTTGGTTTTCAATAAGGTTTATGCTTTATACTTCGATGTTGTGATGAATTGTTACTTCTTCATGAGAATCTATATGATGAAAATATTTGAATAATTTTTATGATAAAGTTTGTTCCTATTATAATAATAATCATGATGCTTCTATGTCCTTATTTTGTTTTTATCGACACCTCTCTCTCAAACAATGTGGACATGTTTTTCAATTTCGGCTTTTCGGTTGAGGACAAGCGAGGTCTAAGCTTGGGGGAGTTGATACGTCCATTTTGCATCATGATTTCCTACTGTTATTTATTATTTTTTGTTGAATAATAATGCTTTAGGGAGTGATTCTAATGCCTTTTCTCTCATAATATGCAAGGTTTACACAAAGAGGGAGAATACCGGCAGCTGGAATTCTGGACCTGAAAAAGAACACCAGAGATACCTATTCTGCAAAACTCCAATGAAGCTGAAACTTTATGAAGATTATTTTTGGAATTAATAAAAAATACTGGATCAAAAATCTACCGGAGAGGGGCCACATGGTGAGGAACACAAACCAGGGCGCGCCAGGCACCCCCAAGCGCGACCTGGTGAGTGGTGCTCACCCTGGCCCACCTCCGGAGTCCATCTTATGGTATATATTCCCTTTTGACCTAGAAAAAAAATAAGGGCAGGAATTTCGGGATGAAGCGCCGCCGTCTCGAGGTGGAACTTGGGTAGGAGCACTTTTGCCCTCCGGCGAAGCGATTCCGCCGGGGGAACTTCCCTCTCGAAGGGGAAAATTGAAGCCATCGTCATCACCAACACCCCTCTCATCTTTGGGAGCCCAATCTTCATCAACATCTTCAACAGCACCATATCCTCTAAAACCCTAGATCATCTCTTGTGTTCAATCTTTGTACCGGAACCTCAGATTGGTACCTGTTGGTGACTAGTAGTGTTGATTACCTTGCGTAGTTGATTACTATATGGTTTATTTTGTGGAAGATTGTATGTTTAGATCCATTATGCTATTCAATAACCCCATGATCTTGAGCATGTTCATTATTTGTGAGTAGTTACCTTTGTTCATGAGGTCACGGGAGAAGTCATGTTGCAAGTAATCATGTGAATTTGATATGTGTTCGATATTTTGATGATATGTATGTTGTGATTCCCTTTGTGGTGTCATGTGAACGTCGACTACGTGACACTTCACCATTCATGGGTCTAAGGGAATTCATTGTGGAGTAGTTATTAGATGATGGGTTGCTAGAGTGACAGAAGCTTAAACCCTAGTTTATGCTACTTCATAAGGGGCTGATTTGGATCCAAACGTTTAATTCTATGGTTAGATTTTATCTGAATACTTTTCTCATAGTTGCGGATGCTTGCGAGGGGGTTAATCATAAGTGGGAGGTTGTTCGAGTAAGAACAGCACCCAAGTGATACGTCCATTTTGCATCATGCTTTTATATCAATATTTATTGCATTATGGGCTGTTAATACACATTATGGTACAATACTTATGCCTTTTTTCTATTATTGTACAAGGTTTACATGAAGAGGGAGAATGCCGGCAGCTAGAATTCTGGACTGGAAAAGGAGTGAATCTGAGATACCTATTCTGCACAACTCCAAAAGTCCTGAAAACTTATGGAGAATTATTTTGGAATATATCAAAAATATTGGGCGAAGAAAATACCAGAGGGGACCCACAAGGTGGCCACAAGCCAGGGGGACGCCCTACCCCCCTGGGTGCGCCCCTGTGGCTTGTGGGCCCCCTGGCAGGCCTCCGGTGCCCATCTTCTGCTATATGGAGGGTTTTGACCTGGAAAAAATCATAAGAGAGCTTTCGGGACGAAGCGCCGCCGTCTCGAGGCGGAACCTGGGTAGAACCAATCTAGGGCTCCGGCGGAGCTGTTCTGCTGGGGAAACTTCCCTCCCGGAGGGGGAAATCGAAGCCATCGTCATCACCAACGATCCTCTCATCGAGATGGGGTCAATCTCCATCAACATCTTCATCAGCACCATCTCCTCTCCAAACCCTAGTTCATCTCTTGTACCCGATCTCTATCTCAGAACCTCAGATTGGTACCTGTGGGTTGCTTGTAGTGTTGATTACTCCTTGAGTTGAGCAAGTTGGTTTACTTGGTGGAAGATCATATGTTCAGATCCTTAATGATAATTAATACTCCTCTCATGATGAACATGAATATGCTTTGTGAGTAGTTACGTTTGTTCCTGAGGACATGGGTTAAGTCTTGTTATAAGTAATCATGTGAATTTGGTATTCGTTCAATATTTTGATGAGATGTATGTTGTCTCTCTTCTACTGGTGTTATGTGAACGTTGACTACAAGACACTTCTACATTGTTTGTGCCTAGAGGAAGGCATTGGGAAGTAATAAGTAGATGATGGGTTGTTAGAGTGACAGAATCTTAAACCCTAGTTTATGCGTTGCTTCGTAAGGGGCTGATTTGGATCCACATGTTTCATGCTATGGTTAGATTTATCTTAATTCTTCTTTCGTAGTTGTGGATGCTTGCGAGAGGGGTTAATCATAAGTGGGAGGCTTGTCCATGTAAGGGCAGGACCCAAGCACCGGTCCACCCACATATCAAATTATCTAAGTAGCGAACGCGAATCATATGAGCATGATGAAAACTAGCTTGACAGAAATTCCCATGTGTCCTCGGGAGCGTTTTGCTTTATATAAGAACTTGTCCAGGCTTGTCCTTTGCTATAAAAAGGATTGGGCCACCTTTCTGCACCTTTGTTACACTTGTTACTTGCTTTCCGTTACGAATTATCTCATAACAAAACTATCTGTTACCGATAATTTTAGTGCTTGCGGAGAATACCTTACTGAGAACCGCTTGTCATTTCCTTATGCTCCTCGTTGGGTTCGATACTCTTACTTATGAAAGGACTATGATAGATCCCCTATACTTGTGGGTCATCAAGACTCTTTTCTGGCGCCGTTGCCGGGGAGTGAAGCGCCTTTGGTGAGTGGAACTTGGTAAGGAAAATTTTATATAGTGTGCTGAAATTTACTGTCACTTGTTACTATGGAAAGTAATGCTTTGAGGGGCTTGTTCGGGGTATCTTCACCTCGACCGGAAGCACAAAGAGTTGCCCCTCAACCTACTGCACCTACTGAAAATATTTACTATGAAATTCCTTCGGGTATGATAGAGAAACTGCTAGCTAATCCTTATGCAGGAGATGGAACACTACATCCTGATTTGCATCTAATCTATGTGGATGAAGTATGTGGATTATTTAAGCTTGCAGGTTTGCTCGAGGATGAAGTCAAGAAGAAGGTCTTTCCTTTATCTTTGAAGGAGAAGGCATTGACATGGTATAGTCTATTTGATGATATTGGATCATGGAACTACAACCGATTGAAATTGGAATTTCATCAGAAGTTTTATCCTATGCATCTGGTTCATCGTGATCGGAATTATATTTACAATTTTTGGCCTCGTGAAGGAGAAACTCAAGCTTGGGTGAGGCTTAAGTCAATGTTATATTCATGCCCCAATCATGAGCTCCCAAGAGAAATTATTATTCAGAATTTTTATGCTCGGCTTTCTCGTAATAATCAATCCATGCTCAATACTTCTTGTGCTGGTTCCTTTATCAAGAAAGGTATTGAATTCAAATGGGCTTTATTGGAAAGAATTAAATGCAACTCTGAAGATTGGGAACTCGACGAAGGTAATGAGTCAGGTATAAACCTTAAGTTTGATTGTGTTAAATCCTTTATAGACAATGATGCTTTTCGTTAATTTAGCACTAAATATGGACTTGACTCTGAGATAGTAGCTTCTTTCTGTGAATCTTTTCCTGCTCCTGTTGATCTCCCTAAGGAGAAGTGGTTTAAATATCATCCTCCCATTGAAGTGAAAGTAGTTGAACCTATTAAAGTTGAAGAAAAAACCATTACTTATAATGTGGATCCTGTTGTTCCTACCGCTTATATTGAGAAACCACCTTTCCCTGTTAGGATAAAGGAACATGCTAAATCTTCAACTGTGGTTCGTAAGAGTTGTACTAGAACACCTACGCCCCTTGAAAAAATTAAAGTTTAACCTAGTATTGCTATGGTTAAAGATCTCTTGGTTGATAATATTGATGGGCATGTTATTCATCTCTGTGATCAAGCTGCTAGAATTGCTAGACCTGATGCTAAACATAAACAAAGACATGTTGTTGGCATGCCAATTGTTTCTGTTAAAATAGGAGATCATTGTTATCATGGCTTATGTGATGTGGGTGCTAGTGTGAGTGCAATTCCCTTTACCTTATATCAAGAGATTATGAATGAAATTGCACCAGCTGAATTAGAGGAAATTGATTTTACCATTAAGCTGGCTAATAGAGATACTATTGCACCGATTGGGATTGTTAGAGATGTTGAAGTCTTGTGTCGGAAAATAAAGTATCCTACTGATTTTCTTATTCTTGGTTCCCCACAAGATGATTTTTGTCCCATTATATTTGGCAGACCCTTCTTGAATACTGTTAATGCTAGGATTGATTGTGAGAAAGAAACTGTTACTGTAAGTTTTGGGGATGTGTCGCATGATTTTAATTTCTCTAAATTTCTTAGACAACCCCATGATAAAGAATTGCCTGATTGGTCTCGCTTCTATTATTGTGCCTCCTACTGATCCATTAGAACAATATTTGCTAGACCATGAAAACAATATGCATATGAATAAAAGGAATGAAATAGATAGGATTTTCTTCGATCAGCAGCCTATTTTGAAACCCAATTTGCCTGTTGAAATACTTGGGGATCCTCCTCCACCCAAGGGTGATCCCGTGTTTGAGCTTAAACAATTTCCTGATACTCTGAAATATGCTTATCTTGATGAAAAGGAGATATATCGTGTTATTATTAGTGCTAACCTTTCAGAGCATGAAGAAAATAGATTATTGAAAAGTCTAAGGAAGCACCGTGCTGCTATTGGATATACTCTTGATGATCTTAAGGGCATTAGTCCCACTCTATGTCAGCATAAAATTAATATGGAGCCTCATGCTAAACCGATTGTTGATCACCAACGACGGTTAAATCCCAAAATGAAAGAAGTGGTAAGAAATGAAATATTAAAGCTTCTGGAGGCAGGTATAATCTATCCTATTGCTGATAGTAGATGGGTTAGTCCCGTTCATTGTGTCCCTAAGAAGGGAGGTATTACCGTTGTTCCTAATGATAAAAATGAATTGATCCCGCAAAGAATTGTTACAGGTTATAGAATGGTAATTGATTTTAGGAAATTAAATAAAGCTACTAGAAAAGATCATTACCCTCTACCTTTTATTGATCAAATGCTAGAAAGGCTATCCAAACACACACATTTTTTCTTTCTAGATGGTCATTCTGGTTTCTCTCAAATACCTGTGTCAAAGGAGGATCAAGAAAAGACCACTTTTACTTGCCCTTTCGGTACCTTTGCTTATAGACGTATGCCTTTTGGTTTATGCAATGCACCTGCTACCTTTCAAAGATGTATGATGGCTATATTCTCTGACTTTTGTGAAAAGATTGTTGAGGTTTTCATGGATGATTTCTCCGTTTACGGAACTTCTTTTGACGATTGCTTGAGCAACCTTGATCTAGTTTTGCAGAGATGTGAAGAAACTAATCTTGTCTTGAATTGGGAGAAGTGACACTTTATGGTTAATGAGGGCATTGTCTTGGGGCACAAAATGTCCAAAAGAGGTATTGAAGTTGATAAAGCTAAAGTTGACGCTATTGAAAAATGCCATGTCCTACGGATATCAAAGGTATAAGAAGTTTCCTTGGTCATGCTGGTTTCTATAGAAGGTTTATTAAAGATTTCTCTAAGATTTCTAGGACTCTCACTAATATTTTGCAAAAAGATGTTCCATGCATTTTTGATGATGATTGTGTAGAGGCATTTCAAATTCTTAAGAAAGCCTTGATTACTTCACCTGTTGTTCAACCACCTGAATGGAACCTACCCTTTGAAATTATGTGTGATGCTAGTGATTATGCTGTCGGTGCTGTTCTAGGGCAAAGAGTTGATAAGAAATTAAATGTTATTCATTATGCTAGTAAGACTCTAGACAGTGCTCAAAGAAATTATGCTACTACTGAAAAGGAATTTTTAGCTGTCATGTTTGCATGTGATAAATTTAGACCTTATATTGTTGATTACAAAGTAACTATTCACACCAATCATGCTGCTATTAAGTACACTATGGAAAAGAAGGATGCTAAGCCGAGACTTATTAGATGGGTCCTTCTGCTACAAGAATTTGATTTTCATATTATTGATAGAAAGGGTGCTGAGAACCCCGTAGCAGATAACTTGTCTAGGTTAGAAAATGTTCTTGATGACCCACTACCTATTGATGATAGCTTTCCTGATGAACAATTAGCTATCATAAATGCTTCACATAATGCTCCTTGGTATGCTGATTATGCTAATTACATTGTTGCTAAATTTATACTGCCTAGTTTCACATACCAACAAAAGAAAAAGTTCTTCTATGATTTAAGACATTACTTCTGGGATGACCCACACCTTTATAAAGAAGGAGTAGATGGTATTATTAGACATTGTGTACGTGAGCATGAACAGGAACAGATCCTACGCAAGTGTCACTCAGAGGCCTATGGGGGACACCACGCTGGAGATAGAACTGCACACAAGGTATTACAATCTAGTTTTTATTGGCCTACTCTCTTCAAGGATGCTCATAAGTTTGTCCTGTCTTGTAATGAATACCAAAGAGTTGGTAATATTAGTGGATATCAGGAAATGCCTATGAATTACTCTCTTGTTATTGAACCATTTGATTTTTGGTGTTTTGATTTTATGGGACCTTTTCCGCAATCTAATGGGTATACGCACATTCTAGTTGCTGTTGATTATGTTACTAAGTGGGTAGAAGCTATTCCAACTAGTAGCGCTGATCATAATACTTCTATTAAAATGCTCAAAGAAGTTATTTTCCCTAGATTTGGAGTCCCTAGATATTTAATAACCAATGGTGGTTCACACTTTATTCATGGTGCTTTCCGTAAATTGCTTGCTAAGTATGATGTTAATCATAGAATTGCATCTCCTTATCATCCTCAGTCTAGTGGTCAAGTAGAATTGAGCAATAGAGAAATTAAATTGATCTTGGAGAAGACTGTTAATAGATCCAGAAATAATTGGTCTAAGTAACTTGATGATGCATTATGGGCTTATAGAACTGCTTACAAAAACCCTATGGGTATGTCTCCGTATAAAATGGTTTATGGTAAAGCATGTCACTTACCTCTTGAACTAGAACATAAAGCGTATTGGGCAATTAAAGAGCTCAACTATGATTTCAAACTTGCTGGTGAGAAGAGGTTATTTGACATTAGCTCACTTGATGAATGGAGAAACCAGGCCTATGTGAATGCCAAGTTGTTTAAAGAAAAGGTTAAGAGATGGCATGATAGAAGGATACAAAAGCGTGAATTCAATGTAGGTGATCATGTCTTGCTATACAATTCTCGTTTAAGATTTTTTGCAGGAAAACTTCTCTCTAAATGGGAAGGGCCTTACATTATCGAGGAAGTATATCGTTCCGGTGCCATCAAGATCAACAACGCCGAAGGCACAAACCCGAAGGTGGTAAACGGGCAAAGAATCAAACATTATATCTCAGGTACTCCCATAAATGTTGAAACCAATATTATTAATACCATAACTCCGGAGGAGTACATCAGAGAGACCTACCAGAATGTTTCAGACTCCGAAAAGGAATAGGTATGTGGTACGGTAAGCAAACCAACTCCAAAACTTTTCCAATAGCATTTTTTCTCCCTTTTGGAATATTTAAAAAAATAGGAAAATTTAAAGTAGTCCGCAAAGTGCACGAGGAAGCAACAATCCAGGAGGGTGCGCCAATACCTCCTTTTTTCTTTTTGAGCTGTTTCTACGGCAAATTTAGATCAACATGACGTCCCTAAGTGCTTCGAAGGACAAGTTCTTCGAGAAGGTCATCAACCCTTACCTTGTGGAGGTGCTTCAACACCCTCAAACCATTGAGATGCGTGAGGGGGTGCTGCACATCCGTGATGTTGAGGGGCCAAAGAACACCGGAAGCATGGAAACAAGGCAATGGAGAAACAAGTCTTCAAGTGCCAAGGGATGGTGGAACGACGAGTCAATGCCAATCACATGATGATCTCAGAGTTTACCCACAAGCACAAGCTGGACGCCAAGGACATCGGGGAGCACATCTTCAAGCTTTACGAGAAAATCGAGCATCTCCAAGCCTAGATCTATGACCTGCAAAACCAAAATTGTGAGTATGAATACAGATTTAAGAAAATGTGTTTGGCTGCAGATTTGATGATCCCGGAGACTTGTTCATCTTTTTATGATGGTGAGCCTATGCCTTGGAAGATGGAGGACAAGCTTCCAACCTCATCAACACCTCCAACATCACCACCTCCGAAGCAAGACAACTAAATACATGGGTATGGGCACTCCCCTTGGCTTGAGCCAAGCTTGGGGGAGGTGCCCTGGTATCGTATCACCATCACATCTTTTATTTTTATTTTTATTTTTATCGTTCTTCTTAGTTCGATCGTTTTGGTTACATCTTGATCTAGTTGAATAAAGTTTTAGTGTGATCTAGTTTTGATTTTTGCTTTCTGTTCCCCCGATGTAAGCAAGTCCGAGAGTTATATAATAAAGAGTAGTTTTGAGTTGAGGGCTTTGCTTGCTTGTTATGATCTTGAGAAAAAGAAATAGAAAGAACTATAGAATAAAAGCAAAGAGTATATATGATGATCTTATGGGGGGTGATGACTTCACATATAAGGAGTATGTCGATTGAAATTTGGTGTGAGTTGACAAACATAGCTATTGGTCATTGTTGCAATTAAAAGGAAGTAATAAAGAAAGAGAGGTTCGCATATAATTATATTATCTTGGACATCTTTTATGATTGTGAGCACTCATTAAAATATTATATGCTAAAAGGTTGATGTTGGACAAGGAAGACAACATAATGGTTTATGTTTGCTTATTTCCGAAGAGAAGTTATATGGTTATAGATCCTTCAACATGTGATGCTTGCTTCCACCCCATATCAGCCAGAACTTCCGCACCAAGTAGAGATACTACTTGTGCATCCAAATACCCTTAACCCAGTTTTGCCATGTGAGTCCACCATACCTACCTATGGATTGAGTAAGATCCTTCAAGTAAGTTGTCATCGGTGCAAGCAATAAAAATTGCTCTCTAAATATATGTGATATTTTAGTGTGAGGAAGTAAACTTTATACGAACTTGTGATATGGAAGAAATAAAAGCGACAAACTGCATAATAAAGTTCTTTATCACAAGGGGCAATATAGAGTGATGTTCTTTTGCATTAAGGGATTGCGTATCCAACTATAAAAGCGCATGACAACCTCTGCTTCCCTCTGCGAAGGGCCTATCTATTACTTTTACTTTTTTTAGAACTTACCTTTATGGAAGAGTCATGGTGATCATCACCACTTCCTATATTTCTCCTTTATCTCTTGACAAGCGTCATGTGTTGGGGAAAGATCTAAACACATATATCCACTCGGATGTGGGTGATCATGACCTATTTCTATTGACATTACCCTTGAGGTAAAAAGTTGGGAGGCAAAACTATAAGCCCCTGTCTTTCTGGGTGTCCAATTGAAGCTTTGACCTCATAGGTACCGCGTGAGTGTTAGCAATTATGAAAGACTAGAAGATGATCGAGTATGTGGATTTGCTTTACAAGCTCTTATATTGACTCTTTCCGATGTTATGATAAATTACAATTGCTTCAATGACTGAGATGATAGTTTGTTGGTTCCCAATAGAGTTCTTGATTCATACTTTACCTTGTGAATGAATTGTTACTCTTGCATAAGAAATTATATACCAATAAGTAGTGCTATTCTAAAGATGATCATGATGCCTTCATGTCCGTATTTTATTTTATCGACACCTCTATCTCTAAACATGTGGACATATTTATCGATTTCAGCTTTCGCTTGAGGACAAGCGAGGTCTAAGATTGGGGGAGTTGATACGTCCATTTTGCATCATGCTTTTATATCAATATTTATTGCATTATGGGATGTTAATACACATTATGGTACAATACTTATGCCTTTTTCTATTATTTTACAAGGTATACATGAAGAGGGAGAATGCCGGCAGCTCGAATTTTGGACTGGAAAAGGAATGAATCTAAGATACCAATTCTGCACAACTCCAAAAGTCCTGAAAACTTACGGAGAATTATTTTGGAATATATAAAAAATACTGGGCAAAGAAAATACCAGAGGGGACCCACTTGGTGGCCACAAGCCTGGGGGCGCGCCCCTGTGGCTTGTGGGCCCCCTGGCAGGCCTCTGGTGCCCATCTTCTGCTATATGGAGGGTTTTGACCTGGAAAAAATCATAAGAGAGCTTTCGGGACAAAGCGCCGCCGTCTCGAGGCAGAACCTGGGCAGAACCAATCTAGGGCTCCGGCGGAGCTGTTCTGCAGGGGAAACTTCCCTCCTGGAGGGGGAAATCGAAGCCATCGTCATCACCAATGATCCTCTCATCGAGAGGGGGTCAATCTCCATCAACATCTTCATCAGCACCATCTCCTCTCCAAACCCTAGTTCATCTCTTGTACCCGATCTCTATCTCAGAACCTCAGATTGGTACCTGTGGGTTGCTAGTAGTGTTGATTACTCCTTGTAGTTGATGCTAGTTGGTTTACTTGGTGGAAGATCATATGTTCAGATCCTTAATGATAATTAATACTCCTCTAATTATGAACATGAATATGCTGTGTGAGTATTTACGTTTGTTCCAGAGGACATGGGTTAAGTCTCGTTATAAGTAATCATGTGAATTTGGTATTTGTTCGATATTTTGATGTCATGTATGTTGTCTCTCCTCTAGTGGTTTTATGTGAACGTCGACTACATGAAACTTCACCATTGTTTGAGCCTAGAGGAAGGCATTGGGAAGTAATAAGTAGATGATGGGTTGCAAGAGTGACAGAAGCTTAAACCCTAGTTTATATGCGTTGTTTCGTAAGGGGCTGATTTGGATCCACATGTTTCATACTATGGTTAGATTTATCTTAATTCTTCTTTCATAGTTGCGGATGCTTGCGAGAGGGGTTAATCATAAGTGGGAGGCTAGTCCAAGTAAGGGCAGCACCCAAGCACCGGTCCACCCACATATCAAATTATCAAAGTAGCGAACGCGAATCATATGAGCATGATGAAAACTAGCTTGACAGAAATTCCCATGTGTCTTGGGGAGCGTTTTGCTATATATAAGAACTCGTCCAGGCTTGTCCTTTGCTATAAAAAGGATTGGGCCACCTTGCTGCACCTTTGTTACACTTGTTACTTGCTTTCTGTTACGAATTAGCTTATCACAAAACTATCTGTTACCGATAATTTCAGTGCTTGCAGAGAATACCTTACTGAGAACCGCTTGTCATTTCCTTCTGCTCCTCGTTGGGTTCGACACTCTTACTTATTGAAAGAACTACGATAGTTCCCCTATACTTGTGGGTCATCACCAAGCACCGGTCCACCCACATATCAAATTATCAAAGTAGCGAACATGAATGAAACCAACATGATGAAAGTGACCAGATGAAATTCCCGTGTACTCTCAAGAACACTTTGCCTATTACTAGAGACTGTTTGGGATTGTCCTTTGCCACAAAAGGATTGGGCTACCTTGCTGCAACTTATTTACCGTTACAGTTACTTGCTTGTTACCAATTACCTTGCTATCAAACTATCTGTTACCTACAATTTTACTGCTAGCAGAGATTACGTTGCTGAAAAGCACTTGTCATTTCCTTTTTCTCCTCGTGGGGTTCGACACTCTTACTAATCGAAAGGACTACGCTTGATCCCCTATACTGGTGGGTCATCGACCATCTACCCAAGCCGGGGGCTCGGCGCGAACACAAAGAGAAGACCCTGTGGTGGCAGGCGCGCTCGCCCGACCCTTCCCCCTGACCATCAGGAGGGAAGGGACGGTCCAAACACGGAGAAGAAGGGCAAGCTATATGAACCCAAGATCAAGGAGGAGAAGGGAATGGATGAGCATCGCTTGCTATGCCCCCCCCCCAATTTATAGGGAAGGGCACGGGGGCTGGTTCTCCTTCGCTCCAAGGCGATCGCCCATCTCCGCCAATCCCACTACTCATGATCACGGGCGAACAGGTAACCGCCCCTTTGCTCCAATCCCTGGCACTGCCGTTTCTGCCACTCCTGCTCCCTTGGGCCATGCACATCCACCACAACCTCCCCACAATGCATGCGGTGCACGTGGCAGACACGACCTATGGTAGTAGGTAAGTGTTGACTTGAAAGTCGACATTTACTCCCTCGTATTGCGCGCATGTGCATAAATTTTGGGCCTGACCCAATGGCGCTAGGCGAGCATGTTTGGGCCAGGCCCGGGGACTCCTGTTAGTGCACTAGGACTCGGATACCCAGTGGTCCTGACTTATGCACAGGCAGTAGTAGCAGAACCCATAAAACATACAGTCTAAACCAGCTCCAACCGGAGAAGCCACTCTACGTGAGATCAAGGAGCGCATCAAGAAGATGAAACCAACATTCAAGGCCAAGACCCCACAAGAAGCAGCCTACGCTGGCTAAGAAACGTTGGCAAGGACGATGCAACGTCCTAGAACGGGCCCGAACCACGCCAGTCATGTCCCCGGTGCCTGCCGAGGACCAAGGTGCACACATCTTCAGGAAGACCCGACAAGCCGTCCCCCGGCAGGCGCGCGCCGATCGGCCACCGCTCCACTGCATCGCAACACTAGTCACTTATCGATGCGGTGTCGAGCCCTCAGGTGGCTAAGTGGCTATTGCTAAGTACGTGGCGGCTCGCTGGAAGACTAATCACACACGTTTGACACCCGTCTAGAGGCGTGTCAAGATATGGAGCGATAGCTAGTTACAGCGGTGGTAAAAGCCTAGCGGGAATGCGTCCCTGCACGCCACCTAGTCTAGCATTTATGGCATTTTGTCCTAAATGCCAGACTTAGGTATGATAGCACTGTTAGCTGCCTAATCACTATGTAATGTCTATTTTGCCACCGTGGTTGCCCCTTGAGCTATAAAAGGAGGCCCAAGGCAACCTAACTAAAGATTCGGACTCTAGAACACTTGTACACGCGTAGGAGCTCTCCCGAAGGCAACCTTGCCGGGTTTGAGCTCTGTGTGTGCTTCATGTTCCCTCGATGAATAAACAAAAGTAGGAGTAGGGTTTTACGCTTCCGAGCGGCCCGAACCGGGGTAAAAGACCAGTGTCCCGTCGTCGTGCTGCCTCACTACCTCTGCTCTTTGTGCAATGTGATCTCACCCCTGCCGAACCATAAAGGGGCCCGTGGCCCTATAGGTGATCATGTGCATCGTGACCCGACAACATGTATAACAAATACACTTCTTTTGACGTTGCCAGCCTTCTTATCTGCCAAGTATCTGGGATAGTTCTGCTACCATCGACCGTTCCCCTTATTATAGAAGCACTTAGTCTCGGGTTTGGGTTCAACCTTGGGTTTCTTCACTGGAGCGGCAACTGGCTTGCCATTCATGAAGTTTCCCTTCTTGCCCTTGCCCTTCTCGAAACTAGAGTTTTTACTAACCATCAACACTTGATGCTTGTTGGGGATGTAACCCGGTGGTATAACCCGCCCAGGAGGGGCCGGGTCACAGCTGGCGGCTCATACTCAAAACCTTAGGAAGGCCTGAAGGTGAAGACTGACTAAGAGATGACTCAACAGGTGGGCCGGATGGAGGCCCGGAGCCGGAAGACGGCGTGAGACCCGGGCGCGTGAGTCGCCCGGAAGATGGCTTGCCCAGGAAGGCAAGACGACTTAGAGACGAGATCGGATACTTTGTATAAGCCGGTCTGAACTCTTGTAAGCCCAGGGCCTCGACCTACTTATATAAAGGCGAGCCCCTGGCGGCTTGAGGTACGAAACAACTCATCGATAACTAGGTGAAGGAAACACGCTCCCTTGTAATCGATAACCAGTCAATACAACACAAAGCAAGACGTAGGCTTTTACCTCTTTCCGAGGAGCCGAACCTGGGTAAACCCTTGTCTCTCGATTCCGGTCAACCCCTTCGAGTTCACCGCCTTAGCGATGGTCTCGAACCTAAGTCCTTTCACTAGGACATCTACCGTGAAAAAAACACGATAGTTGGCGCCCACCGTGGGGCAGATGCTCGGTGGTGTGGAATACTTGAAGGGCTCTCTCCCAGGGATCGAGGGATACACTGTTGGCAGGATGACTAAGAGTCGTCGCGGCAAGCTCTACATCGACGACGCTGGCTGGGGCCCCAAGGCCGACTGAATCATGTACGGGTACCGGGTCCCCTTGGGCGGAATTCATGTTTTCATTGGCAAGATCGGCGGATCGAAGCCCGGGCTGGACGTTTGCACCGAACTCGTCGAGCCGGCCCGGCGGGCGCAACCCGGGCCGGAGGCACGTTTTCGTCGGCTTCACCCGAGGCACGGAAGTTAAAGGTTCTATGTCGCGGGAGGAAACCCTCACCTGCTCGGAGGATGGATCCTTGAGTGGAGAGGCGGAATCAATCTACTAGCTTCACAACGGTGGGCTTGGGGGCTACTTTGAGGGCCACCATGAGCCGAAATACCATGAGCCGGAATACTATGAGCCGCCGAGGCAAGCCGCTGTCTTTGTGGCAGGATCAGCACCGGCTCCTGGATGCACGGCCGCTGGTGCGACGGGATCTGGATCTGGCAGGCCGCTGGCTCGAGTTTTGCTGGATCTGATGAACGAACTAACGACTCTGATGGGAACCGAGGTCACACTCGAAAACCAAGCAGCCCATAACACGGAGATCGCGAGGTTGAAGGACCAGATGGCTGGTGCCCAAGAGGAAATCAATGCGCTGAAAGCTCAGATGGACGCCGAGTTAGAGTGCCTCAGGGCGGAAGCTTTTCGCTTTGACCTGGATCAACAGACTGCAGATGCAGTTCGGCGGATGAGGCACCAGACCCGCCTGTCGGATCAGTATGAGCCCAGGAATCTTGTCAACATGCCAGGGATAGGATGGAATGCACCTCTGGCCATAGACTGGACGGCGGAGGTACCTGGTAGTAGGGCGGCAGCTCAGCATCGGCAGCCAGACCCGCCCCGCAGGAACCAAACCCCACCATAGCACTTTCTGACACCACCCGGTCATTATTCTAACCCGATGGAGAACATGGTGGCAGTGGTAGTCAGACTTGGCGTGCTCCCCATCCTTGATGGAATGCCTTTTGCGAAAGAAGCGCGGAATGCCATTGCGTTTTTGCAGACTGCGGTGGCGCAACAAGAGAAGTATACCAATAGCCGGAGCCGCATGCACTCGACCACCATCCCAAGCCGCAGTTACAGTCGGCGTATAGAGTCACCTGCGGTGTCTAGCAGCGATAGACGTCGGGATCCGGCGTGGGATGACCCGCCTGCTGTTGATGCCCAGGCGGTGGTAGATCGGGCGAGGGCACAGCGAGAAGCGGTAGCAGCGGCAGCGGCAGCGGCATACCATGAACCCACAGTGGCACCTTCTGTTTCGGTGGGAGCCGGAGTAGCCTCCAAGGCTATGGGAGTACCATGCTTAGTGCCAGCTTTACGAAATGAACGCCTGCCCAAGGACTTCAAGGGTCCCCGCAAGGTGCCAACTTATATTGCCGATTTGCCTCCAGAAGCTTGGATTGAGAGTGAAGAACTAACCATGGAGATATTAGACATCAGCGATGTAGTCTGTGCCAAGTATTTCATCATGATGTTGGGGGGACCGGCTCGTACGTTGTTAAAGGGTCTGCCTCCCAATACCATTGCTCCTTGGGCCGAGTTGAAAGCACGATTCATCAAAAATTTCAGAGGAACATGCAAGCAGCCTATGACGATTGTTGACCTCGATCAGTGTGCAGCATGAAGATGAGTTGGCCGATCATTGGGTCCGACGGGTCTCGACTGTTATCCACTAGTCTGATAATATCTCGACGGCTAAAGCAGTCTTGATTTTGGAGAAAAATTGTCATTTCTTACCCCTTAAGCAGAAACTCGGGCGGCTGAAGCGTTCCTGTCAGGACATGGGTGAGCTCATGTCGGCTCTCACCAAGTATGCAGATTTTGATACAACTAAGGACCCTGGATCTGATGAGGAGAAATCAGCTAAAGGTAAAAAGAATGGCGGCGGCAAGGGCCAGCAGTAGAATTGTGCAGGAAATAATAACCCGGCCAATGGCGGAAAGAGAAAGAACCCGGACGCCGGGTCAGATCTGGTAGCCAACACAAGCACCGGGAACAATCGTGCTAAGGGCAACGGTAAACCGCCTTTCGGTAAGGCTAAAGCCCCCTTCAATATGGAAGCGATGCTCAACAAACCTTGCGCGGAGCACAGTCAACCCGGCAAGCCGTCCGGTCACGCTTGGAGGGATTGTTATATAATGCCAAAATTCCAGAACTACAGCCTTAATTAGCATCATGGTGGTGGCAACGGACCGTCTGGCGGGTCACGATCTGGCTCTCATGGGTCAGGTTTCGGAGGAGGCGGCTCAAGTTCCGGCTATCAGGGGCAAGGTAACCAAGGTGGCCACCATCAGCAGCCTGGCGACGATGGTCAACAGCAAAACAACCAGTCAGGGTATCAGATTAACCCGAAGTAGCTAAGTGGAGGCCAGTATCACGTTTTTATGACAAGCCTTGACAAGCGGGATCAGAAGATGCACAAGCGGGCAGTTCATGCGGTCACGCCGGCTCTCCCACAGTACTTAAAGTGGTGTGAGTATGAAATAACTTGGAACAGGGAGGATCAACCGCCGCGTGTGGATAACCCGGGGCAATTGGCCTTGGTAGTAGCCCCCCAAGTAGGAGGCTACGTGTTCATCAAGGTGCTTATGGATGGTGGCAGTAGCATCAACATCCTGTATTATGACACATTCCGCCGGATGAACTTGCTTGACAAGGATCTTAAGCCTTCTTCAATGGTATTTCATGGTGTTGTGCCCGAAAAGTCAGCCTACCCAGTTGGAAAGATTTCCCTCGAAGTAGCGTTTGGGGATGAATTCAACTACAGGGTGGAGACCTTATGGTTCGAGGTGGTCAAGATCAAGAGCCCGTACGACGCCTTGTTTAGGCGCCCGGCTTATGCCAAGTTCATGGCTAGGCCTTGTTATGTCTACTTGCAGCTCAAGATGCTCGGGTTAAAAGGAACAATTGCAGTGCATTGTGATCGGAAGATTTCTCTTGAATGCGAAGAAGGCGATACGGCGTATGCAGAGTCAAGTTGCACTGCGACAGAGCTCAAGTTATATAAGGAGAATGTTGATGCGACAGATATGACCCCGCTGAAAAAGCCTAGCATGGAATCTGAGCCGTCCTTAAGTTTGTGGCAGAAGATACCAAGCTGGTGGATTTTTCTCCTGGCAACTCATCACAACAGTTCACTATTGGGACCAATATGGATCCCAACTAGGAAAGCGCGCTCATCAAATTCATCCGTGAGAACCGGGACATCTTTGCATGGAAGCCTTCTGACATGCCGGGTGTACCGAGGGAATTCGCTAAGCACCACCTTAATGTGGATCCTAAGTATAAGCCGGTCAAATAGTTCTTCCATCGTTTCAATGAGAGGCGTAAGGCCATTGGAGAAGAGGTAGCACGGCTCTTAGCAGCAAGGCTTATCATCGAAGTTTTTCACCCGGAGTGGTTAGCTAACCTGGTGTTGGTACTTAAGAAGAATGGCACGTGGCGCATGTGCGTAGATTATACCGATCTCAATAAGGCGTGTCCGATTGATCCATTTGCTCTCCCCCCTATCGCCCAGATCAAGGATGCAACGGCGGATGCAACGGCGGATGCTTATTCGGGTTATCATCAAATCAAGATGGCAGTCAAAGACCAAGAGAAGATGTCTTTCATTATGCCTTTTGGAGCTTTCTGCTATGTGTCTATGCCTTTTGGGCTCAAGAGTGGTCAGGTGACTTATCAGCGCTGCGTGCAGAACTGTCTTCATGGTCAAATTGGGCGCAATGTTCATGCTTATGTGGATGATATTGTGGTCAAGTCAAGGAAGAGGGAGACTCTGCTGGCTGATTTGAAGGAAACATTTGATAATCTGCAGGTTTACAAGATGATGCTTAACCCGGCAAAGTGTGTGTTTGGTGTACCTGCAGGCAAGCTCTTGGGATTCTTGGTCTCTGAGCGTGGCATTGAGGCTAACCCGGACAAGATAAAGGCCATCACTTCTTTGTCTAAGCCAGCATGTATTAATGATGTTCAGTGCCTGGCGGGTCGTATTGCCTCTCTGAGCCGGTTCATAAGCCTCCTGGGTGAGAAGGCAATTCCTTTATATCAGATGATGAAGAAGACAGATAACTTCGTCTAGAGTGATGCGGCTAATGAGGCGTTTGAGGCGCTCAAGAAGCAGTTGGCTGAGCCGCCCGTTTTGGCTGCTCCGGTCGAAAAAGAGCCTCTGTTTTTATACGAGGCGGCTAACAACAGAGCTGTTAGTGCTGCGGTTGTGGTGGAGCGCAAGGAGGCGGGTAAGGAGTACCCAATCCAACGACCGGTTTATTATGTTGGCGAGGTCTTGACGGAATCCAAGCAAAGGTATCCGCATTGGCAAAAGCTGGTGTTTGTAGTATTCATGGCCAATCGCAAGATGAAACACTATTTCCTTGGGCATCCAATCACAGTGGTCAGCTCTGCTCCTTTGGGAGATATCATTCAGAACAGAGAAGCTACTGGCAGGATTGCCAAGTGGGTAATTTGAGCTCGGACCTGTCAATTTGAAATATGTGCCTCGGACGGCTGTCAAGTCTCAAGCCCTGGTGGATTTCATCAATGACTGGACCGAGTGTCAAGCACCCGAGGAGAAGCCGGACAATACATATTGGACAATTCATTTTGATGGCTCCAGGCAATTGGAAGGCTCGGGGGCTGGAGTTGTTTTAACTTCCCCGCGAGGTGACAAGTTTTGTTATGTTTTGAGGTTAATGTTTCCTTGTACTAACAATGCAGCTGAATATGAGGCTTTGCTTCACGGACTCCATGTGGCCAAGGAGATGAACTTGAGCCGGGCCAGGTGTCTTGGCGACTCAGACCTGGTAGCTCAGCAAGTCTCTGGCACGTGGGATTCCAAGGACCCTCGCATGGCGGCTTATCGTCAGGCGGTTGATGTTATTGCTGGCCACTTCAAAGGCTATCAGGTGGATCATATTGATTGGCAGAAGAATGAGGCTGCTGATGCCTTGTCACGATTGGGATCTTAGCGTAACCCGGTGCCGCCTAATGTGTTTCTAGACGTGTTGCATCACCCGTCGGTTAAGTTACCTTCGGAAGAGGATCTGGCTATACCTCACCTGGAAGGACAATTGGTGGCATCTCTCCGCGAAATCCCTAATTGGACACTGCCTTACCTGGCGTATCTGACCTGGGGCGAGTTACCTCAAGACGAGACTCTGGCGTGGCAAATCATAAGGCGGTCTAAGTCCATGACTATTGTCAATGGCGAGTTACACAGGCACAGTATCACTGGCGACTTTCAGCGATGTGTTTCTCCTGACGAAGGCCGGGAAATCCTGCAAGAGATACATTCCGGCGATTGTCGTCATAACTGATACGTCTCCGTCGTATCTACTTTTCCAAACTCTTTTGCCCTTGTTTTGGACTCTAATTTGCATGATTTGAATGGAACTAACCCGGACTGATGCTGTTTTCAGCAGAATTGCCTTGCTGATATTTTTGTGCAGAAATAAAAGTTCTCGGATTGACCTGAAAATTTACTGAGAATATTTTTGGAATTAATAAAAAATATTGGTGAAAGAATCAAGCCAAGGGGGGTCCACCTGTTGGTCACAAGCCAGGAGGGCGCGCCCCCCCTAGGGCTCTCCCTGGTGGCTTGTGGCCCCCCTGTGGCTCCTCCGACCTCAATTCCACTTCTATATATTCACATCCGTGGAGAAAAAAATCAGAGAGAAGAGTTCATCGCGTTTTACGACACGGAACCGCCGCCACCTCCTGGTCTTCCTCCGGAGGGCAGATCTGGAGTCTGATTTGGGCTCCGGAGAGGGGAAATCGACGCCGTCGTCATCACCAACCATCATCGATCACCAATTTCATGATGCTCTCCGCCATTCGTGAGTAATTCCATTGAAGGATTGCTGGACGGTGATGGGTTGGATGAGATTTATCATGTAATCGAGTTAGTTTGGTTAGGGTTTGATCCCTAGTATCCAGTATGTTCTGATATTGATGTTGCTATGACTTTGCTATGCTTAATGCTTGTCACTAGGGCCCGAGTGCCATGATTTCAGATCTGAACCTATTATGTTTTCATGAATATATATGTGTTCTTGATCCTATCTTGCAAGTTCTAGACACCTATTACGAGTTATGATCCGCATCCCCCAGGGTGACAATAACAGGGATTCTTTCCGGTGATTACCGTAGTTTGAGGAGTTCATGTATTCACTAAGTGCTAATGCTTTGGTCCGGTTCTCCATTAAAAGGAGGCCTTAATATCCCTTAGTTTCCATTAGGACCCCGCTGCCACTGGAGGGTAGGACAAAAGATGTCATGCAAGTTCTTTTCCATAAGCACGTATGACTATATATGGAATACATGCCTACATTACATTGATGAATTGGAGCTAGTTCTGTGTCACCCTATGTTATAACAGTTGCATGATGAATGCCATCCGACATAATTATCCATCACTGATCCATTGCCTACGAGCTTTTCATATATTTATCTTTGCTAAGTTACTTTACCGTTGCTACTGTTACAATCGCTACAAAACTGCTACTATCAATTTTGCCATCGTTACCGTTACTGCCATACTACTTTGCTTCTGAATACTTTTTTGCAGATATTAAGTCTTTCAGGTGTGGCTGTATTGACAACTCAGCTGCTAATACTCGAGAATATTCTTTGGCTCCCCTTGTGTCGAATAAATAAATTTGGGTTGAATAATCTACCCTCGAAAACTGTTGCGATCCCCGATACTTGTGGGTTATCAAGACCTTTTTCTGGCGCTGTTGCTGGGGAGCATAGCTCTATTCTCTGAGTCACTTGGGATTTATATCTGTTGCTCACTATGAAGAATCTGAAAGATTCAAAAACCAAGATGTACCCCTCAACTACGAGGAGAGGTAAGGTACTGCCATCTAGCTTTGCACTTGATTCACCTTCTGTTATGAGTAAATTTGTGACACCACCACCTGCTACTGATTCTGGTATGTCACAAGTAATTAATGATGCTACTTCTGCTATGCATGAAGCTTATGATAATACTTTGCTTGATACTATTGTGCCACTGGGTGAATTTCTTGATGAACAAATTGCTAGAGTGAATGCTGAAACTGATGATATTTCTGAATCCGATGATATTATTGAAACTGAACACTATGGTACACCTGCTATACCTAGCTCTCCTAGATATGAATTGCCTAATATACCTAAGGTTTATTTTATGGAAGGAGAGGTAGCTAGGGACTTTCTTGCTTGTAAGGATAGAGATGATCTTAAGAAACTACTATGCAAGTGGAAGGAAAAATCTTTGAATGCTAGAATGCAATATGATCCTAAGCTTGCTACTTCACCTATCTTTGTTACTGATAAGGATTATGAATTCTCTGTCGATCCTGTGTTAATTACTTTGGTTGAATCTGATCCTTTCCATGGTTATGAATCTGAAACTATTGTGCCACCCTATTCACTCATGAGGGAAAAATTCGCTATTACTATATTCTTAAATTGTTTCCTTTCTCGTTAAAGGGTGATGCTAAGATATGGTTTAATTCTCTTGCTCCTGGTTGTGTGCGTAGTCCCCAGGATATGACATATTACTTCTCTAAAAAATATTTTCCTGCCCATAAGAAACAAGCTGCCTTGAAGGAAATATTTAACTTTGTCCAAACTGAAGAAGAGAGTCTCCCACAAGCTTGGGGAAGGCTTCTCCAATTACTTAATGCTTTGCCCGATCATCCTCTCAAGAAAAACGAAATACTTGACATCTTTTATAGTGGACTAACCGATGCTTCTAGGGACCACCTAGATAGTTGTGCTGGTTGTGTTTTTAGGGAACGAATTGTTAAACAAGCTGAGCTACTATTGAATAATATATTGAGCAATGATAATGATTGGACTATTCCCGAACCACGCCGTCGTCATCACCAACCATCCTTCATCACCAATTTCATGATGCTCTCCGCCGTTCGTGAGTAATTCCATCGTAGGATTGCTGGACGGTGATGGGTTGGATGATATTTACCATGTAATCGAGTTAGTTTGGTTATGGTTTGATCCCTAGTATCCAGTATGTTCTGAGATTGATGTTGCTATGACTTTGCTATGCTTAATGCTTGTCACTAGGGCCCGAGTGCCATGATTTCAGATCTGAACCTATTATGTTTTCATGAATATATATGTGTTCTTGATCCTATCTTGCTAGTTCTAGACACCTATTACGAGTTATGATCCGCATCCCCCAGGGTGATAATAACTGGGATTCTTTCCGGTGATTACCGTAGTTTGAAGAGTTCATGCTAATGCTTTGGTCCGGTTCTCCATTAAAAGGAGGCCTTAATATCCCTTAGTTTCCATTAGGACCCCGCTGCCACGGGAGGGTAGGACAAAAGATGTCATGCAAGTTCTTTTCCATAAGCACGTATGACTATATATGGAATACATGCCTACATTACATTGATGAATTGGAGCTAGTTCTGTGTCACCCTATGTTATAACCGTTGCATGATGAATGCCATCCGACATAATTATCCATCACTGATCCATTGCCTACGAGCTTTTCATATATTGATCTTTGCTAAGTTACTTTACCGTTGTTACTGTTACAATCGCTACAAAACTGCTACTGTCACTTTTGCCATCGTTACCTTTACTTCCATACTACTTTGCTACTGAATACTTTGTTGCAGATATTAAGTCTTTCAGGTGTGGTTGTATTGACAACTCAGCAGCTAATACTCGAGAATATTCTTTGGCTCCCTTTGTGTCGAATCAATAAATTTGGGTTGAATAATCTACCCTCGAAAACTGTTGCGACCCCCTATACTTGTGGGTTAGCAAGACCTTTTTCTGGCGCCGTTGCTGGGGAGCATAGCTCTATTCTCTGAGTCACTTGGGATTTATATCTGTTGCTCACTATGAAGAATTTGAAAACCTCAAAAACCAAGATCTATCCCTCAACTACGAGGAGAGGTAAGGAACTGCCATCTAGCTCTGCACTTGATTCACCTTCTGTTATGAGTAAATTTGCGACACCACCACCTGCTACTGATTCTGGTATGTCACAAGTAATTAATGATGCTACTTCTGCTATACATGATGCTTATGATGATACTTTGCTTGATACTATTGTGCCACTGGGTGAATTTCTTGATGAACAAATTGCTAGAGTGAATGCTGAAACTGATGATATTTCTGAATCCGATGATATTATTGAAACTGAACACTATGGTACACCTGCTATACCTAGCTCTCCTAGATATGAATTGCCTAATATACCTAAGGGTTATTTTATGGAAGGAGAGGTAGCTAGGGACTTTCTTGCTTTTAAGGATAGAGATGATCTTAAGAAACTACTATGCAAGTGGAAGGAAAAATCTTTGAATGCTAGAATGCAATATGATCCTAAGTTTGCTACTTCACCTATCTTTGTTACTGATAAGGATTATGAATTCTCTGTCGATCCTGAGTTAATTACTTTGGTTGAATCTGATCCTTTCCATGGTTATGAATCTAAAACTATTGTGCCACCCAATTCACTCATGAGGGAAAAATTCGCTATTACTATATTCTTAAAGTGTTTCCTTTCTCGTTAAAGGGTGATGCTAAGATATGGTTTAATTCTCTTGCTCCTCGTTGTGTGCGTAGTCCCCAGGATATGACATATTACTTCTCTGAAAAATATTTTCCTGCCCATAAGAAACAAGCTGCCTTGAAGGAAATATTTAACTTTGTCGAAACTGAAGAAGAGAGTCGCCCACAAGCTTGGGGGAGGCTTCTCCAATTACTTAATGCTTTGCCCGATCATCCTCTCGAGAAAAACAAAATACTTGATATCTTTTATAATGGACTAACCGATGCTTCTAGGGACCACCTAGATAGTTGTGCTGGTTGTGTTTTTAGGGAACGAACTGTTGAACAAGCTGAGCTACTATTGAATAATATATTGAGCAATGATAATGATTGGACTATTCGAACCACCTCCAAAGCCAACTCCGAAGAAAAGAGGTATTCTATTTCTCAGTCCTGAAGATATGCAAGAGGCAAAGAAATCTATGAAGGAGAAAGGTACTAAAGCTGAAGATGTTAAGAATCTACCACCTTTTGAAGAAATACATGGTCTTGATAACCCGACACAGGTAGTAGAGGTAAATTCTCTCCGTAGATTTGATGAAGGTGATATTCCTTATAATAAATCTCCTAGTCAATGCTTGGATGAATTTGATAACTTTGTAGTCAAACAAGAAAATTTCAATGCCTATGTTAGTAGACAATTGAAACATAATGCTTACATGCTTGATCGCTTGGGTGATTATATGAGTAGAACTATCGATGATCTTAAGATTATTAGTAAACATGCTTCCATGGTAACTACTCAAGTAGAACAAGTACTTAAGGCGCAGAATGATTTGCTTAATGAGATGAATGGTAAGAACAATGATCATTCTGTTAGATTTGTGACTAGAGGTGGTATAATGACTCAGGAACCTTTATATCCTGAGGGCCACCCTAAGAGAACTGAGCAAGGTTCTCAAAGAGTTAATACTGATGCACCTAGTCGTCTCGGTAAGAGTAGGAAAAAGAATGACGATAGGACTTTGCATGCTGCCAGTGAACCTGTTATAGATACACCTGAGAATCCAAATGATATTTCTATTTCTCATGCTGAGACACAATCTGGTAATGAACATGAGCCTAGTGATAATATTAATGATGATGTTCATGATGATGCTCAACCTAGTAATGATAATGATGTGGAGATTGAACCTGCTATTGATCTTGATAACCCACAAGCTAAGAATAAAAGATATGATAAAAGAGACTTTGTTGCTAGGAAGCATGGTAGAGAAAGAGAACCATGGGTTCAGAAACCCATGCCTTTTCCTCCTAAACCATCCAAGAAAAAGGATGGTGAGGATTTTGAGCGCTTTGTTGAAATGCTTAGACCTGTCTTTTTGCGTATGCGCTTGACTGATATTCTGAAAATGTCTCCTTATGCTAAGTATATGAAGGATATGCTGAGATTTCCACCATGCTTGCTAATTATACTTTTAAGGGTGGAGTACCAAAGAAACTAGGAGACCCCGGAGTACCTACTATACCATGCTCTATTAAAGGAAATTATGTTAAAACAGCTTTATGTGATCTTGCAGCTGGTGTTAGTGTTATGCCTTTCTCTTTATATTGTAGACTTGATTTGAATAAGTTGACACCTACTGAAATTTCTTTGCAAATGGCCAATAAATCTACTGCTTTACCCATCGGTATTTGTGAGGATGTTCCTATTGTGGTTGCAAACGTTACTATCTTAACGGACTTAGTTATCCTTGATTTTCCCGAGGACGATAGTATGTCGATCATCCTTGGTAGACCCTTTTTGAATACTGCAGGGGCTGTTATTGATTGCAACAAGGGTAATGTCACTTTTCATGTTAATGGCAAAACAGTACACTTTCCGAAGAAACAACCTCAAGTTCATAGTATCAATTCCATTGAAAAAGTTTCAACGATTATTATTGGAGGTTTTGAATTCCCTTTCCCTACTGCCACGAAGAAATATGATATACTTATTGTTGGGGACATGCATATCCCCATTGAGGTAACCTAGTGTCATTCGAAAATTCTCTGGTATCGTGTTATTCAAAAAAAGTTTGTCAATAAGACTGGATCAACCTTATTGATGGATTCTTTTTGAAGAGCACGAGATGGATGAATTTAGAAGGCACAACTTTGTGTACCCAACTTTTACTTTCTGTTGTTTAGATGAAATAAAGTAAAAATGTTATTATTCTCCTATTTTCTGATTTATCCATGCAATAGAAAAATGACCTGAAAATAAAGTCCTCAGAATGCCCTGAAAATTTAGTATGATTTTTTCTAGAATATTTTAGAATTTTTGGCACTAAAAACACATCTGGGGGCTGCACCAGTGGGCCACAAGCCTGCAGGGCGCGCCCTGGTGGGTTGTGGATCCCACGTGGGGCCCCCTCACTTATTCGAGCCACCATCCACTTCGTCTTCCTCCAGAAAAAATCCCACCATTGCTCAAACCCGTGTTCTAGCTCATTTTGCTGCCATTTTCGATCTCCTTGCTCAAAGCTCCATTTGCAAAACTGTTTTAGCGGATTGCTCTTTGGTATGTGACTCCTCCAATGGTCCAATTAGTTTTTGTTCTAGTGCTTTGTATATTGCAAATTTTTGCTGCTGTGGTGACCATGTTCTTGAGCTTGCATGTCAAACTTGTATGGTCCCAAGTAGTTTCGATGCATGATATAACCTCTAGGCACTTGTGGGAGTAGTTGCTATAAGTTTTATTGAGTTTTATTCACCTTTATTTTGAGTCACTAAAAATTACAGAAATTTTTCAGAGAAAATAATGATGAGGAGACTACTAAGAGGATCTTCAAGCTGGGGTTCTAAAGGAAATGAAAATGAGAAGCCCATGTACAACATTCCCCACACCGCGGAGGTTCGGCCATGTGAATGGCCAAGTGATGCATTCTTGAAGGCAACTGGAATTTATAATGATTTCTATTATTTGGCAGAGAATGCGGGCATCACCGACTTCCTCAACGATAAGTATGACCAATACCTCTTGCTCACTAATACCTTTGTGCAAAACTTTCACTTTCATTATAGGGAAGATCCTCCTATGGTAGAATTTCACTTATATGATGTGCCTAAGAGAATGAAACTTTACGATTTTTGCAATGTTTGCAAAATACCTTTTGAGGGCAGCATCAGTGAACAACGTCGTAGAGACATGGAGGATTTTATTGCCTCAGTCACTATGGGGGAAGAGAGAGGGGTGTCAAAGGCAAGGGCGGCTAGCTTACATTTTCCTGTTCTACCCTATTATTCATTATTTGCGGGGAGATTTTTACTTGGTCGTGGCAAGAGTGGAAGCCTTAGTGCTCCCGACCTCGCCATCCTGTGCCACGCTTTACTTGCTGATAGTACTTTTAGTCTGGGCGCTATGGTGGCCCAACGGTTGAACTTAAACCGTTCGAAGGGCCCCATATTCGGAGGTATATATGCATCTTGTCTAGCCAAACACTTTGAGATACCCATTAGGCTTGACGAGGAAGAGGAAATGCTAATAGCTACAAGGTATTTAGATTATGACAGTATGGTAGCACATGATTTTATTAGGAAAGATAATGATAAGAGGTTGCTTTACAACTTAGTATTTAGTGAGGGTACTTGTGAAATTATTACTCTGCCTGCTGCTTCTTTGTTCGATATCCATTCAGGCAGGTACACTATTATGCCCGACGACATCTACAGATATTGGGGTCTGTCGCATGTGACACCCTGGATTTTGGGCCATTTTTTTTTCAAAAACAATTGGGTTTCATCTGCAATTTGGGGTGACTCCAAGTTCTATAGAACATGGGATTCTTTGAACTTTCCCTAGCACCCCCAAAACTGTTTCCCAATATTGCCAAAGGTTTCCTCACCTCTCTGGATTTTATTTTCAAATATTTAATAATTCTTTAATGCCTTTTCTAATTTTGGGAATTTAAGCTCCACCTATGGGTTGTGAAGCAACACATAGTTTGGTTGCCCAAATAATTCCCAATCTTTTTCCACATGTTCTTGGCATTATATGATTTCATTTTCTCAAAAAATATTTTGTTGCCCAATGGGAAATTATGGCCAGAATAATTATTTTGTTACTGGCCAGAAATGGACCATTGTGAAACAACCCCAATTTTTCTCTTACATAAAATTCTCAATAAATTCCTCAAGCTTCTTTGGATCATATCTAGCCCCAATATCCAAAAATCCTATCTGGTCCAGTGCAATTTTTGAGCAGCACCACCTGGTTAAGTTTCTACCATTTCTGAACCCTTGTGAAGGAAGTGTTATCTAGGAATACCCAATGCATTTGCAATTTTTATGGCATAAGGGCAATACCAAATAACACTTATTCACCAAGTTTCAGCACTGTCAGATCAACTGTGCTATGGCCACAAGCTCAAGTCCAATCTGGACCAGAAATGGAGTTTTCAAAGCAACCCTGGTCTATCTTTGCTTGTTTCTTCCCAAAATCTGCCAGTAGCAAGTCCCTTCAACCCTGATGCGCCTAGACACCAGCTTTGGCTCCATCTCCCTCTCATGTCTTCTCCAGTTCCTGTTTAAGTTTGCTGGCAGAACCTTTTGGTGAGGAGATTGATCAGCAGCGAGTGAGACTAATTGGGGCAGAGGCATAGATGGGCCAATGGGACCAAGGTCGATGCAGTGGACATGATCGTTCGGTCATGCATGGCCTCCTGATGCCAGGCCTCGTGGTGAGCACGCTGCTGGCATGCCAGAGCGCGCGCTCTGTGCACTGCCAGTACTGGCATCGCGCTCTCGAGCCATCACCCGACGTCTCGTGGTGTCCCTTAGCGTCGACATCACCCCTACTTGCCGTGTCGAGGTTCTGGAGAAGTCTAGCTCGCCGGAGACGGCCGCCGGCGCTCCCCGCCAAGCCACGGCCACGGGCATCACAGTGGGATCGACCATTGTGGTCGTCCGCACGCCCTTAATGGTGTGATAGTCGTCCCGTCGCTCCTCCTACGTGCATGGGTCACCTCGACGCTCCGCGACGGCCAGCAAGGCGTACGGCCGCCGGAGATGTGACCCATCCTCGCCGCCACGGGTGCCGTTGGCATCCAGTGCCTCCCCGCCTATAAAAGGACCCCCACTCCTCCCCGATCTCATCATCCCCCTCCTCCTTCCTCCTGTTGGCTGCCCAGAGCGAGAACCACGGCCGTGGGGACTTCTGGCCTTGGGCATCGCCGGCATTGCTCCGCCACCCGTGCCCCGACGCCAGCCTTCTCCGCTCAGCCCCAGCTCCTCCCAAACCCCCAGTCGTGACCAGTAGGACCTCCTGATCCTCCTGGAGTTCTCCCCCGCCCGAATTGGTGTCGGATTGAGCAATTCCGACGACCACCCGTAGCCGCCGTCGCCGGAGAAGAAGGGGTCGACGCCTCCAGTACACCCCCGAGAGATCTGCGGGTACGTGCGTGACCGTCTCGATGTGCCTGATCTATTCTCCTCCTCTCCGAGATCCGCCGCCGTCCCTATCGCCGGCGAGCCTCGCCGGAGCTCCGCCCCTCTCTGCTCCTCCCTCCCCCTCTCTGTTAAACACGACAGGGCCCCACCCGTCAGCCCCTCTGGCGCGCGATGAAGCGGTATAAGTGGAGGCGCCCCTCCACTTTACGTTTTCGACGTGGCCCTGGTCAATTTCTGATTTTTCAATTTAAATCCAGAAATTTGACCAAACTTTGACCAGCTATATCCTTTTATTTTCAAGTCCAAATGAAGTGATTCTTTTTGCATTGTGTTCCTACTGGAACCCTTTATTTTATGACCAAGTTTGGCATTTTTCCCATGTTCATAGAATTTTTGGTGAATTAATTGCCTTGTGTGACACTTTCAAATCTATTTCAAATAATTTCCAGAAGAAGGATTTGAAGTTTGTGAAGATCTAGAGTGTGTGAACCACCCAACAGAGCAAGGCAAGCCATGATGTCCATTTCATGCATGCATTCTTCTAGCATCGCATTTTCTTATGGTGTAGGTCCATTATTTCATGTGATCATGTCAGAAGTTGTTAAAATTCCTAGTATGGTGATGCACCACTAGTGTTGAGATGATGCTAAGTGTTGGTTGATCACGAGTCATCTGTCGGGAGTATCCGTGCAACCACATCCCGCTGGTATGGGACGGCCTTGACTTGGCCCGACATGCGTGACCGCTCATCGGTACATCCAAAGGGGGGGGGGGGTTATGCGCGGCGTGCTACCCTGATCAGGTAAGCGGCGATAATCCCGTGAGCCCGGTTGATTGGATCCCCATTTGGGATCGTAGTACCCCGTTTGGGACTACAGAGTTTGGCCACAAGAGGTGGCAGGTGTCATGAGGACACAGGGGCTACCCAGGGCAGACCTCATGAGGAGGATGCGTGCTGGTAGTACGATGAGTGGGTCACGGGTCAGGCAAGTCTTGTTGAAGTGACGCTGGTCCACCGAGTATGGGCTCGGGGTCAGGTGCTTCATGAGATGTGGGTAAAGTGTGCAACCTCTGCAGAGTGTCAAATCTATTCGAATAGCCGTGTCCACGGTTATGGACAGCCCGCCCAGACCTCAGTAGGTGATCAACCCAGTTGATATTAGTAATGATGGAAGAATTCGTTCATGTTCGGAAGTACTCGAGGGTACGAGTATTCCGTGGGTTGAGAGGCAACCCGGAAGAGAGTAAGTTGTTGATCAGTGCATGAAGTAAATGTTGTATTATTTGCTATGCTATTGTTTGCTGCATTACTTGGTTGTCGTGAGCTTGCTACTACATTCAAAGTACTCACCTGGCTTATCATGCCAGATGCAGGAGAAGCCGCTGATGGAGCTCCTGATGGTTCATGCTTCGACAACTAGGCCGTGTCCACAACAGTGTCCCTGTGGATGGAGTTGCGCTAGATTCCGCTACGCTGTAGGAGTACTCTGTATCCCGAGGCCATACTATGTGGGATAAATAATATAGATGTTGTTGCCGCACCAAGAGTGCGTATGGCCTCGTCATCAATGTAATATACGAGCTTGTAGCCACCTCTTTATCAATAAAGTTCAGTTCTGTTCTATTCCAAGTTGTTGCGTGTTTCCAGAAGTCATGATCTCTGGGTTGGAAACATGGGTAAACCGGTTCTACGAGCCGGGGTGCCACATCGCAACCCCCAGCACCTGAGCTAGCACCAGCCCGATCCATATCCAGATCCAGTTTTTCAGTGGGAGCCATAGGAGCTCCCCAACCAATGGAACCCTCAGGACCCTCCGGAGTTTCCAGGAGACGGTTATTTCTAGCCATGGCACTAGACCAACTTAGGCCAAAAGCCTAGGCTTGGGGGAGTACGTATTTCTTACCGACATTACATTCATGTTCACACACTCATTCCAGTTGTCGGTGTTCATACTTTTTCATTGTACCATGCATGGTAGTTATTTCTTTATTCTCGCTTTCTTCTTGTGTGCTTTATAAACCTTGAGAAAATCCAAAAAAATTAGTTCTAGCTTTACTTTTTAGTTTGCTTAGTTGTAGTACTGTAAGAAAACCCAAAAAGATTTCTCGTTCTTCTTTTGCTTGTTGGGAGCTTTCCCGTGTAAATAGTTTTTATCGTTCCTATTTTGAAATTTCTTTTCTTTGGGTCGTAAGGAGAAGACCATGATGAAATGTTGAGTGGCTCTCATATGCATAATTGTTTACCTATCGGAGAGCCCATATTACCTTGTCTTCTCCTTTGAGTTATTTGTTTATAGATTCTAGCTTAGTCCAATGCACGTGCACTATTATTATTGTTCACACCGTTCGGTCGTGCAAGTATGATTAGCTCATCATTTTGACGATATATGATGAAATGACTGAGATGGAGAAAAGCTGGTATGAACTCGACCTATCTTGTTTTTGTAAATATGATTAGCTCATCATTTTGAATTCAACCCATTATGGATGAAACATGTTTGCAATGACAATTAAAGATTATAGTTGCTCATGCCATGCTTAATTAGCTCGGAGTTTATAATGGTTTGTCTTGAGTACCAACATGCATTTTAAAATGATTGTGATGTAGTATGATAGGATGGTATCCTCCTCTGAATGATTCAAGTGGCTTGACTTGGCACATGTTACCGCATGTAGTTGAAACAAAACCAACATAGCCTCCACGATATTTATGTTCACGGTGATTTATATCCTACTCATGCTTGCATTCAATGTTGGTTAATCTCAAGGCATGTTCATGACTGTGTCGCTCTCTAGTTGGTCGCTTCCTAGCCTCTTTCTAGCCTTCACTTGTACTAAGCGGGAATACTGCTTGTGCATCCATTTCCATAAACCCAAAGTTGTTCCATATGAGTCCACCATATCTACCTATATGCGGTATTTACCTGCTGTTCCAAGTAAATTTGCATGTGCCAAACTCTAAACCTTCAAATAATACTCCGTTTTGTATGCCCAAATCGCTCATGTAGTGACTAGGGGCTGTCAGTATCTTCCATGCTAGGTGTGTTATTCTCTCGATATGTGTTGATTCACTATCATTCACGAGAAAGTGGATGGTAATCGGGATGACTAGTCCCATGCTCAAAATTCAAATCAAAATATAATGAAACAAAACTCCCCCAGGATTGTTGTTTGTATGGACGGTACCCATGGATTCGGCCCGCCATGGAGTGTGATTGATTGGTGGACGGGGAGTAAAAACTTTAATATTCTGTTTGGGAACCGCCTATAATGTATCTAGCATGGTAGATACCAAAACCTCTTAGTTGTTATGTTGGCAATGAAAGCATACCACTCAAAATCATTATTCATCTCTGTTTTAAAATCTCGAGCTCTGGCACCTCTGCAAATCAATGCTTCCCTCTATGAAGGGCCTATCTATTTTACTTTACTGTTGAGTCATCATCATCTCTTATAAAAGGCACCATTTAGAGAGCACCACCGTCATTTGTATGCGTTGCTATTAATTGATATTGAGTATGAGTGTGATTGGATCTCTTTTACCATGAATTACAATGTCTAGTCAGTCCTTGTTCTTCGGAGGTGCTCTGCATTTATGTTTTGCGGTCTAAGAAAGGGCTAGCGAGATACCATTATATCATATTGTATCATGATTGTTTTCATAAAATTGTTCTCATCCGAGATTTATTATTATAGCTCGCTAGTTGATTATGTCATTGATATGAGTAAATGTGAGACCTAAATGTTATTGTGAATGTGGTTAGTCTATAACCTTAACTGAAAATCTGAACATCAGTTAGACATATTTACAATAGCAAGATCAAACAGAGTTTGTAATTTTTTTTCTTTATCACTTTCAGTTTGTCAACTGAATTGCTTGAGGACAAGCAATGGGTTAAGCTTGGGGGAGTTGATACGTCTCCGTCGTATCTACGTTTCCAAACTCTTTTGCCCTTGTTTTCAGCAGAATTGCCTTGGTGTTATTTTTGTGCAGAAATAAAAGTTCTTGGATTGACCTGAAAATTTAAGGAAAATATTTTTGGAATTAATAAAAAATATTGGCAAAAGAATCAAGCCAGGGGGGTGCACCTGCTAGACACAAGCCTTGGTGGCTTGTGGGCCCCCTATGGCTCCTCCGACCTCAATTCCACTTCTATATATTCACATCCATGGAGGAAAAAAATCAGAGAGTAGAGTTCATCGCATTTTACGATACGGAGCCACCGCCACATCCTGTTCTTCCTCGGGAGGGCAGATCTGGAGTCTGATTTGGGCTCCAGAGAGGGGAAATTGACGCCGTCGTCATCACCAACCATCCTTCATCTCCAATTTCATGATGCTCTCCGTTGTTCGTGAGTAATTCCATCGTAGGCTTGCTGGACGGTGATGGGTTGGATGAGATTTACCATGTAATCAAGTTAGTTTGGTTAGGGTTTGATCCCTAGTATCCACTATGTTCTGAGATTGATGTTTCTATGACTTTGCTATGCTTAATGCTTGTCACTTGGGCCCGAGTGCCATGATTTCAGATCTGAACCTATTATGTTTTCATGACTATATATGTGTTCTTGATCCTATCTTGCCAGTTGTAGACACCTATTACGAGTTATGATCCGCATCCCCCAGGGTGACAATAACTGGGATTCTTTCCGGTGATTACTGTAGTTTGAGGAGTTCATGTATTCACTTAGTGCTAATGCTTTTTTCCGGTTCTCTATTAAAAGGAGGCCTTAATATCCCTTAGGTTCCATTAGGACCCCGCTGCCATGGGAGGGTAGGACAAAATATGTCATGTAAGTTCTTTTCCATAAGCACATATGACTATATATGGAATACATGCCTACATTACATTGATGAATTGGAGCTAGTTCTGTGTCACCCTATGTTATAACCGTTGCATGATGAATGCCATCCGACATAATTATCCATCACTGATCCATTGCCTACGAGCTTTTCATATATTGATCTTTGCTAAGTTACTTTACCGTTGCTACTGTTACAATCACTACAAAACCGCTACTGTCACTTTTGCCATCGTTACCGTTACTTCCATACTACTTTGCTACTGAATACTTTGCTGCAGATATTAAGTCTTTCAGGTGTGGTTGAATTGACAACTCAGCTGCTAATACTCGAGAATATTTTTTGGCTCCCCTTGTGTTGAATCAATAAATTTGGGTTGAATACTCTACCCTCGAAAACTGTTCCGATCCCCTATACTTGTGGGTTATCAATCACACCGGGTCAAAATCTTTGGTGGCCAAGGCTTTTCGTCAAGGTTTTTATTGGTTAACGGCTCATAAAGATGCAGAGTACTTAGTCAGTAAATGTGACGGGTGCCAAAAGTTTGGACAACATGCCCATGTGCCGGCTCAAGGGTTACGGATGATTCCAAGCACCTAGTCATTTGCAGTCTGGGGGCTTGATATGGTGGGACCTTTTAAGCGGTCTAAAGACAAGAAGATCCACCTCCTGGTGGCGGTTCACAAGTTTACTAAGTGGGTTGAAGCTGAGCCGGTCAACAAGTGTGATGCCGCAACATCAGTTCAGTTCATCAAAAAGTTGATTTTTCCTTTTGGTTATCCTCATAGTATCATTACTGACAATGGCACAAACCTGTCCAAGGGGGCTATGAAGGAGTTTTGTGATGATGAGCGTATCCACCTCGATGTATCTTCTGTGGCTCACCCACAATCTAATGGTCAAGCAGAGCGTGCTAACTAGGAAATTTTGAGAGGGATAAAACCCCGGCTTATGGTTCCTTTGGAGCATACGCCGGGTTGTTGGGTGGAGGAGTTACCTTCAGTTCTTTGGAGCATAAGAACCACCCCCAACAGGTCAACAGGCTATACACCTTTCTTCATGGTTGATGGCGTAGAAGCTGTTCTCCCCAGTGATATTCATCAGGACTCGCCTAGAGTGGCGGCTTACATGGAAACTGATAATGAGACGGCACGTCAGGATGATTTGGATGCCTTAGACGAAGAACGGGATCTTGCCACGGCACGGTCCGTGATTTACCAGCAAGACCCGCGTCGTTATCATAGCTACAGGGTCAAGACCCGGACGTTCCAAGAAGGTGACTTAGTACTCCCTTTGATTCAAGACCAGTCAGATATGCATAAGTTGTCACACCCTTGGGAAGGACCGTTTGTGATCAGCAGAAATCTCAACAATGGTTCCTACTATCTCATCGACATACGGGAGAGCGACAAGTCACACACTTCTGGTGAACAGACTGCAAGGCCGTGGAATATCGCCCACCTTCAGCCATACTATACTTGAGCTGCCAGTCCAGCTCTCATCAATGTACATACTCTGTCATTGTATATACCATATTTTATGATATAATAAAGTTGGCATCCCCATAATTCGGGGCCTCTGCCATTTCTCATGCAACAAGATTGTGCAAAAGAATTGGTAATTCAACAGGTCACTTGGGGGCTTCCAACCCACTGGGTAGAGCTTTCATACCCTCTTGACCGGCTTCCTAGCCATATCCGGGTTAAACCTGCATGTTTGCAACTTGCCACTCCACCATGTGACCCGCCGTACTCTTACCAGTTAATCTCGCAAAAAAACCCTGAATTGGTCAACAATCTTGACAGTCAATCTTGCAATGAGTCCTGTACTGGTTAAGGTTAAAACGGCGGTTTATGTCATGAGAGGGCCGGCTTACAGAAAGCTAGGATAAACTCGCCCATCTGCTATAGTCTCTAAACTCTGTGGCCTATTCGTACTCTTAAAACAGTCAATCTTTTTTAACACTCTGGACTGTTTAAGGTTAAAACGACAGATTTATGTCACGTGAGATCCGGCTTATGGGTTTGGGGGTACTCATGCCCTGCTCTTGTCTCTCCGCTATATGGCTCGTCGTATGCTTAACAGTCAATCTTATTAAAGACCCTGAACTAGTTAAGATTAAAACGACGAATCTATGCCATGTCAGAGCCGGCATATGAGGTTTGGGCAGTCATGCCTAAGTTTTGAAAAAACAACGAATCTTGAGTTTTTCACAAGAATATAAAATAAGAGTTAACCTCTTTTGGTCGCGCCTTTAAAGCCGCCTAACAATGGCAGAGAATATATTTTCTGTTTTGTTATTCTTTGCAGGTCTTGTCTTTCATGATAAGTCGCCATCAAGGCACAACGAAGGCAGTAAGTTTTACTACTCCTATTACAAGGCTGTCGAGGAGCCCAAAATCTGCGGACTTATGTTTTTTTACAACAAATTATAACCTGGCATATTAACAGGGCCGGGTTACCTTCATATGTAGCCAACTCTTCATTTAGCTCATCGTCGGGTCATCCTGCGCCGGGTCTTCGATCTCCCGGATCTGAAGGTTGTCCACATCCCAGTTGCAGTTTGTTAGAGCCTCAAGTTCGGCTTCGTCATGCATGGCTGGAGATGGGTCAACATCAGGGGCAGAGAGGTGCTTACGGCGTTGAGGAATCGGACATTTTGCTTCAAAGGTTGATCCTCGAACTCGCTTATTTTCCTCAGAGTAAGCCGCCTGATATGGCGACAGGTCGGCCTCTTCGGCCAGCCAGCTTGCGAGTATTCGGGATGCCTTCATACAACGGGCATAGTTATCTAGAGGGAACTACAAGCCGCCGTCTTTTAGCTGAGGAAAACCATCCATCATCTCGTCCGGGTTAAGCTCGGGTGCTTAAGCCAGCGACCGGCTCAAAGCAGCCATTGCGCCCTTATGGGCGGCTGATCTCTTCAGCTCTTCTATCTGCTTCGGGATGGTAGAAAGGACTTCTAGCACACCCTTCATAAACTTTGGAACGCCCTTCTCAGTCATAACAGCCATAATCGTGAAAATGGATCCGGCATACAGCTGTTCCGTAAGTGAATATAAAGCCTTCAACTTCGACAGTCTGTCATCCGGAAGTTGGCAAATTCGTTGACCTGCAAAATAGATTGAGATTGTAAGTCGCCGGGCGAGTCTCTGTAGGATCATGTCAAGCATAATTATAAGTAAACAAATATTACCAAAGACGGCTTCAGTCATCCGGCTTATGTGCCAGTTCAGGCCGGTCAGCTCTTCAGTCACCATTTTAAGATGGCCTTCTGCGTCTTCTACGTGCTTGGTCAAGGCGGCTTGGCTCATTTCAGTAGATTTCTTGAGTGTTTTGAGCTCGGCCTTGATTACATCTAGCTCAGTCTTTCCTAGTGTTGGCTTCCGCTCGGCTTTCCTGTTGCAGTGCCAGACTCTTCTTAACGTCCGACACGTTAGATTCAGCGGCATTTAAAGATTCCTGCACAAGACAAGTCATAACAAGGCAAGTTTGTCAGTTTTGAGCCGCCTGTCTGGCTCATACTGGTTTTTTAGAAGTTTGGCAGAGTCATTACAAGTCCCAAGCAGATTGCAAGCAATATACTTGACACTTGGGGGCTAATGTGCATCAGCTCTTTCAAAGGGTTACAATTCACATAAGACCCGGATCATCTTCAGGAAGATGACCCGGCCCTTGGGGGCTACACTTGGCTCTTATTCCATGATTGAGTGCCGACTCATTACTTACATAATGACCAGGCCCTTGGGGGCTACACTTGGCTCTTATTCTATGATTGAGTGCCGTCTCATTACTTACATAATGACCCGGCCCTTAGGGGCTACACTTGGCTCTTATTCTATGATTGAGTGTCGGCTCATTATTTACATAATGACCCGGCCCTTAGGAGGTACACTTGGCTCTTATTCTATGATTGAGTGCCGGCTCATTACTTACATAATGACCCGGCCCTTGGTGGCTACATGGCGATTCATCGAAAGATTGCTAGTGATGGAAGACCCGGCTGACCTTTTGAAGAGGTAAACTGGCTCTTGGGGGCTACATAAGTATATATATGGAAAGGCAAGGGAAGTGGAGTACCTCGTATTTATTCTTCATCATGCCAACAAAGTTGGCCTCCATGTCCCGACAAGCAGAGAGACGGCTCAGATAGCCATAGTGCAACTCATCGGCAGTAAGTTTTTCTAAGCTAGAAAGATCAAATTGTGTCTTCTCTTCCTTAAGAGGAGCCGCCTCTTCTTCACTGGTATGTTTTGATAGTACATTGGAGGCACCTAGAGATGTATAAGCCGCCCCGGTAACAGTAACTTCTTCATGAGAAGAACGTCTTCAGTTGTCGGCTAGGGGCTGGGCGGCTTAGGATCAGGTTCTGGATGGGCCTCAGGAGCCTCAATATCCATATCAGCCGGCTCATTATGCTGAGGGACCTCTTCATGGGCGTTCTTGTCAGCCTCAGAAGGCTCAATGTGAGCTTTAGGGGTGTTAGATTTTGGGTTTTCTAACTCTAGAACATCAGGAGTACCGGTTGACCCGCCTACCTTCCTCCGTTTGGCTTGAGCCCTACGAGCAAAGGAGAATTTACACATCAATAGGCAAGGATAGACTATTAATGCATGGAGTGGGATATAAAAATACTCACCCCGGGTTGATAGTAAGAGGAGGCAAATTTGACGCGGTTGAGTCGCCGGAAGAAGGAGGCGAGTCCTGGAAAGTTAGCATTGTCAAATACAAGTAAGTTATAACACAATATTAGCTTACAGAAGAAATAAATTCAAGGCAAGGAAGTACTTCAGTGCGCCCTTTTCGAGGAGCCGGTTCATTTGGTAAGCCGGCCAAAAGATCTTCAGAGCCGACGCTCCGGGTCTGACGTCTGCTGTCATCTTGCTGCTTCTTTAAAAGAAAGTTGGGATCCAACTGAGCAAAAGGGCGAGAACATTTTACCTTCCTTACAGCCTGTCGTATTCTCTTTACTGGTAAAAGTTCCGAGTCGGAGGAGATAATGGTTACCTTTGCAACATCAGCATGACTTGTTTCTGTTTCCTCCTGTGAGTAATCATTGTCAATGAGTTGCATAATGAGAAGACCAAGGAAGTCAAGTTCTACCTCCAAGTCATCATACTCGAGTAGTTCGGCGGCGGATGATTTCTTCTTACAACCCGGAGCACGGGCCTTGGTTGCCTTCACCTTCTTCTTAGGACCGGTGGTTAATTTCTTCTTCCAGAAGGAAGATTTGGCCTACATATGAATCATAGAAGGATCAGAAAGAAATACAAGATTTAGAGATAACAAACAGTTTGTTCAAAGGATTTCTACCTCTGGAGCCGGGTTGCCGACATAGAACGGCTGTAAACCAGTCTGGTTACATGCTGCTTGAGGTTCCCCGAGCAGAGATTTGACAATGGAGTTGAGATCCTTATCTGTTAAAGGTGTACGGTTGCATCACATTGGATCATCCAGCTCACCAAAATACTCACACATTAATTTGTCACGCAGTCTTAACGGCATAATCCTCCAAGAGACCCAGCAGCGGGTCAGTTCCACACTAGTTAGACCATTGGCCAGCAGAGCCTGGATCTTTAGAAAAGCCGGAGCATATTTAACACGCTCCGCAGCACTCATCCGATCAGGAAGCTCAGTATTGGTGTAGAGACGAAAAGGATGATAACCCCACAGTGGATTTTCTCCCTTCGGAGAGGTGTCTCTGCAATAGGAACCAAGTCCGGTTCCAATCCTTGGGATGGCTGGGCAGGACGGCTGCAGGGAAAGACACGTCTCTTTGCCTTTTGATTGAGATGCCTCCAAGCTCAAGACTTGGCCTAGCTGCTAACTCAGTCTGGCGATTGATGTAGAAAAAATATCAGAAGACGTCAACCGAAGGTTCTTCTTTCATATAGGCCTCATAGAAGACTTGAAATTGGCACAAGTTGGTAACATAATTGGGGCCAATGTCTTGAGGGTGGAGCTTATAAAAATGCAGGGCGTCCCGGAAAAATTTGGAGCCAGGAAGTGAGAAGCCGCGGAGAAGGTGATCTGTGAATATGACTACTTCCCCTTCCTTAGGTTCGGGTCTGATCTCACTGCCGGGAACCCGCCAATGGATGATATCTTGAGCCGGCAAGGCTCCCATGGTCACAAATTCCTTCAATGAAGACTCAGTGACACAGGACCTGACCCAGTCGCAAGAGACAGGGGCTTTGGCCATGATGGCGGGTTATACTCTGTAGAAAAGCATAAGTATACGGCGGATTAAGAAAACTTCGCGGTAAGGGGAGCTATGGACGAGACAGCAACGATAGTCGGCGGGTTACGTTTGTATTCTAAGCCGCTAACATTATGGGATTGAGACGAGCTAAATTGCTATGAGAAGAGCCAGCAATGCTTTGGCGGGTTATAAAATCGTCGGTGTTGGAAATTTTGCTAAGTATAGACAAACAAATTTCACCAACTACGGCAGTGACTACAAGATCGATGGACGAAGGTAAAAGAAAATAAATTATAAACCTAAAAAGGTCAGTGGAAGAACAAGCAGTTCGTGTGTGGGTTCTATTCAAGAGCGATCTATGATGAATAGGGGATGTGTATTAAGCAAATCATCGCATGAAATGGCTACCGTTTCGAGGCATCAAAGACGCTCTCTTTACCGATCTACGGTGAGTGCCCCGATGAACGGTGGTGGACGTGGACGAACTCTGATGATGCTAATGTGGATCTACGAGGAGAAGAAGAAAGTAACTTGAAAGGTGCTGGGGAGGTGGCCGAACGCCGGCGAACTCTAGTCAGATCAGGTTGATGCAGTGGCCCTTGTTGATGAAGACGGGGAAGAACCGGCAACGGTGGTGGAGCTTCGGTTGCGCGAGCGCTGGAGAAAGAAGAAGACAGACAGAGCGGCGGAAGGTTGAAAAGAAATGGGACCCCCTCCCCGCTTATTTATAAGATGGGACAGCAACAGTCCACATAAGGATCGAGGAGGCGCAATGATGCTTGACCAAAGAAGACGCCTTGATTTTCATCTTGACCGTTTTAATGCGATGATCCGTCATGACGTCATGGGAATCTTGTTGGATATGTCCGAGATGACATCATCTATTTTATATGGCGGGTTATAAAGCATTATTTTCAGGTAAGAAAGGTATGAGACTCGCCACTAAATGGACTTGAAGATTGACATGAACAGGTTCAAATCAATCTGGGGCCTAATGTTGGGGATGTATAACCCGCCGAGGAGGGGCGTGGTCACAGCTGGTGGCTCAAACTCAAAACCTTAGGAAGGCCTGAAGGTGAAGACTGACTAAGAGACGACTCAACAGGTGGGCCGGATGGAGGCCCAGAGCCGAAAGATGGCGCGAGACCGGGGTGCATGAGCCGCCCGGAAGATGGCTTGCCCAGGAAGGTAGGACGACTTAGAGACGAGATCAGATACTTTGTATAAGTTGGTCTGAACTCTTGTAAGACCAGGGCCTCGACCTACTAATATAAAGGCGAGCCCCTGGCGGCTTGATGTACGAAACAACTCTGTGGCACCCCGGCTCGTAGAACCGGTTTGCCTATGTTTCCGACCCAAGGATCATGTCGTCCGGAAACACACAACAACTTGGCGCAGAACAGAACTGAACTTTATTGATGAAAGGTGGCTACAAGCTCGTAATTTACATCAACTGCGAGGCCAAGGCACCCTCGGTACTGAGACCATATCTGCATTATTTATCTCACATAGAAGGGCCTCGCGATACAGAGTACTCCTATAGCGTAGCGGAATATAGCGCAACTCCATCCACAGGGACACTGCTGTGGACACACACTAGTTGCCGAGTCACAAATCCTCAGGAGCTCCGTCTTCGGCTTCTCCTGCATCTGGCATGATAAGCCAGGTGAGTGCTTTGAATGTACTCGCAAGCTCACGACAACCAAACAATGCAGCAAACAATAGCAAAGCAAGGAATACCGCATTCCCATCATGCACGGATCAACAACTTACTCTCTGCCGGGTTGCCTCTCAACCCACGGAATACTCATACCTTCGAGTACTTCCGAACATGAACGAGTTCTTCCATCATTACTAACATCATCCTGGTTGATCACTTACTGAGGTCTGGGCGGGTTGTCCATAACCATGGACACGGCTATTCGAATAGATTTGACACTCTGCAGAGGTTGCACACTTTACCCACATCTCATGAAGCACCTGACCCCGATCCCATACTCGGAGGCAGCGTCACTTCAACAAGACTTGCCTGACCCGTGACCCTCTCACGTACTACCGGCATGCACCCTCCTCATGAGGTCTGCCCTGGGTAGCCCCTGTGTCCTCATGACACCTGCCACCTCTTGTGGCCAAACACTGTAGTCCCAAACGGGGTACTACGATCCCAAACGGGGATCCAATCAACCGGGCTCACGGGATTACCGCCGCTCACCTGATCAGGGTAGCACGCCGCGCATCAATCCCCCCTCTTTGGATGTACCGGTGAGAGGTCACGCATGTCGGGCCAAGTCAAGGCTGTCCCATACCAGCGGGATGTGGTTGCACGGATACTCCCGACAGATGACTCGTGATCAACCAACACTTAGCATCATCTCAATACTAGTGGTGCATCACCACACTTAAGCATTTTTGCAATTTATGATATGATCACATGAAATAATGAACCAACATCATGAGAAAATGAAATGCTAGAGGGATGCATGCATGAAATGGACATCATGGCTTGCCTTGCTCTGTTGGGTGGTTCACACACTCTGGGTTTCCACAAACTTCAAATCCTTCCTCTGAAAAATATATGGAAATGCATTTGAAAGTGTCACACAAGGCAAATAATTCACCAACAATTCTGTGATTATGGTAAAAATACCAAATTTGGTCAGAAAATAAAGGGTTCCAGTAGGAACACAACGCAAAAAGAATTACTTCAATTGGGCTTAAAAATAAAAAGATATAGCTGGTCAAAGTCTGGTCAAATTTCTGGAAATTAATTTGAAAATTCAGAAAACAGAACAGGGCCACGTCGAAGGCGTCAAGTGGAAAGGCGTCTCCACTCGTACCGCTTCGGCGCGCGCCTGGGAGGCTGACGGGTGGGACCCGTCGGTTTAAACAGAGAGGGGGAGGCTGGAGCAGAGAGGGGCGGCGCTCCGGCGAGGCTCGCCAGCGATAGGGACGGCGGCGGAGCTTGGGGAGGAGGGGAATGGATCGGGCTCTTCGAGACGGTCACGTACGTACCCGCAAATCACCTGGGGGCGGCCTGGAGGTGTCGACCCCTTCGTCTCCGGCGACGGCGGCTACGGGTGCTCGTCGGAATCGCCCAATCCGGCAGCAATCTGAGAGGGGGAGGGCTCTGGGAGAATCAGCAGGTTCTACTGGTCACGAATGGGGGGCTGGGAGGGGCTGGAGCTGGGCGGAGGAGGCTGGCGTCGGGGCGCCAGTGGCAGAGCACTGCCGGCGATGCTCGAGGCCAGGAGGCCCCTCGGCCGCGGTTCTCGCTCTGGGCAGCTACCAGTGGGAAGGAGGAGGGGGATGAGCAGCTCAGGAGGGATCGGGGGTCCTTTTATAGGCGGGGAGGCGCCGGATGCCGACGACACCCGCGGCGGCAGGGAGAGGTCTTGTCTCCGGCGGACGTACGCCTCGCTGGTCGTCGGGGAGCGCTGAGGCGACCCAAGCGCGCAGGAGGGGGCGACTGGACTACTCCCGCGCCATTAAGGACGCGCGGACGACCACAGTGGTCGATTCCACTGTGATGCCCGTGGCCATGGCTTGGCGGGGAGCGCCCACGGCCTTCTCCGGCGAGCTAGAACCCCCCAGAGCTTCCACGCGGCACGCAGGGGCGATGTCGACGCTAGGGGACACCGTGACCCGTCAGGTGATGGGTCGAGGCACGGTGGCAGGGCGATGCCAGTGCTGGCGATGCCCAGAGCGCGCGCTCTGGCATGCCAGCAGCGTGCTCACCACCATGGCTGGCATCAGGGGGCCACGCCTGCCCGAACAATCGCGTCCACTGCATCGACCATCGTCCCATTAGATCATCTGAGCCTCTTCCCCGATCAATCTCCCTCCCTGCTGATCAATCCTTTCACCCAAAGCTGCTGCCAGCAAACTTGCACATGATCTGGGGGTGACATGAGAGAGAGATGGAGCAAAAGCTTGTGTCTGGGAGCATCAGGGTCGAAGGGACTTGATACTGGCAAGGTTTGGGGAGAAACAAGCAAAGAAATCACAGGGTTGCTTTGAAAACTCTATTTCTGGTCCAAATTGGACTTGAGCTTGTGGCCATGGCATAGTTGATCTACCAGAGCTGAAACTTGGTGAATAAAGGTTATTTGGTATTGCCTTTATGCCATAAAAATTTCAAGTGCATTGGGAATTCCCAGACAACACTTCCTTCACAAAGGTTCAAAAATGGCAGTAACTTAACCAGGTTGTGTTTCTCAAATATTGCACTGGACCAGCTGGGGTCTTTGGATATTTGGGCAAGATAGGATCCAAAGAAGCTTGAGGAATTTATTGGGAATTTTTGAGAGGATAAAAATAGAGGTTGCTTCACAATGGTCCATTTCTGGCCAGCAACAAAATAATTATTCTGACCATAATTTTCCATTGGGCAACAAAATATTTTTAGAGAAAATGAAATCATATAATGTCAAGAACATGTGGAAAAAGATTGGGAATTATTTGGGCAACCAAACTATGTGTTGCTTCACAACCCATAGGTGGAGCTTAAATTCCCAAAATTGAAAAAGGCATTAAAGAATTATTAAATATTTGCAAATAAAATCCAGAGGGGTGAGGAAATCTTTGGCAATATTGGGAAAGAGTTTTGGGGTGCTAAGGAAAGTTCAAAGAATCCCATGTTCTATAGAACTTGGAGTCACCCCAAATTGCAGATGAAAGCCATTTGTTTTTGAAAAAAAATGGTCCAAAATCTAGGGTGTCACAAACCTACCCCCCTTAGGAAGAATGTCGTCCTCGAGATTCGATTGCTCAGGGAACAAATATGGATATGCAGATCTTAATAAGTCTTCCCTCTCCCAAGTAGCCTCTTCCTTAGTGTGGTGTTCCCACAATACCTTATAAAACTTGATCACTTTCCTCCTGGTTGTTCTTTCCATTTCATCCAGGATCTTAACAGGCTTTTCCTCATAGGTCAGATCTCTTGCCAGTTCTAGTTCACTCATATCTGCTTGTTTGACTGGTGGTGAGAAACACTTTCGCAACTGAGACACATGGAAGACGTTGTGGACGTCTGACAATTCTGACGGTAATTCCAACTGATAGGCCACTCTGCCTCTTCTAGCAATTACTGGAAAGGGTCCAATATACCTTGGTGCAAGCTTACCCCGTGAATGGAATCTTCTTACTCCCTTCATGGGTGTCACTCGGAGATATGCGTATTCCCCGGGTTCAAAGGTTAATGCCCGGTGTTTTGGATCATAATAGCTTTTCTGTCGTGACTTAGCTGCTCGGAGTCGTTCTTGGATATCCTTGACTCGCTTCTCAGCCTCGAGCATTAAGTCAGTCCCAAAAATTTTGCTATCTCCGGTCTAAGACCAATTCAAGGGGGTGCGGCATTTTCGCCCATATAATGCCTCAAACGGTGACATCTTCAAACTTGACTGGTAACTGTTGTTATATGAAAATTCGGCATATGGCAGACTATCTTCCCATTTTGACCCGTGGGTGAGGGCACATGATCGGAGCATGTCCTCTAGTATCTGATTCACCCTTTCCGTTTGGCCATCGGTCTGGGGGTGGTAAGCCGTACTATGCTTTAGCACAGTTCCCAAGGCTTGGTGCAGTCTTAGCCAGAATGCTGAGGTAAATAGAGAACCTCGGTCGGATGTGATGGTCTTGGGTACCCCATGCAGACTGACTATCCGGGACATATAGAGCTGGGCTAACTGATTTGCATTGAGAGTGGTCTTTACTGGGATGAAATGAGCCACATTGGTGAGGGTATCCACGATGACCCAGATCGCATTATTACCCCTCGTGGTCTTGGGTAACCCTACTATAAAATCCATGCATATATCGTCCCATTTCCATTGGGGAACTGGTAGGGGTTGCAACAGCCCTGCGGGTTTTTGGTGTTCCGCCTTGACTTTGTTGCATATATCGTAGTAGGCGACATAGTAAGCTATGTCTTTTCGCATTCCTGGCCACCAGAATGTCTCCCTCAGGTCTTGGTACATCTTGGTGCCTCCTGGGTGGATGGAATAGGAGGATTCATGGGCCTCCTTGAGTATCTGTTGCCTCATATTATCTCGATCGGGCACGCATATTGGCTTTTCGAACCATACCGTGCCTTGCTCATCTATGCGGAGGGACTTGGCCTTCCCTTTTGGAATCATTTCTTTGATCCGCTTGATTCCTTCATCTGGCTCTTGGGCCTTCTTGATGTCATCCATGAGGGTGGGGATAATCTCCATTGTGTCGGAGGTTGTCGGGCCGCATAATACTAGGTTGAGCTCAGCAAACTCTTCTTGTAGCCTCGGATGTATGCTAGCTATAAGCGCATTCACGGTGCCTGGCTTTCTGCTGAGAGCGTCTGCGACCACATTAGCTTTCCCCGGGTGATAATTCATCCCAACATCATAGTCCTTGACTAGCTCGAGCCATCTTCGTTGTCTCAGGTTCAGGTCAGGCTGAGTGAAGATATACTTGAGGCTTTTGTGGTCTGTGTATATCTCACAGCGTTGTCCAATGAGGTAGTGCCTCCAAATCTTCAGGGCATGAACTACCGCTGCTAGCTCCAAATCGTGAGTGGGGTAGTTCTCCTCATGGGGTCGTAACTGTCGAGATGCATACGCCTTTCCTTCTTGCATCAATACGCATCCAAGGCCTCGTCTGGAAGCATCACAGTATATATCAAAGCTCTTCTGTATGTCTGGTAGGACTAGAACAGGAGCAGTAGTGAGTCTGGTTTTTAACTCCATGAAGCTGTTGTCGCACTCTGTCGTCCAGACAAATCTTTGATTCTTTTTGAGCAACTCTGTCAGGGGTTTGGCTATTTTTGAAAATCCCTCAATGAAGCGTCGGTAGTAACCGGCCAATCCTAAGAAACTTCGGACTTCGGTTACTGTCGCGGGTGTCTTCCAGTTTAGAACTGCCGTGACTTTGCTGGGGTCAACGGCTACTCCTTGTTCTGACAGAATGTGCCCTAGAAATCCTACCTCTTTTTGCCAAAACTCACATTTGCTGAATTTGGCATATAGGCAGTGTTTTCTTAATCTTTCCAAGACGGCGCGGAGATGCTGCTTGTGCTCCTCTTTGTCTTTGGAGTATATCAGGATGTCGTCGATGAATACCACCACAAACTTGTCTAGAAAGTCCATGAAGACTTTGTTCATCATGCTCATAAAATATGATGGAGCATTTGTCAGTCCGAATGACATGACCGTAAACTCGTACAAGCCATATCGAGTGGTGAATGCAGTCTTGGGGATATCTTCCTGCTTGATCTTCAATTGATGATATCCGGTACGAAGGTCAATTTTAGAAAAGACCCGGGCTCCATTCAGCTGATCGAACAGGTCGTCGATGCGAGGTAGCGGGTATTTGTTCTTGATTGTGACCTCGTTTAGCTGACGATAGTCTATACACAACCGTAGGCTTCCGTCCTTCTTTTTGACAAAGAGTACAGGTGATCCCCATGGTGAAACGCTTGGGCGTATGTACCCTTTCTGCAGCAATTCATCTAATTGTTTCTTGAGCTCTGCCAATTCTGGTCCTGGCATACGGTAGTATTTCTTGTAGATTGGGGCGGTGCTGGGAACTAACTCAATTGCAAATTCCAACTCCCGGTCAGGCGGCATTCCCGGTAACTCCTTAGGGAATACATCTGGAAATTCACAGACTACCGGAATTGCTTGCATGTCCGTGGCGGTAGTGTGATACGCCATTCCCTTCCTTGGCCTCATTGTGCTTGCGAAGAATTGGACTGTCTGTCCGGTGGGGTTGACCAGAGTTACTGTTCTGCTGGCACAGTTGATACACACCTGGTGGGGCGTCAACCAGTCCATTCCCAGGATTGCATCCAATCCCGAGGATTCAATGGCAATGAGAGCTGCGGGAAATTTTATTCCATGTATCGTAATTTCCAGATCTCGGTATATCAGATTTGCTTTGAGCAGGGAGCCAGGAGATTGCACCACCATGGTTTTGTCTAAGAGCGATGGGCAGAACTTGTGCAAGGTGGCAAAACTCCGCGAAATAAACGAGTGGGAAGCCCCAGAGTCGAATAAAATTACTGCAGGTATGTCGTTAATAGAAAACATACCGAGGACTACTTCGGGTGCTTCGCAGGCTTCCTCGGCGGAGATGTGGTGAACGCGTCCATGGCAAACATTGGAGTTGGGGCGACGTCCGAGGGTGTTGACCTGTGGCTTGACGTCGGTGGTCGCCTTCCCAGTGTTGGAGGGGCACTGCCTGGAGTAGTGTCCGCTCTGTCCGCAGGTGAAGCAAGTGTTGTCACGGCGACAGTCCTCTATCACGGGTTGCTTGCCAGGAGTCTTGATCTGGCTTGCTGTCTTGTTGCCGTTGCTGGCGTTGCTCCATGCGGGCTTATACTCAGTGGTGCTAGGCTGCCAGGTTCGTGGCTTTTGTACCACTGGCTCACGGCTGTCCTTTTTCGGCTCGAACTTTCGCTTCTGGGTGTCGTGCACAGCCTTTTGTTCCCTTTCTGCTATGTAAGCCTTGTTTACCAACGTCTAGAAGTCAGGGAAGTCCAGCGTGCACAATTGGCTACGGAGGTAGTGGTTCAGTCCTCCCAAGAACCGATCGATCTTCCTTTCTTCCGTGGCCACATCATAGGTGGAATATCGGGATAGGCTGTTGAACTTGTTGAGGTATTCTGTCACGGTCATTCCTCCTTGTGTCAGTGCAAGAAACTCCCTTTGCTTCACTTTCATTATACCGGCAGGGATATGGTACTGACGAAACAGCTCTTTAAACTTTTCCCAGGGAATCTCTTCCTCAGAAGTCCAAGTGGCTTTGGTGTTGTCCCACCAAATGGCTGCTGGTCCTTCCAGGTAGTGAGTGGCAAATGGGACCTTGTCTGAGTGCGCACAGCGGGCTATGTCCAATTTCTTTTCCATTGTTCTCAACCAGTCATCTGCTTCTATCGGATCTGTGGCTTGACCAAAGTTTGGGGGCCGTGTGTGCTGAAAATCAGACAACCTGGAGTGTGACCCATTATTATGATTCTGACCTACCATAGCCTGCATGCTCTTCAGAAATTCCATTAGATCCTGGTTTCTTTTCTCCTCAAACATTCTCATTATTTGGTCAGTGGACGGTGACTGAGGCGGTGGGGGAGGTAAGTCTTCTGGTGCTTGACCTGCTTGTCTGGCGGATCGACGAACGGAGTGCCCGTCGCCGCCTTGACTACAACTTCTCTTCATCCTAAATTTGTTCCCATTGCAAAGTTCCGAATGATGAGCAACATTCATAAGGGGAAAGGTACAGTCTCATGACACCAGGAATTTATATATGAAAGCATTTAAAGCAAACCACATAATTATACAGGATAACCCAACATCATACATGGCAAGCTAGTAGGGGGAAATATCATGTCTAACTGCTCTCACGACAGTTAACATATGTAAAGATGCATGCATACCAACTCATGCCTTATCCCTACTTGCGCTGATGACACGAACACTGCCAGACCACAGACTTCTCGTCGTCTGATCCTAAGGAGGAGTCGGAGCTGACAATATGGACCTCGTCCTCCGGAGCAGGAGAAACACGACGACGCTGCTGGGACGGCTCTCCTTCTGGGGAAGAAGGAGCACGACGCCTCAGCATCGGAGAAGCTGGAGTGGCAAGAAGAGAGGCCCACTCAGCCGGAGTCTCATGACGGCTACCAGACGGAAGGTCTGATGGCACGGGGGCGGTGAGAGGAGCCTGGAATCTGGGTGGAGGTGGATCTGGCGAGGGATATGTGGGTGGGTCGATAAGCTGAGGTGGAGGTGGGGCTGGGTTCACCGCTGCCAATGCCCTTAAGACACGGGACAACTCCTCGGCCAGGGATATGATCATACGATAGCCTGCGTGCATATAGCGCGACATCACGGCCGTCGCACGGTCACATGCCGGGTCAACAGGAGTGAAGAGAACTCGCCCGGTCATAGGTGACAGGGTGGGGTAGTAGAAAAAAACCTGGATGAGTCTGCATCTCAACCTCGTGGAAACGCAGGTCAATGACAGCCTCCATCGCGGCAAACTGAATCGCCAACTCAAGGGTGGATGCCGTTCCGCCCTTGGTAGAGCGAGAGTAGCAACCAAGGCCCGAGTTCGCAAGCAGAAATACCTCGGCATGGTACTCGTACACTGACTCCGCGAGCTGCTCTCGGAACACCTGGTACACTAGTTCTTCACCATGAGGGTACAGCCGGTGCCAGACACTCCTGAGCAGTCCTGGAAAGGATGAGGGTGCAGGCTCGAAAGGAAAGTAGTATGGAGTGGGTGCCATCTACACTCATAAGGCCACAAGTTAGCAAAACTACGAAATATGATGCATGCTATGCAACAATCAAATGCAGCAAACAAAATGCATACTCAAGACCCTATTCTACTCGTAACACTAGCGCGTACTAACTAGGGCGTCCTACAGTCAGCCTGGCTCTGATACCAATCGTTGTGGCACCCCGGCTCGTAGAACCGGTTTGCCTATGTTTCCGACCCAAGGATCATGTCGTCCGGAAACACACAACAACTTGGCGCAGAACAGAACTGAACTTTATTGATGAAAGGTGGCTACAAGCTCGTAATTTACATCAACTGCGAGGCCAAGGCACCCTCGGTGCTGAGACCATATCTGCATTATTTATCTCACATAGAAGGGCCTCGCGATACAGAGTACTCCTATAGCGTAGCGGAATATAGCGCAACTCCATCCACAGGGACACTGCTGTGGACACACACTAGTTGCCAAGTCACAAATGCTCAGGAGCTCCGTCTTTGGCTTCTCCTGCAACTGGCATGATAAGCCAGGTGAGTACTTTGAATGTACTCGCAAGCTCACGACAACCAAACAATGCAGCAAACAATAGCAAAGCAAGGAATACTGCATTCCCATCATGCACGGATCAACAACTTACTCTCTGCCGGGTTGCCCCTCAACCCACGGAATACTCATACCTTCGAGTACTTCCGAACATGAACGAGTTCTTCCATCATTACTAACAACATCCTGGTTGATCACTTACTTAGGTCTGGGCGGGTTGTCCATAACCGTGGACACGGCTATTCGAATAGATTTGACACTCTGCAGAGGTTGCACACTTTACCCACATCTCATGAAGCACCTGACCCCGATCCCATACTCGGAGGCAGCGTCACTTCAACAAGACTTGCCTGACCCGTGACCCTCTCACGTACTACCGGCATGCACCCTCCTCATGAGGTCTGCCCTGGGTAGCCCCTGTGTCCTCATGACACCTTCCACCTCTTGTGGCCAAACACTGTAGTCCCAAACGGGGTACTACGATCCCAAACGGGGATCCAATCAACCAGGCTCACGGGATTACCGCCGCTTACCTGATCAGGGTAGCACGCCGCGCGTCAATCCCCCCTCTTTGGATGTACCGGTGAGAGGTCACGCATGTCGGGCCATGTCAAGGCCGTCCCATACCAGCGGGATGTGGTTGCACGGATACTCCCGACAGATGACTCGTGATCAACCAACACTTAGCATCATCTCAATACCAGTGGTGCATCACCACACTTAAGCATTTTAGCAGTTTAGGATATGATCACATGAAATAATGAACCAACATCATGAGAAAATGCAATGCTAGAGGGATGCATGCATGAAATGGACATCATGGCTTGCCTTGCTCTGTTGGGTGGTTCACACACTCTGGGTTTCCACAAACTTCAAATCCTTCCTCTGAAAAATATATGGAAATGCATTTGAAAGTGTCACACAAGGCAAATAATTCACCAACAATTCTGTGATTATGGTAAAAATACCAAATTTGGTCAGAAAATAAAGGGTTCCAGTAGGAACACAATGCAAAAAGAATTACTTCAATTGGGCTTAAAAATAAAAAGATATAGCTGGTCAAAGTCTGGTCAAATTTCTGGAAATTAATTTGAAAATTCAGAAAACAGAACAGGGCCACGTCGAAGGCGTCAAGTGGAAAGGCGTCTCCACTCGTACCGCTTCGGTGCGCGCCTGGGAGGCTGACGGGTGGGACCCGTCGGTTTAAACAGAGAGGGGGAGGCTGGAGCAGAGAGGGGCGGCGCTCCGGCGAGGCTCGCCGGCGATAGGGACGGCGGCGGAGCTTGGGGAGGAGGGGAATGGATCGGGCTCTTCGAGACGGTCACGTACGTACCCGCAAATCACCTGGGGGCGGCCTGGAGGCGTCGACCCCTTCGTCTCCGACGACGGCGGCTACGAGTGCTCGTCAGAATCGCCCAATCCGGCAGCAATCCGAGAGGGGGAGGGCTTTGGGAGAATCAGCAGGTTCTACTGGTCACGAATGGGGGGCTGGGAGGGGCTGGAGCTGAGCAGAGGAGGCTGGCATCGGGGCGCCAGTGGCGGAGCACTGCCGGCGATGCTCGAGGCCCGGAGGCCCCTCGGCCGCGGTTCTCGCTCTGGGCAGCTACCAGTGGGAAGGAGGAGGGGGATGAGCAGCTCAGGAGGGATCGGGGGTCCTTTTATAGGCGAGGAGGCGCCGGATGCGGACGACACCCGCGGCGGCAGGAAGAGGTCTTGTCTCCGGCGGCCGTACGCCTCGCTGGCCGTCGGGGAGCGCTGAGGCGACCCAAGCGCGCAGGAGGGGGCGACTGGACTACTCCCGCGCCATTAAGGACGCGCGAACGACCACAGTGGTCGATTCCACTGTGATGCCCGTGGCCATGGCTTGGCGGGGAGCGCCGACGGCCTTCTCCGGCGAGCTAGAACCCCCCAGAGCTTCCACGCGGCACGCAGGGGCGATGTCGACGCTAGGGGACACCGTGACCCGTCGGGTGATGGGTCGAGGCACGGTGGCAGGGCGATGCCAGTGCTGGCGATGCCCAGAGCGCGCGCTCTGGCATGCCAGCAGCGTGCTCACCACCGTGGCTGGCATCAGGGGGCCACGCCTGCCCGAACAATCGCGTCCACTGCATCGACCATCGTCCCATTAGATCATCTGAGCCTCTGCCCCGATCAATCTCCCTCTCTGCTGATCAATCCTTTCACCCAAAGCTGCTGCCAGCAAACTTGCACATGATCTGGAGGTGACATGAGAGAGAGATGGAGCCAAAGCTTGTGTCTGGGAGCATCAGGGTCGAAGGGACTTGATACTGGCAAGGTTTCGGGAGAAACAAGCAAAGAAATCACAGGGTTGCTTTGAAAACTCTATTTCTGGTCCAGATTGGACTTGAGCTTGTGGCCATGGCATAGTTGATCTACCAGAGCTGAAACTTGGTGAATAAAGGTTATTTGGTATTGCCCTTATGCCATAAAAATTTCAAGTGCATTGGGAATTCCCAGACAACACTTCCTTCACAAAGGTTCAAAAATGGCAGTAACTTAACCAGGTTGTGTTGCTCAAATATTGCACTGGACCAGCTGGGGTTTTTGGATATTTGGGCAAGATAGGATCCAAAGAAGCTTGAGGAATTTATTGGGAATTTTTGAGAGGATAAAAATAGAGGTTGCTTCACAATGGTCCATTTCTGGCCAGCAACAAAATAATTATTCTGACCATAATTTTCCATTGGGCAACAAAATATTTTTAGAGAAAATGAAATCATATAATGTCAAGAACATGTGGAAAAAGATTGGGAATTATTTGGGCAACCAAACTATGTGTTGCTTCACAACCCATAGGTGGAGCTTAAATTCCCAAAATTGAAAAAGGCATTAAAGAATTATTAAATATTTGCAAATAAAATCCAGAGGGGTGAGGAAATCTTTGGCAATATAGGGAAAGAGTTTTGGGGTGCTAAGGAAAGTTCAAAGAATCCCATGTTCTATAGAACTTGGAGTCACCCCAAATTGCAGATGAAAGCCATTTGTTTTTGAAAAAAAATGGTCCAAAATCCAGGGTGTCACAAACTCACAAATAGCGAGGTCAAGAAAACACGCTCCCTTGTAATCGATAACTAGTCAATACAACAAAAAACAGGACTTAGGCTTTTACCTCTTTCCGAGGGGCTGAACCTGGGTAAACCCTTGTCTCTTGATTCCGATCAACCCCTTCGAGTTCACTGCCTTAGCGATGGGCTCGAACCTAAGTCCTTTCACTAGGACATATGCCGTGACAAAACCACGACAATGCTCATTCTTGATTTCTACCTTCGCGGTGTCAAACATCGCGAATAGCTCAGGGACCATCTTCTCCATCCCTGGCATGTTGTAGTTCATCACGAAGCTCTAGTAGCTTGGTGGCAGTGACTTGGAGAACTATGCAATCACTATCTTATCTGGAAGATCAACTCCCACTTGATTCAAGAGATTGTAGCACCCAAACAATCCGAGCACATGCTCACCGATTGAGCCATTCTCCTTCATCTTGCTGGCAAAGAATCTTGTTGGAGGTCTCATACCTCTTAATACGGGCACGAGACTGAAATCTCAATTTCAGCTCTTGGAACATCTCATATGCTCCGTGACGCTCAAAGCGTCTTTGGAGCCTCAATTCTAAGCCGTAAAGAATGACGCACTAAACTATCAAGTAGTCGTCGAAAACTTGCCTGTTTGATGTTCTCAACACCCACAGAGGGCGTTTTAGGGGGTAGCACACCGAGTGGTGCATCAAGGACACAAGCCTTATGTGTAGCAATGAGGACAATCCTCAGTTTACGGACCTAGTCCGCATAGTTGCTACTACCAACTTTCAACTTAGTTTTTCTCTAGGAACGTATCAAAATCTAGGGGAGCTATAGCATGAGCTATCGATCTACAACATATACTGCAAAGATATTTTGACTATGTTCATGATAATGAGTTTAGTTAATCATATTACTGTGGCACCCCGGCTCGTAGAACCGGGTTACCCGTGTTTCCAACCCAGAGATCATGTCTTCTGGAAACACGCAACAACTTGGCATAGAACAGAACTGAACTTTATTGATAAAGAGGTGGCTACAAGCTCGTATATTACATTGATGACGAGGCCATACGCACTCTTGGTGCGGCAACAGCATCTACATTATTTATCCCACATAGAATGGCCTCGGGACACAGAGTACTCCTACAGCGTAGCGGAATCTAGCGCAACTCCATCCACAGGGACACCGCTGTGGACACGGCCTAGTTGTCGAAGCATGAACCATCAGGAGCTCCATCAGCGGCTTCTCCTGCATCTGGCATGATAAGCCAGGTGAGTACTTTGAATGTACTCGCAAGCTCATGACAACCAAGTAATGCAGCAAACAATAGCATAAAAAATAATACAACATTTACTTTATGCACTGATCAACAACTTACTCTCTTCCGGGTTGCCTCTCAACCCACAGAATAATCGTACCCTCGAGTACTTCCGATCATGAACGAGTTCTTCCATCAATACTAATATCAACCGGGTTGATCACCTACTAAGGTCTAGGCGGGCTGTCCATAACCGTGGACATGGCTATTCGAATAGATTTGACAGTCTGCAGAGGTTGCACACTTTACCCACATCTCATGAAGCACCTGACCCCGAGCCCATACTCGGTGGACCAGCGTCACTTCAACAAGACTTGCCTGACCCGTGACCCACTCATCGTACTACCGGCACGCATCCTCCTCATGAGGTCTGCCCTGGGTAGCCCCTGTGTTTTCATGACACCTGCCACCTCTTGTGGCCAAACTCTGTAGTCCCAAACGGGGTACTACGATCCCAAACGGGGATCCAATCAACCGGGCTCACGGGATTATCGCCGCTTACCTGATCAGGGTAGCACGCCGCGCATAACCCCCCCTCTTTGGATGTACCAATGAGAGGTCACGCATATCGGGCCAAGTCAAGGCCGTCCCATACCAGCAGGATGTGGTTGCACGGATACTCCCGACAGATGACTCGTGATCAACCAACACTTAGCATCATCTCAACACTAGTGGTGCATCACCATACTAGGCATTTTAACAACTTGTGACATGATCACATGAAATAATGAACCTACACCATAAGAAAATGCGATGCTAGAAGAATGCATGCATGAAATGGACATCATGGCTTGCCTTGCTCTGTTGGGTGGTTCACACACTCTGGATCTTCACAAACTTCAAATCCTTCTTCTGAAAATTATTTAAAATAGATTTGAAAGTGTCACACAAGGCAATTAATTCACCAAAAATTCTGTGAACATGAGAAAATTGCCAAACTTGGTCAGAAAATAAAGGGGTCCAGTAGGAACACAACGCAAAAAGAATCACTTCATTTGGATTTGAAAATAAAAATATATAGCTAGTCAAAGTCTGGTCAAATTTCTGGATTTAAATTGAAAAATCAGAAATTGACCAGGGCCACGTCGAAAGCGTAAAGTGGAGGGGTGCCTCCACTTATACCGCTTCGGCGCGAGCCAGAGAGGCTGACGGGTGGGACCCGTCGGGTTTAAACAAAGAGGGGGAGGGAAGAGCAGAGAGGGGCGGAGCTCCGGCGAGACTCGCCGGCGATAGGTACAGCGGCGGAGCTCGAAGAGGAGGGGAATAGATCAGGCACATCGAGACGGTCACGCACGTACCCGCAGATCTCTCGGGTTTGGCCTGGAGGCGTCGACCCCTTCTTCTCCGGCGACGGCGGCTACGGGTGGTCGTCGGAAGTGCTCAATCCGGCAACAATTCAGGCGGGGGAGAACTCCAGGAGGATCAGGAGGTCCTACTGGTCACAACTGGGGGTTTGGGAGGAGCTGGGGCTGACCGGAGGAGGCTGGCGTCGGGGCACGGGTGGCGGAGCAATGCCGGCGACGCCCGATGCCAGAAGGCCCCATGGCCGTGGTTCTCGCTCTGGGCAGCCACCAGTGGGAAGGAGGAGGGGGATGATGAGCTCGGGAGGGAGCGGGGGTCCTTTTATAGGCGGGGAGGCACTAGATGCCAACGGCACCCGTGGCGGCAAGGATGGGTCACATCTCCGGCGGCCCTACGCCTTGCTGGCCGTCGGGGAGCGTCGAGGTGACCCATGCGCGTAGGAGGAGCGACGGGATGACTCCCACGCCATTAAGGGCGTGCGGACGACCACAGTGGTCAATCCCGTTGGGCAACAAAATAGTTTTGGAGAAAATGAAATCATATAATGCCAAGAACATGTGCAAAAAGATTGGGAATTATTTGGGCAACCAAACTATGTGTTGCTTCACAACCCATAGGTGGAGCTTAAATTCCCAAAATTAGAAAAGGCACTAAAGAATTATTAAATATTTGAAAATAAAATCAAGAGAGGTGAGGAAACCTTTGGCAATATTGGGAAAGAGTTTTGGGGGTGCTAGGGAAAGTTCAAAGAATCCCATGTTCTATAGAACTTGGAGTCACCCCAAATTGCAGATGAAACCCAATTGTTTTTGAAAAAAAAATGGCCCAAAATCCAGGGTGTCACAATTACTAAAGAACTCCAACTCAAATTGACATCCCTCCGGTCATCCGAGTGCTACATGATCCAAATTCACCAACCCAAGTCCGATCATCACGTGAGATGAGGTGGTTTCAATGGTGAACATCTCCATGTTGATCATATCTACTATATGACTCATGTTCGACCTTTCGGTCTCTTGTGTTCCGAGGCCATGTCTGTTCATGCTACGCTCGTCAAGTTTAACCCGAGTGTTCCGCATGTGCAAAACTGGCTTGCACCCATTGTATGCGAGCGTAGAGTCTATCACACCCGATCATCACGTGGTGCTTCGAAACGACAAACTTTCGCAACTGTGCAAACTCGGGGAGAACACAATTTTATCTTGAAATTTTAGTGAGGGATCACCTTATGATGCTACTCTCGTCCTAAGCTTAATAAGATGCATAAAAGGATTAACAGCACATGCAAATCATAAGTGACATGATATGGCCATGAACTTGTGCTTTTGATCTCCATCTCAAAAGCACCGACATGATCTCCATCGTCACCGGCATGACACCATGATCTCCATTATCGTGTTGCCATCGGGGTTGTCGCGCCAACCATGCTTCTACTACTATTGCTACGGCTTAGCGATAATGTAAAGCATTACATAGCGCTTAATGATTGACACACAGGTCATACAATAATTAAAGACAACCCTATGGCTCCTGCCGGTTGCCGTATGCATCGACATGCAAGTCGATATAAACAATTACAAAACATGATCATCTCATACATCAAATATATTTCATCATGTCTTATCCCATATCATATCACAACATACCCTGCAAAAACAAGTTAGACGTCCTCTAATTTGTTGTTGCATGTTTTATGTGCCTGCTATGGGTATCTAGCAAGAACGATTCTTACCTACGCAAAACCACAATGGTGATATATAAGTTGCTATTTGACCTTCTCCAAGGACCGCCTTTGTCGAATCCGATTCAACTAAGGTGGGAGAGACAGACACCCGCCAGCCATTTTGTGCAACAAAGTTACATGTCAGTCAACGGAACCGGTCTCATGTTCGTGGACATGTAAAGTTGGTCCGGGCCGCTTCATCCCAACATACCGCTGAATCAAAATAAGACTAAGGAAGGAATCAATCTGAATATCAATGCCCACAAACTCCTTTGTGTTCTATTCATGATGTCATCTACGCAAAGACCTAGCTCATGATGCCATTGTTGGGGAATGTTGCATGGGAAACAAAAAATTCCTACGCAAACCAAGATCAATCTAGGAGATGAACATCTAGGAGAGGAGAGATTGCATCTACATAACCTTGTAGATCGCTAAGCGGGAAGCGTTAAGAAGCGTGAATGGTGTAGTCGAACGTCTTCGCGATCCAATTACGATCCGTCCCGCGATCCAATCTTGATCTGTTCCGATCTAGCAACGGACGGACGGCACCTCCGAGTTCAGCACACGTAAAGCTCGATGACGTCTCCACCTCCTCGATCCAGTGAGCGAGGGTGGAGTAGTAGATGAGTTCTCTGACAGCACGACGGCATGGTGGTGGTGGTGGTGGAGCAATCTTAGCAGGGCTTCGCCAAGCGCTACCGCAGATGCGTTCTGGAGGAGAAACAGATCTAGGGAGAGAGGGAGGGCTGCACCTATGGCTTGGGATGTGGCTACCCTCCCTCTCCCTCTCTATTTATAGGAGGAGGGGGTAGGTGGTGCGCAGCCTTGGCCGCTCCTCTAAGGAGGGATGGCCGGCCAAGGTGGGGAGTACTCCACTTCCCACAAGGGAGGTGGAAGCCCTAGGGAGGACTCCCTCCTCTCCAAGGCACCCCCACCTACCACCTTTAGTGCATGGGCCCTTTAGGGGTCGGCTGCCCAACCCACTAGGGGCTGGTGCGCCACATCTCAGGCCCATGTGCCCCCCGGGGTGGGTGGGCCCCTCCCGGGGGACCCTCGAAACCCTTTCGACACTCCTGGTACACTATCGGAAACACCAGAAACTTTTTCTAAATGCGAATACCTCTTTCCTATATATAAATATTTACCTCCGGACCATTCCAGAACTCCTCGTGATGTCCAGGATCTCATCCGGGTCTCCGAAAAAACCTTTGGTCACCAACATACATAACTCAACAATACCAAATCGTCACCGAACATTAAGTGTGTAGACCCTGCGGGTTCGAGAACTATGTAGACATGACCGAGACAACTCTACGGTCAATAACCAATAGCGGGACCTAGATACCCATATTGGTTCCTACATATTGCACGAAGATCTTTATCAGTCGAACCATGATGTCAAGGATTCAGACATCCTGTATGCAGTCCCCTTTGTCTATCGGTATGTTACTCGCCCGAGATTTGATCGTCGGTATCTCCATACCTAGTTCAATATCATTACCGGCAAATCTCTTTACTCGTTCCGTAATATAAGATCCCATGACTAAATCCTTAGTCATATGGCTTGCAAGCTTCTTGTGATGCTGTATTACCGAGTGGGCCCAGAAATACCTCTCCATCATACGGAGTGACAAATCCCAGTCTCGATGCACGCCAACCCAATAGACATACTCGGAGATACCTATAGAGCACCTTTATAGTCACCCAGTTACGTTGTGACGTTTAATAGACACAAGGCATTCCTACGGTGTCAGGGATTTGCATGATCTCATGGTCATAGGAACAGATACTTGACATGGATAAAGAAGTAGCAATAAACTGACACAATTAAATGCTATGATTACGGTTGGGTCTTCTCCATCACATCATTCTCCTAATGATGTGATCCCGTTATCAGATGACAACTCATGTCTATGGTCAAGAAACCTTAACCATTTCTAATCAATGAGCTAGTCTAGTAGAGGCTCACTAGGGAAATAGTGTTGTCTATGTATTCACACATGTATATAAGTTTCCGGTCAATACAATTATAACATGGATAATAAATGATTATCATGAACAAGGAAATATGATAATAACCAATTTATTATTGCCTCCAGGGCATATTTCCAACACTACCCGCAAGGTACGTATCTAGAAGACACAATTTTGCGCTAAAAATACCGTGGGCAGCTAGGGGGACCCACTATCACATATACCAAGTGGTCGGCTTGACCGAGCTACGGTTAAAGCATTGTCTTCAGACAAGCAGCAGGCAGCATCTAAGACATAACAAGCGTCAAGCTCACACATGTTACAACGACTCCACGAGACCCTCCCTTAAAGGTCCGTTCGCCTATAGAAACCACCTTTAAAGGATCACAACCCTCCTCAAGAGCAATGGAGCTAAGGTGTATCAGGGCACGTCAAGGACATCAAGCCACCCATCGAGGACCCTGAGAAAAACCTTTCCTTTGTAATAGTTTGTTTTTTAATGCAAAATACCTGTAACAGTTGCTTCCGCAGTTTGAATTGTAAAAAATCATCATGAAGATTGTCCTTTACGTCCTTCTTACGACATTTTATGTAACATAAACTGTTTCCCACTCGTCGCCTCCGAAAGCAAAACTGTTCGGTACATATTGGATGCAACTGGCTAATTGACCAGGGGCTTGGCTATAAAAATCGCCCCAAGCATCACCCCGTTTGTTCCACATGTCCGGCATCTCAGATATTGCGTTATATGAATCGGTTCCGAATTATGTCTTGGGTCAAAGTTTGGGTTGCCCGGCTCCTCTGTTTGCCCTCTTACGTTCCGCTCGTTCGGCTAAAAGGGTAAAGGGAGAACCACTGCGATTGTATTTCCAGCTCGCCTGGTCAAGTACCTCAGTGGAGAAAGCTGAAAACCGACTGTCATAATAAGCGAAACCGATCTGCGATCTGAGCTCAAGTGTCAAACTAAAAATCGATGGAGGTTATTCCGTGTCATACGTGGGATTTGTAACTTCACAAACCATGTCATAAGGGTTTAAACCTCGGTATATACGAATATCACAAACTACTGGGGGCTAGTAACTAGCCCCCGCAGTGAAGCTCCTACGGCTAAGTGAAAGCACTAAAGCCACATAGTCCGATTTTCCTTATTCCCTCCTCGCACCACCGCCTCCGGGCATCGATCTATCCTCTAAGGGTGACGATGCGGGTGTCGAAAAACCTCTTGTAACACTTACATGGGGGCTGGAGCCTGTGACACCCTGGATTTTGGGCCATTTTTTCAAAAACAATTGGATTTCATCGGCAATTTGGGGTGACTCCAAGTTCTATAGAACATAGGATTCTTTGAACTTTCCCTAGCACCCCCAAAACCCTTTCCCAACATTGCCAAAGGTTTCCTCACCTCTCTGGATTTTATTTTCGAATATTTAATAATTATTTTAATGCCTTTTCTAATTTTGGGAATTTAAGCTCAACCTATGGGTTGTGAAGCAACACATAGTTTGGTTGCCCAAATAATTCCCAATCTTTTTCCACATGTTCTTGGCATTATATGATTTAATTTTCTCCAAAAATATTTTGTTGCCCAATGGGAAACTATGGCCACAATAATTATTTTGTTACTGGCCAGAAATGGACCATTGTGAAGCAACCCCAATTTTTCTCTTCTACAAAATTCTCAATAAATTTCTCAAGCTTCTTTGGATCATATCTAGCCCCTATATCCAAAAATCCTATCTGGTCCAATGCAACTTTTGAGCAGCACAACCTACTTAAGTTTCTGCCATTTCTGAACCCTTGTGAAGGAAGTGTTATCTAGGAATACCCAATGCATTTGCAATTTTTATGGCATGAGGGCAATACCAAATAACACTTATTCACCAAGTTTCAGCACTGTCAGATCAACTATGCCATGGCCACAAGCTCAAGTCCAATCTGGACCAGAAATGGAGTTTTCAAAGCAACCCTAGTCAATCTTTGCTTGTTTCTTCCCAAAATCTACCAGTAGCTAGTCCCTCCAACCCTGATGCGCCTAGACACCAGCTTTGGCTCCATCTCCCTCTCATTTCTTCTCCAGTTCCTGTTCAAGTTTGCTGGCAGAACCTTTTGGTGAGGAGATTGATCATCAGGGAGTGAGACTAATCGGGGCAGAGGCACAGATGGGCTAATGTGACCAAGGTCGACACAGTGGACATGATCGTTGGGGCATGCATGGCCTCCTGATGCCAGACCTCGTGGTGAGCACGCTGCTGGCATGCCAGAGCTCGCGCTCTGCGCACTGCCAGTACTGGCATCGTGCTCCCGAGCCATCACCCGACGCATCGTGGTGTCCCTTAGCGTCGACATCGCCCCTGCTTGCCGCATGGAGGTTCTGGAGTAGTCTAGGTCGCCGGAGACGGCCACCGGCGCTCCCCGCCAAGCCAAGGCCACGGGCATCACAGTGGGATCGACCACTGTGGTCGTCCGTAGGCCCTTAATGGCGTGGGAGTCGTCCCGTCGCTCCTCCTGCGCGCTTGGGTCGCGTCGACGCTCCCCGACGGCCAGCAAGGCGTACGGCCGCAGGAGACGTGACCCATCCTCGCCGCCACGGGTACCGTTGGCATCCAGTGCCTCCCTGCCTATAAAAGGACCCCCGCTCCTCCCCGAGCTCATCATCCCCCTCCTCCTTCCTACTGGTGGCTGTCCACAGCGAGAACCACGGCTGTGGGGACTTCTGGCCTCGGGCATCGCCGGCATTGCTCCGCCACCCGTGCCCCGACGCCAGCCTCCTCCGCTCTGCCCCAGCTCCTCCCAAACCTCCAGTCGTGACCAGTAGTACCCCCTGATCCTCCTGGAGCTCTCCCCCACCCGAATCGTTGCTGGATTGAGCACTTCCGACGACCACCCGTAGCCGCCGTCGCCGGAGAATAAGGGGTCGACGCCTCCAGGCCACCCCCGAGAGATCTGCGGGTACGTGCGTCTCCGTCTCGGTGTGCCCGAGCCATTCCCCTCCTCTCTGAGCTCTGCCGCCATCCCTATCGCCGGCGAGCCTCGCCGGAGCTCCACCCCTCTCTGCTCCTCCCCCCCCTCTCTGTTTAAACCCGACGGGCCCCACCCGTCAGCCTCTCTGGCCCACGCCGAAGCGGTATAAGTGGAGGCGCCCCTCCACTTTACGCTTTCGACGTGGCCCTGGTCAATTTCTGATTTTTCAATTTAAATCCAGAAATATGATTAGACTTTGACCAGCTATATCTTTTTATTTTCAAGTCCAAATGAAGTCATTCTTTTTGCATTGTGTTCCTACTGGACCCCCTTTATTTTCTGACAAAGTTTGGCATTTTTCCCATGCTCACAGAATTTTTGGTGAATTAATTGCCTTGTGTGACACTTTCAAATCTATTTCAAATAATTTTCAGAAGAAGGATTTGAAGTTTGTGAAGATCTAGAGTGTGTGAATCACCCAACAGAGCAAGGCAAGCCATGATGTCCATTTCATGCATGCATTCTTCTAGCATCGCATTTTCTTATGGTGTAGATTCATTATTTCATGTGATCATATCACAAGTTGTTAAAATGCCTAGTATGGTGATGCACCACTAGTGTTGAGATGATGCTAAGTGTTGGGTGATCACGAGTCATTTGTCGGGAGTATCCGTGCAACCACATCCCGCTGGTATGGGACGGCCTTGACTTGGCCCCACATGCGTGACCTCTCATCGGTACATCCAAAGAGGGGGGGGGGGGTTATGCACGGCGTCCTACCCTGATCAGGTAAGCGGCGGTAATCCTGTGAGCCCGGTTGATTTGATCCCCGTTTGGGATCGTAGTACCCCGTTTGGGACTACAGAGTTTGGCCACAAGAGGTGGCAGGTGTCATGAGGACACAGGGGCTACCCAGGGCAGACCTCATGAGGAGGATGCGTGCCGGTAGTACGATGAATGGGTCACGGGTCAGGCAAGTCTTGTTGAAGTGACGCTGGTCCATCGAGTATGGGATCGGGGTGAGGTGCTTCATGAGATGTGGGTAAAGTGTGCAACCTCTGCAGAGTGTTAAATCTATTCGAATAGCCAAGTCCACGGTTATGGACAGCCCGCCCAGACCTCAGTAGGTGATCAACCAGGTTGATGTTAGTAATGATGGAAGAACTCGTTCGTGTTCAGAAGTAATCAAGGGTTACGAGTATTCCGTGGGTTGAGAGCCAACCCGGAAGAGAGTAAGTTGTTGCTCGGTGCATGAAGTGAATGTTGTATTATTTGCTATGCTATTGTTTGCTGCATTACTTGGTTGTCGTGAGCTTGCGAGTACATTCAAAGTACTCACCTGGCTTATCATGCCAGATGCAGGAGAAGCCGCTGATGGAGCTCCTGATGGTTCATGCTTCGACAACTAGCCCGAGTCCACAGCAGTGTCCCTGTGGATGGAGTTGCGCTAGATTCCGCTGCACTGTAGGAGTACTTTGTATCCAGAGGCCATTCTATGTGGGATAAATAATGTAGATGTTGTTGCCGCACCAAGGGTGCGTATGGCCTCGTCATTAATGTAATATACGATCTTGTAGCCACCTCTTTATCAATAAAGTTTAGTTCTGTTCTATGCCAAGTTGTTGCGTGTTTCCAGAAGACATGATCTCTGGGTTGGAAACACGGGTAAACCGGTTCTACGAGCCGGGGTGCCACAACGATTGGTATCAGAGCCATGCTGACTGTAGGACGCCCTAGTTAGTACGCGCTAGAGTTACGAGTAGAGTAGGGTCTTGAGTATGCATTTTGCTTGCTGCATTTGATTGTTGCATGGCATGCATCATATTTCGTGGTTTTGCTAACTTGTGGCCTTGTGAGTGTAGATGGCACCCACTTCATACCACTTCCATTTCGAGCCTACACCCTCATCCTATCCAGGACTGCTCAGGAGCGTCTGGCACCGGCTGTATCCTCATGGTGATTGTCGGTGTACTAAAGTTTGGGGGCCCTATTAGTACCCCAGACTAAGTGCGCGGGCAGTAGCAGCCTCCCCGTGGCGGGCCTGTATGGTGATGCACCACTAGTGTTGAGATGATGCTAAGTGTTGGTTGATCACGAGTCATCTGTCGGGAGTATCCGTGCAACCACATCCCGCTGGTATGGGACGGCCTTGACTTGGCCCGACATGCGTGACCTCTCATCGGTACATCCAAAGGGGGGGGGGGGGTTATGCGCGGCGTGCTACCCTGATCAGGTAAGCGGCGATAATCCCGTGAGCCCGGTTGATTAGATCCCCATTTGGGATCGTAGTACCCCGTTTGGGACTACAGAGTTTGGCCACAAGAGGTGGCAGGTGTCATGAGGACACAGGGGCTACCCAGGGCAGACCTCATGAGGAGGATGCATGCTGGTAGTATGATGAGTGGGTCACGGGTCAGGCAAGTCTTGTTGAAGTGACACTGGTCCACCGAGTATGGGCTCGGGGTCAGGTGCTTCATGAGATGTGGGTAAAGTGTGCAACCTCTGCAGAGTGTCAAATATATTTGAATAGCCGTGTCCACGGTTATGGACAGCCCGCCCAGACCTCAGTAGGTGATCAACCAGGTTGATGTTAGTAATGATGGAAGAACTCGTTCGTGTTCGGAAGTAATCAAGGGTTACGAGTATTCCGTGGGTTGAGAGCCAACCAGGAAGAGAGTAAGTTGTTGCTCGGTGTATGAAGTGAATGTTGTATTATTTTCTATGCTATTGTTTGTCGCATTACTTGGTTGTCGTGAGCTTGCGAGTACATTCAAAGTACTCACCTGGCTTATCATGCCAGATGCAGGAGAAGCCGCTGTTGGAGCTCCTGATGGTTCATGCTTCGACAACTAGGCCGAGTCCACAGCAGTGTCCCTGTGGATGGAGTTGCGCTAGATTCCGCTACGCTGTAGGAGTACTCTGTATCCCGAGTCCATTCTATGTGGGATAAATAATGTAGATGTTGTTGCCGCACCAAGGGTGCGATGGCCTCGTCATCAATGTAATATACGAGCTTGTAGCCACCTCTTTATCAATATAGTTCAGTTCTGTTCTATGCCAAGTTGTTGCGTGTTTTCAGAAGACATGATCTCTGGTTGGAAACACGGGTAAACCGGTTCTACGAGCCGGGGTGCCACAGAGCCGACGACTGGCAACTTTCAGTTTAAACGGCACACAGGAGTCAAAATAATAGAGATCTTAAAAGCATGATACATCGTGCATTCACATTATAAAGTGAAATATTCATTGGATACATGACCATATATTCACAGTATAGCTCGGGATGCCTACGACCCTTCCCAGGGGGTGAAGGTGCGGTGGCCATCTCGGTTGGCTTCATTTTCAGCCAATGCATCATTGTCTTTGCAAAAGCCATCCGAACCCCCTCGATACAGGGGGAACGCTTCAGGACTTCAATCTGAGCCGCAACATCGCACCTCTTTCGAACCAAGACGAAGTAACTGTTCGGCAATGGCTCGACTAGCCATAGCTTGATGCAAAGATCTTTCATGGCCGGCTCCGCCATCCCGTGCAGTTCAAACAACTGCTTCATCTTGTGACACCCTGGTTTTCGCTCCTGTTTTTTTCCTTCGCGGGATTTGACTCCCGTCTTTTTTTTCTCGGTGTTATCGGATTTCTTTCGCTCTTGGGTACATGAAGATGGTCGTTCAACCTTGCCTTCTCCTTCCAGCCAGAGATTCTCCTCAGCCCATCCTTGCCCCAAGATCTATTCTCAGGGTTTTGCGGTCGAAGCCCAACCTTCCGAGTTGCCGGAAGGGAAACCCTGATTCTTCCAGTTTCAAAGGAACCCCAATTTCCTTTGATCTTCTGCCTCCCAAATCTTTTCGCAGTGATCATCCTTCATCCATAAACCCTGGATATGCAAAAATATTGCCAAGTCATTTGCAATATTTTTCATTTATAATTAATTCCTTTTTCTGCCAGTTAAGGGATTTAAATCCAGGAAAATATCTATCCATCTCCAAGGTTCATGAAAACTTTTGGAGATATTCTTTGTGGTCATATTGATCTCCCACAAAAATATTGGCCATAATTAAATAGGATAAATTGCATTTTCCTATTTAATACCAGTATGGCATTTTGGGCACTTTCTAAAGGAACTACCATTTGGGTAGCCTAGAAAAATCCCAAATAATTTGTGAAGCTTCTTATGTTCATATATTCCCCATTTACATAAAGATCCAAAGTTCCATAGTTAAATTTTTTAACACCACATCCATTTGCAGATTCTATCCAGTTGGGCAATTTGCAAAGGAAGTGCTCTATTCCTTTGTCTATTTGAGCTGAAACTTTTCATGGTGGTTAATATTGATAAATCACCCATGGAAACCAAAAATCAGCTCAATAGCTATATCGAATTGTCCCTAGAAATTTTCCCAAGTTTTTGCCCATTTGGAACCTCTGTGAAGGAAGTGCCATTTTGGTACACAAAAATGAGCTGAAACTTTTCGAGCGTCTCCATATGTTCAAACCATTCATATCCTCCAAATACGAGTCAAATCTCTTTAGCCATTTTTGCCCAGCATCAATATCTCCATTTCTATCCAGTTTGGTCATTTGCAAAGGAGGTGCCATCTAGAATGGCCCATTTGTGCTCATATCTTGCCAAAGTGGTCACTCTAGTGGATGATCAGGGACAGCCAAAGACCATGCCAAGAGGAGCCCTGTGCTGGCCACAGCACTTGTCAAGCACCTTGCTACCAGCACATGTTTGAGCAGTGTGTGGTCACTTCAGGTTACCCTGTGGCTATATGATGGTTCAAATCATCTATTTGAAGCTAGACACGGGTGCTGGACATGATCTGGGATCAATTTGGTGCCTTGTGCACGTGGTGCCCATGGTGACCACGAGGAGAGCATGCCAAAAGGGTGCTCTGCCTCTGGACAACACCGTTTGGTCACCTCTGGTCAGCCCCCGCACGTCTGGTCATGTCTAGCGGCTCCCCTGCGTCCTCGCGCCCCCTCTGGACCCTTCCCCCTCTCCTCGCTCCCTCTCATTGCGCCGCGGCAGTCGCCGACATTTCTCTGTCCTCTCGTGAGCCGTGTCCTCTTTCCTCTGTTGGCCTCTTCTTCCTTGAGCCTTCGCCTCCCTCTGCTCCTTGTCAGCTCGGCCGCTTGCCGATGCCGGAGCCAGCTCGAGCCATCGCCTCGTTACTGCAGTGCAAGGATAGGGATGCCACGGCGGGCATCCTCATCTGCTGGCTGTCGTCGGCTATATATAGCCATGCCCGAGCCCTCCAGAGCCCCGCAACCTTCTCATCCTTCCCCCAGCATCCTCCCCGAGCTCGAGCCATCCCCCTCGCCTCGATTGATCGACATGGCCGCCGCCCTCTTCGGCCTAAATTCGAGCAAGCCGAGTCCTGTTCCTCCCTCTGATCCCCTCCTCGGCGTTCCCCTAGCCATCTCCAAGCTTCCCCAATCCCCAGCCCCTCCTCTCCGTGCCTGGGTCGCGCGCCCCCATGATGGCCGTGGCCGCCATCCATCGCGGCCAGAGTACCGCTTGCTCAGCTGCTCTTCGGCGAGGGCCAAGTCCTCTGGTGGGTGCGCCGCGCCGCGCTGGTCACCCCGGTGGCCAGAGCGTCGCCGGAGGTGGCCGGACCCGCCGGGGCCAGTACCGGCTGCGCTCGGCCAGGCCTCCCCGTCGCGCCATCGGGAGGAAGAAGGAGCAAGGAGGGAGGAGAGAGAGGAACCTGACGGGTGGGGCCCGGACCCACCTATCAGCGAGACCGCGCTGGTCCAGCTAGATAAGTGGACGCGTAAAGCTTGAAATGCGCTTTCCTTTTTGGAAAGCGTATTTCCAGAAAAAGCGCTTCCTTCTCTGGAAGGCGCTCCACCTCAGAATGTGTTTCCTCTAAAAGAAAACGCATTTCCAGAAAAGGCGCCAGCGGCTGTGCTCTCAGGGACCCGGTTGTGATTTATTCTTTTTGCCGAAAAATCCCTCTCTCTTCAACCCTTCATATCTCCTCATCCGTAGCTCCGATTCTGGTGATTCCAGCGCCCTCGTCTTCATCTCATCGAGCCCGTCATGTTGGTACTATTTTCACAGAGTGTTCACACTGTGAAAATGACCATGCTACCCTTTCCCATCCATCAGTCCTCTCCAAAGGAGAATCCTTTCCGGCGATCCCTTCCGCGGAATCCCCTCTCTGCTTCCCGGAGTATCCCTCCAACCCCAGGCAAGCCGACCATCTGATGTATGCCCTAAAGTAGTGCTCTGTGTTGTTCTTGCATGTTTAAATTTATATGCTTGTGATTTTATGTGTAGTAGTGAGCTGTATGTGACGCCGACGAACCCTTGCTCGTACTTTCTTCAATAACGGTACCATTCCTGTGTCTGAGCTGCTTTCAGCCGTCCGGGGTGGATGTCGACTTTATATTTCTCTTGTCAGCAACTAGCCCGTGTTCTGAGCTGCTTTTCAGCCATCACGGGCAACTGTTGAATTTCTTTCCGTAGCAGTGACCCTATGCTCTGAGCTCTTTATCGACCGTCTTAGGGAACTATTACATTCTTCTTATCGACACCGTCTCATGCTCTGAGCTGCTTTCCGGCCGTCATGAGACGGGGTTGAGTTATTCCGGTAACGTCCCAGATCTGTGTTGTAAAGACCGATCTGGTGGCTACTGGTTTCTTGCCGGTTTTATGCAGGGGTTCCGATGGTCGTAACTTACAGCTAGAGCTTGTAGGATGATGACCTGTCATTCAAATCTTGTGGCTAATGACTCATGCTGATGAAATAAGCGGTTATGTTTCGCCATACATAGTTACCACTATATTAAGTTATTCGTGATGTATATCCATGCCTATTGAAACTTGCTGAGATAAACTTAGTGGTTGATCACGAGTCACCTATCCGGGAGTATCCGTCCAACCAAATTTGCCGGTATGGGACGGCCTTGACTGGGCCTGATTGCGTGACCTTTCATTGGTACTTCCAAAGAGGGAGGGTTATGCGCGGCGTGCTACCCTGATCAGGTAAGCGGCGATAACCTTGTGAGCCAGGTTGTTGTTTTGCGCGCGGCGTCCCCATTTGGGATGTTTGAGTTGGTCCCCGTTTGGGACCGTAGTACCCCGTTTGGGACTACAGTTGGGCCACGATGGTGGTCGGTGTCATGAGGACATAGGGGCCACCCAAGGCAGACCTCAAGAGGAGGATGCGTGTCGGTCGTATGATGAATGGGTCACGGGTCATGCAGGTTTCATTGAAGCAACACTGGTCCACCCGAATGGGATTACGAGGCCAGGTGCTTCATGGTGTATGTAAAGTTTGCAACCTCTGCAGAGTGTCAAATCTATTCGAATAGCCGTGTCCACGGAAATGGACGGCCCGTCCAGACCTCGGTAGGTGATCAACCGTAACAGTGATAATAATGATGGAAGAACTCATCTTGAGCAGACATAAGATGATGTCAGGAATGTGACATGTTAGCCATGGGATGGCTATGAGATGAGTGGTCGGGTGACCACATGATTTGGATTGGATTGGGATCGGACTTGGATTGGATCCGGAGAATGTCCGGAGTATGGATTATTTACTTGCCATGCATTACCTTACTCTAGTAATATCACATTGGATAATTCGTTTGCAACATGATAATTAACATTGTTCTAATAACAACTGCATGCTTGAATACCATGGATTGCTTTGCTTGGTGTATATGTTAGTTTGGTTTGCTTGCGAGTACATTCAAAAGTACTCAACGGCCTTCAATGTGGCCAGGTTCACATAAGGATTCGTCGAGGAGCCGGAGCGTTCGCGAGCTAGAAGAGTAACCTAGTCAGATCCCTATGGATTGGAGCCACACCAAGACCGTGCTGCCGTAGATAGAGCCTTTCCACTGCCATCGCTCTTGTAATATATCCCATGTAAGACCCATATATCCATTAATAGAAATGCCTGTGTTCATGATACTTGTTGTAAGCGCGCATGCCAGAGTGATTTCCTGGGCTGGTATGCGTGGCGACCGTCTGGCTACAGTGGTAATCAGGCGGAGCGCCACACATCTGGTGGTGGGAAGGGGGAGAGTGCTCGGGGGTTTGAAATTGAGTCCAGAAGAGTCTAGATGGAGTTCTTCCTCATAGGAGCGCCACAGTCCTAGGGAGATCCGGAAAGGCGCCTGAGGAACACCACACCCGTGTGAGCGACGCAAACCTTTTACCACCGAATTCACATTGCAGTAGGTATCACTTACCATATGCGATTAGTTTGACTTGACGGAGTTCTTCCTCATAGGACCGCCTATCTACCCGCTCCGCCTTGAGCTTCACGGGTAGCGAGGATAACTCGACGGCTTGGTCCTTGTTCTTTTGCTCAAGGACCTCACACTTAGTGATGGCATCCTTGAGCTCCTGCTGCACCTTGGACACCCGAGCTTCGTGCTTGCCGCTATCGGCCTTCACCAACGACAGTTTGGCATATGCTTGTTTGGCCAACGCCTTGTGATCTCCGGCCTCCTGCCTTGACTTCTTTAATTCGTCCTTGTGGTTCTCGACCTCCGCAGTGACAGCTGTGGTCATAACCAATACTTTAGAGATAAAACCCTGAATAACTTCAATTATGGTAAGTGACAACGGAGGAAGTACTACAATTCGGACTTACCTTGCGCTTCGTCAAACCGCTTGTTGAGCCGGTCAAGTTCCTCATCGGAGCTCTTCAGCTTCCGAACCTCGGCCAGATCCAGGGAATGCTGGCCGCTGCTGAAGATGAGGCCTACAAAATACCTTATTCATGTCCAATTCCCGATTTATCGACTATAGACCCTCTGTCAGGTTTTCTACAAACCCGCCAGTGTTGCAGAGGCCGCAATTCTCTTGTTTTTCTTTATCATTTTAATTTTCAATCTGACCCGTGTGCGTGTTTTTCGAACTCACCCATGGTTTGGGGGCTTCTATACCCGCAAGGGTTGTATTACCTTACAAATTAACTTTTTTGGAAAAGGATATTACATAGTTTACCTTGAAGCCTGTCAAGAGGCCGTTGAAGGCCGCCTTCAGTCGGTTATCAGTAGACTGAATGCCTCGTAAAACCGCACCAATGAGGGTGCGGTGATCTTCAACGAGGGAGGAGCTAGTCAAAGCATCCTCCATCGTAGCCGGCCACCCAGTTGTGGCCCTCTCGACAGGCGACACTGGTGGCGGTACTTCTACCCCCCCAATCTCGGGACAGTAGGGGCGACAGCTCCAGAGACTTAGCATGCTCCGAAGTGGTCTGCGGAGGGGGCTCGGATGGAATGTGTCCCCCCTCTTCGCTTGCCAAGAGGGGTTATCCCCCTGGACTAGGGTGGCCGAGGTATTAACCTCCGCCTTTTAGTCATCGCCCACACCACCGGTGTTCGGCCTAGGTGGGGTCTGGCGAGATAGCACCTCCACGGCCTCCTCACCGGCCTGAGGAAGAGAGGGACGTGACACCATCCCGCTCTCTGCCAGCTCGGCAGGCAGGGATTCCCCCTCGGATACATGATCGGTGGGGAAATTGCGGAGTGGGCTATCACATGAAAAGCACTCATCCGGTTAGTGGTGTAACCCTTCATAAACATACCATAAGGTGTCTAAATTAGGTACCTCTGGGCTGGGGGCTTGACTATGGGGTTCCTCCGGGGGACCCTTTAGAAAGCCTCCAATTCCTCATCAGAATCCGAGAAAATATCGGGCAGGACCACCTTGGCCCTGCAGGGCCTTTTCGAAGCAGGGTGAGCTGGATCCTCCTCAGCATCGGCAGACGCCGCCCTCTTCCTCGTTTGGGGGGAATCGACATCCCCTTCCTCTACGTGCTCCTCCTCGTAAGCAGAGGAGGACAGGATCTCTCCGGAACTGGTGTCCGAGGGACCTCTTGAGTGAAGGCCCTCTCGGACCTCCTTTCTCTCGCCCTTCTTTTTCTTCTCCTTCTTCTCTGGCGCCGAGTACGGCACCACGACTAGCATCGCCGTCAATAAGGCCGACCTGGGGTCTTTAGGCAGCGGGGCTGGACTACTGATCTGCCCAACCTTGTCCATCCAGTTCAGTGAAAACAAAGGAGAGGGGATCAAGTTCCTTACGAAGGGGGCGAACTTAAGAATGAATCTTTGTTATACCTTTGTGAGAGGGTTATCGGTGTCTAGGCGGGTGTCTTCCTTCTTGGTCGATCACTCCTCCTGTGGCTTAAACAATGCCTTCCACAACTTCTCACGGGAAGTGTGGTAGAACTGGCGCACGGTGGCGGGATCACCAAGCTGATAGGCCCACTTTGGGGTGGCCCGGTGATGGAAGGTGAGGAGGCGGCGGCGAAGCATGACCTGGACCAGGTTGGCCAGCTTGATGTCCGTGTCTAGCATCTGCGAGATGCGCGTCTGTAGCAACTTTACCTCCGTCGGTGATCCCCAGCCGAGGCCTTTCTTGATCCACGAGGTTAACCTCGTGGGGGGTCCGTATCTGAACTCGGAAGGCACCGCCCAGTCCTCGCCTCTTCGCTCAATGATATAGAACCACTCTTTCTGCCAGGCCTTCACGGTGTCGATGAAGGTGCCATCTGGCCATTTGACCCCCGGGAGCTTCTTGATCACCTCCCCTCGGCAATCTGTGTGCTGGCTACTAACTGTTTTCGGCTTGACGTTGAAGGTCTTGAGCCACAGGTTGAAATGCGGATGAACCCACAAGTAGGCCTCACAGATAATGATGAAGGCCGAGATGTGCATGAAGTTGTTTGGGGGGAGATCGTGGAAGTCTAAACCATAGAAGAACATTAAGCCCCTGACGAAGGGGTGCAGCGGGAAGCTCAATCCCGGGATAAAATGGGGACCGAACACCACTCGCTCGTTCGGCCCTAGTGTGGGAACCACTTGGCCTGCCTCTGTAGTGCGGTTGAAGATGTTGTCGGGGAGGTAGCTGGAGCGCTTCAACTCCTAGATATTGTTTTCCGTGGCGTAGGAGACCTTACACTTGCCTTGAGAACCCGAGCCAGCCATTGGCGGGCTTTGGAGGAGAGCCGGAGAAAGATTGGATCTGAGCGCTAGAAGCCTGGGGGAGGAAGAGTGCGAGCTTGAATCAAAGGAGCGTAGGGAGGCCTCGGGGTTATTTCTCTCTTTTATGGGAGGCCGTAATACCAAGATCCCCTTTAACAGCGCCGCAGGCTGCGTTGCTTCCCGAAACAATCGTGCCGTTGTGTATGCGTGGGATAGCTCAAATAATTAATCATATCCCGTGAAAAATGGAGCACGATCTTCATATTGATAAGACGTACTAATGAAGGAGCTGCCTCGAACCGCGGATCGAGTTTTCATGGCTGACCAAGCGGTCGTGCCCTGCCACCGCTTTTCGTTAGGAAAGGTGTCAAGCGTGGGTCTGTTCATACTCACACGTTTGGCCTTCAAGGTGTAGCAATGTATCCTCAGAAATCAAGGTGTCATCAGAAACTGAACTGGAATCAGCCAAATATAAAGGGAGGAATGGAACTCGCCTCACAAGCCGGAGACTTTGGACATGCGAAATTACTATCATGAACCCCTGCGTTGGAAACTAGTTCGGGGGCTACTGAGGGAGTCCGGGACTAAGGGGTCCTCGGGCCGTCGGCTAGTTCCCTATGGGCCGGCTTCGTGGGCCGCTCTATGACCATTATGAAGGACTAATTACACAGCGACCCCGTTCTCGAGAAGGAAGGCTCCAAGACTTGTTATTTCCTCCAAGTCTAGAAGGGAGAATGGGCGTATCTATGCTCGGATGGAAACCTATCACATGTAACCCTAGGCCCCCCTGATGTCTATATAAACCAGGGGGCTTAGTTCGTAGAGGACAAGTTAACTCATCTAGGGTTTTAGCTCATTTGATCTCGAGGTAGATCGACTCTTTAATCATCATACTCATCAATATAATCAAGCAGGACGTAGGGTTTTACCTCCTCAAGAGGGCCGAAACCGGGGTAAACATCATCGCCTTTGTCCCCTATTAACCATCGATCCCAGATCCATAGTTCCGGCCCCCCTAGTCGAGATCCGCTGGTTTTGACACCGACAAGGTGCAAGTGAGAGTCGGCCTAATTTCTTATGGATGTGATGCCTATATACACATGATCATTGCCGTGAATACTACATAACTACCCACTTTTCTATGAATTGCCCAACAATTATTTATCAACCCACCGTATGCTTATTTTCATGAGAGATGCCATTAGGGAAAACTTAGCCCCTGGGTCTACCCACTTATAAGTTTACAAACGCTACTATTTACTTGCTGCTGTTATTTGTCCATTATTTTATTGTACAATTCATATTTATCTACTACCAACCACACTACTCATAAGTTTGCACATAACGAGTACAAGGGGATTGACAACCCTCTTGCCCTTGTTGGGTGCAAGTGTTTGTTTCTTTGTGTGGAGCCGCTGAAGACGGGGGTTGGTTGTTACTCCTAGTGGTTCACTAAACCTTAGTTCTCTACTGAGGGAAGTACTTAACTACATTGTGTTGCATCACCCGTTCCTCTTCACGGAAAAGCCAATGCAGATCAGAAGTATCAGGAAGGATTTCTGGCCGGGGAGTATCATCAACCTACCATCAAGTATCTACATACCAATTTTCATTCACTTGTTCTTCTTTTTATTTGCTATTATATTTTTCTTGCTTCTTAAAAAACAAAAATACAAAAATATTTCTCTTTGCTAGTTACTAGTTTACTTCTTTGCTTGTCATTATGGCTAGTTCCTCTCCGGACGTGGCTTCCCCTCCTTACTTTGGAGAGGGTTCTCCAATCTTGGACTTTAAACAATTGAGCAATGAATCTCTAAAAGAGTCTTGGGATATGTTGTTAGAAATACAAATGAGAGCTAAACCCAAAAGCCATATTAAATTGCTCCTCCGAAGTTTCTATGTTGGCTTATCTCTATCGCATAGGCGAGTCCTTGATTCTATGTTTGAGAAAGATTTTCTTCGGAATAATTCTTTTGATGCTTATGAAAAGATGAACATCATATTTGGAGAACCCAAAATAGAAACCATTGAACCTGCTATACTAGTGTGCCACCACCAAACTGAGTTAATCACAGAGGCTAGAACTAGTACGGAGTCCAACTTTAGGGGGGTTGTTAAACTCTATCTCTAAAATTCATGGAAACGTCATGCTACAAAATAGGAGACTTTATACCATAGAACAAAAGCTTTATGTTCTTTGCGCAAGGGATATCAAGATTGTGAAGGGAGTTGGATCCTTCATGAACAAGGATGAAAACACTTGATCATATGCATTATGCCTAGCTAGGGGCATAAAACAATATCGCTAGTTGGGAGGGAACCCAATAGTTATCTTTAATTTTGCTTTTTATTTTCTGCTAGTGTGTGATAACATGATTGTTGCTACTGTAATGATTGTGTTTTGTGTTTAAATTAGTGTTTGTGCCAAGTAAAGCCTTTGGGATAATTTGAATGATGAGTATAATTGATGTTGTGCAAAAACAAAAACTTTCGCGCTAGATGCATAATTTTTCTAGTTCTGCTGGAGCGTGCTAAATTCTTGAAATTTTTACAATATTGCTATACAAATTCCAGGTTGTCCTAAGTTTTCAGAATTGTTGGAGTTACAGAAGTATGGTACTTAACTATATCTTTACATAATGTTCTGTTTTAGGCAAATTCTGTTTTTGCTTGTGTACTTTCCTTGTTTTGATGATGCTATGGATTATATCGGGGGGTATAAGTCATGGAGAAGTTAGAATACAGTACCTTATGCCATAATAAAATAAGAATCAATTTATAACAGTACCTAAAGTATTTGATATATTTATTATACTATCGGATCTCACAAAGTTTCTGTTGAGTTTAGTGTGCTGAAGTTTTCAAGTTTTGGGTGTTATCGCGATGGATGAAGGAATAAGGAGTGTCAAGAGCCTAACCTTGGGGATTACCAAGGAACCACAAGGTAATATTGTAGGAAGATTCAACTGTATAATCTTGGGGATGCCCCGAAAGGCATCGCCACTTTCGTCTCAACCCATCCGTATGTCACTTGGAGCTATATTTTTATTCATCACATGTTATGATTTTTGCTCGGAGCGTCATTTGCTTTAGTTTGACGTTTGTTTTAGTTTTTCACAATCATTTTTTGCTGGACACACTTATTCGAGAGAGACACACAATCACCATGATTTGATAGATATGTGCTTCTTATATGTTTTGAGCTTAGCAGTTGCTCGAGTACTTCACTTATATCTTTTAGAGCACGGTGGCGTATAGATTTTATAAAAATAATTGCACTCTTGTTCTTCACTTATATTTGTTTGAGAGGTAAAAAACAGCGACGGTAATTTGCATGGGTTATAAGACTAGTTAAAAAATAATAGGTATGTAATGAGTGCATAATAAAAACCACATGTAGCACATAAAAGAGAAATAATGGTTAATGATATTAATGTGGTAATGTGAAAGAGCATGAGTGCATGATCATTGGTTAATAAAAGTATCGTGAATTAGAGGTGATTAACTTGTTGTTCATCCAAATATTTTTGTAGCATGGTGATGATGTGTGAGCGTACTTATTCCTCATCAAAATCCTAGTGTTGTCTAAGTCGTGGGGGGGGGGGTTAAATCCTACCAACATCCTCCCTAGGGGCATGTGAGGGAGTCCGGGATTAAGGGGTCCTCGGACTACTGACCTATTTCTCATAGGTCGGGCTAATGGGCCGCTCACTGAGGATGAGATTGATCGATGGCCCCATCGCTAGGGAGGAAACCTCAGGAGCCGTGGCGTGTTTGTCAAGTTGAAGATAGTAGATTAGGCATGTTTTTTCCCTCCGGTGGGAAACCTACCACATGTAACCCTAATGACCCCTGGTGTCTATATAAGCCAGATGGTTTTAGATCTTACGACACAGAAACTCATCTAGGGTTTTAGCTAGCCGATCTCGAGGTAGATCAAATATGTAACCTTCATACTATCAATATAATCAAGCAGGACGTAGGGTTTTACCTCCATAGGAGAGCCCGAACCTGGGTTAACATCGTCTCCTTTGTGGCACCCCGATAGAGGGCCGACACACGTCAGTCCCCAGGATACGAACTGACGCACGTCACGAACATGGTACAGCAATTCCAGGCATAAAATGGCTTTATTAATAGCAGGGACTATTACAATACTGTTGCTTACAAAAATATTACATCACTCCAGAGCTACTAATGGTTGCAGAGGGTCTTGGCAGCGACGTCTCCTGGCTGGGATCCATAACGCACAGGACTGGCTGGGTTGCGCTCTAGCTCAACGAATCTCCTGAAACTGGCATGATACGCCAGGTGAGTACTTTGAATGTACTCGCAAGACAACCAAATACATAGCATCCAAACGAACATATGGCAAAGCAAGACCTATGCTATGCACGAAATAATACTAAGCATGGCATGAACTCTAATACAGAAAGCATAAATCAAGCATGGCAATAATCAAGACGGGTACCCCGAGTACACATTGTATCGAGTACCAACTTACTTACTGATGGGTCGTCATGCAACCCTCATACTCATAAACCAATCTGAATAAATCCAATCCACGTGGTCCTCTCGACCACTCATCTCATAGCCATCTCTTGGCTAGCACATCATAATCCTGAGATCCTCTGATGTCCAACCAAATGAGTTCTCACATCAATGATACCACAACTATTTATCCGGGTTGATCACCTACTGAGGTCTGGGCGGGTTGTCCATAACCGCGGACACGGCTATTCGAATAGATTTGACACTCTGCAGAGGTTGCACACTTTACCCACATCTCATGAAGCACCTGACCCCGAGCCCGTACTCGGTGGACCAGCGTCACTTCAACAAGACTTGCCTGACCCGTGACCCTCTCAACGTACTACCGACACACATCCTCCTCATGAGGTCTGCCCTGGGTAGCCCCTGTGTCCTCATGACACCTGCCACCTCTTGTGGCCAAACTCTGTAGTCCCACACGGGGTACTACGATCCCAAGCGGGGATCCAACTCATCCGGGCTCACAGGATTATCGCCGCTTACCGGGCCAGGGTAGCACGCCGCGCATAACCCTCCCTCTTTGGATGTAAGGATGAGAGGTCATGCATGTCGGGCCAAGTCTAGGCCGTCCCATATCAGCGGGATGTGGTTGCATGGATACTCCCGACAGATGACTCGTGATCAACCGCTAATCCATATTAACTCAGTCCTCATACTCACCAGCTGCTGACTGGTGTCCAAAATAGTCATAGACTGTAATCTCTTATCTCAGCTCAACATATTCATCTCATTGACATGGCGGTGAATAAATAAAGCAAGGCATTGTAAAAGAATAACGTTGGCAACTGATGCCGATGTTATCACATGTGCATGCGAATGCAAACTAACTATGATGTAAATAAACACACAGGCGCAAGCAAAGTCATCATGCAAGTTCGGAGCTCATGGAAGAGGTTGGCTTGCCTGAGGGGTCGACGAACACGACAAAGACAAACGCGATCACCACGCGGACGAACTCGCAGCTACGCTCCTCGCACGAAGGGGGCGGATCTAAGGCAACAGCAACAAGGTCAGTACCACTGCTTGAACATCTCATGAAAATGGTACTACCGGAACGGGCTCAACGAGACGAAGACGAGGGCGCTTGAATCACCTCAATCGGAGCTACGGTCGAGAAACTACGTCCGTTTAGGCATCAGGGACCTTTCTGCTAAAATAAATCTGCCATCGGGTCCCTGGCTGCAAAAACCAAACGCGTATTCTCTGGAGTACGCTTCCCAGTAGAGAAGGCGTACTCTGGACCGAAGCCGTGAGGGAACCCGCTTTCCCTTGAGGAAAGCGTACCCACGCCAGTACGTCTCCACTAAATATGACAGCGGGCCCGAGCTGACCTCTTCCTCTCTCTATGACGGGCAGGGCCCGCCTTATCCTCTCTCTCTTCCCTCTCTCTTCCCTTTCTCTTCCCTCTCTCCTCCTGGATCACCTCCTTCCTCCCGACGCGGGCCGAACCGGGCGGCTGGCCGGCCGTCGCCGCCGGCGCCTGGCGCCACGGGAGCACCCGCCGTGGGGCGCGCCGGCACCAGCACTCTGCGCCGCCTCCGTGGGTGAACACAGGATCGCCGGGGGCGGACCACAGTGCCACCCCCACGGGTGAGGTCGCGGCGGCCACGGGCGTCTGGAGGAGCTCCGCCAGTGGGCGTTTCCCGGGGAAATGGCGGACGGAAGCGGCTCCAGGGGCTCCTGGGGAGTCCAGAGGCGAGGGGAAGGAGGAGGGGGAGGGCTAGGACCACGGGGGCCGAGGGAAGCACGGCGGCGGGCTGCAGCCATTGGAGCAGGAGCTCCAAAAGCTCACGGGGAAGGAGGGGCTAGGCTCGAGGGCTCGAGGGGGCTACTCTGCTGGCTCGAGGGGCTCGTGGGCAAACCTATTTATAGGCGCGGGGCGACTGGAACAGCTGCTACACGACGAAGACCGAAGCCTCCCGAGAACACGGCGGTCCGGCGATGGCTAGAGGGGTCTAGAGGCATCGGGGCAAGGGGGAAATGGGACTAGACGCACCGCACGCTCACGGGTAATCTCCCAGACATGACCACTCTCGCCATTACACGCTAACGACGAGCTCACGAAGAGATCAATCACTCAGAGCACTGGTTTGGCAGCTTCCTTGCGTGGTCACTGCGTGGCCATGGTGATGCCACCGCACACAAGCAACCAAATGATGTTTGGGCTAATCACCCTACTGAGCTGAGTTGACACATGCAATTTGATGGGACTGAGGAGGCTTGAGCTGACCAGACCAGGGTCAAAAAGTTGATGACAGCAAGGTGTTTGACAAGTCCTGCTGCCACCACATGCCTCCACTTGTCTTGTCCATTGGCATGGATCAATCACATACTAGGGTGACTCATTTGGCAAGATCTCAGCACCAGATGACCATCCTAGACTGCACCTCCCTCACAAACTTCCAATCTGGCCAGAATTGCACATGGATGAGCTGGGAGAAATTGGCTACGCAAGAATAGCTTATTTTTGGAGGAAGGTAATGATTTGATCAAAGGAACACACTGGGAAAGTTTCAGCTCAAAACAATTCTCTATGATGGTACTTCCTTCACAGAGTTTCATTTTGAACAGAAAATTGGAAAAATCACAGAAGAAAATGGGCTAGGAGAATTGAGCTCATTTTTGCAGGACAGTGGTAATACACCACTATGCACTGCTCTGCAAATTTCCAGCTCAATTGGATCAAGAAATCTAGTACTTCCTTCACAAAGCACTAGACTGGACAGAAATGGAAACTGGATGGTTCTGAGAAATTGGCTAGATGGGAATGGCTCAAAAATGGGGGAGATCAATTATTTAGGCATATGGAGGCATTGTAAAAGTTTCATACCATTTGCATAAATATAAATGGTACTTCCTTCACAATGCTCCATTCTGGACAGAAACTTGAATAAATCACCAAGGATAATTGGCAAGGGGGATTGGGCTAATTCTTAGAGGACAAGGGTAATTTCTCACTCTAAACCACCATGCAAAATTTTAGCCCAAGGGGATCAAGGAATCAGACACTTACTTTGCAAATTGCCAATCTGGACAGAATTTACAAATGGAGGGGGGGGCTCAAAAGTTGAACTATGGATCTTAAGATTTGGATGGAAATGGGGAAGATATGAGCATAAGAAGCTCCACAAATTATTTGGGATTTTTCTGGGATACCAAAATGGTAGTTCCTTTAGAAAGTGCCCAAAATGCAATATTGGTCTTAAATAGGAAATTGCAATTTATACTATTTAATTATGGCCAATATTTTTGTGGAAGCTCATTATGATCACAAGGAATATCTCCACAAGTTTCCATAACCTCTCGAGATGGATAGAAATTTCTCTGGATTTAATTCCTCCGGAAGGCACAGAAAGGAATTAATTCTGGAGAAGAAATATTGCACATGGCTTGGCAATATTTTTGCACATCCAGGTCTCAAGAAGACAGAAGGATCTCTGGGAATCTTGGGAGGATCAACTGGGCAAGGAAAAGGATAGCTCCTTTGGAAACACAAGGGCAGGAATTTCCAGTTCCAATATTTCGGAACTAGGGCTAGAATGAGAATCGGGGCAACTGGCAGAGGATGACTGGCACAGGCACAAGGGAAGGCACTGAGAGGCCCAGGGAAAGACTAGGTCCATCTGGTTCACTTGCCAAATTCCCGAGGAAAAAATTCGGGAGAGAAAAGCTAAGAAGGCATAACAGCACAAAAATCGACAACCCGATTTTTGGGGTGTTACAAACCTTCCCCCTATAAAAGAATCTCGTCCTCGAGATTCCCAGGGTTAGCTTCCCACAAAGCTGCTACGCTACCTAGGAACACCTCTGGGCTTGGTCTTAACCCTGCGGTTGAAAGCAACCGAGTTAAGAGTACCAAAATTGGTACACCCAGATCGAAAACGGATATCGCGAATCTACTCTAAAGGGAAGGGCCGTGGGATAGCCTGACATCTTTAGAACAGGCAACAATTCCTTTTTCCAAAAATGGCAGAGGCACCCAAATGAACAGTGGCCTCTCCTGCTGACAAGTGGGTCCAGGGCCCACTGGCAGCCTCTTCTTCTTCCTTCGGCCAACGGCCCTCACTCTCTCTCTCTCTCGCTTGCACGCGCGCTGTCCTGAGTGTGGCTAGACACTGCACATGTCTAGCTCCTAAAGCACCCTACGACGGCAGTGTGCGGCGTGCACGCGGGCGACGCAGAGAGCACTCCCATCGCGGGCCACTGCCGGTCGGCACTGCTTGCGGATTCGCCTCCTGGATGCCGATGATCGAGCGGCGCGCGGTCTCCTGGACCTCGCTCACCGTACACCGGGCTCGGGCTATAAAATGGCTACGGCACTCTCCTACCTCTCGCATCCTGCCTCACTCCTCTTCTCCATACTCCTCCTGGTGCAGGAACGCGAGACGAAGCGCTAATGGCGGACGCGGGCTCGGAGCTACTCACGATCATACTGGCTGGCATGCTGGCGGCGCTGATCGGCGGCTCAGTGCTGCTATGCGCAATGATCCTCGACGATCGCCGCGATGCTACTGCCAGGGAGGTGTCTGGGGGACAACTACGCGGTCGCAGGCCGGCGGAATAAGCGCTGCTACGGCGGCAGGGGCAGTCTATCATCACACCAGACGAAGACGCCACTAGGGCTAGGGCTAGAGCTAGAGTGGTGCGGTCAGCGGAGCTCTACTAGTGTGGAGCCACACTGCTAGTTGCTCCTTGCTGAACGACAGCCACAGGGGCAAAGCTAAACCAGGGTCTAAGTCTAGGGCTAGCAGGGTCTACCGGTCTATGCTGCAATAAACTCCTCAGAATTCTCCGAGATTGCAGCTGGCGTGCCAACCTTACTCACATGATGCTCATGCAATCTATACTATCATGCAGGCAGATGCAGAATGCACCAAAATAGCGGAATGCAGGAAAAAGCAGAAGGCACAGGGCACACATCGAGCAGACTACAGTAGAGTGATTTAATGCTCATGGGTGTATGTACTCCTGGTATACATACACCTACATCAGCGCGCATTTTATTATAGACTCGGGGCGAGTCCAATGTTATTAGGTGTAAGTGCTCTACTGACGAAAATCTTGTTAAGAGTTCACTGCCGGCTCGGTTAAACATTTCTGTTTAACAGAGAGACAAATGAACCAAGCACACAGAGCAAACATGCATACATAACATTACAGCTAAAACCAGTACAAGCACCACAAACACACGACAACACACAGCCTAGCGACAACTCACAGCAACAACTAACCCCAACTACGGTGTCCTAATCCAAGACGCACGCGAAGAGACCATCTTTGCAGCACACCTGGTCGCAGCATCTCCTGGCTTCGATCCCGGTCGGAGTCACCGATGAGCCTGCTCTTGCTGCGGCTCTCCTGGGGGACGAAGACTGAGCCAGCTTCCATCTTCATCGTCAGGCACCACAATGGGTTGGGGCACCACAATGGGTTGGGGCACAAACGCTGGAGATGTGGCTGGATCGTGACGAAACACGTCCCGACGGCGAAGACGACGGATAGCTCTGGCGACAGCTGCCGGACGGATGACGCCAGGTCGATACGGGTTCACCGGCTGCGAAGGCGGCACTATCCGCGAAGGGGGCACTTGGTTTGGCAACACGGTACGAGTGGTCTAGGATACCGTTTCACGAGCCGAACGGTATGCTCCCAAAACAACCCGTGTCATGTCTTGGTCGAGGGCTTGGAACTCTCTAATGATGCCGGAGAGCAAAAGTCCCTGGGCATCTACATACTGGACTAGGCAAGCTATGGTTGGGTCGGCTTCCCCAACAAGGCGGGAGAACACGCCAACTCTATCAGCCGGAGAGGGGAAATGGCGGAACTCTGGCATCTCCGCTGCCTGCGGAAACAGGGTGCGAAGACGAGAGATAGCTTCCGCTGCAGCCATCTGGACAGCCAACTGAGGGGTAGGCATGGGCTTGCCTTGCAGACTCAAGGGCTTCCTATCTGGGGCTGGACCTGGGCTAATATGCACCTTTGCATAATAGCGGCACAGGTGGGGGACGGGGTCTGACTGGAATACTAGGTACACCGGAGGGGCACTACAGTCTAGGGCTTGGGCGAGCATCCTCGAAAGGATGGGCGGAAATCCGGGAGCACCATAAGCCAAGGTTCGGCTATGGAAGATGGGCGCTCTATGAGGGGTCTTGGATGAACTAGCCGTGGCTGCTGGGTTCGGGGTACAAGCCTGGGTTCTCTATGGGTCTGGCTTACTGGTGTTGGGCTTACTACGGCTCACAGGCGAAAGGGCTTAAATAGGCAGTCGACGGGAACACACCAGCATGGCGTGGACCCTTCTCGTGCTGGGTATAAGATACGCCGGCACGGCCGACAGCCAAATGGGGTCGTGGTCTAATCCAGGGGGCTAAGGGGGCAGCTGGGCAGGGTCGCGTCCATTCCGACTTCACTAACTGTTGATCCACAGTGGCCATGCCGGATGCCAGAGACGCTCTAAAATCTATTGGGGTCACTACTGGCTAATCCTAAGGGTGGTCTGGGGCTAGGGCAACCTACAGCCAGCCTGGGTTCTGATACCAATGCTTGTGGTACCCCGATAGAGGGCCGACACACGTCAGTCCCCAGGATATGAACTGACGCACGTCACGAACATGGTACAGCAATTCCAGGCATAAAATGGCTTTATTAATAGCAGGGAGTATTACAATACTGTTTCTTACAACAATATTACATCACTCCAGAGCTACTAATGGTTGCAGAGGGTCTTGGCAGCGACGTCTCCTGGCTGGGATCCATAACGCACAGGACTGGCTGGGTTGCGCTCTAGCTCAACGAATCTCCTGAAACTGGCATGATACGCCAGGTGAGTACTTTGAATGTACTCGCAAGACAACCAAATACATAGCATCCAAACGAACAGATGGCAAAGCAAGACCTATGCTATGCACGAAATAATACTAAGCATGGCATGAACTCTAATACAGAAAGCATAAATCAAGCATGGCAATAATCATGACGGGTACCCCGAGTACACATTGTACTGAGTACCAACTTACTTACTGATGGGTCGTCATGCAACCCTCATACTCATAAACCAATCTGAATAAATCCAATCCACGTGGTCCTCTCGACCACTCATCTCATAGCCATCTCTTGGCTAGCACATCATAATCCTGACATCCTCTGATGTCCAACCAAATGAGTTCTCACATCAATGATACCACAACGATTTATCCGGGTTGATCACCTACTGAGGTCTGGGCGGGTTGTCCATAACCGCGGACACGGCTATTCGAATAGATTTGACACTCTGCAGAGGTTGCACACTTTACCCACATCTCATGAAGCACCTGACCCCGAGCCCGTACTCGGTGGACCAGCGTCACTTCAACAAGACTTGCCTGACCCGTGACCCTCTCAACGTACTACCGGCACGCATCCTCCTCATGAGGTCTGCCCTGGGTAGCCCCTGTGTCCTCATGACACCTGCCCCTCTTGTGGCCAAACTCTGTAGTCCCACACGGGGTACTACGATCCCAAGCGGGGATACAACTCATCCGGGCTCACAGCATTATCGCCGCTTTCCGGGCCAGGGTAGCACGCCGCGCATAACCCTCCCTCTTTGGATGTACCGATGAGAGGTCACACATGTCGGGCCAAGTCTTGGCCGTCCCATACCAGCGGGATGTGGTTGCACGGATACTCCTGCAGATGACTCGTGATCAACCGCTAATCCATATTAACTCAGTCCTCATACTCACCAGCTGCTGACTGGTGTCCAAAATAGTCATAGACTGTAATCTCTTATCTCAGCTCAACATATTCATCTCATTGACATGGCGGTGAATAAATAAAGCAAGGCATTGTAAAAGAATAACGTTGGCAACTGATGCCGACGTTATCACATGTGCATGCGATTGCAAACTAACTATGATGTAAAGAAACACACAGGCGCAAGCAAAGTCATCATGCAAGTTCGGAGCTCATGGAAGAGGTTGGCTTGCCTGAGGGGTCGATGAACACGACAAAGACAAACGTGATCACCACGCGGACGAACTCGCAGCTACGCTCCTCGCACGAAGGGGGCGGATCTAAGGCAACGGCAACGAGGTCAGTACCACTGCATGAACATCTCATGAAAATGGTACTGCCGGAACGGGCTCGACGAGACGAAGACGAGGGCGTTGGAATCACCTCAATCGGAGCTACGGTCGAGAAACTACGTCCGTTTAGGCATCAGGGACCTTTCTGCTAAAATAAATCTGCCATCGGGTCCCTGGCTGCAAAAACCAAACGCGTATTCTCTGGAGTACGCTTCCCAGTAGAGAAGGCGTACTCTGGACTGAAGCCGCGAGGGAACCCTCTTTCCCTTGAGGAAAGCGTACCCACGCCAGTACGTCTCCACTAAATATGACAGCGGGCCCGAGCTGACCTCTTCCTCTCTCTATGACGGGCGGGGCCCGCCTTATCCTCTCTCTCTTCCCTCTCTCTTCCCTCTCTCCTCCTGGATCACCTCCTTCCTCCCGACGCGGGCCGAACCGGGCGGCTGGCCGGCCGTTGCCGCTGGCGCCTGGCGCCACGGGAGCACCCGCCGTGGGGCGCGCCGGCAACAGCACTCTGCTCCGCCTCCGTGGGTGGCCACAGGATCGCCGGGGGTGGACCATAGTGCCACCCCCACGGGTGATGTCACGGCGGCCACGGGCGTCTGGAGGAGATCCGCCAGTGGGCGTTTCCTGGGGAAATGGCGGACGGAAGCGGCACCAGGGGCTCCTTGGGAGTCCAGAGGCGAGGGGAAGGAGGAGGGGGAGGGCTAGGACCACGGGGGCCAAGGGGAGCACGGCGGCGGGGTGCGGCCATTGGAGCAGGAGCTCCAAAAGCTCACGGGGAAGGAGGGGCTAGGCTCGAGGGCTCGAGGGGGCTACTCTGCTGGCTCGAGGGGCTCGCGGGCACACCATTTATAGGCGCGGGGCGACTGGAACAGCTGCTACACGACGAAGACCGAAGCTCCCGAGAGCACAGCGGTCCGGCGAAGGCCAGAGGGGTCTAGAGGCATCGGGGCAAGGGGTAAATGGGACTAGACGCTCCGCACGCTCACGGGTAATCTCCCAGACATGACCACTCTCGCCATTACGCGCTAACGACGAGCTCCAGAAGAGATCAATCACTCAGAGCACTGGTTTGGCAGCTTCCTGGCGTGGTCACCGCGTGGCCACGGTGATGCCACCGCACAAAAGCAACCAAATGATGTCTGGGCTAATCACCCTACTGAGCTGAGTTGACACATGCAATTTGATGGGACTGAGGAGGCTTGAGCTGACCAGACCAGGGTCAAAAAGTCGATGACAGCAAGGTGTTTGACAAGTCCTGCTGCCACCACATGCCTCCACTTGTCTTGTCCATTGGCATGGATCAATCACATACCAGGTTGACTCATTTGGCAAGATCTCAGCACCAGATGATCATCCTAGACAGCACCTCCATCACAAACTTCCAATCTGGCCAGATTTGCACATGGATGAGCTGGGAGAAATTGGCTACGCAAGAATATCTTATTTTTGGAGGAAGGCAATGATTTTATCAAAGGAATACACTGGGAAAGTTTCAGCTCAAAACAATTCTCTATGATGGTACTTCCTTCACAGAGTTTCATTTTGAACAGAAACTTGGAAAAATCACAGAAGACAATGGGCTAGGAGAATTGAGCTCATTTTTGGAGGACAGTGGTAATACACCACTATGCACTGCTCTGCAAATTTTCAGCTCAATTGGATCAAGAAATCTAGTACTTCCTTCACAAAGCACTAGACTGGACAGAAATGGAAACTGGATGGTTCTGAGAAATTGGCTATATGGGAATGGCTCAGAAATGGAGGAGATCAATTATTTAGGCATATGGAGGCACTGTAAAAGTTTCATACCATTTGCATAAATATAAATGGTACTTCCTTCACAATGCTCCATTCTGGACAGAAACTTGAATAAATCACCAAGGATAATTAGCAACGGGGATTGGGCTAATTCTTGGAGGACAAGGGTAATTTATCACCTTGAACCACCATGCAAAATTTTAGACCAAGGGGATCAAGGAATCAGACACTTACTTTGCAAACTGCCAATCTGGACAGAATTTACAAATGGAGGGGGGGCTCAAAACTAGAACTATGGATCTTCGTATTTGGATGGAAATGGGGAAGATATGAGCATAAGAAGCTCCACAAATTATTTGGGATTTTTCTGGGATACCAAAATGGTAGTTCCTTTAGAAAGTGCCCAAAATGCAATATTGGTCTTAAATAGGAAATTACAATTTATCCTATTTAATTATGGCCAATATTTTTGCGGAAGCTCATTATAATCACAAGGAATATCTCCACAAGTTTCCATAACCTCTGGAGATGGACAGACATTTCTCTGGATTTAATTCCTCCGAAAGGCAGAGAAAGGAATTAATTCTGGAGAAGAAATATTGCACATGGCTTGGCAATATTTTTGCACATCCAGGGCTCAAGAGGACAGAAGGATCTCTGGGAATCTTGGGAGGATCAACTGGGCAAGGAAAAGGATAGCTCCTTTGGAAACACAAGGGCAGGAATTTAAAGTTCCAATATTTCGGAACTAGGGCTGGAATGAGAATCGGGGCAACTGGCAGAGGATGACTGGCACAGGCACAAGGGAAGGCACTGAGAGGCTAGGGAAAGACTAGGTCCATCTGGGTCACTTGCCAAATTCCCGAGGAAAAAATTCGGGAGAGAAAAGCTAAGAAGGCATAACAGCACAAAAATCGACAACCCAATTTTTTGGAGTGTTACATACCTTCCCCCCCTAAAAGAATCTCGTCCTCGGGATTCCCAGGGTTAGCTTCCCACAAAGCTGCTACGCTACCTAGGAATACCTCTGGGCTTGGTCTTAACCCTGCGGTTGAAAGCAACCGAGTTAAGAGTACCAAAATTGGTACACCCAGATCGAAAACGGATATCGCGAATCTACTCTACAGGGAAGGGCCGTGGGATAGCCTGACATCTTTAGAAAAGGCAACAATTCCTTTTTCCAAAAATGGCAGAGGCACCCCAATGAACAGTGGCCTCTCCTGCTGACAAGTGGGTCCAGGGCCCACTGGCAGCCTCTTCTTCTTCCTTCGACCAACGGCCCTCACTCTCTCTCTCTCTCGCTTGCACGCGCGCTGTCCTGAGTGCGGCTAGACACTGCACATGACTAGCTCCTAAAGCACCCTACGACGGCAGTGTGCGGCGTGCACGTGGGCGACGCAGAGAGCACTACCATCGCGGGCCACTGCCGGTCGGCACTGCTCGCGGAGTCGCCTCCTGGACGCCGGTGATCGAGCGGCGCGCGGTCTCCTGGACCTCGCTCACCGTACACCGGGCTCGGGCTATAAAACGGCTATGGCACTCTCCTACCTCTCGCATCCTGCCTCACTCCTCTTCTCCATACTCCTCCTGGTGCAGGAACGCGAGACGAAGCGCTAATGGCGGACGCGGGCTCGGAGCTACTCACGATCCTACTGGCTGGCGCCGCCGTCACCGGATTGCCGTGGACCCGGAAAACTTCGGCTTTCGTCGTGGAGCTCTGCCCCGAGCCTTTATATAGGTCGTGCCCGAGCCCCCCGAGCGCTAGCAAGCCCCAGCGTGCCCAACCCCTCCTCCCAGTGAGCTCTTGGAGCTCCAGCTCCAATGGCCGTGCGCCGCCGTCGTTCCTCCTCGGCCCTTCGTGGTCCTGGCCCTCCCCCTCCTATCCACCCACGCCCCCAGCTTCCTCTGGAGGCCGCTCAGCCATCGCCGTCCTCAATTCCTCTGGAGAGGTGCCGTCGGAGCCGTTTCCCCAGTGGCCGTGGCCGCCACCTCTGTTGGCTGGGGATGCCAATTCCCCGCACGTCCCCACGCTCTCGGCGACCACCAGTGGGTGCGGGATGGCGCTGCGTATCCGTCCAGCCTGCCGGTGGGATGGCGCTGCGTACCCTAAACCGTTTTATAGTCCCAGCTCGGTGTACGGTGAGCGAGGTCCAGGAGACCACGCGCCGCTCAATCACCGGCGTCCAGGAGGCAAATCCGCGAGCAGTGCCAACCGGCATTGGCCCGCGATGGGAGTGCTCTCTGCGTCGCCCGCGTGCACACCATGCACTGCCGTCGTAGGGTGCTTTAGGAGCTAGGCATGCGCAGTGGCCAGCCGCACTCAGGACAGCGCGCGTGCAAGCGAGAGAAGAGAGTGAGGGCCGTTGGCCGAAGGTAGAGGAAAGAGGCTGCCAGTGGGCCCTGGACCCACCTGTGAGCAGGAGAGGCCACTGTTCATTGGGGTGCCTCTGCCATTTTTGGAAAAAGGAATTGTTGCCTTTTCTAAAGATGTGAGGCTATCCCACGTCCCTTCCCTGTAGAGTAGATCCCGCAATATCCGCTTTGCGATCTGGGTGTACCAATTTTGGTACTCTTACCTCGGTTGCTTTCAACCGCAGGGTTAAGACCAAGCACAGAGGTGTTCCTAGGTAGCGTAGCAGCTTTGTGAGAAGCTAACCCTAGGAATCTCGAGGACGGGATTCTTTTAAGGGGGGAAGGTTTGTAACACCCCAAAAATCGGGTTATCGATTTTTGTGTTGTTATTCCTTCTTAGCTTTTCTCTTGAATTTTTTCCTCGGGAATTTGGCAAGTGACCCAGATGGACCTAGTCTTTCCCTAGCATCTCAGTGCCTTGTGCCAGTCTATCTTCTGCCAGTAGCCTCGATTCTTATCCAGACCCTAGTACCGAAATATTGGAACTGGAAATCCTGCCCTTGTGATTCCAAAGGAGCTATCCTTTTCCTTGCTCGATTGATCCTCCCAAAATTCCCAGAGATCCTTCTGTCCTCTTGAACCCCATGTGTGCAAAAATATTGCTAAGTCATATGCAATATTTCTTCTCTAGAATTAATTCCTTTCTCTGCCTTTCTGAGGAATTAGATCCAGGAAATGTCTATCCATCTCCAGAGGTCATGAAAACTTGTGGAGATATTCTTTGTGATCATATTGAGCTTCCACAAAAATATTGGTCATAATGAAATAGGATAAATTGGATTTTCCTATTTAATACCAATATTGCATTTTGGGCACTTTCTAAAGGATCTACCATTTTCGTAGCCAGGAAAAATCCCAAATAATTTGTGGAGCTTCTTATGTTCATATCTTCCCCATTTCCATCCAAATCCCAAGCTCCATAGTTCAAGTTTTGAGCCCCACTTCCATTTGCAATTTCTGTCCAGATCATCTGTTTGCAAAGGAAGTGTTTGATTCCTTGATCTCCTTGGGCTGAATTTTTGCAGGGTAATTCATTATGATAAATTACCCTTGTCCTCCAAAAATTAGCCCAATCCCTCTAGCCAATTCCCCTTAGAAAATTATTCAAGTTTCTGTTCAGATTGGAGCATTGTGAAGGAAGTACCATGTATATTTATGCAAATGGTATGAAACTTTTACAGTGACTCCATATGCCAAAATCATTGGTATCCTCCAAGTTTGAGCTATTCCCATCTAGCCAATCTCTCAGAACCATCCAGTTTTCATTTCTGTCCAGTCCAGCACTTTGTGAAGTAAGTGCTTGATTGCTTGATCCAATTGAGCTAAGATCTTGCAGGGTAGTACAGGTTGATGTATTATCACTGTAATCCAAAATATTAGCTCAATTCTCCAAGCCTATCTTCTTCTGTGATTTTTCCAAGTTTATGTTCAAAATAAAACTCTGTGAAGGAGGTACCCTCATAGGGAATTATTTGGAGCTGAAACTTATCCACTCTATTCCTATTATCAAATCATGGTTCTCCTCCAAAAATCATCTATTTCTTTGTAGCCAATTTTCCCCAGCTCTCCCATTTCTATTTCTGGTCAGATTGGCAATTTGCAAGGTAGGTGCTATCTAGGCTGGTCTTCTGGTGCTGAGATCTTGCCAAAGGAGTGAACCTAGGATGTGATTGAACCATGCCAAGGATCAGGACGAGTGGAGACATGTGGTGGCCACAGTTCATGACAAACACCTTGCTGTTCATCAGCAGTTGACCTTGGTGTGGTCACCCCAGGCCTCTCCAGTGCCATCCAGCAGCATGGGTCAACTCAGCATTGAGTGTAGATTATCCCAGACATGGTTTGGCAGCCAGTGCTGCGTGGAATCGCCATGGCCACATGGTGACCACGACCAGAGCAAGCCAAAACCGTGCTCTATAGCTTGTTTTCGTCGGGAGTGAGAGTCTAGCGAGCTCCATCATGTCTAGTCATGTCTAGTAGCTGCCCCGTGAGTGCCTGAGGCCTCCAGAGCCTTCTCCCCCTCGACCCGAAGCTCCTAGACCCCTCTGGCCGTTGCCGTATTGCCGTGGACTCAGGAAAGTTCGGCTTTCGTCGTGGAGCTCTGCCGTGAGACTTTAAATAGGTCGTGCCTGAGCCCCCCCGAGCGCTAGCAAGCCCCAGCGTGCCCAGCCCCTCCTCCCAGTGAGCTCTTGGAGCTCCAGCTCTAATGGCCGTGTGCAGCCGTCATTCCTACTCGGCCCTTCGTGGTCCTGGCCCTCCCCCTCCTCACCACCCTCGCCCCCAGCTTCCTCTAGAGGCCGCTCAGCCGTCGCCGTCCTCAATTCCTCTGGAGAGGTGCCGTCGGAGCCGTTTCCCTAGTGGCCGTGGCCGCCACCTCTGTTGGCTGGGGATGCCCATTCCCCGCGCGTCCCCAAGCTCCCGGCGACCACCAGTGGGTGCGGGATGGCGCCGCGTATCCGTCCAGCCCGCCGGTGGGAGCAGCTGAGTGGAGAGACGCCGGCGTCGAGCGCGGCCCGACGGCCGTGGCGCCTCCCCTGTGCTGTGTCAGGAGGAAGAAGGCGACCTGAGGAGGAGGAGAGAGAAGGATAAGGCGGGACCCACATGTCGGTGGGAGAGAGAGCTAAGTCAACCCGGGCCCGGTGCAATAAGTGGAGGCGTAGTTGCAGCAGTACGCTTTCCTCAGTGGAAAGCGTATTCTCCAGCAGCTTCGGTGTGGAGTGCGCTTTCCATGCGCGGAGGCGTATTCGGGAAAAGGCGCTTTCTGCCCCAGCCCACCGGCTGAATGGGTTGATTAGTGGACGTTCACTGTTTAGGCATCATTTTATGTCTAAACTATGAACGGTGGTAGTTTCGCGACCGTAGCTCCGATCGAGGTGATTCCAGCGCCCTCGTCTTCGTCTCGTCGAGCCCGTTCCGTCAGTACCATTTTCATAGGATGTTCATGCAGTGGTACTGACCTCATTGCCGTTGCGCTATATTCGCCCCCTCAGTGAGAGAGCCGTTGCTGCGAGTTCGTCCGCGAGGTGATCGCGTTTGTCTCCGTCGTATTCGTCGATCCCCCAGGCAAGCCAACCTCTTCCATGAGCTCCGGACTTGCGTGATGACTTTGCTTGCACCTGTGTGTTTATCTACACTGCCTGTTAGTTTGCATTCGCATATGCATGTGATAACATTGGTACTAGTTGCCCGGGTTACTCTACTGCCACATCTTTTCCTATATCATTCTGCCGATGAGATGAGCATGTTGAGTTGAGCTTAGAGATCACAGTCTATGATTATTGTGTACTTCAGTCAGTAGCTTGTGGGTAGGAGGACTGAGTTAATATGAATTAGTGGTTGATCACGAGTCACTTGTCCGGGAATATCTATGCAACCACATCCGCTGGTATGGGACGGCCTTGACTGAGCCCGACTGCGTGGCCTTCATCGGTACCGCCCAATAGGGGGGTTATGCGCGGCGTGCTACCCTGGCCCGGTAAGTGGCGGTAACCCTGTGGGCCGGATGAGTTTGATCCCCGTTTGGGATTGTAGTACCCCGTTTGGGACTACAGTTGGGACACGAAGGTGGTCCATGCCATGGGGGCACAGTGGCCACCCAAGGCCGACCTCATGGGGAGGATGCGTGCCGGTAGTACGATGAATGTGTCACGGGTCAGGCAGGTCTTGTTGAGGCAATGCTGGTCCACCCGAATGGGATTACGAGGTCAGTGCTTCATGGCATGTGGGTAAAGTGTGCAACCTCTGTAGAGTGTCAAATCTATTCGAATAGCCGTGTCCACGGAAATGGACGACCCGTCCAGACCTCAGTAGGTGATCAACCAGGACAACCAGGATAATGAGGATAATGATGTGAGAACTCAGCTTGGATAGACATCAGAGGATGTCAGGATGATGATAAGTTAGCCAAGGGATGGCTATAAGATGAGTGGTCGAGAGGACCACGTGGATTGGATTTGGATCTGTTCAGTTGGATTATGAATATGAGGGTTGTGGGACAACCCGTCAGTGAGTAGATTGGTACTCGGTACAGTAGGTACTCCGGGTACCTAACTTGATCATTGCCATGCTTGATTTATGCTTTCCTTGTTAGAATTCATGCCATGCTTAGGATTATTTCATGCATAGCAAAGGTCTTGCTTTGCCATCTGTTTGTTTGGCTGCTATGTATTTGGTTGTCTTGCGAGTACATTCAAAGTACTCACCTGGCCTTGCATGTGGCCAGTTGCAGGAGAGGATTCGATGTGCTAGAGCGTAACCCAGCCAGTCCTATGCGTTATGGATCGCAGCCGGAGACGTCGCTGCCAAGACCTCTACAACCCTTAGTAGCCGTGGAGCGATGTAATATTGTTGTAAGCAACAGTATCGTAATACTCCATGAAATTAATAAAGCCATCTTTGTGCCTGGAATTGCTATATCATGTTCGTGACGTGCGTCAGGTCCTATCCTGGGGACTGGCGTGTGTCGGCCCTCTATCGGGGTGCCACAGGTGTCCCAGGAAGTAATGCTTCAACTTACGATTCGCCTTGAACACCCCATATATCAGTTTCTGCCAATGCGGGTATCTTTGCTTGGATTCTATCAGGACTTCACTGACGTAGTAAACCAGCCTCTGAACCGGATATTCCTTCCCTACCTCCTTACGCTCCACAACAATCGCAGCACTGACAGCCCTGTTGTTAGCCGCCACATACAGGAGCAAAGGTTCCTTTTCAGCCGGGGCAGCCAAGACCGGCGGCTCAGCGAGCTGTTTCTTGAGCGCCTCAAGCGCTGCACCCGCCGCCTTACTCCAGACAAAGTTGTCTGTTTTCTTCATCATCTGATACAGAGGAATAGCCTTCTCACCCAGGCGGCTTATGAATCGGCTTAAGGCAGCGATTCGATCCGCCGGGCACTGAACATCATTGATGCATGCCGGCTCAGACAGGGAAGTAACAGCCTTTATCTTGTCCGGATTAGCTTCAATACCAAGCTCAGAGACTAGAAATCCCAAGAGCTTGCCTGCAGGAACTCCAAAGACACACTTGGCCGGGTTAAGCATCATCTTGTAGACCCGTAAATTATCAAACGTTTCCTTTCGGTCGTCAAGTAGAGTCTCCTTCTTCCTTGATTTGACCACAATATCATCCACATAAGCATGAACATTGAGCCCAATTTGACCACGAAGACAATTCTGCTCACAACGCTGGTAAGTCGCCAGGGCACTCTTGAGCCTGAAAGGCATAGACACATAGCAGAAAGCACCAAAAGGTGTAATGAAAGCCGTCTTCTCTTGGTCTTTAACTGCCATCTTGATTTGATGATAACCTGAATAAGCGTCCAGGAAGCATATGCTCTCACAACCCGTCGTTGCATCAATAATCTGGTCGATACGGGGGAGTGCAAAAGGGTCAACTGGACAGGCCTTGTTAAGATCCGTGTAATCTATACACATACGCCACGTGCCGTTCTTCTTGAGTACCAACACCGGGTTTGCGAGCCACTCCGGGTGAAACACTTCAACGATGAACCCTGCTGCTAAGAGCCGGGCCACCTCTTCTCCAATAGCCTTGCGCCTCTCCTCATTAAATCGGCGGAGGAATTGCTTTATCGGCTTAAACTTTGGATCCACATTAAGGTGGTGCTCAACGAATTCTCTCGGTACACCCGGCATGTCAGAAGGCTTCCATGCAAAGATGTCCCGATTCTCATGGATGAATTCGATGAGCGCGCTTTCCTATTTGGGATCCATATTGGCCCCAATAGTTAACTGCTGCGATGAGTCACCCGGAGTAAAATCCACTAACTTGGTATCTTCAGCCACAAACTTGAGAGGCGATTCAGATTCCGTGGTGGGCTTCTTCAGTGCGGTCATATCTGTCGGGTCAACATTCTCTTTATAGGAATTGAGCTCTGCTTTAGCACAACTTGATTCCGCATAAGCTGCATCACCTTCCTCACACTCAAGGGCCGTCTTTCGATCACCATGCATGGTAATCGTCCCATTCAACCAGGGCATTTTGAGCTGCAAATAAACATAGCCAGGCCTAGCCATGAACATTGAGGAAAACAGTTGAAAACAGTTATCAACACGTGGAAAACAGTTGAGGAGGGCTTAAGATCTTTGTCAAGCAAGTTCATCCGGCGGAAAGTTTCGTAGTACAGGATGTTGATACTTCTACCACCATCCATAAGTACCTTAGTAAACACGTATCCTCCCACTTGGGGGGTAACTACTAAAGCCAGCTGCCCCGGGTTATCAACACGCGGCGGGTGATCCTCCCTGATCCAAGTTATGTCATACTCAGACCACTTCAAATACTGCGGGAGAGCCGGCATGACTGCATTAACCGCCCGCTTGCGCACCTTCTGGTCTCGTTTATCAAAGCTGGTTGTAAAAACATGATACTGACCCCCGTTTAGCTGCTTCGGGTTACTCTGGTACCCCGACTGGTTATTCTGCTGCTGACCACCATTACCAGGCTGATGATGACCCACTTGATTGCCTTGACCCTGGTAAACGGATCCTGAGCCGCCGGCTCCAAAGCCGGCCCCTAAACCGCCCGGGCCTGAACTGCCTGACGGACCATTGCTGTTATTGCGATGCTGTTGAAGGCTGTAATCCCGGAACTGTCGCATAATGCTGCAATCCCTCCACGTATGGCCTGCCGGCTTATCAGGCCGACTGTGCTCTGGACAAGGTTTATGGAGCATCTCTTCCAGGTTGAAAGGAGCTTTGCCCTTGTTAAAGGGCGGCCTGAAGTTCCCGTTGCCCTTGGCACGATTGTTCCCGGCACTGGTGTTCGCCACCAACTCTGACCCACCTTCCGGGTTCTTCCTCTTGCCTTGGTTGTTGTTCCTAGCCGCGTTGTGCTGTTGACCCTTGCCATTGTTGCCTTTATTACCCTGAGCCAATTTCTCATCATCGGAGCCAGGATCCTTTGTGTTGTCAGAGTCGGCATATTTGGTGAGAGCCGCCATGAGCTCCCCCATGTCTTGGCATGAACGTTTGAGCCAGCCAAGCTTCTGTTTCAAGGGCGTGAAGTGGCAATTCTTCTCCAGAATTAGAACCGCTTGTGCCGCCGTAATCTTCTCAGAAGAGTGAATGACGGTTGAGACCCGCCGGACCCAGTGATGAGCCGATTCGTCTTCACGCTGCACACAATGGTCCAAATCCACAATCGTCATGGGCTGCTTGCACGTTCCTCGGAAATTCTTGATGAACTTCGCCTTCAGCTCGGCCCAGGAATTAATGGTGTTGGGTGGTAAGCCCTTCAACCACGTGCGTGCCGGCCCCTCCAGCATCATGATGAAATATTCGGCACACACCGCGTCATTGACGTCCAACATCTCCATGGCTAGCTCATAGCTTTCAATCCAAGCCTCCGGAGGTAGGTTAGCAGTATAATTGGGCACCTTGCGAGTACCCTTGAAGTCCTTCGGCAACCACTCATTCTGCAAAGCCGGCTCTAAGCACGGCTGTCCCAAAGCCCTGGAGGTTACCCCTGCTCCTACTGAGACGGAAGGTGCAACAGTGGGTTCTTGATAAGCCGTCGGCGCCGCTAGAGCCGCCACATCTTGCTATGCCCTAGCCCGGTCCGCCAACGCCTGAGCTTCCTGAGCCGCCCGGTCAACCCTCGGCGGGTTCCGGTGCCGATCACTGCTAGAAACCGCCGGCGACTCATAACGCCGGCTGTAGCTGCGGCTGGGGATGGGGGTTGAATGTATGCGACTCCGGCTATAAGTGTACTTCTCCTGCTGGGCCACCGCCGTCTGCAGGTATCCGATGGCGTTCCGCATCTCCTGGGCCAAGGGCGCCTCATATGGGATCGGGATCGTACCAAGCCTGGTTGCCGCTGCCACCATGTTTTCCACCGGGTTAGAATAATGACCTGACAGTGTCGGAAAGGACGGTGGTAGGGGGTGGTTCCGTCGCAGCGGGTCTGGCTGCTGATGCTGAAGCGTTGCCCGGCTTCCAGGCACTTCCGCCGTCCGGGTTACGGTCAAAGGCACATTCCTTCCCGTCCCTGGCGTGTTGAAAACATTCCTGGCTTCGTACTGGTCCGATAGACGGGACTGATGCCTCATCCAACGAAACGCCGCTACAGACTGCTGCTCTAACTCCAGGCGGAAAGCGTCTGCCCTAAGGCGCTGCGCCTCAGCATCCATCTGAGCCTTTAGCGCATCGATTTCCTGTTGGACTCCAGCCATCTGGTTCTTCAACCTCGTGATCTCTGCATTACGGGCCGCGTGGTTTGCAGCAGTGACCTTGGTTTCCATCAGGGCAGTAAGCTCGTTCATTAGATCCAGAAGAACCTGAGCCGGGGACTTGCCAGCCCTAGACCCGGCCGCACCGCCGGCTGTGCTGCTCGGGGCCGGTGCTGAACCCGCCATGAAGACGGCAGCGTAGTTCGGCGGCTCATAATCCTGCGGCTCATGATACTCCGACTCAGAGTAGTGCTCGACGTAGCCCCCAAGCCCACCATTGTGAAGCTGATAGATCGATTCCGTCTCTCCACTCGAAGATCCGTCTTCTGAGCAGCTGAAAGTTTCTTCCCGTGACATAGAATCTTCAAGCTCCACACCCTGGGTGAAGCCAAGAAAGACATGCTTCCTGCCCGGGTTAGCACGGACAGGTTCCGCGTGTTGGGCCGACTCGACGATGTCGGTGGAGATATCCGGCCCGGTTTAGATCTGCCGATCTTGCCGATGAAGACGTGAATTCCGCCGAAGGGGATCCGGAATCCGTACTCGATTGAGTCGGCCTCGGGACCCCAGCCGGCGTCGTCAATGTAGAGCTTCCTGCGGCGACTCTTGGTTATCCTGCCGACAGCGTATCCCTCGATCCCTAGGAGAGAGCCCTTTGAGAACTCAACACCACTGAGCGCTAGCCCCACGGTGGGCTGTAACACCCCAAAAATTTAACCACATTTTTATTAAGTAAAAATTTGACCAGAAATAAAATTTTGAGTTATAATAGGTTCTTTCATAATTTTAGAGCCTTTTCTGTTTCAGATTTTCAAATACTTCCCTCCATATAGAAAATTATTTGGAAATAATATTGTGGCTTTGGTAGTTTTCTTGAACCATCTATCTATTATATACTTAAAACGATAGAAAACGAACGGTGATGATTTGACACTATAAAAATAAGATGTATCAACGGTTATGATTAGACAATGACATGTTTGAATAAAAAGTGTAGCGTTACATGCAATTATTATAATGTACAAATAAGTTGACGTGTCACGTGTCGTATACAAGGTATATAGATTTATCGTAATACACAAGAATAATGCATGAGCGGAAGGAATATGCAAACGTTACTAATTAGGTCTCTCGCGCTGCTCGATGCAAAAAAAAAGGTCTCTCATGCTGTCAAAACGAGATACACCGAATATTAAAGAAAAAAATACAGAGGCAACTTTTTAGAAATCTTTTTTAAAGAAACTCACGCTGCCTAATCCCAGTCCCTTAGGGAAGATTGCACGCATTGATATTATTGATTACATCAGCCAATTCATGGTTTTTTTAGGAAAAGCAAGTTTTTTTTAACATCACGACCGTCTCTCCGTGTAAGTCCGGTGTAAAATAGGTTTGCTCCAACGTACATACGTAGGCAAGTCAAAATCATTATGAGATTATGAGCTGCGGATCAAACAAAATAAATAAATTATGAGTTGGAAACGTATTGATTCTCTAGATGGAAACCACATGCCCGCACGGAGCTGAGACTGCTGGGACGTAATGATTCTCTAGATCGAACCAACAAGCCAATGCTTGTGACCACTTCATGTTCTACGCGATCTGGCCGGTACGCTGGCGCAATACCGATGACGATGAGGCTGCTGGGACACAAGCGGCTGTCTATGGTTTAATACAAGACGTATTTGGTTGTGCACTTGGCCTACGTGAGTAGGAACTGATGGTGCAGTTGCTTAAAGCATCGTCTATTTAGCTATTTGATGTATGTTTATGATTGTAAACTAAACCTGCATGTTTGCGATAGCAGCGACAAAGGCACATGTCACGGGACAGGAACGTGGACGCTTTGTCACTAACTCGCCGTCGTGGTCGCGTATTGAAATCGAGTCAAAGGACAAACACGATTACAAGCTTCGGCCTAGCATGTAAGCTGATTGATCCTTCATGGGTACCAGCTACTACATGTGTATGATCATACCAACTAGCCTAGATATATCAGATATGCAAACGTTTTTTTTAACATATATGCATGCGTTTAAGAGATAAAATAAATTTCTCAGGGATACATATATTTATTTTAATGTCGTAGATTTAATATGCATCATGCATGTTATGAGATAATTTGGTTTTGAGATAACTACCTATTTTTCACATGGATGGCCAGTGCGTTGGATTATTTGGTATGGATTCCATTTGATTAAGAATCAATGGTTATATGGTGTTTAGATACAATTTTGTACATCCAATGATTATAATCTGCTATAACAAAGGTCTGCGAATGAAATTCCTAATGTTTTGCTTTTATGCAATAATTTTTAGCATGTTTTCATTTTCTCGGGTCAACTCATATTGCAAATTTATGTACATTGTCAAACAAATAGATGGCATTCTTTTGGGCATATGTTCTAGCATATATTTCATTTCTATTCAACGGTGACTTTTAATTTGTAATAAGTGGATGTACTGATGCTAAAGCAGTGGTAATCAAAACCTTTTAATTTCGACAGGGGGCAAACGATTAGTACACAAAACGATATCACACAAGACCTCGCATGTTGTATATTGGTTCAAGTTCTCGCATATTATAGGCTCGCTTCCAAACATAGTACTATTCCCTTGATGGACTACAAGGAAGAAATATGTAAGACGTTCATGGATAGAGTGAAGAGATTTCTAATTACCATAGGGCCACCAACTCATACTGCAAAACCTCGCCATGCGGATTAACGAATATTATAGGCGCGACACCAGGCTGGTCGTCTGATCCAGCGGCGCATTGGAAGGAAGCTGGATAAATGCGTTGCATGATGGGCCAATAGTGTAAAGTGCCGTCAAATTTATCGATGGAAAGGTACATCCCCTGAATGCAGAGTGGAAGAGAAAATGCCATACATCAATGTATGATTTTGTATGACAGACACATATATGAGTACAATTTATCTTTTGTTTGACTTACAAAAGTCCTTGGATGCAATCCAATGCACTGAAATGGAAAAATCTTTGTACGAAAGTACACAATCATATTTCTCTACACATACATCCTTCTGTATACTATATATTTTGTATGTCTATTTTCATTTTTGAAGTGTATATAAGTACTAATATATCAGTAACCTGACCCAAATAATAGTCGATAACAGGTCCAAATAAGAATAAGAAAAATAATAGGAAATATGAAATTTTAAAGTAAATCTAGACGTGCAATTGCTGGTGCCATCCAACTATTTTAATTAATGTATCAATTTGATTTGTTTAAAAGCAGGAAAGATGTAGCGAGAATGGCAATGTGAATATAACATGACTCATATGTATAGACATACTTTCAGTGTTTCTTTCAATGCATAAATAAAAGGAGTAGTACCAACATGAGTGTGTTGGGCAGTGCAAGAGTGTGTCTGACCTGAGTAGAATGAAGATGAGTGTAAGCATTCACCATTACTCGACATAGGAACAACTATAAGTGCTAACCTGAGAACATCAAAAGAGTAAATGTGTGTGTATCAAAATCAATAGAAGATGCCCTAAGCAAGTTTTTCATGTATGCCAATGTGACCCACTTATTTACGAGCATATTGGAAGAGCAACGGACTATTGTGAAACACCAACCTAAATTCTAGGAAGCAGCAACTCATCGTAAATATAGAGGAATGTCATGTTTCGAGTAAGATGATATGTATTGGAGCATATGGATGCATGGTATCACACTATCGGAGTAACCTATAATAGCAACACCACTAATTATGAGATAAGTGGAGAAAAGGTGAAATGTCTAGAAGTAAGCCATGGATATTTAATCCGTGTTCTGCTTAAATTTCTCTTAAAAGGTGTCCCGAAACAACTATACCAAGGTATTCATTGGTGTCCAATTATCTATGGTGCATGAATCAAAAAAGCATATACCATGAACAATATGCACAATAAAAAGTTGAAAATTTCTGTGAACACAAATGCAATAAAATATAAAAGTAAAACTAATATTTTCTTATTCTTCGTGGTGTTTTTCATATAACTACCATCAATCATATTACAAATGCATATTCATATGTAAAGTATTAGTCAAAATCATATCATCGAGAACATGTATAAATGAAGAGATGTATAGTAGTAGATATCAAATCTAGCCGCGCAAATGCGCGGGTAACTCCGCTAGTTCATTATTACTATAATAACAGTAGGAATTATATTCATAATAAAACTTGCCCCAAAACAATTCTTTTAATAGCATTTTCAATGTTTGAAATGCTTCTATCGCACTACAACCACTTTAAATAATTCTTTAAAAATTCCACAAAAATTATGAGAGGTCATATGATGCCTATAGACCACTTTTGTGTAGAAATCCATCTTAGTCTTTTGAAGTTTTTGAGCAAACCATCTTCTTTTCAATTCTGATCCAGATTCAGTTTTGAACAACAACCTCAACTTCCCTTGCCCCAAAAATTCTGAAACTTGGCCATATTATAGTCCTTCCAACCAAACACTTAACTCCACAAGCTCAGCTCCAATTTCCTCTCTCTATTGCACCAAATGATTCCCAGCATTTTCTGTCTAGAAATGAATTTCAGTAAAACTTGCACTAGGAAGTATCTCTTTTTGCCAAACCAACTCCGCCATCATCCTTTTCATCTAATGAGACATCATCCTGCCAAATTCCAACCTCAGAATAGATCTATAGGTGGCCCAAGCATTCTGTCAAACACCTTGTGGGCATGACAGAAATGTTGCCACTTCCTAAACTGCACTGGACACTTGGTCATTTGGCCAAACAAGCATGTCCATTATCTCTCTCATAACCAGGTTCACAACCCTGCCAATTTGCACTGTCATCCGAGACCCCTAGGTGGCTTTGATATTTCGTCGAGCACCCTGAGTGCATGTCCAGAACACGCGCTGCATGCCCAGAGCGTGCGAATTGAACTCGCGGACGCCTGAGCCTCTATCACCCCCACCTCCTTCTTCCGCTCGTCTTGATCATCTGCAGAGCTAGCCAAGTTGTCCCCGCACCTTCCGACACCTCCCCTCGTCCCCTAGCGCCGTCCACGCCGGCCAGCACCGCCACCGACCGTCGCACGTCGCTGTCACGCACCGACCACACCACCTAGCACCCCCTTAGCTTACCAGCTCGCCCAAGCTTATCCGCGGTTGTTATTACCCTCACCAAACCTCCACCGGCCTTGCCTATCTCGCCACCGTCCGCGGTTTGCCATCAATGGTGCCACCGACGTGCCTTCCTCTGGAAGTCACGTCACCGCGTCGCTCCCGCCTATAAATTTCCTTTCCGAGCTCTCTCTCGCCATCGGCACCTCCCCTTCCTCATCTCCAAGCCTCCCTGAGTACTCAAACGACCAGAGACAGTCGTCACCCTTACCTCCGACAGCTACGGCCGCCGCCACCTCTCCGATGATTCCGGCGAAACCATAGCTCCCCCTTCTCCAATCTCTTCACCAACAGCTACCTCCTAAACCAACGAATTCTTTCCAGTTCTCAATTTAGCTCGAGGTAGCCCATCGGTGAAATCCCTCTTTTGCCCAACACCGCCGTCCGCCGGAAGCAGCATCGCCGGCAACCCCGTCCACCTCAGTGACCAACGCTGGTACCCAGGGGATCGCCTCGGTTTCCTAAACTCGCAGATGGCCTCAGTTCCTCGAGTGGTGACGCCCATCTCCGGCAATCGCCATCGGCAGAGCTCTCTGTTCCAATGAGGAGAGAGGAAGGCGCGGGCGACCAGTCAAATATGACAGGTGGGCCCATGGGTCCCACTGTCAGCAACAGAAACGACGCCAAGCTGGCATTAAGTGGATACGTAATCCGCGTATACGCCTTCGATGTCGACAACTCCTGCGCAGCTGAACGACCGGGCCTGGCCTAGTGGCTAAATCGCGCCCAGCGCGCGTTTTGGCTTATCAAGTTTCTGCCTCTGTCATTTTCTTTTTCCAGCAAACTTTCCAATAATTCCACAAAACTCATTTCAAATCCAAATTCGATGATTCAAAATTCTACATACTCCCAAAATCCTGTTCTATTAATCTAGACGAGGTAAACATTTTTTGTAAGCCCTGTTCCTACTGGATCTATTAAATAGTCCTTTTCTTTGTTTATTCCAACTTAGAAATTCCATAAGTAATTCATATAAACTCCAAAGGAATTGATTCTTCTTCTGGTATTCCTCATTTTCCATCTAGTTTATTTTAGTACTTATTTCAAAAATATTTGAAACACTTTTTAGTACTGTTTTAGCTCTATGTGGTAATTTAAATATTTTTGAAAATAGGAAATGGAGGGGAGATAATATTTCAAACTTTTGGAGTACACCCAATATTTCTGCATATTCAAGGCAAGCATCTTGAACACTTGATATGGTGATTGCATGGTTCATTATTTGCATGAATAAATAAAACATGAATATGTTTAATTCCAATGAGATTTGCATATGACTTACCATGCATGCATGATCACATGGGAATATTTCATATTCATCAAAGCATGATGTTTGAGTGAGCTTGGTTACTTTCAATTGTCATGTATGCCCGTGTTGGTCTGGACTAAACTGCAGGAAAGAATCAGTCACGAGTAAAGTGACCGTGAGACTGAATTCTCGTGATGACGAGAATGATCAGTAAGGGCAAGTTGAGAGATGTCAGGTGGTGACCCTGTTGGGTACTACCGAGAAACTTGATTGTGCTAACCACAGCAGGAAACTTAAACCTCCAGAGTCGACCGTAGATCGAGTCTTGCTTCGGTAACCCCCATACTTGATTCATGCTGCCACTTGTCCCTGCCTCAGGTGGGGAATGGTTCAGTAAGTTGTTAACCCCTTTCCATGCACACACCGTATAGAGGGCCACGATGAGCGCTTCCACGGCCGTGGACTAAATCCTGTCATTGGGTCAGGGGGCATGGGTGTTTCCGGCAGTGTAGCCGAGAGGGGGGCACCCCTTGGAATCCGCGTGTATGAAATACTGATCCCATGCAGGACGATGGTCTCTCCGTCTTAGAGTTTATCTGGAAAGATGCTTTGGGTGATCCCTAGCATCCGGATGGTTAAACTGGTGTGTGCTAGTTAGGTGTGTTTTGAACCCAAAGACTATAATGGGCATTAGTCAGTGCCACGGTACTGGCTATAGAAAACTCATAAACGGGGTAAAGAGTACACCCTCTGTCGAGTTATATCTATTTGAATAGCCGTGTCCGCGGTTAAGGACTACAGTCTGGGTTGGTTAAGTGTCGGTCTTACAGTCGGTCTCTGGAGGAAATAATTAAAATTTGTGCATGGTTTATTTTGCAGAATAACTACTACTACTACTGGGTTATCATGAATATTGTTGATGTTATGATCATTATTATGGACTAACCCATTTCTCTTATTTTAATTTTCCAAGTGTCTCAGGGGCTGGATAGACTACCCCGGGCATTTAGTTTTATTTTCAAGACCTTACGAGGCGTCTCTCGAGTTCTCGGGTGGTCCTGTCTCGCCCGACTCTCTTGTAGATACCCGTCTGGCATTTCTTTTCAAGACCTCACGTGGCGTCGCTTGAGTTCTCGGATGGTTCTGTCTCGTCCGACTACTCTTTTAGACACCCGTTTGGCATTTCTCTTCAAGTCCTACCGTGGTGTCATTTGACACCCGACCGACATTTCTTTTGTATTTTCTTTGGATTCTCGGATGGTTCTGTCTCGTCCGATTTCCATCAACCTTCTTTGTTTGTCGCTAACCCGTTACTTCTGCACATGCTAATATGTCATCATGCCATGATTTAACTCCTGTCAGCATGCATATAATATAGTCCAGCATGAGCATAAGCAAATAGTTTAATTCATCATGATCATATATTGTCTGCTGCATTCGGTATATCATTTGTTCATAATGTTTGCGAGTACATTCAAACGTACTCACTGGCTTCTCCCTGGTTATTTCATTGGCCAGGTCAGAAGAGTATTATGACGACGTCCCTGCATGCGGAGCCTAGGGTAGTAGCCATGCGGGATAGGAGTTATCCAGGTCAGCTGTTCCTGTGGGAAATGGAGTTCCATAGACGCTGATGACCCCGAACCGCTTCCGCTGCCAACCACTAGAAACCTTTTGGTGTACTCATAGATCATAATGGTCTTGTACTTCATATTTTGTAACCTTTCTTGGAATTTCTGTATCAAGATTGCGTCCCATCAGCTAACAGTAATCCTGGGGCTGGTGAGCACAAGGGCCATTTGCTGGGAAATTAATATCCCAGAAATCCAGTCCTGACATGGGTGCCAACTGTCGTGGTTTTGTCACGGCAGATGTCCGAAGACTTAGGTTCGAGGCCATCGCCAAAGCAGTGGACTCAAAGGGGTTGGTCGAGATGAGGGACACGAATTTACCCAGGTTCGGCCCCTCGAGAAGAGGTAAAAGCCTAAGTCCTGCTTGTGTTGTATTGACTGGAGTATCGCTTACAAGGGAGCGGATTCACTTGACCTAGCTCTCGATCGATTGGTTTCTGTCTAAGCCACCCGAGGGTCTTGCCTTTATATAGGAGGTCAAGGCCCTGGGTTACATGAGTCCCAAACCGACTCATACAACGTACTCAATCCCAACTCGGAACCGCCTTGCCTCTTAGGGCAACCCGGCTCCTGGCGGCTTACCCACCCGGGTCTCATACCATCTTCTGTCTCGGGCCTTCGTCTTGGGACTTCGTCTTGGTCTGTCTGATAAGCCGCCCTGCAGCCTGGCCTTCATCTTCCAGCCCACCTTAAGGGTCCTTTTGGTTATGAGCCGCCAGGTATGACCCGGCCCCTCCTGGGCGGGTCTTACCACGGGGTTATATCCCCAATAAGTTGTGTGTCAAGGTCCAACCTGCAACTGGGCAACTACAACTACGAAAAACAAACGACGAGTTGTGAGTCAAAGGTTGACTTGTAACTAAGGGCCTCGAGTTGCAAGTGAGGATCCGACTTGCAACTGGGCAACTACAACTACGAAAAGCAAGTCCACGGTTATGAGTCAATGGTTGACTTACAACTAGGGCCCACAAGTTGCGAGTTGGGGGTCGACATACAATTGGCAAGCTACAACATTAACAAAAGAATCCCTCAATTACGAGTCAGTGGGTTGACTTGCAAGGCGTAAAGTTATGAGTTAGGGTCGACTTGCGGATGGGGCGAACCTACAAGTACAAAACAAGCCCCCATTTGCGAGTCGAGGGACTTGCAACTAGTGCCTCAGGTTTAAGTTGAGGCTTGATTGCTAACTGGGTGTCACGCCCAAGATGCGATCCTATCCTTATTATGGCACGAGAGCCTCGACAGGGATAGAAGCGCATCTCGTCATTTTGCAAGAATGGATATCATTACAAGTACATGTATAGAAGAGATGAGTATATGGAATTGGCTTACACTCGCCACAAGCTACATCAATATCACATCAATGCAACAACATAACCAAACATCATACAGAAGAGCAGGGTCCGACTACGGACGGAAACAAACGATAAAATGACATCCATCCTTGCTATCCCAGGCTGCCGCCTGGAACCCATCCTAGATCGATGAAGAAGACGAAGAAGAACTCCAAATCAAACAAAGCATCGCGCTCACTTCATATCATCGCATTACCTATACTTGCAACTGTTGTTGTAGTAATCTATGAGCCACGGAGACTCATCAATCTCATTTCCAAGGGTATCAAGACTATTAAAGCTTAATGGGTGAGGTAAGGTTAAGTGGTGAGGCTGCAGCAAGCACTAAGCATTTATTAGAGTAGCTAACTTACGAGTACAAGAATAAAGGGGGATGATTGTAGCACAAACGGTCGTGAACTAGCAATGATCTCTAAGAGATCCTGAACACCGACATACGTCAAACATAACCCCACCGTGTTCTCTCTCGGATAAGGACTCGCGAGAAGAGACAGTCATGGTTACGCACACGGTTGGTATATTTTATTTGAGTTTACTTCAAGTTTTCTATGGCCGGGTGTTAAACAAAGTTTCCAAGTTGCCACGTAACCGCGGGCACGACTTTCCGAAAGATTTAACCCTGCAGGGGTGCTCCAACTCATCCATCACAAACTAACCACACGCAGCGGGAATAACCTCGACCACGAATCTCGTGATCTTCCTAGGCAATTCCATTGAAAAACCGCAACCTCGAGATAGCCCGAAGTATTTTCGGAATTCCTCGCACAAGACATTCGAGAAAGGTAAAAGAAATCCAGCAAGGCCGCCCGGTGTGTTGACGATCTCGATAGGAGCCGCGTATCTCGTTCTCAGGACATGACGGATTGTCCAAACTTCCGGTAGGCCAATCACAGAGTTGCCCCTGGCGGCCACCGGCGGTTGACAGGTTTGGACCAACACTCATGAGGAGCACTGGCCCGGGTTGTTGATTAATTATCCACGGGGTCCGGAAAGTCCCTATGCAATTTGATTAGTTATTAAGCAAATGTAGTACCAATGTTGGGCCTTGCCAGACAAGTTTTATCCTAAAACGAAAATCAAGGGGGTCCCCATGACAACCCCGAGCATGTTAGGAGCGCTCAATTATGGAACATAACACTGATACACAAGTAACTAGGGCGGCAAGAGTGGAACAAAACACCGAGAAAAATGCCAAGCCTTCCACCCTTTACCAAGTATATATGTGCATTAAATTAAATAGCAATAATATTGTGATAATTGGAAACAATTGCACCTGCAACTAGCAACGCAATAAGAATGGCTAAGCAAGCGGTAACATAGCCAAACAATGTGGAGGGGTTAGAGGCTTTTCATGGCAATTTGGGAGGCTTGACATACAAATGGTAGGTAGCGAGACTGCGAAAGAAACGAGGCATCTAGCATGGCAATGATAGTAATGGTATCCAGGGAAATGATCATCTTGCCTGAGATCCCGCTTGGAAGAAGAACGATTCCATGAAGAAGACGAGCCAATGTAGTCGAATGAATCCTGACAATTCGAACGCTTTCGGAACTCTAGCGAGAATAAGCAAATCGGAAACAACAATCAACACATGAGAACATTACAACATATGCATGACATGATGCACTTCAAATATGATGCATGTTATGCATGACATGGCAAGCACAACCATCAACTTCTACACATTAAGTGAAGCTCAATATGCAACGAGTTGCATATTGACGGAACTCCACATTCGAATATTTAGTTCACTCTCGTTTAGGTACACGTCAATATTAAATGTTGTTAAACATGGCAAGAGGTAAAGCATAAGTAAACTGCATATCTAGGCAAGTTTAAATGAGGCCGGAAACAACATATAGCATTTCCGAAACGACACCATATGTTAATTTCGAAATTGGTCCAGATGTGAACTAATCAGTTTTTATATTTATTAAAAAGGGAAATAAAGTGCACAATGAGATTTTACTCGTCATTCTAGTCGATTTACATATATGGAGCTACGGTCTAAAAGATATGACCTTCACAAGATTATATGCCATGAATGCAAAATGCATGAAAATGACAAACACAAACATTTCAAATCTTGAATGCAGCAAGATATTATGATGCTACATGAGATTCTAGTCAAGTTACATATGCAACATGTTCAAAACGGAGCTACGATTCAACCACCATCACCAATACAAGTTTTAGTTCAAATCTGTGCAAAACAGCAAGATAGCACATGCACACATGAAAACAACAAGCTACAAGGTTCTAAAATGCACAGACTAAGCATGGGGCAGTAGCATATAACAGACACTGCATTTTATCTTCACATATCATACTCAAAAGAGTCATGGAACACATGGTAGGAAGCTCACAACATGGCAACAAAATATAGCAGATTCGGACTTAGTGAAATTCACAGTTTTTTAGCAGAGCAGATTTTCATGGAGGCATATTGGCAGCAGTAAAACTATATGCTACAGGGCATATATTGGCATGAAACTTAACAGAATGCTAGAGGACATTGTTAACTACAAATAACTCCATTGCACCAACCCCAAAGGGGTTGTAGATCACTAGCAAAACACATGGCAAGACAGCAACAAAATATTATAGATTCCAGACTTAATTATGATGCTAAGCCTATTCATGCCAATATAATTATGATGCTAAGCCTATTCATGCAAACTATTGGCACAACATGATAGGCAACAACATGCTTAACAAAAGACTCATTGGTGGCAACCGCAAAAGACTCCTAGATCAATAGCAAATCACATGGCAACATGGCAACAAAATAACAGTTTCAGACTTAGTGAAATTTATCGATCTCCCAAAACTGCATTATTGACTAGGCATGTTGACATGGCAATACCAGTAGCATAACAACCCTCTATGAGCATGGCAAGGACGCTAGCATCAAGAAGACATGGCACACTTCAAATCAAACCATTGGCTCGATTACATAGGATGCACACTTCAATAATATGATGCTCGCAAAACGGAACTCATCGTTAACAGATTTCAGTTTTAACGCGGTAGCAACTCTAGAGCAACAAACAAACATGATAATGATGTCCTACCTAGCAACTAGATGCATGGCATTAAAGTAGACATATAATAGGGCACATCTCATGAAGAAACCACATACAAAAGACCTACGGGTGAGGTGCAACCATCCGCACGAAATCGATTAATAACAGATTCGCAACTAACGATGGGATGCACTTTTGCAACAGAGATAACAACCCCTAGATGAACTCTAAAATTTATACAAATACCACATCCATGAAGATCACGAAGAGTAGATATAAATTCAAATAAAGTTTGTCCCAATCGGACCAATATGCACAAAGTTTTGCAAGGTTGAAAATGCTATTATGTAGAAAACGAGGCAATAAACAGGGACTTGGCCGATTTTACCTCGCGGGGAATCTGGATCCCGCGGTACCGGGACGGGGAGGTGCACGCGTTTGGTTCAGGGGTCGAGGGGGTGCCGGAACCACATGGTGCAGATCTGGCAGCGGCTCTCCGGCGAGGTCGCGTCGATGCCGGCGGTCGCCGGAGGGGACGAGGATGGTGGCGCGGGGTCGGGGAATCCCGGATCCGGGCGGCTCCAGAAGGATCTGGCGGCGGCACTCCAAGGCGGGGCCGGCGGCGAGCTAGGCACGACGGCGGCGGGTCCGGGCTGCAGGGAGGCGGTTGACGGCGCGATGGGGCGGTGCTGGTGCGGGGTGGCTCCGGCTGGCGTTGGGCGAAGGCAGGCGCAGCGGAGCACTGCGGCGGTGCGGCTTGGCACGATGTGGCGGCGGGGCTTGCAGCGGCGTCCTCCGGCGAGGTTGGGCTGGCGGCGCGGCGAGGCCGAGTGTCCCCTCGGGCGAAGCCAGGGACGGGAGCTGGAGGCACGGGGTGGTCGCGGGCTACGGCGGCTGGCGGTTCGGGTCCGAGCGGGCTTGCCCTGGGCCCGGCGGGCCTACGGTGGAGGGAGGAGGCTGGAGGTGGCGCAGGGGTGACGTGGGGCGCGCTGAGTGGCTGGGAGCGGCGGCGCGCTGGCTCAGGCGGCAACAAGTGGCGTCGACAGGGTTGGGCAGGCGCGGAAAACGATGCTAGAGGTGGGGAAATGCTAAAATAGGTAGGGGAGGGCATCTATTTATAGAGAGGGATCTAGGGTTAGCTATTTCATCCGTTTTTCGGGCCGTTCGATCCCGATCGGATGCCCGAAAGCGGAGGCGGGGCTTGGTTGGGTAGTGGGCTGTGAAGAGGGGTGTTGGGCTAAAATGAGAGGGAAGTGGCAGCCCGGCAACGAAATTTTTAAACACCAAAAACGTCCGATAGTTAAGCCGATGACGGTGCCGCTACGGCCGACAGTTCGGGTATGAAACGACCTCTGATTGCGACGAAATTTGGCAGGGTCTACCTACAATACAATAAGGCTGCACGCCAAGTTTCGACCCAATCCAAGAATATTTTATACGTACTTTTGAAAACAACATTTTATCGATGCCGTGGGCGCGTGCGTGTGTGGTTGGGCTCGAAACGGACGACGACACGAACGGAGAGAACCGACAGCTACGAACGGATGCAAGTTTTCGAAAACGAGTGATGTTGCTATGCGGATGATGTGAATGATGCGATGATGAATGGAACAACCACTCGAAGCACACAATGACAATGGAATAAAAAGGGGAATCTTCTGGAGCGTCCGTCCCGGGCTGTTACAACTCTCCTCCACTTATAAGAGATCTCAACCCGAGATCTTAGAATGAGAAGGGGAAGAGGAAGAAGAAAGGAAGAGGTAAAACGTAGTTGCTTCTTTGACAAACGAGTGAAACCATAGAAATATGAAGGTTGGAATAGATGAAGAATGATATGAGAAACAAGCAAGAATTCAAAAGAAATTTCGGCAGCACTTCGGTAGGAAAAAGAGGCAAAATTGATAATATGGAACGAACTTGAAAAGATGACGCAACACTCTGGTTAAATGGATAAGCAAGAAAGCACCTGATCTTGAGAAAACAAGATAAAGGATGAAAGAGAGCAACAATACAATGCCTCCGGAACAAAAGAATAGAAGCTAGAACTTTGGAGAGAAGGGAACGAAGAAGAAAAAGATAACTTCTACCACCATTGAATTAGAAAAACATCCTTAGAAAGAAGGATTGAGCAGAGTTGTTGGCAATTCAACAACGAAAAGAAAAGCTTGTTGTGGGCTTATGGAAACATCTCAAAATTATGAGGTAACGACCGGCCACAAATGAAAACAATTGGTTGCTTGGGAGCAACAATATATGCAAAACTTGTTCCCCCAAGAGGATACATTGAAAACTTGTATGATTGATAAGCACCATGATAGCAACAATCCTTAGGACATGCTTTAGGTGAAATCCAATCCAAGATAATTTCAAAGAAGAAACCATGGGTTTACATATCTCATTCTTTACAATTCCCTTCAAAACTCCTCATGACTCAAGAATGATATAGCATCATCTCCAAATATAAGGGTGAAGGAATTGCACTTGAAATGCAAGAGAAAGAATACTTGAGCTCTTCAACCGGAATCTTGAATCATACTTCGAGAAGGAATTAAATACTTGAAGAACCACCATGAGGACCTCCGTATATGAAAGAACGATCAAAAGAATTGAAGGTTGAAAAGGATAGATTATGACGTTGCAAAGATTTAGATGAAGCTTCCCGAAGAGATACTTGAGAAAACATGGAACTCCGGAAAAGAATAGATTAAGCACTTGGATCCAAGAATTTGATATCCTGAACAACTCCGGAAGAAGGATTGAAATCATCTTGATGAACAAGAATAAGAATTATGTCTGGTTATCCTTCATCAAGTTAAATTGATGACAAACCATGGATTTAGCATAAACTTATTCTTCTTGAAATGATTAGGGAGAGACAAGAGCACAAACTTGAAGAAGTCTTCACGTTACCGGTGAGAATTTGGAACAAATGGGAATACATGAGAATGAAGAGATCAAGATCCGCCTTGCTGAAAAACTTGAACGAAGCCCCGGAATTATTGAGATATGAACGAAGGTATAACAATCGAGAAGAATTTGAGAATGAAAGCTGAAAGGTGGGAACGAAGAAATCTTCTGAAATGATGGCCTTCGGATGATCGAGAAAAGAAAACAACTCTGAAACGCTCCGGATATATAGGGAAGGAATTAGTCATGATCAAAAACATTTGAAAGGATAGCACGAACCTAAAACCATGAATCTCCGAGAATGGAACAAGATTTAAGAGAAACTCTCCTTCGGTCTTCATGCTGAGAATAATGGCGAGAAACACCACCAAGAATTACCGAGGCACTCCGGAATTATGAAAAAGAAAAGGTTAAGGCAGCGATGAAACTGATTTAGAAGCGATCTTAGAGAAGGCATATGACCGATGGAGTTCATTCTTACGTCATATATGAAAATAACTGAGATCTCCAGGAAAGATTAGAAGAGCCTGGTAAGATCCTGGGGACAAACCTGTGGGTTATGTGCCCACTCAAGGAAAACTCCGTTGAAATGATAGGTTAGGAGAGAAATTGCACCGGTACAAATTAAGAAATTGATGAGGTGAAAACCTTGAACTAATTGAAAGAACTTGAGTGCAAACACGAATCTTCTGAGATATCTTCAGCACTCCGGATAGAATAGAAATGAACAAACAAGAGAGGCTTGGATAAGAACTTCCAACATGGGGAATCATATAACGAATGACAAGGATATGATGAAGACTGAGAGATTGAATCGAATCCACCGGGAAAGAAAATGAGAATGAAGAACGATGAACTTTGAATCACTTGAGCATCTCCGCATGAATCACCGGATACAATACGGAAGAAAAATAGCGGAAGCATCACATAAATAGAAAGGCATTCGGATGATAATTTAATCATGAAGAAAAAGGGCGGGAGGGTAGAAAAAACAAAGACAACTTGTTACCGATGAGTTGAACACCGAAAATAAATACGAGGATTGATCTTGCAAATATTGGAGAGGGTTGAATTATCTTGATGAGAAACACACCGGTTAGGAAAGATATGAAATCACCACTTGACATCGAAGCACCACAAATACCATATTCCAACAAGACAAAGGAAGAGGCTTGAGAATTAAGCCAGAAACAAATACATAACCCACCATGCATTTGTTGGCAGGTTAATCCTAGGTAACTACTTGAATTACCACCTAAGAATTTTCGAAGTATTTCTTGTTTATGCGATTCGGGTTGCGGACCCAGGAACGTAGCCAAGGTAATCAGCTACAACTGCACCCGCAACCTTCCACACCATAAACCAAGAAACTCCGCAAACTCATCTACCTCAGACACTCGAAAACACAACGATACTAAACATGGCAGTACCCTGGACGCTCTCCCCAGTACTGGGTGACTCCAAACTTATCTCGCCACGAAAAGTATTGAAGCAATTTTGAACATCCTCCGTCCTGAGATACTAAGAAATCTGAATGATAACGATCTGCACAAGAATCCCCTGGAGCTCAACTCCCCGGAAGAAATCTAGTCAGACAGGAGGCACCAAGACAGAACTCCGTCACATCGGTATCATATTGATTCCAAAATATCCGCGTGATCCTAAAAATTTTTTGAGCGAGAAGAGGGTAGAATCAAAAATTCCTAAGTCGTAATTCCTCACCAGAGCATAGAAACGGAGTAAAAGAATCCTACTCTCCGATATAACTAGACTCAAAATAGTTTTTCACTAGACTCGACTCGGCCAAGTTCGATCAATCAAGGGGGCTCCTAGGTCGGTACATGCTCTGATACCAACTTGTACACCCAAGATGCGATCCTATCCTTATTTTGGCACGAGAGCCTCGACAGGGATAGAAGCGCATCTCGTCGTTTTGCAAGAATGGATATCATTACAAGTAGATGTAAAGAAGAGATGAGTACACTAGTAGAAAACAGGGCTTTGGTCTAGGTCTGAAATCCCATTAATACTGGTTCACTCATGAACCGGGACCCATGGGGGCATCGGTCCCGGTTCGTGAGGCCAGGGCGCCGGCCGGGCATCGTGGGCCATTGGTCCCGGTTCGTCTGACCCCTTTGGTTCCGATTCCAGAAACGAACCGGGACCAAAGGGGTGGTGGCAACCGTTCGCCTGGCGCGAGCCCTTTTAGTCCCGGTTGTTGTCTGGAACCGGAACCAAAGGTCCCAACCGTTCAAATCACGCGCCTTGGAGGTTGTTCCGCGCAAGAAGGGAAACGCTACTGTATGATGACCAGCCTTCAGTTTCTGTTCGTCTCCCTCGCTCTCCTCTCTTCTTCGAGACCGAACCGATCTGTTCGACTCCCTCGCTCTCCTCACTTCTTTGACCGATGACCGATCTCTTCCCCATCCTCCACCATCCACCATGAATCCGATCACTCACTATGGGAAGGTGCTTGCACATGGCACGACCAATCTCCATGTCGTCTACATGAACGACAGCGTCAAAGTGGAGGGTTTTCTTTCCAGGTTGGAGGAATGGCTTCAAGAGGAGGAACACAAGTTCTTGGGCCTCGATCTCGAGTACACGGCCGATGGTCGCAATGTTGCCGTCGTCCAACCTTGTTTGAAGAAAAATGCCATGGTCTTCCAGTGGGCAATGTAATACGAAACTTGTCATGGTTTTAATTGGGGCTTGTCTTTGATTCATAGGATAGGAAAATTGCATAGGAATAGGAGAATTGGGAATGTCGAAAACATAGTTTCATTGATTCATAGGAAAAATGCATAGGAAAATTGGGGCTTTTTCTATGATTCATAGGAAAATTGGGGCTTTTCTTTGATTCATCGGAAAATTGCATGGGAATAGAAAATTGTATAGGAATAGGAGGATTAGGAAAATTGCATAGGAATAGGAATGGGAGGATAGGAACAGGAATAGGAAAGTTGCTATGATTCTTATTATACTTGTTCTAAATTATACTTGTTATGATTCTTATTATACTTGTTCTAAAATATACTTGTTATGATTCTTATTATACTTGTTCTAAAATATACTTGTTGCAGCAGTATTTAACACATTTGATCCATTTTGTTGTTGTAGTAGTGACAAGCATTGTCCAAAACTCATGGACTTCCTTTGCAGCGGCATATATTTTGCTAGCCTCGATATAACGAATGACAAGATCAAGATGAGGTGCACCTGGGGTGTTGAGATACCAGCAGAATGCCACATTGATCTTCAGAGCAGGTTCAGGCTGAAGCATGACAAGACTTCAATGGCTGATATGGCCGCCGCCCTGATCGACGAGGACTACGCTGATATGTAGAAAAAATGCCCCAAGTCAGGGCACAAACACTGGGAGAAGACCCCACTTGACCCTATCAACATTGAGTATGCAGCAATAGATGGGTACGTTGCATACGAGTTGTACCGCAAGATTCAAATCTTCAATTATGGGCAGCGTCACCTCGTATCGCTAGTACCGCCATGAGTGCCCCATAGGTCGTCTCCTGCTTGGGGGTATTCTGATCCGGACGAGGAGTAGTATTTGGAATGGCGAACACTTTTATCTCTATTGTGTGTGAATCACTAGTTTGTAAATAACTTTACTTTTAAAATAGATTTTGCAGTGATTCTTTTTTCTACTGTTTAATATTAGCGTTTTTATCATTATATTCAATTTGGTAATTCTTAGGTTATTTAAAAAATGAAATGCCTTTGTAACAGAGGAGTTCTCGTCTGAAAACCTGAAACTTCAAAAGAGATTGTCCATTTTCTACACGAAGTGCATCCAATTTTTGCCGTAACCCTCTCAAGATTTTAGCACATGCTATGTGGGTGAAATGATGATACCATGCCAACTTTCAACATTTTCAGAGTTCATTTGTACGTTTTTTTCAATTTCAGGGTCATTTAGCTCAACAAAATCAGTAAATGCATGGAAAATAGCAAATGAAGTCAGAAAGGGTTGAAAATTGATGAATTGGCTTCGAATGGTGCACACTAAACACACAAAAAGTTTGGAGTTGAAATAAGTTTAAAAAAATGATATGCCTTTGTAACAGACGAGTTTTCGTCTGAAACCCTGATACTTCGAAAGAGATTGTCCATTTTGTACACGAAGTGCATCCAGTTTTTGCCGTAACCCTCTCAACTTTTTAGAACATGCTATGTGGGTGAAATTATGATACCATGCCAACTTTCAATATTTTTAGAGTTCATTTGTAGTGTTTTTCAATTTCAGGGTCATTTAGCTCAAAAAAATTCAGTAAATGCATGAAAAATAGCAAATAAAGTCAGAAAGGGTTGAAAATTGATGACGCGGCTTCGAATGGTGCATATTGAATGCACAAAAATTCTGGAGTTGAAATAAGTTTTAAAAAATGAAATGCCTCTGTAACAGACGAGTTTTTGTCTAAAACCCTGATACTTCGAAAGAGGTTGTCCATTTTGTACACGAAGTGCATCCAGTTTTTGTTGTAACCCTCTCAACTTTTTAGCACATGCTATGTGGGTGAAATTATGATACCATGCCAACTTTAAACATTTTCGAGTTCATTTGTAGTGTTTTTCAATTGCAGGGTCATTTAGCTCAAAAAAATCAGTAAATGCATCAAAAATAGCAAATGAAGTCAGAATGGATTGAAAATTGATGACATGGCTTCGAATGGTGCATATTGAATGCACAAAAATTCTGGAGTTGAAATAATTTTAGAAAAATGAAATGCCTTTGTAACAGACGAGTTTTCGTCTGGAACCTTGATACTTCGAAAAAGATTGTCCATTTTGTACACGAAGTGCATCCAGTTTTTGCCGTAACACTCTCAACTTTTTAGCACATGCTATGTGGGTGAAATGATGATACCATGCCAACTTTCAACATTTTCAGAGTTCATTTGTAGTGTTTTTCAATTTCAGGGTCATTTAGCTCAAAAAAATCAGTAAATGCATGAAAAATAGCAAATGAAGTCAGAAAGGGTTGAAAATTGATGACCTGGCTTCGAATGGTGCATACTGAACACACTAAAAGTCTGGAGTTGAAATAAGTTTAAAAAAATGAAATGCCTTTGTAACGGACGAGTTTTCGTCTAAAACCCTGATACTTCGAAAGAGGTTGTCCATTTTGTACACGAAGTGCATCCAGTTTTGGCTGTAACCCTCTCAACTTTTTAGCACATGCTATGTGGGTGAAATTATGATACCATGCCAACTTTGAACATTTTCGAGTTCATTTGTAGTGTTTTTCAATTTTAGGGTCATTTAGCTCAAAAAAATCAGTAAATGCATGAAAAATAGCAAATGAAGTCAGAATGGGTTGAAAATTGATGACATGGCTTTGAATGGTGCATATTGAATGCAAAAAAATTCTGGAGTTGAAATAATTTTAGAAAAATGAAATGCCTTTGTAACAGACGAGTTTTCGTCTGAAACCTTGATACTTCGAAAGAGATTGTCCATTTTGTACACGAAGTGCATCCAGTTTTTGCCGTAACCCTCTCAACTTTTTAGCACATGCTATCTGGGTGAAATGATGATACCATGCCAACTTTCAACATTTTCAGAGTTCATTTGTAGTGTTTTTCAATTTCAGGGTCATTTAGCTCAAAAAAAATCAGTAAATGCATGAAAAATAGCAAATGAAGTCAGAAAGGGTTGAAAATTGATGACCTGGCTTCGAATGGTGCATACTGAATAGACTAAAAGTCTGGAGTTGAAATAAGTTTAAAAAAATGAAATGCCTTTGTAACGGACGAGTTTTCGTGTGAAACCCTGATACTTCGAAAGAGATTGTCCATTTTGTACACGAAGTGCATCCAGTTTTTGCCGTAACCCTCTCAACTTTTTAGAACATGCTATGTGGGTGAAATTATGATACCATGCCAACTTTCAATATTTTTAGAGTTCATTTGTAGTGTTTTTCAATTTCAGTGTCATTTAGCTCAAAAAAATTCAGTAAATGCATGAAAAATAGCAAATAAAGTCAGAAAGGGTTGAAAATTGATGACGCGGCTTCGAATGGTGCATATTGAATGCACAAAAATTCTGGAGTTGAAATAAGTTTAAAAAATGAAATGCCTCTGTAACAGACGAGTTTTCGTCTAAAACCCTGATACTTCGAAAGAGGTTGTCCATTTTGTACACGAAGTGCATCCAGTTTTTGCTGTAACCCTCTCAACTTTTTAGCACATGCTATGTGGGTGAAATTATGATACCGTGCCAACTTTGAACATTTTCGAGTTCATTTGTAGTGTTTTTCAATTTTAGGGTCATTTAGCTCAAAAAAATCAGTAAATGCATGAAAAATAGCAAATGAAGTCAGAATGGGTTGAAAATTGATGACATGGCTTTGAATGGTGCATATTGAATGCACAAAAATTCTGGAGTTGAAATAATTTTAGAAAAATGAAATGCCTTTGTAACAGACGAGTTTTCGTCTGAAACCTTGATACTTCGAAAGAGATTGTCCATTTTGTACACGAAGTGCATCCAGTTTTTGCCGTAACCCTCTCAACTTTTTAGCACATGCTATCTGGGTGAAATGATGATACCATGCCAACTTTCAACATTTTCAGAGTTCATTTGTAGTGTTTTTCAATTTCAGGGTCATTTAGCTCAAAAAAATCAGTAAATGCATGAAAAATAGCAAATGAAGTCAGAAAGGGTTGAAAATTGATGACCTGGCTTCGAATGGTGCATACTGAACAGACTAAAAGTCTGGAGTTGAAATAAGTTTTAAAAAATGAAATGCCTTTGTAACGGACGAGTTTTCGTGTGAAACCCTGATACTTCGAAAGAGATTGTCCATTTTGTACACGAAGTGCATTCAGTTTTTGCCGTAACCCTCTCAACTTTTTAGAACATGCTATGTGGGTGAAATTATGATACCATGCCAACTTTCAATATTTTTAGAGTTCATTTGTAGTGTTTTTCAATTTCAGTGTCATTTAGCTCAAAAAAATTCAGTAAATGCATGAAAAATAGCAAATAAAGTCAGAAAGGGTTGAAAATTGATGACGCGGCTTCGAATGGTGCATATTGAATGCACAAAAATTCTGGAGTTGAAATAAGTTTAAAAAAATGAAATGCCTCTGTAACAGACGAGTTTTCGTCTAAAACCCTGATACTTCGAAAAAGGTTGTCCATTTTGTACACGAAGTGCATCCAGTTTTGGCTGTAACCCTCTCAACTTTTTAGCACATGCTATGTGGGTGAAATTATGATACCATGCCAACTTTGAACATTTTCGAGTTCATTTGTAGTGTTTTTCAATTTTAGGGTCATTTAGCTCAAAAAAATCAGTAAATGCATGAAAAATAGCAAATGAAGTCAGAATGGGTTGAAAATTGATGACATGGCTTTGAATGGTGCATATTGAATGCAAAAAAATTCTGGAGTTGAAATAATTTTAGAAAAATGAAATGCCTTTGTAACAGACGAGTTTTCGTCTGAAACCTTGATACTTCGAAAGAGATTGTCCATTTTGTACACGAAGTGCATCCAGTTTTTGCCGTAACCCTCTCAACTTTTTAGCACATGCTATCTGGGTGAAATGATGATACCATGCCAACTTTCAACATTTTCAGAGTTCATTTGTAGTGTTTTTCAATTTCAGGGTCATTTAGCTCAAAAAAAATCAGTAAATGCATGAAAAATAGCAAATGAAGTCAGAAAGGGTTGAAAATTGATGACCTGGCTTCGAATGGTGCATACTGAATAGACTAAAAGTCTGGAGTTGAAATAAGTTTAAAAAAATGAAATGCCTTTGTAACGGACGAGTTTTCGTGTGAAACCCTGATACTTCGAAAGAGATTGTCCATTTTGTACACGAAGTGCATCCAGTTTTTGCCGTAACCCTCTCAACTTTTTAGAACATGCTATGTGGGTGAAATTATGATACCATGCCAACTTTCAATATTTTTAGAGTTCATTTGTAGTGTTTTTCAATTTCAGTGTCATTTAGCTCAAAAAAATTCAGTAAATGCATGAAAAATAGCAAATAAAGTCAGAAAGGGTTGAAAATTGATGACGCGGCTTCGAATGGTGCATATTGAATGCACAAAAATTCTGGAGTTGAAATAAGTTTAAAAAAATGAAATGCCTCTGTAACAGACGAGTTTTCGTCTAAAACCCTGATACTTCGAAAGAGGTTGTCCATTTTGTACACGAAGTGCATCCAGTTTTTGCTGTAACCCTCTCAACTTTTTAGCACATGCTATGTGGGTGAAATTATGATACCGTGCCAACTTTGAACATTTTCGAGTTCATTTGTAGTGTTTTTCAATTTTAGGGTCATTTAGCTCAAAAAAATCAGTAAATGCATGAAAAATAGCAAATGAAGTCAGAATGGGTTGAAAATTGATGACATGGCTTTGAATGGTGCATATTGAATGCACAAAAATTCTGGAGTTGAAATAATTTTAGAAAAATGAAATGCCTTTGTAACAGACGAGTTTTCGTCTGAAACCTTGATACTTCGAAAGAGATTGTCCATTTTGTACACGAAGTGCATCCAGTTTTTGCCGTAACCCTCTCAACTTTTTAGCACATGCTATCTGGGTGAAATGATGATACCATGCCAACTTTCAACATTTTCAGAGTTCATTTGTAGTGTTTTTCAATTTCAGGGTCATTTAGCTCAAAAAAATCAGTAAATGCATGAAAAATAGCAAATGAAGTCAGAAAGGGTTCAAAATTGATGACCTGGCTTCGAATGGTGCATACTGAACAGACTAAAAGTCTGGAGTTGAAATAAGTTTAAAAAAATGAAATGCCTTTGTAACGGACGAGTTTTCGTGTGAAACCCTGATACTTCGAAAGAGATTGTCCATTTTGTACACGAAGTGCATTCAGTTTTTGCCGTAACCCTCTCAACTTTTTAGAACATGCTATGTGGGTGAAATTATGATACCATGCCAACTTTCAATATTTTTAGAGTTCATTTGTAGTGTTTTTCAATTTCAGTGTCATTTAGCTCAAAAAAATTCAGTAAATGCATGAAAAATAGCAAATAAAGTCAGAAAGGGTTGAAAATTGATGACGCGGCTTCGAATGGTGCATATTGAAAGCACAAAAATTCTGGAGTTGAAATAAGTTTAAAAAAATGAAATGCCTCTGTAACAGACGAGTTTTCGTCTAAAACCCTGATACTTCGAAAGAGGTTGTCCATTTTGTACACGAAGTGCATCCAGTTTTGGCTGTAACCCTCTCAACTTTTTAGCACATGCTATGTGGGTGAAATTATGATACCATGCCAACTTTGAACATTTTCGAGTTCATTTGTAGTGTTTTTCAATTTTAGGGTCATTTAGCTCAAAAAAATCAGTAAATGCATGAAAAATAGCAAATGAAGTCAGAATGGGTTGAAAATTGATGACATGGCTTTGAATGGTGCATATTGAATGCAAAAAAATTCTGGAGTTGAAATAATTTTAGAAAAATGAAATGCCTTTGTAACAGACGAGTTTTCGTCTGAAACCTTGATACTTCGAAAGAGATTGTCCATTTTGTACACGAAGTGCATCCAGTTTTTGCCGTAACCCTCTCAACTTTTTAGCACATGCTATCTGGGTGAAATGATGATACCATGCCAACTTTCAACATTTTCAGAGTTCATTTGTAGTGTTTTTCAATTTCAGGGTCATTTAGCTCAAAAAAAATCAGTAAATGCATGAAAAATAGCAAATGAAGTCAGAAAGGGTTGAAAATTGATGACCTGGCTTCGAATGGTGCATACTGAATAGACTAAAAGTCTGGAGTTGAAATAAGTTTAAAAAAATGAAATGCCTTTGTAACGGACGAGTTTTCGTGTGAAACCCTGATACTTCGAAAGAGATTGTCCATTTTGTACACGAAGTGCATCCAGTTTTTGCCGTAACCCTCTCAACTTTTTAGAACATGCTATGTGGGTGAAATTATGATACCATGCCAACTTTCAATATTTTTAGAGTTCATTTGTAGTGTTTTTCAATTTCAGTGTCATTTAGCTCAAAAAAATTCAGTAAATGCATGAAAAATAGCAAATAAAGTCAGAAAGGGTTGAAAATTGATGACGCGGCTTCGAATGGTGCATATTGAATGCACAAAAATTCTGGAGTTGAAATAAGTTTAAAAAATGAAATGCCTCTGTAACAGACGAGTTTTCGTCTAAAACCCTGATACTTCGAAAGAGGTTGTCCATTTTGTACACGAAGTGCATCCAGTTTTTGCTGTAACCCTCTCAACTTTTTAGCACATGCTATGTGGGTGAAATTATGATACCGTGCCAACTTTGAACATTTTCGAGTTCATTTGTAGTGTTTTTCAATTTTAGGGTCATTTAGCTCAAAAAAATCAGTAAATGCATGAAAAATAGCAAATGAAGTCAGAATGGGTTGAAAATTGATGACATGGCTTTGAATGGTGCATATTGAATGCACAAAAATTCTGGAGTTGAAATAATTTTAGAAAAATGAAATGCCTTTGTAACAGACGAGTTTTCGTCTGAAACCTTGATACTTCGAAAGAGATTGTCCATTTTGTACACGAAGTGCATCCAGTTTTTGCCGTAACCCTCTCAACTTTTTAGCACATGCTATCTGGGTGAAATGATGATACCATGCCAACTTTCAACATTTTCAGAGTTCATTTGTAGTGTTTTTCAATTTCAGGGTCATTTAGCTCAAAAAAATCAGTAAATGCATGAAAAATAGCAAATGAAGTCAGAAAGGGTTGAAAATTGATGACCTGGCTTCGAATGGTGCATACTGAACAGACTAAAAGTCTGGAGTTGAAATAAGTTTTAAAAAATGAAATGCCTTTGTAACGGACGAGTTTTCGTGTGAAACCCTGATACTTCGAAAGAGATTGTCCATTTTGTACACGAAGTGCATTCAGTTTTTGCCGTAACCCTCTCAACTTTTTAGAACATGCTATGTGGGTGAAATTATGATACCATGCCAACTTTCAATATTTTTAGAGTTCATTTGTAGTGTTTTTCAATTTCAGTGTCATTTAGCTCAAAAAAATTCAGTAAATGCATGAAAAATAGCAAATAAAGTCAGAAAGGGTTGAAAATTGATGACGCGGCTTCGAATGGTGCATATTGAATGCACAAAAATTCTGGAGTTGAAATAAGTTTAAAAAAATGAAATGCCTCTGTAACAGACGAGTTTTCGTCTAAAACCCTGATACTTCGAAAAAGGTTGTCCATTTTGTACACGAAGTGCATCCAGTTTTGGCTGTAACCCTCTCAACTTTTTAGCACATGCTATGTGGGTGAAATTATGATACCATGCCAACTTTGAACATTTTCGAGTTCATTTGTAGTGTTTTTCAATTTTAGGGTCATTTAGCTCAAAAAAATCAGTAAATGCATGAAAAATAGCAAATGAAGTCAGAATGGGTTGAAAATTGATGACATGGCTTTGAATGGTGCATATTGAATGCAAAAAAATTCTGGAGTTGAAATAATTTTAGAAAAATGAAATGCCTTTGTAACAGACGAGTTTTCGTCTGAAACCTTGATACTTCGAAAGAGATTGTCCATTTTGTACACGAAGTGCATCCAGTTTTTGCCGTAACCCTCTCAACTTTTTAGCACATGCTATCTGGGTGAAATGATGATACCATGCCAACTTTCAACATTTTCAGAGTTCATTTGTAGTGTTTTTCAATTTCAGGGTCATTTAGCTCAAAAAAAATCAGTAAATGCATGAAAAATAGCAAATGAAGTCAGAAAGGGTTGAAAATTGATGACCTGGCTTCGAATGGTGCATACTGAATAGACTAAAAGTCTGGAGTTGAAATAAGTTTAAAAAAATGAAATGCCTTTGTAACGGACGAGTTTTCGTGTGAAACCCTGATACTTCGAAAGAGATTGTCCATTTTGTACACGAAGTGCATCCAGTTTTTGCCGTAACCCTCTCAACTTTTTAGAACATGCTATGTGGGTGAAATTATGATACCATGCCAACTTTCAATATTTTTAGAGTTCATTTGTAGTGTTTTTCAATTTCAGTGTCATTTAGCTCAAAAAAATTCAGTAAATGCATGAAAAATAGCAAATAAAGTCAGAAAGGGTTGAAAATTGATGACGCGGCTTCGAATGGTGCATATTGAATGCACAAAAATTCTGGAGTTGAAATAAGTTTAAAAAATGAAATGCCTCTGTAACAGACGAGTTTTCGTCTAAAACCCTGATACTTCGAAAGAGGTTGTCCATTTTGTACACGAAGTGCATCCAGTTTTTGCTGTAACCCTCTCAACTTTTTAGCACATGCTATGTGGGTGAAATTATGATACCGTGCCAACTTTGAACATTTTCGAGTTCATTTGTAGTGTTTTTCAATTTTAGGGTCATTTAGCTCAAAAAAATCAGTAAATGCATGAAAAATAGCAAATGAAGTCAGAATGGGTTGAAAATTGATGACATGGCTTTGAATGGTGCATATTGAATGCACAAAAATTCTGGAGTTGAAATAATTTTAGAAAAATGAAATGCCTTTGTAACAGACGAGTTTTCGTCTGAAACCTTGATACTTCGAAAGAGATTGTCCATTTTGTACACGAAGTGCATCCAGTTTTTGCCGTAACCCTCTCAACTTTTTAGCACATGCTATCTGGGTGAAATGATGATACCATGCCAACTTTCAACATTTTCAGAGTTCATTTGTAGTGTTTTTCAATTTCAGGGTCATTTAGCTCAAAAAAATCAGTAAATGCATGAAAAATAGCAAATGAAGTCAGAAAGGGTTGAAAATTGATGACCTGGCTTCGAATGGTGCATACTGAACAGACTAAAAGTCTGGAGTTGAAATAAGTTTTAAAAAATGAAATGCCTTTGTAACGGACGAGTTTTCGTGTGAAACCCTGATACTTCGAAAGAGATTGTCCATTTTGTACACGAAGTGCATTCAGTTTTTGCCGTAACCCTCTCAACTTTTTAGAACATGCTATGTGGGTGAAATTATGATACCATGCCAACTTTCAATATTTTTAGAGTTCATTTGTAGTGTTTTTCAATTTCAGTGTCATTTAGCTCAAAAAAATTCAGTAAATGCATGAAAAATAGCAAATAAAGTCAGAAAGGGTTGAAAATTGATGACGCGGCTTCGAATGGTGCATATTGAATGCACAAAAATTCTGGAGTTGAAATAAGTTTAAAAAAATGAAATGCCTCTGTAACAGACGAGTTTTCGTCTAAAACCCTGATACTTCGAAAAAGGTTGTCCATTTTGTACACGAAGTGCATCCAGTTTTGGCTGTAACCCTCTCAACTTTTTAGCACATGCTATGTGGGTGAAATTATGATACCATGCCAACTTTGAACATTTTCGAGTTCATTTGTAGTGTTTTTCAATTTTAGGGTCATTTAGCTCAAAAAAATCAGTAAATGCATGAAAAATAGCAAATGAAGTCAGAATGGGTTGAAAATTGATGACATGGCTTTGAATGGTGCATATTGAATGCAAAAAAATTCTGGAGTTGAAATAATTTTAGAAAAATGAAATGCCTTTGTAACAGACGAGTTTTCGTCTGAAACCTTGATACTTCGAAAGAGATTGTCCATTTTGTACACGAAGTGCATCCAGTTTTTGCCGTAACCCTCTCAACTTTTTAGCACATGCTATCTGGGTGAAATGATGATACCATGCCAACTTTCAACATTTTCAGAGTTCATTTGTAGTGTTTTTCAATTTCAGGGTCATTTAGCTCAAAAAAAATCAGTAAATGCATGAAAAATAGCAAATGAAGTCAGAAAGGGTTGAAAATTGATGACCTGGCTTCGAATGGTGCATACTGAATAGACTAAAAGTCTGGAGTTGAAATAAGTTTAAAAAAATGAAATGCCTTTGTAACGGACGAGTTTTCGTGTGAAACCCTGATACTTCGAAAGAGATTGTCCATTTTGTACACGAAGTGCATCCAGTTTTTGCCGTAACCCTCTCAACTTTTTAGAACATGCTATGTGGGTGAAATTATGATACCATGCCAACTTTCAATATTTTTAGAGTTCATTTGTAGTGTTTTTCAATTTCAGTGTCATTTAGCTCAAAAAAATTCAGTAAATGCATGAAAAATAGCAAATAAAGTCAGAAAGGGTTGAAAATTGATGACGCGGCTTCGAATGGTGCATATTGAATGCACAAAAATTCTGGAGTTGAAATAAGTTTAAAAAAATGAAATGCCTCTGTAACAGACGAGTTTTCGTCTAAAACCCTGATACTTCGAAAGAGGTTGTCCATTTTGTACACGAAGTGCATCCAGTTTTTGCTGTAACCCTCTCAACTTTTTAGCACATGCTATGTGGGTGAAATTATGATACCGTGCCAACTTTGAACATTTTCGAGTTCATTTGTAGTGTTTTTCAATTTTAGGGTCATTTAGCTCAAAAAAATCAGTAAATGCATGAAAAATAGCAAATGAAGTCAGAATGGGTTGAAAATTGATGACATGGCTTTGAATGGTGCATATTGAATGCACAAAAATTCTGGAGTTGAAATAATTTTAGAAAAATGAAATGCCTTTGTAACAGACGAGTTTTCGTCTGAAACCTTGATACTTCGAAAGAGATTGTCCATTTTGTACACGAAGTGCATCCAGTTTTTGCCGTAACCCTCTCAACTTTTTAGCACATGCTATCTGGGTGAAATGATGATACCATGCCAACTTTCAACATTTTCAGAGTTCATTTGTAGTGTTTTTCAATTTCAGGGTCATTTAGCTCAAAAAAATCAGTAAATGCATGAAAAATAGCAAATGAAGTCAGAAAGGGTTGAAAATTGATGACCTGGCTTCGAATGGTGCATACTGAACAGACTAAAAGTCTGGAGTTGAAATAAGTTTTAAAAAATGAAATGCCTTTGTAACGGACGAGTTTTCGTGTGAAACCCTGATACTTCGAAAGAGATTGTCCATTTTGTACACGAAGTGCATTCAGTTTTTGCCGTAACCCTCTCAACTTTTTAGAACATGCTATGTGGGTGAAATTATGATACCATGCCAACTTTCAATATTTTTAGAGTTCATTTGTAGTGTTTTTCAATTTCAGTGTCATTTAGCTCAAAAAAATTCAGTAAATGCATGAAAAATAGCAAATAAAGTCAGAAAGGGTTGAAAATTGATGACACGGCTTCGAATGGTGCATATTGAGTGCACAAAAATTCTGGAGTTGAAATAAGTTTAAAAAAATGAAATGCCTCTGTAACAGACGAGTTTTCGTCTAAAACCCTGATACTTCGAAAGAGGTTGTCCATTTTGTACACGAAGTGCATCCAGTTTTGGCTGTAACCCTCTCAACTTTTTAGCACATGCTATGTGGGTGAAATTATGATACCATGCCAACTTTGAACATTTTCGAGTTCATTTGTAGTGTTTTTCAATTTTAGGGTCATTTAGCTCAAAAAAATCAGTAAATGCATGAAAAATAGCAAATGAAGTCAGAATGGGTTGAAAATTGATGACATGGCTTTGAATAGTGCATATTGAATGCAAAAAAATTCTGGAGTTGAAATAATTTTAGAAAAATGAAATGCCTTTGTAACAGACGAGTTTTCGTCTGAAACCTTGATACTTCGAAAGAGATTGTCCATTTTGTACACGAAGTGCATCCAGTTTTTGCCGTAACCCTCTCAACTTTTTAGCACATGCTATCTGGGTGAAATGATGATACCATGCCAACTTTCAACATTTTCAGAGTTCATTTGTAGTGTTTTTCAATTTCAGGGTCATTTAGCTCAAAAAAATCAGTAAATGCATGAAAAATAGCAAATGAAGTCAGAAAGGGTTGAAAATTGATGACCTGGCTTCGAATGGTGCATACTGAACAGACTAAAAGTCTGGAGTTGAAATAAGTTTAAAAAAATGAAATGCCTTTGTAACGGACGAGTTTTCGTGTGAAACCCTCATACTTCGAAAGAGATTGTCCATTTTGTACACGAAGTGCATCCAGTTTTTGCCGTAACCCTCTCAACTTTTTAGAACATGCTATGTGGGTGAAATTATGATACCATGCCAACTTTCAATATTTTCAGAGTTCATTTGTAGTGTTTTTCAATTTCAGTGTCATTTAGCTCAAAAAAATTCAGTAAATGCATGAAAAATAGTAAATGAAGTCAGAAAGGGTTCAAAATTGATGACCTGGCTTCGAATGGTGCATACTGAACAGACTAAAAGTCTGGAGTTGAAATAAGTTTAAAAAAATGAAATGCCTTTGTAACGGACGAGTTTTCGTGTGAAACCCTGATACTTCGAAAGAGATTGTCCATTTTGTACACGAAGTGCATCCAGTTTTTGCCGTAACCCTCTCAACTTTTTAGAACATGCTATGTGGGTGAAATTATGATACCATGCCAACTTTCAATATTTTCAGAGTTCATTTGTAGTGTTTTTCAATTTCAGGGTCATTTAGCTCAAAAAAATTCAGTAAATGCATGAAAAATAGCAAATAAAATCAGAAAGGGTTGAAAATTGATGACGCGGCTTCGAATGGTGCATATTGAATGCACAAAAATTCTGGAGTTGAAGTAAGTTTAAAAAAATGAAATGCCTCTGTAACAGACGAGTTTTCGTCTAAAACCCTGATACTTCGAAAGAGGTTGTCCATTTTGTACACGAAGTGCATCCAGTTTTTGCTGTAACCCTCTCAACTTTTTAGCACATGCTATGTGGGTGAAATTATGATACCATGCCAACTTTGAACATTTTCGAGTTCATTTGTAGTGTTTTTCAATTTTAGGGTCATTTAGCTCAAAAAAATCAGTAAATGCATGAAAAATAGCAAATGAAGTCAGAATGGGTTGAAAATTGATGACATGGCTTTGAATGGTGCATATTGAATGCAAAAAAATTCTGGAGTTGAAATAATTTTAGAAAAATGAAATGCCTTTGTAACAGACGAGTTTTCGTCTGAAACCTTGATACTTCGAAAGAGATTGTCCATTTTGTACACGAAGTGCATCCAGTTTTTGCCGTAACCCTCTCAACTTTTTAGCACATGCTATCTGGGTGAAATGATGATACCATGCCAACTTTCAACATTTTCAGAGTTCATTTGTAGTGTTTTTCAATTTCAGGGTCATTTAGCTCAAAAAAAATCAGTAAATGCATGAAAAATAGCAAATGAAGTCAGAAAGGGTTGAAAATTGATGACCTGGCTTCGAATGGTGCATACTGAATAGACTAAAAGTCTGGAGTTGAAATAAGTTTAAAAAAATGAAATGCCTTTGTAACGGACGAGTTTTCGTGTGAAACCCTGATACTTCGAAAGAGATTGTCCATTTTGTACACGAAGTGCATCCAGTTTTTGCCGTAACCCTCTCAACTTTTTAGAACATGCTATGTGGGTGAAATTATGATACCATGCCAACTTTCAATATTTTTAGAGTTCATTTGTAGTGTTTTTCAATTTCAGTGTCATTTAGCTCAAAAAAATTCAGTAAATGCATGAAAAATAGCAAATAAAGTCAGAAAGGGTTGAAAATTGATGACGCGGCTTCGAATGGTGCATATTGAATGCACAAAAATTCTGGAGTTGAAATAAGTTTAAAAAAATGAAATGCCTCTGTAACAGACGAGTTTTCGTCTAAAACCCTGATACTTCGAAAGAGGTTGTCCATTTTGTACACGAAGTGCATCCAGTTTTTGCTGTAACCCTCTCAACTTTTTAGCACATGCTATGTGGGTGAAATTATGATACCGTGCCAACTTTGAACATTTTCGAGTTCATTTGTAGTGTTTTTCAATTTTAGGGTCATTTAGCTCAAAAAAATCAGTAAATGCATGAAAAATAGCAAATGAAGTCAGAATGGGTTGAAAATTGATGACATGGCTTTGAATGGTGCATATTGAATGCACAAAAATTCTGGAGTTGAAATAATTTTAGAAAAATGAAATGCCTTTGTAACAGACGAGTTTTCGTCTGAAACCTTGATACTTCGAAAGAGATTGTCCATTTTGTACACGAAGTGCATCCAGTTTTTGCCGTAACCCTCTCAACTTTTTAGCACATGCTATCTGGGTGAAATGATGATACCATGCCAACTTTCAACATTTTCAGAGTTCATTTGTAGTGTTTTTCAATTTCAGGGTCATTTAGCTCAAAAAAATCAGTAAATGCATGAAAAATAGCAAATGAAGTCAGAAAGGGTTGAAAATTGATGACCTGGCTTCGAATGGTGCATACTGAACAGACTAAAAGTCTGGAGTTGAAATAAGTTTAAAAAAATGAAATGCCTTTGTAACGGACGAGTTTTCGTGTGAAACCCTGATACTTCGAAAGAGATTGTCCATTTTGTACACGAAGTGCATTCAGTTTTTGCCGTAACCCTCTCAACTTTTTAGAACATGCTATGTGGGTGAAATTATGATACCATGCCAACTTTCAATATTTTTAGAGTTCATTTGTAGTGTTTTTCAATTTCAGTGTCATTTAGCTCAAAAAAATTCAGTAAATGCATGAAAAATAGCAAATAAAGTCAGAAAGGGTTGAAAATTGATGACGCGGCTTCGAATGGTGCATATTGAATGCACAAAAATTCTGGAGTTGAAATAAGTTTAAAAAAATGAAATGCCTCTGTAACAGACGAGTTTTCGTCTAAAACCCTGATACTTCGAAAGAGGTTGTCCATTTTGTACACGAAGTGCATCCAGTTTTGGCTGTAACCCTCTCAACTTTTTAGCACATGCTATGTGGGTGAAATTATGATACCATGCCAACTTTGAACATTTTCGAGTTCATTTGTAGTGTTTTTCAATTTTAGGGTCATTTAGCTCAAAAAAATCAGTAAATGCATGAAAAATAGCAAATGAAGTCAGAATGGGTTGAAAATTGATGACATGGCTTTGAATGGTGCATATTGAATGCAAAAAAATTCTGGAGTTGAAATAATTTTAGAAAAATGAAATGCCTTTGTAACAGACGAGTTTTCGTCTGAAACCTTGATACTTCGAAAGTGATTGTCCATTTTGTACACGAAGTGCATCCAGTTTTTGCCGTAACCCTCTCAACTTTTTAGCACATGCTATCTGGGTGAAATGATGATACCATGCCAACTTTCAACATTTTCAGAGCTCATTTGTAGTGTTTTTCAATTTCAGGGTCATTTAGCTCAAAAAAATCAGTAAATGCATGAAAAATAGCAAGTGCAGTCAGAAAGGGTTGAAAATTGGTGACCTGGCTTCGAATGGTGCATACTGAACAGACTAAAAGTCTGGAGTTGAAATAAGTTTAAAAAAATGAAATGCCTTTGTAACGGACGAGTTTTCGTGTGAAACCCTCATACTTCCAAAGAGATTGTCCATTTTGTACACGAAGTGCATCCAGTTTTTGCCGTAACCCTCTCAACTTTTTAGAACATGCTATGTGGGTGAAATTATGATACCATGCCAACTTTCAATATTTTCAGAGTTCATTTGTAGTGTTTTTCAATTTCAGTGTCATTTAGCTCAAAAAAATTCAGTAAATGCATGAAAAATAGCAAATGAAGTCAGAAAGGGTTCAAAATTGATGACCTGGCTTCGAATGGTGCATACTGAACAGACTAAAAGTCTGGAGTTGAAATAAGTTTAAAAAAATGAAATGCCTTTGTAACGGACGAGTTTTCGTGTGAAACCCTGATACTTCGAAAGAGATTGTCCATTTTGTACACGAAGTGCATCCAGTTTTTGCCGTAACCCTCTCAACTTTTTAGCACATGCTATCTGGGTGAAATGATGATACCATGCCAACTTTCAACATTTTCAGAGTTCATTTGTAGTGTTTTTCAATTTCAGGGTCATTTAGCTCAAAAAAAATCAGTAAATGCTTGAAAAATAGCAAATGAAGTCAGAAAGGGTTGAAAATTGATGACCTGGCTTCGAATGGTGCATACTGAATAGACTAAAAGTCTGGAGTTGAAATAAGTTTAAAAAAATGAAATGCCTTTGTAACGGACGAGTTTTCGTGTGAAACCCTGATACTTCGAAAGAGATTGTCCATTTTGTACACGAAGTGCATCCAGTTTTTGCCGTAACCCTCTCAACTTTTTAGAACATGCTATGTGGGTGAAATTATGATACCATGCCAACTTTCAATATTTTTAGAGTTCATTTGTAGTGTTTTTCAATTTCAGTGTCATTTAGCTCAAAAAAATTCAGTAAATGCATGAAAAATAGCAAATAAAGTCAGAAAGGGTTGAAAATTGATGACGCGGCTTCGAATGGTGCATATTGAATGCACAAAAATTCTGGAGTTGAAATAAGTTTAAAAAAATGAAATGCCTCTGTAACAGACGAGTTTTCGTCTAAAACCCTGATACTTCGAAAGAGGTTGTCCATTTTGTACACGAAGTGCATCCAGTTTTTGCTGTAACCCTCTCAACTTTTTAGCACATGCTATGTGGGTGAAATTATGATACCGTGCCAACTTTGAACATTTTCGAGTTCATTTGTAGTGTTTTTCAATTTTAGGGTCATTTAGCTCAAAAAAATCAGTAAATGCATGAAAAATAGCAAATGAAGTCAGAATGGGTTGAAAATTGATGACATGGCTTTGAATGGTGCATATTGAATGCACAAAAATTCTGGAGTTGAAATAATTTTAGAAAAATGAAATGCCTTTGTAACAGACGAGTTTTCGTCTGAAACCTTGATACTTCGAAAGAGATTGTCCATTTTGTACACGAAGTGCATCCAGTTTTTGCCGTAACCCTCTCAACTTTTTAGCACATGCTATCTGGGTGAAATGATGATACCATGCCAACTTTCAACATTTTCAGAGTTCATTTGTAGTGTTTTTCAATTTCAGGGTCATTTAGCTCAAAAAAATCAGTAAATGCATGAAAAATAGCAAATGAAGTCAGAAAGGGTTGAAAATTGATGACCTGGCTTCGAATGGTTCATACTGAACAGACTAAAAGTCTGGAGTTGAAATAAGTTTAAAAAAATGAAATGCCTTTGTAACGGACGAGTTTTCGTGTGAAACCCTGATACTTCGAAAGAGATTGTCCATTTTGTACACGAAGTGCATTCAGTTTTTGCCGTAACCCTCTCAACTTTTTAGAACATGCTATGTGGGTGAAATTATGATACCATGCCAACTTTCAATATTTTTAGAGTTCATTTGTAGTGTTTTTCAATTTCAGTGTCATTTAGCTCAAAAAAATTCAGTAAATGCATGAAAAATAGCAAATAAAGTCAGAAAGGGTTGAAAATTGATGACGCGGCTTCGAATGGTGCATATTGAATGCACAAAAATTCTGGAGTTGAAATAAGTTTAAAAAAATGAAATGCCTCTGTAACAGACGAGTTTTCGTCTAAAACCCTGATACTTCGAAAGAGGTTGTCCATTTTGTACACGAAGTGCATCCAGTTTTGGCTGTAACCCTCTCAACTTTTTAGCACATGCTATGTGGGTGAAATTATGATACCATGCCAACTTTGAACATTTTCGAGTTCATTTGTAGTGTTTTTCAATTTTAGGGTCATTTAGCTCAAAAAAATCAGTAAATGCATGAAAAATAGCAAATGAAGTCAGAATGGGTTGAAAATTGATGACATGGCTTTGAATGGTGCATATTGAATGCAAAAAAATTCTGGAGTTGAAATAATTTTAGAAAAATGAAATGCCTTTGTAACAGACGAGTTTTCGTCTGAAACCTTGATACTTCGAAAGAGATTGTCCATTTTGTACACGAAGTGCATCCAGTTTTTGCCGTAACCCTCTCAACTTTTTAGCACATGCTATCTGGGTGAAATGATGATACCATGCCAACTTTCAACATTTTCAGAGCTCATTTGTAGTGTTTTTCAATTTCAGGGTCATTTAGCTCAAAAAAATCAGTAAATGCATGAAAAATAGCAAATGTAGTCAGAAAGGGTTGAAAATTGGTGACCTGGCTTCGAATGGTGCATACTGAACAGACTAAAAGTCTGGAGTTGAAATAAGTTTAAAAAAATGAAATGCCTTTGTAACGGACGAGTTTTCGTGTGAAACCCTCATACTTCGAAAGAGATTGTCCATTTTGTACACGAAGTGCATCCAGTTTTTGCCGTAACCCTCTCAACTTTTTAGAACATGCTATGTGGGTGAAATTATGATACCATGCCAACTTTCAATATTTTCAGAGTTCATTTGTAGTGTTTTTCAATTTCAGTGTCATTTAGCTCAAAAAAATTCAGTAAATGCATGAAAAATAGCAAATGAAGTCAGAAAGGGTTCAAAATTGATGACCTGGCTTCGAATGGTGCATACTGAACAGACTAAAAGTCTGGAGTTGAAATAAGTTTAAAAAAATGAAATGCCTTTGTAACGGACGAGTTTTCGTGTGAAACCCTGATACTTCGAAAGAGATTGTACATTTTGTACACGAAGTGCATCCAGTTTTTGCCGTAACCCTCTCAACTTTTTAGCACATGCTATCTGGGTGAAATGATGATACCATGCCAACTTTCAACATTTTCAGAGTTCATTTGTAGTGTTTTTCAATTTCAGGGTCATTTAGCTCAAAAAAAATCAGTAAATGCATGAAAAATAGCAAATGAAGTCAGAAAGGGTTGAAAATTGATGACCTGGCTTCGAATGGTGCATACTGAATAGACTAAAAGTCTGGAGTTGAAATAAGTTTAAAAAAATGAAATGCCTTTGTAACGGACGAGTTTTCGTGTGAAACCCTGATACTTCGAAAGAGATTGTCCATTTTGTACACGAAGTGCATCCAGTTTTTGCCGTAACCCTCTCAACTTTTTAGAACATGCTATGTGGGTGAAATTATGATACCATGCCAACTTTCAATATTTTTAGAGTTCATTTGTAGTGTTTTTCAATTTCAGTGTCATTTAGCTCAAAAAAATTCAGTAAATGCATGAAAAATAGCAAATAAAGTCAGAAAGGGTTGAAAATTGATGACGCGGCTTCGAATGGTGCATACTGAACAGACTAAAAGTCTGGAGTTGAAATAAGTTTAAAAAAATGAAATGCCTTTGTAACGGACGAGTTTTCGTGTGAAACCCTCATACTTCGAAAGAGATTGTCCATTTTGTACACGAAGTGCATCCAGTTTTTGCCGTAACCCTCTCAACTTTTTAGAACATGCTATGTGGGTGAAATTATGATACCATGCCAACTTTGAACATTTTCGAGTTCATTTGTAGTGTTTTTCAATTTCAGTGTCATTTAGCTCAAAAAAATCAGTAAATGCATGAAAAATAGCAAATGAAGTCAGAAAGGGTTCAAAATTGATGACCTGGCTTTGAATGGTGCATATTGAATGCAAAAAAATTCTGGAGTTGAAATAATTTTAGAAAAATGAAATGCCTTTGTAACGGACGAGTTTTCGTGTGAAACCCTGATACTTCGAAAGAGATTGTACATTTTGTACACGAAGTGCATCCAGTTTTTGCCGTAACCCTCTCAACTTTTTAGCACATGCTATCTGGGTGAAATGATGATACCATGCCAACTTTCAACATTTTCAGAGTTCATTTGTAGTGTTTTTCAATTTCAGGGTCATTTAGCTCAAAAAAAATCAGTAAATGCATGAAAAATAGCAAATGAAGTCAGAAAGGGTTGAAAATTGATGACCTGGCTTCGAATGGTGCATACTGAATAGACTAAAAGTCTGGAGTTGTAATAAGTTTAAAAAAATGAAATGCCTTTGTAACGGACGAGTTTTCGTGTGAAACCCTGATACTTCGAAAGAGATTGTCCATTTTGTACACGAAGTGCATCCAGTTTTTGCCGTAACCCTCTCAACTTTTTAGAACATGCTATGTGGGTGAAATTATGATACCATGCCAACTTTCAATATTTTTAGAGTTCATTTGTAGTGTTTTTCAATTTCAGTGTCATTTAGCTCAAAAAAATTCAGTAAATGCATGAAAAATAGCAAATAAAGTCAGAAAGGGTTGAAAATTGATGACGCGGCTTCGAATGGTGCATATTGAATGCACAAAAATTCTGGAGTTGAAATAAGTTTAAAAAAATGAAATGCCTCTGTAACAGACGAGTTTTCGTCTAAAACCCTGATACTTCGAAAGAGGTTGTCCATTTTGTACACGAAGTGCATCCAGTTTTTGCTGTAACCCTCTCAACTTTTTAGCACATGCTATGTGGGTGAAATTATGATACCGTGCCAACTTTGAACATTTTCGAGTTCATTTGTAGTGTTTTTCAATTTTAGGGTCATTTAGCTCAAAAAAATCAGTAAATGCATGAAAAATAGCAAATGAAGTCAGAATGGGTTGAAAATTGATGACATGGCTTTGAATGGTGCATATTGAATGCACAAAAATTCTGGAGTTGAAATAATTTTAGAAAAATGAAATGCCTTTGTAACAGACGAGTTTTCGTCTGAAACCTTGATACTTCGAAAGAGATTGTCCATTTTGTACACGAAGTGCATCCAGTTTTTGCCGTAACCCTCTCAACTTTTTAGCACATGCTATCTGGGTGAAATGATGATACCATGCCAACTTTCAACATTTTCAGAGTTCATTTGTAGTGTTTTTCAATTTCAGGGTCATTTAGCTCAAAAAAATCAGTAAATGCATGAAAAATAGCAAATGAAGTCAGAAAGGGTTGAAAATTGATGACCTGGCTTCGAATGGTGCATACTGAACAGACTAAACGTCTGGAGTTGAAATAAGTTTAAAAAAATGAAATGCCTTTGTAACGGACGAGTTTTCGTGTGAAACCCTGATACTTCGAAAGAGATTGTCCATTTTGTACACGAAGTGCATTCAGTTTTTGCCGTAACCCTCTCAACTTTTTAGAACATGCTATGTGGGTGAAATTATGATACCATGCCAACTTTCAATATTTTTAGAGTTCATTTGTAGTGTTTTTCAATTTCAGTGTCATTTAGCTCAAAAAAATTCAGTAAATGCATGAAAAATAGCAAATAAAGTCAGAAAGGGTTGAAAATTGATGACGCGGCTTCGAATGGTGCATATTGAATGCACAAAAATTCTGGAGTTGAAATAAGTTTAAAAAAATGAAATGCCTCTGTAACAGACGAGTTTTCGTCTAAAACCCTGATACTTCGAAAGAGGTTGTCCATTTTGTACACGAAGTGCATCCAGTTTTGGCTGTAACCCTCTCAACTTTTTAGCACATGCTATGTGGGTGAAATTATGATACCATGCCAACTTTGAACATTTTCGAGTTCATTTGTAGTGTTTTTCAATTTTAGGGTCATTTAGCTCAAAAAAATCAGTAAATGCATGAAAAATAGCAAATGAAGTCAGAATGGGTTGAAAATTGATGACATGGCTTTGAATGGTGCATATTGAATGCACAAAAAATCTGGAGTTGAAATAATTTTAGAAAAATGAAATGCCTTTGTAACAGACGAGTTTTCGTCTGAAACCTTGATACTTCGAAAGAGATTGTCCATTTTGTACACGAAGTGCATCCAGTTTTTGCCGTAACCCTCTCAACTTTTTAGCACATGCTATCTGGGTGAAATGATGATACCATGCCAACTTTCAACATTTTCAGAGTTCATTTGTAGTGTTTTTCAATTTCAGGGTCATTTAGCTCAAAAAAATCAGTAAATGCATGAAAAATAGCAAATGAAGTCAGAAAGGGTTGAAAATTGATGACCTGGCTTCGAATGGTGCATACTGAACAGACTAAACGTCTGGAGTTGAAATAAGTTTAAAAAAATGAAATGCCTTTGTAACGGACGAGTTTTCGTGTGAAACCCTGATACTTCGAAAGAGATTGTCCATTTTGTACACGAAGTGCATTCAGTTTTTGCCGTAACCCTCTCAACTTTTTAGAACATGCTATGTGGGTGAAATTATGATACCATGCCAACTTTCAATATTTTTAGAGTTCATTTGTAGTGTTTTTCAATTTCAGTGTCATTTAGCTCAAAAAAATTCAGTAAATGCATGAAAAATAGCAAATAAAGTCAGAAAGGGTTGAAAATTGATGACGCGGCTTCGAATGGTGCATATTGAATGCACAAAAATTCTGGAGTTGAAATAAGTTTAAAAAAATGAAATGCCTCTGTAACAGACGAGTTTTCGTCTAAAACCCTGATACTTCGAAAGAGGTTGTCCATTTTGTACACGAAGTGCATCCAGTTTTGGCTGTAACCCTCTCAACTTTTTAGCACATGCTATGTGGGTGAAATTATGATACCATGCCAACTTTGAACATTTTCGAGTTCATTTGTAGTGTTTTTCAATTTTAGGGTCATTTAGCTCAAAAAAATCAGTAAATGCATGAAAAATAGCAAATGAAGTCAGAATGGGTTGAAAATTGATGACATGGCTTTGAATGGTGCATATTGAATGCAAAAAAATTCTGGAGTTGAAATAATTTTAGAAAAATGAAATGCCTTTGTAACAGACGAGTTTTCGTCTGAAACCTTGATACTTCGAAAGAGATTGTCCATTTTGTACACGAAGTGCATCCAGTTTTTGCCGTAACCCTCTCAACTTTTTAGCACATGCTATCTGGGTGAAATGATGATACCATGCCAACTTTCAACATTTTCAGAGCTCATTTGTAGTGTTTTTCAATTTCAGGGTCATTTAGCTCAAAAAAATCAGTAAATGCATGAAAAATAGCAAATGTAGTCAGAAAGGGTTGAAAATTGGTGACCTGGCTTCGAATGGTGCATACTGAACAGACTAAAAGTCTGGAGTTGAAATAAGTTTAAAAAAATGAAATGCCTTTGTAACGGACGAGTTTTCGTGTGAAACCCTCATACTTCGAAAGAGATTGTCCATTTTGTACACGAAGTGCATCCAGTTTTTGCCGTAACCCTATCAACTTTTTAGAACATGCTATGTGGGTGAAATTATGATACCATGCCAACTTTCAATATTTTCAGAGTTCATTTGTAGTGTTTTTCAATTTCAGTGTCATTTAGCTCAAAAAAATTCAGTAAATGCATGAAAAATAGCAAATGAAGTCAGAAAGGGTTCAAAATTGATGACCTGGCTTCGAATGGTGCATACTGAACAGACTAAAAGTCTGGAGTTGAAATAAGTTTAAAAAAATGAAATGCCTTTGTAACGGACGAGTTTTCGTGTGAAACCCTGATACTTCGAAAGAGATTGTCCATTTTGTACACGAAGTGCATCCAGTTTTTGCCGTAACCCTCTCAACTTTTTAGAACATGCTATGTGGGTGAAATTATGATACCATGCCAACTTTCAATATTTTTAGAGTTCATTTGTAGTGTTTTTCAATTTCAGTGTCATTTAGCTCAAAAAAATTCAGTAAATGCATGAAAAATAGCAAATAAAGTCAGAAAGGGTTGAAAATTGATGACGCGGCTTCGAATGGTGCATATTGAATGCACAAAAATTCTGGAGTTGAAATAAGTTTAAAAAAATGAAATGCCTCTGTAACAGACGAGTTTTCGTCTAAAACCCTGATACTTCGAAAGAGGTTGTCCATTTTGTACACGAAGTGCATCCAGTTTTTGCTGTAACCCTCTCAACTTTTTAGCACATGCTATGTGGGTGAAATTATGATACCGTGCCAACTTTGAACATTTTCGAGTTCATTTGTAGTGTTTTTCAATTTTAGGGTCATTTAGCTCAAAAAAATCAGTAAATGCATGAAAAATAGCAAATGAAGTCAGAATGGGTTGAAAATTGATGACATGGCTTTGAATGGTGCATATTGAATGCACAAAAATTCTGGAGTTGAAATAATTTTAGAAAAATGAAATGCCTTTGTAACAGACGAGTTTTCGTCCGAAACCTTGATACTTCGAAAGAGATTGTCCATTTTGTACACGAAGTGCATCCAGTTTTTGCCGTAACCCTCTCAACTTTTTAGCACATGCTATCTGGGTGAAATGATGATACCATGCCAACTTTCAACATTTTCAGAGTTCATTTGTAGTGTTTTTCAATTTCAGGGTCATTTAGCTCAAAAAAATCAGTAAATGCATGAAAAATAGCAAATGAAGTCAGAAAGGGTTGAAAATTGATGACCTGGCTTCGAATGGTGCATACTGAACAGACTAAAAGTCTGGAGTTGAAATAAGTTTAAAAAAATGAAATGCCTTTGTAACGGACGAGTTTTCGTGTGAAACCCTGATACTTCGAAAGAGATTGTCCATATTGTACACGAAGTGCATTCAGTTTTTGCCGTAACCCTCTCAACTTTTTAGAACTTGCTATGTGGGTGAAATTATGATACCATGCCAACTTTCAATATTTTTAGAGTTCATTTGTAGTGTTTTTCAATTTCAGTGTCATTTAGCTCAAAAAAATTCAGTAAATGCATGAAAAATAGCAAATAAAGTCAGAAAGGGTTGAAAATTGATGACGCGGCTTCGAATGGTGCATATTGAATGCACAAAAATTCTGGAGTTGAAATAAGTTTAAAAAAATGAAATGCCTCTGTAACAGACGAGTTTTCGTCTAAAACCCTGATACTTCGAAAGAGGTTGTCCATTTTGTACACGAAGTGCATCCAGTTTTGGCTGTAACCCTCTCAACTTTTTAGCACATGCTATGTGGGTGAAATTATGATACCATGCCAACTTTGAACATTTTCGAGTTCATTTGTAGTGTTTTTCAATTTTAGGGTCATTTAGCTCAAAAAAATCAGTAAATGCATGAAAAATAGCAAATGAAGTCAGAATGGGTTGAAAATTGATGACATGGCTTTGAATGGTGCATATTGAATGCACAAAAATTCTGGAGTTGAAATAATTTTAGAAAAATGAAATGCCTTTGTAACAGACGAGTTTTCGTCCGAAACCTTGATACTTCGAAAGAGATTGTCCATTTTGTACACGAAGTGCATCCAGTTTTTGCCGTAACCCTCTCAACTTTTTAGCACATGCTATCTGGGTGAAATGATGATACCATGCCAACTTTCAACATTTTCAGAGTTCATTTGTAGTGTTTTTCAATTTCAGGGTCATTTAGCTCAAAAAAATCAGTAAATGCATGAAAAATAGCAAATGAAGTCAGAAAGGGTTGAAAATTGATGACCTGGCTTCGAATGGTGCATACTGAACAGACTAAAAGTCTGGAGTTGAAATAAGTTTAAAAAAATGAAATGCCTTTGTAACGGACGAGTTTTCGTGTGAAACCCTGATACTTCGAAAGAGATTGTCCATATTGTACACGAAGTGCATTCAGTTTTTGCCGTAACCCTCTCAACTTTTTAGAACTTGCTATGTGGGTGAAATTATGATACCATGCCAACTTTCAATATTTTTAGAGTTCATTTGTAGTGTTTTTCAATTTCAGTGTCATTTAGCTCAAAAAAAATCAGTAAATGCATGAAAAATAGCAAATAAAGTCAGAAAGGGTTGAAAATTGATGACGCGGCTTCGAATGGTGCATATTGAATGCACAAAAATTCTGGAGTTGAAATAAGTTTAAAAAAATGAAATGCCTCTGTAACAGACGAGTTTTCGTCTAAAACCCTGATACTTCGAAAGAGGTTGTCCATTTTGTACACGAAGTGCATCCAGTTTTGGCTGTAACCCTCTCAACTTTTTAGCACATGCTATGTGGGTGAAATTATGATACCATGCCAACTTTGAACATTTTCGAGTTCATTTGTAGTGTTTTTCAATTTTAGGGTCATTTAGCTCAAAAAAATCAGTAAATGCATGAAAAATAGCAAATGAAGTCAGAATGGGTTGAAAATTGATGACATGGCTTTGAATGGTGCATATTGAATGCAAAAAAATTCTGGAGTTGAAATAATTTTAGAAAAATGAAATGCCTTTGTAACAGACGAGTTTTCGTCTGAAACCTTGATACTTCGAAAGAGATTGTCCATTTTGTACACGAAGTGCATCCAGTTTTTGCCGTAACCCTCTCAACTTTTTAGCACATGCTATCTGGGTGAAATGATGATACCATGCCAACTTTCAACATTTTCAGAGTTCATTTGTAGTGTTTTTCAATTTCAGGGTCATTTAGCTCAAAAAAATCAGTAAATGCATGAAAAATAGCAAATGAAGTCAGAAAGGGTTGAAAATTGATGACCTGGCTTCGAATGGTGCATACTGAACAGACTAAAAGTCTGGAGTTGAAATAAGTTTAAAAAAATGAAATGCCTTTGTAACGGACGAGTTTTCGTGTGAAACCCTGATACTTCGAAAGAGATTGTCCATTTTGTACACGAAGTGCATCCAGTTTTTGTCGTAACCCTCTCAACCTTTTAGAACATGCTATGTGGGTGAAATTATGATACCATGCCAACTTTCAATATTTTTAGAGTTCATTTGTAGTGTTTTTCAATTTCAGTGTCATTTAGCTCAAAAAAATTCAGTAAATGCATGAAAAATAGCAAATGAAGTCAGAAAGGGTTCAAAATTGATGACCTGGCTTCGAATGGTGCATACTGAACAGACTAAAAGTCTGGAGTTGAAATAAGTTTAAAAAAATGAAATGCCTTTGTAACGGACGAGTTTTCGTGTGAAACCCTGATACTTCGAAAGAGATTGTCCATTTTGTACACGAAGTGCATCCAGTTTTTGCCGTAACCCTCTCAACTTTTTAGAACATGCTATGTGGGTGAAATTATGATACCATGCCAACTTTCAATATTTTTAGAGTTCATTTGTAGTGTTTTTTGATTTCAGTGTCATTTAGCTCAAAAAAATTCAGTAAATGCATGAAAAATAGCAAATAAAGTCAGAAAGGGTTGAAAATTGATGACGTGGCTTCGAATGGTGCATATTGAATGCACAAAAATTCTGGAGTTGAAATAAGTTTAAAAAAATGAAATGCCTCTGTAACAGACGAGTTTTCGTCTAAAACCCTGATACTTCGAAAGAGGTTGTCCATTTTGTACACGAAGTGCATCCAGTTTTTGCTGTAACCCTCTCAACTTTTTAGCACATGCTATGTGGGTGAAATTATGATACCGTGCCAACTTTGAACATTTTCGAGTTCATTTGTAGTGTTTTTCAATTTTAGGGTCATTTAGCTCAAAAAAATCAGTAAATGCATGAAAAATAGCAAATGAAGTCAGAATGGGTTGAAAATTGATGACATGGCTTTGAATGGTGCATATTGAATGCACAAAAATTCTGGAGTTGAAATAATTTTAGAAAAATGAAATGCCTTTGTAACAGACGAGTTTTCGTCTGAAACCTTGATACTTCGAAAGAGATTGTCCATTTTGTACACGAAGTGCATCCAGTTTTTGCTGTAACCCTCTCAACTTTTTAGCACATGCTATGTGGGTGAAATTATGATACCGTGCCAACTTTGAACATTTTCGAGTTCATTTGTAGTGTTTTTCAATTTTAGGGTCATTTAGCTCAAAAAAATCAGTAAATGCATGAAAAATAGCAAATGAAGTCAGAATGGGTTGAAAATTGATGACATGGCTTTGAATGGTGCATATTGAATGCACAAAAATTCTGGAGTTGAAATAATTTTAGAAAAATGAAATGCCTTTGTAACAGACGAGTTTTCGTCCGAAACCTTGATACTTCGAAAGAGATTGTCCATTTTGTACACGAAGTGCATCCAGTTTTTGCCGTAACCCTCTCAACTTTTTAGCACATGCTATCTGGGTGAAATGATGATACCATGCCAACTTTCAACATTTTCAGAGTTCATTTGTAGTGTTTTTCAATTTCAGGGTCATTTAGCTCAAAAAAATCAGTAAATGCATGAAAAATAGCAAATGAAGTCAGAAAGGGTTGAAAATTGATGACCTGGCTTCGAATGGTGCATACTGAACAGACTAAAAGTCTGGAGTTGAAATAAGTTTAAAAAAATGAAATGCCTTTGTTACGGACGAGTTGTCGTGTGAAACCCTGATACTTCGAAAGAGATTGTCCATTTTGTACACGAAGTGCATCCAGTTTTTGCCGTAACCCTCTCAACTTTTTAGAACATGCTATGTGGGTGAAATTATGATACCATGCCAACTTTCAATATTTTTAGAGTTCATTTGTAGTGTTTTTCAATTTCAGTGTCATTTAGCTCAAAAAAATTCAGTAAATGCATGAAAAATAGCAAATAAAGTCAGAAAGGGTTGAAAATTGATGACGCGGCTTCGAATGGTGCATATTGAATGCACAAAAATTCTGGAGTTGAAATAAGTTTAAAAAAATGAAATGCCTCTGTAACAGACGAGTTTTCGTCTAAAACCCTGATACTTCGAAAGAGGTTGTCCATTTTGTACACGAAGTGCATCCAGTTTTTGCTGTAACCCTCTCAACTTTTTAGCACATGCTATGTGGGTGAAATTATGATACCGTGCCAACTTTGAACATTTTCGAGTTCATTTGTAGTGTTTTTCAATTTTAGGGTCATTTAGCTCAAAAAAATCAGTAAATGCATGAAAAATAGCAAATGAAGTCAGAATGGGTTGAAAATTGATGACATGGCTTTGAATGGTGCATATTGAATGCACAAAAATTCTGGAGTTGAAATAATTTTAGAAAAATGAAATGCCTTTGTAACAGACGAGTTTTCGTCCGAAACCTTGATACTTCGAAAGAGATTGTCCATTTTGTACACGAAGTGCATCCAGTTTTTGCCGTAACCCTCTCAACTTTTTAGCACATGCTATCTGGGTGAAATGATGATACCATGCCAACTTTCAACATTTTCAGAGTTCATTTGTAGTGTTTTTCAATTTCAGGGTCATTTAGCTCAAAAAAATCAGTAAATGCATGAAAAATAGCAAATGAAGTCAGAAAGGGTTGAAAATTGATGACCTGGCTTCGAATGGTGCATACTGAACAGACTAAAAGTCTGGAGTTGAAATAAGTTTAAAAAAATGAAATGCCTTTGTAACGGACGAGTTTTCGTGTGAAACCCTGATACTTCGAAAGAGATTGTCCATTTTGTACACGAAGTGCATTCAGTTTTTGCCGTAACCCTCTCAACTTTTTAGAACTTGCTATGTGGGTGAAATTATGATACCATGCCAACTTTCAATATTTTTAGAGTTCATTTGTAGTGTTTTTCAATTTCAGTGTCATTTAGCTCAAAAAAAATCAGTAAATGCATGAAAAATAGCAAATAAAGTCAGAAAGGGTTGAAAATTGATGACGCGGCTTCGAATGGTGCATATTGAATGCACAAAAATTCTGGAGTTGAAATAAGTTTAAAAAAATGAAATGCCTCTGTAACAGACGAGTTTTCGTCTAAAACCCTGATACTTCGAAAGAGGTTGTCCATTTTGTACACGAAGTGCATCCAGTTTTGGCTGTAACCCTCTCAACTTTTTAGCACATGCTATGTGGGTGAAATTATGATACCATGCCAACTTTGAACATTTTCGAGTTCATTTGTAGTGTTTTTCAATTTTAGGGTCATTTAGCTCAAAAAAATCAGTAAATGCATGAAAAATAGCAAATGAAGTCAGAATGGGTTGAAAATTGATGACATGGCTTTGAATGGTGCATATTGAATGCAAAAAAATTCTGGAGTTGAAATAATTTTAGAAAAATGAAATGCCTTTGTAACAGACGAGTTTTCGTCTGAAACCTTGATACTTCGAAAGAGATTGTCCATTTTGTACACGAAGTGCATCCAGTTTTTGCCGTAACCCTCTCAACTTTTTAGCACATGCTATCTGGGTGAAATGATGATACCATGCCAACTTTCAACATTTTCAGAGTTCATTTGTAGTGTTTTTCAATTTCAGGGTCATTTAGCTCAAAAAAAATCAGTAAATGCATGAAAAATAGCAAATGAAGTCAGAAAGGGTTGAAAATTGATGACCTGGCTTCGAATGGTGCATACTGAACAGACTAAAAGTCTGGAGTTGAAATAAGTTTAAAAAAATGAAATGCCTTTGTAACGGACGAGTTTTCGTGTGAAACCCTGATACTTCGAAAGAGATTGTCCATTTTGTACACGAAGTGCATCCAGTTTTTGTCGTAACCCTCTCAACTTTTTAGAACATGCTATGTGGGTGAAATTATGATACCATGCCAACTTTCAATATTTTTAGAGTTCATTTGTAGTGTTTTTCAATTTCAGTGTCATTTAGCTCAAAAAAATTCAGTAAATGCATGAAAAATAGCAAATGAAGTCAGAAAGGGTTCAAAATTGATGACCTGGCTTCGAATGGTGCATACTGAACAGACTAAAAGTCTGGAGTTGAAATAAGTTTAAAAAAATGAAATGCCTTTGTAACGGACGAGTTTTCGTGTGAAACCCTGATACTTCGAAAGAGATTGTCCATTTTGTACACGAAGTGCATCCAGTTTTTGCCGTAACCCTCTCAACTTTTTAGAACATGCTATGTGGGTGAAATTATGATACCATGCCAACTTTCAATATTTTTAGAGTTCATTTGTAGTGTTTTTTGATTTCAGTGTCATTTAGCTCAAAAAAATTCAGTAAATGCATGAAAAATAGCAAATAAAGTCAGAAAGGGTTGAAAATTGATGACGTGGCTTCGAATGGTGCATATTGAATGCACAAAAATTCTGGAGTTGAAATAAGTTTAAAAAAATGAAATGCCTCTGTAACAGACGAGTTTTCGTCTAAAACCCTGATACTTCGAAAGAGGTTGTCCATTTTGTACACGAAGTGCATCCAGTTTTTGCTGTAACCCTCTCAACTTTTTAGCACATGCTATGTGGGTGAAATTATGATACCGTGCCAACTTTGAACATTTTCGAGTTCATTTGTAGTGTTTTTCAATTTTAGGGTCATTTAGCTCAAAAAAAATCAGTAAATGCATGAAAAATAGCAAATGAAGTCAGAATGGGTTGAAAATTGATGACATGGCTTTGAATGGTGCATATTGAATGCACAAAAATTCTGGAGTTGAAATAATTTTAGAAAAATGAAATGCCTTTGTAACAGATGAGTTTTCGTCTGAAACCTTGATACTTCGAAAGAGATTGTCCATTTTGTACACGAAGTGCATCCAGTTTTTGCCGTAACCCTCTCAACTTTTTAGCACATGCTATCTGTGTGAAATGATGATACCATGCCAACTTTCAACATTTTCAGAGTTCATTTGTAGTGTTTTTCAATTTCAGGGTCATTTAGCTCAAAAAAATCAGTAAATGCATGAAAAATAGCAAATGAAGTCAGAAAGGGTTGAAAATTGATGACCTGGCTTCGAATGGTGCATACTGAACAGACTAAAAGTCTGGAGTTGAAATAAGTTTAAAAAAATGAAATGCCTTTGTAACGGACGAGTTTTCGTGTGAAACCCTGATACTTCGAAAGAGATTGTCCATTTTGTACACGAAGTGCATCCAGTTTTTGCCGTAACCCTCTCAACTTTTTAGAACATGCTATGTAGGTGAAATTATGATACCATGCCAACTTTCAATATTTTTAGAGTTCATTTGTAGTGTTTTTCAATTTCAGTGTCATTTAGCTCAAAAAAATTCAGTAAATGCATGAAAAATAGCAAATAAATTCAGAAAGGGTTGAAAATTGATGACGCGGCTTCGAATGGTGCATATTGAATGCACAAAAATTCTGGAGTTGAAATAAGTTTAAAAAAATGAAATGCCTCTGTAACAGACGAGTTTTCGTCTAAAACCCTGATACTTCGAAAGAGGTTGTCCATTTTGTACACGAAGTGCATCCAGTTTTTGCTGTAACCCTCTCAACTTTTTAGCACATGCTATGTGGGTGAAATTATGATACCGTGCCAACTTTGAACATTTTCGAGTTCATTTGTAGTGTTTTTCAATTTTAGGGTCATTTAGCTCAAAAAAATCAGTAAATGCATGAAAAATAGCAAATGAAGTCAGAATGGGTTGAAAATTGATGACATGGCTTTGAATGGTGCATATTGAATGCACAAAAATTCTGGAGTTGAAATAATTTTAGAAAAATGAAATGCCTTTGTAACAGACGAGTTTTCGTCTGAAACCTTGATACTTCGAAAGAGATTGTCCATTTTGTACACGAAGTGCATCCAGTTTTTGCCGTAACCCTCTCAACTTTTTAGCACATGCTATCTGGGTGAAATGATGATACCATGCCAACTTTCAACATTTTCAGAGTTCATTTGTAGTGTTTTTCAATTTCAGGGTCATTTAGCTCAAAAAAATCAGTAAATGCATGAAAAATAGCAAATGAAGTCAGAAAGGGTTGAAAATTGATGACCTGGCTTCGAATGGTGCATACTGAACAGACTAAAAGTCTGGAGTTGAAATAAGTTTAAAAAAATGAAATGCCTTTGTAACGGACGAGTTTTCGTGTGAAACCCTGATACTTCGAAAGAGATTGTCCATTTTGTACACGAAGTGCATTCAGTTTTTGCCGTAACCCTCTCAACTTTTTAGAACATGCTATGTGGGTGAAATTATGATACCATGCCAACTTTCAATATTTTTAGAGTTCATTTGTAGTGTTTTTCAATTTCAGTGTCATTTAGCTCAAAAAAATTCAGTAAATGCATGAAAAATAGCAAATAAAGTCAGAAAGGGTTGAAAATTGATGACGCGGCTTCGAATGGTGCATATTGAATGCACAAAAATTCTGGAGTTGAAATAAGTTTAAAAAAATGAAATGCCTCTGTAACAGACGAGTTTTCGTCTAAAACCCTGATACTTCGAAAGAGGTTGTCCATTTTGTACACGAAGTGCATCCAGTTTTGGCTGTAACCCTCTCAACTTTTTAGCACATGCTATGTGGGTGAAATTATGATACCATGCCAACTTTGAACATTTTCGAGTTCATTTGTAGTGTTTTTCAATTTTAGGGTCATTTAGCTCAAAAAAATCAGTAAATGCATGAAAAATAGCAAATGAAGTCAGAATGGGTTGAAAATTGATGACATGGCTTTGAATGGTGCATATTGAATGCAAAAAAATTCTGGAGTTGAAATAATTTTAGAAAAATGAAATGCCTTTGTAACAGACGAGTTTTCGTCTGAAACCTTGATACTTCGAAAGAGATTGTCCATTTTGTACACGAAGTGCATCCAGTTTTTGCCGTAACCCTCTCAACTTTTTAGCACATGCTATCTGGGTGAAATGATGATACCATGCCAACTTTCAACATTTTCAGAGTTCATTTGTAGTGTTTTTCAATTTCAGGGTCATTTAGCTCAAAAAAATCAGTAAATGCATGAAAAATAGCAAATGAAGTCAGAAAGGGTTGAAAATTGATGACCTGGCTTCGAATGGTGCATACTGAACAGACTAAAAGTCTGGAGTTGAAATAAGTTTAAAAAAATGAAATGCCTTTGTAACGGACGAGTTTTCGTGTGAAACCCTGATACTTCGAAAGAGATTGTCCATTTTGTACACGAAGTGCATCCAGTTTTTGCCGTAACCCTCTCAACTTTTTAGAAAAATGCTATGTGGGTGAAATTATGATACCATGCCAACTTTCAATATTTTTAGAGTTCATTTGTAGTGTTTTTCAATTTCAGTGTCATTTAGCTCAAAAAAATTCAGTAAATGCATGAAAAATAGCAAATGAAGTCAGAAAGGGTTCAAAATTGATGACCTGGCTTCGAATGGTGCATACTGAACAGACTAAAAGTCTGGAGTTGAAATAAGTTTAAAAAATGAAATGCCTTTGTAACGGACGAGTTTTCGTGTGAAACCCTGATACTTCGAAAGAGATTGTCCATTTTGTACACGAAGTGCATCCAGTTTTTGCCGTAACCCTCTCAACTTTTTAGAACATGCTATGTGGGTGAAATTATGATACCATGCCAACTTTCAATATTTTTAGAGTTCATTTGTAGTGTTTTTCAATTTCAGTGTTATTTAGCTCAAAAAAATTCAGTAAATGCATGAAAAATAGCAAATAAAGTCAGAAAGGGTTGAAAATTGATGACGCGGCTTCGAATGGTGCATATTGAATGCACAAAAATTCTGGAGTTGAAATAAGTTTAAAAAAATGAAATGCCTCTGTAACAGACGAGTTTTCGTCTAAAACCCTGATACTTCGAAAGAGGTTGTCCATTTTGTACACGAAGTGCATCCAGTTTTTGCTGTAACCCTCTCAACTTTTTAGCACATGCTATGTGGGTGAAATTATGATACCATGCCAACTTTGAACATTTTCGAGTTCATTTGTAGTGTTTTTCAATTTTAGGGTCATTTAGCTCAAAAAAATCAGTAAATGCATGAAAAATAGCAAATGAAGTCAGAATGGGTTGAAAATTGATGACATGGCTTTGAATGGTGCATATTGAATGCAAAAAAATTCTGGAGTTGAAATAATTTTAGAAAAATGAAATGCCTTTGTAACAGACGAGTTTTCGTCCGAAACCTTGATACTTCGAAAGAGATTGTCCATTTTGTACACGAAGTGCATCCAGTTTTTGCCGTAACCCTCTCAACTTTTTAGCACATGCTATCTGGGTGAAATGATGATACCATGCCAACTTTCAACATTTTCAGAGTTCATTTGTAGTGTTTTTCAATTTCAGGGTCATTTAGCTCAAAAAAATCAGTAAATGCATGAAAAATAGCAAATGAAGTCAGAAAGGGTTGAAAATTGATGACCTGGCTTCGAATGGTGCATACTGAACACACTAAAAGTCTGGAGTTGAAATAAGTTTAAAAAAATGAAATGCCTTTGTAACGGACGAGTTTTCGTGTGAAACCCTGATACTTCGAAAGAGATTGTCCATTTTGTACACGAAGTGCATCCAGTTTTTGCCGTAACCCTCTCAACTTTTTAGAACATGCTATGTGGGTGAAATTATGATACCATGCCAACTTTCAATATTTTTAGAGTTCATTTGTAGTGTTTTTCAATTTCAGTGTCATTTAGCTCAAAAAAATTCAGTAAATGCATGAAAAATAGCAAATAAAGTCAGAAAGGGTTGAAAATTGATGACGCGGCTTCGAATGGTGCATATTGAATGCACAAAAATTCTGGAGTTGAAATAAGTTTACAAAAATGAAATGCCTCTGTAACAGACGAGTTTTCGTCTAAAACCCTGATACTTCGAAAGAGGTTGTCCATTTTGTACACGAAGTGCATCCAGTTTTTGCTGTAACCCTCTCAACTTTTTAGCACATGCTATGTGGGTGAAATTATGATACCATTCCAACTTTGAACATTTTCGAGTTCATTTGTAGTGTTTTTCAATTTTAGGGTCATTTAGCTCAAAAAAATCAGTAAATGCATGAAAAATAGCAAATGAAGTCAGAATGGGTTGAAAATTGATGACATGGCTTGGAATGGTGCATATTGAATGCAAAAAAATTCTGGAGTTGAAATAATTTTAGAAAAATGAAATGCCTTTGTAACAGACGAGTTTTCGTCTAAAACCCTGATACTTCGAAAGAGGTTGTCCATTTTGTACACGAAGTGCATCCAGTTTTTGCCGTAACCCTGTCAACTTTTTAGCACATGCTATCTGGGTGAAATGATGATACCATGCCAACTTTCAACATTTTCAGAGTTCATTTGTAGTGTTTTTCAATTTCAGGGTCATTTAGCTCAAAAAAATCAGTAAATGCATGAAAAATAGCAAATGAAGTCAGAAAGGGTTGAAAATTGATGACCTGGCTTCGAATGGTGCATACTGAACAGACTAAAAGTCTGGAGTTGAAATAAGTTTAAAAAAATGAAATGCCTTTGTAACGGACGAGTTTTCGTGTGAAACCCTGATACTTCGAAAGAGATTGTCCATTTTGTACACGAAGTGCATCCAGTTTTTGCCGTAACCCTCTCAACTTTTTAGAACATGCTATGTGGGTGAAATTATGATACCATGCCAACTTTCAATATTTTTAGAGTTCATTTGTAGTGTTTTTCAATTTCAGTGTCATTTAGCTCAAAAAAATTCAGTAAATGCATGAAAAATAGCAAATAAAGTCAGAAAGGGTTGAAAATTGATGACGCGGCTTCGAATGGTGCATATTGAATGCAAAAAAATTCTGGAGTTGAAATAAGTTTAAAAAAATGAAATGCCTCTGTAACAGACGAGTTTTCGTCTAAAACCCTGATACTTCGAAAGAGGTTGTCCATTTTGTACACGAAGTGCATCCAGTTTTTGCTGTAACCCTCTCAACTTTTTAGCACATGCTATGTGGGTGAAATTATGATACCATGCCAACTTTGAACATTTTCGAGTTCATTTGTAGTGTTTTTCAATTTTAGGGTCATTTAGCTCAAAAAAATCAGTAAATGCATGAAAAATAGCAAATGAAGTCAGAATGGGTTGAAAATTGATGACATGGCTTTGAATGGTGCATATTGAATGCAAAAAAATTCTGGAGTTGAAATAATTTTAGAAAAATGAAATGCCTTTGTAACAGACGAGTTTTCGTCCGAAACCTTGATACTTCGAAAGAGATTGTCCATTTTGTACACGAAGTGCATCCAGTTTTTGCCGTAACCCTCTCAACTTTTTAGCACATGCTATCTGGGTGAAATGATGATACCATGCCAACTTTCAACATTTTCAGAGTTCATTTGTAGTGTTTTTCAATTTCAGGGTCATTTAGCTCAAAAAAATCAGTAAATGCATGAAAAATAGCAAATGAAGTCAGAAAGGGTTGAAAATTGATGACCTGGCTTCGAATGGTGCATACTGAACACACTAAAAGTCTGGAGTTGAAATAAGTTTAAAAAAATGAAATGCCTTTGTAACGGACGAGTTTTCGTGTGATACCCTGATACTTCGAAAGAGATTGTCCATTTTGTACACGAAGTGCATCCAGTTTTTGCCGTAACCCTCTCAACTTTTTAGAACATGCTATGTGGGTGAAATTATGATACCATGCCAACTTTCAATATTTTTAGAGTTCATTTGTAGTGTTTTTCAATTTCAGTGTCATTTAGCTCAAAAAAATTCAGTAAATGCATGAAAAATAGCAAATAAAGTCAGAAAGGGTTGAAAATTGATGACGCGGCTTCGAATGGTGCATATTGAATGCACAAAAATTCTGGAGTTGAAATAAGTTTACAAAAATGAAATGCCTCTGTAACAGACGAGTTTTCGTCTAAAACCCTGATACTTCGAAAGAGGTTGTCCATTTTGTACACGAAGTGCATCCAGTTTTTGCTGTAACCCTCTCAACTTTTTAGCACATGCTATGTGGGTGAAATTATGATACCATGCCAACTTTGAACATTTTCGAGTTCATTTGTAGTGTTTTTCAATTTTAGGGTCATTTAGCTCAAAAAATCAGTAAATGCATGAAAAATAGCAAATGAAGTCAGAATGGGTTGAAAATTGATGACATGGCTTGGAATGGTGCATATTGAATGCAAAAAAATTCTGGAGTTGAAATAATTTTAGAAAAATGAAATGCCTTTGTAACAGACGAGTTTTCGTCTAAAACCCTGATACTTCGAAAGAGGTTGTCCATTTTGTACACGAAGTGCATCCAGTTTTTGCCGTAACCCTGTCAACTTTTTAGCACATGCTATCTGGGTGAAATGATGATACCATGCCAACTTTCAACATTTTCAGAGTTCATTTGTAGTGTTTTTCAATTTCAGGGTCATTTAGCTCAAAAAAATCAGTAAATGCATGAAAAATAGCAAATGAAGTCAGAAAGGGTTGAAAATTGATGACCTGGCTTCGAATGGTGCATACTGAACAGACTAAAAGTCTGGAGTTGAAATAAGTTTAAAAAAATGAAATGCCTTTGTAACGGACGAGTTTTCGTGTGAAACCCTGATACTTCGAAAGAGATTGTCCATTTTGTACACGAAGTGCATCCAGTTTTTGCCGTAACCCTCTCAACTTTTTAGAACATGCTATGTGGGTGAAATTATGATACCATGCCAACTTTCAATATTTTTAGAGTTCATTTGTAGTGTTTTTCAATTTCAGTGTCATTTAGCTCAAAAAAATTCAGTAAATGCATGAAAAATAGCAAATAAAGTCAGAAAGGGTTGAAAATTGATGACGCGGCTTCGAATGGTGCATATTGAATGCAAAAAAATTCTGGAGTTGAAATAAGTTTAAAAAAATGAAATGCCTCTGTAACAGACGAGTTTTCGTCTAAAACCCTGATACTTCGAAAGAGGTTGTCCATTTTGTACACGAAGTGCATCCAGTTTTTGCTGTAACCCTCTCAACTTTTTAGCACATGCTATGTGGGTGAAATTATGATACCATGCCAACTTTGAACATTTTCGAGTTCATTTGTAGTGTTTTTCAATTTTAGGGTCATTTAGCTCAAAAAAATCAGTAAATGCATGAAAAATAGCAAATGAAGTCAGAATGGGTTGAAAATTGATGACATGGCTTTGAATGGTGCATATTGAATGCAAAAAAATTCTGGAGTTGAAATAATTTTAGAAAAATGAAATGCCTTTGTAACAGACGAGTTTTCGTCCGAAACCTTGATACTTCGAAAGAGATTGTCCATTTTGTACACGAAGTGCATCCAGTTTTTGCCGTAACCCTCTCAACTTTTTAGCACATGCTATCTGGGTGAAATGATGATACCATGCCAACTTTCAACATTTTCAGAGTTCATTTGTAGTGTTTTTCAATTTCAGGGTCATTTAGCTCAAAAAAATCAGTAAATGCATGAAAAATAGCAAATGAAGTCAGAAAGGGTTGAAAATTGATGACCTGGCTTCGAATGGTGCATACTGAACAGACTAAAAGTCTGGAGTTGAAATAAGTTTAAAAAAATGAAATGCCTTTGTAACGGACGAGTTTTCGTGTGAAACCCTGATACTTCGAAAGAGATTGTCCATTTTGTACACGAAGTGCATCCAGTTTTTGCCGTAACCCTCTCAACTTTTTAGAACATGCTATGTGGGTGAAATTATGATACCATGCCAACTTTCAATATTTTTAGAGTTCATTTGTAGTGTTTTTCAATTTCAGTGTCATTTAGCTCAAAAAAATTCAGTAAATGCATGAAAAATAGCAAATAAAGTCAGAAAGGGTTGAAAATTGATGACGCGGCTTCGAATGGTGCATATTGAATGCACAAAAATTCTGGAGTTGAAATAAGTTTAAAAAAATGAAATGCCTCTGTAACAGACGAGTTTTCGTCTAAAACCCTGATACTTCGAAAGAGGTTGTCCATTTTGTACACGAAGTGCATCCAGTTTTTGCTGTAACCCTCTCAACTTTTTAGCACATGCTATGTGGGTGAAATTATGATACCATGCCAACTTTGAACATTTTCGAGTTCATTTGTAGTGTTTTTCAATTTTAGGGTCATTTAGCTCAAAAAAATCAGTAAATGCATGAAAAATAGCAAATGAAGTCAGAATGGGTTGAAAATTGATGACATGGCTTTGAATGGTGCATATTGAATGCAAAAAAATTCTGGAGTTGAAATAATTTTAGAAAAATGAAATGCCTTTGTAACAGACGAGTTTTCGTCCGAAACCTTGATACTTCGAAAGAGATTGTCCATTTTGTACACGAAGTGCATCCAGTTTTTGCCGTAACCCTCTCAACTTTTTAGCACATGCTATCTGGGTGAAATGATGATACCATGCCAACTTTCAACATTTTCAGAGTTCATTTGTAGTGTTTTTCAATTTCAGGGTCATTTAGCTCAAAAAAATCAGTAAATGCATGAAAAATAGCAAATGAAGTCAGAAAGGGTTGAAAATTGATGACCTGGCTTCGAATGGTGCATACTGAACAGACTAAAAGTCTGGAGTTGAAATAAGTTTAAAAAAATGAAATGCCTTTGTAACGGACGAGTTTTCGTGTGAAACCCTGATACTTCGAAAGAGATTGTCCATTTTGTACACGAAGTGCATCCAGTTTTTGCCGTAACCCTCTCAACTTTTTAGAACATGCTATGTGGGTGAAATTATGATACCATGCCAACTTTCAATATTTTTAGAGTTCATTTGTAGTGTTTTTCAATTTCAGTGTCATTTAGCTCAAAAAAATTCAGTAAATGCATGAAAAATAGCAAATAAAGTCAGAAAGGGTTGAAAATTGATGACGCGGCTTCGAATGGTGCATATTGAATGCACAAAAATTCTGGAGTTGAAATAAGTTTAAAAAAATGAAATGCCTCTGTAACAGACGAGTTTTCGTCTAAAACCCTGATACTTCGAAAGAGGTTGTCCATTTTGTACACGAAGTGCATCCAGTTTTTGCTGTAACCCTCTCAACTTTTTAGCACATGCTATGTGGGTGAAATTATGATACCATGCCAACTTTGAACATTTTCGAGTTCATTTGTAGTGTTTTTCAATTTTAGGGTCATTTAGCTCAAAAAAATCAGTAAATGCATGAAAAATAGCAAATGAAGTCAGAATGGGTTGAAAATTGATGACATGGCTTTGAATGGTGCATATTGAATGCAAAAAAATTCTGGAGTTGAAATAATTTTAGAAAAATGAAATGCCTTTGTAACAGACGAGTTTTCGTCCGAAACCTTGATACTTCGAAAGAGATTGTCCATTTTGTACACGAAGTGCATCCAGTTTTTGCCGTAACCCTCTCAACTTTTTAGCACATGCTATCTGGGTGAAATGATGATACCATGCCAACTTTCAACATTTTCAGAGTTCATTTGTAGTGTTTTTCAATTTCAGGGTCATTTAGCTCAAAAAAATCAGTAAATGCATGAAAAATAGCAAATGAAGTCAGAAAGGGTTGAAAATTGATGACCTGGCTTCGAATGGTGCATACTGAACAGACTAAAAGTCTGGAGTTGAAATAAGTTTAAAAAAATGAAATGCCTTTGTAACGGACGAGTTTTCGTGTGAAACCCTGATACTTCGAAAGAGATTGTCCATTTTGTACACGAAGTGCATCCAGTTTTTGCCGTAACCCTCTCAACTTTTTAGAACATGCTATGTGGGTGAAATTATGATACCATGCCAACTTTCAATATTTTTAGAGTTCATTTGTAGTGTTTTTCAATTTCAGTGTCATTTAGCTCAAAAAAATTCAGTAAATGCATGAAAAATAGCAAATAAAGTCAGAAAGGGTTGAAAATTGATGACGCGGCTTCGAATGGTGCATATTGAATGCACAAAAATTCTGGAGTTGAAATAAGTTTAAAAAAATGAAATGCCTCTGTAACAGACGAGTTTTCGTCTAAAACCCTGATACTTCGAAAGAGGTTGTCCATTTTGTACACGAAGTGCATCCAGTTTTTGCTGTAACCCTCTCAACTTTTTAGCACATGCTATGTGGGTGAAATTATGATACCATGCCAACTTTGAACATTTTCGAGTTCATTTGTAGTGTTTTTCAATTTTAGGGTCATTTAGCTCAAAAAAATCAGTAAATGCATGAAAAATAGCAAATGAAGTCAGAATGGGTTGAAAATTGATGACATGGCTTTGAATGGTGCATATTGAATGCAAAAAAATTCTGGAGTTGAAATAATTTTAGAAAAATGAAATGCCTTTGTAACAGACGAGTTTTCGTCCGAAACCTTGATACTTCGAAAGAGATTGTCCATTTTGTACACGAAGTGCATCCAGTTTTTGCCGTAACCCTCTCAACTTTTTAGCACATGCTATCTGGGTGAAATGATGATACCATGCCAACTTTCAACATTTTCAGAGTTCATTTGTAGTGTTTTTCAATTTCAGGGTCATTTAGCTCAAAAAAATCAGTAAATGCATGAAAAATAGCAAATGAAGTCAGAAAGGGTTGAAAATTGATGACCTGGCTTCGAATGGTGCATACTGAACAGACTAAAAGTCTGGAGTTGAAATAAGTTTAAAAAAATGAAATGCCTTTGTAACGGACGAGTTTTCGTGTGAAACCCTGATACTTCGAAAGAGATTGTCCATTTTGTACACGAAGTGCATCCAGTTTTTGCCGTAACCCTCTCAACTTTTTAGAACATGCTATGTGGGTGAAATTATGATACCATGCCAACTTTCAATATTTTTAGAGTTCATTTGTAGTGTTTTTCAATTTCAGTGTCATTTAGCTCAAAAAAATTCAGTAAATGCATGAAAAATAGCAAATAAAGTCAGAAAGGGTTGAAAATTGATGACGCGGCTTCGAATGGTGCATATTGAATGCACAAAAATTCTGGAGTTGAAATAAGTTTACAAAAATGAAATGCCTCTGTAACAGACGAGTTTTCGTCTAAAACCCTGATACTTCGAAAGAGGTTGTCCATTTTGTACACGAAGTGCATCCAGTTTTTGCTGTAACCCTCTCAACTTTTTAGCACATGCTATGTGGGTGAAATTATGATACCATGCCAACTTTGAACATTTTCGAGTTCATTTGTAGTGTTTTTCAATTTTAGGGTCATTTAGCTCAAAAAATCAGTAAATGCATGAAAAATAGCAAATGAAGTCAGAATGGGTTGAAAATTGATGACATGGCTTGGAATGGTGCATATTGAATGCAAAAAAATTCTGGAGTTGAAATAATTTTAGAAAAATGAAATGCCTTTGTAACAGACGAGTTTTCGTCTAAAACCCTGATACTTCGAAAGAGGTTGTCCATTTTGTACACGAAGTGCATCCAGTTTTTGCCGTAACCCTGTCAACTTTTTAGCACATGCTATCTGGGTGAAATGATGATACCATGCCAACTTTCAACATTTTCAGAGTTCATTTGTAGTGTTTTTCAATTTCAGGGTCATTTAGCTCAAAAAAATCAGTAAATGCATGAAAAATAGCAAATGAAGTCAGAAAGGGTTGAAAATTGATGACCTGGCTTCGAATGGTGCATACTGAACAGACTAAAAGTCTGGAGTTGAAATAAGTTTAAAAAAATGAAATGCCTTTGTAACGGACGAGTTTTCGTGTGAAACCCTGATACTTCGAAAGAGATTGTCCATTTTGTACACGAAGTGCATCCAGTTTTTGCCGTAACCCTCTCAACTTTTTAGAACATGCTATGTGGGTGAAATTATGATACCATGCCAACTTTCAATATTTTTAGAGTTCATTTGTAGTGTTTTTCAATTTCAGTGTCATTTAGCTCAAAAAAATTCAGTAAATGCATGAAAAATAGCAAATAAAGTCAGAAAGGGTTGAAAATTGATGACGCGGCTTCGAATGGTGCATATTGAATGCAAAAAAATTCTGGAGTTGAAATAAGTTTAAAAAAATGAAATGCCTCTGTAACAGACGAGTTTTCGTCTAAAACCCTGATACTTCGAAAGAGGTTGTCCATTTTGTACACGAAGTGCATCCAGTTTTTGCTGTAACCCTCTCAACTTTTTAGCACATGCTATGTGGGTGAAATTATGATACCATGCCAACTTTGAACATTTTCGAGTTCATTTGTAGTGTTTTTCAATTTTAGGGTCATTTAGCTCAAAAAAATCAGTAAATGCATGAAAAATAGCAAATGAAGTCAGAATGGGTTGAAAATTGATGACATGGCTTTGAATGGTGCATATTGAATGCAAAAAAATTCTGGAGTTGAAATAATTTTAGAAAAATGAAATGCCTTTGTAACAGACGAGTTTTCGTCCGAAACCTTGATACTTCGAAAGAGATTGTCCATTTTGTACACGAAGTGCATCCAGTTTTTGCCGTAACCCTCTCAACTTTTTAGCACATGCTATCTGGGTGAAATGATGATACCATGCCAACTTTCAACATTTTCAGAGTTCATTTGTAGTGTTTTTCAATTTCAGGGTCATTTAGCTCAAAAAAATCAGTAAATGCATGAAAAATAGCAAATGAAGTCAGAAAGGGTTGAAAATTGATGACCTGGCTTCGAATGGTGCATACTGAACAGACTAAAAGTCTGGAGTTGAAATAAGTTTAAAAAAATGAAATGCCTTTGTAACGGACGAGTTTTCGTGTGAAACCCTGATACTTCGAAAGAGATTGTCCATTTTGTACACGAAGTGCATCCAGTTTTTGCCGTAACCCTCTCAACTTTTTAGAACATGCTATGTGGGTGAAATTATGATACCATGCCAACTTTCAATATTTTTAGAGTTCATTTGTAGTGTTTTTCAATTTCAGTGTCATTTAGCTCAAAAAAATTCAGTAAATGCATGAAAAATAGCAAATAAAGTCAGAAAGGGTTGAAAATTGATGACGCGGCTTCGAATGGTGCATATTGAATGCACAAAAATTCTGGAGTTGAAATAAGTTTAAAAAAATGAAATGCCTCTGTAACAGACGAGTTTTCGTCTAAAACCCTGATACTTCGAAAGAGGTTGTCCATTTTGTACACGAAGTGCATCCAGTTTTTGCTGTAACCCTCTCAACTTTTTAGCACATGCTATGTGGGTGAAATTATGATACCATGCCAACTTTGAACATTTTCGAGTTCATTTGTAGTGTTTTTCAATTTTAGGGTCATTTAGCTCAAAAAAATCAGTAAATGCATGAAAAATAGCAAATGAAGTCAGAATGGGTTGAAAATTGATGACATGGCTTTGAATGGTGCATATTGAATGCAAAAAAATTCTGGAGTTGAAATAATTTTAGAAAAATGAAATGCCTTTGTAACAGACGAGTTTTCGTCCGAAACCTTGATACTTCGAAAGAGATTGTCCATTTTGTACACGAAGTGCATCCAGTTTTTGCCGTAACCCTCTCAACTTTTTAGCACATGCTATCTGGGTGAAATGATGATACCATGCCAACTTTCAACATTTTCAGAGTTCATTTGTAGTGTTTTTCAATTTCAGGGTCATTTAGCTCAAAAAAATCAGTAAATGCATGAAAAATAGCAAATGAAGTCAGAAAGGGTTGAAAATTGATGACCTGGCTTCGAATGGTGCATACTGAACAGACTAAAAGTCTGGAGTTGAAATAAGTTTAAAAAAATGAAATGCCTTTGTAACGGACGAGTTTTCGTGTGAAACCCTGATACTTCGAAAGAGATTGTCCATTTTGTACACGAAGTGCATCCAGTTTTTGCCGTAACCCTCTCAACTTTTTAGAACATGCTATGTGGGTGAAATTATGATACCATGCCAACTTTCAATATTTTTAGAGTTCATTTGTAGTGTTTTTCAATTTCAGTGTCATTTAGCTCAAAAAAATTCAGTAAATGCATGAAAAATAGCAAATAAAGTCAGAAAGGGTTGAAAATTGATGACGCGGCTTCGAATGGTGCATATTGAATGCACAAAAATTCTGGAGTTGAAATAAGTTTAAAAAAATGAAATGCCTCTGTAACAGACGAGTTTTCGTCTAAAACCCTGATACTTCGAAAGAGGTTGTCCATTTTGTACACGAAGTGCATCCAGTTTTTGCTGTAACCCTCTCAACTTTTTAGCACATGCTATGTGGGTGAAATTATGATACCATGCCAACTTTGAACATTTTCGAGTTCATTTGTAGTGTTTTTCAATTTTAGGGTCATTTAGCTCAAAAAAATCAGTAAATGCATGAAAAATAGCAAATGAAGTCAGAATGGGTTGAAAATTGATGACATGGCTTTGAATGGTGCATATTGAATGCAAAAAAATTCTGGAGTTGAAATAATTTTAGAAAAATGAAATGCCTTTGTAACAGACGAGTTTTCGTCCGAAACCTTGATACTTCGAAAGAGATTGTCCATTTTGTACACGAAGTGCATCCAGTTTTTGCCGTAACCCTCTCAACTTTTTAGAACATGCTATCTGGGTGAAATGATGATACCATGCCAACTTTCAACATTTTCAGAGTTCATTTGTAGTGTTTTTCAATTTCAGGGTCATTTAGCTCAAAAAAATCAGTAAATGCATGAAAAATAGCAAATGAAGTCAGAAAGGGTTGAAAATTGATGACCTGGCTTCGAATGGTGCATACTGAACAGACTAAAAGTCTGGAGTTGAAATAAGTTTAAAAAAATGAAATGCCTTTGTAACGGACGAGTTTTCGTGTGAAACCCTGATACTTCGAAAGAGATTGTCCATTTTGTACACGAAGTGCATCCAGTTTTTGCCGTAACCCTCTCAACTTTTTAGAACATGCTATGTGGGTGAAATTATGATACCATGCCAACTTTCAATATTTTTAGAGTTCATTTGTAGTGTTTTTCAATTTCAGTGTCATTTAGCTCAAAAAAATTCAGTAAATGCATGAAAAATAGCAAATAAAGTCAGAAAGGGTTGAAAATTGATGACGCGGCTTCGAATGGTGCATATTGAATGCACAAAAATTCTGGAGTTGAAATAAGTTTAAAAAAATGAAATGCCTCTGTAACAGACGAGTTTTCGTCTAAAACCCTGATACTTCGAAAGAGGTTGTCCATTTTGTACACGAAGTGCATCCAGTTTTTGCTGTAACCCTCTCAACTTTTTAGCACATGCTATGTGGGTGAAATTATGATACCATGCCAACTTTGAACATTTTCGAGTTCATTTGTAGTGTTTTTCAATTTTAGGGTCATTTAGCTCAAAAAAATCAGTAAATGCATGAAAAATAGCAAATGAAGTCAGAATGGGTTGAAAATTGATGACATGGCTTTGAATGGTGCATATTGAATGCAAAAAAATTCTGGAGTTGAAATAATTTTAGAAAAATGAAATGCCTTTGTAACAGACGAGTTTTCGTCCGAAACCTTGATACTTCGAAAGAGATTGTCCATTTTGTACACGAAGTGCATCCAGTTTTTGCCGTAACCCTCTCAACTTTTTAGCACATGCTATCTGGGTGAAATGATGATACCATGCCAACTTTCAACATTTTCAGAGTTCATTTGTAGTGTTTTTCAATTTCAGGGTCATTTAGCTCAAAAAAATCAGTAAATGCATGAAAAATAGCAAATGAAGTCAGAAAGGGTTGAAAATTGATGACCTGGCTTCGAATGGTGCATACTGAACAGACTAAAAGTCTGGAGTTGAAATAAGTTTAAAAAAATGAAATGCCTTTGTAACGGACGAGTTTTCGTGTGAAACCCTGATACTTCGAAAGAGATTGTCCATTTTGTACACGAAGTGCATCCAGTTTTTGCCGTAACCCTCTCAACTTTTTAGAACATGCTATGTGGGTGAAATTATGATACCATGCCAACTTTCAATATTTTTAGAGTTCATTTGTAGTGTTTTTCAATTTCAGTGTCATTTAGCTCAAAAAAATTCAGTAAATGCATGAAAAATAGCAAATAAAGTCAGAAAGGGTTGAAAATTGATGACGCGGCTTCGAATGGTGCATATTGAATGCACAAAAATTCTGGAGTTGAAATAAGTTTAAAAAAATGAAATGCCTCTGTAACAGACGAGTTTTCGTCTAAAACCCTAATACTTCGAAAGAGGTTGTCCATTTTGTACACGAAGTGCATCCAGTTTTTGCTGTAACCCTCTCAACTTTTTAGCACATGCTATGTGGGTGAAATTATGATACCATGCCAACTTTGAACATTTTCGAGTTCATTTGTAGTGTTTTTCAATTTTAGGGTCATTTAGCTCAAAAAAATCAGTAAATGCATGAAAAATAGCAAATGAAGTCAGAATGGGTTGAAAATTGATGACATGGCTTTGAATGGTGCATATTGAATGCACAAAAATTCTGGAGTTGAAATAATTTTAGAAAAATGAAATGCCTTTGTAACAGACGAGTTTTCGTCTGAAACCTTGATACTTCGAAAGAGATTGTCCATTTTGTACACGAAGTGCATCCAGTTTTTGCCGTAACCCTCTCAACTTTTTAGCACATGCTATCTGGGTGAAATGATGATACCATGCCAACTTTCAACATTTTCAGAGTTCATTTGTAGTGTTTTTCAATTTCAGGGTCATTTAGCTCAAAAAAATCAGTAAATGCATGAAAAATAGCAAATGAAGTCAGAAAGGGTTGAAAATTGATGACCTGGCTTCGAATGGTGCATACTGAACAGACTAAAAGTCTGGAGTTGAAATAAGTTTAAAAAAATGAAATGCCTTTGTAACGGACGAGTTTTCGTGTGAAACCCTGATACTTCGAAAGAGATTGTCCATTTTGTACACGAAGTGCATCCAGTTTTTGCCGTAACCCTCTCAACTTTTTAGAACATGCTATGTGGGTGAAATTATGATACCATGCCAACTTTCAATATTTTTAGAGTTCATTTGTAGTGTTTTTCAATTTCAGTGTCATTTAGCTCAAAAAAATTCAGTAAATGCATGAAAAATAGCAAATAAAGTCAGAAAGGGTTGAAAATTGATGACGCGGCTTCGAATGGTGCATATTGAATGCACAAAAATTCTGGAGGTGAAATAAGTTTAAAAAAATGAAATGCCTCTGTAACAGACGAGTTTTCGTCTAAAACCCTGATACTTCGAAAGAGGTTGTCCATTTTGTACACGAAGTGCATCCAGTAGTGCATCCAGTTTTTGCTGTAACCCTCTCAACTTTTTAGCACATGCTATGTGGGTGAAATTATGATACCATGCCAACTTTGAACATTTTCGAGTTCATTTGTAGTGTTTTTCAATTTTAGGGTCATTTAGCTCAAAAAAATCAGTAAATGCATGAAAAATAGCAAATGAAGTCAGAATGGGTTGAAAATTGATGACATGGCTTTGAATGGTGCATATTGAATGCACAAAAATTCTGGAGTTGAAATAATTTTAGAAAAATGAAATGCCTTTGTAACAGACGAGTTTTCGTCTGAAACCTTGATACTTCGAAAGAGATTGTCCATTTTGTACACGAAGTGCATCCAGTTTTTGCCGTAACCCTCTCAACTTTTTAGCACATGCTATCTGGGTGAAATAATGATACCATGCCAACTTTCAACATTTTCAGAGTTCATTTGTAGTGTTTTTCAATTTCAGGGTCATTTAGCTCAAAAAAATCAGTAAATGCATGAAAAATAGCAAATGAAGTCAGAAAGGGTTGAAAATTGATGACCTGGCTTCGAATGGTGCATACTGAACACACTAAAAGTCTGGAGTTGAAATAAGTTTAAAAAAATGAAATGCCTTTGTAACGGACGAGTTTTCGTGTGAAACCCTGATACTTCGAAAGAGATTGTCCATTTTGTACACGAAGTGCATCCAGTTTTTGCCGTAACCCTCTCAGCTTTTTAGAACATGCTATGTGGGTGAAATTATGATACCATGCCAACTTTCAATATTTTTAGAGTTCATTTGTAGTGTTTTTCAATTTCAGTGTCATTTAGCTCAAAAAAATTCAGTAAATGCATGAAAAATAGCAAATAAAGTCAGAAAGGGTTGAAAATTGATGACGCGGCTTCGAATGGTGCATATTGAATGCACAAAAATTCTGGAGTTGAAATAAGTTTAAAAAAATGAAATGCCTCTGTAACAGACGAGTTTTCGTCTAAAACCCTGATACTACGAAAGAGGTTGTCCATTTTGTACACGAAGTGCATCCAGTTTTTGCTGTAACCCTCTCAACTTTTTAGCACATGCTATGTGGGTGAAATTATGATACCATGCCAACTTTGAACATTTTCGAGTTCATTTGTAGTGTTTTTCAATTTTAGGGTCATTTAGCTCAAAAAAATCAGTAAATGCATGAAAAATAGCAAATGAAGTCAGAATGGGTTGAAAATTGATGACATGGCTTTGAATGGTGCATATTGAATGCAAAAAAATTCTGGAGTTGAAATAATTTTAGAAAAATGAAATGCCTTTGTAACAGACGAGTTTTCGTCTGAAACCTTGATACTTCGAAAGAGATTGTCCATTTTGTACACGAAGTGCATCCAGTTTTTGCCGTAACCCTCTCAACTTTTTAGCACATGCTATCTGGGTGAAATGATGATACCATGCCAACTTTCAACATTTTCAGAGTTCATTTGTAGTGTTTTTCAATTTCAGGGTCATTTAGCTCAAAAAAATCAGTAAATGCATGAAAAATAGCAAATGAAGTCAGAAAGGGTTGAAAATTGATGACCTGGCTTCGAATGGTGCATACTGAACACACTAAAAGTCTGGAGTTGAAATAAGTTTAAAAAAATGAAATGCCTTTGTAACGGACGAGTTTTCGTGTGAAACCCTCATACTTCGAAAGAGATTGTCCATTTTGTACACGAAGTGCATCCAGTTTTTGCCGTAACCCTCTCAACTTTTTAGAACATGCTATGTGGGTGAAATTATGATACCATGCCAACTTTCAATATTTTTAGAGTTCATTTGTAGTGTTTTTCAATTTCAGTGTCATTTAGCTCAAAAAAATTCAGTAAATGCATGAAAAATAGCAAATAAAGTCGGAAAGGGTTGAAAATTGATGACGCGGCTTCGAATGGTGCATATTGAATGCACAAAAATTCTGGAGTTGAAATAAGTTTAAAAAAATGAAATGCCTCTGTAACAGACGAGTTTTCGTCTAAAACCCTGATACTTCGAAAGAGGTTGTCCATTTTGTACACGAAGTGCATCCAGTTTTTGCTGTAACCCTCTCAACTTTTTAGCACATGCTATGTGGGTGAAATTATGATACCATGCCAACTTTGAACATTTTCGAGTTCATTTGTAGTGTTTTTCAATTTTAGGGTCATTTAGCTCAAAAAAATCAGTAAATGCATGAAAAATAGCAAATGAAGTCAGAATGGGTTGAAAATTGATGACATGGCTTTGAATGGTGCATATTGAATTCAAAAAAATTCTGGAGTTGAAATAATTTTAGAAAAATGAAATGCCTTTGTAACAGACGAGTTTTCGTCCGAAACCTTGATACTTCGAAAGAGATTGTCCAGTTTGTACACGAAGTGCATCCAGTTTTTGCCGTAACCCTCTCAACTTTTTAGCACATGCTATCTGGGTGAAATGATGATACCATACCAACTTTCAACATTTTCAGAGTTCATTTGTAGTGTTTTTCAATTTCAGGGTCATTTAGCTCAAAAAAATCAGTAAATGCATGAAAAATAGCAAATGAAGTCAGAAAGGGTTGAAAATTGATGACCTGGCTTCGAATGGTGCATACTGAACAGACTAAAAGTCTGGAGTTGAAATAAGTTTAAAAAAATGAAATGCCTTTGTAACGGACGAGTTTTCGTGTGAAACCCTGATACTTCGAAAGAGATTGTCCATTTTGTACACGAAGTGCATCCAGTTTTGGCCGTAACCCTCTCAACTTTTTAGAACATGCTATGTGGGTGAAATTATGATACCATGCCAACTTTCAATATTTTTAGAGTTCATTTGTAGTGTTTTTCAATTTCAGTGTCATTTAGCTCAAAAAAATTCAGTAAATGCATGAAAAATAGCAAATAAAGTCAGAAAGGGTTGAAAATTGATGACGCGGCTTCGAATGGTGCATATTGAATGCACAAAAATTCTGGAGTTGAAATAAGTTTACAAAAATGAAATGCCTCTGTAACAGACGAGTTTTCGTCTAAAACCCTGATACTTCGAAAGAGGTTGTCCATTTTGTACACGAAGTGCATCCAGTTTTTGCTGTAACCCTCTCAACTTTTTAGCACATGCTATGTGGGTGAAATTATGATACCATGCCAACTTTGAACATTTTCGAGTTCATTTGTAGTGTTTTTCAATTTTAGGGTCATTTAGCTCAAAAAAATCAGTAAATGCATGAAAAATAGCAAATGAAGTCAGAATGGGTTGAAAATTGATGACATGGCTTTGAATGGTGCATATTGAATGCACAAAAATTCTGGAGTTGAAATAATTTTAGAAAAATGAAATGCCTTTGTAACAGACGAGTTTTCGTCTGAAACCTTGATACTTCGAAAGAGATTGTCCATTTTGTACACGAAGTGCATCCATTTTTTGCCGTAACCCTCTCAACTTTTTAGCACATGCTATCTGGGTGAAATGATGATACCATGCCAACTTTCAACATTTTCAGAGTTCATTTGTAGTGTTTTTCAATTTCAGGGTCATTTAGCTCAAAAAAATCAGTAAATGCATGAAAAATAGCAAATGAAGTCAAAAAGGGTTGAAAATTGATGACCTGGCTTCGAATGGTGCATACTGAACAGACTAAAAGTCTGGAGTTGAAATAAGTTTAAAAAAATGAAATGCCTTTGTAACGGACGAGTTTTCGTGTGAAACCTTGATACTTCGAAAGAGATTGTCCATTTTGTACACGAAGTGCATCCAGTGTTCGCCGTAACCCTCTCAACTTTTTAGAACATGCTATGTGGGTGAAATGATGATACCATGCCAACTTTCAATATTTTTAGAGTTCATTTGTAGTGTTTTTCAATTCCAGGGTCATTTAGCTCAAAAAAATCAGTAAATGCATGAAAAATAGCAAATGAAGTCAGAAAGGGTTGAAAATTGATGACGTGGCTTTGAATGGTGCATACTGAACACACAAAAAGTCTGGAGTTGAAATAAGTTTAAAAAAATGAAATGCCTTTGTAACAGTCGAGTTTTCGTCTGAAACCCTGATACTTCGAAAGAGATTGTCCATTTTGTACACGAAGTGCATCCAGTTTTTGCCGTAACCCTTTCAACTTTTTAGCACATGCTATGTGGGTGAAATGATGATAACATGCCAACTTTCAACATTTTCAGAGTTCATTTGTAGTTCTTTTCAATTTCAGGGTCATTTAGCTCAATAAAATAAGTAAATGTATGAAAAATAGCAAATGAAGTCAGAAAGGGTTGAAACTTGATGATGTGGCTTTGAATGGTGCATATTGAATGCAAAAAAAATTCTTGAGTTAAAATATGTTTAAAAAAATTGAAATCTCTTTGTAATCGACGTGTTTTCGTCCGATCAAAGTTATTTAACTTAATATTATATAAAACTATCAAAGTTATTTTTGTTAAAAACTATAATAGCAAAAAGAATATTCGTAAAGTATTTTTTGTTAAGAACTTTTAATATGCAAAAAAATAACATAAAAAATAGCATAAATGAACATAGATGCGCTTATATAGGGAAAATTCGACCTCAAATCAATCTGAATATTCCATTTGATTTAAATCAAACTGAATCAGTTTGATTTCAAACCGAGTATTCAGTTCAATTTCAGGTCAAATTACCCATACAAGGGCATCTATTTTCACTTTGAGAGGAGCTCAACAAGGCAGAGAGGGCCGGGCTTATAAACCGGTGCGAGCGCCCCTCGCTTGGCGTGGTGGGACTAAACTCCCACCACGGCCAGGACCAACCTTTAGTCCCGGTTGGAGCCACCAACCAAGACTAAAGGGTTGTGTTCCCGCCAATTTTTATTTTTGAAAACTACCTTTAGTCCCGGTTGGAGCCAACAACCGGGACTAAAGGGTTGTGCTTCCCGCCGCTTCGCCTGGCGAAAACTACCTTTAGTCCTGGTTGGTGGCTCCAACCGGGACGAAAGGGGGGCCTTTAGTCCCGGTTGGAGCCACCAACAAGGACTAAAGGTTGGACTATATAAGCGGGACATGGAAAAATTTCCAAATCCATCTGCTTTCCCTCTCCCCTGACGGCGCCGAAAACCACCTCGATGCCGCCATGCTGCCGGACCGCGCCATCGCCTCCCCGAGCCCGCTCCTCGTCGCGCCTCCCCCGTTGCCGCCCCCGACGCCGTCCTCGTCGCCGCGCACCCCCCGACGCCGTCGCCGCCCCGAGCCCCGCTCCCCTCCTCCTAGCTAGGTGAGCCGCCAGGCCCCACACCGCCGTTCCCCCCGCGGTCACCGTCATCGCCCGTCGCCATATATAATTTGGTTCATGTACGTATATAATTTGGTTCATGTACGTACGTATATACCATCTACCATTTACGCATGTACTAGCGTGTAGTGCGTATGAACCAAGTTAATTACTATGAAATTAACTAGGTTATATTTTTTTCAAGTTTTATATTCTGGAAAACCTAGTCAAAAATGATTCTAACATGAGTTTAAGAAATTAAGCATTTCTAAAATAGCAAAACATTAAACGATAAGAAAATGTTCGCATAGGAATTTCTCTCGACGTCGACGATGCCTGGCCCGCATCCTCATCGTCGTCGAGTCGGCGGTGACATCCTGCTTGAGAGGCGCAAGGTCCGGGACTGGGCTCCGCCGGGTTGGCACTGGGAGGTGCTACCTTCCATGGCTCGGAGCTTGGTGAGGAATCCTGGTCTCGTTGTCGACCCGAAGCTTCTTTGGTGGCAGTCTCATGGGCCACTTTCGGTGCAGAGGGAGCAGGCCCCCGCAGAGGTGGTACGTTACCGTGTCAGGGAGGAGAACGAGCATGTCCGTCGCTACATGGCAGCGTTGGACGCCAGGTTCAACAATACCTGGCAGATTCTTCAGGGATCTCACCCGAGTTATGATCCCGTGATGGTTCCTTATCTTTGGGTGTCCACCACCCGCGACTCAGGAACCGCTAGCGACTTAGATTATTCGATAGTATTCGATCTGTATTAGTGATCTTATATGATAATATTCGAGATGTATTAGTTAATATTTGATGATGCATTAACTGGATTATTTGAGATGATGTATTGGTGATATTATATTCGAGTTCATTATAAATGTATTAGTGATATTTTATCGGCATAATTCGTGTGTCACTTTCGGTTTGTCTTTGCTCCTTGTGTGACTTTCATGTGTGTTCTTGATGGAGGAATCCCGACTGTTGTCGTGGGGGTGCCTCTCTTTCTTCTCTTCTTTGCGATATATTCGTCGGTATATATAATGCCCAAGAAGAGAAGAGGGGGGGCGTCCATCACCGACGGTCGACCTATTACTGTGAGAGAGTGTCCACCAACATACATACACCACCATATTAGTGTGAGAGAGTGCGCACCAACACACCATGAGATATGAGAGTTATTTAAGGAAAGCCTCGACGGACCGAAAGTCACACACGCATTAGGATACAAGTGTGCCGTACTTCTTGAATCATGAACACAGGAAATGTCATCGTCATTAGACGACGATAGGATCCAAGCATGTGAACTTTGCGGTGAAGATAAGGGTCTTTGCGACCAGCCTGGGCTGCAAGACGGCAGGTTCTTCACCATGAAGCTTTACGAGGACTTTGATATTCCTACGGTACGCAACGATGACAACTATTTTTTCGTAATTAAGCATGACTTCTGTTTCTTTCCTTCAATGAGTAATTTATGTTTTATACAATTCGACTAGTTCATCCCTTGTCATGCAAGACGGTATTTCTTGGAAAGGCTCGGTTTCGAAGAGCATGAGAGTTTCGAGACAAGGACAGCCAACCTGAGGACTAAACATGGTCACACATTTCTGGTGAACGTAATGAATGCACCTGATAACACAGAATTAGGGTTCTCAAATTGGGAAGCTCTTTGCAAGGCATATGGATTTCAGGAGGATACGGAAATAACCTTTGATCTTCGTCCTGAAGATCATATTGAAGGTAACATCGACATTTGGGTGGATGTCGATATGCTTCCTGTTTTACCTCCATATGAGTTTATCAACCATGCATATTTGTCAAGTAATTTGCAATCTATATTTAAAAGTATTTGGTGTTCATCCAAACTAAATTTTTTAATTTATAATTTACGGCTTATTTCAATTCTTCGAGTGAAACACGGAACATAATCGACACGACACACTACACTTATGGATCACATCTAACTTGGGAGGAGAAGGATGATCTTATCAACTTTGTTGTTGGTGTCCTAGTTGGTAGGGAGATCTTCCCGTATAATTTGGGAACTGTCCCAAATTATACATTGTACAGGACACTAGTGCATAGGTTGAGGGCGGATGACATTCGCCGAAATATCTTGGTAAGAGTTGCTAATTAAGTACACTACTATTGCATAAATGGTATTGATTACATTGCTAACTAGGCTACTATTATGTTCTTCAACAGAAACTGCCAATTGAAGTTGTGCCTCCGTTGATGCAAGCCGAAGGTAATATGACAATTAAAAGCCCCTTCCAGCCCAAGTTCTCTTCTGCATACTCGACTGAACATAAACCACCAAGACGGCTCCAAATTGAAGCATGGGGACAAATAAAGAAGGATCGCAACCCACAAGTTGGAGACCGTTGGATCTCTTTGCTTCATCATGGAGACATAGGTGTTATTTTGTTTTACGTCATTTTACCTAGGAGGGAGGACTAGGTCCTATGAGATTGAAGTTTTTCTGGTTTATTTTAACTTGCATGATCGATTAGGATGATTACTAGATGTTTTGCTGTTTTATGAGATTTTAACTTGGTATGATTAAGATGATGATGAGTTGTTAGATGAGTAAGATGATGATGAGTTATACGACATATATTTGATTAAGGTGGATGGATGCAAGTGATCATGTTGAATTAGAGGAAAATATGATGTTGCGATTGGCCCTTTCCAAAAATGAAAACACGTGTGAAAATACAATATAAATATAAAAGAAAATGAAAACAAAAAATGAGATACGGCCCTTTCCAAAAAAAAAACCAGCGCCTTATTATCCCGGTTCGTGTTACGAACCGGGACTAAAGGTCCTCCTGCTTCGGCGCCCCTGTGCGGCCATGTGGATCCCCTTTAGTCCCGGTTCGTAAGCAAACCGGGACTAAAGGTTTTGGCCTTTAGTCCCGACCCGTTAGTCCCAGTTTCTGAACCGGGGTAATGGGCCTCTGGAACTGGGACAAATGGGCAGTTTTCTACTAGTGGTATATGGAATTGGCTTACACTCGCCACAAGCTACATCAATATCACATCAATACAACAACATAACCAAACATCATACAGAAGAGTAGGGTCCGACTACCAACGAAAACAAACGATAAAATGACATCCATCCTTGCTATCCCAGGCTGCCGCATGGAACCCATCCTAGATCGATGAAGAAGAAGAAGAAGAACTCCAAATCAAACAAAGCATCGCGCTCACGTCATATCATTGCATTACCTGTACCTGCAACTGTTGTTGTAGTAATCTATGATCCACGGGGACTCAGAAATCTCATTTCCAAGGGTATCAAGACTATTAAAGCATAATGGGTGAGGTAAGGTTAAGTGGTGAGGCTGCAGCAAGCAGTACGCATTTATTAGAGTGGCTAACTTACGAGTACAAGAATAAAGGGGGATGATTGTCACATAACCGGTCGTGAACTAGTAATGATCTCTAAGAGATCCTGAACACCTACATACGTCAAACATAACCCCACCGTGTTCTCTCTCGGATAAGGACTCACGAGAAAAAACAATCACGGTTACGCACACAGTTGGTGTATTTTATTTGAGTTTACTTCAAGTTTGCTATGACCGGGTGTTAAACAAAGTTTCCAACTTGCCACGTAACCGCGGGCACGGCTTTCCGAAAGATTTAACCCTGCAGGGGTGCTCCAACTGGAAAACCGCAACCTGGAGATAGCCCAAAGTATTTTCGGAATTCCTCGCACAAGACGTTCGAGAAAGGTAAAACAAATCCAGCAAGGCAGGCCGGTGTGTCGAAGATCCCTATAGGAGCCGCGTATCTCGTTCTTAGGACACGATGGATAGTCCAAACTTCTGGTAGGCCAATCACAGAGTTGCCCCTGGCGGCCACCGGTGGTGGACAGGTTTGGACCAATACTCATGACGAGCACTGGTCCGGGTTGTTGATTAATTATCCACGGGGTCCGGAAAGTCCCTATGCAATATTATTAGTTATTAAGCAAATGTAGTACCAATGTTGGGCCTTGCCAGACAAGTTTTATGCTAATACGAAAATCAAGGGGGTCCCCATAACAACCCCAAGCATTATAGGAGCGCTCAATTATGGAACATAACACCGATACACAAGTAACTAGGGCGGAAAGAGTGAAACAAAACACCGAGCAAAAGGCCAACCCTTCCACCCTTTACCATGTATATATGTGCATTAAATTAAATAGCAATAATATTGTGATAACTGGAAACAACGCTATAAGAAGGGCTGAGCAAGCGGTAACATAGCCAAACAATGTTTTGCTGGGATGTGGAGGGGTTAGAGGCTTTTCATGGCAATTTGCGAGGCTTGACATACAAATGGTAGGTAGCGAGACAACGAAAGAAACGAGGCATCTATCATGGCATTGATAGTAATGGTATCCAGGGAAATGATCATCTTGCCTGAGATCCCGCTTGGAAGAAGAACGATTCTCCGAAGAAGACGAGCCAACGTAGTCGAACGAATCCTCACACTTCGAACAATTTCGAAACTCTAGCGAGAAGAAGCAAATCGGAAACAACAATCAACACACGAGAACACCACAACATATGCATGACATGATGCACTTCAAATATGATGCATGTTATGCATGACATGGCAAGCACAACCATCAACTTCTACACATTAAGTGAAGCTCAATATGCAACGAGTTGCATATTGACGGAACTCCACATTTGAATATTTAGTTCACTCTCGTTTAGGTACACGTCAATATTAAATGTTGTTAAACATAGCAAGAGGTGAAGCATATGTAAACTACATATCTAGGCAAGTTAAATGAGGCCGGAAACAACGTATAGCATTCACTACTGGAATTCAGTTATTAGCCGTCTGCCAGATCTTTGCCGTCTGCTGGCAGATGGCAAAGAAGGTCTTTGTCGTCTGCTAACATAAAGCAGATGGCAAAGAGCTCGCTGATGGCAACGTTTCTGTTTGCCATCTGCTAGTCCTTTGCCATCTGCCAGCAGACGGCAAAGACCCTAAAGGCAGACGACAAAGAGGCTAGATAGGTCCCACTAGACCTTGGTCCCACTGGCAAAGAGGTATGCGGTCCTCCTTGTCTTTGCCGTCTGCCGTGCTCGGCTTTGCCGTCCGCAAGCGGATGGCAAAGGGGATGCACCTCTAACGGCCATTTCCCCCCCGGCCCCATTACCCCCGCACTCTCTCCTCCCGCCCGCACTCTCTCTCTCCACCCACACACACCGTGCGCGGCGAGCTCCCTCCCCCCATCGCCGCCCCCCTCCCCCGCGCCGCCCCCACCACCGCAGCTCCCTGCTGCGAGCCCCCTCCCCCCTTGCCGCCCCCTCCCCCGCGCCGCCCCCACCACGGCAGCACCCCGCGGCGAGCCCCCTTCCCTCTCGCCGCCCCCTCCCCCGCGCCGCCCCCACCGCCGCGGCGAGCCCCCACCACCCGCGCCGAGCCCCCTCCCGCCCTCGCCGCCCCACTCCCTCGCGCCGACCCTCCTCCACCCGCGCCTCCCTGTGACGCCCCACCGTCGAAGCAGGACGCGGCGCCGCCCCCCTCTCCGCGGCCTTCCTCCCCTACGCTGGCCCTCCTCCACCGGCCCTGCAAGGTGAGCTTTTTTATTTTTTCTTCTTCTGTTTTTTAGTGTTTGGTTTATGTTAGTAGTGCTACTTTAGTTTAGTTTATTGTTTTTTTCTTTTTTTTATTGTTTAGTTTATATTAGTGCTAGTGCTTGTTTAGTTTAGGTTAGTGGTAGTGTTTAGTTTTTTTACTGTTTAGTTTAGTTTACTGTGTAGTTTAGTTTAGGTTAATTTGTGTTTGGTTTAGGTTAGTGTTAGTTTTAGGTTTAGGTTTAGGTTCAGATAATTAGAAGAAGAAGAAGATAGATGAGCAAAAATAAGAAGAAAAGAAGAATAAGTAGAAGAAGAGGAAAAAGGAAAAGAAGAAGAAGAAGAAGAAGAAGAAGAAGAAGAGAGGAGGAGGAGGAGGAGGAGGAGAAGAAGAAGAATAAGAAGAAGGAGGAGAAGAAGAAGAAAACTGACCTCCGACGCCACTGACCCCCGAACCCACTGACCCTCGACGCCACTGACCCCCGAACCCACTGACCCCCGACTCCACTGACCCTCGACCCCCGACGCCACTGACCCCAGACGCCACTGACCCCCGACGCCACTGACCCTCGACGCCACTGACCCCCGACGCCACTGACTCCGGACCCCCGACACCTCTTCTGCCTCCTGTTGACCGAGAATGTGCTTTTCGGCCGTCTAGGGGCCGACGGGGTCATAGTTTTGTAAATTAGGAGTTAGGTCACATATTTTCCAATTTTGTTATAAAAAACATCATATTTGTGTTGATCGGGTGGATTTCAATGTGCAGTTGTTCGACGACCTCCTTGTGCGTTGGACGAGCTCCGCCCCTGCGTTCGTGGGTGAGCACAAATGACATCTCCTCCCCCCCCCTTAATTTGCTCTGTTCCGGTCTTCGTGCCGATGAAACTTGCTAGCTATAGGTGTCTTCAATCATTAGTATGCGTGACCAGTATGCGTCTCCCGTTCAAAAGGGCAACATCTATAAATATGCGTGTCTTTGCATATTTATAACCATCGTCCTTTCGAATTGTCCAACGTTATCCATGGACAGCCCTAGTATGTGTAGATTGGGTTCATTTTCCCCTATGCTCTGCTCCGGATCCGATGGGGAATTTCGTCAGTGCCTCCCTGTTGTTCTCCGGGTACACATCCTCTCTGCTTATTGCTGAGACGTTTATCAGGAGAACAACAGGGAGGTGCTGCCAAAATTCTGCGTCGGATCCGAAGCAGAGCATGGGAGAACGAACCCAATCTACACATACTCGGGTGGGATTAGGACCTATCTCTACCTATTAGCGTGTAGGTTGCATGGACGTAATAAAACCAACAAACTTGATTAACGGATGAATATAGATGATGAATTATATATATATTTCTTTTGTGTTCAGTAGGTAGGCAAGATGAGTGATCGTGCATGGATGTACACCGGTCACCCTAGTCAGAAAGAAATGACCATTGAATGGTTAACAAAAACCAAGGGTTTTTTGAGCGCCGCATAAGGAAAGGCCAGGAAATAACCTGGTGCCCCTGTGTCCGGTGCGACAACCACAAAAAGTGGAACCGGGATGAAATGAGTAAACACTTGCAGAAGTGGGGTTTTACGCCTGATTATACGCAGTGGACATTTCATGGTGAGTCTGCCCAACGTGTCAGAGCTGAGGTCGTTCGTCGTCGCACCAACGAGCATGGTACCGGGATCGAAGACATGGTGCAAGACTTTGATGATGTTCGGGATTCGGACAATGAGATGGAGGAATCTGCAAAGGCCTTCTATGAAATGTTGGAGTCTTCAAAACGTCCTCTCCACGAGCACACTGAGCTTTGTCAGCTGGATGCCATCGCGCAAGTAATGGCTCTGAAGGCTCAGTTCAACCTAGGCAGAGAATGCTATGACGCGGTGATGACGATATTTGGACGCTTTCTACCCAAAGGCCATGTATTGCCAGCAAACATGTACCAGTCGGACAAAATCCTACGTCCGCTTAAGATGCCCTATGAGAAGATAGATGCCTGTGAGAATGGATGTGCCTTATTTAGGCTTGAGTATGCGGGTTTGAACTATTGTCCCATTTGCAATTCTTCCAGGTATGTTGTGGTAGACAACGGGATGGGAGAGAAGAGTCAGACCAAAATCCAAGTTAATGTTCTTCGGTATATGCCAATCATACCAAGACTTCAACGTCTTTTCATGGTTGAAGAGACGGCCAGACAGATGACGTGGCATTAATTGGGCAAAAGAACCGAACTAGATGCAGATGGGAATCCGATGTTGGGACACACTTCAGACGCTTTTGCGTGGAAGCACTTCGATGCATTACATAAGGACAAAGCGGCAAATCCAAGGCATCCTCGAGTCACCATCAGCACAGATGGGTTCCAAGTGTTTGGTATGACGCCAACCCAATACAGTTGCTGGCCTGTATTTGTCATGCCACTCAATCTCCCCCCCGGAGAGATTATGAAAAGAAAGAACATTTTCTTGACATTGATAATTCCAGGGCCCAACTATCCAGGGAAGAATATGAATGTGTACATGCAGCCGCTTAAGGATGAATTGCAAGAAGCTTGGGATAATGGGATCAAGACATATGACGCCGCTACAAAACAAAACTTCAAAATGCCTGTGTGGTACATGTACTCGACGCACGACTTGCCGGCGTATGCGCTATTCGTTGGCCGGTGTGTGCATGGAAGGTTCCTGTGCCCCACATGCAAGGCAGCTCTTCAGTTCCGTTGGCTGCAGGCGGGTCGCAAGTATTCTTGCTTCGACTTGCATAGACAGTTCCTGGATCCTAGCCATAAGTTCAGAAAAGACAAGAAAATTTTCATGAAAGGTAGAGTTGTCAAAAACGGAGCACCACCTGCATTGACAGGCCAACAGACCCTGGATCAGTTAAACGCTCTCGAGCCTGATCCACAGCGTCCAGGATATTTCAAAGGGTATAATTCGGAACACGCCTGGACTCACAAGATATGCTTGTGGGATCTTCCTTACTTTAAAGACCTCATTTGCCCACACAACATCGACGTGATGCACACTGAAAAGAATATCGCCGAGGCCCTTTTTGGTACATTGTTCGGCATAGAGGGGAAGTCAAAGGATAACCCTAAGGCTAGAGTCGATCAAGAGGCTCTATGTGATAGACCGTTACAAAGCATGCGACCACCGACAGGAAAGAAGAACTGGACAAAGCCAAAGGCATGGTTCAATCTTGGAAGGCCAGCTATGAGGGAAATGATCTTGTGGGTGAAAATGCAGTTGATGTTCCCCGATGGGTACGCAGCAAATCTAAAGAGGGGTGCGAGTCTTGAGAAATTGAAAATATTTGGTGTCAAGAGTCATGATTGGCACATATGGCTTGAGCGGGTAATGCCGATTATGTTGCGTGGCTTTATCCCTGAGGATGAATGGCTAGTACTGGCAGAGCTGAGCTATTTCTTCCGTGCTCTTTGTGTGAAAGAACTGTCGCCTGACATGCTAGATGAACTGGAAGAGTTGGCGCCGGAGTTGATCTGCAAGTTAGAAAAGATCTTTCCACTGGGCTTCTTTAATCCAATGCAACATTTGATTTTGCATCTCCCGACCGAGGCAAGGGGGGGCCCGTTCAAAATCGTTGGTGCTATGGAACTGAGAGGATGTAGAAGACGCTTCGACCAAAATGTGAAAATAAACGTAGAATGGAAGCATCGATGGCCGAGGCATTCATTACAGAGGAGGCGGCAAACTTCGTGACAGCACACTACGAAGCCAAGAATCGTCATTTGCATAATCCGAAGCCTTGGTACAATGATGGCGAGCGTGAAAAAGGTCGATCCAACCTCAGCCTATTCAAAGGGAAGCTCGCACCAGTCGGTGCTTCGAAAGCAATAGCGTTGGATGTCGAAGAATGGCGGACCATTTCATTGTATATCTTCAACAACCTAACAGAAGTGCGGCCGTACATTGAGTAAGTTCTCGGTACATTGTCTCGCAACTTCGAATTCCTTTTGAAATGCTCTTATTCCCGGATATGTGATACAGTCGATACGTCGCCAAATTTTCGGATGGAGCGGTGATCCAAAAGGATTCCATCGAAGAGTATGAGCTTCTGGCAAAGCATGGAGGCGGCTATCCCGGTTTCATCTCTTGGTTCAAACAAACGGTAATTTCCATTAGACTATTTCATTTCATCGTCTAGTTTGTGGCTAATGCTACAATCCTTTCGTATTAAACTTGTAGGCTAATTCAGAGGCTATGGACTCCGAATTGAGACAAGTCGCTAATGGTTTTGAGTAAAAGGTCCGTTCATTTGACAAATACGACATCAATGGGTATCACTTTCGTACTTTTGGCAAAGAGCTATCTATGGCCGAACGAAAGTCTACAAATTGTTGTGTCTCTGCTATCGGTGAAGGAGGTGTCGAGTATTATGGAAGAGTTGAAGCAATTTATGAACTTATATTCTTTGGTGAAAACCCACCAAACGTCATAGTCTTCAAATGTTATTGGTTCCAGCCGAAGGAGACTAGAAGGAATCATGAACATATAGGGCTAGTCGAAATCAAACAAAGCACCCATTTAGATGTTCCCGATGTCTATATTACGGCTCAACAGGCGACCCAAGTTTTTTATCTACCGTGGGCTTGCCAAACTGATACAAATATGAATGGTTGGGATGTCGTTTATGATGTGCCGCCACATTTTAGACCACCTCCCCTCAATGAAGACGATTATGAACCTCACATTGACCCGGACACATATGAAGGAGAATTCTTCCAAGAAACACGTCTTTCCAAAAAACGTTTCAAGAACCGCTCTACTTCACCCCAGAACATTGAAGTAGACAGCGACAGTGAATCCGACTTCACCCCTGAGCCGGAACAAGAAGAGACGGAAGAAGAAGAGGTTATTGCTGTGGATGACCTCTCCATGCTTGACCGATTACATAAAGGAGGCCTTCCACATGTTGTTCCCGATAGGGATGATGATGATGCATTTATTTATGATAGTGATGATGACGATGCATTTATTGATCCCAGAGCATATATAGACGATGAAGATTATTATTAGTTCATGTCAGGTATTATTCAATTTTTATTATATACATGATGATGATACACTCAAATTATATACATATTATTATTCATGTCGGTATTCAATTTTTTTATGTTGTACTAATTTCGTTTACTCTTTGTCATGGCAGGTGTTGAAAGATGGTGGGCGCAGGTCGAGAGCGATCCGAGGCTCCTTCGTCGGCGCGTGGTGGGAGGGGTACTTCCATTCCACCCCATCATCTCCGGAGAGCGTTGATAGACAGTATGGGGACACCCGAGGGCACTTCTGCATCGGCCGGGAGAGGTCGGGGGAGAGGTAGGAAGGCTCCTAAAGCTACACGTGGTGGCCGCGGGAGAGGTAGGAAGTCTGCTACGCCTTCCTCGCCGCCACCCCCAGCTGATTCACCCGAGCACAGGACCTCGTCTGAGGTAGAGGCTACAAGGACTCCTGTCCATGAGCCTCGGGCCGATGATCCTCTTGTCTTAGACGCGGCCACCCGCGAGACTCCTGAGACGCGGCCAGGTGCTTCGTCCCGCGAGACTCCTCAGACGCGGCTAGGCGCTTCGTCCCGCAAGACTCCTGAGACGCGGCCAATCGCTTCGTCCTACGAGAGTCTAGACGCTTCGACCCCCTAGGATACCTGGCCGGATCTGCATCAGCCAGAGCCGAGTGGCCATGCTGATGGTGGTGGGGTGCATCTTTCTGATGATAGCGGGGAGGAGGTGGCTGAGGGGGCCACCGTCTACCAGCGTGGGTCTACACGGCTCCCGCCCGTGCCGGCGACCCACGAGCAGAGGTGGCCGATTAGGCATGATGGGGAGATGTAAGTGCATTTACTCTTTTTAAACCTTTTGCCTTCATGTTTCTTCACATATCTAATGCGTTGGCTTTGTCATACTGCAAGGGTTGGAAGCACGCCGAGGATGTCCGCAGGCCGAACTCCATCCTTGGTGTGCTTTTACGGCATAACTTCCCGGGGTTTGGCACCTTGCCCGGCGAGGGTCAGCTTCCCGAGGTAGGAACGAAATGGGAGCACTACCTGGCTGCCCCGGCCCCGCCGGAGGAGATGATCGACGATGTGTTGTGCCACACGAGGGCCGACATGGTGATCAGAAAGTTCTGGGTAATTTCTCCTTTACACAATTAAAAATCAATAATAGCTATTTATTGTAATGAACAGTGTTGTCTCGTTTGATTGTAGACCTTCTATAGGTGTGAGGAGGGATACGAGGAGGCCGTGGCAAAGCTTATCGATAAAGAGTGCAGGCGCCTACTTCAGAACTTACGGCACGAGGCTCGGGTACAGGCTATTCGAGACTACTACGCGTCGCGACGTATTAGGAAGGAAAAGAAGTGGGCCCGCCGAAAGTTTCTGGACAAGGAGCAATACATGAAGGTAATTATCTATTCTTAAGGCCTTCTACTTAGTTTCCTTGCTTTGATTCGTAGGCGTAGCTCTGAAATTTCTCTTTACTAACTTAGGTGCCGCCAAGATGGTGTGCGGATAAGATGGATTGTTGGGAGGCGTTGGTGAATGAGTGGTGCTCTGACGAATGGCGAGCCGTCCACGATGATGCCAAGGAACGACGTGCCCAAATGGACGGTGTGCCACACCATCAAGGCAGCGCCAACTTATTTCAGTACGGGCGGAAATGGGTACGTGGTTTGCTTCATGATTCCTGCAATTCATTTTTTGATGCTAGCTTGACCCCTTTAGTAATACTTTGTTCCTCTCTTGTAGGCGAATTACAATAAGACGGAGGTGCCACAGGTGTATGACCTCTATGCCATGGCCCATTCTGCCTCGTACAAGAAGGCCAAGGCATTCTCTTAGTCTGACCTCGATGATGCCCGGAACTTCACCAACCCGTCCTCCCACAACAAGCTCGTGAGGTACAGAGATGTGGGGAAGGCGGTGAATGGGGAGGACTTCAACCCGAGCCAGCATCCTATTGATCCAGACCTGGTGATGTTAGCTGGCGACGGGAGGCCCCATGTCCATATGGCCACTGGAGATGGACTTATACGGTCTTCGCGCACTTTCCGGCAGATCAAGGCGAGCTCCTCCTGCCCTGAGATGCCGCCTCGTCCGAAGCCACTCCAGCTCGCCATCCAGGTTAGTCATACAGACTCAGATAGCTTCCCTCCATTACATTGTGTGTGCGAACAAAGATGATTACAATGCTAACGAGGAGTTGTGTTGCAGGCTGCTCTGCAGAAAGAGAGAGAGGCAACACAGGCGCTTCTGCAGGAAAGGGACCGGCAGGCAGCGGAGAAGGAGAGGGAGATGGAGGAGGGGACGGCTAGGTTCATGGAGGAGGAGAGGGCACGGAACGATGCGTCTACCCGGGCCATGTACGAGCTCATCATGGTAAGTTTCTTCTTCATATTAGCCAAATCATGCACTACATGTTCTTTGCATTAATAACCAATATGATTGGCTTGTCAAAACCAAATGTGCAGTCTATGTGCGAGAAGGCTGGCCAGGCCCCTCCGCCGATGCCAGTCATTACCATAGCTGCAACGGTGAGTTTCATTTCAATGTTCATTAGTTACTAGTCTTAACGTTTCAGCGTCATCATTCTAACGCAAATGATCTTTGGTGCAGAATAACTCCCGAGCCGCATCGCACGATCCTTCTCCAGGGCCAGGTAGGGCTCCAGGTGTAACCGGGCTGATGAACCCCGATGCTTCACCTCCGTGCTGACGAGGACGGTAAGCCGTAATATGCCACTTACTTGGCTCATTTTCTCAAACAAAGACAAACTTAGCACGTAGACAAACTTAGCACTTAGACAAATGTCATATTTCACCTAAGTTAGCTTTGTTTTGATAGACTTGGCTCATTTTCTCAAAGAAAGACAAACTTATATAGCACTTAGACAAAATGAGCTTGACTTTCGGTCTGTCGGAGTTCCTTGTGAGAGTTTCATGCCTCCTCTTGATGGAGGAATCCCGACTTTTCTCGCGGGGGTCGTTTCTTCTCCTCCTCTCTCGATATATACCTTGGTATATCACCGACGGTCGAAATATTAGTGTTAGGTAGTGTCCACCAACATACACCACACCATATAAGTGTGAGTGAGTGAGCACCGTACACACCATGAGGCATGAGAGTTTTTGTAAGGAAAACCTCGAAAGACCGAAAGTCAAGCTCATAAATGTCATATACTTAGCTTATTTCATACTAGCTCCAAAATGACATACTAGCTCCAAAATGACCTATACTTACCTTATTCTTCTTCTTCTAGTCTTCTTCTTCTTCTAGTCTTCTTCTTCTTTTTCTTCTAGTAGTCTTCTTCTTCTTCTTCTTCTTCTTCTTCTTCTTCTTCTTCAAGTCTTCTTCTTCTTCTAACTGTCTTAATTACTTCTTTTTTGCAGATTTGATTCACTTGGAAGCTACCATTGATGGACTCCTACTGTTTACTTTCTGTTTTCATTGATGGAAGCATGGATATGTTGTTAGCCTATGTGTTTTGATTCACTTGGAAACTATGTATTTTGCTAGCCTATGTGTTCTCTTGTGAAATATTCCATGATGATGTTGGATTACATGGCCTATGCCTCTTTCATGATGATGTTGGATACATGGCCTATGCCTCTTTCTGAAAATGTATATATACCATATATGTGTTTTGCAAATGTAGGGAATTAACAGAAAACAAACAAAAAAGATGCAGTACAGGCACTTTGCCGTCCGCCAGCAGACGGCAAAGGTGACACGTGGCAGCAACCTGTGCAACCTGGGAGCACTAGGGCTGACCCATTTGGTCACTTTGCCGTCCGCTGGCAGACGACAAAGGAGAGTGGTACTTTGTCGTCCGCCAGCAGACGACAAAGGAGAATGGTCTGCTGACGTCAGGAAGCAGATGGCAAAGGGGGACGGCACGTTTGCCGTCTGCTGGCAGAGGGCAAAGCCTCCCGTTAGATACCTAACATGGCTAACGTCTATTTTTTGCCGTCCACGTTCTTTTCCGTCAGCTTGCCTAGGAAAGCTGATGGCAAAGGTCTTTGCCGTCCGCTGTGAGGAAGCAGACGGCAAAGAACCCCTTTGCCGGAGTCCGTTGTGCCAGAAATTTTGCCGTCCGCTTTGTGCTCTTTGCCGTCCGCAATGGCAGACGGCAAATCTCCGGATTCCAGTAGTGATTTCCGAAACGACCCCATATGTTAATTTGGAAATTGGTACAGATCTGAACTAATCAGGTTTTATATTTATTAAAAAGGTAAATAAAGTGCACAATGAGATTCTACTTGTCATTCTAGTCGATTTACATATATGGAACATCTCAAACGGAGCTACAGTCTAAAAGATATGACCTTCATAAGATTATATGCCATGAATGCAGAATGCATGAAAATGACAAACACAAACATATCAAATCATGAATGCAGCAAGATATTATGATACTACATGAGATTCTAGTCAAGTTACATATGCAACATGTTCAAAACGGAGCTACGATTCAACCGCAATCACCAATACAAGTTTTAGTTCAAATCTGTCCAAAACAGCAAGATAGCACATGCACACATGAAAACAATAAGCTACAAGATTCTAAAATGCACAAACTAAGAATGGGGCAGTAGCATATAACACACACTGTATTTTACCTTCTTATATCATACTCAAAAGAGTCATGGAACACATGGTAGGAAGCTCACAACATGGCAACAAAATATAGCAGTTAGGACTTAGTGAAATTCACAGTTTTTTAGCAGAGAAGATTTTCATGGAGACATATTGGCAGCAGTAAAACTATATTCTACAGGGCATATATTGGCATGAAACTTAACAGCATGCTAGAGGACATTGTTAACTACATATAACTCCATTGCACCAACCCCAAAGGGTCTGTAGATCACTAGCAAAACACATGGCAAGACAGCAACAAAATATTACAGATCCCAGACTTAGTCAAAATTAGAGTAGACATGAGCAGCAGTTTTTAACAGATTGACATATTGAACAACATAATTAATTATGATGATAAACCTATTCATGCAAACTATTAGTACAACATGATAGGCAACAACATGCTTAACAAAAGACTCCTTGGTGGCAACCGCAAAAGACTCCTACATTAATAGCAAATCACATGGCAACATGGCAACAAAATAACAGTTTCAGACTTAATGAAATTTATCTATCTCCCAAAACTACAGTATTGGCTAGGAATGTTGACATGGCAATACCAGTAGCATAACAACCCTCTATGGGCATGGCAAGGACACTAACATCAAGAAGACATGGCACACTTCAAATCAAACCATTGGCTCAATTACATAGGATGCATGGTTTGCTTAATATGATGCTTGCAAAACGGAACTCATCGTTAACAGATTTCAGTTTTAAAGCGGTACCAACTTTAGAGCAACAAACAAACATGATAATGATGTCCTACCTAGCAACCAGAGGCATGGTATCAAAGTAGACATATAATAGGGCTCATCTCATGAAGAAACCACATGCAAAAGACCTACGGGGGAAATGCAACCATCCGCACGAAATCGATTAAAATAACAGATTCGCAACTAACAATGGGATGCACTTTTGCAACAGAGATAACAACCCCAAGATGAACTCTAAAATTCATACAAATTCCACATCCATGAAGAGCACGAAGAGTATATATAAATACAAATAAAGTTTGTCCCAATCGGACCAATATGCACAAAGTTATGCAAGGTTGAAAATGCTATTATGTAGAAAACGAGGCAATAACCAGGGACTTAGCCGATTTTATCTCGCAGGGAATCTGGATCCCGCGGTACCGGGACGGGGAGGTGCACGCGTTTGGTTCGGGGGTTGAGGGGGTGCCGGAACCGCGCGGTGCAGATCTGGCAGCGGCTCTCCGGCGAGGTGGCGTCGATGCCGGCGGTCGCCGGAGGGGACGAGGACGGCGGCGCGGGGTCGGGGAAGCCCGGATCCGGGTGGCTCCGGACGGATCTGGCGGCGGCGCTCCAAGGTGTGGCCGGCGGCGAGCTAGGCACGGCGGCGGCGGGTCGGGGCTGCAGGGAGGCGGTTGACGGTGCGATGGGGCGGCGCTGGTGCGGGGTGGCTCCGGCCGGCGTTGGGCGAAGGCAGGCGCGGCGGAGCGCTGCGGCGGCGCGGCTTGGCGCGATGCGGCGGCGGCCTCCGGCGAGGTTGGGCTGGCGGCGCGGCAAGGCCGAGCCTCCCCTCGGGCGAAGCCAGGGACGGGAGCTGGAGGCGCGGGGCGGTCGTGGGCTACTGCGGCGGGCTTGCCCTGGGCCCGGCGGGCCTGCGATGGAGGGAGGAGGCTGGAGTCGGCGCAGGGGTGACGTGGCGCGCGCTGAGTGGCTGGGAGCAGCGGCGCGGTGGCTCAAGCGGCGACAAGTGGCGGCGGCAGGGTTGGCAGGCGCGGAAAACGATGCTGGAGGTGGGGGAGGCTAAAATAGGCAGGGGAGGCCATCTATTTATAGAGAGGGGTCTAGGTTTAGCTATTCCATCCGTTTTCGGGCCGTTCGATCCCGATCGGACGCTTCAAAGCGGAGGGGTGGGCTAGGTTGGGTAGGGGGCTGTGGAGAGGGGTGTTGGGTTAAGATGAGTGGGAAGTGGCAGCCCGGCAACGAAATTTTTAAACACCAAAAACGTCAGATAATTAAGCCGGTGACAGTGCCGCAACGGCTGACCGTTCGGGTATCAAACGACCTTTGATTGCGACGAAATTTGTCAGACGGTCTACCTACAATACAATAAGGCCTCACGCCAAGTTTCGACCCAATCCGAGAATATTTTATACGCACTTTTGAAAACAATATTTTATCGATGCCGCGGGCGCGTGCATGTGTGGTTGGGCTCCAAACGGACGACGACACGAATGGAGAGAACCGGCAGCTATGAACGGATGCAAGTTTTCGAAAACGAGTGACCTTGCTATGCAGATGATGCGAATGATGCGATGATGAATGCAACAACCACTCGAATCACACGATAACAATGGAATAAAAAGGGGAATCTTCTTGAGCGTCAGTCCCGGGCTGTTACACTGGGTCGCCTACAAACTATGAAAAATAAGCCCCGTTTATGAGTCGGCGGTTGACTTGCAACTGGGGCCTTGGGTTGCAAAGTCGAGCCTTGATTTGCAACTAGGGCAATTACGAAAACAAGCCTGGAGTTGTGAGTCCAGGATTAACTGGCAACTAGGGTGCCCGAATTTGCGAGTTAGGGGTCGATTTGCAACTAGAGCAACATACAACTACAAAAAAGGAAAGCCCCCCGTTGATAGTGAGGGGTTCACTTGCAACCGTGGCCTTGATTTGCCAGTGAGGGGTTGACTTACATCTAGGGGCAAAAACTACTTTGAAAAAAAGGAAGAACGTTAATACATGGATGTGGTAAAATACATGTCTCATACAAAGAAACATAAAAACAGAAACAGAAACACGAATGAAGAGATAGGAAAAGATAATATACATCATTGAAGAAAAAATTTATACTTGCATTTTACATGAACATTGCACTACCCATTTTCTTCTGCCTCCCCCCCCCCCCCCCCCCCCCCCAAGTGTACATGATATATTTCATTGAAAAAAAGAAAATCCTAAAAACATGGATCTGTAAACTCATTTACAAAAAATAAAAGAACTCAAAGAAAAATAGTCTCCACATGTAAGTGTTGTTGGATTTTGGGCGAAGAGTAAAACTCACCCATATGCGGATGTTGAGGTCATCAACTTTAGCATTGTGGCAAAAGTTCCCGCAGCCTACATGACACCTGATGAAACAAAAAGAAGAAAACACACAAACAAAGGGTAAAAATGAATTAACTGCTAATATATGTGAAAAATGAATTAGTTGACAAAAAATAGCTATTGAAAAATCCACAGTATAAAAGCATGAACTAGACAGATTATAGGTTCTCTTAGTGATCCACAGTATAAAAACATGGTCTCTCAGCTGCCCTAAAAAAACTATATTTGAAAAAATATATGCAACTCATAGATAAACATCATGTAAAAAAAAGTGTATGCATCAGGGAAAGTTCCTATAGAAATGCTCCCTGAGAATATAGCAATACCCAGTAGAAGCTGAACTACATTTGCCTAAAAAAGACAAACAACATAATGACCAACATGAAAATGAATTCTCAGGATCTGTGAACCAAAAATGCTAATAATAAATCATCCTCCGACGTAAACTAGGTAAAAATACAGTTAAATGTGATTGAAACATACATCCAGCCTTACGTGTCTTTTCATGCACAAACCAAACAAAGCTTGCTGACCAAACATATATCCAGTAGATAAGCTATCAGTTAACTCTAGCACTACACTTGCAGTAAGCACAAAAAATTCAGACTTACATGTACGCACTTCCCTAACCAAAAAAAGGCAGTGACCATAGCAACAAAATCATAGTTTCCCCACTTTCGCAAAACTGAAAAAACTGAAAACGTGAGCAAAATAAGTTTTACACTACAAAAAACAATCCTCTGCCAAATTACAAGACAAAAGAACTACACTACAAAAAGAAGTCATAGTTCCCACTTGGACAAACTACAACTAATCTGACCAAGTACCACAAAAACTTTACCATAATTTTGTTTTAAAAACAGAAAATCAGCACAAAAAAACTATACTGACTAGTAAGTGCTATAAACTTTCAACATTCATGCTATTGTTATAAATCTCCTACTAACCCCAAAGAAAGATAAAATCCGAGTGCTTGGATCTGCTCACTGCCACAATATAGAAAAAAGATAAAGTAAACTAGATGGATACATGCAACTCTGGAAAAGGAACCCCTACGTCTCTGAACCTGAGAAAATCACCTGCTTCTAGAACCAAAACAAACATTCAGACATTACCCCCAAACTGAAATTATTCATCTACTTCTGTTGATCTGAAAAAGACACCTAGAATTGCAGGGGTCTGGACGCTGCCACACAAGAAAAACATCCTTATACAACTAGCTTGTGCGGGCTCTCATCCGAGTTCTTGACATTCCTACCACAAACAATAAACCCTAGATGCCAAGAGATACAAAAGAACGGGGAAAGGAACAAAATGAGCACTACTCTGCCGGCGTCCCCTGCTATCTCCATCGCGGTAGTCCAGCAGATCTACCCTGGTCGCCTCGCCTTGGGCTTCGCCTCGTTCGAGAATGGAGGAAAGGGGATCGAAAGATGAAACGAGAACGAGGACGACGAACAAACAGAAAATGAGTGCAGTTTGGCCCAAAAAAACAAACAGAAAATGGCCCACACCTGTGAAGAATAAAAAGGCCCAGCGGGGCGCGACAACGAGCGTGGACAAGAGCCATGAAGCGAGATCACCACCGCGTGAATATCAAAGACAAACAAATCCGACGGTCTATGACTTAGATGTGAGATAACTATTTCACATCTAGATGTGAAATAGCAATTCTGATAAAAAATACTAGCGATGCACAATGAATATGGTCTGAAAAATCCGAAATTGACACATATATTAATAGGAGATTAATTGATATGTGCTTCACTCGTCATATGATGATAGACTGGTGATGGTTAATAAGTAGCATTAGTTGTGCTCTGTTCCATGACAAACCATCCAATAATAACCTGCTACTACTGAGTTACAAAATAATCTTGAAAGAATGTGCAGAATCTAGAGACAATCAAGAAAAACATGAAACTTACATTGTGGCTTACATGTGTCATTCTATTTAGGAATTACATATTACTTCAACTGATTTGTGCCTTTCCCGCATGCTGCTAATGCTATTATGTCATATCTTAAGGTCATTCTGTTCCAGGAGAATAATTAATGACAGTAGACATTCACGCATATCCAATAGATAACATTTTGCCAATGACGGTGACTCATTCGACTTACAAATAGTTACACTTCTAACTATCTAAGTCCACAACTAATGGCCATTAGCTCATGTTTTTCTTATTCCCTGAGAAATGGCAAGACGATCATGCCATCCTATTTGAATAAATGCCCTGAGCAATGAAAAGTAATGTTGTCATTTGAATAAATGCCCCTCTACTTTGTGCATCCTGCGAGAGATGATCCACCATACTCTCACGGTGCATGCTTGTACCCAGGGTACCAAAGTTCAAATGCGATCATGTTCTCCCAGCTCCGGCAGACGCACCTAAGCCTTCTGACCGTGCGTTCCGATAACAATCGTAGCACCAGCGACATGGCCTGCGTAGATAGCGATGAGGTCAAGGCTATGTCCCCGCGTGGCTGTCTTCCGAGACTCGCAATGCTTTCCTCGTACACCGCAACCTCGAAGAGCAAGTTATTCGGATTGACCAAGCTCTTCAAGTCGATGACCATCTCAATGTCGCCGGTCGATGGGGTGTATGCCCAAATGTCATCTGGCGAGTGACTTCGCGTTAGGAGGATGCTTCGGCCGTTATCTGTAAGGGCCAGTGGGATGATGTTGTTTTGATAACTGTCGTATTTACCTCTCATGACCCTGTTGACCTCGGGTGATGCCGTGCCTGCCTCAATTCGGCAATGCAGATCCCACACGGTGCCTGGTCCATGTCCACGCAGTAACCAGACATGATACTGATTCTCATAGCCGCCGCGATTTCCCCCAGAGAAAAGGCACAGTCTCCCAGCGAGCTCCGTCAGACAGCGCCACACACGCAGAACCTCATCCTGGATGCCCGGCGGTGGCGGCACGGTCGCAAAGGTCTCTTCACAGACGGAGAAACAGACAATGATCATCCCATTCTCTTCGTGTTGGTGGCCGAGAGTCCGATTGGCTAACCAGTACACGTGCCCTTGGGCAAAGACGCTGGGTTTGAACTGTTTCACCCAACCCGCCGGCCTTGCGTCGATCGGGCGCCAAGATTCCATGGAGCCGTGGCGGTCGTTTACCACGTAAACCTCGCATCCGACGGACGCGGGGCGGCACTCACCGTCGCGGCCGTGGTAGTAGACGCGCACGACCTTGTGCCTCCTGCCGCGCGCGTCGTAGCCGAGCCCTAGGCTCGCGTACTTGTGCACCAGCTCGTCGGGATGCCGGCAGCCCGTGGTCCGGCCCTCCGGGAGCGCCCTTTTCTGGCCGGTGGACGGGTTGCACAGGAAGTGGATCCCCGTGGCGACATGCTCGAGGATGACGAGGCCGCGGCACTGCGTCGTGGCGACGCACAAGCGCGTGGTCTCTACACAGAACGCCGTGACGAAGCGCGGGAAGCACTCGCCCGTGACGGCGAGCGGGACGTCCTTCTCGTCGTCGCCTTCGGAGGAGTCCTGCACGCGGAAGATCTTGGGGCGGCCGCAGTGGAGGGCGTGGTAGCGATCGGTGAAGGCCTCCGAGGAGAGCGCTGCGGCCCAGCCGCGGGAGAGGCAGCGGCACGCGAGCACGGACTTGGCCGGCAGCCGCGCCAAGATCTCGTCCTCCATGATCTCGTCGGGGAGGACCGGGCATCGGGGCGCCGGAGCCATTGGCGGCTGATGGTTCTGATTTTGCCAAACTGCTCGCGAGAGAAACGCGCGCAGATAGATAAGATTAGTTTTGGGAGGGCGATGAGATGCATGCATGCAGCAGACACGTTGGGCCGTGGACATCAGATCAGATGTGTGCTAGCTTCACGGTCTCGTCCAATCGTCCATCCCACGGGAACCAGATGTGCACATGTACGTGCCTGCTTGTTTGTTGGGATTTTCTGTTACCTATTAACTTGTCACGTTTATGATGGTAAAAAACGTCTTATATTTTGATATGGTGGGAGTTTTGCGTAGGGCATCGATATGGTGGGAGATAGAGTGGTTTTGGGAGGGCGATGAGATGCATGCAGCAGCCACGTTGGGATCAGATGTGTGCTTCACGGTCTCATCGATCCCACGGGAATCAGATGGCACATGTTGTTTCTTGGGATTTTCAGTTATCTATAAAATTGTCACGTTTATAATGTTAAAAAATGTCTTATATTTTGTTCTCGACCGAAAAAAAATACAGGAAAATAAATTTTGGAGGATACTTTCCCATTCCATTGACAAGATGATGCCGCATGCGTTGTCCAGGGATCTATATTTTTAGAGAACAAATGCATAAGTAAATGTTAAAAACAACTAAAACTAATGAAAATAGTGTTCTCTGTTTACAAATAAAAATAAAAATAAATCTACAAATTATTTGACAAAATGACGTATAAAAAGGACCAAACTTAACGTGAGGCCATCTTTTAGCATAAAACCATGGGCTACATATTTTTCCTACAAGAATCCAACAAGTATCATCCATGCATGACCACACACAAAATAAATAAATAAAATGTGTGACTAACGTGCATGACTTTACTCTGTCAGAAGAAGAAGAAAGAAAGGACGTCTATAACCATCATACATGTGGTGGGAGCAACACCAACCACACGCCCCGTGACTACAGATTGGACCATTTCACCGCATGCAATCCGTCGCGACGAGATCTTCGAAACTAGATCTCATATCGATATGTTTCGATAACTTTATTTGGGGGGGGGGGGGGGGGTGTTAAAAGTTGTCATGTCCATTCCACATAAATTTCCATCATGGTTACCCTCAAGTTGCCATGATATATTTCAACTACTTTTTTTCCTATTTTTAAAGTAAAATTTGAAATGTTATGAAAAAGAATTAGGAAAGTAAGCTGATATGTCTCCAACGTATCTATAATTTTTGATTGCTCCATGCTGTTATATTATCAATCTTGGATGTTTTACAATCATTTTTTAGCAACTCAATATCATTTTTTGGGACTAACCTATTAACATAGTGCCAAGATCAAGTTGATGTTTTTTGCTTGTTTTTTTACTTCGCAGAATATCAGTACCAAACGAAGCCCAAACACCTCGAAACTTTTTGGAGATTTTTTGGGCCAGAAGACACCTGGAGGACCAAAGAAGCACCAGAGAGGAGGGTCGAGGAGGCCACAACCCACGAAGGCGCGCCAGAGGCCCCTGGCGCGGCCTGATGGGTTGTGCCCTCCTCGGGACGCCTCTCCACCGCCTATCTGCTCTATAAATACCCAAATATTCCAAAAACCCTTGGGGAGTCGACGAAACACAAATCCAGGCGCCACAAGTTCCAGAACCGCGAGATCCAATCTAACACCATCACGGAGGGGTTCATCTTCTTCATAGGTGCCTCTCTGATGATGCATGAGTATTCCACCATAGACCTACGGGTCCGTAAGCTGTAGCTAGATGGCTTTCTCTCTCTCTCTCTCTCTTGATTCTCAATACAGTGGTCTCTTGGAGATCTATTTCATGTAATGACTTTTGTTGTGTGTTTGTTGGGATCCGATGAATTTTGAGTTCATGATCAGTTTCTATCCATGAATAGTATTTGAGTCTTCTTTGATCTCTTATATGCATGATTACTTATAGCCTCGCATTTATTCTTTGAATCTTTGGTTTAGTTAGGCCTACTAGATCGATTTTTCTTGCCATGGGAAGTGGTGCTTTGTGATGGGTTCGATCTTGCGGTGTCCTCTCCCAGTGACAGAAGCGGCAGCGAGGCATGCATGTATCGTTGCTATTAAGGATAACAAGATGGGGTCTATTCCTACATGAATAGATCTTGTCTACATCAGGTCACCATTCTTATTGCATTACTCCGTTTCTCCATGAACTTAATACAATAGATGCATGCTGGATAGCGGTCGATGTGTGGAGTAATAGTAGTAGATGCAGAATCGTTTCGGTCTACTAATCTTGGATATGATGCCTATATAATGATCATTGCCTGCATATCGTCATGATTATTTGATCTTCTATCAATTGCCCAATAGTAATTTGTTTACCCACCGTGTGTTATACTCATGAGAGAAGCCACTAGTGAAACCTATGGCCCCCGGGTCTATCTTTTAATATGTTGCTTTCCGATCTATCTTTTGCCGCTTTTGTTTTCAGATCTATTATTCCAAAAACCCAAAAATACCTTGCTGTACTTTTTATTTACATCTTTTATTTTGTGTTCTTGTGCTATCTATCCTTCCAATCTACTACAAACCAATCTATCTTTTTACCGAGGAGAGATTGACAACCTCTCTTACGCGTCGGGTTGCAAGTATTTGTTCTTTGTGTGCAGGTACCATTTACATAGTGTTGCGTGGTCCTCCTACTGGTTCGATACCTTGGTTTCATAACTGAGGGAAATACTTACCGTCGCTGTGCTGCATCATCCCTTCCTCTTTGGGGAAATACCGACGCAGTCTCAAGCCACGTCAAAGCAATTTCTGGCGCCGTTGCCGGGGACGAGGTACGAAAGTAGTCTCCCATCAACTTGCCAATTTCTGGCGCCGTTGCCGGGGAGACATCATCAACAGCTATCAGGTTCCTAATCACAAGTCTCATCTCCTTGCAACTTACATTATTAGCCATTTGCCTCTCGTTTTCATCTTCCCCACTTCACAAAAATTTGCCGTTTTATTCGTCCTCTTTTTCGTTTGCCTTTTTGCTTGTTTGCTATCTTTGCTTGTGATGCCATGTGCCTTCTATTTGCTTGCATCTTCACTTGCTAAAAATCTATTGATATGGATCCTCATCCACTTGCTATCTTTTCAAAAGACCAAATTATGATGAACCAATTGCTAGTGAGTTGAGTGCACTTGATTATCTCTATGATTTTTTTTTCGAAAATCATGAATCTGAAAATTTTGATGAAGTGTTGAAAGAGTAAATTTATAAGGTGATTCATGATAGCTCCTTGATTGAAAAGCATGATTGCAATGATGTTACTATAAACTTTATCAATGTCAAATATGTTAATGATATGCAAAACTACAAGCTTGGGGATGATAATTTTGTCATGTACACTTCTTATTGCAATGGTCATGATTGGGGTGATAATGCTTCTTATGATCTTGAAAATGTATTTAAGACTCATGTTGAATATGTTATTGATAATAATGTTTGCAATAGTATCGAAAGTGGGTTTGGGAAAGCGTCAACTTTAGGTAAAAAGAATCCCACATATTTGGAGAGTGTTTAATCTTATGAATTATATGATAAAGGTGGGTTTGGAGAGATCATAACTTTAGTTGATGATAATCCCACTATTTTGGAAGATGATAAAAACTTTATGCATGTTAATCATAAAGTGAGTATTGTTTATGATAGCTATATTGTTGAATTTGATTACGATCCTACATGTAATTATTATGAGAGAGGAAATTATGGTTGTAGAAATTTTCATGATACTAAATTACCTCTTTTGACGTTGAGATTGCTATTGTCACTTTATTCTTCCTTCCATATGCTATTTTGCTTTCCTTGATAATTTGTTTTCTTATAAAATGACTATGCATAGGAAGTATGTTAGACTCAAGTGTGTTTTCCATATGCTTCATGATGTTCTCTTTGTGTTGCTATTATTATCTTTCATGAGGGCATCATTGATATCTCAAGCCTATATTAATGGCTATAAAGAAAGAGCTTGTTGGGAGGCAACCCAATGAATAAAAATTAATTTTACCTTTTTATTTATGTTATTGAGTGTTTACACAATTATTCTACTGTTATGATTGTGTATTTATGTTTTAATTAGTGTTTGTGCCAAGTAAAGCCTTTGGGATGATGTTGAGTGATAGTTGATTTGATCTTGTTGAAAAACAGAAACTTTTGCGTACAATAAAAACATTCATAAAAATCACAAAAGCGACGAAAAATTCTGATTTTTTTACAAAATATTGATATACAAATTGCTGACGTTTTCCTAATTTTTCAGAATTTTTTGAGTTGCAGAAGTATGGTTAGAGTACAGATTACTACAGACTGTTCTGTTTTTTGACAGATTCTGTTTTCGGTTCATCGTGTGCTTATTTTGATGAATCTATGACTTGTATTAGAGGGTATAAGCCATGGTAAAGTTAGAAGGCAGTAGCTATAATGCAATAATAAAATATCAATGGGTTTGCAACAGTACTTAGAGTGGTAATTTGCTTTATTATACTAACGGATCTCACGACGATTTTGTTGAGTTTTGTGTCATTGAAGTTTTCAAGTTTTGGGTGCGATCACGATGGATGAAGGAATAAAGAGTGAAAATAGCCTAAGCTTGGGGATGCTACGGCATCCCAAGGTAATATCCAAAGAGAAAGAAGCAACTAAGCTTGGGGATGCCCCGAGTGGCATCCCCTCTTTCTTCTAACGACCATCGGTATTTTACTTGGAACTATATTTTTATTCGTCACATATCATGAGTTTTGCTTGGAGCATCTTGTATCATATGAGTCTTTGCTTGATTTATTGGTTATTTTGTCACAATTATCCTTGCTCACCACCGGGAGTGAGTAATTCCTTTGTAGGCTTGCTGGTCGGTGATGGCTGTGGATGGAATTGATCATGTAATCGAGTTAATTTGATAAGGCTTGATCCCTAGTATCCACTATGTTCTGAGATTGATGTTGCTATGACTTTGCTATGCTTAATGATTGTCACTAGGGCCCGAGTGTCATGATTTCATATATGAACCTATTATGTTTTCATGAATATAAGAGTGATTTGGATCCTATCTTGCAAGTTTTATGCACCTATTACGTGTCTTGATCCACATACCACAAGGTGACAATAATTGGGATTCTTCCCGGTGATTGCCGTAGTTTGAGGAGTTCATGTATTTACCATGTGTTAATGTTTTGTTCCGGTTCTCTATTGAAAGGAGACCTTAATATCCCTTAGTTTCCAATAGGACCCTGTTGCTACGGGAGGGTGGGACAAAAGATGTCATGCAAGTTCTTATCGCAAGCACGTATGACTATATGAATACATCCTACGTTACATTGATGAATTGGAGCTAGTTCTGTGTCGCTCTAGTGTGTAACTGTTACATGATTGATATTACTGTTGTCACAGTCACTACTATTGCTGCTGTCACTGTCACTACTATTACAAAATTGCCTATGCTTACATATACCGAATCTTGTTGAGTTACCATTGTTGATGTCACTGTCACTACTATTACAAAATTGCTGCTATCACTGTTACTGCCACTATTATTATTTGGTTTGCTACTAAACCTTTGTTGGAGAGAGATATCCCAGTTGTGGTTGAATTGACAACTCGATTGTCAAGGACGATAAATATTATATGGCTCCCCTTGTGTCGAATCAATAAATTAGGGTGAAATACTACCCGTAAAGATTGTCGCGATCCCCTATATTTATGGGTTGAGAATAATCAAGGGCAGATATTAGCACATGTACAGCTAACCTAAGCAGATTGGTGAAGCGATTGTTTGAACATGTATTCCGATGCACATCCGTCTCTAAAAGTTAAGAAGTCACACATCTCACAAGTAAAATTAAAATAAGACACAAAAGAGAGCGTTCCAAATCAAAAGGTGTTCAAGTGAGTGGTTCTTAGAGTGAGTTAAGTATTGTTAAACGTCCAGTTTTTGTGAATTTTTTTCTTTAGATATAACACAGATTCAAAGATATTTGCAAATACAGGCAGAAAGACCGAGCGCATCATGTTCTAGCAGAAACAAGATCCCGAGGCCGGGGTTGCTAACATCTCATCACCGACACTACATTCATGAACATGAACATATATAGAAAACCTATGTATCAATTTGCAAAACCTTTCAACAATAATGATCAATACTACCTCGAGCAAGAATATAAGCATATCCCAAATTAACAGTTTTTTTTAAATCCTCGGTTATGGAAAAGTGGCTGCAACAAGGTTCTCAGCAAGGATATAGATGCTCTAGCTATAGTGTTACTCATGCATCTCAATGTACATGGGTGTATTACACCTACAGAAATATCTTCCCAAAAGAAGGATTACAATATTTGTGTCAGTGTCGCCAGACATACTTTTGACATGTAATCCCCTTTCTGTTGGCCATGAACAAAAGCAGCAAGCTCTAAATGTCGATATAAAATGGCTTCAGTCATAACACAAAGATAAACAATGCACCCAAGGGATGATTCAGCATGGGATAACTGTGTTTCCTTCTCAATTGAAGTAACTGAGGACTTGGCCGCCCACATTCTGCCTATTGCTTCCTTGTGATCTAAAACGCCATTTGGGCTGGTCACCACAACGTAGCCTCACTGCAAAGCAAATAAGAGCATGAAAACGAAATGTGTTAGAAATAAGACACTAACTCGACAAAATAAATGAATAGCACATAATAAAGCAAGACAAATAAGCATTCAGAAGTTAGTTTAGTTATAAGTGCTTAGCTTAACATCCACACCAGAGATGTCATCGAAGGAGATCCGAATAGTAGGAGTAACGACAAGAAAGTTTACACTACGTAATAGTATCAGCTAGTTGTTGTTTTATATCATTTCCCTGAGAATGTGTGCTTCTGCTTACTGGCCAGTCATCTCTAAATGAAAAGATGAAGGACTCATATTTGTGGCAAAACAATTCAACTAAGTTAGGAAACCTTCTATGGTCTGGTATAAAAAAGAGATAACCTGTAGAGTTTTTCACTTGCCTTGCTTTCCAAAAGTGGTTTTGCCGCAGGGAAAGATGAACATTTATGCTACATTCTTCCATGGCTTAATTTATTTACTCAATTACTAAAAAAATTGCCACAACCCCCAATGGCAGGTTGATTAGAATGTTTTCAAAAGTTTTCGGGCATAATTGGTTCATGACTAAGTTAGCCACATCTAACCTTAGGCAAATTGTGGCTGCCACAAAAAGTGTGGTGAACAAAATGGTCACCACAAGTGTGGCAGGATTTGGTAAAAAACTGAGCCTATGACATGTCGACCATGTAGCTAGAAAAATGTGGCAATGAACAAAACATATGCCTAAGATGTTGTGGCATGACAATGGTTAGGCGTGCCACGCTTAGACTACAAACCAAACATGCCCTACGTACTTGTAAATAAAAGTAAAATAATGTCTGACCTAGTAAATATTTAGTTGCTCCTAACTCTAATGCATGTTTCATGATCGGTATTGTATATGTTGTCATTGCAAATAGCACAATAGATTCAGTAATAAGCGTTTAAACTAACAATGCCTGGCACACCATATCTTCACCTTCCTGATTCTTTCGGTATCCATAACAATATCAAAATATACCAAGCAAGATAATTGTATCCCTCACCTAACAAAAGATATGAATGTTCACAAATAGCAAATATGAATTCATAACATACCTGCCGTGTTGGAAGCATCCTAGTTCTGTTATTTTCTATTTCCATAGCTATGAGGTCTGATACGTCCATTTTGCATCATGCTTCTATATCGATATTTATTGCATTATGGGTTGTTAATACACATTATGCTACAATACTTATGCCTTTTCGCTCTTATTTTACAAGGTTTACATGAAGAGGGAGAATGCCGGCTGCTGGAATTCTGGACTGGAAAAGGAGCAAATCTGAGATACCTATTCTGCACAACTACAAAAGTCCTAAAAATATGCAGAGAATTATTTTGGAATATAACAAAAATACTGGGTGAAGAAAATACCAGAGGGGACCCACCAGGCAGCCACAAGTCTGGAGGGCGCGTCCTACCCCCCAGGGCACGCCCTACTGGCTTGTGGGCCCCCTGGCAGGTCTCCGGTGCCCATCTTCTGCTATATGGAGGGTTTTGACCTGGAAAATATCAGAAAGGAGCTTTCGGGATGAAGCACCGCCGTCTCAAGGCGGAACCTGGGCAGAACCAATCTAGGGCTCCGACGGAGCTGTTTTGCCGGGGAAACTTCCCTCCCGGAGGGGGAAATCGAAGCCATCGTCATCACCAACGATCCTCTCATCGAGAGGGGGTCGATCTCCATCAACATCTTCATCAGCACCATCTCCTCTCCAAACCCTAGTTCATCTCTTGTATCCGATCTCTGTCTCAAAACCTCAGATTGGTACCTATGGGCTGCTAGTAGTGTTGATTACTCCTTGCAGTTGATGCTAGTTGGTTTACTTGGTGGAAGATCATATGTTCAGATCCTTAATGATAATTAATATTCCTCAGATCATGAATATTAATATGCTTTGTGAGTAGTTACGTTTGTTCCTGATGACATGGGTTAAGTCTTGTTATAATAATCATGTGAATTTGGTATTCGTTCGATATTTTGATGAGATGTTTGTTGTCTCTCCTCTAGTGGTGTTATATGAACGTCGACTACATGACACTTCACCATTGTTTGGGCCTAGAGGAAGGCATTGGAAAGTAATAAGTAGATGATGGGTTGCTAGAGTGACAGAAGCTTAAACCCTAGTTTATGCGTTGCTTCGTAAGGGGCTGATTTGGATCCGCATGTTTCATGCTATGGTTAGATTTATCTTAATTCTTCTTTTGTAGTTGCAGATGCTTGCGATAGGGGTTAATCATAAGTGGGGGGCTTTTCCATGTAAGGGCAGCACCCAAGCACCGGTCCACCCACATATCAAATTATCAAAGTAGCGAACGAGAATCATATGAGCATGATGAAAACTAGCTTGACAGAAATTCCCATGTGTCCTCAGGAGCGCTTTGCTTTATATAATAATTTATCCAGGCTTGTCCTTTGCTATAAAAGGGATTGGGCCACCTTGCTGCACCTTTGTTATGCTTGTTACTTGTTATCCGTTACGAATTATCTTATTACAAAACTATCTGTTACCGACAATTTCAGTGCTTGCAGAGAATACCTTACTGAGAACCGCTTATCATTTCCTTCTGCTCCTCGTTGGGTTCGACACTCTTACTTATCGAAATGACTATGATAGATCCCCTATACTTGTGGGTCATCAAGACTCTTTTCTGGCACCGTTGCCGGGGAGTGAAGCGCCTTTGGTGAGCGGAACTTGGTAAGGAAAAATTTATATAGTGTGCTGAAATTTACCGTCACTTGTTACTATGGAAAATAATCATTTGAAAGGCTCGTTAGGGGTATCTTCACATCGACCGGAAGCACAAAGAATTGCTCCTCAACCTACTGCACCTACTGAAAATATTTATTATGAAATTCCTTCGGGTATGATAGAGAAACTGCTAGCTAATCCTTATGCAGGAGATGGAACACTACACCCTGATTTGCATCTGATCTATGTGGATGAAGTTTGTAGATTATTTAAACTTGCAGGTTTGCCTGAGGATGAAGTCAAGAAGAAGGTCTTTCCTTTATCTTTGAAGGAGAAGGCATTGACATGGTATAGTGTGACGCCCCCAAATTTGACCGTACGCTAATCATACACACAATGCGTACGACCAAGATTAGAGACTCACTAATCAATATCACAACACAACAATAGACACAAATTAAAGTCTTACAGCTTCATATTACAAGCCGGGGGCCTCGAGGGCTCGACTACAAAGCTCGACAAGCACGAGTCAGCGGAAGCAAATAATATCTGAGTATAGACATAAGTTAAACAAGTTTTGCCTTAAGAAGGCTAGCACAAACATAAGCAGCGGATCGAAAGAGGCGAGGCCTCCTGCTTGGGAACCTCCTAACTACTACTGAGCGTCGGTGGGAGCCTCCACGTAGTAGTAGGCTCCAGCGGTGGTGTAGTAGTCATCTCTGGCGTACTCCATCTCCTGGGCTCCGTCATCTGAACGCGGTAATCGTATCGAGGGGGAAATAGAATGCAAAGCAGCGGTGAGTACTCATCCAAAGTACTCACAAGACTAACATCAGAACTATGCTAAGTATGCATCAGTATCAAGGGGAGGGGTTATATCTTGACTGACTGCAGAAAGCAAGAGTAGGGAGAAGGCCTAGTCCTATCGAAGACTAGCATCTTCAGCATCTTACATCATTAGAAGAGAGTAGATTGGTATCTCATATATAGTCATATTATTGTAGCAATTTTATTAAGTAACCACGCCTAGAGATTCTTCCTCGACTCCCTGCGAGGAAGCAATCTCGGAGCAAACATTCATTTCAAATTTAAGTCACAGTTATAGTTGTAGTAGGTCAAAGTATAACTCCAAGTCGTCCTGTTACCATGGACACGACTATTCGAATAGATAAATTCTTCCCTGCAGGGGTGCACCACATTTCCAACACGCTTGATCACCTCTGGATGGACACACTTTCCTGGGTCATGCCCGGCCTCGGGATAGCAACACGTCGTCGCCCCACCTAGGCTCAATAGAGAGGCCAGCCCGCCGGTCTAAATCCTAAGAACAAAGGGGTCATGGGCCCACTTGCCCTCTGTGCTCCTGCACGTTGCGTGGGCGGCCGAGGTCATCCCTAGCACACTCTAGTCCAAGAGCTATACCGTCCAGGCCACTCGGGCGCGCGCCGCTCAATTGCTGACGTCTGATGAGCTTCGGCTGATACAACGACGCTGAGTACCCATAACTTCTCCCCCGTGAAGGTTTGGTGCGTAAAAGGTCAATCGACCAACTCAGATCAAATACCCAACCCATTAGCATTTTAGTAATGCGGGGCAAGTGCGACCCATGAAGTGTGGTCCCGTCGCCCCGTCACGAGGATGTGTGGCAAGGGCCTCTCCTGCCCGTCCACGCCTCATCATAATTATCAAACCGTGGGTACCCACCAGGGCCGACCCATCACCAACAAGTTCCAGTAACCAGGTCATAGTAACTGTGTGTATAAAACATCAAGTGTGAACTAAGGAATCACCCTCAATGGTCCCCGCTCGATGAAACCGTTAAGGTGGACCTAGAGGAATCACCCTCGAGGGTCCCATACTTGAGGGGTTGCACGACAGAGTCATCGTCGGGAGTGGTGAAGGAGGAATATCCCACGATAACCACGACCGACTAGCTGCACTACAGAGCTAGCATCATGAGTACTTCACGAGGTGTCACCCTCGGTACTCGAAAGTAGCACTGCAGAGTCGTACAACTAAGGGGTGTACGGTGATGTGAGGGGCCCGGCTCGTCGGACGGTTGACCGAGTCTCCGGGTCGTCGAGTCGTCGATGAAGAAGCAGGGGCAACTGGGACTAAGGGGGTCACATGGGATTCACTGATCAACCTATTCTAAACAGTTGATATTGTTGCAAGTATAGTAGCAGTTTATCTAAAGCAGGCTATGCATCAGAATAGGAGCTAACTAATACAGTAGCAAAATTCTAATGCAGGAATAAGAGGGAAAGGAATGGGCGATATCGGAATGCTCAAGGGGGGTTGCTTGCCTTCCTGCTCTGCGGCAAAGGCCTGATCGTCAGTGGTGTAGTCGTACCCGGCATCACCGTCAGTCTCGGGGTCTACCGGAGAGAAGAGGGGGGGAAGAAACAATAAATATAAAGCACAGATGCAACATGATGCATGACATGGCAATATGTTGGGCCAGGCATGCACTAACGCAGTATTACACATCGCAGACGGGTCGGAAGAATATCTGACGATATTTCCGGGGTCTCTGGCTTTTACCGGACAGATGAAACCGATGGAAAAGTTCCATGTTGGCTATGCTAGGAGCACGTGGCAGACTAACGGACTGCGTATTCGGAACCGTAGGATTATTCTGAGCAACTTTCACGTTCAAAACTTTTTCATCTATTTTATATTATTTTTTAAAGATTAAACAATATTCTGAAATTTGTTTTATTAATAAATCTGAATTATCCAGTACAGTAAAATACTGTTAGATTAACTAATTAATTAATTAATTTAATTAACTAATTAACTATTTATTTATTTTTATTATTTCTATTTTGTTTTTAGTATATCATACATACATACATACATACACATACATGCGTACATACATACATACACACATACATACACACATACATACACGCACACCGGCCGGCCGAACCGGGCCGGCTTCTACCGTCGTCGGGGGGGGGGGGGGGGGGAGGGGGGGCGGCGAGCTCACAGTGGGGCGGCGAACGGCGGTTGAGGAGGCGGCGAGGTGGCGCGTCTGCGGTCGGCAGCGGGGCGACGAACGGCGGGCGCCGGCGCGGTCCGGGCGCGGGCTCCGCCGCGCATCGACGTGGGGGTGGGGGACGGGCGGGCGCAGGGGGCTTCGGCGCGCGGCGGCGGGGGCGCTGGGGCTCGCTAGGGTTCGCCCCAGCTGGCTCCTTATAGGAGCTGGCTGGGCCGGCCCTTTCGGCCTAGTACTTTTTTTAAAAATTTATTATTAAACAGCGTCTATTTTAATTATTTAGAGGCTTTAAATACTTTTAAAAATTCTGGTTCCAATTTTATAAATCCTTAGGGAATATTTGCAACTCATCAAACATTTTTATTTTGAGTTTCGCAAAACTTTTAAAATCCACTTTTCACACGAATTAAATTTGCAACGGAATTTGAACGAGAGGTTAATTCCAACAGTGATCACAATTTGATTAGCAAAAATAGATTAGCCTAATCCTGATCATCATTGTACCTTAATTACAATCATTACTGTAGTAGCAAATTCAGGGCGTCACATATAGGCTATGTGATGATATTGGGTCACGGAACTACAACCGATTGAAATTGGAATTTCATCAAAAGTTTTATCCTATGCATCTGGTTCATCGTGATCGGAATTATATTTACAATTTTTGGCCTCGTGAAGGAGAAAGAATTCCTCAAGCTTGGGGGAGGCTTAAGTCAATCTTATATTCGTGCCCCAATCATGAGCACCCAAGAGAAATTATTATTCAGAATTTTTATGCTCGGCTTTCTCGTAATAATCAATCCATGCTCGATACTTCTTGTGCTGGTTCCTTTATGAAGAAAGATATTGAATTCAAATGGTATTTATTGGAAATAATTAAATGCAACTCTGAAGATTGGGAACTCAACGAAGGTAATGAGTCAGGTATGAACCTTAAGTTTGATTGTGTTAAATCCTTTGTAGACACTAATGCTTTTCGTGAATTTAGCACTAAGTATGTACTTGACTCTGAGATAGTAGCTTCTTGCTGTGAATCATTTGCTACTCATGTTGATCTCCCTAAGGAGACGTGGTTTAAATATCATCCTCCCATTGAAGTGAAAGTGGTTGAACCTATTAAAGTTGAAGAAAAAACCATTACTTATAATGTTGATCCTGTTGTTCCTACCGCTTATATAGAGAAATCACCTTTCCCTGTTAGGATAAAGGAACATGCTAAAGCTTCAACTGTGGTTCGTAAGAGTTGTAGTAGAACACCTAGTATTGCTATGGTTAAAGATCTCTTGGTTGATAATATTGATGGGCATGTTATTCATTTCGGTGATGAAGCTGCTAGAATTGCTAGACCTGATGTTAAGGATAAACATAGACCTGTTGTTGGCATGCCTGTTGTTTCTGTTAAAATAGGAGATCATTATTATCATGGCTTATGTGATGTGGGTGCTAGTGTGAGTGCAATTCCCTTTACCTTACATCAAGAAATTATGAATGATATTGCACCAGCTGAATTAGAGGAAATTGATGTTACCATTAAGCTGGCTAATAGAGATACTATTGCACCAATTGGGATTGTTCGAGATGTTGAAGTCTTGTGTGGGAAAATAAAGTATGCTACTGATTTTCTTGTTCTTGAATACTGTTAATGCTATGATTGATTGTGAGAAAGAAATTGTTACTGTAAGTTTTGGGGATGTGTCACATGAGTTCAATTTCTCTAAATTTCATAAACAACCCCATGATAAGGAATTGCCTAATAAAGATGAAATTATTGGTATGTGCCTCCTACTGATCCTTTAGAACAATATTTGCTAGACCATGAAAATGATATGTATTTGAATGAAAGGAATGAAATACATAGGATTTTCTTTGATCAGCAGCCTATTGTGAAACACAATTTGCCTGTTGAAATACTTAGGGATCCTCCTCCACCCAAGGGTGATCCCGTGTTTGAGCTTAAACAATTACCTGATACTCTGAAATATGCTTATCTTGATGAAAAGGAGATATATCCTGTTATTATTAGTGCTAACCTTTCAGAGCATGAAGAAAAGAGATTATTGAAAACTCTGAGGAAGCACCGTGCTGCTATTGGATATACTCTTGATGATCTTAAGGGCATTAGTCCCACTCTATGTCAGCATAAAATTAATATGGAGCCTGACGCTAAACCAGTTATTGATCACCAACGACGGTTAAATCCTAAACTTAAAGAAGTGGTAAGAAATGAAATACTAAAGCTTCTGGAGGCAAGTATAATTTATCCTATTGCTGATAGTAGATGGTTAGCCCCGTCCATTGTGTTCCTAAGAAAGGAGGTATTACCGTTGTTCCTAATGATAAAAATGAATTGATCCCGCAAAGAATTGTTACACGTTACAGAATGGTAATTGATTTTAGGAAATTAAATAAAGCTACTAGGAAAGATCATTACCCTCTACCTTTTATTGATCAAATGCTAGAAAGACTATCCAAACATACACATTTTTGCTTTCTAGATGGTTATTCTGGTTTCTCTCAAATACCTGTGTCAAAAGAGGATCAAGAAAAGACCACTTTTACTTGTCCTTTCGGTACCTTAGCTTACAGATGTATGCCTTTTGGTTTATGCAATGCACCTGCTACCTTTCAAAGATGTATGATGGCTATATTCTCTGACTTTTGTGAAAAGATTGTTGAGGTTTTCATGGATGATTTCTCCGTTTACAGAACTTCTTTTGATGATTGCTTGAGCAACCTTTATCGAGTTTTGCAGAGATGTGAAGAAATTAATCTTGTCTTGAATTGGGAGAAGTGCCACTTTATGGTTAATGAGGGTATTGTCTTGGGGCACAAAATCTCCGAAAGAGGTATTGAAGTTGATAAAGCTAAAGTTGATGCTATTGAAAAAATGTCCTGTCCTACGGATATCAGAGGTATAAGAAGTTTCCTTGGTCATGCTGGTTTCTATAGAAGGTTTATTAAAGATTTCTCTAAGATTTCTAGGCCTCTCACTAATCTTTTGCAAAAAGATGTTCCATTCTTTTTTGATGATGATTGTGTAGAAGCATTTGAAATTCTTAAGAATGCCTTGATTTCCACACCTGTTGTCCAACCACCTGATTGGAACCTACCCTTTGAAATTATGTGTGCTGCTAGTGATTATGCTGTTGGTACTGTTCTAGGACAAAGAGTTGATAAGAAATAAAATGTTATCCATTATGCTAGTAAAACTCTAGACAGTGCACAAAGAAACTATGCTACTACTGACAAGGAATTTTTAGCGGTTGTGTTTGCTTGTGATAAGTTCAGACCTTATATTGTTGATTCCAAAGTGACTGTTCACACCGATCTTGCTACTATTAAATACCTTACGGAAAAGAAGGATGCTAAACCTAGACTTATTAGATGGGTTCTTCTGCTACAAGAATTTGATTTGCATATCATTGATAGAAAGGTTGCTGATAACCCAGTAGCAGATAACTTGTCTAGATTAGAAAATGTTCTTGATGACCCATTACCTATTGATGATAGCTTTCCTGATGAACAATTAGCTGTCATAAATGCTTCACGCAATGCTCCTTGGTATGCTGACTATGCTAATTATATTGTTGCTAAGTTTATACCGCCTAGTTTCACATACCAACAAAAGAAAAAGTTCTTCTATGATTTAAGACATTACTTTTGGGACGACCCACACCTTTATAAAGAAGGAGTAGATTGTGTTATTAGACGTTGTGTACCTGAGCATGAACAGGAACAGATCCTACGCAAGTGTCACTCCGAGGCCTACGGAGGACACCACGCTAGAGATAGAACTGCACACAAGGTATTACAATCTGGTTTTTATTGGCCTACTCTCTTCAAGGATGCTCGTAAGTTTGTCTTCTCTTGTGATGAATGCCAAAGAATTGGTAATATTAGTAGACGTCAGGAAATGCCTATGAATTACTCTCTTGTTATTGAACCATTTGATGTTTGGGGTTTTGATTTTATGGGACGTTTTCCGCAATCTAATGGGTATACTCATATTCTAGTTGCTGTTGATTATGTTACTAAGTGGGTAGAAGCTATTCCAACTAGTAGCGCTGATCATAACACTTCTATAAAAATGCTCAAAGAAGTTAGTTTCCCTAGATTTGGAGTCCCTAGATATTTAATGACAGATGGTGGTTCACACTTTATTCATGGTGCTTTCCGTAAATTGCTTGCTAAGTATGATGTTAATCATAGAATTGCATCTCCTTACCATCCTCAGTCTAGTGGTCAAGTAGAATTGAGAAATAGAGAAATTAAATTGATCATGCAGAAGACTGTTAATCACTACAAGAAATATGCTAACTTGCGACCATCACTATTGGTCACCGAATGGTCATTGTTTTTCATTTACGACCTTTTTATGACTAAAAACAGTTGGTCAAAAGCTGGCCATCGTTAGTTGACTATAACGACCTTCCTTATGGAAAGGTCGTAGACGTTTATGACCAAAAATCACAGCCCATGCCACACCAGATCCACCGTGGCAAGCTGACGTGGCAGAATTACGACCAAATGAGAAGGTCGTTGATAAGAATCAGCCCGGTCCAATTCGGTGTTCTACATGGGCCGAGCCCAACAATTGAGCCTTTCTATATTTTTTTCCTGTCAATTTTTGGTCGACTTCATGGGCCAAGCCCAACATTGCAGCCTTTTTATTTCAAGGGCCGTGATCCTTTTTTGGACCATTTCTTTTTGGGTCACATCTATTTCTCAATTGGGCCTTAGCCTTTTTATAGTCCATTTCCTTAATTATTAGTTTTTTCCTGTGAATATTATTTGGAAACTGGCCTTTTTAGATGCCAAATACTATTAGGTCCCACTTGTCAGGTTCTAATTAAAGACAGCCAAGGTTTCAATTTCCACACAATTATTTCAATCAGAACAACAAACAAATGAAAATTATCTAACCATGCCAATTTTGGCTAATAGCACAATCTTTACGTAATTCATTTCACCATTAGATGTGATTCTATCACAACATATAACTACTACTACAAATATACTTCGACTTCTTCACTTTCAGGCCGGAGATCCTTCAATGAGAGGAAACACCATTTCTGGATATGTTCGTACAGGCTGAACGAAGGCATTTAACAATAAACCAAAAGAGTTAGAAACAAAATAAAAACAAATATAGAAAGCAGCTAGGGACTAGCTCACAGAAACATGTAACATGTAACAGTAACAATCATGAATAACCGCAATCAGGATAACATGTAACAGTAACAATCATGAATAGCATGTAATAGTAACAGTAACAATCATGAAGCGTCTCTACATGTCACATGTAACAGTAATAACCACAAGGACTAGCTCACAGAAACAACACAAAAGACAAGAACGCACAGTTGTTGCTTGAATACCAAAACTCCCAGAATGGTTCTAGATGTTGAACGCAGAAAATGATTCAATCTTAGATGGTTCATTGAGCACGGCACAAACGATTTAAGATAACAAGACATATGTTCTACACTAATTTTACACAAATCATTATCAATTACAATTTACAACAGACTCAAAACAAAACACCATAGCTTCTGCATCACATAGGGAATCAACACAATAATATATGTCATGGCATCATGGCTCATCGACCAAGTAACAAAAGAAAACAATGGGATAGACCGTAGACTTATCTAGTCGGAGAAGATGGCGTTGATGAAGTTACAGCAGGGCTACCTCAAGACTGTGAATGTGGTGCCATGGTCGGGGTTGATGCGCTCCAGCAAGGTAAGCATCATGGCCTCATTGGGACTGCGAGAACAACCGAGCAAGGTGTGGGTCAGCAAGCATGAAGGGAGTGTTATCAATCCTGGAGCATTAAACTAGCAATGGACAGTTCTTCACGTAAGGACGGTTTGGTGGTGATACAGTATTAATAAACAGCAGCAGTATTAATAAGCAGCAATATTAATAAGCAGTATTAATAAGCAGCAGTATTAATAAGCAGTAGTTTGCAACACGCAGCAGTATTAGGGGGTGTTTGTTTCCAAGGACTTTTTGGTGTAGGGACTAGAAAAAGTCCCTCTTAAAGACTTTTTAACCAAACAGGAGGGACTACTAGGGACTAAAAGTTGCTTTTTGGGACTAAATGAAGAAGACTCTCAAGGAGAGTCTTTTTTGGGACTTTTTGGGACTTTTCCAACAATGCCCCTCCCTGCACCCATTGCCCCGCCGCCCCATGGTGTTGTTTGGTTGTTATTTTTCTGTATACTAGGGGTAACATGGTCATTTAATAACCTCTAGGGAGGGACTAGGGACATTTTAGTCTCTGGAAACAAACAGGGAGGGACTTTTTAGGGACTAGGGACTTTTTAGTTGGGACTAGAAAAAGTCCTAGGACTTATAAACCAAACAGGGCCTTAATAAGCAGCGGTAGTTTGCAACACACAGCAGTATTAATAAGGAATATTAATAAGCAGCAGTATTAATAAGCAGTAGTTTGCAACACACAGCAGTATTAATAAACAGCAGGAGTATTAATAAGAGAATACAAATCTGTGCAACAGCGAGATCTTGGAACATACCTCGGGGAGGCATTGTTGGCCTTGCCGGTGAGGACGCGCGCGACGAGACTCCCACCGATCACCCGCCCTTGGAGTTAGCCACTGCTTCCATGCAAAGGTCGAACTGTCAAGCAGGGCAGAAGTGCCTTTTCTCTAAAAAAGCTTCAGTTTCACAAACTTGTACAAGATCGTCCTATTAGTCCCCAAGAAAAAGAAAAAATAAATATCTGATGATCTTAGAAAACTGTTGAAGCATGCATAACAATTGCAACGAACAGGCTAGTACTACAATTTAGACCATTGCTACAAAGAGAATGTTCAGTACTCCACATTCTAAATTCTGATGATCTTAGAACTGGAGTAAATTGGAACCACAATTTATAATTCAAAAGGAGCATCAGCACATGTTTTTTTTTTTCTATTTCTTCAATCTTCTTTTATTCTTCTCAAGACATCTTATGTCCTCAGGTTAATTTACAGTAGGAGAAAGAAGCAGGAGTAAGAAGCAGCAACAATCTAAGGTTAGTTTGCAAGAGACCAATGTATACAAGTATATAAGAATAATGTCTCAGTCGATGACTTTAAATAGGAATAATGTATACAAGTATAATACAAAAATATGAGAAACTATCACAGTACAGAAATGATACTCTAGCTCCAATGGATTAAGCCACGTTTATACTAAACCTACAACATTCTAATTACTCGCAAGAACTCAATAGCATATAGGACATCAAAGGGATTTAAACTAGATAATTTAGTACTGCTCGTACAACACAAGACATTAGGCATTATAACTAGCAGCAGCAAATCAATAGCATACAGGGCATCAAAGGGATGCAAACTAGATAATTTAGTAGTGCTCCTACAACACAAAACATTAGGCATTCTAACTAGCAGTAGCAAATCAGTAGCTAGATGACCACCAACACAACAAATCATCTCCAACACTCGATCCTCTACACGCGGTCAGCAAGTAAGCAGCCATGGCACCAAGGCCAAACCCTAGCAACGCAGCAACCGGAGGGGAACAAAGGGGTGGAGAGGGTCTCACCATGGAGGTGCTGCTGCTGCTGCTCATCCACGATCAGCCTCGCTCCGTCCCCAACCACGGCGTCGATGTACTCGTGCTCCCCTGCGTTAGACAGAGAGGTCCGGTAAGCCCCTGTGATGCCATGAGAGGGAAATACACCGAGCTTATGTGAATCCAGGAGGGAGAGGGTTGGTACCTGCAGGGTAGGACGAGGTCTTTTCCCAGCGCGACTTCCAGACGTTGGCGTCATAGCCGAGGGCCCTAAGGCCGTCGGCGACGGCGCGGCGGCACTCGGCCTTGCCCTTGCAATCCTGGAAGCATCGGCGAGAAGGTTCTGCTCCGCGACGCTCGCACTCTGCACCAAGCCCTGCACGCAAAGGGAAAAGAGGGTAAGCCAGCCGCGACGCCATGGTCGTCGCCGGTGGGAGCAGATAGCAGTGGGGTCGGGAACAGCTCGGGGTAGGAGGCACGCCGCCACGGAGAAGGGGGACCCGACGGATTGTGGCACAGGTTGAGGTACGGGGGTAGGGTTGGGGTTCCATCGGTGGAGAATGAAGGGGGTGGCTTGCGGTGGCGATGTGGTGAGGAAGGGAGGGGGGGTCGGGGTGGCGATGTAGGGAGGCCATGGATGCGGGGGCTCGGCGGTAGAGCTGATGGGGAGGCGGCGGCGGCGCCGATCTGGAAGGGGAAGGGAGGAGGGGTGGAGACAGAGAGGGAGGTTCGGGTGCGGCGCGAGCTGTGGTGGCGGGGAGACGAAACCCTAGCAGCGGCGGTGGGGGAAGAAAAGCTAGGAGCGGGAGGGAGGTTCGGGTGCAGCGCGACGGGAAGCTAGGGTTGGGATGAGGGGGTGAGGTGGGGAGAAGAGGGTGGGGCGAACAAGGAGGAGAGGGACCAACCTGGGCCATGCCGGTGCCGGATCCGGTGCCCGCTGGCCTCGACGTTGCCGGATGTGGCGGATCCCGACCAGGTAAAGGGTGGCGGCCGAAACCCTAGCTAGCCACGGGGGCTGGTGGACGGCTTGAACGCCGATTCTAGCCGGAGGGGAAGGAGATGCGGAGCGAGGGGGTCACGTTGATGTGCTGGGCGCCGGCGGCGGCCGCTGGAATCGGCCGGGATCGGCCTTCGTAGGTGGCGGCGGTGAGGAGTCGTGGGGAGGGAGGGGAGCTCGCGAGAGGGTAGAGGGGTTCGTGGATCTGAGAGAGATGGGGATTTTTTTCTTTGGCAGGAGATGCAAAGGCAACAGCCAATCACACGCGAGGCCACGGATACCTCCCTTAGACAAATCCTAACCATCCACTCCTCCTACATCCAACGTTTCAAAATCCTCTCCTCATCCAACACTTCTCTCTCTCTCTCTCTCTTTATTCTTCTTCTTTTTTCAAAAGTTTTGCGACAAAAATGAGGTTTTTTCTGAATAAACCACCAATATTTGTTGCAAAATGGAACAAATCTATTTTTCAAAAATATTAGATCATATTTAATGTATAGTTTACCAAATAATTTCTATTTTCTTGGCACAAAAAACAATTTTATTTTTTGAGTGCCCAAAATGAGTTTTTTGTGAAGGACCTACCATATATTTGTTGCAAAATTAAACCAAATTAATTTTTTAAAATATTAGGTCATATTTAATGTATGAATCACCAAATGGTTGCATGTCAGAAGTTTCGATCCACCTCTCGTGAAAAAGACAAATCTCCGCCGATTCAGCTGGAAATGGGTCAAATTTGAACTGCGGGTGTCTCATAGTTTGCTCTTTATTTTTTCCAAAAATGATTTTTAGGTACATAAGTACATATTTAATTAGATAAACACCAAAAAAATCCAAGATTCAACAACTAGCTAGGAACGGTCATGCTCGCCGTTTTGACCACGTTTTGGAATGGGCATGAAAAATTCAAAAAAATCAAAAAAATTGGGAAACCTTCGCATTGTGTCATTATATGTGACCCGGTTGCCAGGAAAAATAATAAACTTGTCATACAACAATTATTTTAAAAAAGTCTTCTCACAATTGAGCTATCATGTGTGAAGATTCATGGCTTTCAAGCCAAATGATCAATCTTATGGCCACATTCATGACATACTTTGTTCAAATGATCTCATATTTTGCACAAGGGTGAATCTTGCAATTCAAAACAATGTTGCCTAAGGAAGTTTTCATTTTCTTTGGACGAAAAATTCATTTTCCATTTTTCGAATGCCCAAAATGAGTTTTTTTGTGAAGGACCTACCATATATTTGTTGCAACATTGTACCAAATAAATTTTATAAAATATCAAGAAATATTTAATGCACCTTTGACCAAATGTTTGGGTATCAAAAGCTTTGATCCACCTCTGGTGAAAAAGACAAATTTTCGCCGATTCAGCAGGAAACAGGTCAAATTTGAACTGCAGCTGCCTCATAGTTTGCTCTTTATTTTTTCAAAAAATCATTTCTAGGTACATAAGTATCTATTTAATCACAGAAACACCAAATGTTTTCTAAGATTCAACCACTAGCTAGGAACGACCATGCCTGCCGTTTTTACCGCGTTTTGGAATGGGCATGAAAAATTCAAAAAAAATCAAAAAATTGGAAAACCTTCGCGTTGTGTCATTATGTGTGACCAAGTTACCAGGAAAAATAATAAACTTGTAATATGGTAATTCTTTAAAAAAAATGTTCTCAGAAATGAGCTATCATGTTTGAAGATTCATGGCTTTCAAGCCAAATGATCAATCTTAAGGCCACATTCATGGCATAGTTTGTTCAAATAATCTCATATTGTGCACAAGGGTACATCTTGGAATGGTAAACAATGTTGCCTAAGGAAGTTTTCATTTTCTTTGGACAAAAAAATCATTTTCCATTTTTCGAGTGCCCAAAAATAGTTTTTTTGTGAAGGACCTACCATATATTTGTTGCAAAATTGTACAAAATCAATTTTCTATAATACTAGGACATATTTAATGCACAATTGACCAAATTTTTGGGTGTGCAAAGCTTTTATTCACCTCTCGTGAAAAAGACAAATTTCCACCGATTCAGTAGGAAGCGGCTCAAATTTGAACTGCAACTGCCTTATAGTTTGCTCTTTATTTTTTCAAAAAATAATTTCTAGTTACATAACTATATATTTAATCATGAATACATGGTTTGGTGGTGATACGTCGAGGTTTGGACGGTGTACAAGGGCTCCAACTCCAGAGCGCGTAAACTCGCATGCCCGCCGCGTGGTCACCGCGTGACCGTGGTGTTGCCATGTGTTCTGGACGGCATAGGCATGTCTAGTGGGTTGGGCACTCCTCAGGTATGTGCCGGGAAGAAAATGACAACTGAAGAATCTCACGAGGATACCGAACTATGCTCAAACATGAATTAGCAGCCAAGTGTTTGATTAGCGATACGGGAAATGTACATGGCCACTGGGCGTGAGTTTTGGCTGAGGTTGATCATCTACTAGGAAGACTGTCTTCACAAATTTTCAGCTCAAATGGAGGAGCCTAGGTGGTACTTGCTTTGCAAAGTACCACACTGGATAGAAATATGAATGTTGAAGCTGGGCTCAAAATAATGAATGGATTGAGCTGAAATTTGGTGGAGGATGGTTATTTGGGCATAGGAAAGCACTGTAGAAAATTGATACCATTTGGACATGCCAAAGTGGTACTTCCTTCACAATGCCTTTCTCTGGACAGAAACTTGGGAAAATTAGTGAGAGAAACTGGATAAATGAAATGAGCTCAAATTTGGTGTAGGTAAGTTACATAGGTATGGTCATGTCATGGTAAATTTTCAGAAATAATGAAGCAGTATATAATATAGTTGCTTCACAAAGCTTCTATCTGGATAGAAACTTTGGAAATTTTCTAAGGAAGATTTACTAGGAAAATGGAGCTGAATATTATCATGTGGCAATGATTTGGGTATGGAAAAGTGCCCAAAAAGTTTGATGGTAATAGGAGGGGTCTAGCTAGCACTTGCTTTGCAATGTGCCAATCTGGCCATAAAATAGAAATTGAACCTGGGCTCACATAGTTGATTTGATTGAGCTGCAATTTGGAGGAGGGTAATAATTCGGGCATATGGAGTCACTGTATAAATTTCATGCCATTTGGATATATAAAAATGGTACTTCCTTCACAATGCTCTCTACTGAACAGAAAATTGAGAAAAATATTGAGGGAAAGTGGTTCAATTAAATGAGCTAAAATTTGGTGGAGGGAGGTTCTATGGTCAGGGTAATGTCCTGGTATATTTGCAGCAATTATAAAGTACTATAAAATATAGTTGCTTCAAAAACTGAAAATATTACTAGAAACAAAGAGTGGATGGTGAGCTCTCATGGATTGTTAGATGGGGCTAAATGTTTTTGGAGAGCTATGATATGATCACATAGAAGATGTGGAAAAAATTCAACTCATTAGGATATGCATAGCTAGTACTTCCTTCACAAAGCTTCTAGCTAAACAAAAACTTTGGAAATTTGCCGAGGAAGATTTATTGGGCAAATGGAGCTAAATTTTGTCATGGGGCAATGATTTGGATAGGAACGAGTGCCCAAAATTTTTGAGGGCAATCAAGAATATATAAATATCACTTCCTTCACAAAGTGCTGTTCTGAACAGAATAGGAAAATGAATATTGTTGAATTATTTTTGAACTAGGCAAGGAAGGTTTTTAACATATTTGATGAAGATATAATCCAAAGAATTTATGAGAATTGTTTGGGAATTTTGGGAATAACAAAAATATAGGTTGCTTCACAACCTAGGGCAAAAATTGACACATGGACATGACACATAGGCAAAACTGATGAGGTGGCGCCTAGTCATCGCAACCCACCACAATTTACAAGGTTATGACCATCTATATTGGTCGTGTTCAGCTAGAAATAAGGCAGCGGACCAGTGCTGTCTGCTTTACGACCATTTCGTGTAAGGAAATTACGACCTTTCTAACCAAAATGGTCGTTATAGTTGAGGGTTTGGAGACCTCCGAACAGCTTACGACCAAATGGTCTCAAATGGTCGTAGATTTACGACCATTTCTTCCAGGGTCACTGACAGAAGGTCACAAGTTGACATATTTCTTGCAGTGAATAGATCTAGAAAGAATTGGTCTAAGAAACTTGATGATGCATTATGGGCTTATAGAACTGCTTACAAAAACCCTATGGGTATGCCTCCGTATAAAATGGTTTATGGTAAAGCATGTCACTTACCTCTTAAACTAGAACATAAAGCTTATTGGGCAATCAAAGAGCTCAACTATGATTTCAAACTTGCTGGTGAGAAGAGGCTATTTGACATTAGCTCACTTGATGAATGGAGAACCCAGGCCTATGAGAATGCCAAGTTGTTTAAAGAAAAGGTTAAGAGATGGCACGATAGAAGGATACAAAAGCGTGAATTCAATGTAGGCGATCATGTCTTGCTATACAATTCTCGTTTAAGATTTGTTGCAGGAAAACTTATCTCTAAATGGAAAGGGCCTTACGTTATCGGGGAAGTATACCATTCCGGTGCCATCAAGATCAACAACGCCGAAGGCACAAACCCAAAGGTGGTAAATGGGCAATGAATCAAACATTATATCTCAGGTACTCCCATAAATGTTGAAACCAATATTATTAATACCATAACTCCGGAGGAGTACATCAGAGAGACCTACCAGAACGTTTCAGACTCCGAAAAGGAATAGGTATGTGGTACGGTAAGCAAACCGAATCCAAAACTTTTCCAATAGCAATTTTTACCCGTTTTGGAATATTTAAAAAATTAGGAAAATTTAAAGTAGTCCGAAAAGTGCACGAGGAGGCGACAAGCCAGGAGGGCGCGCCCTGCCCCCCTCGGCACGCCCTAGTGGCTTGTGGCCACCCTGCGTACCCTCCGGACTCCGTTTTCTTGTGGTATACTCCTTCGGGTCAGTAAAAATTCATTATATAATCTCCCGAAGGTTTTGACCTTCGTATCACGACAATATCTTGTTTTCGTTTTGCGCTATTTCTGTAGCAGATTTAGAGCAATATGTCGTTCCAAGACTCTGATGGGGAGAGCTATATATCGCATTATCTTGCCAATCCCAAGCTCTATGGGGAATTAGATCCTTATGGATTGTTCTCGGAGGACGAACAAGAAGGCAAGTTTTAAGAAGAAAGCACGGATGAAGAAGAGATCCCCTTGCCTCAACCAGGAGATGCGCACGTGGAGTTCAAGAAATCTAGCCTTCCAAACGCAAGGAGGAAACCCAAGGTTCTATTTATCCCTTGTCGTTTTCTACAGGAGAGCAAGCAAGAATTATGTCAAATGATATTGAAGCTCGAACAGGAAGTGGACGATCTAAGGGAACAAAATTGTATGCTTAAGTGGAAATTGAACAAGCTTCCAACCTCATCAGCAACTCCAACATCACCACCTTCAAAGCAAGACAACTAAACACATGGGTATGGGCACTCCCCTTGGCTTGTGCCAAGCTTGGGGGAGGTGCCCCGGTATCGTATCACCATCACATCTTTTATTTTTATTCTTATCGTTCTTCTTAGTTCGATCCTTTTGGTTACATCTTGATCTAGTAGAATAAAGTTTTTAGTGTGATCTAGTTTTGAGTTTTGCTTTATGTTCCCCCTAGGTAAGCAAGTCCGAAGGTTATATAATAAAGAGTAGTTTTGAGTTTAGGTATTTGCTTTCATGCTATGATCTTGAGAAAAAGAAATAGAAAGAAGTATAGAATAAAATTAAAGAGTATATGACGAATCTTAAGGGGAGTGATGACTTCACATATAAGGAGTATCTCGATTGAAATTTGTTGTGAGTTGACAAACATAGCTATTGGTCATTGTTGCAATTAAAAGGAAGTAATAAAGAAAGAGAGGTTCACATATAAATATATTATCTTGGACATCTTTTATGATTGTGAGCACTCATCACAATATTATATGCTAAGGAGTTGATGTTGCACAAGGAAGACAACATAATGGTTTATGTTTGCTTATTTCCGAATAGAAGTTATATGGATAAAGATCCTTCAACATGTGACGCTTGCTTCCACCCCATATCAGCCAAAACTTCTGCACCAAGTAGAGATAATACTTGTGCATCCAAACACCCTTGACCCAGTTTTGCCATGAGAGTCCACCATACCTACCTATGGATTGAGTAAGATCCTTCAAGTAAGTTGTCATCGGTGCAAGCAATAAAATTGCTCTCTAAATATGTATGATCTATTAGTGTGAGGAAAATAAACTTTATACGAACTTGTGATATGGAAGAAATAAAAGCGACAGACTGCATAAGAAAGTTCTTTATCACAAGCGGCAATGTACAGTGACATTCTTTTGCATTAAGAGATTGTGCATCCAACTAAAAAAGCACATGACAACCTCTGCTTCCCTCTGCGAAGGGCCTATCTATTACTTTTATTTTCTAGTACTTACCTTTATGGTCATGGTGGTCATCACCACTTCCTATATATCGGCTTTATCTCTTGGCAAGCGTCATGGGTTGGGGAACGATCTACACACATATATCCACTCGGATGTGGGTGAGCATGAGTTATTTCTATTGACATTACCCTTGAGGTAAATAGTTGGGAGGCAAAACTACAAGCCCCTATCTTTCTCTGTGTCTGATTGAAGCTTTGACCTCATAGGTACCACGTGAGTGTTAGCAATTATGAAAGACTAGTTGATGATTGAGTATGTGAATTTGCTTTATAAGCTCTTATATTGACTCTTTCCGATGTTATGATAAATTGGAATTGCTTCAATGACTGAGATCATAGTTTGTTGGTCCTCAATAGAGTTCTTGATTCATAGTTTACCTTGTGAATGAATTGTCACTTTAGCATAAGAAATTATATACCAATATATGTTTCTGTTCTTAAGATGATCATGATGCCTGCATGTCTGTATTTTATTTTATCGACACCTCTATCTCTAAACATGTGGGTGTATTTATCGATTTTGGCTTTCGCTTGAGGACAAGCGAGGTCTAAGCTTGGGGGAGTTGATACGTCCATTTTGCATCATGCTTCTATATCGAAATTTATTGCATTATGGGCTGTTAATACACATTATGGTACAATACTTATGCCTTTTCTCTCTTATTTTACAAGGTTTACATGAAGAGGGAGAATGCCGGCAGCTGGAATTCTGGACTGGAAAAGGAGCAAATCTGAGATACCTATTCTGCAAAACTCCAAAAGTCCTGAAAATCTACGGAGAATTATTTTGGAATATATAAAAATACTGGGCGAAGAAAATACCAGAGGGGACCCACCAGGCAGCCACAAGCCTGGAAGTAATCATGTGAATTTGGTATTCGTTTGATATTTTGATGAGATGTACGTTGTCTCTCCTCTAGTGGTTTTATGTGAACGTCGACTACATGACACTTCACCATAGTTTGGGCCTAGAGGAAGGCATTGGGAACTAATAAGTAGGTGATGGGTTGCTAGAGTGACAGAAGCTTAAACCCTAGTTTATGTGTTGCTTCGTAAGGGGCTGGTTTGGATCCACATGTTTCATGCGATGGTTAGATTTATCTTAATTTTTCTTTCGTAGTTGCGGATGCTTGCGAGAGGGGTTAATCATAAGTGGGAGGCTTGTCCAAGTAAGGGCAGCACCCAAGCACCGGTCCACCCACATATCAAATTATCAAATTAGAGAACGCGAATCATATGAGCATGATGAAAACTAGCTTGACAGAAATTCCCATGTGTCCTCAGGAGCGCTTTGCTTTATATAAGAATTTGTCCAGGCTTGTCCTTTGCTATAAAAGGGATTGGTCCACCTTGTTGCACCTTTGTTACTCTTGTTACTTGCTATCCGTTACGAATTATCTTATTACAAAACTATCTGTTACTGATAATTTCAGTGCTTGCAGAGAATACCTTACTGAGAAACGGTTGTCATTTCCTTCTGCTCCCGTTGGGTTCGACACTCTTACTTATCGAAAGTACTACGATAGATCCCCTATACTTGTGGGTCATCAAGGTCCTGCCTGTAAGTGAGAGCTTTGCAATCTTAATCCTTCCCTGAAGTTCCACAGTGATTTTTCCAACCCTATGTGGATCAAATACCTCGAATTTTTTTTACGTAACCTCGATATTCTAAATTTCATAGTATAGCTATTTTATTGGCCTACACATGAATAAGTTATTCCTCGCAGATGAAGAATCAACCAGGTGCACATACGTGTCGATCTTGGAAGCAAGCTCTTGCATATCTCACAAACACCAAGAATAACCACACAACGTTGCGACAAACACAACAGAGTGGACAAGGGTGGTATGCCTGAATGTCTTACGAGAAAAAGGCGGAGTATCCGCAGAGGCGGTGAATAGCTCGCCAACAGAAGATGGATGCATCTCTAGGCATCTGGTTGCTGTTAATAATGTTCATGTGTCTCAATCATCCATGATTTCTACCTTCTCAATGTCCCTGGCTTTAGTTTCTGCGTTCACATAATTCAATGTAATATTTTAAAATTCAAAAGATATGAGTTTTGATGTTGCAAATTTTGCAACCCAGTGTATAGTCTCCTATCAAACAAAATGTGTTCTCACAATAATTATCTCTTAAATCAATAGTTTATATGGTTGTGGATGTATCTGGTGTCAAGAAGCAAATAATAGTTGTTTCTTCTCATTTTTTAGTGCAATCAAAATATTAATGTGTATTATTGATTTCTAACATTTTAATGTGCAATCAAAATATCTTTTTATGTATGCCAATTCTCACATCTGTTTGAAATGTTAGTCGAGACGTGCTTTGCAAGCATGCTTACTAATTAGCCTCAAAAGCACAATTTCTTTTTTAATGATGGAACTGACACGAACAACGTAAGCCATAATAGTTCTCATTCCAAAGTGTCAGCAATAAAAAAGGGAGGCGCTAGGAATCAGACTACTGATCCTTTGCCTAGTATCAGACTAGTCATGGGTCGTCGGATGATGGCCACCGGATCTGGCAGTATTGCCCCACCCGCGATTTGTTGGATAGCTTCCTTAAAACGTGCATTTGTTACTAGTTTGCATGTGTGGTTAATTAGTTTCCTAATAACTACTGCTAAAATAAATCACGGATATGAAAATAATTGAGATTAAATAGGCGCCATAGTATGTGCTTCTATATGCATGCAATTTGCTTCCATACAAAGACTAATTTCCAATCGCGAGGAACCTTCTTTCCGGTGCAACTTTAGTTGCCTTGTAGTACTACACATGATCTTCTTTTTTCGGCCAGCTTCTGGAATTGATCGCTAAATGGAGATTCCTTCACTACTAGAAAACAGGGCTTTGATCCGGGCCAGATCAGATCATTAGTCCCGGTTCTATTACGAACCGGGACCAATGGTTGCATCAGTGCCGGTTCGAGCGGCCAGGGCGCCGGCCGGGCCTCGGCAAGAACCAATCCCGGTTCGTCTGACCCCTTTAGTCCCGGTTCCAGACATGGACCGAGACTAAAGGGACTCGCTCATAACCCAGCCCCTTTAGTCCCGGTGCTAGCCACCAACCAGGACTAAGAGACACCATTAGTCCCAGTGCTAGCCACCAACCAGGACTTAAGAGTTGCCTATATATATGCTCGCCCCTGCCCGCTCACTCCCTATTTTTTGGCCGGCCGGCGTGTGGGAGGTGTGCTGCTCTCTGTTCTCACCTCCTATGCACATGAGGTGTTCGATGAAATGTCGCAGCCACACTTAAGATTTCTCCTCTCCAAGCTCGACGTCCAAGCTACATTTTCCCCAAGATTTGTTTAGGTTTGGCGTTGCACCAACTACACAAGTGTTCTAAAAGGTTACCGACTTCATCGTTTCATCTCTCACTGCTAGTTTAGCTCATTTCAAATGATCTAGAAGTAGAGTGTGGTTTGTGGGTTTTAGTGGAGGAGTGTATGTGAGAGTTCTTTTGATTTAGACGCACAATTAGAGCTGAAATTAACTTCTTAAAGTCTGCACATGTGTAGGGTGCCGTTCCCGTCCCCGTCCTCACCGTCGTCGATCGCCCGCGCCGATCTCGTCGCCGACACCACCGTGGTGAGCCTCTTGTTCTTATCTTCTTTTTAAAAGAAAAAAATCCTTACTTGTACGATTTACATAGATACTTGTATTAATTTGGCCACTTCTCTATTCATGATGTTCTGTAATGGTTTTTTATACACTTAATTCTATAATGCATGCAGATGAACCGGCGATGGATGTACGGTGACCGATGCACCTCCGAGTACATTGAGGGCCTGCATAAATTTCTCGAAGTGGCTAAGGAAAACAAGCAGAATGGTTTTATGTATTGTCCATGTACTGTCTGTGAGAATACGAAAGATTACTCTAACTCGAAAACCCTTCACTCCCACCTGCTTGAGAAGGATTTCATGCCACACTATAATGTTTGGACCAAGCACGGAGAAAGAGGGATTACGATGGAAGACAACGAAGAAGAAGAGGATGATGACATCTATCCTATGTTCTCTGAATACGGTGATACTACAACGGGGGAAGCTGGAGATCAAGAGGCACCATACAATGTGCCCTATGATGATCTTGGCCAGGTCATTTTTGATGCACAGAGAGATGCGAAAGTGAAAGGGAGAAGTTGAAGTTCGATCGCATGTTAGAGGATCACAAAAAAGGGTTGCACCGAAACTGCGAAGATGACAACACAAAGCTCGGTACCTCACTGGAATTGCTGCAATGGAAGGCAGACAATGGTGTATCTGACAAGGGATTTGGTTCGCTACTGAAAATAATGAAGAACAAGCTTCCAAAGGATAATGAATTGCCCAACAGTACGTACAAAGCATAGAAGGTTCTCTGCCCTCTAGGATTGGAGGTGCAGAAGATACATGCATGCCCTAATCACTGCATCCTCTACCGCGGTGAGTACGAGGAATTGAACGCATGCCCGATATGAGGTGCATTGCGGTATAAGATCAGACGAGATGACCTTGGTGATGTTGAGGGCGAGCGTCCCAGGAAGAGGGTTCCTGCCAAGGTGATGTGGTATGCACCTATAATACCATGGTTGAAACGTCTGTTCAGAAATAAAGAGCATGCCAAGTTGTTGCGATGGCACAAAGAAGACCGTAAGAAAGACAGGAAGTTGAGAGCACCCGCTGACGGGTCGCAGTGGAGAAAAATCGAGAGAAAGTGGGGGGACTTTGGAGGTGATGCAAGGAACGTATGGTTTGGTTTAAGTGTAGATGGCATTAATCGTTTTGGGGAGCAGAGCAGCAAGCATAGCACATGGCCCGTGACTCTATGTATCTATAACCTTCCTCCTTGGTTGTGCATGAAACGGAAGTTCACTATGATTCTAGTGCTCATCCAAGGCCCTAAGCAACACGGCATCGACATTGATGTGTACCTAAGGCCATTAGTCGAAGAGCTTTTACACCTGTGGAATGGAAAAGGTGTACGTGTGTGGGATGAGCATAAACAAGAGGAATTTGACCTGCGAGCGTTGCTGTTTGTAACCATCAATGATTGGCATGATCTTAGTAACCTTTCAGGACAGACAAACAAGGGATACAATGCATGCACGCACTGTTTAGATGATACCCAAAGTATATATTTGGACAAATGCAAGAAGAATGTGTACCTGGGACATCATCGATTTCTTACGACAAAGCATGCCTTAAGAAAGAAAGGCAAACATTTCAAAGGTGAGGCAGATCACCAGAAGAATCCCGTCCTCCGTACTGGTGATGATATACGTGATATGGTCAAGGATTTACAAGTAATCTTTTGAAAGGGTCCTGGCGGACAATCTGTTCTGAATGACGCTGAGGGACACGCACCCATGTGGAAGAAGAAATCTATATTTTGGGACCTACCCTATTGGAAAGACCTAGAGGTACGCTCTGCAATCGACGTGATGCACGTGACGAATAATGTTTGCTTGAACGTGCTAGGCTTCTTGGGCGTGTATGGGAAGACAAAAGATACACCGGAGGCACGGGAGGACCAGCAACGTGTGAACGAAAAAGATGGCTTGCATCCAAAGCAGTATCAAGGTCCTGCCAGTTACGCTCTAACCAAAGCGGAGAAGGAAATCTTCTTTGAATGCCAGCTCAGTATCAAGGTCCTGTCTGGCTTCTCGTCGAATATAAAGGGAATAATAAACGTGGCAGAGAAAAAATTCTAGAACCTAAAGTCTCATGACTGCCACGTGATTATGACGCAACTGCTTCTGGTTGCATTGAAGGGGCTTGTACCAGAAAATGTTCGATTAGACATTGTGAAGCTATGTGCATTCCTCAATTCAATTTCTCAGAAGGTAATCGATCCAGAAATCCTACCAAGTTTACAGAATGATTTGGTCCAATGTCTTGTCAGCTTCGAGTTGGTGTTCCCACCATCCTTCTTCAATATTATGACGCACGTCCTAGTTCACCTAGTCGATGAGATTGCCGTTCTGGGTTCTGTATTTCTACACAATATGTTCCCCCTTTGAGAGGTTCATGGGAGTCTTGAAGAAATATGTTCGTAATCGTGCTAGGCCAGAAGGAAGCATCTCCATGGGCCATCAAACAGAGAAGGTCATTGGGTTTTGTGTTGACTTTTTTCCTGACCTTAAGCCGATTGGTGTCCCTAAATCGCGATATGTGTGGAGACTGAGTGGAAAAGGCACGGTAGGAGCGGATTCAATAATATGTAGGGACGAGCATTCCTGGGCGCAAACACACTACACAGTTCTACAGAATTCTACCTTGGTGGCCCCGTATATCAATGAACACAAGAATAAGCAGTCTGACGACTGAATTACACATGAACACATCGGGACTTTCAGCGGTTGGTTGCAAATGCATCTCATGCGTAACAACACTATTGGAAATGACCTGTACTTGTTGGCCAGGACACCATCTTCGACTGTATGGACTTACCAAGGGTATGAGATAAATGGTAATACATTTTACACGATCCCCAAAGATAAAAAGACCACCAACCAAAACAGTGGTGTCCGCTTTGATGCAGCAATCACCAATTGGGCAAAGGACACATTCTATGGTTACATAGAGGAGATATGGGAACTTGACTATGGACATGAATTTAAGGTCCCTTTGTTTCGGAGCAAATGGGTCAATATATCAGGAGGCAGGGTACAGTTAGACCCGCAGTACGGAATGACAACAGTGGATCTCAAAAATCTTGGGTACACAGACGAACCATTCGTCATAGCCAATGATGTGGCGCAGGTTTTCTATGTGAAGGACATGTCTACCAAACCGAGGAAAAATAATAAGGAAGCGAATACATCAAACGATGAGCCAAAGCGCCACATAGTTCTTTCAGGGAAAATAAACATCGTGGGAGTGGAGCACAAGACAGACATGTCTGAGGATTGTGAACAATTTCATGAAATTCCTCCCTTCAAAGTGAAGGCTGACCCAAGCATCCTGTTAAACGATGAAGATTATCCATGGTTAGGACGCAATAAGGAAGGGACACACGCGAAGAAAAAGTGAAGACTTTCTCTCCACAACTATTCTGATGATGGCTTTGATCTAGAATATCACAGCAGTTACATGTCAAGAAATGAAATCCCTTTTGTAATAGATGAGTTTTCGTCCGAAACCCTGTTACTTCAAAAGAGATTGTCCAACTTGTACACGAAGTGCATCCAGTTTTTCCCGTAACCCTCTCAACTTTTTAGCACATGCTATCTGGGTGAAATTAAGATACCATGCCAAGTTTCAACCTTTTCAGAGTTCATTTGCAGTGCTTGTCAAATTCAGGGTCATTTAGCTCAAAATAAATCATGAAATGCATGAAAAATAGCACATGAAGTCAGAAAAGATTTGAAAATTGATGATGTGTCTTTTAATGGTGCATATTGAATGCAGAAAAAGTCTGGAGTTAAAATATGTTAAAAAAATTGAAATCACTTTTGTAATAGATGAGTTTTCGTCCGAAACCCTCTTACTTCGAAAGAGATTGTCTAGTTTGTACACGAAGTGCATCCATTTATTCCCGTAACCCTCTCAACTTTTTAGCACATGCTATGTGCGTGAAATTATGATACCATGCCAAGTTTCAACCTTTTCAGAGTTCATTTACAGTTCTTGTCAAATTCAGGGTCATTTAGCTCCAAGAATGAACTAATAGCAAAAGAATGAACTAAAAAGCTTTTATAAAACTCTAATAGGAAAAAGAACGAACTAAAAAGATTTTATAAGACTCTAATAGCAAAACCAATGAACTAAAAAGATTTTATAAAACTCTAATAGGAAAAAGAATGAACTAAAAAGATTTATAAAACTCTAATAGCAAAAAGAATGAAATAAAAAGATTTTATAAAACTCTAATAGCAAAAAGAATCAACTAAAAAGAAACAAAATAATATTAACTAAAATTATCAAAGTATTTATTTGTTAAAAACGTTAATAGTAAAAAGTTTTTATAAAACTCTAATAGCAAAAGGAATCAACTAAAACATATGCAAAAAATAACATTAAAATTTAAAAAACGTAGTATATGCAAAAAATAAAAAAAAGGCCCGCCTTCTAGCCACAACGGCCTGCATATGACTAGAAACCCTGGAAATGGGCCAGGATGCAGGCCCGCGGTGCTAGTAGGCCCAACAGGGCGTGAGATAGGCATGTACTGCCTGCAATAGAGAGGAGCTCGAGAGGGCAGTGGCAGCAGCGCTTCTAAACCACTCCGAGCCCCTCTCGACTAGCGAGGTGGGACTAAACTTTTGGCTGCAGGAAGCACAGCCCTTGAGTCCCGGTTGGTGGCTCCAACCGGGACTAAAGGGTGGCCTTTAGTCTCGGTTGGAGCCACCAACCGGGACTAAAGGTGGGACTATATAAGAGGGACTTGCAAAAAATTCGAAATCCATCTGCCTTCCCTATCCCCCGACGGCGTCGAAAACCACCTCGACGCCGCTCGGCTGCCGGATTTTTCCATCGCCTCCCCGACGAAGTCGCCTCCACGAGCCCGCTCGCTCCTCGTCGCCGCCCCCGACGCCGTCCCCATCACCGCCCCCAACGCCGTCCCCGTCGTCACCGCCCCGATGCCGTCCCTGTCGCCGCCCCGGACGCTGTCCCCCGTCCCCGCCCCCGACGCTGTCGCCTCCCCGAGCCTGCTCCGGCCTCCTCCTCCTCCTAGGTGAGCCGCCGGCTTGCTCTTTGGCTTCTCAGCTCATTGGCTGGCGCTTTTTTCTAGTGATTAAGAAGCTCCGAAATTAATTAACCTGTATTTCATATATATGGTCTATTTAGTTCTGTGGACAACTATGGTGGATGCATGATGAGTCGTGGAAATTGTAATTACAATCAGTAATTAGAGGCTCATGCCATAGATCGCTCCTGTGTATGCCCCCTGGTGGTAATTTGAATGAACTTACCTAGAGAGTCTCTCCGGGTGAGGAATACTGATTACATTTGGAAGTAGTAGGTGAATAGATGTTTACTAGTTTGATAATACATAATTAATTAAGAGTGATCCACACATTATATTAACTATTTAAAACAAAATTGAGAGAGGTTGAGCAGCCACATACACATTTTCTCACCTTGGTCAGTTTTAAAAAAAAGAGGTCTCGGTTTCTTTTTATTATGCAGAGAAAATACTATGGTTTGGCAAATACTCTAGTATCAAAACTATATATAGTTTTTAGGCGCAGCCAAACAATACCACAATTTGTTGTTTTATTAGGCCTTAAGTATTAAAATGGTATTGTTGTTTTATTGTTGTTAAATAAAATGATATTTTCTATAGCCACAATTTGTTCTCGTCGACGATGCCCATCCCGCATCCTCGTCGTCGACTCTGCGCCGGCGACAACCTGCTTGAGAGGTGCCAGCATGTCCGGGACTGGGCTCCGCCTGGCTAGCACTGGGAGGTGCTACCTTTCGGGGCCCGCAGCTTGGTGAGGGATCCAGGTCTCGTCGTCGACCCGGAGATTTTTTGTGGCGGTCGCGTGGGCCACTATCGGTGCGGAGGCAGCCGGCAACCGAGGAGGTGGTGCGTCACCATGTCAGGGATGAGGACGAGCACGTCCGTCGCTACATGGTTGCGTTGGACGTCAGGTTCTCCAATACCTGGCAGGTTCTTCAGGGATCTCACCCGAGCTATGATCCTGTGATGGTTCCTTCTCTTTGGGTGTCCATCGCCTGCGTCGCGAGACATCAACTGAATTATTAGTGATAATATTCGATAACATTCGATGCTCCATTAAGTGGTTTATTCGAGATGTATTAGTGATGTTATCTGATAATAACATATTATATGAAAAGTACCTGACGATCGCCAGTGATATTATATGTATTAGTGATATTATATATATGATGATCCTGCTAAAAAAATTGCCGTTGATTTTTAATCTTAGAATCATGAACACAGGAGATGTCGATGTGGTCTGACGACGAGGATAGGATCCCTGAGTGTCATTTGTGCTGGGATGACATGGGTATATGCGATGGTTATCCTCACCTAGACAACGGTACATCATTCACCATCAAGCTAACGGAGGAATTCCCAATTATTATGGTATATAAAGACGGCATGTATTTTTTGTTAATGCAGTTTGACGTGTGTGCTTTCTTGCTTTAATTAACCTTTAATTTTCGTTTTTACAATTCGACTAGTGCGTTCCCTGCCATGCAAGATTTTTTGTCTTGGATAAGTTTCATTTCAAAGAGAAGGATAGTAGAGAGCCTAAGATAGCTCCCCTAAGAACGGAGCATTACACTTTTGTTGTTAAGGTGAAAAGTAACGAAGATCACACATATTTTGGTTGTTCTAGTTGGAGAGCATTTTGCAAGGCGTATGCATTGGATGAGGACATGAACATTACCTTCGATCTTGGTAATGACGATGTTCGTGATAATAATATAGACATTTGGGTGCATGCAGAGGATGACTTGATTCCAGTTCTACCTCCAGGTGCGTTTGTCAACAGATTTGTCAAGTTTTTTATATTGATTATTGAAAAGTATTTGGTACTCATTCCGACTAAATTTCTTTATTTTGAATTATTAGCTTGTTTTCGTGCTACAAGAACTATCCAGCAGATAATAGATCAGACCTACTACAGCTATGGCTCCAAACTTACTTGGTTGAAGAAAAATCATCTAATATCATTTATTCATGATGTTGAGGATCATGCTAAACATTACATGAGTGGCAATGTTTATCATGGATATGTGCAACTAGTGCACAAGTTGAACCATTATAACATCACTTCAAACAATTTTGTAAGATTTTTTTTACCATTGCGTCTAGTCCATCTTTTTCATACATTGTTCTTAAGAAAAACTAGTTTGCTAACTATGTTATTATTATGAATGTTTTTCAACAGGTACTCCCCCAGAGACTGTGCCTAAATGGATGTTTCAAAAGGGTGATTTGCAAAAGGTTAGCATACGACCACTCCCGATTAATCACAGTGGTAAATACAGGATATCTAAAAGTGAAGAAACCCTGAATATCATAGGATGGAGAAATGCAATACAAGCATTCCCGATACCACTTGGAGAGAAATACTTGCGCAACCCACAAGTTGGAGATAGGTTGATCTGTGTTCTTCAAAATGGAGATGTCGGAGTTCGCCTTTATTATGCTTTTCTACCGGAGGAATAGTTAGTGTTTCAACATTGTGAAAACTACAATGATAAGGAGTTGATTAAGATAATGATGAGTTGTTGGATGTTGAATGATGATGAGTTGATTAAGATGACGATGATGATGATGAATTGTTATATGACATATACCAGTACAAATTAGATGGATGCATAATACTGATGTTGCATCCATCTAATTTTTATTGATGTTGGATGTTGTTCTTCCATAATGTGTACTGATGTTGTATATTAATATGTGTAACCGTGTGAAAATAAAATATATAAATATAAAAGAAAACGGAAAACAAAAAATGAAACACGGCCTTTTAGTCCCGGTCGGTGTTACCAACCGGGACTAAAGGTCCTCCTGCCCAGGGCGCCCCACGGCGGCCACGTGGAGCCCCGTTAGTCCCGGTTCGTAAGCCAACCGGGACTAAAACTGATGGGTATTAGTCCTGATCGTTTTGTCCCGGTTGCAGAACCGGGACTAAAGGCCCTCTGGAACCGGGACCGATGCCCTGTTTTCTACTAGTGTTTCCATCTGGTTAGAGATTGTTTGCTTTGGTCTCCATGAAATTTGCTTCCACGGCAACTGCCAATTGCTTCGATCTAGCTAGTGCCCGGTGTATGCCAGAATATGGTTCGATCTATAACATCTGTTTATACCATGTACGGAAGAATAATAAAATTTTCCAAAATTGTAGGGAATTGTTACTGGTTTCTAGCTGTTTTGGCTGAAGCATTTTCCCCCATGCGAACGAAACAAAGCAGGTAGATTTACGCAACATTTGTCACACACCATGGAAGCATCATATCGCATCTCAAATAATGCTAACCTTTTCTGATCGATGGAAATATTTTGTTGTTTAATGGAAATATAATGTGAATGTGTTGGAACCATTTTTCCAGTGTCACCGATATTACCATTGGTGTTAAGAAATTATATGTTGCATTTAATTGCTTCATGCATAACATATAATGCTTCCCTACTTTTTCATTCGATGCTTCGGAACCAAAGAATCAGAAAAGGGACATGCTTCCTCACATGTTTAATAAAGCTTTTCGATGCTTCGGTAGAATAAAAAGGTCACATGCTTCCTCACATGCCATTCCTGCTTATAGTGCACTAATTTTATACCGAAAACTATGTTCAATAAAGTGTACACATCATATTGGTTTGGTGAAAGAGAAGTATCGTTCTTGTGCGCTGGAAGCAAACAAGAGCAATATGGGATGCAATATTAATATGCAGTTGAAACATATTACAAGTAGAAAGTATAACAACTACTATCTCCGTCCCAAAATTACTAGTATTACATCATATATGTTCAACGAATGGAAAATATGCTTACTAGGTTGCATAAATTTGTTTCCAACAATATTTCTAATGTACACAAGTCTGATTCACAATATTTCTGAAGTATCCTCGAGAAGAGGTAAAAGCCCAGGTTCGTCCCCTCGAGAAGAGGTAAAAGCCTACGTCCTACTTGTGTTGTATTGACTGGAGTATCGATTACAAGGGAGCGGATTCGCTTGACCTAGCTCTCAATCGATTGGTTTCTGTCTAAGCCGCCCCAGGGTCTTGCATTTATGTAGGAGGTCAAGGCCCTGGGTTACGTGAGTCCCAAACCGACTCGTACAACGTACTCAATCCCAACTCGGAACCACCTTGCCTCTTTGGGCAACCCGGCTCCGGGCGGCTTACCCGCCCAGGTCTCATACCATCTTCTATCTCGGGCCTTCGTCTTGGGCCTTCGTCTTGGTCTGTCTGATAAGCCGCCCTTTGGCCTGGCCTTCATCTTCCAGCCCACCTTAAGGGTCCTTTTGGTTATGACCCGCCAGGTATGAGCCGGCCCCTCCTGGGCGGGTCTTACCACGGGGTTATATCCCCAACATTAGGCCCCAGATTGATTTGAGCTTTGTTCATGTCAATCTTCAAACTCTCTTGGCGGCGAGGCTCATACCTTCACCATCTGAAAATGAGAAACTGGTAACCCGCCGTGACGTCACGTCAAATATGCTGAAAAGATTCGGTGACGTTTACAACAGATCTTCTCATTAAACGGTCGGCCCGAAAATCGAGGCGCCCCCTCCGGTCCATCATCACTGATCCTCTCCGATTTTCCCGCGTAGTGTAGCCATCTCCGCCTTATAAGTACGGACCAGCGGGGTCTCTTTCCCTTTCTCCGTCGCCGCTGTTGTCTTCTTCCTCCTGTCGCCAACACCTCCAGAGCTCCGCCGCGTTGATTGGATCTTCACCATCGTCCCCTATGCGGGCCGCTGCATCAACCTGATCGGACCAGAACCTCTTCGGCGCCCATCCGCACCTCCAGGTACCACTTTCTTCCCTTCTTAGATCAGCATTAGGTTTTCAAGTTCATTGAGTTCATAGCGGCCGTTGTAGTGTTCTTCAACAGAGCGTTTAGAGACACCATTTTGAACCCGAAAGGTTAAAAATTACATGCGGCGCTCCACTTGATTCGTCTTGTATTCAACATAGACCATTCCCTTGCTGGATCCCATGTTCTGTACTGCCTGTTCTTCCATCCCCCAGTTTCTAGGTTTAAAATATGTTCCATTTATCTTCGTCTGTAGATCCTACTGCCATGGTTATAAGTTGGGAAACCTGTTTGTCCACTCTTAACCCGCCATGGCACTGCCGGCTCTCTGATAGGATATGTTGGCGGCTTAACGCCTCACCGTCATGCTGTCCGTAGCTGCTTTAGTTACCTGACGTTTTTTCTAACCCGCCATATTCTGCATCTTCTCATTGTTTAACCCGCCACCATGTCAAGAGAGCCCGCGTCTTGCGATTGGTTGGCTCCGGAGTCACAGAGGAACTTTTGCTTGACTTTGTGAAATCGGGCATGCTGCCGGCTCAAGACGTCATACACTGGCAGGTTCCAGGGCCAGAGATAAGACCTACTCCCAAGGAAGGGGATCCGGAGGTTGTCATTTTCACTGATCACGTTCTTCGCGGTTTCAGCCCGCCCAGGTCAAAGTTTTTCCGGGACGTTCTGCATTTCTTCAAGCTTCACCCTCAAGACATAGGGACAAACTCCGTCACAAACATCTGTCAGTTTCAAGTACTGTGCGAGGTTTACTTGCAAGAAGGACCATCTGTGGACCTCTTCCATGACTACTTCTACATCAACCACCAAACTGAAGTGGCAGCCGGACCAAGCTTGGAGCTCGGCGGCGTCTCTATCCAGCGACGGAGGGATTTGCCCTTCCCAGCAGCCGCCTTACCAAGTCATCCCAAGGATTGGAACAAGACTTGGTTCAACTGCAGGGACACTTCTCCCAAAGAAGAGAACCCATTGCCGGGTTATCGCCCTATACGGCTTTGCAAGACCGGAGTACTCCCAGACCGGATGTCTGCCGCAGAGCGAGCAAAATATGCTCCGGCTTTTGCGAAGATTAGGGCCTTGGTGGCGAACGGCTTGACCGGCGTGGACCTAACCCGCTGCTGGGTTAGCTGGAAGGTCTTACCTCTGAGCCGGCGTGACCGGCTCATGTACGAATTTACGGGTGAACCCAATGACCCTCTCTGCTTCAACTCCACCCCCGTGACAGAACAAGACATCAACACTTCCGTGAAAGCCCTTCTTGGCGAAAAACAGGAGGTTTGCAACAAGGATGGGCTGAAGCCTTTCTACGTCAAGAACCCGGCTCCAACTCTAAGAATTTCCTTAGTGAACTGCTCATCCTTTATTTTTTAACCTTCCGCCTTGCTCCTTTTAACCTTTTTGGCGGCCTATGCACAGGCCGGTTCTTCCTTCTAGAAGAAGAAGCTTAGTCCTCCTGTGAGGAAGCCCAAGGCGGGTAAAACCCGTGCCCCCAAGAAGAAGGCAACTCCTGCTCAGGAAACGCTTGAATCTGACAACTAAGTGCTAGAACTTGACCCCTTGGCCGTCTCTTTATGCAATTTATTGACAACAATTATTCACAGGAGGAAACGGAGACCAGCCATGCTGACGCCCCTGAGGTAATTTATGTTTCCTCCGACTCAGAAAACTTCCCACCAGAGAAAATACGGCAGGTCATCCAGAAAGTTCCATTTTCTCATCCTCTTGCTTATTTAGACCCCGATTTTCTTTTTAAAAAGCAACAGCTCGACTCCAGACGTCAGAACCGAAGCGTCGGCTCTAAAGAACTTCTGACCATCTTACCAAACTCTCCGGCTCCCCGGAAACGGCCTGCTGAGGTACTCTTCTAACCAAGTCCAATTTTTAACAGTCTTACATTGCAATCTTACTTATATACTTTTATTGTCTTAACTATTTCAGGAGACGCCCCCTTCGTCTGGCGACTCCACTGCATCCAAGCTGCCTCCTCTGAAGATCAACCCGGAGTGCGTACCTTTGTACTTCCACCATATCTTTTTACCATCTTTGTTCTGTAAGTGACAATCTTTTTGTTTTCCAGGGCTCAAGCAAAACGAAGAAAGACCGGAGGGTCTACCGCTGGTGCTACTGTCCAAGAGACGGAGACTGCTAAGCTGGACTCCCCTGAGCCTGCTGAGGCTAGGAAGAATGCACCTGCAGATGCTCCTCGGCCATCTGAGCCGACTGATGACGACATGGCCTTTCCTGAGCCCAACCCTTCAACAGCCGGCGATGATACAACTCATGAAGTTGTTGTAAACGGGACGGGTTATCATCCTCCTGAACCCCAGGTATTGACGAAACACACCAGTAAGGCTGGAACGTGCTCACCAGACAAGTTTGAGTTTGAATTCCTCGTGCTGGAAAAGTTGACGGCAGACGAACTTCATGCCGGTTATCTGAACCGCCTCTCCACAAGCCGTAACATGGAGTCGAAGCTTGTCTGAATGATGAAGAAGAAATACGAGGTACTCCTTCTCTTGCCTTTCCTTATTCCCTTATGTAGCCCCCAAGAGCTGGTTTAGTATTGTAAATAGTAGACCGGGTCTTCCAATTTGAGAAGTAGATCCGAGTGTAGCCCCCAAGTCCGGGTCATTATGAAAATGATGAGCCGGAATTTCACTGCTAAAATAATGTATAGAAACTTGTTTGAAAAGCGCCGTGTGTAGCCCCCAAGTGCCGGCTTAACTTTACGAAGATGAGCCGGAACTTCATTGTAAACTTGGAAAGAAAACACAAACATTAGCCCCCAAGTGTCAAGCATATTGCTTGCAATCTGCTTGAGACTTGTATCATAATAGCTTCATCCACTGTCATCGAATGTCTCCTCCTGGCGACTTAGACCTCCTGAACTGTTTTTGTATTTGTATGATGCAGGAAGCTTTGGTTGCCGCCGAGTCTAATCCGACCGGCTTAAGAGAAAATGTTGCTTCGCAACAAGCCACCAGGGCTGAAGCAGAAGAAAAATGGTGGGTTGCCGTTAAAGAGCTGGCGAAGCTTCAAGCTGATTTCACCGCCGACAAGAAGACCGTTGAATCCAAAAAAGCCGTCCTAACCAAGCGCGCAGAAGACGCAGAAGGCCATCTTAAAATGGTGACTGAAGTGCTGACCGGCCTGAAGTGGCACTTAAGCCGGATGACCGAAGCCAACTTTGGTAAGTATTGAAAGCCTTAGAAAGTTTCCTTGCTTTGTTGAAAAAACTGTGCGGGGTGGCTTACAACGCCTAACTTTCCTTGCAGGCCAAAGAAGCCGCCAGTTATCTTCTGACAGCTTGCTGAAGCTGAAGGCAGTTTATACCTTAACAGAACAGCTATACTACGGGACACTTTGCACCATCGAGGCTATCCTGAACGAGAAGAGTATCCCCAAATTCATGAAGGGAGTGATACAGCTCCTGTCAAATCTTCCCAAGCAAGTTGATGAACTCAAGCGATCAGCTGCCAGGAAGAGAGCAATAGCTGCTCTAAGCCGGTCTTTGGCCTTTGCCCCTGAACTGACCGCCGAAGAGATGATGGATGGCTTTCCCTCCGGGAAGGACGACGACTCGGAGTTTACAGAAGCTGACTATGCCAAGTGCCTGAAGGCCGCCCGGGTACTTGTGTCAATGCTCGTCGATGAGATTGATCTGTCCTCATACCAGGCGGCTTACGGCAAGGATAGCAAACGAGTGCGCGGGCCAACTCTTGAAGCCAGGGACTTAACCCCTGCACGCCGTAAGCCACTCTTCGCTCCTGAAATTGACCCATGTCCCTTCTTTGACGAGGCCCAGTTTGAGGCTTTAACAAACTGCAACTGGGATGTGGACAATCTTCAGATCAAAGAGGTCGAAGACCCGCTCCAGGATGACCCGTCGACGAACTGAACACCTTGCTCCTGGTTTAGGGATGACCCGGCGTTTCTGAGCCGCCGGGTGTGTAAAAAACTTTAAGTCTTGCATTTTGGGCTCCTTGGAGAGCTATGTAATAGGAGTAGAAAACTTGATTGCCTCAATCATGCTATTTGACGCATGTTTTATCTATCTTGTGTTTTGCTCATATTACTTTGTCATCACGCTTCACGGCGACTTATCTTAGGAGATAAAACATGCAAAACAAACAAGACAGAGTATATTCTGTATTGCTGTGTGGGCGGCTTGAAAAAGCACACCCGGAGATGTTGAATCTCATATGCCGGTTCTTCTGGGTGGACTCGTTACTTGAACTCTTAAAAGTACAGGGTCTCTAGTGAGAGTGGCTGATAAGAGCGCAACGAACCAGAGAGAGACATAGCCGGGTTACGAGCACGATGCAATGTATGATGCCATGTATGATGTAATGTATGATGCAATGAATGATGTGATGTATGATGTTTTGCTTTTCTTCCTTTTTGTTTTTCGAAAACTTGTATGCTGGTTCTTCTGGGTGGACTCGCCGCTTGAACTCTTAAAAGTACAGGGTCTTCTAGTGAGAGTGACCGTCAACTCCTTTGAGCGACTCGGGGTCTCTAGGCGAGATTAACTGTTAAGAGCGCAACGAACCAGAGAGAGACGCAGCAGACAGCGGGTCATAACCCCAGGGACCATAAGCTACCTCTCACGTGACATAAATCCGTCGTTTGAACCTTAAACAGTGCAGGGTCTTTAAAAAGAGTAACTGCTTAAGAGTACGAATGGGCCACATAGCGGAGAGTCGGCAGCAGATGGGTGAGTTTATCCTCGCTCTCTGTAAGCCGGCCCTCACGTGACAAGATCCACTGATTGAACTTTGACCAGTACAGGGTCTCTAGTGAGAGTGACTGTCAAATACTTTGAACAACTCAGGGACTCTAGTCGAGATTAACTGGTAAGAGTTCGGCGGGTCACCTAGCGGAGCAGCAGCAGCATACAGGCAGGTTTAACTCAAAACTTGCAGTGGCTGAAGAGCCAATCAAGAGGGTGTGTAACCTAAACCCGGCGGGTTGGAAGCCCCCAAATGACCTTGTTCACGAAGTCAACTTTTGGGTATACAACCCGGCCTCACGGTGGCTGAAGAGCCGATCAAGAGGGTGTGTAAGCTAAACCCAGTGGGTTGGAAGCCCCCAAATGACCTTGTTGACGGAGTCAACTTTTGCACAATCTGAAGTGTACAACAGGCAGAGGCCTCGGCTTGTAGGGATGCCAACTTTATTACATATATAAAGGGTATATATACAATGATGATATACAATGATAGGAGTCAATGACTCAGGTATAGTAAGGCCGCAGATGAGCGATATTCCACGGCAGGCGGGTCTCCTGCCTAGAAGTGCGTGATTCATCTCGTACGTCAATGAGATGATATGACCCATTGTTGAGATTCTTGCTGACCACAGAAGGTCCTTCCCATGGAGGAGATAACTTGTGCATGTCTGTCTGATCTTGAATTAGACGCAACACCAAGTCGCCTTCCTGAAACGTCCGGGTCATAACTCTGCGGCTATGATAGCGACGCAGGTCTTGTTAGTAAATCGCCGATCGAGCCGCCGCCAGATCCCGCTCTTCATCCAAAGCATCTAACGCGTCCTGACGCTATGTCTCATTATCTATCTCCACGTAAGCCGCCACCCGCGGCGAGTCATGACGTATGTCACTTGGCTATATGGCTTCTGCAGCGTAAACCATGAAGAAAGGCATATAGCCTGTTGACCTGTTGGGGGTAGTTCTAATGCTCCATAAAACTGATGGTAACTCTTCTACCCAACAACCCGGCGTTCACAGTAGGGGAACCATAAGCCGGGGCTTGATGCCTCTCAATATCTCCTGATTAGCACGCTCCGCCTGACCATTGGACTGCGGGTGGGCAACGGCAGAGACGTCAAGACGGATGTGCTCTCTTTCACAGAATTCCTGCATAGCCCCTTGGATAGGTTTGTACCATTATCTGTGATAATACCATGAGGGTAGCCAAAACGGTAGATCAATTTTTTGACAAACTGAACCGCTGTAGCCGCGTCACACTTGCCGACCGGCTCAGCCTCAACCCACTTGGTAAACTTATCCACCGCCACCAAAAGGTGGGTCTTCTTATCTTTAGACCTTGAAGGGCCCGACCATATCAAGCCCCCAGACTGCAAACGGCCAGGTGATTGGAATCATGCGCAACTCCTGAGCCGGCACGTGAGCACGTTGCCCAAACTTCTGACATCCGTCACACTTTTTGACCAAGTCTTCTGCATCCTTATGAGCCGTCAGCCAGAAGAATCCATGCCAGAAAGCCTTGGCCACCAAAGATTTTGAGCCGGCGTGATGACCGTAATCGCCAGCGTGAATTTCATTTAAGATTTCCTTACCCTCTTCAGTAGAAACACAGCGCTGGAAAACACTAGTGACACTGCGTTTGTGTAACTCACCATTGATGATCGTCATGGACTTAGATCGCCTTATGATTTGCCTTGCCAAGGTCTCGTCCCCGGGCAACTCGCCGCGAGTCAAGTACGCTAGGTAAGGTAACGTCCAGTCAGGGATAGCATGCAGAGCCGCCACCAGCTGCCGCTCCAGGTCAGGTATAGCCAGATCCACCAGCTTAACTAACGGGTGATACAACACATCCAAGAAAGGCCTTGATAATGCGTCAGCCGCCTCATTCTTGCAACGGTCAATATGATCCACCTGATAACCCTTGAAGTGGCCAGCAATGACATCCACTGCTTGACGATAAGCCGCCATCTGTGCGTCTTTGGAATCCCACGTGCCTGAAACTTGCTGAGCCACAAGGTCTGATCGCCGAGGCATCTAACCCGGCTCAAATTCATATACCTAGCCACACGGAGGCCATTAAGTAAACCCTCATGATCAGTTGCATTGTTGGTGCAGGGAAACATCAGCCTGAGCACATAACAAAACTTGTCACCTCTAGGGGAAGTTAAGACGACTCCAGCCCCTGAACCTTCCAATTGCCGGGATCCATCAAAGTGAATTGTCCAGTATGTGTTATCCGGCTTCTCCTTAGGCAACTGGCACTCTGTCCAGTCATTTATAAAGTCCACCAGGGCTTGAGACTTGACGGCCGTGCGAGGCACATATTTCAGATTAAGAGGTCCAAGCTCCAGTGACCAGTTAGCAATCCTGCCAGTGGCTTCTCTGTTTTGAATTATGTCTCCCAACGGAGCAGAGCTAACCACAGTGATCCGGTGTCCAACGAAGTAATGCTTCAACTTACGATTCGCCTTGAACACCCCATATATCAGTTTTTGCCAATGCGGGTATCTTTGCTTGGATTCTATCAGGACTTCACTGACGTAGTAAATCGGCCTCTGAACCGCATAGTCCTTCCCTGCCTCCTTACGCTCCACAACAATCGCAGCACTGACAGCCCTGTTGTTAGCCGCCACATACAGGAGCAAAGGTTCCTTTTCAGCCGGGGCAGCCAAGACCGGTGGCTCAGCCAGCTGTTTCCTGAGCGCCTCAAGCGCTTCACCCGCCGCCTTACTCCAGACAAAGTTGTCTGTTTTCTTCATCATCTGATACAGAGGAATAGCCTTCTCACCCAGGCGGCTTATGAATCGACTTAACGCAGCGATTCGATCCGCCAGGCGCTTAACATCGTTGATGCATGCCGGCTCAGACAGGGAAGTAACAGCCTTTATCTTGTCCGGATTAGCTTCAATACCACACTCAGAAACTAGAAATCCCAAGAGCTTGCCTGCAGGAACTCCAAAGACACACTTGACCGGGTTAAGCATCATCTTGTAGACCCGTAAATTATGAAACGTTTCCTTCAGGTCGTCAAGTAGAGTCTCCTTCTTCCTTTATTTGACCACAATATCATCCACATAAGCATGAACATTGCGCCCAATTTGACCATGAAGACAGTTCTGCACACAACGCTGGTAAGTCACCTGGGCACTCTTGAGCCCGAAAGGCATAGACACATAGCAGAAAGCACCAAAAGGTGTAATGAAAGCCGTCTTCTCTTGGTCTTTAACTGCCATCTTGATCTGATGATAACCTGAATAAGCGTCCAGGAAGCATAAGCTCTCACAACCCGCCGTTGCATCAATAATCTGGTCGATACGGGGGAGAGCAAACGGGTCAACTGGACAGGCCTTGTTAAGATCCATGTAATCTATACACATACGCCACGTGCCGTTCTTCTTGAGTACCAACACCGGGTTAGCGAGCCACTCCGGGTGAAACACTTCAACGATGAACCCTGCTGCTAAGAGCCAGGCCACCTCTTCTCCAATAGACTTGCGCCTCTCCTCATTAAATCGGCGAAGGAATTGCTTTATCGGCTTAAACTTAGGATCCACATTAAGGTGGTGCTCAGCGAATTCTCTCGGTACACCCGGCATGTCAGAAGGCTTCCATGCAAAGATGTCCCGATTCTCATGGATGAATTCGATGAGCGTGCTTGACTATTTGGGATCCATATTGGCCCCAATAGTTAACTGCTGCGACGACTCGCCCGGAGTAAAATCCACTAACTTGGTATCTTCAGCCACAAACTTGAGAGGCGGTTCAGTTTCTGTGGTGGGCTTCTTCAGTGGGGTCATATCTGCCGGGTCAACATTCTCTTTATAGAAATTGAGTTCGGCTTCAACACAACTTGATTCCGCATAAGCTGCATCACCTTCCTCACACTCAAGGGCCGTCTTTCGATCACCATGCATGGTAATCGTCCCATTCAACCCGGGCATCTTGAGCTGCAAATAAACATAGCTAGGCCTAGCCATGAACTTGGCGTAAGCCGACTGTCCAAACAGAGCGTGGTATGGGCTCTTGATTTTAACCACTTCAAACCACAAAGACTCGACCCTGTAGTTGGATTCATCACCAAAGGCTACCTCCAAAGAAATCTTTCCCACTGGATAAGCCGATTTTCCAGGTACCACACCGTGAAAAACAGTTGACGAGGGCTTAAGATCTTTGTCAAGCAAGTTCATCCGGCGGAAAGTGTCGTAGTACAGGATGTTGATACTGCTACCACCATCTATAAGCACCTTAGTAAAGACATATCCTCCCACTTGGGGGGCAATTACTAAAGCCATCTGCCCCGGGTTATCAACACGCGTCGGGTGATCCTCCCTGATCCAAGTTATGTCATACTCAAACCACTTCAAATACTGCGGGAGAGCCGGCATGACTGCATTAACCGCCCGCTTGCGCACCTTCTGGTCTCGTTTATCAAAGCTGGTTGTAAAAACATGATACTTACCCCCGTTTAGCTGCTTCGGGTTACTCTGGTACCCCGACTGGTTATTCTGCTGCTGACCACCATTACCAGGCTGATGATGACCCCCTTGATTGCCTTGACACTGGTAAACGGATCCTGAGCTGCCGGCTCCAAAGCCGGCCCTTGAACCGCCCAGGCCTGAACCGCCTGACGGACCATTGCTGTTATTGCGATGCTGTTGAAGGCTATAATCCCGAAACTGCCGCATAATGCTGCAATCCCTCCACTTATGGCCTGCCGGCTTATCAGGCCGGCTGTGCTCTGGACAAGGTTTATTGAGCATCTCTTCCAGGTTGAAAGGAGCTTTGCCCTTGTTAAAGGGTGGCCTGAAGTTCCCGTTGCCCTTGGCACAATTGTTCCCGGCGCTGGTGTTCGCCACCAACTCTGACCCACCTTTCGGGTTCTTCCTCTTGCCTTGGTTGTTGTTCCTAGCCGCGTTGTGTTGTTGACCCTTGCCATTGTTGCCTTTCTTACCCGAGCCGATTTCTCATCAACGGAGCCAGGATGCTTTGTGTTGTCAGAGTCGGCATATTTGGTGAGAGCCGCCATGAGCTCCCTCATGTCCTGGCATGAACGTTTGAGCCGGCCAAGCTTCTGTTTCAAGGGCATGAAGTGGCAATTCTTCTCCAGAATCAGAACCGCTTGTGCCGCTGTAATCTGCTCAGAAGAGTGGATGAAGGTTGAGACCCGCCGGACCCAGTGATGAGCTGATTCGACTTCACGCTGCACACAATGGTCCAAATCCACAATCGTCATGGGCTGCTTGCACGTTCCTCGGAAATTCTTGATGAACTTCGCCTTCAGCTCGGCCCAGGAATTAATGGTGTTGGGTGGTAAGCCCTTCAACCACGTGCGTGCCGGCCCCTCCAGCATCATGATGAAATATTTGGCACACACCACGTCACTGACGTCCAACATCTCCATGGCTAGCTCATAGCTTTCAATCCAGGCCTCTCGAGGTAGGTCAGTAGTATAATTGGGCACCTTGCGAGAAACCTTGAAGTCCTTCGGCAAGCACTCATTCCGCAAAGCCGGCGCTAAGCACGGCATTCCCACAGCCCTGGAGGTTACCCCTGCTCCTACTGAGATGGAAGGTGCAATAGTGGGTTCTTGATAAGCCGTCGCCGCCGCCAGAGCCGCCACATCTTGTTGTGCCCTTGCCCGGTCCGCCAGCGCCTGAGATTCCTGAGCCGCCCGGTCAACCCTTGGCGGGTTCCGGCGCCGATCACTGCTAGAAACCGCCGGCGACTCATAACGCCAGCTGTAGCTGTGGCTGGGGATGGGGGTTGAATGTACGTGACTTCGGCTATAAGTGTACTTCTCCTGTTGGGCTACCGCCGTCTGCAGGTATCCGATGGCATTCCGCACCTCCTCGGCGAAGGGTGCCTCAGATGGGATCGGGATCGTACCAAGCCTGGTTGCCGCTGCCACCATGTTTTCCACCGGGTTAGAATAATGACCTGGCAGCGTTGGAAAGGACGGTGGTAGGGGGTGGTTCCGTCGCGGCGGGTCTGGCTGCTAATGCTGAAGCATCGCCCGACTTCCAGGCACTTCCGCCGTCCGGGTTACTGTCAAAGGCACATTCCGTCCCGTCCCTAGCGTGTTGAAAAGATTCCTGGCTTCGTACTGGTTCGGTAGACGGGACTGATGCCTCATCCGATGAACCGCCGCTACAGACTGCTGCTCTAACTCCAGGCGGAAAGCGTTCGCCCTAAGGTGCTCCGCCTCAGCATCCATCTGAGCCTTTAGTGCATCGATTTCCTCTTGGACTCCAGCCATCTGGTTCTTCAACCTTGTGATCTCTGCATTACGGGCCGCATGGTTTGTAGCAGTAACCTCGGTTTCCATCAGGGTTGTAAGCTCGTTCATCAGATCCAGAAGAACCTGAGCCGGCGACCTGCCAGCCCTAGACCCGGCCGCACCGGCGGCTGTACTGCTCGGGGCCGGTGCTAAACCCACAATGAAGACGGCAGCATAGTTCGGTGGCTCATAATCCTGCGGCTCATGATACTCCGACTCGGGGTAGTGCTCGACGTAGCCCCCAAGCCCACCATTGTGAAGCTGATAGATCGATTCCGTCTCTCCGCTTGAAGATCCGTCTTCTGAGCAGCAGAAAGTTTCTTCCCGTGACATAGAACCTTCAAGCTCCACACCCTTGGTGAAGCCGACAAAGACATGCTTCCTGCCCGGGTTAGCATGGACAGATTGCGCACGTCGGGCCGGCTCGACGATGTCGGTGGAGATATCCGGCCCGGGTTTAGATCCTCCAATCTTGCCGATGAAGACGTGAATTCCGCCGAAGGGGATCCAGAATCCCTACTCGATTGAGTCAGCCTCGGGACCCCAGCTAGCGTCGTCGATGTAGAGCTTCCCGCGGCGACTCTTGGTTATCCTGCCGACAGCGTATCCCTCGATCCCTGGGAGAGAGCCCTTTGAGAACTCAACACCATTGAGCGCTAGCCCCACGGTGGGTTGTAACACCCCAAAAATTTAACCACATTTTTATTAAGTAAAAAATTGACCAGAAATAAAATTTTGAGTTATAATAGGTTCTTTCATAATTTTAGAGCCTTTTCTGTTTCAGATTTTCAAATACTTCCCTCCATATAGAAAATTATTTGGAAATAATATTGTGGCTTTGGTAGTTTTCTTGAACCATTTCATTATTACTATAATAACAGTAGGAATTATTTTCATAATAAAACTTGCCCCAAAACAATTCTTTTAATAGCATTTTCAATGTTTGAAATGCTTCTGTTGCACTACAACCAATTTAAATAATTCTTTAAAAATTCCACAAAAATTATGAGAGGTCATATGAAGCCTATAGACCACTTTTGTGTAGAAATCCATCTTAGTCTTTTGAAATTTTTGAGCAAACAATCTTCTTTTCAATTCTGGTCCAGATTCAGTTTTGAACTACAACCTCAACTTCCCTTGCCCCAAAAATTCTGAAACTTGGCCATCTTATAGTCCTTCCAACCAAACACTTAACTCCAGAAGCTCAGCTCCAATTTCCTCTCTCTATTGGACCAAATGATTCCTAGCATTTTCTGTCTAGAAATGAATTTCAGTAAAACTTGCAATAGAAAGTATCTCTTTTTGCCAAACCAACTCCACCATCATCCTTTTCATCTAATGAGACATCATCCTGCCAAATTCCAACTTCAGAATAGATCTATAGGTGGCCCTAGCATTCTGTCAAATACCTTGTGGGCATGACAGAACTATTGCCACTTCCTAAACTACAATGGACACTTGGTCATTTTGCCAAACAAGCATGTCCATTAGCTCTCTCATAACCAGGTTCACAACCCTGCCAATTTGCACTGTCATCCGAGACCCCTAGGTGGCTTTGATATTTCGTCGAGCACCCTGAGTGCATGTCCAGAACACGCACTGCATGCCCAGAGCATGCGAATTGCACTCGCGGACGCCCGAGCCTCTGTCACTCCCCAGCTCCTTCTTCCGCTCGTCTTGATCATCTGCAGAGCTAGCCAAGTTGTCCCCGCACCTTCCGACACCTCCCCTCGTCCCCTAGCGCCGTCCACGTCGGCCAGCACCGCCACCGACCGCCGCACGTCGGTGTCACACACCGACCACACCACCTGGCACCCCCTTAGCTTACCAGCTCGCCCGAGCTTATCCGCGGGTGTTATTACCCTCACCAAACCTCCACCTGCCTCGCCTATCTCGCCACCGTCCGCGGTTTGCCATCAATGGCGCCGCCGACGTGCCTTCCTCTAGAAGCCACGGCACCGAGTCGCTCGCGCCTATAAATTTCCTTCCCGAGCTCTCTCTCGTCATCGGCACCTCTCCTGACATGGGCGCCAACTGTCGTGGTTTTGTCACGGCAGATGTCCAAAGACTTAGGTTCGAGGCCATCGCCAAAGCAATAGTCTCAAAGGGGTTGGTCGAGATGAGGGACACGAGTTTACCCAGGTTTGGCCCCTCGAGAAGAGGTAAAAGCCTACGTCCTGCTTGTGTTGTATTGACTGGAGTATCGATTACAAGGGAGCGGATTCGCTTGACCTAGCTCTTGATCGATTGGTTACTGTCTAAGCCACCCGAGGGTCTTGCCTTTATATAGGAGGTCAAGGCCCTGGGTTACATGAGTCCCAAACCGACTCGTACAACATACTCAATCCCAACTCGGAACCGCCTTGCCTCTCTGGGCAAACCGGCTCCGGGCGGCTTACGCGCCCGGCTCTCATACCATCTTCTGTCTCGGGCCTTCGTCTTGGGCCTTCGTCTTGGTCTGTCTGATAAGCCGCCCTGCGGCCTGGCCTTCATCTTCCAGCCCACCTTAAGGGTCCTTTTGGTTATGAGCCGCCAGGTATGACCCGGCCCCTCCTGGGCAGGTCTTACCACAGGGTTATATCCCCAACAAGTTGTGAGTCAAGGTCCAACCTGCAACTGGGCAACTACAACTACAAAAATCAAAAGACGAGTTGTGAGTCAAAGGTTGACTTGTAACTAAGGGCCTCGAGTTGCAAGTGAGGATCCGACTGGCAACTGGGCAACTACAACTACGAAAAGCAAGTCCACGGTTATGAGTCAATGGCTGACTTACAACTAGGGCCCACAAGTTGCGAGTTGGGGGTCGACATACAATTGGCAAGCTATAACATTAAAAAAAGAATCCCTCAATTATGAGTCAGTGGGTTGACTTGCAAGGCGTAAAGGTATGAGTTAGGGTCGACTTGCGGATGGGGCGAACCTACAAGTACAAAACAAGCCCCCATTTGCGAGTCGAGGGACTTGCAACTAGTGCCTCAGGTTCAAGTTGAGGCTTGATTGCTAACTGGGTGTCACGCCCAAGATGCGATCCTATCTTTATTATGGCACGAGAGCCTCGACAGGGATAGAAGTGCATCTTGTCGTTTTGCAAGAATGGATATCATTACAAGTACATGTAAAGAAGAGATGAGTATATGGAATTGGCTTACACTCGCCACAAGCTACATCAATATAACATCAATGCAACAACATAACCAAACATCATACAGAAGAGCAGGGTCCGACTACGGACGAAAACAAACGATAAAATGACATCCAACCTTGCTATCCCAGGCTGCCCCCTGGAACCCATCCTAGATCAATGAAGAAGACGAAGAAGATCTCCAAATCAAACAAAGCATCGCGCTCACGTCATATCATCGCATTACCTGTACCTGCAACTGTTGTTGTAGTAATCTATGAGCCACGGGGACTCAGCAATCTCATTTCCAAGGGTATCAAGACTATTAAAGCTTAATGGGTGAGGTAAGGTTAAGTGGTGAGGCTGCAGCAAGCACTAAGCATTTATTAGATTAGCTAACTAACGAGTACAAGAATAAAGGGGGATGATTGTCGCACAAACGGTCGTGAACTAGCAATGATCTCTAAGAGATCCTGAACACCTACATACGTCAAACATAACCCCACCGTGTTCTCTCTCGGATAAGGACTCGCGAGAAGAGACAGTCACGGTTACGCACACGGTTGGTGTATTTTATTTGAGTTTACTTGAAGTTTGCTATGACCGGGTGTTAAACAAAGTTTCCAAGTTGCCATGTAACCGCGGGCATGACTTTCCGAAAGATTTAACCCTGTAGGGGTGCTCCAACTCATCCATCACAAACTAACCACACGCAGCAGGAATAACCTCGACCACGAACCTCCTGATCTTCCTAGGCAATTCCACTGGAAAACCGCAACCTCGAGATAGCCAAAAGTATTTTCGGAATTCCTCGCACAAGACATTCGAGAAAGGTAAAACAAATCCAGCAAGGCCGCCCGGCGTGTCGACGATCTCGATAAGAGCCGCGTTTCTCGTTCTCAGGACACGACGGATTGTCCAAACTTCCGGTAGGCCAATCACAGAGTTGCCCCTGGCGGCCACCGGCGGTTGACAGGTTTGGACCAACACTCATGAGGAGCACTGGCCCGGGTTGTTGATTACTTAACCACGGGGTCCGGAAAGTCCCTATGCAATTTGATTAGTTATTAAGCAAATGTAGTAACAATGTTGGGCCTTGCCAGACAAGTTTTATCCTAAAACGAAAATCAAGGGGGTGCCCATAACAACCCCGAGCATGTTAGGAGCGCTCAATTATGGAACATAACACCGATACACAAGTAACTAGGGCGGCAAGAGTGGAACAAAACACCAAGAAAAATGCCAAGCCTTCCACCCTTTACACGGTATACATGTGCATTAAATTAAATAGCAATAATATTGTGATAACTGGAAACAATTGCACCTGCAACTAGCAACGCTATAAGAATGGCTGAGCAAGCGGTAACATAGCCAAACAATGTTTTGCTGGGATGTGGAGGGGTTAGAGGCTTTTCATGGCAATTTGGAAGCCTTGACATACAAATGGTAGGTAGCGAGACAGCGAAAGAAACGAGGCATCTAGCATGGAAATGATAGTAATGGTATCCAGGGAAATGATCATCTTGCCTGAGATCCCGCTTGGAAAAAGAACGATTCCATGAAGACGACGAGCCAACGTAGTCGAACGAATCCTCACAATTCGAACGCTTTCGGAACTCTAGCGAGAAGAAGCAAATCGGAAACAACAATCAACACACGAGAACACCACAACATATGCATGACATGATGCACTTCAAATATGATGCATGTTATGCATGACATGGCAAGCACAACCATCAACTTCTACACATTAAGTGAAGCTCAATTTGCAACGAGTTGCATATTGACGGAACTCCACATTCGAATATTTAGTTCACTCTCGTTTAGGTACACGTCAATATTAAATGTTGTTAAACATGGCAAGAGGTAAAGCATAAGTAAACTGCATATCTAGGCAAGTTTAAATGAGGCCGGAAACAACATATAGCATTTCCGAAACGACACCATATGTTAATTTCGAAATTGGTCCAGATGTGAACTAATCAGGTTTTATATTTATTAAACAGGGAAATAAATTGCATAATGAGATTTTACTCGTCATTCTAGTCGATTTACATATATGGAGCATCTCAAACGGAGCTACGGTCTAAAAGATATGACCTTCACAAGATTATATGCCATGAATGCAAAATGCATGAAAATGACAAACACAAACATTTCAAATCTTGAATGCAGCAAGATATTATGATGCTACATGATATTCTAGTCAAGTTACATATGCAACATGTTCAAAACGGAGCTACGATTCAACCACAATCACTAATACAAGTTTTAGATCAAATCTGTCCAAAACAGCAAGATAGCACATGCACACATGAAAACAACGAGCTACAAGATTCTAAAATGCACAAACTAAGCATGGGGCAGTAGCATATAACACACACTGCATTTAACTTCACGTATCATACTCAAAAGAGTCATGGAACACATGGTAGGAAGCTCACAACATGGCAACAAAATATAGCAGATTAGGACTCAGTGAAATTCACAGTTTTTTAGCAGAGCAGATTTTCATGGAGGCATATTGGCAGCAGTAAAACTATATGCTACAGGGCATATATTGGCATGAAACTTAACAGCATGCTAGAGGACATTGTTAACTACAAATAACTCCATTCCACCAACCCCAAAGGGTCTGTAGATCACTAGCAAAACACATGGCAAGATAGCAACAAAATATGATAGATTCCAGACTTGGTTAAAATTAGAGTAGACATGAGCAGCAGTTTTTAACAGATTGACATATTGAACAACATAATTAATTATGATGCTAAACATATTCATGCAAACTATTGGCACAACATGATAGAAAACAACATGCTTAACAAAAGACTCCTTGGTGGCAACCGCAAAAGACTCCTAGATCAACAGCAAATCACATGGCAACATGGCAACAAAATAACAGTTTCAGACTTAGTGAAATTTATCGATCTCCAAAAACTACATTATTGCCTAGGCATGTTGACATGGCAATACCAGTAGCATAACAACCCTCTATGAGCATGGCAAGGACGCTAGCATCAAGAAGACATGGCACACTTCCAATCAAACCATTGGCTCGATTACATAGGATGCATGGTTTGCTTAATATGATGCTCGCAAAATGGAACTCATCGTTAACAGATTTCAGTTTTAACGCGGTAGCAACTTTAGAGCAACAAACAAACATGATAATGATGTCCTACCTAGCAACTAGAGGCATGGCATCAAAGTGGACATATAATAGGGCACATCTCATGAAGAAACCACATGCAAAAGACCTACGGGTGAGATGCAACCATCCGCACGAAATCGATTAAAATAACAGATTCGCAACTAACGATGGGATGCACTTTTGCAATAGAGATGACAACCCCTAGATGAACTCTAAAATTTATACAAATGCCACATCCATGAAGAGCACGAAGAGTAGATATAAATTCAAGTAAAGTTTGTACCAATCGGACGAATATGCACAAAGTTATGCAAGGTTGAAAATGCTATTATGTAGAAAACGAGGCAATAAACAGGGACTTAGCCGATTTTACCTCGCGGGGAATCTGGATCCCACGGTACCGGGACGGGGAGGTGCACGCGTTTTTTTCGGGGGTCGAGGGGGTGCCGGAACCGCGCGATGCAGATCTGGCAGCGGCTCTCTGGCGAGGTCTCGTCGATGCCGGCGATCGCCGGAGGGGACGAGGACGGTGGCGCGGGGTCGGGGAAGGCCGGATCCGGGCGGCCCCAGACGGATCTGGCGGCGGCGCTCCAAGCCGGGGCCGGCGGCGAGCTAGGCACGACAGCGATGGGGCGGCGCTGGCGCGGGGTGGCTCCGGCCGGCGTTGGGCGAAGGCAGGCGCGGCGGAGCACTGCGGCGGCGCGGCTTGGCACGATGCGGCGGCGGGGCTTGCAGCGGCGTCCTCTGGCGAGGTTGGGCTGGCGGCGCGGCGAGGCCGAGCCTCCCCTCGGGCGAAGCTAGGGATGGGAGCTGGAGGCGCGGGGCGCTCGCGGGCTACGGCCGTGGGCGGTTCGGGTCCGGGTAGGCTTGCCCTGGGCCCGGCGGGCCTATGGTGGAGGGAGGAGGCTAGAGGCGGCGCAGGGGTGACGTGGGGCGCGCTGAGTGGCTGGGAGCGGCGGCGCGGTGGCTCAGGCGACGACAAGTGGCGGCGGCAGTGTTGGGCAGGCACGGAAAACGATGCTGGAGGTGGGGGAAGGCTAAAATAGGTAGGGGAGGCCATCTATTTATAGAGAGGGGTCTAGGGTTAGCTATTTCATCTGTTTTTCGGGCCGTTCGATCCCGATCAGACGCCCGAAAGCGGACGGGGGGCTAGGTTGGGTAGTGGGATGTGAAGAGGGGTGTTGGGCTAAGATGAGAGGGAAATGGCAGCCCGACAACGAAATTTTTAAACACCAAAAATGTCCGATAGTTAGGCCGATGATGGTGCCGCTATGGCCGACCGTTCGGGTATCAAACGACCTCTGATTGCGACGAAATTTGGCAGGGTCGACCTACAATACAATAAGGCCGCACGCCAAGTTTCGACCCAATCCGAGAATATTTTATACGCAGTTTTGAAAACAACATTGTATCGATGCTGCGGGTGCGTGTGTGTGTGGTTGGGCTCGAAACGGACGACGACACGAACGGAGAGAACCGGCAGCTACGAACGGATGCAAGTTTTCGAAAACGAGTGACGTTGCTATGCGGATGATGTGAATGATGCGATGATGAATGGAACAACCACTCAAAACACACGATGACAATGGAATAAAAAGGGGAATCTTCTGGAGCGTCCGTCCCGGGCTGTTACAACTCTCCTCCACTTATAAGAGATCTCAACCCGAGATCTTAGAATGAGAAGGTGAAGAGGAAGAAGAAAGGAAGAGGTAAAATGTAGTTGCTTCTTTGACAAACGAGTGAAACCATAGAAACATGAAGGTTGTAATAGATGAAGTATGATATGAGAAACAAGCAAGAATTCAAAAGAAATTTCGGCAGCACTTCGGTAGGAAATAGAGGCAAAATTGATAATATGGAAGGAACTTGAAAAGATGACGCAAGACTCCGGTTAAATGGATAAGCAAGAAAGCACCTGATCTTGATAAAACAAGATAAAGGATGAAAGAGAGTAACAATACAATGCCTCCGAAACAAAAGAATAGAAGCTAGAACTTTGGAGAGAAGGGAACGAACAAGAAAAAGATAACTTCTACCACCATTGAATTAGAAAAACATCATTAGAAAGAAGGATTGAGCAGAGTTGTTGGAAATTCAACAACGAAAAGAAAATCTTGTTGTGGGCTTATGGAAACATCTCAAAATTATGAGGTGACAACCGGCCACAAACGAAAACAATTGGTTGCTTGGGAGAAACAATATATGCAAAACTTGTTCCCCCAAGAGGATACATTGAAAACTTGTATGATTGATAAGCACCATGATAGCAACAATCCTTAGGACATGCTTTAGGTGAAATCCAATCCAAGATAATTTCAAAGAAGAAACCATGGGTTTACATATCTCATTCTTTACAATTCCCTTCAAAACTCCTCATGACTCAAGAATGATATAGCATCATCTCCAAAGATAAGGGAGAAGGAATTGCACTTGAAATGCAAGAGAAAGAATACTTGAGGTCTTCAACAGGAATCTTGAATCATACTTCGAGAAGGAATTAAATACTTGAAGAACCACCATGAGGACCTCTGCATATGAAAGAACGATCAAAAGAATTGAAGGTTGAAAAGGATATATTATGAAGTTGCAAAGATTTAGATGAAGCTTCGCGAAGAGGTACTTGAGAAAACATGGAACTCCGAACAAGAATAGATTAAGCACTTAGATCCAAGAATTTGATATCCTGAACAACTCCGGAAGAAGGATTGAAATCATCTTGATGAACAAGAATAAGAATTATGTCTGGTTATCCTTCATCAAGTTCAATTGATAACAAGCCATGGATTTAGCATACACTTATTCTTCTTGAAATGATTAGGGAGAGATAAGAGCACAAACTTGAAGAAGTCTTCACGTTACCGGTGAGAATTTGGAACGAATGGGAATACATGAGAATGAAGAGATCAAGATCCGCCTTGCTGAAAAACTTGAACGAAGCACCAGAATAATCGAGATACGAACGAAGGTATAACAATCGAGAAGAATTTGAGAATGAAAGCTGAAAGGTGGGAACGAAGAAATCTTCTGAAGTGATGGCCTTCGAATGATCGAGAAAAGAAAACAACTCTGAAACGCTTCGGATATATATGGAAGGAATTAGTCATGATCAAAAACATTTGAAAGGATAGCACGAACCTAAAACCATGAATCTCCTAGAATGGAACAAGATTTAAGAGAAACTCTCCTTCGGTCTTCATGCTGAGAATAATGGCGAGAAACACCGCCAAGAATTACTGAGGCACTCCGGAATAATGAATAAGAAAAGGTTAAGGCAGCGATGAAACTGATTTAGAAGCGATCTTAGAGAAGGCATATGACCGATGGAGTTCATTCTTACGTCATATATGAAAATAACTGAGATCTCCAGGAAAGATTAGAAGAGCCAGGTAAGATCCTGGGGACAAACCTGTGGGTTATGAGCCCACTCAAGGAAAACTCCGTTGAAATGATAGGTTAGGAGATAAATTGCACCGGTACAAATTAAGAACTTGATGAGGTGAAAACCTCGAACTACTTGAAAGAACTTGAGTGCAAATACGAATCTTCTAAGATATCTTTAGCACTCCGGATAGAATAGAAATGAAAAAACAAGAAAGGCTTGGATAAGAACTTCCAACATGGGGAATCATATAACGAATTGCAAGGATATGATGAACACCGAGAGATTGAATCGAATCCACCGGGAAAGAAAATGAGAATGAAGAACGATGAACTTTGAATCACTTGAGCAGCTCCGCATGAATCACCGGATAGAATACGGAAGAAAAATAGCGGAAGCATCACATGAATAGAAAGGCATTCGGATGATAATTTAATCATGAAGAAAAAGGGCGGGAGGGTAGAACAAACAAAGACAACTTGTTACCGATGAGATGTACACCGAAAAGAAATACGAGGATTGATCTTGCAAATATTGGAGAGGGTTGAATTAACTTGATGAGAAACACACCGGTTAGGAAAGATATGAAATCACCACTTGACATCGAAGCACCACGAATACCGTATTCCAACAAGACAAAGGAAGAGGCTTGAGAATTAAGCCGGAAACAAATACATAACCCACCATGCATTTGTTAGCAGGATAATCCTAGGTAACTACTTGAATTCCCACCTAAGAATTTCCGAACTATTTCTTGTTTATGTGATTCGGGTTGCGGACCCAGGAACGTAGCCAAGGTAATCAGCTATAGCTGCGCCCGCAACCTTCCACACCATAAACCAAGAAACTCCGCAAACTCATCTACCTCAGACACACGAAAGCACAACGATACTAAACATGCCAGTACCCTGGACGCTCTTCCCAGTACTGGGTGACTCCAAACTTATCTCGCCACGAAAAGTATTGAAGCAATTTTGAAGATCCTCCGTCCTGAGATACTAAGAAATCTGAATGATAACGATGTGCACAAGAATCCCCTAGAGCTCAACTCGTCGGAAGAAATCTAGTCAGATAGGAGGCACCAAGACAGAACTCCGTCACAATGGTATCATATAGATTCCAAAATAACCGCGTGATCCTAAAATACTTTTGAGCAAGAAGAGGGTAGAATCAAAAATTCCTAAGTCGTAATTCCTCTCCAGAGCATAGAAAAGGAGTAAAAGAATCCTACTCTCCGATATAACTAGACTTAAAATAGTTTTTAACTAGACTCGACTCGGCCAAGTTCGATCAATCAAGGGGCCTCCTAGGTCAGTACAGGCTCTGATACCAACTTGTCACACCCAAGATGCGATCCTATCCTTATTTTGGCACGAGAGCCTCGACAGGGATAGAAGCGCATCTCGTCGTTTTGCAAGAATGGATATCATTACAAGTACATGTAAAGAAGTGATGAGTACACTAGTAGAAAACAGGGCTTTGGTCCAGGCCTGAAATCCCATTAATCCTGGTTCACTCAAGAACCGGGACCCATGGGAGCATCGGTCCCAGTTCGTGAGGCTAGGGCGCCGGCCGGGTATCATGGGCCATTGGTCCCGGTTCGTCTGACCCCTTTGGTTCCGGTTCCAGACACGAACCGGGACCAAAGGGGTGGTGGCAACCGTTCGCCTGGCGCGAGCCCTTTTATTCCCGGTTGTTGTCTGGAGCCGGAACCAAAGGTCCCAACCGTTCAAATCCCGCGCCTTGGAAGTTGTTCCGTGCGAGAAGGGAAACGCCACAGTATTGCAACCAGCCTCCAGTTTCGGTTCGTCTCCCTCGCTCTCCTCTCTTCTTTGAGACCGAACCGATCTGTTCGTCTCCCTCGCTCTCCTCTCTTCTTCGACCGACGACCGATCTCTTCCCCATCCTCCATCATCCACCATGAATCTGATCACTCGCTATGGGAAGGTGCTTGCACATGGCACGACCAATCTCCATGTCGTCTACACGAACGATAGCGTCAAAGTGGAGGGTTTTCTTTTCAGGTTGGAGGAATGGCTTCAAGAGGAGGAACACAAGTTCTTGGGCCTCGATCTCGAGTACACGGCCGATGGTCGCAATGTTGCCGTCGTCCAACTTTGTTTGAAGAAAAATGTCATGGTTTTCCAGTGGCAAGGTAATACGAAACTTGTCATGGTTTTAATTGGGGCTTTTCTTTGATTCATAGGATAGGAAAATTGCATAGGAATAGGAGAATTGGGAATGTCGAAAACATAGTTTCATTGATTCATAGGAAAAATGCATAGGAAAAGTTGGGCTTTTTCTATGATTCATAGGAAAATTGGGGCTTTTCTTTTATTCGTAGGAAAATTACATAGGAAAAGAAAATTGTATAGGAATAGGAGGATTAGGAAAATTGCATAGGAATAGGAATAGGAGGATAGGAATAGGAATAGGAAAGTTGCTGTGATTCTTATTATACTTGTTCTAAATTATACTTGTTATGATTCTTATTATACTTGTTCTAAAATATACTTGTTATGATTCTTATTATACTTGTTCTAAAATATACTTGTTGCAGCAGTATTTAACACATTTGATCCATTTTGTAGTTGCAGTAGTGACAAGCACTGTCCAAAACTCATGGACTTCCTTCGCAGCGGCATATATTTTGCTAGCATTGATATAACGAATGACAAGATCAAGATGAGGCGCACCTGGGGTATTGAGATACCAGCAGAATGCCACATTGATCTTCAGAGCAGGTTCAGGCTTAAGCATGACAAGACTTCAATGGCTGATATGGCAGCCGCCCTGATCGACGAGGACTACGCTGATATGAAGAAAAAATTCCCCAAGTCAGGGCACAAACATTGGGAGATGACCCCACTTGACCCTATCAACATTGAGTATGCAGCAATAGATGGGTACGTTGCATACGAGTTGTACCGCAAGATTCAAATCTTCAATTATGGGCAGCATCACCTCATACCAGTAGTACCACCATCAGTGCCCCATGGGTCGTCTCCTGCTTGGGGGTATTCTGATCCGGACGAGGAGTAGTATTTGGAATGGCGAACACTTTTATCTCTATTCTGTGTGAATAACTAGTTTGTAAATAACTTTACTTTAAAATAGATTTTGCAGTGATTCTTTTTTCTCTTGTTTAATATTAGCGTGTTTTATCATTATATTCAATTTGGTAATTCTTAGGTTATTTAAAAAATGAAATGCCTTTGTAACAGACGAGTTTTCGTCTGAAAACCTGAAACTTCGAAAGAGATTGTCCATTTTCTACACGAAGTGCATCGAGTTTTTGCCGTAACCCTCTCAACTTTTTAGAACATGCTATGTGGGTGAAATGATGATACCATGCCAACTTTCAATATTTTCAGAGTTCATTTGTAGTGTTTTTCAATTTCAGGGTCATTTAGCTCAAAAAAAATCAGTAAATGCATGAAAAATAGAAAATATAGTCAGAAAGGGTTGAAAATTGATGACGTGGCTTCCAATGGTGCATATTGAATGCACAAAAAGTCTAGAGTTGAAATAAGATAAAAGAAATGAAATGCCTCTGTAACAGACGAGTTTTCGTCTGAAACCCTGATACTTCGAAAGAGCTTGTACATTTTGTACACGAAGTGCATCCAGTTTTTGCCGTAACCCTCTCAACTTTTTAGCACATGCTATGTGGGTGAAATGATGATACCATGCCAACTTTCAACATTTTCAGAGTTCATTTGTAGTGTTTTTCAATTTCAGGGTCATTTAGCTCGAAAAAATCAGCAAATGCATGAAAAATAGCAAATGAAGTCAGAAAGGGTTGAAAAATGATGACATGGCTTCAAATGGTGCATACTAAATTCACAAAAAGTCTGGAGTTGAAATAATTTAAAAAAAAATGAAATGCCTTTGTAACAGACGAGTTTTCGTTTGAAACCTTGATACTTCGAAAGAGATTGTCCATTTTGTACACGAAGTGCATCCAGTTTTTGCCGTAACCCTCTCAACTTTTTAGCACATGCTATCTGGGTGAAATGATGATACCATGCCACTTTCAACATTTTCAGAGTTCATTTGTTGTGTTTTTCAACTTCAGGGTCATTTAGCTCAAAAAAATCAGTAAATGCATGAAAAATAGCAAATGAAGTCAGAAAGGGTTAAAAATTGATGACGTGGCTTCGAATGGTGCATACTGAACACACAAAAAGTCTGGAGTTGAAATAAGGTTAAAAAAATGAAATGCCTTTGTAACAGACGAGTTTTCGTCTGAAACCCTGATACTTCGAAAGAGATTGTCCATTTTGTACACGAAGTGCATCTAGTGTTTGCCGTAACCCTCTCAACTTTTTAGAACATGCTATGTGGGTGAAATGATGATACCATGCCAACTTTCAATATTTCTAGAGTTCATTTGTAGTGTTTTTCAATTTCACGGTCATTTAGCTCAAAAAAATCAGTAAATGCATGAAAAATAGCAAATGAAGTCAGAAAGGGTTGAAAATTGATGACGTGGATTCGAATGGTTCATATTGAATGCACAAAAAGTGTGGAGATGAAATAAGTTTAAAAAATGAAATGCCTTTGTAACACACGAGTTTTCGTCTGAAACCCTGATACTTCGAAAGAGATTGTCCATTATGTACACGAAGTGCATCCTGTGTTTGCCGTAACCCTCTCAAATTTTTAGAACATGCTATGTGGGTGAAATGATGATACCATGCCAACTTTCAATATTTTCAGAGTTCATTTGTAGTGTTTTTCATTTTCATGGTCATTTAGCTCAAAAAAATCAGTAAATGCATGAAAAATAGCAAATGAAGTCGGAAAGGGTTGAAAATTGATGACATGGCTTCAAATGGTGCATAGAGATTAGAGATAGACAGATTAGAGGCTCTCGGGATTAGAGGTAGCAAGACAACAGCCTTGTAACCCCGAGCGCTCTCATCATCAATATAGACACAAAGCAGGACGTAGGCTTTTACCTCACCTCGAGGGGTCGAACCTGGGTAAACTCGCGTCTCCCGATTCCGACCAACCCCTCTCAAGCCGCCACATACGTTGCGATGACCCCACACCTAAGTCCACTAACCCGGACATCTGCCATGACAAATCCACGACAGTTGGCGCCCACCATGGGGCCAGCGCACGGTGGAGTTGTGTTCTTGAAGGGATTTTATCCTAGGGATCGAGGCGCCTGTAACCCGCCGGATCTGCAACAACCGGCATAGGGGAATCTTCATCAAAGTCCAAAATCGTCGAGTTGAGATCAAGAGCCGTCGCTTGTCTCCGGCTCAAGCTCGTCTTAGAGCCGTTTTTTGAAGAATCAGCATCAAGCCTTGAGATCGATCAGCCGAGAAGTTTTACTGGTCCACCACTGCTGTTGCTTTGAGCATCGTGCGGTCACTAGAACGTATTCTTGGGGAGGATACAGCGGCAGCGCCAAAAGAGCTCCACGAGCAACAGTTGGCCTACCAAAGCAGTCACATTATGGCATCCAGTGGGTGTCTAGAGGAAATACAGCTGCCTTATTTCTCATTGGAAGAAACAAAGAAGGAGAAACAGCAGCTGTGTACTACATGGATTATGCACCAGCAACTTGTCTCCGTCTCCGAGCCGGTTCTGTTTCTGCTTCGCAAATAGCCAGCCACGGCTGTGCCTCTCCAACCTGCCGGACTCCGTCCCCGTCTCTGGCTCCTGCTGCGCCCGACGAGCCACTGCACCTACTGGCCCAGCGCACGCCGGCTCAGCGTGCCGGCCGACCACTGCCGCGCCTCACCGCTGACTCGCTGCTATTCGCCTCGCCTCCACCCCGCCGCGCTGCGCATCCAAGCCGGCGCGCCACTACAGCGAGCCACCGCAGCACCCGCACGCCGGCTCCATCCCATCCGCCTCGTCGCTTCACTGCCACCCCTGCGGTCCGGACTCCGCCGCATGCTGCCATCTTCTTTCGTCGCCAGCAAACGCCACAGCCGGCCTCGCATGTGAAAACCACGGACAGCACCATGGAAGACTGCCCGTTGCCGTCGTGAGCATCACCAGGAACAAGTACACATACGTGTTTGGAAGCAAGCAAGCTAGCAGCTTGATTGATTTTCCCTGAGAACAGCGTACGTGCGTTTCTAGCCGGGACTCCCGTACGTACATATGAGCCAATACAGCAGCCACCGTTTTACCATGCCCGCCTCTGCCGGCTGGCTAGCCTTGCCGCCGCAGCCGCACCCCGACAGGTTCTGCCTCACTATCGCCTCCACCGCGGGACAGCACGGCCGAGCCGCCTGCGCCGCCACACTACCTCGCCTCGCTCCTCCAGCGCCGCATCATCACATGAGCCGGCTCGCTACGCCTCTGCCTCGCCCTCGCGCGCGCATGCACCACCGGCTGACTCCACTTCGCCACCACACACTGCTACTCCGGGCAGTTTTTCACCACTGCACGTGGTGCCCCGGCTGGCTGGTGTAGCCCGGTGGTGCATGTGTACCGTATCCAACCATGCACGTCAGGCCCAAATAGAAAGGGAGCTAGCCCTCTCACACATAGAATAAGTCAAGGGATTCATGTCCAAAGTAAAGGAAAAAGGGGTAGTACTACTACTACATAATTGATCGAGGAGCATGACGCACTTCAAACTTGATGCATGCATGGCCATCTGTTTGGACGTGGAAGGCCATCATCTGAGATTCAGACAGAGAATAGAAAACAAAAGGGAGGGAAGCAGAGACGATCATGGACTCAGTCTCCGCCTGCCACCGCTGAGCTTTCGCCGACTTTACCTCGCCTCTGCCATCGCTTGTTCCAGAGCCACCTCCGCCCTACTCGCTGGCTAATCGGCCCGCTACGCAGGTTTTTCGCCGCGAGCAGCCTCCGCGGCGAGCCGCCTGTCGCCGGGTCGCTTTTCGCCTCCAAAGCTAGGCAGCCGGCTATCCGGAAAAATGTCAGGTGCTATCTGCCTTATTTATTCAATACATGTTAAAATTTCTTCGAAAACAAGTTACTTTGTCCTGTAATATTTGTACATAGGACAACCGGCGACGGAGGCGCGCTAACATCAGTCTGGGCCATACGCCACGGCCGGCTCTCACGGCCGCACCGGTTCAAAAATGCCACGACCGGCTCCCACGGCCACACCGGATTTCAAACGCCGCAGCTGGCTCTTGCGACCGCACCGGTTTACAAATGCCACGGTCAAACTTCAATTTTCAGCGGAGGCTCTCAAGACGCCTCTTCAAGACATCTTAAGATCCCGGGGCTACAGGCATGGTTCAGCATGTTTGTCAATTTTCAAACAAGAACACCGGGTCATTACAAGGAAGCTAACCCGATCCTGGGGGCTATCACACTATGGGCGGAAGAATTACAAATTACCCGAGAAGACGAGCCGCCATAATGCACCGATCAGCTCAAGGGTTTCTATTGTTTTCTTCTTACAAGATGACAGTTTATAATATGGCGGCTTACAAGATGGCGGATTATACTGACGTGTCTCCTTTTCGGGCCCCTGCGCTTCTACGGGAGTGAAAAGCAGGATCAGCCTTGGGGAACCGGCGACTGCGTCTCCTTTCCGGGCCCCTGCGCTTCTACGGGAGTGAAAAGCAGGATCAGCCTTGGGGAACCAGTATAAACCTTGAACTGTCGGTCTCTGTCTGAGTTAGAACTCGTTTCCTCATTCAGAGTCGGCGACTGCATCTCCTTTCCGGGCCCCTGCGCTTCAACGAAAGTGAAAAGCAGGATCAGCCTTGGGGAACCAGTATAAACCTCTAATTGTCGGTCTCTGTCTGGTCATTATTCAGAGCCGGCGACTACGTCTCCTTTCCTGGTCCTTGCGCTCGACGGAGTTAAAGCAGGGATAAACCCTGGGGAACCTGTTGGGGATATAACCCGGCGGTTAACCCGCCATCAAGGGGCCGGGTTATACCTGTTGGCGACTCTCAGTGTAAGAGCCTAAGCTGGCCCAGGAAGGCAAGACATAAAGACAACGGCTTACAGGTGGGCCGGTTGAAGGCCCGAAACCCGGTGGCGACTCAAGGCCTAAAAGTGTAAGCCGCCACATGAAGACTTACCTTGTAAAGACTAGGAAAGTAGAACCTGGGTCGGTTACGTTTTGTAAGCCGACCCGGACTTTTGTAAGCCGTCGGCCCTCAGCCTGTGTATATAAAGGCTAGACCCGGCGGCGAGTTAGAGGTGGAGAAAGAGAGAAAGACCTTACGGCGAGAGAGAACAAGCAGTCGAAAGCTAGGGCAAGCAAGTCGCCTCTTGTAATCGACAGACCAGTTAATACAAGTAAAAGCAGGACGTAGGCTTTTACCTCCACCGTGAGGGGCCGAACCTGGGTAAATTCGTGTCCCTTGTCCCGCTTAACCCCTTTGAGTCCACTACCATGGCGTTAGCTCCGAACCTAAGCCTTCGGGCATCTGCCGTGACAAAACCACGACAGTTGGCGCCCACCGTGGGGCTAGCGCTCGGTGGTGTTGAATTCTCAAAGGGTGCCCACCTCGGGGGCGAGGGGTACGTTGTTGGTGAGATGACTAAGAGTCGCCGCAGAAAGCTCTACATTGACGACGCCGGCTGGGGTCCTGAGGCCGACTCAATCGAATATGGTTCCCGGGTCCCTTTGGGCGAAGACCAAATCTTCATCGGAAAGATTGGCGGATCTGAATCCGAGCCGGACACCTGCAACAACATCGTCGAGCCGGCCCGGTGCAAGCAATCCGCCCGGCGTGAGCAAACCGCCCGGCAAAAGCAACCCGCCAGACGCGTGCAACCCGCCCGTGTCAACCCGGGCAGGAAGCATGATGTCGTTGGCTTTATTCAAAGTATAGAGCCGGAAGGTTTTATATTAAAGGAAGAAAATTTCATTTGCTCAGAGGATGGGTCCTCGAGTGGAGAGACGGTATCGGGTTGTCTGTTTAATAAAGGAGGGCTTGGGGGCTACATCGAGCCTTACCCCAAGTCAGAGTGTTGTGCAGATCAGAAGATGGAATTCAGTTCAAGTGAGCAAAGATATGAGGTCACAGGGCTTAAGCCGGCCCATCTGAATGGCGGGTCAAGACTTAAACCGGGTGTTCATACCACTCTTTTTCACCCGCCTTGTGAGACGAAGTTTGGGAACTGTTCTGATGGAGACACTGATCCGGAGCCTTACGACCCGGAAAATCCGGCTTTTGTTACAACGGACGTGTCACGAGTCATCACTGACAATGTGGAAGCTAAGGGAAAGGTGGAACGCAATGCGGAGTTAACAGAGCTACACGCAAGAATAAATAGCATTCAGCAACAGATGAAGGAAGCACAAGCTTGGGTGTATAAGGAATTAAATGGGTTGAAAGCCAAAATTGGGCAACTGGAGACTCGCCCAAGAATCATACCGGGTCATCTGAAGCATGATAGGAGCCCAGGGGGTCAAAACGCCAGCCGGAAGCGTAAGCCAGCTGATGGCGGGTTGGAAAGCACTGACGATAACAACAAGAGAGTGAAGAATCAACCCCAGAATAAGCACCCAGGAGGAGCTCACGTTGAGAACTTTAAGCCGCCTTTTTGCAAGCGAAAAGCTTCTTTCAACCTGGAAGAGATGCTCAATAAACCTTGTCCAGAGCACAGCCGGCCCGATAAACCGGCACGCCATGCATGGAGGGATTGCTATATTATGCGACAGTTCCGGAGTTACAGCCTTCAACAGCATCATGATATCAGTAATGGACCATCAGGCGGCTCTGGACCAGGCGACTCAGGAGACCATGGAGGTCACAGTTAACAGTCTGGCGGCGGAGGCCAGCGGCAGAGTGACCCGCCAATAGCACATTGAGGGTCAATATCATATTTTTACAACCGGCTTAGACATGCGAGACCGGAAGATTGTGCATCGATAAGGTTAATTGGGGTGCAGCGAGTTATATACTTACCCCCTCTTAATCGGCGGGTCAGACACTGTAAGCCGGGTGGTGAGCCCGAAAGTTGACTCCATCAACAAGGTCGAATTGGGGTGCAGCGAGTGGAATACTTACCCCCTCTTCTGATGACTTTTTCCAAGTTTGGGGTGCAGCGTGTCGAGGACTTACCCCGTCTCTTGAACACAATTGGGGTGCAGCGAGTCGTGGACTTACCCCCTCTTGTTATAAATTGTTCCCAAATTGGGGTGCAGCAAGTTGAGTGCTTGCCCCCTCTTTGACAACACTTTCAAAATTGGGGTGCAGCGAGCTAGCCACTCACCCCCTCTTTTCATAAACCTTCTCCAATATTGGGGTGCAGCGAGTTGGCCACTTACCCCCGATTTGGATGATTCGGAAGAGCGGAGAACATCATACATCAGGCATTGCATCATACATGGCATCATACATTGCATCATACATTGCATCATGCATTTCATCATACTTACATATTGTGTCAGTAAGCAAGATTTGGCATACCCGTAAGCCGGGCTTTCTGCCGTGTAAGATTTGGCATACCCGTAAGCCGGGCTTTCTGCCGTGTAAGATTTGGCATACCCGTAAGCCGGGCTTTCTGCCGTGTAAGATTTGGCATACCCGTAAGCCGGGCTTTCTGCCGTGTGAGATTTGGCATACCCGTAAGCCGGTTTTCTGCCGTGTAGGATTTGGCATACCCGTAAGCCGGGCTTTCTGCCGTGTGAGATTTGGCATACCCGTAAGCCGGGCTTTCTGCCGTGTAAGATTTGGCATACCCGCAAGCCGGGCTTTCTGCCGTGGAAGACTTGGCATACCCGCAAGCCGGGCTTTCTGCCGTGCAAGGCTATATGAGAGTTAACATCTCCGGGTCGTGCTATTATAAAGCCGCCCTTACAGCAAGATGCAAGGCCATGAAAGAACTCTCCGGGTTGTGCTGTTATAAGCCGCCCTTATCGCAAGACTATGAAAGATATCTCCGGGTCGTGCTGTTATAAGCCGCCCTTACAGCAAGAAGCATATGAAAGACATCTCTGGCTTATTTATGTTGCGGGTGTTATCTTTTCTGATAAGCCGCCGTGAAGCCTTGAAAGCATGTTTAGAGGCAGAAGCATATGGAAGACGTCAATATAGCAAGACTATTCAAGAGAGATATACGTGCACGAAGGCACGACTCAGGCATTCTAGTTGTCTCTACAACTATTACAAAAGCTCCCCATGGAGTGCAAGACACGGCAAGATTAAAGTTTTTTACAAAAAGACAGTTTTGGCGGCTCAGACAGGCCGAGTTATTCGTATTCAGCCAAAAGTACAGCTTGCTGGCTGATCATCCTTCGCCGGGTCTTCGACCTCTTCGATCTGAAGATTATCGATGTTCCAGTTGCAGCATGTTAAGGCTTCAAATTGGGTCTGATCGAAGAAGGGAGATGCGTCAAGATCAGGGGCGAAGAGCTGCTTACGGCGTGCGGGAGTCAGGCTGCTCGATTCAAAGGTTGGGCCGCGCACGCGTTTGTTTTCCGCGTCGTAAGCTGCCTGATAGATGGATATATCTAGTTCACTGGCAAGATTTGAGGCAAGTATCCAGGAGTCTTTCATACATTTGACATAGTCGGCTTGTGTGAAATCTGAGCCATCGACCTTTTTGGATGGGAACCCGTCCATCATTTCTGCTGTAGTTAACTCCGGGGCATAAGCAAGACACCGGCTCAAACCAGCCATGGCTCCTTGCCTGGCGGTTGACCTTTTGAGTTCTCCAATCTGTTTTGGCAGGGTAGATAGAAGTTCTATTACCCCCTTCATATGCTTTGGGATGCATTTCTCGGTTAGCATCGCCTTCATGGTGCAGAGGGTTCCGCAATATAGCTGTTCTGCTAAGGAGTAGACGGCTTTCAGCTTTATCACGCTGTCCGAAGACAATTGGCGGCTTTGTTCTCCTGCAAGATAGTTAAGCATCGTAAGCCGCCCAGATAAGTGTTTCCAACAAGAAAAGGGAATTGTTCAGTACTTACCAAAGATTGCAGAGGTCATTCTTGAGATATGATTTTTGAGAGTCTGCAGCTCGTCTGACACAGTTTTCAGCCGGCTCTCAGCATCATCGACGCGTTTGGTGAGGACGATCTTTTCAGACTCAGCCATTTTCTGGTAAGCAGTGAGTTCAGCTCGAATTTTTTCAAGCTCTGCCACCGCAACTCGCCATTTATTGTCAGCATCAGCTCTGGCGACTTGCTGCACGGCACGATCCGACTGATCAGCGGCTTTTAAAGCTTCCTGTATTACGAAACAAGACAGTTCCGGTATTTTTAAGTCGCCAGGATGAGGTGCATGCATTGGTGAAGATATTATAAGTCTCAAGCACATTGTAAGCAATATACTTGACACTTGGGGGCTAATGCCTGTGCTTTTCTTCAAAACTACATGACAGTTCCGGCTCATCTTTGTTAAAAAGTTAAGCCGGCTCTTGGGAGCTACATGGAGCTTTCCAAGTCTACAGTTAAATTCCGGCTCATCATTTTATAATAACCCGGACTTGGGGGGCTACACTTGGATCAATTCTATCAAGATTAGTATCGGTTTAATATTTATATTAACCCGGTCCTTGGGGGCTACAGGCATCAGAAGTTTAAAGATGACAAGAGTTGAAAGACCCGGTTTACTAGTGGATCTACTAAGCCGGCTCTTGGGGGCTATATAAGAGTATAAGGAAAGCATGAAAAGGAGGGGTACCTCAAATTTGGACTTCATAAGGCCAACAAGTTTTCGTTCCATGTTGTGGCTCGCGCTGAGGCGGTTTAAATAGCCAGCATGGAGATCATCCGTAGACATCTTTTCCAACGAGGGAAATGCAAAATCGAATTTCTCTGGCAAGTTCTCTTTAGCCTCGCCGGTGTGTTTGGTCAGCACATGAGAGGGCAATTGATAACCCGCCTCAGTAAGAGCGACTTTGTCGACGGCTGGAGAGCTTGGTGTTTGGAAGTCAGCCTGTGGAGGGCTCGCAGGGGCGACTGTATCATGATCGGCCGGCTCACAAGGTGGAGGATCATTAACAGGTGTTTTTTCTACAGCCTCTGTACGTTCGGCATGAGGTACAGGGGAAGCCGGCTTAGATTTCTCCGGCTCCTGGACGATGGGAGCAGTTTCAGACTCGCCGACTTTCCTTTGTTTCGCCTGAGCCCTGGGGAAAGCAAAAAAGATTGACAAATAAAGGACAAGGTTGAAACAAAAGTATAGTGCAAAGGAAAAATACGCACCCTGGGTTGATCTTCATTGGAGGTAACTTAGTGGCCGTTGAATCGCCAGACGAAGGGGGCGAGTCCTGGAAAGATTACAGCTCTTCAGGTAAAGGAAAGATTGTAAGACAATGCTGTTAAAATAATCAGAATTGGGCGAAAAGTACCTCTGCAGGACGTTTTCGGGAAGCTGGGGAGTTGGGTAAGCCGGCCGTCAGCTCATAAGAGCCGGAGCTCCGGGTCTGGCGCTTGGAGGTGTGCTGTTGCTTTTTCAAAATAAAAAGGGAATCTAAGTAAGCAAGAGGGTGAGAGAAGGGGACTTTCCGGATGACCCGCCGTGTCTTTTTTGGGGGAGAATTTTCTAAGTCGGAAGGAATATTGATTACCTCAGGAGCGTCTGCATGGCTGGTTTCTGTGTCATCCTGTGAGGAAATACTATCAGTAAGCTGTATAAAAAGACGGTCAGAAGAGGTCAAGCGTTACCTCTGAATTGTGAGGCTCAGGGATTTCTGAAGCGGCCAGTCTCTTCTTACGAGCAAGGGTTTTACCCGCCCTAGGCCTCCTCACGGGCGGGTTAAGTTTCTTCTTCCAGAAATCAGAATTGGCCTGTCCATAAGCCGCCAGAGAGGTTAAAAGATGCAAGATAAGCGAGCAAGACAAAGACTGCAAGTTTCAAATATACTTACAGGAGGAGCCGGGTTTTTGGTGTAAAAAGGGTTTAACCCGGTCTTGTTGCAAGCCTCCTGCTTTTCGCCTAGAAGGGTCTTAACAATACTATTGACTTCTTGCTCTGTCAATTGGGCGTTTGAGTAGCGGAGGGGGTCATTGAGTTCACCCGTACATTCGGACATAAGCCGGTCACGCCGGCTCAGTGGCATTACATTCCAGCTGACCCAGCAGCGGGTCAGGTCGACGCCAGTCAAGCCGTTTGCAATCAAGGCCTTAATTTTAGGAATGGAAGTGGTATACTTCGCGCTGTCTGTGGTGGATAGTCTGTCTGGAAGGTCTCCAGAGGTGGGAAGCCGGGTAGGGCGGTAACCCGGCAGCGGGTTTTCACCTTCCGGAGAAGTATCTTTACAATAAAACCAGGTCTTGTTCCAATTTTTAGGATGACTCGGCAGGGCGGCAGATGGGTAAGGCACATCTGTACGTCTCTGGATAGTGACGCCGCCGAGTTCCAGACTTGAGCCGCCTGCCTTTTCAGTTTGGCGGTTGATGTAATGATAGTCGCGAAAAATATCGACAGAAGGTTCTTCCTGAAGATACACCTCACACAAGACTTGAAATTGACAGATATTGGTGACAGAATTGGGACCTACGTCTTGAGGATGGAGCTTAAAAAAGTGCAGAACGTCTCGAAAGAATTTAGACCCGGGTGGGCTGAAGCCACGGTGGAGGTGATCAGCGAAAACAACAATCTCTCCGTCTTTGGGTTTTGGTCTTTTCTCCAAACCAGGAACCCGCCAATGAATGACGTCCTGAGCTGGTAACACGCCCATCTTTACATAGTCTAAAAGCAGCTCTTCGGTGACTCCGGATTGAACCCAGTCGCAAGATGACGTAGTACTTGACATATTGGCGGGTTAGATCCTGAAATGAAAAAGCCACAGGTATGTTGGCGGGTTAAGTGGAAGAAGCAATAGTTAAAACTACATGGCGAGTTACAAACATGTGGGATAAGTCGCCCGAAAGCAGAAGGGCGGGTCAATCATCAGTGTGTCCGAGGACAGCCGCAATTTCACTAAGTGTTGGACAAACCAGTTTCACAAACTGCAGAAATATTTTTGGATCTACGAAGCAGTCCGGAAAGGGGAAAAACTATTAACCCTAGTAAACAGCGGAAGAACAGATAAAACAGGGATTCGCCAATACTGAAGCGGAATCGATCTATACAAGATGTGAAGGGAAGGCTAATCACTACCGCATTATTCTCAGACAACATTTTTTGATCCATAGTCTTGATTCAAGCCCGAAGAACACAACGAACAGGTATGAACTCCGGTGAGCTTCAGGAACAGTACAAGATCCAATGTGAATCTATGAAAGGGCAGAAGCTTTACCTGGATGATCGATGGAAAAGCGGAGGAGCGCCGCGTTTCTCTGGTCTGCTCAGATTGATGCGGTGGCCTATTTCGAGTTCGCCGAATAGAAGCAACGGCGGCGGAGCTGTTCGCTACAGTAGTCGCGACGGCGTCAGGAGGAAGAAGAAGAATTGACGGGGTAAAAGTGAAAAGTGCGAACCCGTGCCCATTTATAAGGGTAGATGGGGTAGTGAAACGGCAGGTCCGGAGATCGAGGAGGCGGCATAATTATCTTGACTAAGGAGGCGCCTCGATTTCCGGAATGGCGGGTTAAAATAAAGATTCGCTATAACGACATTATTGAAAGTGGCGGGTTATGAAGTTTAATCAGAGTTATAGTTCCAGAAGACTCACAGAAGATTCGCCAACTGAAGAATTTAAATTGACATGACCAGGTTCAAATCAATTTGGGGCCTAATGTTGGGGATATAACCCGGCGGTTAACCCGCCATCAATGGGCCGGGTTATACCTGTTGGCAACTCTCAGTGTAAGAGCCTAAGCTGGCCCAGGAAGGCAAGACATAAAGACAACGGCTTACAGGTGGGCCGGTTGAAGGCCGGAAACCCGGTGGCGACTCAAGGCCTAAAAGTGTAAGCCGCCACATGAAGACTTACCTTGTAAAGACTAGGAAAGTAGAACCTGGGTCGGTTACGTTTTGTAAGCCGACCCGGACTTTTGTAAGCCGTCGGCCCTCAGCCTGTGTATATAAAGGCTAGACCCGGCGGCGAGTTAGAGGTGGAGAAAGAGAGAAAGACCTTACGGCGAGAGAGAACAAGCAGTCGAAAGCTAGGGCAAGCAAGTCGCCTCTTGTAATCGACAGACCAGTTAATACAAGTAAAAGCAGGACGTAGGCTTTTACCTCCACCGTGAGGGGCCGAACCTGGGTAAATTCGTGTCCCTTGTCCCGCTTAACCCCTTTGAGTCCACTACCATGGCGTTAGCTCCGAACCTAAGCCTTCGGGCATCTGCCGTGACAAAACCACGACAGAACCAGTATAAACAACTACCTTTCAGTACTGCATATCATACATCACTGAGCATTGCATACATTGCATCATATATCATACATATCATCACGCATGACAAGTGTGTTTATGACCCGCCTGTGTCTCTCTCCGGGTCTTCTGCGCTCTCATGGGAGTTCAAGCAGTTGATGCCTGGAAGAGCCGACGGGAGGAGACTCAAGTAAACTCCGGGTTGTGCTGATAAGCCGCCCTCACAACAGTACAAGAAATGCTCTGTATTGTGGGTTTTATCTCATGGGATAAGCTGCCCTATCAGGTATATTACCGTGTCATTTAATTGACCGGTTATTGGATTTCTTCAAAAATGTGCTCTGTAGTATACTACAACACTCATGGATTTCTCAAAATATATTTGCCGGATTGCACTGCAACCACGAGCAGGGATTTTCATTTTCAAGATTAAAGGCATTACTCCAGGATATTCGACAAAATACCGGGTTACAACCACGGTCATTCAACAAGTTATTCTCAAAGTCCCAAGTCGCCGTAGGCAGACGACCCGGCACTTGGGGGCTAATGCAGATCAAGATTTCTAAAGTCCCAAGTCGCCGCAGGCATGCAACCCGGCACCTGGGAGCTACAGTATTCAGCTGTTCAAGCATATTATAAGGTACAAATTGAAAGACCCGGCCCATCACACGCTGATAAGCCGGCCCTTGGGGGCTACACTTGTGAAAATACAAGACACTCAGTATATACCTGGCGACTTAGATTTCTCAACATTCAACACCAAAGTTCAAAAAAGTCCCAGGTTGTTGCAGGCAAAGCAACCCGGCCCTTGGGGGCTACACCAGCTAAAAGCTTTATAAAGTACAAGACAGTTACAAGTCCCAGGTTGATGCAAGCAAGACAACCTGACACTTGGGGGCTACACAATCAAAGATATTATTGCAAAGCACCAAGCCATCATGGATAATCTTGGAGCTTGGGGGCTACAGGGAATATGGACATATCAAAAATTGAAGAGAGTTTTTCAACAATTCTGGAGTTCAGTTGTTTGACCCGGCATCACCAACAATCATGACCCGGCATTATCAAAGATCATAACCCGGCGAAGTTTATAAGCAACCCGGTTTTACAAGTTGAAGATTATTGGAGGCCGATTCAATGGCATATGGGTGTTGTATCCCTAAATATTTTATTTCAAAGGACGCTGATAAGCAAGACGATTGAGAAGACGTCTCATCCATATGAAGAAGAAATCCAGGAGGTTAGCATGAATAAATTCAAGCTAACCTAGGGGCTAATGACGGGGATATTACCCCGCGATATAACCCGGCCGGTAGTATGACCCGGCCAGAACTGGGCGACTCATTGACGACCCGGAAGGAGGAATGACCCGGCATGAAGCATGACCCGGCCCACCGCATGGCGGCTCAAGGATCACCGCTATTACCGGGTCACAGGACGACCAGGCCCAAAGGCCCAAGCATATAAGCCAACCCAAGGTGGCTCACAGAGAAGGCCCAAAGGAAAGGAAGGATTCCCTCAAGAAGGAAACAAGACCCGGATTAGGATTCATGAGAGACTAGTCCTAGTCCCACTCCTAGTAGGACTCTACATGTAAACCTACCCCTTCAACCTATATAAGGAGGGGTAAGGCACCCCAAGAGGGACAAGTAAAATTCAAGTAGACAAGACTCAAGAGATTAGAGATAGACAGATTAGAGGCTCTCGAGAGTAGAGGTAGCAAGACAACACCCTTGTAACCCCGAGCGCTCTCATCATCAATATAGACACAAAGCAGGACGTAGGCTTTTACCTCACCTCGAGGGGCCGAACCTGGGTAAACTCGCGTCTCCCGATTCCGACCAACCCCTCTCAAGCCGCCACATACGTTGCGATGACCCCACACCTAAGTCCACTAACCCGGACATCTGCCGTGACAAATCCATGACAATATTGCTTGCAATCTCCTTGAGACTTGTATCATAATAGCTTCGTACACTGTCCTCCTCCTGGCGACTTAGACCTCCTGAATTGTTTTTGTATGTGTATGATGCAGGAAGCTTTGGATGCCACCTAGTCTAATCTGACAGGCTTAAGAGAAAATGTTGCTTCGCAAGAAGCCGCCAGGGCTGAAGCAGAAGAAAAATGGTGGGTTGCCGTTGAAGAGCTGGCGAAGCTTCAAGCTGATTTCACCACCTACAAGAAGACTGTTGAATCAAAAGAAGCCGTCCTAACCAAGCGCTCAGAAGACGCAGAAGGCCGGCTTAAAATGGTGACTGAGGAGCTGACCGGCCTGAAGTGGCACATAAGCCGGATGACCGAAGCCATCTTTGGTAAGTATTGAAAGCCTTAGAAAATTTCCTTGCTTTTTTGAAAAAACTGTGCGGGGCGGCTTACAACGCCTATTCCTTGCAGGCCAAAGAAGCCACCAGTTATCTTCTGACAGCTTGCTGAAGCTGAAGGCAGTGTATACCTTAACAGAACAACTATACTGCGGGACACTTTGCACCATCAAGGCTATCCTGAACGAGAAGAGTATCCCCAAATTCATTAAGGGAGTGATAGAGCTCCTGTCAACTCTTCCCAAGCAAGTTGATGAACTCAAGCGATCAGCCGCCAGGAAGAGAGCAATAGCTGCTCTAAGCCGGTCTTTGGCCTTTGCCCCTGAACTGACCGCCGAAGAGATGATGGATGGCTTTCCCTCCGGGAAGGACGACGACTCAGAGTTTATAAAAGCTGACTATGCCAAGTGCCTGAAGGCCTCCCGGGTACTTGTGTCAACGCTCGTCGATGAGATTGATATGTCCTCATACCAGGCGGCTTACGGCAAGGATAGCAAACGAGTGCGCGGGCCAACTTTTGAAGCCAGGGACTTAACCCCTGCACGCCGTAAGCCACTCTTCGCTCCTGAAATTGACCCATGTCCAATCTTTGACGAGGCCCAGTTTGAGGCTTCAACAAACTGCAACTGGGATGTGGACAATCTTTAGATCAAAGAGGTCGAAGACCCGCCGCAGGATGACCCGCCGATGACTTGAACACCTTGCTCCTGGTTTAGGGATGACCCGGCGTTTCTGAGCCGCCGGATGTGTAAAAAACTTTAAGTCTTGCATTTTGGGCTCCTTGGAGAGCTTTGTAATAGGAGTAGAAAACTTGATTGCCTCAACCGTGCTATTTGATGCATGTTTTATCTATCTTGTGTTTTGCTCATATTACTTTGTCATCACGCTTCCCGGCGACTTATCTTAGGAGATAAAACCTGCAAAACAAACAAGACAGAGTATATTCTGTACTTGCTATGAGGGCGGCTTGAAAAAGCACACCCGGAGATGTTGAATCTCATATGCCGGTTCTTCTGGGTGGACTCGTTACTTGAACTCTTAAAAGTACAGGGTCTCTCGTGAGAGTGGCTGATAAGAGCGCAACGAACCAGAGAGAGACACAACCGGGTTACGAGTACGATGCAATGTATGATGCCATGTATGATGTAATGTATGATGCAATGTATGATGTGATGTATGATGTTTTGCTTTTCTTCCTTTTTGTTTTTCGAAAACTTGTATGCTGGTTCTTCTGGGTGGACTCGCTGCTTGAACTCTTAACAGTACAGGGTCTTCTAGTGAGAGTGACCGTTAACTCCTTTGAGCGGCTCAGGGTCTCTAGGCGAGATTAACTGTTAAGAGCGCAACGAACTAGAGAGAGACGCAGCAGACGGCGGGTCATACCCCCAGGGCCCATAAGCTACCTCTCACGTGACATAAATCCGTCGTTTGAACCTTAAACAGTGCAGGGTCTTTAAAAAGAGTAACTACTTAAGAGTACGAATAGGCCACATAGCGGAGAGTCGGCAGCAGATGGGTGAGTTTATCCTCGCTCTCTGTAAGCCGACCCTCACGTGACAAAATCCATCGATTGAACTTTGACCAGTACAGGGTCTCTAGTGAGAGTGACTGTCAAATACTTTGAACAGCTCAGGGACTCTAGTCGAGATTAACTGGTAAGAGTTTGGTGGGTCACCTAGCGGAGCAACAGCAACATACAGGCAGGTTTAACTCAAAACTTGCAGTGGCTGAAGAGCAGATCAAGACGGTGTGTAAGCTAAAACCGGCGGGTTGGAAGCCCCCAAACGACCTTGTTCACGGAGTCAACTTTTGGGTATACAACCCGGCCTTACAGTGGCTGAAGAGCCGATCAAGAGGGTGTGTAAGCTAAACCCGGCGGGTTGGAAGCCCCCAAATGACCTTGTTGACGGAGTCAACTTTTGCACAATCGGAAGTGTACAACAGGCAGAGGCCCCGGCTTGTAGGGATGCCAACTTTATTATATATGTAAATGGTATATATACAATGATGATATACAATGATGTGAGTCAATGACTCGGGTATCGTAAGGCCGCAGATGAGCGATATTCCACGGCCGGCGGGTCTCCTGCCCAGAAGTGGGTGATTCATCTCGTACGTCAATGAGATGATATGACCCATTGTTGAGATTCTTCCTGACCACAAAAGGTCCTTCCGATGGAGGAGATAACTTGTGCATGTCTGTCTGATCTTGAATTAGACGCAACACCAAGTTGCCTTCCTGAAACGTCCTAGTCTTAACTCTGCGGCTATGATAGCGACGCAGGTCTTGTTGGTAAATCGCCGATCGAGCCGCCGCAAGATCCCGCTCTTCATCCAAAGCATCTAACGCAACCTGACGCGCTGTCTCATTATCTGTCTCCACGTAAGCCACCACCCGCGGCGAGTCATGACGTATGTCACTTGGCAATACGGCTTCTGCACCGTAAACCATGAAGAAAGGCGTATAGCCTGTTGACCTATTGGGGGTAGTTCTGATGCTCCATAAAACTGATGGTAACTCTTCTACCCAACAACCCGGCGTTCGCAGTCGGGGAACCATAAGCTGGGGCTTGATGCCTCTCAATATCTCCGGATTAGCACGCTCCGCCTGACCATTGGACTGCAGGTGGGCAACGGCAGAGACGTCAAGACGGATGTGCTCTCTTTCACAGAATTCCTGCATAGCCCCTTGGATAGGTTTGTACCATTATCTGTGATAATACCATGAGGGTAGCCAAAACGGTAGATCAATTTTTTGACGAACTGAACCGCCGTAGCCGCGTCACACTTGCCGACCGGCTCAGCCTCAACCCACCTGGTAAACTTATCCACCGCCACCAAAAGGTGGGTCTTCTTATCTTTAGACCTCTTGAAGGGCCCGACCATATCAAGCCCCCAGACTGCAAAAGGCCAGGTGATTGGAATCATGCGCAACTCATGAGCCGGCACGTGAGCACATCACCCAAACTTCTGACATCCGTCGCACTTTTTGACCAAGTCTTCTGCATCCTTATGAGCCGTCAGCCAGAAGAATCCATGCCAGAAAGCCTTGGCCACCAAAGATTTTGAGCCGGTGTGATGACCGCAATCGCCAGCGTGAATTTCATTTAAGATTTCCTTACCCTCTTCAGTAGAAACACACCGCTCGAAAACACCAGTGACACTGCGTTTTATGTAACTCACCATTGATGATCGTCATGGACTTAGATCGCCTTATGATTTGCCTTGCCAAGGTCTCGTCCTCAGGCAACTTGCCGCGAGTCAAGTACGCTAGGTAAGGTAACGTCCAGTCAGGGATAGCATGCAGAGCCGCCACCAGCTGCCCCTCCGGGTCAGGTATAGCCAGATCCTCCTCCGAAGGCAGCTTAACTAATGGGTGATACAACACATCCAAGAAAACGTTAGGCGGCACCGGCTAACGCTGAGAGCCCTGCCTTGATAATGCGTCAGCCGCCTCATTCTTGCGATGGTCAATATGATCCACCTGATAACCCTTGAAGTGGCCAGCAATGACATCCACTGCTTGATGATAAGCCACCATCTGTGGGTCTTTGGAATCCCACGTGCCTGAAACTTGCTGAGCCACGAGGTCTGAGTCGCCGAGGCATCTAATCCGGCTCAAATTCATATACTTAGCCACACGGAGGCCATGAAGTAAAGCCTCATACTCAGCTGCATTGTTGGTGCAGGGAAACATCAGCCTAAGCACATAACGAAATTTGTCACCTCTGGGGGAAGTTAAGACGACTCCAGCCCCTGAACCTTCCAATTGCCGGGATCCATCAAAGTGAATTGTCCAGTATGTGTTATCCGGCTTCTCCTCAGGTGACTGGCACTCTGTCCAGTCATTTATAAAGTCCACCAGGGCTTGAGACTTGACGGCCGTGCGAGGCACATATTTTGGATTAAGAGGTCCAAGCTCCAGTGACCACTTAGCAATCCTGCCAGTGGCTTCTCTGTTTTGAATTATGTCTCCCAACGGAGCAGAGCTAACCACAGTGATCTGGTGTCCCAGGAAGTAATGCTTCAACTTACGATTCGCCTTGAACACCCCATATATCAGTTTCTGCCAATGCGGGTATCTTTGCTTGGATTCTATCAGGACTTCACTGACGTAGTAAACCGGCCTCTGAATTGGATATTCCTTCCCTGCCTCCTTACGCTCCACAACAATCGCAGCACTGATAGCCCTGTTGTTAGCCGCCACATACAGGAGCAAAGGTTCCTTTTCAGCTGGGGCAGCCAAGACCGGTGGCTCAGCCAGCTGTTTCTTGAGCGCCTCAAGCGCTTCACCTGCCGCCTTACTCCAGACAAAGTTGTCTGTTTTCTTCATCATTTGATACAGAGGAATAGCCTTCTCACCTAGGCGGCTTATGAATCGGCTTAACGCAGCGATTCGATCCGCCAGGCGCTGAACATCGTTGATGCATGCCGGCTCAGACAGGGAAGTAACAACCTTTATCTTGTCCAGATTAGCTTCAATACCATGCTCAGAGACTAGAAATCCCAAGAGCTTGCCTACAGGAACTCCAAAGACACACTTGGCCGGGTTAACCATCATCTTGTAGACCCGTAAATTATTAAACGTTTCCTTCAGGTCGTCAAGTAGAGTCTCCTTGTTCCTTGATTTGACCACAATATCATCCACATAAGCATGAATATTGCGCCCAATTTGACCATGAAGACAGTTCTGCACACAACGCTGGTAAGTGGCCTGGGCACTCTTGAGCCCGAAAGGCATAGACACATAGCAGAAAGCACCAAAAGGTGTAATGAAAGCCGTCTTCTCTTGGTCTTTAACTGCCATCTTGATCTGATGATAACCTGAATAAGCGTCCAGGAAGCATAAGCTCTCACAACCCGCTGTTGCATCCATAATCTGGTCGATACGGGGGAGAGCAAACGGGTCAACTGGACAGGCCTTGTTAAGATCCGTGTAATCCATACACATACGCCATGAGCCGTTCTTCTTGAGTACCAACACCGGGTTAGCGAGCCACTCCGGGTGAAACACTTCAATGATGAACCCTGCTGCTAACAGCCGGGCCACCTCTTCTCCAATAGCCTTGTGCCTCTCCTCATTAAATCGGCGGAGGAATTGCTTTATCAGCTTAAACTTAGGATCCACATTAAGGTGGTGCTCAGCGAATTCTCTCGGTACACCCGGCATGTCAGAAGGCTTCCATGCAAAGATGTCCCGATTCTCATGGATGAATTCGATGAGCGCGCTTTCTTATTTGGGATCCATATTGGCCCCAATAGTTAACTGTTGCGATGAGTTGCCCGGTGTAAAATCCACTAACTTGGTATCTTCAGCCACAAACTTGAGAGGCGGTTCAGGTTCCGTGGTGGGCTTCTTCAGTGGGGTCATATCTGCCGGGTCAACATTCTCTTTATAGAAATTGAGCTCTGCTTCAGCACAACTTGATTCCGCATAAGCTGCATCACCTTCCTCACACTCAAGGGCCGTCTTTCGATCACCATGCATGGTAATCGTCCCTGCAAATAAACATAGCAAGGCCTAGCCATGAACTTGGCGTAAGCCGGCCGTCGAAAGAGAGCGTGGTATGGGCTCTTGATTTTAACCACTTCAAACCACAAAGACTCCACCCTGTAGTTGGATTCATCACCAAAGGCTACCTCCAAGGAAATCTTTTCCACTGGATAAGACGATTTTCCAGGTACCACACCGTGAAAAACAGTTGAGGAGGGCTTAAGATCTTTGTCAAGCAAGTTCATCCGGCGGAAAGTGTCGTAGTACAGGATGTTGATACTACTACCACCATCGATAAGTACCTTAGTAAACACGTATCCTCCCACTTGGGCGGCAACTACTAAAGCCAGCTGCCTCGGGTTATCAACACGCGGCGGGTGATCCTCCCTGATCCAAGTTATGTCATACTCAGACCACTTCAAATACCGCGGGAGAGCCGGCATGACTGCATTAACCGTCCGCTTGCGCACCTTCTGGTCTCGTTTATCAAAGCTGGTTGTAAAAACATGATACTGACCCCCGTTTAGCTGCTTCGGGTTACTCTGGTACACCGACTGGTTATTCTGCTGCTGAACACCATTACCAGGCTAATGATGACCCCCTTGATTGCCTTGACCCTGGTAAACGGATCCTGAGCCGCCGGCTCCAAAGCCGGCCCCTGAACCGCCCGGGCCTGAACCGCCTGACGGATCATTGACGTTATTGCGATGCTGTTGAAGGCTGTAATCCCGGAACTGCCGCATAATGTTGCAATCCCTCCACGTATGGCCTGCCGGCTTATCAGGCCGGCTGTGCTCTGGACAAGGTTTATTGAGCATCTCTTCCGGGTTGAAAGGAGCTTTGCCCTTGTTAAAGGGCGGCCTGAAGTTCCCGTTGCCCTTGGCACGATTGTTCCCGGCGCTGGTGTTTGCCACCAACTCTGACCCACCTTCCGGGTTCTTCCTCTTGCCTTGGTTGTAGTTCCCAGCCGCGTTGTGCTGTTCACCCTTGCCATTGTTGCCTTTCTTACCCTGAGCCGATTTCTCATCATCGGAGCCAGGATCCTTTGTGTTGTCAGAGTCGGCATATTTGGTGAGAGCCGCCATGAGCTCCCCCATGTCCTAGCATGAATGTTTGAGCCGGCCAAGCTTCTGTTTCAAGGGCGTGAAGTGGCAATTCTTCTCCAGAATCAGAACCGCTTATGCCGCTGTAATCTGCGCAGAAGAGTGGATGACGGTTGAGACCCGCCGGACCCAGTGATGAGCCGATTCGTCTTCACGCTGCACACAATGGTCCAAATCCACAATCATCATGGCCTGCTTGCACGTTCCTCGGAAATTCTAGATGAACTGCGCCTTGAGCTCGGCCCAGGAATTAATGGTGTTGGGTGGTAAGCCCTTCAACCACGTGCGTGCCGGCCCCTCCAGCATCATGATGAAATATTTGGCACACACCGCGTCACTGACATCCAACATCTCCATGGTTAGCTCATAGCTTTCTATCCAGGCCTCCAGAGGTAGGTCAGCAGTATAATTGGGCACCTTGCGAGGACCCTTGAAGTCCTTCGGCAAACGCTCATTCCGCAAAGCCGGTGCTAAGCACGGCAGTCCCACAGCCCTGGAGGTTACCCCTGCTCCTACTGAGACGGAAGGTGCAACAGTGGGTTCTTGATAAGCCGTCACCGCCGCCAGAGCCGCCGCATCTTGCTGCGCCCTTGCCCGGTCCGCCAGCGCCTGAGCTTCCTAAGCCGTGCGGTCAACCCTCGGCAGGTTCCGGCGCCGATCACTGCTAGAAACCACCGGCGACTCATAACGCCGGCTATAGCTGTGGCTGGGGATGGGGGTTGAATGTACGCGACTCTGGCTATAAGTGTACTTCTCCTGCTGGGCCACCGCCGTCTGCAGGTATCCGATGGCGTACCGCACCTCCTCGGCGAAGAGCGCCTCATATGGGATCGGGATCGTACCAAGCCTGGTTGCCGCTGCCACCATGTTTTCCACCGGGTTAGAATAATGACATGGCAGCGTCGGAAAGGACGGTGGTAGGGGGTGGTTCCGTCGCGGCATGTCTGGCTGCTGATGCTGAAGCGTCGCCCGGCTTCTAGGCACTTCCGCCGTCCGGGTTATGGTCAAAGGCACATTCCGTCCCGTCCCTGGCGTGTTGAAAAGATTCCTGGCTTCGTAGTGGTCCGGTAGACGGGACTGATGCCTCATCCGACGAACCGCCGCTACAGACTGCTGCTCTAACTCCAGGCGGAAAGCGTCCGCCCTAAGGCGCTCCGCCTCAGCATCCATCTGAGCCTTTAGCGCATCGATTTCCGATTGGACTCTAGCCATCTGGTTCTTCAACCTCGTGATCTCTGCATTACGGGCCGCGTGGTTTGCAGCAGTGACCTCGGTTTCCATCAGGGTTGTAAGCTCGTTCATCAGATCAAGAAGAACCTGAGCCGGCGACTTGCCAGCCCTAGACCCGGCAGCACCGGCGGCTGTGCTGCTCGGGGCCAGTGCTGAACCCGCCATGAAGACGACAGCATAGTTCGACGCCTCATAATCCTGCGGCTCATGATACTCCGACTCGGGGTAGTGCTCGACGTAGCCCCTAAGCCCACCACTGTGAAGCTGATAGATCGATTCCGTCTCTCCGCTCGAAGATCCATCTTCTGAGCAGCAGAAAGTTTCTTCCCGTGACATAGAACCTTCAAGCTCCACACCCTGGGTGAAGCCGACAAAGACATGCTTCCTGCCCGGGTTAGCACGGACAGGTTGCGCGCGTCGGGCCGGCTCGACGATGTCGGTGGAGATATCCGTCCCAGGTTTAGATCCGCCGATCTTGCCGATGAAGACGTGAATTCCGCCGAAGGGTATCCAGAATCCCTACTCGATTGAGTCGGCCTCGGGACCCCAGCCGGCATCGTCGATGTAGAGCATCCCGCGGCGACTCTTGGTTATCCTGCCGACAACGTATCCCTCGATCCCTGGGAGAGAGCCCTTTGAGAACTCAACACGACTGAGCGCTAGCCCCACGGTGGGCTGTAACACCCCAAAAATTTAACCACATTTTTATTAAGTAAAAATTTGACCAGAAATAAAAATTTGAGTTATAATAGGTTCTTTCATAATTTTAGAGCCTTTTCTGTTTCAGATTTTCAAATACTTCCCTCCATATAGAAAATTATTTGGAAATAATATTGTGGCTTTGGTAGTTTTCTTGAACCATTTCATTATTACTATAATAACAGTAGGAATTATTTTCATAATAAAACTTGCCCCAAAACAATTCTTCTAATAGCATTTTCAATGTTTGAAATGCTTCTGTTGCACTACAACCACTTTAAATAATTCTTTAAAAATTCCACAAAAATTATGAGAGGTCATATGATGCCTATAGACCAGTTTTGTGTAGAAACCCAGTCTTTTGAAATTTTTGAGCAAACCATCTTCTTTTCAATTCTTGTCCAGATTCAGTTTTGAACTACAACCCCAAGTACCCTTGCCCCAAAACTTCCAAAATTTGGCCATCTTATAGTCCTTCCAACCAAACACTTAACTCCAGAATCTCAGCTCCAATTTCCTCTCTCTATTGCACCAAATGATTCCCAGCATTTTCTGTCCAGAAATGAATTTCAGTAAAACTTGCACTAGGAAGTATCTCTTTTGCCAAACCAACTCCACCATCCTCTTTTTCATCTAATGAGACATCATCCTGCCAAATTCCAACCTTAGAATAGATCTATAGGTGGCCCTAGCGTTTTGTCAAACACCTTGTGGGCATGACAGAAATGTTGCCACTTCCTAAACTGCACTGGACACTTGGTCATTTGGCCAAACAAGCATGTCCATTAGCTCTCTCATAACCAGGTTCACAACCCTGCCAATTTGCGCTGTCATCCGAGACCCCTAGGTGGCTTTGATATGTCGTCGAGCACCCTGAGTCCGTGTCCAGAACACGCACTTCATGCCCAGAGCGTGCGAATTGCACTCGAGGATGCCCGAGCCTCTGTCACTCCCTATCTCCTTCTTCCGCTCATCTTGATCATCTGTAGAGCTAGCCAAGTTGTCCCCGCACCTTTCGACACCTCTCCTCGTCCCCTAGCGCCGTCCACGCCGGCCAGCACCGCCACCGACCGCCGCACGTCGCTGTCACACACCAACCACACCACCTGACACCCCCTTAGCTTACCAGCTTGCCCGAGCTTATCCGTGGGTGTTATTACCCTCACCAAACCTCCACCTGCCTCGCCTATCTCGCCACCGTCCGCGGTTTGCCATCAATGGCGCCGCCGACGTGCCTTCCTCTGGAAGCCACGGCACCGCGTCGCTCCCGCCTATAAATTTCCTTCCTGAGCTCTCTCTCATCATCGGCACCTCCCCTTCCTCATCTCCAAGCCTCCCTGAGTACTCAAACGACCAGAGACAGTCGTCACCCTTACCTACGGTACCTACGGCCGCCGCCACCTCTCCGATGATTCCGGCGAAACCATAGCTCCCCCTTCTCCAATCTCTTCACTAACATCTTTCTCCTGAACCCACAAATCCTTTCCAGTTCTCAATTTTGCTCGAGCTAGCCCATGGGTGAAATCCCTCTTTTGCCCGACATCATCGTCCGCCGGAATCAGCATCGCCGGCAACCCCGTCCACCTCAGTGACCAACGCTGGTACCCAGGGGATCGCCTCGATTTCCTATACTCGCAGATGGCCTCAGCTCCTCGAGTGGGGACGCCCATCTCCGGCAATCGCCGTCGGCAGAGCTCTCTGTTCCGATGAGGAGAGAGGAAGGCGTGGGCGACCAGTCAAATATGACAGGTGGGCCCATGGGTCCCACTGTCAGCGACAGAAACGACGCCGTGCTGGCATTAGGTGGATACGTAATCCGCGTATACGCCTTCGTCGTCGACAACTCCAGCGCAGCCGAACGACCGGGCCTGGCCCAGTGGCTAAATCGCGCCCAGAGAGCGTTTTGGCTTATCAAGTTTCTGCCTCTGTCATTTTCTTTTTCCAGCAAACTTTCCAATAATTCCACAGAACTCATTTCAAATCTAAAGTGGATGATTCAAAATTCTACATAGTTCTAAAATCCTGTTCTATTAATCTAGATGAGGTAAACATTTTTCCTAAGCCCTGTTCCTACTGGATCTATTAAATAGTCCTTTTCTTTGTTTATTCCAACTTAGAAATTCCATAAGTAATTCATATAAACTTCAAAGCAATTGATTCTTCTTCTGGTATTCCTCATTTGCCATCTAGTTTATTTTAGTATTTATTTAAAAAATATTTGAAACACTTTTTTAGTACTGTTTTAGCTCTATGTGGTAATTTAAATATTTTTGAAAATAGGAAATGGAGGGGAGATAATATTTCAAACTTTTGGAGTACACCCAATATTTCTGCATATTCAAGGCAAGCATCTTGAACACTTGATATGGTGATTGCACGGTTGATTATTTGCATGAATAAATAAAACATGAATATGTTTAATTCCAATGAGATTTGCATATGACTTAGCATGCATGCATGATCACATGGGAATATTTCATATTCATCAAAGCATGATGTTTGAGTGAGCTTGGTTACTTTCACTTGTCATGTATGCCCGTGTTGGTCTGGACTAAACTGCAGGAAAGAATCAGTCACGAGTAAAGTGACCATGAGACTGAATTCTCGTGATGACGAGAAGGATCAGTATGGGCATCTTGGGACATGTCAGGTGGTGACCCTATTGGGTACTACCGAGAAAATTGATTGTGCTAACCACTGCAGGAAACTTAAACCTCCTGAGTCAACCGTAGATCGAGTCTTGCTCCAGTAACCCCCATACTTGATTCGTGCTACCACTTGTCCCTGCTTCGGGTGGGGTATGGTTCAGTAAGTTGTTAACCCATTTCCATGCACACACCGTACAGAGGGTCACGATGAGGGCCTCCACGACCGTGGACTAAATCCTGTCATCGGCTCAGGGGGCATGGGTGTTTCCGGCAGTGTAGCCGAGAGGGGGGCACCCCTTGGAATCCGCGCGTATGAATAGTGATCCCATGCAGAACGATGGTCTCTCCGTCTTAGAGTTTATCTGGAAAGATGCTTTGGGTGATCCCTGGCATCCGGATGGTTAAACTGGTGTGTGCTGGTTAGGCGTGTTTTTAACCCAAAGGCTGTAATGGGAATTAGTCAGTGCCACGGTACTGGCTATAGAAACCTCATACACGTGGGTAAAGAGTACACCCTCTGCCGAGTTATATCTATTCGAATAGCCGTGTCCGCGGTTAAGGACTAAAGTCTGGGTTGGTCAAGTGTTGGTCTTAGAGTCGGTCTCCGAAGGAAATAATTAAAATTTGTGCATGGTTTATTTTGCAGAATAACTACTACTACTACTGGGTTATCATGAATATTGTTGATTATATGATCATTATTATGGACTAAACCGTTTCTCTTATTTTAATTTTCCAAGTGTCTCAGGGGCTGGCTAGACTACCCCGGGCATTCAGTTTTATTTTCAAGACCTTACGAGGCGTCTCTCGAGTTCTCGGGCGGTCCTGTCTCGTCCGACTCTCTTGTAGATACCCGTCTGGCATTTCTTTTCAAGACCTCACGTGGCGTCGCTTGAGTTCTCGGATGGTTCGGTCTCGTCCGACTACTCTTTTAGACACCCGTTTGGCATTTCTCTTCAAGTCCTACCGTGGTGTCATTTGACACCCGACCGACATTTCTTTTGTATTTTCTTTGGATTCTTGGATGGTTCCGTCTCGTCCGATTTCCATCAACCTTCTTTGCTAATATGTTATCATGCCATGATTTAACTCCTGTCAGCATGCATATAATATAGTCCAGCATGAGCATAAGCAAATAGTTTAATTCATCATGATCATATATTGTCTGCTGCATTCGGTATATCATTTGTTCATAATGTTTGCGAGTACATTCAAACGTACTCACTGGCTTCTCCCTGGTTATTTCATTGGCCAGGTCAGAAGAGTATTATGACGACGTCCCTACATGCGGAGCCTAGGATAGTATCCACGCGGGATAGGAATTATCCAGGTCAGCTGTTCCTGTGGGAAATGGAGTTCCATAGACGCTGATGACCCCGAACCGCTTTCGCCGCCAACCACTAGAAACCTTTTGTTGTACTCATAGATCATAATGGTCTTGTACTTCATATTTTGTAATATTGCTTGGAATTTGTGTATCAAGATTGGGTCTCATCAGCTAACAGTAATCCTGGGGCTGGTGAGCACAAGGGCCATTTGCTGGGAAATTAATATCCCAGAAATCCAGTCCTGACATGGGCGCCAACTGTCGTGGTTTTGTCACGGCAGATGTCCGAAGACTTAGGTTCGAGGCCATCGCCAAAGCAGTGGACTCAAAGGGGTTGGTCGAGATGAGGGACACGAGTTTAGCCAGGTTCGGCCTCTCGAGAAGAGGTAAAAGCCTACATCCTGCTTGTGTTGTATTGACTGGAGTATCGATTACAAGGGAGCGGATTCACTTGACCTAGCTCTCGATCGATTGGTTTCTGTCTAAGCCGCCCGACGGTCTTGCCTTTATATAGGAGGTCAAGGCACTGGGTTACATACTCAATCCGACTCGGAACCGCCTTGCCTCTCTGGGCAACCCGGCTCCAGGTGGCTTACCCCCCCGAGTCTCATACCATCTTCTGTCTCGGGCCTTGGTCTTGGGCCTTCGTCTTGGGCCTTCATCCTGGTCTGTCTGATAAGCCGCCCTGCGGCCGGGCCTTCATCTTCCAGCCCACCTTAAGGGTCCTTTTGGTTATGAGCCGCCAGGTATGACCCGACCCCTCCTGGGCGGGTCTTACCACGGGGTTATATCCCGAACAAGTTGTGAGTCAAGGTCCAACCTACAACTGGGCAACTACAACTACGAAAAACAAACGACGAGTTGTGAGTCAAAGGTTGATTTGTAACTAAGGGCCTCGAGTTGCAAGTGAGGATCCGACTTGCAACTGGGCAACTACAACTACGAAAAGCAAGTCCACGGTTATGAGTCAATGGTTGACTTACAACTAGGGCCCACAAGTTGCGAGTTGGGGGTCGACATACAATTGGCAAGCTACAACATTAAAAAAAGAATCCCTCAATTACGAGTCAGTGGGTTTACTTGCAAGGCATAAAGTTATGAGTTAGGGTCGACTTGCGGATGGGGCGAACCTACAAGTACAAAACAAGCCCCCATTTTCGAGTCGAAGGACTTGCAGGTTCAAGTTGAGGCTTGATTGCTAACTGGGTGTCACGCCCAAGACGCGATCCTATCCTTATTATGGCATGAGAGCCTTGACAGGGACAGAAGCGCATCTCGTCGTTTTGCAAGAATGGATATCATTACAAGTACATGTAAAGAAGAGATGAGTATATGGAATTGGCTTACACTCGCCACAAGCTACATCAGTATCACATCAATGCAACAACATAACCAAACATCATACAGAAGAGAAGGGTCCGACTACGGACGAAAACAAACGATAAAATGACATCCATCCTGGCTATCCTAGGCTGCCGCCTGGAACCCATCCTAGATCGATGAAGAAGACCAAGAAGAACTCCAAAACAAACAAAGCATCGCGCTCACGTCATATCAACGCATTACCTGTACCTGCAACTGTTGTTGTAGTAATCCATGTGCCACGGGGACTCAACAATCTCATTTTCAAGGGTATCAAGACTATTAAAGCTTAATGGGTGAGGTAAGGTTAAGTGGTGAGGCTGCAGCAAGCACTAAGCATCTATTAGAGTAGCTAACTTACGAGTACAAGAATAAAGGGGGATGATTGTCGCACAAACGGTCGTGAACTAGCAATGATCTCAAAGAGATCCTGAACACCAGCATACGTCAAACATAACCCCACCGTGTTCTCTCTCGGATAAGGACTCGCGAGAAGAGACAGTCACGGTTACGCACACGGTTGGTGTATTTTATTTGAGTTTACTTGAAGTTTGTTATGACCGGGTGTTAAACAAAGTTTCCAAGTTGCCACATAACCGCGGGCACGGCTTTTCGAAAGATTTAACCCTGCAGGGGTGCTCCAACCCATCCATGACAAACTAACCACACACAACGGCAATAACCTCGACCACGAATCTCGTGATCTTCCTAGGCAATTCCACTGGAAAACCGCAACCTGGAGATAGCCCGAAGTATTTTCAGAATTCCTCGCACAAGACGTTCGAGAAAGGTAAAACAAATCCAGCAAGGCCGCCCGGCGTGTCAACGATCCCGATAGGAGCCGCGTATCTTGTTCTCAGGACACGACGGATTTTCCAAACTTCCGGTAGGCCAATCACAGAGTTGCCCCTGGCGGCCACCGGCGGTTGACAGGTTTGGACCAACACTCATGAGGAGCACTGGCCCGGGTTGTTGATTAATTATCCATGGTGTCCGGAAAGTCCCTATGCAATTTGATTAGTTATTAAGCAAATGTAGTACCAATATTGGGCCTTGCCAGACAAGTTTTATCCTAAAACGAAAATCAAGGGGGTGCCCATAACAACCCCGAGCATGTTAGGAGCGCTCAATTATGGAACATAACACCGATACACAAGTAACTAGGGCGGCAAGAGTGGAACAAAACACCGAGAAAAATGCCAAGCCTTCCACCCTTTACCAAGTATATATGTGCATTAAATTAAATAGCAATAATATTGTGATAACTGGAAACAATTGCACCTCCAACTACCAACGCTATAAGAATGGCTGAGCAAGCAGTAACATAGCCAAACAATGTTTTGCTAGGATGTGGAGGGGTTAGAGGCTTTTCATGGCTATTTGGGAGGCTTGACATACAAATGGTATGTAGCGAGACAGCGAAAGAAGCAAGGCAATGATAGTAATGGTATCCAGGGAAATGATCATCTTGCCTGAGATCCGGCTTGGAAAAACAACGATTCCATGAAGAAGACGAGCCAACGTAGTCGAAGGAATCCTCACAATTCGAACGCTTTTGGAACTCTAGCGAGAAGAAGCAAATCGGAAACAACAATCAACACACGAGAACACCACAACATATGCATGACATGATGCACTTCAAATATGATGCAGGTTATGCATGACATGGCAAGCACAACCATCAAGTTCTACACATTAGGTGAAGCTCAATATGCAACAAGTCGCATATTGACGGAACTCCACATTCGAATATTTAGTTCACTCTCGTTTAGGTAGACGTCAATATTAAATGTTGTTAAACATGGCAAGAGGTAAAGCATAAGTAAACTGCATATCTAGGCAAGTTTAAATGAGGCGGGAAACAACATATAGAATTTCCGAAACGACACCAGATGTTAATCTCGAAATTGGTCCAGATGTGAACTAATCAGGTTTTATATTTATTAAACAGGTAAATAAAGTGCACAATGAGATTCTACTCGTCATTCTAGTCGATTTACATATATGGAACATCTCAAACGGAGCTACGGTCTAAAAGATATGACCTTCACAAGATTATATGCCATGAATGCAAAATGCATGAAAATGACAAACACAAACATTTCAAATCTTGAATGCAGCAAGATATTATGATGCTACATGAGATTCTAGTCAAGTTACATATGCAACATGTTCAAAACGGAGCTACGATTCAACCACAATCACCAATACATGTTTTAGTTCAAATCTGTCCAAAACAGAAAGATAGCACATGCACACTTGAAAACAACATGGCAACAAAATATAGCAGATTAGGACTTAGTGAAATTCACAGTTTTTTAGCAGAGCAGATTTTCATGGAGGCATATTGGCAGCAGTAAAACTATATGCTACAGGGCATATATTGGCATGAAACTTAACAGCATGCTAGAGGACATTGTTAACTACAAATAACTCCATTGCTCCAACCCCAAATGGGCTGTAGATCACTAGCAAAACACATGGCAAGACAGCAACAAAATATTATAGATTCCAGACTTGGTTTAAATTAGAGTAGACACGAGCAGCTGTTTTTAACAGATTGACATATTGAACAACAGAATTAATTATGATGCTAAGCCTATTCATGCAAACTATTGGCACAACAGGATAGGCAACAACATGCTTAAAACACTCATTGGTGGCAACCGCAAAAGACTCCTAGATCAATAGCAAATCACATGGCAACATGGCAACAAAATAACAGTTTCAGACTTAGTGAAATTTATCGATCTCCCAAAACTGCATTATTGACTAGGCATGTTGACATGGCAATACCAGTAGCATAACAACCCTCTATGAGCATGGAAAGGACGCTAGTATCAAGAAGACATGGCACACTTCAAATCAAACCATTGGCTCGATTACATAGGATGCATGGTTTGCTTAATATGATGCTCGCAAAACGGAACTCATCGTTAACAGATTTCAGTTTTAACGCGGTAGCAACTCTAGAGCAACAAACAAACATGATAATGATGTCCTACCTAGCAACTAGAGGCATGGCATCAAAGTAGACATATAATAGGGCACATCTCATGAATAAACCACATGCAAAAGACCTACGGGTGAGATGCAACCTTCCGCACGAAATCGTTTAAAATAATAGATTCGCAACTAACGATGGGATGCACTTTTGCAACAGAGATAACAACCCCTAGATGAACTCTAAAATTTATACAAAAGCCACATCCATGAAGAGCACGAAGAGTAGATATAAATTCAAATAAAGTTTGTCCCAATCGGACCAATATGCACAAAGTTATGCAAGGTTGAAAATGCTATTATGTAGAAAACGAGGCAATAAACAGGGACTTAGCCGATTTTACCTCGCGGGGAATCTGGATCCCGCGGTACCGGGACGGGGAGGGGCACTCGTTTGGTTCGGGGGTCGAGGGGGTGCCGGAACCGCGCGATGCAGATCTGCCAATGGCTCTCCGGCGAGGTGGCGTCGATGCCGGCGGGTCGCCGGAGGGGACTAGGACGATGGCGCGGGGTCGGGGAAGGCTGGATCCGGGCAGCTTCGGACGGATCTGGCGGCAGCACTCCAAGTCGGGGCCGCCGGCGAGCTAGGCATAACTGCGGCGGGTCCGGGCTGCAGGGAGCCGGCTGACAGCGCGATGGGGCGACGCCGGCGCGGGGTGGCTCCGGCCGGCGCTGGGCGAAGGCAGGCGCGGCGGAGCACTGCGGCGGCGCGGCTTGGCACGATGCGGCGGCGGAGCTTGCAGCGGCGTCCTCCGGCGAGGTTGGGCTGGCGGCGCGGCGAGGCCGAGCCTCCCCTCGGGTGAAGCTAGGGACGGGAGCTGGAGGCGCGGGGCGGTCGCGGGCTACGGCGGCGGGCAGTTCGGGTCCGAGCGGGCTTGCCCTGGGCCCTGCGGGCCTACGGTGGAGGGAGGAGGCTGGAGGTGGCGCAGGGGTGACGTGGGGCGCGCTGAGTGGCTGGGAGCGGCGGCGCAGTGGCTCAGGCGGCGACAAGTGGTGGCGACAGGGTTGGGCAGACGCGGAAAACGATGCTGGAGGAGGGGGAAGGCTAAAATAGGTAGCAGAAGCCATCGATTGATAGAGAGGGGTCTAGGGTTAGCTATTTCATCTGTTTTTCGGGCCGTTCGATCCCGATCGGACGCCCGAAAGCGGAGGGGCGGCTAGGTTGGGTAGTGGGCTGTGAAGAGGGGTATTGGGCTAAGATGAGAGGGAAGTGGCAGCCCGGCAATGAAATTTTTAAACACCAAAAACGTCCGATAGTTAAGCCGATGACGGTGCCGCTACGGCCGACCGTTCGGGTATCAAACGACCTCTGATTGCGAAGAAATTTGGCAGGGTCTACCTACAATACAATAAGGCCGCACGCCAAGTTTCGACCCAATCCGAGAATATTTTATACGCACTTTTGAAAACAATATTTTATCGATGCCGCGGGCGCGTGCGTGTGTGGTTGGACTCGAAACGGACAACGACACGAACGGAGAGAACCGGCAGCTACGAACGGATGCAAGTTTTCGAAAACGAGTGACGTTGCTATGCGGATGATGTGAATGATGCCATGATGAATGGAACAACCACTCGAAGCACACTATGACAATGGAATAAAAAGGGGAATCTTCTGGAGCGTCCGTCCCGGGCTGTTACAACTCTCCTCCACTTGTAAGAGATCACAACCCGAGATCTTAGAATGAGAAGGGGAAGAGGAAGAATAAAGGAAGAGGTAAAACGTAGTTGCTTCTTTGACAAACGAGTGAAACCATAGAAACATGAAGGTTGGAATAGATGAAGAATGATATGAGAAACAAGCAAGAATTCAAAAGAAATTTCGGCAACACTTCGGTAGGAAAAAGAGGCAAAATTGATTATATGGAAGGAACTTGAAAAGATGACGCAAGACTCTGGTTAAATGGATAAGCAAGAAAGCACCTGATCTTGATAAAACAAGATAAAGGATGAAAGAGAGCAAAAATACAATGCCTCCGGAACAAAAGATTAGAAGCTAGAACTTTGGAGAGAAGGGAACGAAGAAGAAAAAGATAACTTCTACCACCATTGAATTAGAAAAACATCTTTAGAAACAAGGATTGAGCAGAGTTGTTGGCAATTGAACAACGAAAAGAAAAGCTTGTTGTGGGCTTATGGAAACATCTCAAAATTATGAGGTAACAACCGGCCACAAACGAAAACAATTGGTTGCTTGGGAGCAACAATATATGCAAAACTTGTTCCCCCAAGAGGATACATTGAAAACTTGTATGATTGATAAGCACCATGATAGCAACAATCCTTAGGACATGCTTTAGGTGAAATCCAATCCAAGATAACTTCAAAGAAGAAACCATGGGTTTACATATCTCATTCTTTACAATTCCCTTCAAAACTCCTCATGACACAAGAATGATATATCATCATCTCCAAAGATAAGGGAGAAGGAATTGCACTTGAAATGCAAGAGAAATAATACTTGAGGTCTTCAACAGGAATCTTGAATCATACTTCGAGAAGGAATTAAATACTTGAAGAACCACCATGAGGACCTCCGTATACGAAAGAAAGATCAACAGAATTGAAGGTTGAAAAGGATAGGTTATGACATTGCAAAGATTTAGATGAAGCTTCGCAAAGAGATACTTGAGAAAACATGGAACTCCGAAAAAGAATAGATTAAGCACTTAGATCCAAGAATTTGATATCTTGAACAACTCCGGAAGAAGGATTGAAATCATCTTGATGAACAAGAATAAGAATTATGTCTGTTATCCTTCATCAAGTTAAATTGATGACAAGCCATGGATTTAGCATACACTTATTCTTCTTGAAATGATTAGGGAGAGATAAGAGCACAAACTTGAAGAAGTGTTGGGGATATAACCCCGTGGTAAGACCCGCCCAGGCAGGCACGGGTCCCACCGGGCGGCTCGTGAAGAAAGGCTGTAGGATAGGCTTAAAGGGAGACCGGGCCGTAAGCTGGCCCATGTACCAGATAAGAAGGCTAGAAGACAGAAGGCCGTCCCAGGAGGCAGTAAGAGACCCGGGCGGGTAAGCTGCCCGAAGCCGAGTTACCAAGACTAGTAAGGTGATTCCAAGTTAGGGTAGAAGGTCATGTACGAGTCGGTTTGGGACTCAATGTAACCCGGGGGACTTGGCCTACAGTATATAAGGGCGAGTCCCCGGGGCGACTTGGACAAGTTAGAGAAGATCGAGAGCTAGGGTTAGGCGAAACACGCTCCCTTGTAATCGACGCACCAGCTAATACAATCACAAGCAGGACGAAGGCTTTTACCTCATCTCGAGGGGCCGAACCTGGGTAAACCCGTGTCCCTCATCTCGACCAACCCCTTTGGGTCCACTGCTTTGGCGATGGCCTCGAACCTAAGTCCTTTCACGAGGACATCTACCATAACAAAACCACGACAGTTGGTGCCCACCGTGGGGCTAGCACTCGGTGGTGTTGAGTTCTCAAAGGGCGCTCTTCCAGAGCTTGAGGGGTACGCGGTTGGCAGGATGACTAAAAGCCGCCGTGGGCGGCTCTACATCGAAGACGCCGGCTGGGGCCCTGAGGCCGACTCAGTGGGGTATGGTTTCCAGGTCCCCGTCGGCAAATTTCACATCTTCATCGGCAAGATCGCAGGACCAGAGCCCGGGCCGGACGTCTGCACCAGCATCGTCGAGGCGGCCCGGCGGGTGCAACCTACCCGAGCCAATCCGGGCAGGAAGCACGTCTTTGTTAGTTTCACCCAGGGGGTGGAGCTGGAGGAATCCATGACCAGAGAAGAGACCCTCTGCCGCTCGGAAGATGAATCTTCAGGCGGAGAAACGGAATCAATCTATCAGCTGCATAATGGTGGGCTTGGGGGCTACGTCGACCACTACCCCGAGTCAGGGTATCTTGAGCCGGAGGGCTATGAGCCGCCGAATTATGCTGCAGTCTTCATGGCAGGACCAACCCCGGGTCTGGGCAGCACAGCCGCCGAAGCAGGCGGATCAGGAGCCGGCAGGTCGCCGGCGCAGGTTCTTATGGATCTGGTGGATGAGCTTACAGATGTAATGGGAATCGAGGTTACTGCTGAAAACCAGGCGGCCCGTAATGCGGAGATCGCAAGGATAAAAGCACAGATGGCTGGAACCCAGTGAGAAATTGACACGCTGAAAGCCCAGATGGATGCAGAGGTGGAGCACCTCCGGGCCGATGCTTTCCGTTTGGGGCTAGAGCAGCAGTCAGCCGCGGCGGTTCATCGGATGAGACATCAATCCCGTCTGCCGAGCCACTACGAAGCGAGGAATCTTTTCAACACACCAGGGTCGGGTCAGAACATGCCTGTAACTGCAACCCGGCCAGTAGAAGTGCCCGGGAGTCGGGCAGCAGTTCAACATCGGCAGCAGAACCAGCCATCACCTTTCCCGACACCTCCGGGTCATTACTCTAACCCGGCGGAGAATATGGTGGCGGCGGCAACCCAGCTTGGGACGATCCCGATCCCGCAGGAGCCGCCGTATGCAGAGGAAGTACGTAAAGCCATTGGCTACCTGCAGACGGCTGTGGCCCAGCAGGAGAAGTATGCTTATAGCCGGAGTCGCGTCCACTCGACCCCCATCCCCAGTCGCAGCTATAGTCGGTGTTACGCGACACCAGTGGTTTCTAGCAGTGATCGGCACTGGAACCCGCCGCAGGCGGACAGAGCGGCTCAGGAGACTCGGGCACTGGCGGACCAGTTAAGGGCACAGCAAGATACGGTGGCTCGGGCGGCAGTGACGGCTCATCTGGAGCAGACATTTGCACCTTTTGTCTCGGGAGGAGCCGGAGCGACCTCCAGGGCAGCAGGATTGCCGTGCTTTGTGCCGGCTCTGCGTAATGAGCGGTTGCCAAAAGATTTTAAAGGTCCTCGCAAGATAGCTAATTACACGGCGGATCAGCCTCCGGAGGCTTGGGTGGAAAGTTATGAGCTGGCGATGGAGATGTTAGATGTCAGTGATGCGGTATGTGCTAAGTATTTTATCATGATGTTGGAAGGGCCAGCTCGCACATGGTTGAAGAACTTGCTGCCAAACACAATCAACTCCTGGGAGGAGCTAAAGGCATGGTTTATCAAGAATTTCCAGGGAACGTGCAAGCAGCCAATGACCATTGTGGATCTGGATCACTGCGTGCAGCGGGAAGATGAGTCGGCCCACCACTGGGTCCGGCGGGTCTCGGAGGTAATTCATTCTTCTAAGCAGATCACGGCAGCTCAGGTAGTGCTGATTTTGGAAAGGAACTGCCACTTTATACCTCTGAAGCAAAAGCTTGGCCGGCTAAAACGCTCGTGCCAGGATATGGGGGAGCTCATGTCGGCTCTCACAAAATATGATGATTCTGATAGCACAAAGGATGCCGGCTCTGACGATGAGAAGCCGGGGCAGGGAAAGAAGGGTGGTCGCAAGGGCCAGCAGAATAACCCGGCAGGGAACAACAATCAGGGCAAGAGGAAGAACCCGGAGAACGGGTCAGAGTTTGTGGCAAATGCCAACACCGGGAACAATCACGCTAAGAGTGGCGGGAATTTCAGGACGCCTTTTAATAAGAATAAGCCGCCTCATCTCAGTTTGGAGGAAAAGCTCAACGAGCCTTGCCCAAAGCACAGCTATGAAGGCAGGCCGGCTAGGCATTTGTGGAAGGATTGCAGTACCATGAGAGATATCCAGTAATTTAACGTTTAGCGGAACCATAACAATGGCCCGCCGGGCGGCTCAGGCCCTAGCGGTCCGGGAGCCGGCTCCGGAGCGGGCGGCTCAGGGCCGGGAAAGCAAAATCAAGGCAACCAAGGGGGGCAGCAGCAGAATAATCAGCCCGGATATCGCAGTAACCCGAAGCAGTTGAATGGAGGGCAGTATCACGTCTTTACGACCAGTCTGGACAAGAGAGATCAGAAGGTGCGCAAGTGGGCAGTTAATGCGGTCATGCCGGCTCTCCCGCGGTACCTAAAGTGGTCCGAGTATGACATAACCTGGAGCCGGGCGGATCACCCGCCGCGGGTTGATAACCCGGGTAATTTGGCCTTAGTGGTTGCCCCCCAATTAGGAGGATAAATGTTCACCAAGGTACTTATGGATGGTGGTAGCAGCATCAACATCTTGTACTACGATACTTTCCGTCCGCAACGGTGTTTCACATAGTAGTGCCAGGGAAATCAGCCTACCCGGTGGGGAAAATCGCTTTGGAAGTGGCCTTTGGTGATGAGTTTAACTACAGGGTGGAATCCCTTTGGTTCGAGGTGGTTAAGATCAAGAGCCCTTATCATGCCATATTCGGGCGGCCGGCTTATGCCAAATTCATGGCAAGGCCCTGCTATGTTTACTTACAGCTCAAGATGCCCGGGTTGAACGGGACAATTACAGTACACGGCGATCGCAAGATGGCTCTTGAGTGTGAGGAGGGAGATGCAGCTTATGCAGAGTCAAGCTCCGCTGAGGCGGAGCTCAAGTTTTATGAGGAAAATGTCGACCCGGCTGATATGACCCCGCTCAAGAAACCAACCAAGGAATCTGAGCCGCCTCTCATGTTTGTGGCAGAAGATACTAAATTGGTGGATTTCACGCCGGGCGACTCATCCCAGCAATTCACTATCGGGGCCAACCTGGACCCCAAATAGGAAAGCACGCTCATCGAATTCATCCGTGAGAATCGGGACATCTTTGCATGGAAGCCGTCTGACATGCCTGGTGTACCGAGAGAATTCGCTGAGCACCATCTTAACATAGATCCCAAGTTCAAACCGATAAAGCAGTTCCTTCGCCGGTTCAACGAAGAGAGACGAAAGGCCATCGGGGAGGAGGTGGCCCGGCTCCTAGCAGCCGGGTTCATTGTGGAAGTGTTTCACCCGGAATGGCTCGCTAACCTGATGCTGGTTCTTAAGAAGAACGACACTTAGCGGATGTGTATAGATTACACAGACCTTAACAAGGCTTGTCCAGTTAACCCGTTCGCCTTACCCCGCATCGACCAGATCATTGATGCGACGGCGGGTTGTGAGAGCCTATGCTTCCTAGACGCTTACTCAGGTTATCATCAGATCAAAATGGCAGTTAAGGACCAAGAGAAGACGGCTTTCATTACGCCCTTTGGTGCTTTTTGCTATGTGTCTATGCCTTTTGGGCTCAAGTGTGCCCAGGCGACTTACCAGCGTTGCATGCAGAACTGTCTTCACAGTCAGATCGGGCACAACGTTCATGCCTATGTGGATCATGTGGTGGTCAAATCAAGGAAGAAAGAGACCTTGTTGGATCATTTGAAGGAGACATTTGATAATCTCCGGGTCTACAAGATGATGCTTAACCCAGCTAAGTGTGTCTTTGGAGTTCCTGCAGGTAAGCTCCTGGGATTCTTAGTCTCGGAGCGTGGCATCGAGGCTAACCCGGATAAAATCAAAGCTATTAAGTCCTTATCCGAGCCGGCTTGTATCAACAATGTTCAACGCTTGGCGGGTCGAATCATGGCATTGACCTGGTTTATAAGCCGCCTGGGAGAGAAAGCAATCCCTTTATATCAGATGATGAAGAAGACAGACAATTTTGTCTGGAGCAAGGCCGCAAGTGAGGCGCTTGAGGCTCTTAAGAAGCAGTTGTCTGAGCCGCCGATCTTGGCTGCTCTGGCTGAGAAGGAACTTCTGCTTTTATACGTAGCAGCCAACAGCAGGGCTGTTAGCGCTGTAGTGGTTGTGGAGCATAAGGAGGCGGGGAAAGAGTATCCGGTTCAGAGGCCGGTTTACTATATCAGTGAGGTTTTGATAGAATCCAAGCAGAGATATCCGCATTGGCAGAAGCTGGTCTATGGGGTGTTTATGGCAAACCATAAGTGAAAGCACTATTTTTTGGGTCACCCGATCACAGTGGTTAGCTCTGCCCCTTTGGGAGATATAATCCAGAACCGGGAGGCTACAGGGCGAATCGCTAAGTGGGCGCTGGAGCTAGGGCCGCTCAATTTGAAGTATGTACCTCACACAGCTGTAAAATCTCAAGCACTGGTGGATTTCATAAATGATTGGATAGAATGTTAGTTGCCTGAAGAGAAGCCGGATAACACATATTGGACGATTCACTTTGATGGGTCCAGGCACTTGGAAGGGTCAGGGGCTGGAGTTGTCTTAACTTCGCCCAAAGGTGACAAATTTTGCTACGTGCTCCGGCTGATGTTTCCGTGCACTAATAATGCGGCTGAGTATGAAGCTTTGCTACACGGCCTCCGGGTGGCCAAGGAGATGAATCTGAGCTGGGTTAGATGCCTTGGCGACTCAGACCTCGTGTCTCAGCAAGTTTCAGGCACTTGGGATTCTAAAGATGCACGGATGGAGGCTTATCGTCAGGCTGTGGATGTCATTGCTGGCCATTTCAAAGGTTATCAAGTGGATCACATTGACCGTCGCAAGAACGAGGCGGCTGACGCACTATCGAGGCTGGGCTCTCAGCATAAGCCGGTGCCACCTAACGTGTTCTTGGACGTGTTGTATCACCCGTCAGTCAAGTTGCCATCGGAGGAAGATCTAGCCATACCTGACCCGGAGGAGCAGCTGGTGGCGGCTCTCCATGCTATACCTGATTGGACCTTGCCTTATTTGGCGTACTTGGTCCTTTGTGAGTTACCGGAGGAAGAGATCCTGGCAAGGTAGATTGTAAGGCGGTCGAAATCCATGACTATCATCAATGGCGAGTTACACAGACGCAGCGTTTCTGGCGTCTTCCAGCGCTGCGTTTCTACTAAAGAAGGAAAAGAGCTATTGAATGAGATTCATGCTGGGGATTCCGGTCATCACGCCGGCTCAAAGTCCCTGGTGGCCAAGGCTTTCCGGCATGGATTCTTCTGGCTAACGGCTCACAAGGACGCAGAAGATTTGGTCAGAAGATGCGACGGGTGTCAAAAGTTTGGGCGGCGTGCTCTGGTTCCGGCTCAGGAGCTGCGCATGATCCCAATAACTTGGCCCTTTGCAGTCTGGGGGCTCGATATGGTCGGTCCTTTCAAGAGATCTAAGGATAAGAAGACCCACCTCTTGGTGGCGGTTCACAAGTTCACAAAGTGGGTTGAGGCTGAGCCGGTCGGCAAGTGTGATGTGGCCACGGCGGTTCAGTTCGTCAGGAAATTGATGTACCGTTTTGGTTACCCTCATAGTATCATCACGGATAATGGTACAAATTTGTCCAAGGGAGATATGGAGGAATTTTGTGGAAGGGAGCACATCCGGCTTGACGTTCCTGCTGTTGGCCATCCGCAGTCCAACGGTCAGGCGGAACGTGCTAACCAGGAGATTCTCAGAGGTGTCAAGCCCCAGCTTATGGTCCCACTGCTAAGGATGCCGGGTTGTTGGGTGGAAGAGCTGCCATTAGTCTTGTGGAGCATCAATACTACCCCCAACAGGTCTACAGGCTACACGCCTTTCTTCATGGTCTACGGTGCAGAAGCCGTCTTGCCAAGCGACATACGGCATGATTAACCTCGAGTGGCGGCTTACGTAGAGACGGATAATGAGACGGCGTGTCAAGATGTGCTCGATGCTCTGGAGGAGGCGCGTGATCTGGCGGCGGCTCGGTCAGCAATTTATCAGCAAGACTTGCGCCGCTATCACAGCCGGAGAGTCAAGACCCGGACGTTTCAGGAAGGCGACTTGGTGCTACATCTGATTCAAGACCAGACGGATATGCACAAGTTATCACCCCCATGGGAAGGACCGTTCGTGGTCAGCAAGAACCTCAACAATGGGTCATACCATCTCATTGATGTGCGAGATGACTCATACACGTTGGGGCAGGAGACCCGCTGGCCGTGGAACATCGCTCATCTGCGACCATATTACACCTAAAAACACTAGGTTTTTTGTTTACTCATATCTTGTTATTATACATATAGTTTTGATAAGTGTGATTAATAAAGTGAGCCCCTGCAAGACGGGGCCTCCGTTTTTTGTGCATCTCAGATTGTGCAAGGTTGACTCCCTCAACAAAAGTCACTTGGGAATTCGTAAGTTGTTTTTCTCGCAAGGCGGCTTAAGGTGTGGCGTCTCACGGACGGCGGCTTACAGTCAACTGCCGTGTCTTCTTTCCAGGCCCCTGCGCTTCCACGGGAGTGAAAAGTAGGATCAGCCCTGGTGTCGTGGTTTCGTCACGGCAGATGTCTGGGTTAGCGGACTTGAGGTGTGAGGTCATCGCGACTATGTGGTAGCTTGAGAGGGGTTGGTCGGAATCGAGAGACGCGAGGTTTACCCAGGTTCGGCCCCTCCTGACGGAGGTAAAAGCCTACGTCCTGCTTGTCTTTCATTGATGATGAGGGTGATCTCGGTTACAAGGGTACAGTCTTGCTACCTCTAATCTCGAGAGCCTTTAGTCTGTCTATCTCTAATGACTTATCTTTGTCTAAGACCTGTCTATGGAGACGTCTTCGTCTCAGACCTGTCTATGGAGACGTCTTCGTCTGAGACCTGTCTATGGAGATGTCTAAGAACTTGACCCTCTTGGGGTGACCCGCCCCTCCTTATAAAGGCTGAGGAGGCGGTTTACATGTAGAGTCTAAATCGGATTGAGGCTTAACTTATTATGACTTCCCATCGCGGGCTTCTCCTCATGGGCTTCTGAGTCCCGGGCTTCTTATCCGAGACGGGCGGCTTACATTCAAGGCTTATCTCCAGAGACCCGTCTCCGGGTCTTAACCGTCTGCCGGGTTATAACTGATGACGGGTCATAACTGATGACGGGTCATAACTGTCTGCCGGGTTATAACTATCTGCCGGGTTATAACTGTCTGCCGGGTTATAACTAGCAGCCGGGTTAACTGTCAGCCGGGTTAACCATGGGGTATATCCCCGACATTAGCCCCTAGGTTAGCTTGAATTTATTCATGGTAACCTTCTGAAAAAATATGTAAAAGGACCGGTTCACTCAAAAATACCAGTTTGACCAGCTCCTGAAAATTCTGCAACTCTGTCATATCAATACACTGACGCTGGCTCCTTGGAGAAAAAATAACCCTTATTATCAACTGCCTTGGTTTAATAAATTCGTCTGGCTTCCTCATAACTGAGAATTTGAAGGCATATCTTCCTCATATTCCTATTACATGTAGCCCCCAAGTCTTAAGAAGGGAAACGTAGTGATAGCCTTAAGACTTGCTTCAACATGCTTATCTGAGTTACCCGTCATAAGTTTTAAATGTTCCACATGTGTAGCCCCCAAGTGCCGGGTCAGTAAGAAGTACTGGGCTGGGACTTTAGAAAAATATAGAGAGGCCGGCTCATCTCCTTGAGATAACAGTGTCTTGTTGATAATGTCATGATTTTAAAAAAAAACCGGCTTGCATTAGCCCCCAAGTGCCGGGTTGCATGCCTGCGGCGACTCGGGACTTGCATACTTGATGTCAACTGGACTTTAATGATGTAGCCCCCAAGTGCCGGGTTGCATGCCTGCGGCGACTCGGGACTACTCCTTCCCTTGCAGAATAAGATCTTATCCACTCTCCAGATGATTTTACTGAAAGTCTTGCATATCAATGTTGAACCATACTTCTTGCTGTAAGCTGGTATTTTTGTTTTTTTGGGATGAAAGAATAATAGCCATTACTCTGAAAGGGCTTTGAAAACCTCGATCATCCAATGCTTCATAAAAATCCAGCCATGTTGGCTATTGGAGACTTGAATAATATAACCCGGTTCGGAAAAACCGGTTCCTCTTGTCTTTCCTTATAGCCTTATGTACTTATCTGTCTTATATTCTGTCACATCTTTCGTCACACTTAATGGCGGCTCACATTAAGAGACAAGTCCTGCAAAAATAAACAAGACAGAGTACGTTCTGCATTGTTGTGAGGGCGGCTTGAAAAAGCACAACCCGGAGGTATTTAAACCTTTCATAGTCTTGCTCCGTCTTTCAAAATCTTGCTCTGACCCGGTTTTGAAAAACCGGCATGATATGTATGTATGATGCAATGCATGATGTAATGTATGATGTAATGTATGATGCAATGTATGATGTTCTTGCTTTTCTTTTTTGTTTTCAAAAAACTCATATGATGGTTCTTCCTGGCTGGACTCGATGCTTGAACTCATACCAGTGCAGGGTCTCTAACGAGAGTGACCGTCAACTCCTTTGAGCGGCTCAGGGTCTCTAGGCGAGATTAACTGATAAGAGCGCAACGAACCAGAAAGAGACACATCTGCCGGTTCTGCTGGGTGGACTCATTGCTTGAACTCATAACAATACTCGGTTTCCAGGCGAGGGTTGCTGAGCGCAACGTCCCAGAAAGAGACACGGACGCTGGTTCCGCTGGGTGGACTCGCTACTTGAACTCATAACAATACTCGGTTTCCAGGCGAGGATTGATGAGCGTAGCGTCCCAGCAAGAGACACAGCAGGGCATGAGTATCCCTAGGGCCTAGAAGCCCCCTCTCACGTGACACAGTCCGCCGTATGAACCTTAACCAGTGCTCAGGGTCTCCTGGCAAGATTAACTGATAAGCGTTCGGCGGGTCACAGTGGCTGAAAAGCCTGATCGAGAGGGTTGAAGCTTAACCCGATGGGTTGAAAGCCCCCTAACGACCTTGTCGATGATATCAACTTGTGCACCGTCTTGTAAGCCGCCGTCTTGTGGACCGCCAACTTTGTAAGCCGCCGTATTGTTTACTATTGTGGTTGAAGAGCCGATCAAGAGGGTGAGCGAGCTAAACCCGGCGGGTTGGAAGCTCCCAAATGACCTTTGTTGAAGTATAACATTGTTGCACCATCTTGTATGAAGAAATAGCAGAAGCTCCCAAGTGACCTTATGATGATCCAATAAACCCGGGCACCCATGTTTGAACGGTGCGTCACGGCGGCTCGAGGCGGAGGCGATTCTTCCACCAATAATGTAGTAGCCCCCAGGATTGGGTTAACTTTCCTTGTAATGACACGGGGTTCTCGTTGAAAACGACCAAATGTGTCGAGCCATGTCTGTAGCCCCCGAGTCTTAAGTTGACTCGAAGAGGCGGCTTGAGAGAGTCTCCACTGAAGGTTGAGGTTGACCGTGGCGGGTTATAGATGATCTCGTATGAGTTGTTTCAATAATCCGGTCGATGATTCATCCCGGCTGATTGTTGAAGGTAACCAAACTGCAATGGCGGCGACTTGTGCGCCTGTCTGTCGGGCGGCTCGTATAGACGAACACTGCACCAATATGCTATAGATCAGACTGCGAGCGGTGTCTTGCGCGCGTCCGTTGGGCGGCTCGTACAGGCGAGCACTGCACCGATATGTTGATGTAGACGTAGAAGTCAGCCGCGGCATTTGAAGACGGTGCGGTCGCGAGAGACGGCCGCGGCGTTGTAGGCCGGCGCTATTGGTGAGTCGCCCGTAGCGTTGGAAACCAGCATGGACGGTAAGTCGCCGAGGCGTTGTTAAGCCGGCGCGGTTGGTGAGTCGCCCATGATATTTATAAACTGGCGCCGACGCGCGGGTCGTTTCTGGCATGTTGATGTAGCCTGGACCGCGGGGCGGCGGCTCTCGAATGTCCATTGGCCGGCTTGTACGGGCGTTCGCAGCTCCAGCACGCTGATGTAGACTGGATCTCAGAGCGGCGACTCATGAGCGTCTGTTGGACAACTCGTATGGGCGGGTGCTGACATGAGCTTTGTACCCGCAGTATGCCGGCCATTTTGGTAATCCTGCATAAAAGACATGCAGAGGAGAGTAATTGTTCTCGAAAGGATAAAAATACATCAATAAAATTGACTGGATTGACTTCACCTGATATGTTTATCGGATATTATCAGCCACAGGATTGCAGCAAAAATACCAGAGGCGGCGGCTTAAAGCGCGGCACCGGGCGGCTCAGAAAAGATCCTCCGGGTCATGTTTTTTTTTTTTTTTGACCTTTCTTCCAACCGGCCCCTCTCTGCAAACAGCCGCCCGCAGAAAAGCACGCAGGGGCGCAGGAGCTCAGAGGAAAAAACGAGCAGGGGCGACGGGAGTGGCGGCTCTGAGGCGAGGTGAGGGAGAGCCGGCCGGCGACTTGAGGCGCAGTGGCCTGGAGGCGAGGCAAGCCACTGTCTCGAAAACGGTCCGGCAGCGGCGGCTCGAAGGCAGGCCGGGGCGGAGTGACGTCGGCGGCGGCTTGAAGCGGAGCTGCGACGACGTTGGCGGGTCAACGAGGTGAGGAGAAGCCGCGGCCAGCCATGGCGGAAGGGCAATCCGACGACGGAGGGTGGCTCTGGCGACGGAGGAGCCTGGCATCGCGCAGGTGGAGGCGCGACGCGACGGCGCACGGGAGCCGGTGCGCGGCCCGGGAGGCGGCTGCGGAGGTGCGCAGAAGCCATGGCTCCGGTAGAGGCGAAGCAGAGGAGGCGGCTGAATGCAGGGGCGGTCCGCAGTGATGGGTCGGAAACAGGCGACTCCGGCGTGGGCGGGCCACTGTGGTGAGCAGAGGCGGCTTTTGGCGAGGGCAGTCCGGCGGCTTAGGCGACTCGCGGGTCGGCTCGACGGATGCGGCGGTCGTGGCCGCAGAGCGGAGGGCGCGGCCGCGATTGAGGCCGCCGGGGTCACAGGCGGGTCACAAGTCCCCAGCAGAGGCGCAGACGGCTTGACGCGAGGCCGCGGAAGTGGGTGACTCGGCATGAGGCCGCTCGGGGCGGCCGCTGAGGCAGGGGTGGCGAGTTAAGGCAGAGGCCGTGATGGCACGGCCGTGGCCAGCGGCGGAGGCGTCAAGCGGCGACTCGGTATACGGCGGCTCAAGGCGAAGTGAACCACGGTGAAGGTGGAGCTGCGGAGTCGAGGGCGACTCGGAGCAGGCCAGCTCGGAGGAGAGCGGCGATTTGGCGCGGGGGCGCGTCGGTGAGGCCGGTGTGAGGCGGCTGCGGTAATAGAAACCGGCGGCGGCTCGGCTGCGGAGGCTCGAGGCAGCTCGGGGTAGCGAAGCAGCCCGCAGTTGTCGATTTGATTCAGCTGTGACGGGGATTTGGCGAGGCGGAGGCTTGAAGGTACTCGACGTACAGTCGGGCCATAGAGGTGGCTTCAGAGGCGAGCAGCTGAGCTTGAGGCCCAGCTTGAGGCGGCTCTGGGTGTCTCGACGGCGACTTGAGTAAAGCAACGAGGACGACGGCTCAGAGGCGGGTTCAGGCAAGCGGTTCCCGGAGGTGTCGGCTCGTCCGCGGCCGGGCGAGAGGAGGCAGGGGCGCGAGGCCAGCCAATGGCCGACTCAATGGCAGAGGCGGACCTCAGCAGCGGTGGTGGCTGCGTGGAAGGGCGGCTCGCGGCACGAGCGGCCTAGAGGCGGCGCAGGTCCGCGGGCACCGGGGGGAGCGTACGGAGGTGCGCGAGGCCGCGGTGGAGAGGGAGCCGTAGTGGATGGCTGGGTGCGGTAGCGGCGAGGCCGGCCCGAGGTGGCCTGAGGCGTGGCCGGCGCAAGATGGCTTCGAGGAGAAACCTGCGACGTGGGCGACAAAGGCGAGGTAGAGCCGGTAAGCAGAGCGGAGGCGGCTCTGGAGTGGCGAGGTGCGCGGCGACTCAAGGTGAGGCGAAGCGCGTGGCGGAGCGGGAGGAGGCGCGTGAGGGCGTGGTGATGAGGTGAGACTGGCCGGGTCGAGGCGCTCGAACGGGGCGAAGCGGAGCCACATCGGCAGCTGGCCCGGGAGCAAGCCTGGCGGGGCGAGCGGAGCAAGGCGCGGTCGCCGGTGAGTGGAGATCGGCGACTTTGCGCGAGCGTGAAGACCGGCGACTTGCGCGAGCGTGGAAGGGCGATGCAAGGCGGCTCGGACTTGCGGCGGCTGAGCAAGCCGGGTCGCGGTTGACGGCGGCACGCAAGGAGCGGAGCGGCCGGCATCAGCGTCGATCTGGCGTGCGAGGGGGGTGCAGCGGCAAGCCGTCGCGTGTGGCCAGGCGCAGAGGCTGAGGCGTCGAGGCGGCTCGATCTGCGCCGGCCGCGGTGAACCACGGTGGAGGTAGACGGGCGAACCACGGTGAGACGAGGCAACCGAATCCGGGTCGCGGCTGTGTCCGTTTCCGGGTCGTAGGCGTCTTTGAACAATTCACGTCTGCCTCTTTCTTTTCCTTTGACTTTTTCCTTGATTTTTTCCTTTGCTTTTGATGGGTAATTGGTGAACCAAAATGAAACGGCGACTGGTTTTGGCGAGTTACTGATGGAAACTTGACACGCCGAGGGCGAAATAGGCCATAAAGGAAGACTATGGTGTTGGCGACTTGTGACTTCTTTTCTGCAACTGAAAATCCGGGATGACCTTGACGGATTATTGCAACATGTTTTGGTTGTGGCGGAAACGCTCCTGTTGACCTTGGCGACTTGCGGCAGCCATCAGATTGCAACCTTAATTTTCTTGAACTTTAAATCTCCCAGACTATGAATCTGGACTGATGAACTCGAAGCTGATGCAGATCCTTTCCAACCGGCTCTTCTTCATCCGGAAATTGCGAACTTCTCGATCCCTGTTAAGGATCCCTTCAAGAACTCAACACCACCGTGCGCGTGGCCCCACGGTGGGCGCCAACTGTCGTGGTTTCGTCACGGCAGATGTCCGGGTTAGCGGACTTGAGGTGTGAGGTCATCGCGACTATGTGGTAGCTTGAGAGGGGTTGGTCGGAATCGAGAGACGCGAGGTTTACCCAGGTTCGGCCCCTCCTGACGGAGGTAAAAGCCTACGTCCTGCTTGTCTTTCATTGATGATGAGGGTGATCTCGGTTACAAGGGTACAGTCTTGCTACCTCTAATCTCGAGAGCCTTTAGTCTGTCTATCTCTAATGACTTATCTTTGTCTAAGACCTGTCTATGGAGACGTCTTCGTCTGAGACCTGTCTATGGAGACGTCTTCGTCTGAGACCTGTCTATGGAGACGTCTAAGAACTTGACCCTCTTGGGGTGACCCGCCCCTCCTTATAAAGGCTGAGGAGGCGGTTTACATGTAGAGTCTAAATCGGATTGAGGCTTAACTTATTATGACTTCCCATCGCGGGCTTCTCCTCATGGGCTTATGAGTCCCGGGCTTCTTATCCGAGACGGGCGGCTTACACTCAAGGCTTATCTCCAGAGACCCATCTCCGGGTCTTAACCGTCTGCCGGGTTATAACTGATGACGGGTCATAACTGATGACGGGTCATAACTGATGACGGGTCATAACTGTCTGCCGGGTTATAACTATCTGCCGGGTTATAACTGTCTGCCGGGTTATAACTAGCAGCCGTGTTAACTGTCAGCCGGGTTAACCACGGGGTATATCCCCGACACCTAGGGAACCGGCGACTGCGTCTCCTTTCCAGGCCCCTGCGCTTCTACGGGAGTGAAAAGCAGGATCAGCCTTGGGGAACCAGTATAAACCACGAATTGTCGGTCTCTGTCCGGGTTAGAACTCGTTTCCTCATTCAGAGCCGGCGACTGCGTCTCCTTTCCGGGCCCCTACGCTTCGACGGGAGTGAAAAGCAGGATCAGCTCTGGGGAACCAGTATAAACCACGAATTGTCGGTCTCTGTCTAGGTCAGAACTCGTTTCCTCATTCAGAGCCGGCGACTGCGTCTCCTTTCCGGGTCCTTGCGCTCTGATGGGAGTTAAAGCAGGGGTAAACCCTGGGGAAGCAGTATAAACAACTACCTTTCAGTATTGCATAGCATACATCACTGAGCATGGCATACATTGCATCATACATCATACATATCATCATGCATGACAAGTGTGTCTATGATCCGTTTGTGTCTCTCTCCGGGTCTTCTACGCTCCCATGGGAGTTCAAAGCAGTCGATACCTGGAAGAGCCGGCGGGAGGAGCTCAAGTTAACTCCGGGTTGTGCTTATAAGCCGCCCTCACAACAGTACAAGACATGCTCTGTATTGATTATTTGGCGGGTCATATCTCAAGGGATAAGCCGCCAAGCGGAATCAGAAGACTGATGCAAGGCAGGAAAAGCAGCAAGATATATTTAATGGCATATCAAGCAAAGTATGCTGGAAGCAAGAGTTTCACTACTCCTATTACAAAGCTCTCAGAAGAGCTCAAAAGGCAGGACTTAAAAGTTTTTTACAAAATCGGGGCTCGAAGGCCGGGTCATCCCTAAAAGCTACAAAGGCGGCTTGCTCATTGCTTTGCCGAGTCATCCTGCGTCGGGTCTTGGATCTGGAGATCATCAGCATCCCAATTGAAGTTGTTTAAACTCTCAAATTGAGCCCCTTCAAAGAGGGGCGACGAGTCAAGGTCTGGAGCAAAGGGTTGCTTACTGATTTTCGGGGTTAAATCTTTGCGCTTATATGTTGGCGGGCGAATCCGCTGATCATCACTACCATAAGCCGCCTGGTAGGTTGAGAAGTCCATCTCTTCAGCAAGGGCTGATGCCAGCACCCGGGAGGCTTTCAGGCATTTAGTGTAATCGGCGTTAGAGAACTCTGAGCCATCGTCTTTAAAGGAGGGAAAGCCGCCCATCATCTCTTCGGCTGTTAACTCCGGAGCATATGCAAGGGACCGGCTTAGAGCAGCTATATCCCCTTTTCTGTCAGCAGATTTCCTGATCTCACAGATCTGCTGGGGAAGGGTGGACAGAAGATCCAAGACGCCTTTCCGAGAGTCGGGGATGCTTTTCTTGCCCAGCATGGACTTGATTGTACAAACCGCCCCGCAGTACAGCTGTTCAGTTAAAGTGTAAACTACCTTCAGCTTCAGTATGCTATCAGAAGATAGCTGGCGGCTCCTTTTGCCTACAAGAAGAACCAAGGTATTACAAGTCGCCAGAACAAGATCCTTAACAATGTTATGAAATTTGTAAACAAAGGTTCAAGTGTTTACCAAAGATGGCTTCAATCATCCGGCTCACATGGTTTGTCAAGCCAGCCAACTCGGCGAATACCGTCTTAAGACGGCCTTCAGCATCCTCGGCGCGTTTAATCAGTTCGGCTTCTCCGGTTTCGGCGGCTTTCCGTACAGTAGACAGTTCATTTTCAAGCTCAGAAAGTTTCTCAACAGCTGTACGCAGCTTCTCTTCAGCAACGCCCCTGGCGGTTTGGGATGCGGCAGCATTGTCTTTCAAGCCGGTCACAGTCTCCTGTGGTTCACAAAGCAGTTAGCCGGCATCAAGCATCAGGCGGCATATAACAAAATACAAATCATTTTATCGTCAAGTCTCGACCAGATTGCAGGCAATAAGCTCGACACTTGGGGGCTAATGTCCATATTTTTTCCAAAGTTCATATCAGGTTGTGGCTTACTTTCAAAAGTTAGGCCGGAACTTGGGGGCTACACGCGGCGCGTCCAAGCCAAAAGTACTAGTTTTATGTTACAGTCCCAACTCAACTTTCAAAAGTTAAGCCGGCACTTGGGGGCTACATGCAGCACAGCTCAGTTAAAGGAAAAGATTTGGATTGTATGTAATTTAAAGAACCGGGTCATCATTGTTATAATCACCCGGTCTTGGGGGCTACAATTGGATCTACACCTACAGAAGATTTGAAAGACCCGGCAGACTATCTACAATACTAAACAGGGTCTTGCGGGCTACATAAGGTGATAAGTGGAGACAAGGAAAAGATACCTCATATTTTTTATTGAGCAAGTTGACAAGCTTCAGTTCCTCGTTTCAGTGCGCGTTGAGCCGGCTCAAGTAGCCAGCATGGAGCTCGTCAGCGGATAGATTCTCCAAGGAGGGGAGCTCGAGTTCAAGTTTGGCTGGTGTAGAAGAGCTGGCTTCGCCAATATGGTTGGCAAGTACATGGCGGGCAGGAGGGTTCAAAGCCGCCCCTGTCACAACCACCTCAGGAGTTGTGTTGGTGCCGGTAGCCAAAGAACTAGGAGCAGGGTGGGCCGCATCGTCAACAGCCGGCTTAGACACTGGAGGAGCACCAATACCAGTGGCTGCGTCAGTGGCAGCCGGTTCAGTGCAAGGCGCCGAGGAGTCTGGTGCGGCAGGCGCTGAAACCATTATCTCCGGCTCTGCAGGAGTTGAAGCAGCAGTGGCACCAGCGGCAGTACCAGGGCCAGACCCGATAGCTTTCCGGCGTTTGGCTTGAGCCCTGAAGAATAATTATTATAAGAAGCAAGGAGAGCCGGAAGATCAGCAGAGAAAGTAAAGTATTTACCCTGGATTAATCTTTAGAGGTGGGACTATGGAGGCGGTCGAATCACCAGAGGAGCCGGCTGTATCCTGGAAAGTTTCAAGTGGCAAAACACATAAGAAAAGAGTTGCAGCCCAAAATAAATTATCAGAAGCAAAAATTGATTTATAAGTATACCTCAGCGGGACGTTTCCGGGGAGCCGGAGTGTCCGGTAAGCCGGACAGGAGCTCTTCAGAGCCGGCACTCCGGGTTCGACGCTTGGGTTCCCACTGTTGCTTTTTCAAAAGATAGTCAGGAGCCAAGTAAGCAAGCGGATGAGACAAGGGAACTTTCTATACGGCCCGCCGTATTATCAATGGAGGGGAATACTCTGAGTCGGAGTTGGAAGAAACATAGATTACCTCAGGAGCGTCGGCATGGCTAGTCTCCGGCTCGTCCTGTGAACAATCGTGATCAATAAGATGAACAAAGAGTTTCCCAAGGAGTCAAGTTCTACCTCTGTATCATCCAGATCCATTAGTTGTTCACTAGCAGTCTTCTCGCCGGCGGTTTTCTTCTTCCGGCGGGTCACGGTCTTCACCTTGGGCCTCCTGGGGGTGACCTTCTTCTTCCAGAAGTCAGAGTCGGCTTGTTTATAAGCCGCCAGAGATTTAAGAAAAGCAAGCAAAGAAAGTATGGAAGATAAGTAAAAGATTAGGGAGCTTTCTTATCGGAGGAGCCGGATTCTTGGTTTAGAAGGGTTTCAACCCCTCTTGGCAGCAAACTTCCATCTTCTCACCAAGAATGGATTTCACCGTAACGTTGACTTCTTCAGCAGTCACCGGGTCGGAGCTGAAGCGTAGCGGGTCAGTGAGCTCACCCGTGTACTCACACATGAGACGGTCGCGGCGGCTCAGGGGCATAACCCGCCAGCTGACCCAGCAACGAGCTAAGTCGACCCCAGTCAGACCTTGGGCAACCAAAGCCCGGATCTTGGCCATAGTAGGCTCATACTTCTTCCGATCTCCGGGTGTCAGTCGGTTAGGGAAAGTTGTATCCTTGGAGAGCCGGGTCGGATGGTAGCCCGGCAGCTTATTTTCTCCTTCCGGAGAGGTGTCCTAGCAGTAGAACCAGGTCAAGTTCCACGTCTTGGGGTGGCTTGGTAAGGCGGCAGCTGGGAAAGGCAGGTCCCTCCGCCTCTGAATGGCGACGCCACCAAGTTGCATGAGCTCCCCGTTTGCCGACTCAGTCTGGCGGTTGACATAGTGGTATTCGTAGAAGAGTTCCACAGAAGGCGCCTGTTGAAGATAGAGCTCACACAGAGTCTGGAAGTTGCAGATGTTGGAGATGGAATTGGATCCAATATCTTGGAGATGCAGGTTGAGGAAATGCAGCACATCACGGAAGAACTTCGACCCGGGCGGACAGAAGCCGCGTTGGGTGTGGTCGCTGAAAGCCACGATTTCTCCGTCTTTGGGCTTAGGGGTGGCCTCTGGTCCTGGAATCCGCCATTGGATAATTTCCTGAGCCAGCAAATAACCAATATCGACGAGGTACTTCATGTGTGCTTCGGTAACGGCGGAGCCGACCCAGTCACAAGCACCAGCGGCTCTCGACATGGTAGCAAGTTAAAAGCTGAGAAGAACGGGTTATAATGAGTTACAGCAAGCCAGCAAAATTCGTTAGCCGGATGGTGAGGAGCGTCAGTAAGCCAGCAGAATTATGGCGATACTGACGGGGCGGACAAACAAGTTTTGCATAAACCGTAGCGATGGCAAAGATCTACGGTCGAAGGTTAAAACTAAAAGCAAATAAACCCTAAAGGCAATGGTGTAAGTGACAGTGGATAGTACACAGAGGAAAAGCAAGATAGGATCTCGGGTGTGCGGGCATCAATGTTCAATGGGAGGCCGCAGTACGTGGAGAGCGTTCCGGTGGCCGAAAAAACCGCATTATAGTACATGCTAACGAGGTGAGCCGACGAACACGACATGAACACGAAGAACACTAAAACCTTCGGGAGATCTAAAAAGAAATAGATGCAATGAGCCAAGGGTCAAGAAGAATACCTGGTGGGTGCGGAGGACACGGCGAAGGAGTCTGGTCAAGTTTAGGTTGATGCAGCGGCCGGAGTGAAGGGCGATGGCGGGGGTCCGTTCGGGCGCGTGGCGGAGCTCGAGAGACGCGGGAGCGACGGGAGGAGGAAGACGAAGGAAGGGGAAGGAAAGAGAAGACTGACCCTTTGGGTCCTATTTATAAGGAGGACGGCGACAGCGGCGGGAAAAGTGGGGGAGACAGAATGATGACTGCGGCAGAGGCGCCTAGATTCCCGCGCCGACTGTTTTCCTAGGAAACAAGCCGTTGTGGATAGCGCCAGATCTTTTCGTGGAGGATTCGCATTAATGACTCGGCGGGTTACAAGATTCCTCATTTCTTGGAGGGAGAGCAAGAGACTCGCCGCATAAGAGAAACAGAAGACTGACATGATCAGGATCAAGTCACTCTGGGGCCTAATATTGGGGATATAACCCCATGGTAAGACCCGCCCAGGCAGGGCCGGGTCCCACCAGGCGGCTCGTGAAGAAAGGCTGGAGGATAGGCTTAAAGGGAGACCGGGCCATAAGCCGGCCCATGTACCAGATAAGACGGCTAGAAGACAGAAGGCCGTCCCAGGAGGCAGTAAGAGACCCGGGTGGGTAAGCCGCCCGGAGCCGAGTTACCAAGACTAGTAAGGTGATTTCGAGTTAGGGTAGAAGATCTTGTACGAGTCGGTTTGGGACTCAATGTAACCCGGGGGACTTGGCCTACAGTATATAAGGGCGAGTCCCCGGGGCGGCTTGGACAAGTTAGAGAAGATCGAGAGCTAGGGTTAGGCGAAACACGCTCCCTTGTAATGGGACGCACCAGCTAATACAATCACAAGCAGGACGTAGGCTTTTACCTCATCTCGAGGGGCCGAACCTGGGTAAACCCGTGTCCCTCATCTCGACCAACCCCTTTGGGTCCACTGCTTTGGCGATGGCCTCGAACCTAAGTCCTTTCACGAGGACATCTACCATGACAAAACCACAACCAGAAGTCTTCACGTTACCGGTGGGAATTTGGAACGAATGGGAATACATGAGAATGAAGAGATCAAGATTCGCCTTGCTGAAAAAATTGAACGAAGCACCCGAATAATTGAGATACGAACGAAGGTATAACAATCGAGAAGAATTTGAGAATGAAAGCTGAAAGGTGGGAACGAAGAAATCTTCTAAAATGATGGCCTTCTGATGATCAAGAAAAGAAAACAACTCTGAAACGCTCCGGATATATATGGAAGGAATGAGTCATGATCAAAAACATTTGAAAGGATAGCACGAACCTAAAAGCATGAATCTCCGAGAATGGAACAAGATTTAAGAGAAACTCTCCTTCGGTCTTCATGCTGAGAATAATGGCGAGAAACACCAACAAGAATTACTGAGGCACTCCGGAATAATGAATAAGAAAAGGTCAAGGCAGGGATGAAACAGATTTAGAAGCGATCTTAGAGAAGGCATATGACCGATGGAGTTCATTCTTACGTCATATATGAAAATAACTGAGATCTCTAGGAAAGATTAGAAGAGCCAGGTAAGATCCTGGGGACAAACCTGTGGGTTATGAGCCCACTCAAGGAAAACTCCGTTGAAATGATTGGTTAGGAGAGAAATTGCACCGGTACAAATTGAGAACTTGATGAGGTGAAAACCTCGAACTAATTGAAAGAACTTGTGTGCAAACACGAATCTTCTGAGATATCTTCAGCACTCCGGATAGAATAGAAATGAACAAACAAGAGAGGCTTGGATAAGAACTTCCAACATGGGGAATCATATAACGAATGACATGGATATGATGAACACCGAGACATTGAATCGAATCCACCGGGAAAGAAAATGAGAATGAAGAACGATGAACTTTGAATCACTTGAGCATCTCCGCATGAATCACCGGATACAATACGGAAGAAAAATAGCGGAAGCATCACATGAATAGAAAGGCATTCGGATGATGATTTAATCATGAAGAAAAAGGGCGGGAGGGTAGAAAAAACAAAGACAACTTGTTAACGATGAGATGAACACCAAAAAGAAATACGAGGATTGATCTTGCAAATATTGGAGAGGGTTGAATTAACTTGATGAGAAACACACCGGTTAGGAAAGATATGAAATCACCACTTGACATCGAAGCACCACGAATACCGTATTCCAACAAGACAAAGGAAGAGGCTTGAGAATTAAGCCGGAAACAAATACATAACCCTCCATGCATTTGTTGGCAGGATAATCCTAGGTAACTACTTGAATTCCCACCTAAGAATTTCCAAAGTATTTCTTGTTTATGCGATTCGGGTTGCGGACCCAGGAACATAACCAAGGTAATCAGCTACAACTACACCCGCAACCTTCCACACCATAAACCAAGAAACTCCGCAAACTCATCTACCTCAGACACATGAAAACACAACGATACTAAACATGGAAGTACCCTGGACGCTCTCCCCAGTACTGGGTGACTCCAAACTTATCTCGCCACTAAAAGTATTGAAGCAATTTTGAACATCCTCCGTCCTGAGATACTAAGAAATCTGAATGATAACGATGTGCACAAGAATCCCCTGGAGCTCAACTCCCCAGAACAAATCTAGTCAGACAGGAGGCACCAAGACAGAACTCCGTCACATCGGTATCATATAGATTCCAAAATATCCGCGTGATCCTATTTTTTTTTCAGTGAGAAGAGGGTAAAATCAAAAATTCCTAAGTCGTAATTCCTCACTAGAGCATAGAAAAGGAGTAAAAGAATCCAACTCTCCAATATAACTAGACTCAAAATAGTTTTTCACTAGACTTAACTCGGCCAAGTTCGATCAATCAAGGGGGCTCCTAGGTCGGTACAGGCTCTGATACCAACTTATCACACCCAAGATGCGATCCTATCCTTATTTTGGCACGAGAGCCTTGACAGGGATAGAAGCGCATCTCGTCATTTTGCAAGAATGGATATCATAACAAGTACATGTAAAGAAGAGATGAGTACACTAGTAGAAAACAGGGCTTTGGTCCAGGCCTGAAATCCCATTAATCCTGGTTCACTCACGAACCGGGACCCATGGAGGCATCGGTCTCGGTTCGTGAGGCCAAGGCGCCGGCCGGGCATCGTGGGCCATTGGTCCCGGTTCGTCTGACCCCTTTGGTTCCGGTTCCATACACGAACCGGGACCAAAGGGGTGGTGGCAACCGTTCGCCTGGCGCGAGCCCTTTTAGTCCCGGTTGTTGTCTGGAACCGGCACCAAAGGTCCCAACCATTCAAATCCTGCGCCTTGGAAGTTGTTCCGCGCGAGAAGGGAAACGCTACAGTATCGTGACCAGCCTCCAGTTTCTGTTCGTCTCCCTCGCTCTCCTCTCTTCTTCGAGACTGAACTGATCTGTTCGTCTCCCTCGCTCTTCTCTCTTGTTCGACCGACGACCGTTCTCTTCCCCATCCTCCACCATCCACCATGAATCCGATCACTCGCTACGGGAAGGTGCTTGCACATGGCATGACCAATCTCCATGTCGTCTACACGAACGACAGCGTCAAAGTGGAGGGTTTTCTTTCCAGGTTGGAGGAATGGCTTCAAGAGGAGGAACACAAGTTCTTGGGCCTCAATCTCGAGTACACGGCCGATGGTCGCAATGTTGCCGTCGTCCAACTTTGTTTGAAGAAAAATGTCATGGTCTTCCAGTGGGCAAGGTAATACGAAACTTGTCATGGTTTTAATTGGGGCTTTTCTTTGATTCATAGGATAGGAAAATTGCATAGGAATAGGAGAATTGGGAATGTCAAAAACATAGTTTCATTGATTCATAGGAAAAATGCATAGGAAAATTGGAGCTTTTTCTATGAGTCATAGGAAAATTGGGGCTTTTCTTTGATTCATCGGAAAATTGCATAGGAATAGAAAATTGTATCGGAATAGGAAAATTGCATAGGAAAATTGGAGCTTTTTCTATGAGTCATAGGAAAATTGGGGCTTTTCTTTGATTCATCGGAAAATTGCATAGGAATAGAAAATTGTATCGGATTAGGAAAATTGCATAGGAATAGGAATAGGAATAGGAAAGTTGCTATGATTCTTATTATACTTGTTCTAAATTATACTTGTTATGATTCTTATTATACTTGTTCTAAAATATACTTGTTATGATTCTTATTATACTTGTTCTAAAATATACTTGTTGCAGCAGTATTTAACACATTTGATCCCAATTTGTTGTTGCAGTAGTGACAAACACTGTCCAAAACTCATGGACTTCCTTCGCAACGGCATATATTTTGCTAGCATCGATATAACAAATGACAAGATCAAGATGAGGCGCACCTGGGGTATTGAGATACCAGCAGAATGCCACATTGATCTTCAGAGCAGGTTCAGGCTTAAGCATGACAAGACTTCAATGGCTAATATGGCAGTCGCCCTGATCGACGAGGACTACGCTGATATAAAGAAAAAATTCCCCAAGTCAGGGCACAAACATTGGCAGAAGACCCCACTTGACCCTATCAACATTGAGTATGCCGCAATAGATGGGTATGTTGCATACGAGTTGTACCGCAAGATTCAAATGTTTAATTATGGACGGCGTCACCTTGTACCGCTAGTACCACCATCAGTGCCCCATGGGTCGTCTCCTCCTTGGGGGTATTCTGATCCGGACGAGGAGTAGTATTTGGAATGGCGAACACTTTTATCTCTATTCTGTGTGAATCACTAGTTTGTAAATAATTTTACTTTAAAAATAGTTTGCAGTGATTCTTTTTTCTCTTGTTTAATATTAGCGTGTTTTATCATTATATTCAATTTGGTAGTTCTTAGGTTATTTAAAAAAGGAAATGCCTTTGTAACAGACGAGTTTTCGTCTGAAAACCTAAAACTTCGAAAGAGATTGTTCATTTTCTACACGAAGTGCATCTAGTTTTTGCCGTAACCCTCTCAACTTTTTAGCACAGGCTATGTGGGTCAAATGATGATACCATGCCAACTTTCAACATTTTCAGAGTTCATTTGTAGTGTTTTTCAATTTCAGGGTTATTTAGCTCAAAAAAATCAGTAAATGCATGAAAAATACCAAATGAAGTCAGAAAGGGTTGAAAATTGATGACGTGGCTTTGAATGATGCATATTGAATGCACAAAACGTCTGGAGTTGAAATAAGTTTAAAAAAATGAAATGCCTTTGTAACAGACGAGTTTTCGTCTGAATCCCTGATACATCGAAAGAGATTGTCCATTATCTACACGAAGTGCACCCAGTTTTTGCCGTAACCCTCTCAACTTTTTAGCACATGCTATGTGGGTGAAATGATGATACCATGCCAACTTTCAACATTTTCAGAGTTCATTTGTAGTGTTTTTCAATTTCAGGGTCATTTAGCTCAAAAAAATCAGTAAATGCATGAAAAATAGCAAATGAACTCAGAAAGGGTTGAAAATTGATGACATAGCTTCAAATGGTGCATACTGAACACACAAAAATTCTGGAGTTGAAATAATTTTTAAAAAATGAAATGCCTTTGTAACAGAAGGGTTTTCGTCTGAAACCTTGATACTTCGAAAGAGATTGTCCATTTTGTACACGAAGTGCATCCAGTTTTTGCCGTAACCCTCTCAACTTTTTAGCACATGCTATCTGGGTGAAATGATGATACCATGCCAAATTTCAACATTTCCAGTGTTCATTTGTAGTGTTATTCAATTTCAGGGTCATTTAGCTCAAAAAAATCACTAAAGGCATGAAAAATAGCAAATGAAGTCAGAAAGGGTTGAAAATTGATGGCGTGGCTTCGAATGATGCATATTGAACGCACAAAAAGTCTGGAGTTGAAATAAGTTTAAAAAAATGAAATGCCTCTGTAACAGACGAGTTTTCGTCTGAAACCCTGATACTTCGAAAGAGATTGTCCATTATGTACACGAAGTGCACCCAGTTTTTGCCGTAACCCTCTCAACATTTTAGCACATGCTATGTGGGTGAAATGATGATACCATGCCAACTTTCAACATTTTCAGAGTTCATTTGCAGTGTTTTTCAATTTCAGGGTCATTTAGCTCAAAAAAAATCAGTAAATGCATGAAAATAGCAAATGAAGTCAGAAAGGGTTGAAAATTGATGACATGGCTTCAAATGGTGCATACTGAACACACAAAAATTCTGGAGTTGAAATAATTTAAAAAATATGAAATGCCTTTGTAACAGAAGGGTTTTCGTCTGAAACCTTGATACTTCGAAAGTGATTGTCCATTTTGTACACGAAGTGCATCCAGTTTTTGCCGTAACCCTCTCCACTTTTTAGCACATGCTATCTGGGTGAAATGATGATACCATGCCAAATTTCAACATTTTCAGAGTTCATTTGTAGTGTTTTTCAATTTCAGTGTCATTTAGCTCAAAAAAATCACTAAATGCATGAAAAATAGCAAATGAAGTCAGAAAGGGTTGAAAATTGATGATGTGGCTTCGAATGATGCATATTGAAAGCACAAAAAGTCTGGAGTTGAAATAAGTTTAAAAAATGAAATGCCTTTGTAACAGACGAGTTTTCGTCTGAAACCCTAATACTTCGAAAGAGATTGTCCATTATGTACACGAAGTGCACCCAGTTTTTGCCGTAACCCTCTCAACATTTTAGCACATGCTATGTGGGTGAAATGATGATACCATGCCAAATTTCAACATTTTCAGAGTTCATTTGAAGTGTTTTTCAATTTCAGGGTCATTTAGCTCAAAAAAATCAGTAAATGCATGAAAATAGCAAATGAAGTCAGAAAGGGTTGAAAATTGATGACATGGCTTCAAATGGTGCATACTGAACACACAAAAATTCTGGAGTTGAAATAATTTAAAAAAAATGAAATGCCTTTGTAACAGAAGGGTTTTCGTCTGAAACCTTGATACTTCGAAAGAGATTGTCCATTATGTACACGAAGTGCATCCAGTTTTTGCCGTAACCCTCTCCACTTTTTAGCACATGCTATCTGGGTGAAATGATGATACCATGCCAAATTTCAACATTTTCAGAGTTCATTGGAAGTGTTTTTCAATTTCAGGGTCATTTAGCTCAAAAAATCAGTAAATGCATGAAAATAGCAAATGAAGTCAGAAAGGGTTGAAAATTGATGACATGGCTTCAAATGGTGCATACTAAACACACAAAAATTCTGGAGTTGAAATAATTTTCAAAAACTGAAATGCCTTTGTAACAGAAGAGTTTTCGTTTGAAACCTTGATACTTCGAAAGAGATTGTCCATTTTGTACACGAAGTGCATCCAGTTTTTGCCGTAACCCTCTCAACTTTTTAGCACATGCTATCTGGGTGAAATGATGATACCATGCCAAATTTCAACATTTTCAGATTTCATTTGTAGTGTTTTTCAATTTCAGGGTCATTTAGCTCAAAAAAATCACTAAATGCATGAAAAATAGCAAATGAAGTCAGAAAGGGTTGAAAATTGATGATGTGGCTTCGAATGATGCATATTGAAAGCACAAAAAGTCTGGAGTTGAAATAAGTTTAAAAAATGAAATGCCTCTGTAACAGACGAGTTTTCGTCTGAAACCCTGATACTTCGAAAGAGATTGTTCATTTTGTACACGAAGTGCATCCAGTTTTTGCCGTAACCCTCTCAACTTTTTAGCACATGCTATGTGGGTGAAATGATGATACCATGCCAACTTTCAACATTTTCAGAGTTCATTTGTAGTGTTTTTCAATTTCAGGGTCATTTAGCTCAAAAAAATCAGTAAATGCATGAAAAATAGCAAATGAAGTCAGAAAGGGTTGAAAATTGATGACATGGCTTCAAATGGTGCATACTGAACACACAAAAATTCTGGAGTTGAAATAATTTTTAAAAAATGAAATGCCTTTGTAACAGAAGGGTTTTCGTCTGAAACCTTGATACTTCGAAAGAGATTGTCCATTTTGTACACGAAGTGCATCCAGTTTTTGCCGTAACCCTCTCAACTTTTTAGCACATGCTATCTGGGTGAAATGATGATACCATGCCAAATTTCAACATTTCCAGAGTTCATTTGTAGTGTTATTCAATTTCAGGGTCATTTAGCTCAAAAAAATCACTAAATGCATGAAAAATAGCAAATGAAGTCAGAAAGGGTTGAAAATTGATGGCGTGGCTTCGAATGATGCATATTGAAAGCACAAAAAGTCTGGAGTAGAAATAAGTTTAAAAAAATGAAATGCCTCTGTAACAGACGAGTTTTCGTCTGAAACCCTGATACTTCGAAAGAGATTGTCCATTATGTACACGAAGTGCACCCAGTTTTTGCCGTAACCCTCTCAACATTTTAGCACATGCTATGTGGGTGAAATGATGATACCATGCCAACTTTCAACATTTTCAGAGTTCATTTGCAGTGTTTTTCAATTTCAGGGTCATTTAGCTCAAAAAAATCAGTAAATGCATGAAAATAGCAAATGAAGTCAGAAAGGGTTGAAAATTGATGACATGGCTTCAAATGGTGCATACTGAACACACAAAAATTCTGGAGTTGAAATAATTTAAAAAAAATGAAATGCCTTTGTAACAGAAGGGTTTTCGTCTGAAACCTTGATACTTCGAAAGAGATTGTCCATTTTGTACACGAAGTGCATCCAGTTTTTGCCATAACCCTCTCAACTTTTTAGCACATGCTATCTGGGTGAAATGATGATACCATGCCAAATTTCAACATTTTCAGAGTTCATTTGTAGTGTTTTTCAATATCAGGGTCATTTAGCTCAAAAAAATCACTAAATGCATGAAAAATAGCAAATGAAGTCAGAAAGGGTTGAAAATTGATGATGTGGCTTCGAATGATGCATATTGAAAGCACAAAAAGTCTGGAGTTGAAATAAGTTTAAAAAAATGAAATGCCTTTGTAACAGACGAGTTTTCGTCTGAAACCCTGATACTTCGAAAGAGATTGTCCATTGTGTACACGAAGTGCACCCAGTTTTTGCCGTAACCCTCTCAACATTTTAGCACATGCTATGTGGGTTAAATGATGATACCATGCCAAATTTCAACATTTTTAGAGTTCATTTGCAGTGTTTTTCAATTTCAGGGTCATTTAGCTCAAAAAAATCAGTAAATGCATGAAAATAGCAAATGAAGTCAGAAAGGGTTGAAAATTGATGACATGGCTTCAAATGGTGCATACTAAACACACAAAAATTCTGGAGTTGAAATAATTTTCAAAAACTGAAATGCCTTTGTAACAGAAGAGTTTTCGTCTGAAACCTTGATACTTCGAAAGAGATTGTCCATTTTGTACACGAAGTGCATCCAGTTTTTGCCGTAACCCTCTCAACTTTTTAGCACATGCTATCTGGGTGAAATGATGATACCATGCCAAATTTCAACATTTTCAGATTTCATTTGTAGTGTTTTTCAATTTCAGGGTCATTTAGCTCAAAAAAATCACTAAATGCATGAAAATTAGCAAATGAAGTCAAAAAGGGTTGAAAATTGATGACGTGGCTTCGAATGGTGCATACTGAACACACAAAAAGTCTGGAGTTGAAATAAGTTTAAAAAAATGAAATGCCTCTGTAACAGACGAGTTTTCGTCTGAAACCCTGATACTTCGAAAGAGATTGTCCATTTTGTACACGAAGTGCATCCAGTTTTTGCCGTAACCCTCTCAACTTTTTAGCACATGCTATCTGGGTGAAATGATGATACCATGCCAACTTTCAACATTTTCAGAGTTCATTTGTAGCGTTTTTCAATTTCAGGGTCATTTAGCTCAAAAAAATCACTAAATGCATGCAAAATAGCAAATGAAGTCAGAAAGGGTTGAAAATTGATGACGTGGCTTCGAATGGTGCATACTGAACACACAAAAAGTATGGAGTTGAAATTAGTTTAAAAAAATGAAATGCCTTTGTAACAGACAAGTTTTCGTCAGAAACCCTGATACTTCGAAAGAGATTGTCCATTTTGTACACGAAGTGCATCCAGTTTTTGCCGTAACCCTATCATCTTTTTAGAACATGCTATGTGGGTGAAATGATGATACCATGCCCACTTTGAATATGTTTAGAGTTCATTTGTAGTGTTTTTCATAGTCTGCACATTTGGTTTTGACAAGTCAATCATATTGGTTATTAATGCAAAGAACATGTAGTGCATGATTTGACTAATATGAAGAAGAAACTTACCACGATGAGCTCGTACATGGCCCGGGTAGACGCATTGCTCCGTTCCCTCTCCTCCTCCAACAACCTAGCCGTCCTCTCCTCCATCTCCCTCTCCTTCTCTGCCAGAAGCGCTTGGGTTTTCTCTCTCTCTCTTTCTCCAGAGCAGCCTGCAACACAACTCCTCGTTAGCACTGTAATCATCTTTGTTCGCACACACAATGTAATGGAGGGAAGGTATCTGAGTCCGTATGACTAACCTCGATGGCGAGCTGGACTGGCTTCGGATGAGGCGGCATCTCATGGCAGGAGCTTGCCTTGATCTGCCGGAAAGTGCGCGAAGACCGTATAAGTCCATCTCCAATGGCCATATGGCCGTGGGGCCTCCCGTCGCCAGCTAACATCACCAGGTCTGGATCAATAGGATGCTGGCTCGGGTTGTAGTCCTCCCCATTCACCGCCTTCGCCACTTCTCTGTACCTCACGAGCTTGTTGTGGGAGGAGATGTTGGTGAAGTTCCGGGGATTATCGAGGTCAGACTCAGAGAATGCCTTGGCCTTCTTGTACGAGGCAGAATGGGCCATGGCATAGAGGTCGTACACCTGTGGCACCTCCGTGTTATTGTATTTCGCCTACAAGAGAGGAACAAAGTATTAATAAACGGTTCAAGCTAGCATCAAAAAATGAATTGCAGGAATCATGAAGCAAACCACGTACTCAATTCCGCCCGTATTGAAATAATTTGGCGCTGCCTTGATGGTGTGGCGCACCTTCCATTTGGGCACGACATTCCTTGGCATCGTCGTGGACGGATCGCCATTCGTTAGAGCACCACTCATTGACCAACGCCTCCCAACATTCCATCTTATCCGCACACTATCTCGGGGGAACCTAAGTTAGTAAGGAGAAATTTGAGAGCTATGCCTACGAATCAAAGCAAGGAAACTAAGTAGAAGGCCTTAAGAATAGATAATTACCATCATGTACTGCTCCTTCTCCAGAACCTTTCGGCGGGACGACGACTTGTCCTTCTTAATACGCCACGACGCGTAGTAGTCTCGAACAGCCTGTACCCGAGCCTCATGCCCTAAGTTCTGTAGTAGGCGCCTGCACTCGTTATCGATAAGATTTGCCGCGGCCTCCTCGTATCCCTCCTCACACGTATATAAGGGCTGCAATCAAACGAGACAACACTGGTTAGTACAAGAAATAGCTATTATTGATTTTTAATTGTGTAAAGGAGAAATTACCCAGAACTTTCTGATCACCATGTCGGCCCTCGTGTGGCACAACACATCGTCGATCATCTCCTCCGGTGGGGCCGGGGCAGCCAAGTAGTGCTCCCATTTCAATCCTAACTCTGGAAGCTGACCCTCGCCGGGCAACGTGACAAACCCCGGGAAGTTATGCCGTAAAAGCACACCAAGGATGGAGTTGGGCCTGCGGACATCCTTGGCGTGCTTCCAACCCCTGCAGTATGACAAAGCCAACGCATTAGATATGTGAAGAAACATGAAGGCAAAAGGTTTAAAAAGAGTAAATGCACTTACCTCAGCGAATCAGGCCTAATCGGCCACCTCTGCTCGCGGGTCGCCGGCACGGGCGGGAGCCGTGTACACCCACGCTGGTAGACGGTGGCCCCCTCAGCCACCTCTTCCCCGCTATCATCAGAAAGATGCACCCCGCCACCATCAGCATGGCCACTCGGCTCCGGCTGATGCAGATCCGGCCAGGTATCCCATCCGGTCGAAGCGTGTGGACTCTCGTAGGACGAAGCGTCTGGCCCAGGAGTCTCGCGGGACGAAGCGTCTGGCCCAGGAGTCTTGCGGGACCACGCGCCTGGCCTAGGAGTCTCGCGGGTGGCCGCGTCTGAGACAGAAGGATCGTCGGCCCGAGGCTCATGGACAGGAGTTCTTGTAGCCTCTACCACAGACGCAGTCCTGTGCTCGGGTGAATCAGCTGGGGGTGGCGGCGAGGAAGGCGTAGCAGACTTCCTACCTCTCCCGCGGCCACCACGTGTAACTTTAGGAGCCTTCCTACCACGCGCCAACGAAGGACCCTCGGATCGCTCTCGACCCGCGCCCACCATGTTTCAACACCTGCCATGACAAAGAGTAAACGAAATTAGTACAACATGAATAATAATATGTACATATATATATATATATATAATTTGACTGTATCATCATCATGTATATAATAAAAATTGAATAATACCTGACATGAACTAATAATAATCTTCATCGTCTATATATGCTCTCGGATCAATAAATGCATCGTCATCATCACTATCATAAATAAATACATCATCATCATCACTATCGGGAACAACATGTGGAAGGCCTCCTTTATGTAATCGGTCAAGCATTGAGAGGTCATCCGCAGCATTAACCTCTTCTTCTTCCGTCTCTTCTTGTTCCGGCTCAGGGGTGAAGTCGGATTCACTTTCGCTGTCTACTTCAATGTTCTGGGGTGAAGTAGAGAGGTTCTTGAAACATTTTTTTGGAAAGACGTGTTTCTTGGAAAAATTCTCCTTCATATATGTCCGGGTCAATGTGAGGTTCATAATCATCTTCATTGAGGGGAGGTGGTCTAAAACGTGGCGGCACATCATAAACGACATCCCAACCATTCAGATTTGTATCACTTTGGCAAGCCCACGGTAGATAAAAAACTTGGGTCACCTGTTGAGCCGTAATATAGACATCGGGAACATCTCAATGGGTGATTTGTTTGATTTCGACTAGCCCTATATGTTCATGAGTCCTTCGAGTCTCCTTCGGCTGGAACCAATAATATTTGAAGACTACGACGTTTGGTGGGTTTTCACCAAAGAATATAAGTTCATAAATTGCTTCAACTCTTCCATAATACTCGACACCTCCTTCGCCGATAGTAGAGACACAACAATTTGTAGGCTCTTTCCCAAAAGTACGAAAGCGATACCCATTGATGTCGTATTTGTCAAATGAACAGACCTTATACTCAAAACCATTAGCGACTTGTCTCAATTCGGAGTCCATAGCCTCTGAATTAGCCTACAAGTTTAATACGAAAGGATTGTAGCATTAGCCGCAAACTAGACAAAGAAATGAAATGGTGTAATGGAAATTACCGTTTATTTGAACCAAGAGATGAAACTGGGATAGCCGCCTCCATGCTTTGCCAGAAGTTCATACTCTTCGATGGAATCCTTTTGGATCACTGCTCCATCCGAAAATTTGGCGACGTATCGACTGTATCACATATCCGGGAATAAGAGCATTTCAACAGGAATTCGAAGTTGCGAAACAATGTACCGAGAACTTACTCGATGTACGGCCGCACTTCTGTTAGGTTGTTGAAGTTATACAATGAAGTGGTCCGCCATTCTTCGACATCCAACGCTATTGCTTTCGAAGCACCGGCTGGTGCGAGCTTCCCTTTGAATAGGGTGAGGTTGGATCGACCTTTTTCACGGTTGCCATCATTGTACCGAGGCTTCGGATTATGCAAATGACGATTCTTGGCTTTGTAGTGTGCTGTCACGAAATTTGCCGCCTCCTCAGTAATGAATGCCTCGGCCATCGATGCTTCAATTCTACGTTTATTTTTACATTTTGCTCGAAGCGTCTTCTGCATCCTCTCAGTTCCATAGCACCAACGATTTTGAACGGGCCCCCCCAATCTTGCCTCGGTCGGGAGATGCAAAATCAAATGCTGCATTGGATTAAAGAAGCCCGGTGGAAAGATCTTTTCTAACTTGCAGATCAACTCCGGCGCCAACTCTTCCAGTTCATCTAGCATGTCAGGTGATAATTCTTTCGCACAAAGAGCACGGAAGAAATAGCTCAGCTCTGCCAGTACTAGCCATTCATCCTCAGGGATAAAGCCACGCAACATCACCGGCATTACCCGCTCAAGCCATATGTGCCAATCATGACTCTTGACACCAAATATTTTCAATTTCTCAATACTCGCTCCCCTCTTTAGATTCGCTGCATACCCATCGGGGAACATCAACTGCATTTTCACCCACAAGATCATTTACCTCATAGCTGGCCTTCCAAGATTGAACCATGCCTTTGGCTTCGTCCAGTTCTTCTTTCCTTTCGGTTGTCGCATGCTTTGTAATGGTCTATCACATAGAGCCTCTTGATCGACTCTAGCCTTAGGATTATCCTTTGACTAACCCTCTATGCTGAAGAATGTACCAAAAAGGGCCTCGGCGATATTCTTTTCAGTGTGCATCACGTCGATGTTGTGTGGGCAAATGAGGTCTTTAAAGTAAGGCAGATCCCACAAGCATATCTTGTGAGTCCAGGTGTGTTCCGAATTATACCCTTTGAAATATCCTGGACGCTGTGGATCAGGCTCGAGAGCGTTTAACTGAGCCAGGGTCTGTTGGCCTGTCAATGTAGGTGGTGCTCCGTTTTTGAAAACTCTACCTTCCATGAAATTTTTCTTGTCTTTTCTAAACTTATGGCCAGGATCCAGGAACTGTCTATGCAAGTCAAAGCAATAATACTTGCGACCCGCCTGCAGCCAACGGAACTGAAGAGTTGCTTTGCATGTGGGGCACGGGAACCTTCCATGCACACGCCAACGAATAGCGCATACGCCGGCAAGTCATGCGTCGACTACATGTACCACACATGCATTCTGAAGTTTTGTTTTGTATTGGCGTCATATGTCTTGATCCCATTATCCCAAGATTCTTGCAATTCATCCTTAAGTGGCTGCATGTACACATTCATATTCTTCCCCGGATAGTTGGGCCCTAGAATTATCAACGTCAAGAAAATGTTCTTTCTTTTCATAATCTCTCCGGGGGGGAGATTAAGTGGCATGACAAATACAGGCCAGCAACTGTATTGGGTTGCCGTCATACCAAACACTTGGAACCCATCTATGCTGACGGCGACTCGAGGATGCCTTGGATCTGCTGCTTTGTCCTTATATAATGCATCAAATTGCTTCCACGCAAAAGCATCTGAAGTGTGTCCCAACATAGGATTCCCATCTGCATCTAGTTCGGTTCTTTTGCCCAATTTATGCCACGTCATCTGTCTGGCCTTCTCTTCAACCATGAAAAGACGTTCAAGTCCTGGTATGATTGGCATATACCGAAGAACATTAACTGGGATTTTGGTCTAACTCTTCTCACCCATACCGTTGTCTACCACAACATACCTGGAAGAATTGCAAATGGGACAATAGTTCAAGCCCGCATACTCAAGCATAAATAAGGCACATCCATTCTCACAGGCATCTATCTTCTCATAGGGCATCTTAAGCGCACGTAGGATTTTGTCCGACTGGTACAGGTTTGCTGGCAATACATGACCTTTGGGTAGAAATCGTCCAAATATTGTCATCATCGCGTCGTAGCATTCTCTGCCTAGGTTGAACTGAGCCTTCAGACCCATTACTTGCACGATGGCATCCAGCTGACAAAGCTCAGTGTGCTCGTGGAGAGGATGTTTTGAAGACTCCAACATTTCATAGAAGGCCTTTTCAGATTCCTCCATCTCATCGTCCGAATCCCGAGCATCATCAAAGTCTTGCACCATGTCTTTGATCCCGGTACCATGCTCGTTGGTGCGACGACGAATGACCTCAGCTCTGACACGTTGGGCAGACTCACCATGAAATGTCCACACCATATAATGAGGCGTAAAACCCCACTTCTGCAAGTGTTTACCCATTTCATCCCGGTTCCACTTTTTATGGTTGTCGCACCGGACACAGGGGCACCAGGTTATTTCCTGGCCATTTCCAAATGTGGCGCTCAGAAACTCCTTGGTTTTTGTTAACCATTCAATGGTCATTTCTTTCTGACTAGGGTGACCGGTGTACATCCACGCACGATCACTCATCTTGCCTACCTACTAAACACACAAGATATATATATATATATAATTCATCATCTATATTCATCCGTTAATCAAGTTTGTCGATTTTATTACGTCGATGCAACCTACACGCTAATAGGTAGAGATAGGTCCTAATCCCACTCGAGTATGTGTAGATTGGGTTCGTTCTCCCATGCTCTACTCCGGATCCGACGCAGAATTTCAGCAGCACCTCCCTCCTATTCTCCTGATACACATCTCGGCAATAAGCAGAGAGGATGTGTACCCGGAGAACAATAGGGAGGCACTGATGAAATTCCCCATCGGATCCGGAGCAGAGCATAAGGGACAACGAACCCAATCTACACATACTCGGGCTGTCCATGGATAACGTTGGACAATTCGAAAGTATGGCGGTTATAAATATGCAAAGACATGCATATTTATAGATGCCGCCTTTCGAACGGGAGACGCATACTAGTCACGCATACTGATGGTTGAAGACACCTATAGCTAGCAAGTTTCATCGGCATGAAGACAGGAACAGAGCAAATTTAGGGGGGGAGATGTCATTTGTGCTCACCCACGAACGCGTCGGGAAGCTCGTCAAACGCACGGGGAGGTCGTCGAACAACAGACCCACGCAGCGACGAAACAACTGCACATTGAAATCCACCCGATCAACACAAAATATGATGTTTTCATAACAGCTAGAATCGGAATATATATATATTTCTTCTTCTTCTTCTCTTCTTTTTCTTCTCATTTCCTTTTTCCTATTCTCCTTCTCCTCCTCTCCTCTTTCTTCTTCTTCTTCTTCTTCTTCTTCTTCTTTTTTCTTCTAGTTTTTTTTTCTTCTTCTTTTATTCAAAGTTTTTTCTTTTCTATCTACGTTTTTCCTACCTAATAAATTAACTATCTAATTTAATAGAAAATAAAACAGAAAATAAACTAACTATCTAATTTAACTAACTAACTAACTAACTAAAAAAACAGGAAAAAAATGTGAGGGGGGGCGGCGGCCGGACACTCTCCGGAGTTGGGTGGGGGCGGCTGGGGCGGCGGGGGGAGGGGGAGTCGCGGGAGGGGGCGGCTTCGGGAGCCGGCGAGGGGAGGGGTGGGTCGGGGAGGGGGGCGTGGGGGAGCTGCCGAGGGGAGGGGGCGGCGTGGGGTGGGGGCAGAGCGGGGGAGCCGCCGAGGGGAGGGGCCGGCGCGAGGACGGGGGTGGCGACGGCGAGAGGGCCACGGGAAGGGGGCGCGGTGGTGGCGGCGGCGGGAGCAGGGGGTGGCGGTGGCGAGGGGGCGCGGGGAGGAGGGCACGGTGGTGGAGGAGCACCGTGGGGACGGAGGGCAGGGGATGCTGGTGGCAGGGGCGGTGAATGGGCGAAGAGGGGGCTGGCGGCGGCGCGGCAGGCGCTGGTGGTGGCGGCGGCGGGTGCAGGGGGTGACGGCAGCGAGAGGTGGCGTCCGCAGCGGCAAGAAGGGGAGTGAGAGAGAGTGAGTGGGGGCGAGGGCGACCGTTACTACTCCGTTCCCTTTGCCGTCTGCCACCATACGGAAAATATTCTTTGGCGTCCGCTGGCATACGGCAAAGGGATAACCCATCTGACCTAAATCTTGAACAGCGCCCAGTGGGCCCAGCTGTCTCCTTTGCCGTCTGCCAGCGGACGGCAAAGAAATTTTGTCGTCCGCTGGCAGACGGCAAAGACTAGGCCTACGGCAAACATAATCTTTGCCATCTGGCATTTCTTTGTCGTTCGCTTTTTTCCAGCAGACGGCAATGGACTTCTTTGCCGTCCGGCAGCTGACGACAAAGCACTGGCAGATTGCAAATATCCTGATTCCAGTAGTGATTGTCCCGGTTCGTGTTACGAACCGGGACTAAAGGTCCTCCTGCCTCGGTGCCGCTGTGTGGCCATCTGGATCCCCTTTAGTCCCGGTTCATAAGCAAACCGGGACTAAAGGTTTTGGCCTTTAGTCCCGACCCTTTAGTCCCAGTTCCAGAACCGGGGTAATGGGCCTCTGGAACCAGGACAAATGGGACATTTTCTACTAGTGGTATATGGAATTGGCTTACACTCGCCACAAGCTACATCAATATCACATCAATACAACAACATAACCAAACATCATACAGAAGAGCAGGGTCTGACTACAGACGAAAACAAACGATAAAATGACATCCATCCTTGCTATCCCAGGCTGCCGCCTGGAACCCATCCTAGATCGATGAAGAAGAAGAAGAAGAACTCCAAATCAAACAAAGCATCGCGCTCACGTCATATCATCGCATTACCTGTACCTACAACTGTTGTTGTAGTAATCTATGAGCCAGGGGGACTCAGCAATGTCATTTCCAAGGGTATCAAGACTATTAAAGCTTAATGGGTGAGGTAAGGTTAAGTGGTGAGGCTGCAGCAAGCACTACGCATTTATTAGAGTGGCTAACTTACGAGTACAAGAATAAAGGGGGATGATTGTCACATAAACGGTCGTGAACTAGCAATGATCTCTAAGAGATCCTGAACACCTACGTACGTCAAACATAACCCCACCGTGTTCTCTCTCGGATAAGGACTCACGACAAGAGACAGTCACGGTTACACACACGGTTGGTGTATTTTATTTGAGTTTACTTCAAGTTTGCTATGACCGGGTGTTAAACAAAGTTTCCAAGTTGCCACGTAACCGCGGGCATGGCTTTCCGAAAGATTTAACCCTACAGGGGTGCTCCAACTCATCCATCACAAACTAACCACAGGCAGCGGGAATAACCTCGACCACGAATCTCGTGATCTTCCTAGGCAATTCCACTGGAAAACCGCAACCTGGAGATAGCCCGAAGTATTTTCGGAATTCCTCGTACAAGACGTTCGAGAAATGTAAAACAAATCCAGCAAGGCCGCCCGGCATGTCAAAGATCCCTATAGGAGCCACGTATCTCGTTCTCAGGACACGGTGGATTGTCCAAACTTCTGGTAGGCCAATCACAGAGTTGCCCCTGGCGGCCACCGGTGGTGGACAAGTTTGGACCAATACTCGTGAGGAGCACTGGCCCGGGTTGTTGATTAATTATCCACGGGGTCCGGAAAGTCCCTATGCAATTTGATTAGTTATTAAGCAAATGTAATACCAATGTTGGGCCTTGCCAGACAAGTTTTATCCTAAAACTAAAATCAAGGGGGTCCCCATAACAACCCCGAGCATGTTAGGAGCGCTCAATTATGGAACATAAACCGATACACAAGTAACTAGGGCGGAAAGAGTGAAACAAAACATCGAGCAAAAGGCTAAGCCTTCCACCCTTTACCAAGTACATATGTGCATTAAATTAAATAGCAATAATATTGTGATAACTAGAAACAACGCTATGAGATGGGATTGAGCAAGCGGTAACATAGCCAAACAATGTTTTGCTGGGATGTGGAGGGGTTAGAGGCTTTTCATGGCAATTTGGGAGGCTTGACATACAAATGGTAGGTAGCGAGACAGAGAAAGAAACGAGGCATCTAGCATGGCAATGATAGTAATGGTATCCGGAAATGATCATCTTGCCTGAGATCCCGCTTGGAAGAAGAACGATTCTATGAAGAAGACGAGCCAACGTAGTCGAACGAATCCTCACACTTCGAACGATTTCAGAACTCTAGCGAGAAGAAGCAAATCAGAAACAACATTCAACACACGAGAACACCACAACATATGCATGACATGATGCACTTCAAATATTATGCATGTTATGCATGACATGGCAAGCACAACCATCAACTTCTACACATTAAGTGAAGCTCAATATGCAACGAGTTGCATACTGACGAAACTCCACATTCGAAGATTTAGTTCACTCTCGTTTAGGTACACGTCAATATTAAATGTTGTTAAACATGGCAAGAGGTGAAGCATATGTAAACTACATATCTAGGCAAGTTTAAATGAGGCCGGAAACAACATATAGCATTTCCGAAACGACCCCATATGTTAATTTCGAAATTGGTCCAGATCTGAACTAATCAGGTTTTATATTTATTAAACAGGTAAATAAAGTGCACAATGAGATTCTACTCGTCATTCTAGTCGATTTACATATATGGAACATCTCAAACGGAGCTACGGTCTAAAAGATATGACCTTCACAAGATTATATGCCATGAATGCAAAATGCATGAAAATGAAAAACACAAGCATATCAAATCATGAATGCAGCAAGATATTATGATACTACATGATATTCTAGTCAATTTACATATGCAACATGTTCAAAACGGAGCTACGATTCAACCACAATCACCAATACAAGTTTTAGTTCAAATCTGTCCAAAACAGCAAGATAGCACATGTACACATGAAAACAACAAGCTACAAGATTCTAAAATGCACAAAATAAGCATGGGGCAGTAGCATATAACACACACCGTATTTTACCTTCACATATCATACTCAAAAGAGTCATGGAACACATGGTAGGAAGCTCACAACATGGCAACAAAATATAGCAGATTAGGACTTAGTGAAATTCACAGTTTTTTAGCCGAGCAGATTTTCATGGAGGCATATTGGCAGTAGTAAAACTATATGCTACAGGGCATATATTGGCATGAAACTTAACAGCATGCTAGAGGACATTGTTAACTACAAATAACTCCATTGCACCAACCCCAAAGGGGCTGTAGATCACTAGCAAAACACATGGCAAGACAGCAAAAAAATATTACAGATTTCAGACTTAGTCAAAATTAGAGTAGACATGAGGAGCAGTTTTTAACAGATTGACATATTGAACAACAGAATTAATTATGATGCTAAACCTATTCATGAAAAAATATTGGCACAACATGATAGGCAACAACATGCTTAACAAAAGACTCCTTGGTGGCAACCGCAAAAGACTCCTAGATCAATAGCAAATCACATGGCAACATGGAAACAAAATAACCGTTTCAGACTTAGTGAAATTTATCTATCTCCCAAAACTGCAGTATTGGCTAGGCATGTTGACATGGCAATACCACTAGCATAACAACCCTCTATGAGCATGGCAAGGACACTAACATCAAGAAGACATGGCACACTTCAAATCAAACCATTGGCTCAATTACATAGGATGCATGGTTTGCTTAATATGATGCTCGCAAAACGGAACTCATCATTAATAGATTTCAGTTTTAAAGCGGTAGCAACTTTAGAGCAACAAACAAACATGATAATGATGTCCTACCTAGCAACCAGAGGCATGGCATCAAAGTAGACATATAACAGGGCTCCTCTCATGAAGAAACCACATGCAAAAGACCTACGGGTGAAATGCAACCATCCGCACGAAATCGATTAAAATAACAGATTCGCAACTAACAATGGGATGCACTTTTGCAACAGAGATAACAACCCCAATATGAACTCTAAAATTAATACAAATTCCACATCCATGAAGAGCACGAAGAGTAGATATAAATACAAATAAAGTTTGTCCCAATCGGACCAATATGCACAAAGTTATGCAAGGTTGAAAATGCTATTATGTAGAAAACGAGGCAATAACCAGGGACTTGGCCGATTTTACCTCGCAGGGAATCTGGATCCCGCGGTACCGGGACGGGGAGGTGCACGCGTTTGGTTCGAGGGTCGAGGGGGTGCCGGAACCGCGCGGTGCAGATCTGGCAGCGGCTCTCCGGCGAGGTGGCGTCGACGCCGGCGGTCGCCGGAGGGGACTAGGACGGCGGCGCGGGGCCGGGGAAGGCCGGATCCGGGCGGCTCCGGACGGATCTGACGGCGGCGCTCCAAGGCGGGGCTGGCGGTGAGCTAGGCACGGCGGCGACGCATCGGGGCTGTAGGGAGGCGGTTGACAGCGCCATGGGGTGGCGCTGGTGCGGGGTGGCCTCGGCCGGCATTGGGCGAAGGCAGGCGCGGCGGAGCACTGCGGCGGCCCGGCTTGGCGCGATGCCGCGGCGGGGCTTGCAGCGGCGGCCTCCGGCGAGGTTGGGCAGGCGGCGCGGTAAGGCCGAGCCTCCCCTCAGGCGAAGCCAGAGACGGGAGCTGGAGGCGCGGGGCGGTCACGGGCTGCGAAGGCTGGCGGTTCGGGCCCGGGCGGGCTTGCCCTGGGCCCGGCAGGCCTGCGGTGGAGGGAGGAGGTTGGAGGCGGCGCAAGGGTGACGTGGCGCGCGCTGAGTGGCTGGGAGCGGCAGCGCGGTGGCTCAAGCGGCGACAAGTGGCGGCGGCAGGGTTGGCAGGTGCGGAAAACGATGCTGGAGGTGGGGGCAGGCTAAAAAGGCAGGGGAGGCCATCTACTTATAGAGAGGGGTCTAGGGTTAGCTATTTCATCCGTTTTCGGGCCGTTCGATCCCGATCGGACGCCCGAAAGCGGAGGGAGGGCTAGGTTGGGTAGTGGGCTGTGGAGAGGGGTGTTGGGTTAAGATGAGAGCGAAGTGGCTGCCCGGCAACGAAATTTTTGAACACCAAAAACGTCCGATAATTAAGCCGATGACGGTGCCGCTACGGCCGACCGTTCGGGTATCCAACGACCTCTGATTGCGACGAAATTTGGCAGGCGGTCTACCTACAATACAATAAGGCCTCGCGCCAAGTTTCGACCCAGTCCGAGAATATTTTATATGCACTTTTGAAAACAACATTTTATCGATGCCGCGGGCGTGTGCGTGTGTGGTTGGGCTCCAAACGAACGACGACACGAACGGAGAGAACCGGCAACTATGAACGGATGCAAGTTTTCGAAAACGAGTGACGTTGCTATGCAGATGATGCGAATGATGCGATGATGAATGCAACAACCACTCGAATCACACGATAACAATGGAATAAAAAGAGGAATCTTCTAGAGCGTCAGTCCCAGGCTGTTACACTGGGTCGCCTACAAACTATGAAAAATAAGCCCCGGTTATGAGTCGGGGGTTGACTTGCAACTGGGGCCTTGGGTTGCAAAGTCGAGCCTTGATTTGCAACTAGGGCAATTATGAAAACAAGCCTGGAGTTGCGAGTCCAGGATTAACTTGCAACTAGGGTGCCCGAATTTGCGAGTTAGGGGTCGATTTGCAACTAGAGCAACCTACAACTACAAAAAAGGAAAGCTTCCCGTTGCTAGTGAGGGGTTCACTTGCAACCGTGGCCTTGATTTGCCAGTGAGGGGTTGACTTACATCTAGGGGCAAAAACTACTTTGAAAAAAAGGAAGAACGTTAATGCATGGATGTGGTAAAATACATGTCTCATACAAAGAAACATAAAAACAGAAACACAAAAACGAATGAAGAGATAGGAAAAGATAATATACATCATTGAAGAAAAAATTTATACTTGCATTTTACATGAACATTGCACTACCCATTTTCTTCTGCCTCCCCCCCCCACCCCCAAGTGTACATGATATATTTCATTGAAAAAAAGAAAATCCTAAAAACATGGATCTGTAAACTCATTTACAAAAAATAAAAGAACTCAAAGAAAAATAGTCTCCACATGTAAGTGTTGTTGGATTTTGGGCGAAGAGCAAAACTCACCCATATGCGGATGTTGAGGTTGTCAACTTTAGCATTGTGGCAAAAGTTTCCGCAGCCTACATGACACCTGATGAAACAAAAAGAGGAAAACACACAAACAAAGGGTGAAAATGAATTAACTGCTAATATATGTGAAAAATGAATTAGTTGACAAAAAATAGCTATTGAAAAATCCACAGTATAAAAGCATGAACTAGACAGATTATAGGTTCTCTTAGTGATACACAGTATAAAAACATGGTCTTTCAGCTGCCCTAAAAAAACAATATTTGAAAAAATATATGCAACTCATAGATAAACATCATGTAAAAAAAAGTGTATGCATCAGGGAAAGTTCCTATAGAAATGCTCCCTGAGAATATAGCAATTCCCAGTAGAAGCTGAACTACATTTGCCTAAAAAAGACAAACAACATAATGACCAACATGAAAATGAATTCTCAGGATCTGTGAACCAAAAATGCTAATAATAAATCATCCTCCGACGTAAACTAGGTAAAAATACAGTTAAATGTGATTAAAAAATACATCCAGCCTTACGTGTCTTTTGGTGCACAAACGAAACAAAGCTTGCTGACCAAACATATATCCAGTAGATAAGCTATCAGTTAACTCTAGCACTACACTTGCAGTAAGCACAAAAAATTCAGACTTACATGTACGCACTTCCCTAACCAAAAAAAGGCAGTGACCATAGCAACAAAATCATAGTTTCCCCACTTTCGCAAAACTGAAAAAACTGAAAACGTGAGCAAAATAAGTTTTAGACTACAAAAAACAATCCTCTGCCAAATTACAAAACAAAAGAACTACACTACAAAAAGAAGTCATAGTTCCCACTTGGACAAACTACAACTAATCTGACCAAGTACCACAAAAACTTTACCATAATTTTGTTTTAAAAACAGAAAATCAGCACTAAAAAACTATACTGACTAGTAAGTGCTATAAACTTTCAACATTCATGCTATTGTTATAAATCTCCTACTAAGCCCAAAGAAAGATAAAATCCGAGTGCTTGGATCTGCTCACTGCCACAATATCGAAAAAAGATAAAGTAAACTAGATGGATACACTAGTAGAAAAAGGCCCATTTATCCCGGTTCCATAGGCCCATTTGTCCCGGTTTCGGAACTGGGACTAAAGGGTCGGGACTAAAGCCCAACACCTTTAGTCCCGGTTCTCTTACAAACCGGGACTAAAGGGGCTCCACGTGGCCGCACAGCGTCGCCGAGGGAGGAGGACCTTTAGTCTCGGTTCGGAACACGAACCGGGACAATAAGGCTGTTTTTTTTGGGAAATGGCCGTGTTTCATTTTTTGTTTTCATTTTCTTTTATATTTATATTGTATTTCCACCTCAATCAAATATATGTCATCATCTTACTCATCTAACAACTCATCATCATCTTAATCATACGAAGTTAAAATCTCATAAAAAAGAAAAACATCATAATAGTAATCATCCTAATCGATCATACAAGTTAACTAAACTTCTCTCTCATAGGACCTAGTCCTTCCTCTTAGGTAAAATGACATAAAACAGAATAACACCTATGTCTCCATGATGAAGCAAAGAGATCCAACGGTCTCCAACTTGTGGCTTGCTATCCTTCTTTATTTGTCCCCATGCTTCAATTTGGAGCCGTCTTGGTCGTTTGCGCTCAGTTGAGTATGCAGAAGAGAACGGGGGCTGGAAGGGGCTTTTAATTGTCATATTTCCTTCGGCTTGCATCAACGGAGGTACAACTTCATTTGGCAATTTCTGTTGAAGAACATAATAGTATCCTAGTTAGCAATGTAATCAATACCATTTATGCAATAGTATTAGATTACTTAATTAGCAAATCTTACCAAGATATTTCGTCGAATGTCATCCGCCCTCAACCTATGCACTAGTGTCTTGTACAATGTATAATTTGGGCCAGTTCCCAAATTATACGGGAAGATCTCCCTACCAACTAGGACACCAACAACAAAGTTGATAAGATCATCCTTCTCCTCCCAAGTTAGATGTGATCCATAAGTGTAGTGTGTTGTGTCGATTATGTTTTGTAGTTCACTCGAAGAATTGAAATAAGCTGTAAATTATAAATTAACAAATTTAATATGGATGAACACCAACTATTTTTAAATATAAATTGAAAATTACTTGACAAATATGCATGGTTGATAAACTCACATGGAGGTAAACCAGGAAGCATATCGACATCCACCCAAATGTCGATGTTACCTTCAATATGATCTTCAGGACGAAGATCGAAGGTTATTTCCATATCCTCCTGAAAACCATATGCCTTGCAAAGAGCTTCCCAATTTGAGCACCCTAATTCTGTGTTATTAACTGCATTCATTACTTTGACCAGAAATGTGTGACCATGTTTAGCCCTCAGGTTGGATGTCCTCGTCTCGAAACTCTCGTGGTCCTCGAAACCGAGCCTCTCCAAGACATACCGTCTTGCATGGCAGGGGATGAACTAGTCGAATTGTATAAAACAGAAATTACACGTTGAAGGAAAGAAACAGAAGTCATGCTTAATTACGAAAGAACAGTTGTCATCATTGCGTACCGTAGAAATATCAAAGTCCTCGTAAAGCTTCATGATGAAGAACCTGCCGTCTCGCAGCCCAGGCTGGTCGCAAAGACCCTTATCTTCACCGCAAAGTTCACACGCTTGGATCATATCGTCGTCTGATGACGACGACATTTCTTGTGTTCATGATTCAAGAATTACGACACGCTTGGATCCTAATTCGTGTGTGACTTTCGGTCTGTCGAGGCTTTCCTTAAATAACTCTCATATCTCATGGTGTGTTGGTGTGCACTCTCTCACACTGATATGGTGGTGTATGTATGTTGGTGGACACTCTCTCATAGTAATAGGAATAGGTCGACAGTTGGTGATGGGCGCCCCTCCTCTTCTCTTCTTGTGCATTATATATACCGACAAATATATCGCAAAGAAGAGAAGAAAGAGAGGCGCCCCCCACGACAACAGTCGGGATTCCTCCATCAAGAACACACATGAAAGTCACACAAGGAGCAACGACAGACCGAAAGTGACACACGCATTATACCTATAAAATATCACTAATACATTTATAATGAACTCGAATATAATATCACTAATACATCATCTCGAATAATCCAGTTAATGAATCATCAAATATTAACTAATACATCTCGACTATTATCATATAAGATCACTAATACAGATCGAATACTATCGAATAATCTAAGTCACTAGCAGTTCCTGAGTCGCGGGTGGTGGATACCCAAAGATAAGGAACCATCACGGGATCATAACTCGCGTGAGATCCCTGAAGAATCTGCTAGGTATTGTCGAACCTGGCGTCCAACGCTGCCATGTAGCGACGGACGTGCTCGTCCTCCTCCCTGACACGGCGACGTACCACCTCCGCGGGGGCCCGCTCCCTCTGCACCGAAAGTGGCCCACGAGACCGCCACCAAAGAAGCTCCGGGTCGACAACGAGACCAGGATTCCTCACCAAGCTCTGAGCCCGAGAAGGTAGCACCTCCCAGTGCCAGCCAGGTGGAGCCCACTCCCGTACATTGCGCCTCTCTAGCAGGATGTCGCCGCCGACTCGACGACGACGGGGATGCGGGCCAGGCATTTTTAATAACAAAGCCTAGTGATGTGTAAGTTAGCAAATAAAGAAGGATCTTAATTTCCTAACTAACTTAAAATGCCATCTTAATTTCCTAACTAACTTAAAATGCCATCTTAATTTCCTAACTAACATAAATTAATGCCATCTTAATATCCTAACTAGCCCGCTGACCGCCACTGCTTTGGCCGCCACTGCTTCAGCCGGCGACGGACGCGGGCGACGAAGGTAACCGCGGGTGTGAGGGAGGATAGCTAGGAGGAGGAGGAGGGGAACGGCAGTGTGGCCGGCGGCTCACCTAGGAGGACGAGGAGGCCGGAGCGGACTCGGGGAGGCGACGGCATCAGGGGGCGGCGACGGGGGCGGCGACGGGGAGGGCGTCGGGGGCGGGGACGGGGGCGGCGACGGGGACGGTGTCGGGGGCGGCGACGGGGGCGGCGACGGGGACAACGTCGGGGGCGGCGACAGGACAGCGTCGGGGGCGGCGATGGGGGCGGCGCGATGAGGAGCGGGCTCGGGAGGCGACGGCGCGGTACGGCAGCCTGGCGGCGTCGAGGTGTTTTTCGGCGCCGTGGGGGGGAAAGCAGATGGATTTGGAAATTTCACCAAGTCCCGCTTATATAGCCCATCATTTATTCCCGGTTGGTGGCTCCAACCGGGACTAAAGGCCACCCTTTAGTCCCGGTTGGTGGCTCCAACCGGGACTAAAGGACACCCTTTAGTCCCGGTTGTATCCACCAACCGGGATTAAAGGTAGTTCTCGCCAGGCGAAGCGGCGGGAAGCGCAAACCTTTAGTCCCGGTTGGTGGCTCCAACCGGGACTGAAGGTAGTTTTCACCAGTAAACTTTGGCGGGAAGCACATCCCTTTAGTCCCGGTTGGAGTCTCCAACCGGGACTAAAGGGGTATCTAGTCCCGGTTGCAGCCACCAACCGGGACTAAAGGTTGGTCCTGGCCGTGGTGGGAGTTTAGTCCCACCTCGCCCAGCGAGGGGCGCTCGCACCGGTTTATAAGCCCGGACCTCTCTTCCTTGTTGAATAACTCAAAATGAAAATAGATGCGCTTGTATGGGAGATTCAACCTAAAATCGTACAGAATATTCGGTTTGAAATCAAACGGAATATTCTGATCGATTTTAGGTTGAATTTTCCCTATACAAGCACATCTATGTTCATTTATGCTATTTTTTATGTTAATTTTTTGCATATTAAAAGTTCTTAACAAAAAATACTACAAATGAACTTATTTCAACTCCAGACTTTTTGTGTGTTTAGTATGCACCATTCGAAGCCACGTCATGAATTTTCAACCCTTTTTGACTTCATTTGCTATTTTAGAAGTGCGGCTGGACGATACAGAAAACATGCATAAAACAAGATACAGAAAAGAAGATACATAAAGATACAACTAGCTGCGAATTTTAAGATACAATTGCTGCGAATTTTAAGACATAAATCTACTGAGTCCAACGTGGATATTTTCCTTTTCCATCACCAGCTTCTTCTGCTACCTTGGCTGCACTAGCCCTTTCTTTCTTTCTCTGCCTCTCAGCCTCACGGGCCTCCTGTCGCTGTCGTTGAACCTCCGCCAGTCGAAGTCCCTCTTCTCGGTTTTTCTTCTTCATCTCATCAAGAAAAGCCCTCTGCTTCACACAATACTCTTGCCACTCTCTCTCCTGCTCTGCTTTCTCCTCTGCTGCCGCCTTCACGCGGCGGTCTTCCGCGTGCAAACTTTCCCATGCACGACGACTTCTTTCACGAATCTCGGTCACCGCCCAGTCCGGTTTTTTCGTGTCAATCCAACGATAGTACATGCACAGAGGCGGAGGAGAGTACAACAAAAGTAGAAATATAAATATCAAATCAAAAATAATATCGAGACCGTGTTTATTCTTGGTGACTGAAAAATCCGGAGGACTGATGTACGGTGAAGTAGCAACGGGTGGATCTTCCTCATAATTGGCGCACATGAAAAACTTCATGCCTAACCAATCTGAAAAATCTGTCACCTCCTTCACCTTGCAGAGATTGCCACACCAACAACGAACTACTTCCACCCCCCGAGGCAAAGTCACACTCTTCATTTTCGTAGGCCTAATGCTTTGATCCGAGCAAGGCAAACTCATACTGACTAGCGCGTTGGTGTTCAGAAGTGCGGCTGGACGATGGAGAAGAGAGTGAGAAAGAGCAAGCAGTGTGGGCAGAAGCAAAGAGAAGACCGTGAGAGAGCAGGCAACAGCATCTCGTATATAAAGCAAAGAGATAGGCGGGAAGGAAACTGGCGGGAAAGAAGGGCGGGAAAGGAACTGGAGGGAAAGAAGGGCGGGAAAGAAACTGGGGCGGGAAAGATGGGCGGGAAAGAAACTGGCGGGAAAGAAGAACGGAAAAGAAACTGGCGGGAAAGATGGCATGGTATCTTCATTTCACCCACATAGCATGTGCTAAAAATTTGAGAGGGTTATGGCAAAAACTGGATGCACTTCGTGTACAAAATGGACAATCTCTGTGGAAATATCAGGGTTCTAGACGAAAACCCGTCTGTTACAAAGGCATTTCATTTATTTAAACTTATTTCAACTCCAGACTTTTTGTGTGTTTAGTATGCACCATTCGAAGCCACGTCCTGAATTTTCAACCCTTTCTGAGCTCATTTGCTATTTTTCATGCATTTACTGATTTTTTTAGCTAAATGACCCTGAAATTGAAAAACACTACAAATGAACTCTGAAAATGTTGAAAGTTGGCATGGTATCATCATTTCGCCCACGTAGCATGTGCTAAAAAGTTGAGAGGGTTACGGCAAAAACTGGATGCACTTCATGTACAAAATGGACAATCTCTTTGGAAGTATGAGGGTTCCAGACGAAAACCCGTCTGTTGCAAAGGCATTTCATTTATTTAAACTTATTTCAACTCCAGACTTTTTGTGTGTCGAGTATGCACCATTCGAAGCCACGTCATGAATTTTCAACCCTTTCTGACCTCATTTGCTATTTTTCATGCATTTACTGATTTTTTTTGAGCTAAATGACCCTGAAATTGAAAAACACTACAAATGAACTCTGAAAATGTTGAAACTTGGCATGGTATCATCATTTCGCCCACGTAGCATGTGCTAAAAAGTTGAGAGGGTTACGGCAAAAACTGGATGCACTTCGTGTACGAAATGGACAATCTCTTCGGAAGTATCAGGGTTCTAGACGAAAACCCGTCTGTTACAAAGGCATTTCATTTATTTAAACTTATTTCAACTCCAGACTTTTTGTGTCTTTAGTATGCACCATTCGAAGACACGTCATGAATTTTCAACCCTTTCTGACCTCATTTGCTATTTTTCATGCATTTACTATTTTTTTTAGCTAAATGACCCTGAAATTGAAAAACACTACAAATGAACTCCGGAAATGTTGAAAGTTGGCATGGTATCATCATTTCGCCCACGTAGCATGTTCTAAAAAGTTGAGAGGGTTACGGTAAAAACTGGATGCACTTCGTGTACAAAATGGACAATCTCTTTGGAAGTATCAGGGTTCCAGACGAAAACCCGTCTGTTACAAAGGCATTTCATTATTTAAACTTATTTCAACTCCGGATTTTTTGTGTGTTTAGTATGCACCAATTGAAGCCACGTCATGAATTTTCAACCCTTTCTGACCTCATTTGCTATTTTTCATGCATTTACTGATTTTTTTGAGCTAAATGACCCTGAAATTGAAAAAAACTACAAATGAACTCTGAAAATGTTGAAAGTTGGCATGGTATCATAATTTCGCCCACGTAGCATGTGCTAAATAGTTGAGAGGGTTACGGCAAAAACTGGATGCACTTCGTGTACAAAATGGACAATATCTTTGGAAGTATGAGGGTTCTAGACGAAAACCCGTCTGTTACAAAGGCATTTCATTTATTTAAACTTATTTCAACTCCAGACTTTTTGTGTCTTTATTATGCACCATTCGAAGACACGTCATGAATTTTCAACCCTTTCTGACCTCATTTGCTATTTTTCATGCATTTAGTGATTTTTTTAGCTAAATGACCCTGAAATTGAAAAACACTACAAATGAACTCTGAAAATGTTGAAAGTTGGCATGATATTATAATTTCGCCCACGTAGCATGTGCTAAAAAGTTGAGAGGGTTACGGCAAAAACTGGATGCACTTCGTGTACAAAGTGGACAATCTCTTTGGAAGTATCAGGGTTCCAGACGAAAACCCGTCTGTTACAAAGGCATTTCATTTATTTGAACTTATTTGAACTCCAAACTTTTTATGTGTTTAGTATGCACCATTCGAAGACACGTCATGAATTTTCAACCCTTTTTGACCTCATTTGCTATTTTTCATGCATTTACTGATTTTTTTGAGCTAAATGACCCTAAAATTGAAAAACAGTACAAATGAACACTGAAAATGTGAAAATTGGCATGGTATCTTCATTTCACCCACATTGAATGTAATGATAAAACACGCTAATATTAAACAACAGAAAAAAGAATCACTGCAAAATATATTTTTAAAGTAAAGTTATTTACAAACTAGTGATTCACACAGAATAGTGATAAATGAAACTACTCCTCGTACGGATCATAATACCCCCAAGAAGGAGATGACTCATGGGGCACTGATGGTGGTACTGATGGTACGAGGTGACGCTGCCCATAATTGAAGATTCGGATCTTGCGGTACAACTCGTATGAAACGTACGCATCTACTGCTGCATAGTCAATGTTGATAAGGTCATGTGGGGTCTTCTCCCAAAGTTTGTGCGCTGACTTGGGGAATTTCTTCTTCATATCAGCGTACTCCTCGTCGATCAGGGCGGCTGCCATATCAGCCATTGAAGTCTTCTCATGCTTCAGCCTGAACAAGCTCTGAAGATCAATGTGGCATTCAGCTGGTATTTCAATACCCCAGGTGTGCCTCATCTTGATCTTGTCATTTGTTATGTCGACGCTAGCAAAATATATGCCGCTGCGAAGGAACTCCATGAGTTTTGGACAGTGCTTGTCACTACTGCAACAACAAAATGGATCAAATGTGTTAAGTACTGCAACCATTATATTTTAGAACAAGTATAATAAGAATAATAATAATAACAAGTATATTTTAGAACAAGTATAATAAGAATCATAACAAGTATAATTTAGAACAAGTATAATAAGAATCATAGCAACTTTCCTATATATTCCTATTCCTATCCTCCTATTCCTATTCGTATGCAATTTTCCTAATCCTCCTATTCCTATGCAATTTTCTATTCTTATGCAATTTTCCGATGAATCAAAGAAAAGCCCCAATTGTCCTATATACGAATCATAGAAAAAGCCTCAATTTTCCTATGCATTTTTCCTATGAATCAATGAAACTATGTTTTCGACATTCTCAATTCTCCTATTCCTATGCAATTTTCCTATCCTAGAACAAGTATAACAAGTTTCGTATTATACCTTGCCCAATGGAAGACCATCACATGTTTCTTGAAACAAAGTTGGATGACGGAAACATCGCGATAATCGGGCGTGTACTCGAGATCGAGACCCAAGAACTTGTGTTCCTCGTCTTTTAGCCATGCCTCCAACTGGGAAAGAAAACCCTCCACTAGGTTGCTTTCGTTCGTGTACACCACATCAAGATAGGTCGTGCCTTGTGCGAGCACCTCCTGGTAACGAGTGATTGGATTCATGGTGGATGGTGGATGATGGGAAAGAGATTGGTCGGTCGAAGAAGAGAGGAGAGCGAGGGAGACGAACAGAGGATGGGGAGAGATCGCGCTGGAGAGACGAGGGAGACGAACAGAGGATGGGGAGAGATCGCGCTGGAGAGACGAGGGAGACGAATAGAGGATGGGGAGAGATCGCGCTGGAGAGACGAGGGAGACGAACTGAGAGGCGAGCGATCGAGGGAGACGAACAGAGAGGAGAACGGCCGGTCGCGAGACAGTAGCGTTTCCCTTATCGCGCGAAACAACTTCCAGGGCGCGAGGTATAAAAGAACGGGGAAAGGAAAAAAATGAGCACTACTCTGCCGGCGTCCCCTGCTATCTCCATCGCGGTAGTCCAGCAGATCTACCCTGGTCGCCTCGCCTTGGGCTTCGCCTCGTTCGAGAATGGAGGAAAGGGGATCGAAAGATGAAAAGAGAACGAGGACGACGAACAAACAGAAAATGAGTGCAGTTTGGCCCAAAAAAAACAAACAGAAAATGGCCCACACCTGTGAAGAATAAAAAGGCCCAGCGGGGCGCGACAACGAGCGTGGACAAGAGCCATGAAGCGAGATCACCACCGCGTGAATATCAAAGACAAACAAATCCGACGGTCTATGACTTAGATGTGAGATAACTATTTCACATCTAGATGTGAAATAGCAATTCTGATAAAAAATACTAGCGATGCACAATGAATATGGTCTGAAAAATCCGAAATTGACACATATATTAATAGGAGATTAATTGATATGTGCTTCACTCGTCATATGATGATAGACTGGTGATGGTTAATAAGTAGCTTTAGTTGTGCTCTCTTCCATGACAAACCATCCAATAATAACCTGCTACTACTAAGTTACAAAATAATCTTGAAAGAATGTGCAGAATCTAGAGACAATCAAGAAAAACATGAAACTTACATTGTGGCTTACATGTGTCCTTCTATTTAAGAATTACATATTACTTCAACTGATTTGTGCCTTTCCCGCATGCTGCTAATGCTATTATGTCATATCTTAAGGTCATTCTGTTCCAGGAGAATAATTAATGACAGTAGACATTCCCGCATATCCAATAGATAACATTTTGCCAATGACGGTGACTCATTCGACTTACAAATAGTTACACTTCTAACTATCTAAGTCCACAACTAATGGCCATTAGCTCATGTTTTTCTTATTCCCTGAGCAATGGCAAGACGATCATGCCATCCTATTTGAATAAATGCCCTGAGCAATGAAAAGTAATGTTGTCATTTGAATAAATGCCCCTCTACTTTGTGCATCCTGCGAGAGATGATCCACCATACTCTCACGGTGCATGCGTGTACCCAGGGTACCAAAGTTCACATGCGATCATGTTCTCCCAGCTCCGGCAGACGCACCTAAGCCTTCTGACCATGCGTTCCGATAACAATCGTAGCACCAGCGACATGGCCTGCGTAGATAGCGATGAGGTCAAGGCTATGTCCCCGCGTGGCTGTCTTCCGAGACGCGCAATGCTTTCCTCGTACACCGCAACCTCCAAGAGCAAGTTATTCGGATTGACCAAGCTCTTCAAGTCGATGACCGTCTCAATGTCGCCGGTCGATGGGGTGTATGCCCAAATGTCATCTGGCGAGTGACTTCGCATTAGGAAGATGCTTCAGCCGTTATCTGTAAGGGCCAGTGGGATGATGTTGTTTTGATAACTGTCGTATTTACCTCTCATGACCCTGTTGACCTCCGGTGATGCCGTGCCTGCCTCAATTCGGCAATGCAGATCCCACACGGTGCCTGGTCCATGTCCACGCAGTAACCAGACATGATACTGATTCTCATAGCCGCCGCGATTTCCCCCAGAGAAAAGGCACAGTCTCCCAGCGAGCTCCGTCAGACAGCGCCACACACGCAGAACCTCATCCTGGATGCCCGGCAGTGGCGGCACGGTCGCAAAGGTCTCTTCACAGACGGAGAAACAGACAATGATCATCCCAATCTCTTCGTGTTGGTGGCCGAGAATCCGATTGGCTAACCAGTACACGTGCCCTTGGGCAAAGACGCTGGGTTTGAACTGTTTCACCCAACCCGCCGGCCTTGCGTCGATCGGGCGCCAAGATTCCATGGAGCCGTCGCGGTCGTTTACCACGTAAACCTCGCATCCGACGGACGCGGGGCGGCACTCACCGTCGCGGCCGCGGTAGTAGACGCGCACGACCTTGTGCCTCCTGCCGCGCGCGTCGTAGCCGAGCCCTAGGCTCGCGTACTTGTGCACCAGCTCGTCGAGATGCCGGCAGCCCGTGGTCCGGCCCTCCGGGAGCGCCCTTTTCTGGCCGGTGGACGGGTTGCACAGGAAGTGGATCCCCATGGGGACATGCTCGAGGATGACGAGGCCGCGGCACTGCGTCGTGGCGACGCGCGGGTGCGTGGTCTCTACCCAGAACGCCGTGACGAAGCGCGGGAAGCACTCGCCCGTGACGGCGAGCGGGACGTCCTTCTCGTCGTCGCCTTCGGAGGAGTCCTGCACGCGGAAGATCTTGGGGCGGCCGCAGTGGAGGGCGTGGTAGCGATCGGTGAAGGCCTCCGAGGAGAGCGCTGCGGCCCAGCTGCGGGAGAGGCAGCGGCACGCGAGCACGGACTTGGCCGGCAGCCGCGCCAATATCTCGTCCTCCATGATCTCGTCGGGGAGGACCGGGCATCGGGACGTCGGAGCCATTGGAATGGCGGCTTGTGGATGGAAAGGCCGTTCTGATTTCCAGCTGGAAAGGGTGATATGCGCATGCATGCACGCGATATTTGAGAGAAACGCGCGGAGATAGAGTGGTTTTGGGAGGGCGATGAGATGCATGCAGCAGCCACGTTGGGATCAGATGTGTGCTTCACGGTCTCATCGATCCCACGGGAATCAGATGGCACATGTTGTTTCTTGGGATTTTCAGTTATCTATAAAATTGTCACGTTTATAATGTTAAAAAATGTCTTATATTTTGTTCTTGACCGAAAAAAAATACAGGAAAATAAATTTTGGAGGATACTTTCCCATTCCATTGACAAGATGATGCCGCATGCGTTGTCCAGGGAACTATATTTTTAGAGAACAAATGCATAAGTAAATGTTAAAAACAACTAAAACTAATGAAAATAGTGTTCTCTGTTTACAAATAAAAATAAAAATAAATCTACAAATTATTTGACAAAATGACGTATAAAAAGGACGAAACTTAACGTGAGGCCATCTTTTAGCATAAAACCATGGGCTACATATTTTTCCTACAAGAATCCAACAAGTATCATCCATGCATGACCACACACAAAATAAATAAATAAAATGTGTGACTAACGTGCATGACTTTACTCTGTCAGAAGAAGAAGAAAGAAAGGACGTCTATAACCATCACACATGTGGTGGGAGCAACACCAACCACACGCCCCGTGACTACAGATTGGACCATTTCACCGCATGCAATCCGTCGCGACGAGATCTTCGAAACTAGATCTCATATCAATATGTTTCGATAACTTTATTTGGGGGGGTGTGTTAAAAGTTGTCATGTCCATTCCACATAAATTTCCATCATGGTTACCCTCAAGTTGCCATGATATATTTCAACTACTTTTTTCCTATTTTTAAAGTAAAATTTGAAATGTTATGAAAAAGAATTAGGAAAGTAAGCTGATATGTCTCCAACGTATCTATAATTTTTGATTGCTCCATGCTGTTATATTATCAATCTTGGATGTTTTACAATCATTTTTTAGCAACTCAATATCATTTTTTGGGACTAACCTATTAACATAGTGCCAAGATCAAGTTGATGTTTTTTGCTTGTTTTTTTACTTCGCAGAATATCAGTACCAAACGAAGCCCAAACACCTCGAAACTTTTTGGAGATTTTTTGGGCCAGAAGACACCTGGAGGGCCAAAGAAGCACCAGAGAGGAGGGTCGAGGACGCCACAACCTACGAAGGCGCGCCAGAGGCCCCTGGCGCGGCCTGATGGGTTGTGCCCTCCTCGGGACACCTCTCCACCGCCTATCAGCTCTATAAATACCAAAATATTCCAAAAACCCTTGGGGAGTCGACGAAACACAAATCCAGGCGCCACAAGTTCCAAAACCGCGAGATCCAATCTAACACCATCACGGAGGGGTTCATCTTCTTCATAGGTGCCTCTCTGATGATGCATGAGTATTCCACCATAGACCTACGGGTCCGTAAGCTGTAGCTAGATGGCTTTCTCTCTCTCTCTCTTTTGATTCTCAATACAGTGGTCTCTTGGAGATCTATTTCATGTAATGACTTTTGTTGTGTGTTTGTTGGGATCCGATGAATTTTGAGTTCATGATCAGTTTCTATCCATGAATATTATTTGAGTCTTCTTTGATCTCTTATATGCATGATTACTTATAGCCTCGCATTTATTCTTTGAATCTTTGGTTTAGTTAGGCCTACTAGATCGATTTTTCTTGCCACGGGAAGTGGTGCTTTGTGATGGGTTCGATCTTGCGGTGTCCTCTCCCAGTGACAGAAGCGGCAGCGAGGCACGCATGTATCGTTGCTATTAAGGATAACAAGATGGGGTCTATTCCTACATGAATAGATCTTGTCTACATCAGGTCACCATTCTTATTGCATTACTCCGTTTCTCCATGAACTTAATACAATAGATGCATGCTGGATAGCGGTCGATGTGTGGAGTAATAGTAGTAGATGCAGAATCGTTTCGGTCTACTAATCTTGGATATGATGCCTATATAATGATCATTGCCTGGATATCGTCGTGATTATTTGATCTTCTATCAATTGCCAAATAGTAATTTGTTTACCCACCGTGTGTTATACTCATGAGAGAAGCCACTAGTGAAACCTATGGCCCCCGGGTCTATCTTTTAATATGTTGCTTTCCGATCTATCTTTTGCCGCTTTTGTTTTCAGATCTATTATTCCAAAAACCCAAAAATACCTTGCTGTACTTTTTATTTACATCTTTTATTTTGTGTTCTTGTGCTATCTATCCTTCCAATCTACTACAAACCAATCTATCTTTTTACCGAGGAGAGATTGACAACCTCTCTTACGCGTTGGGTTGCAAGTATTTGTTCTTTGTGTGCAGGTACCATTTACATAGTGTTGCGTGGTCCTCCTACTGGTTCGATACCTTGGTTTCATAACTGAGGGAAATACTTACCGTCGCTGTGCTGCATCATCCCTTCCTCTTTGGGGAAATACCGACACAGTCTCAAGCCACGTCAAAGCAATTTCTGGCGCCGTTGCCGGGGACGAGGTACGAAAGTAGTCTCCCGTCAACTTGCCAATTTCTGGCGCCGTTGCCGGGGAGACATCATCAACAGCTATCAGGTTCCTAATCACAAGTCTCATCTCCTTGCAACTTACGTTATTAGCCATTTGCCTCTCGTTTTCATCTTCCCCACTTCAGAAAAATTTGCCGTTTTATTCGTCCTCTTTTTCGTTTGCCTTTTTGCTTGTTTGCTATCTTTGCTTGTGATGCCATGCGCCTTCTATTTGCTTGCATCTTCGCTTGCTAAAAATCTATTGATATGGATCCTCATCCACTTGCTATCTTTTCAAAAGACCAAATTATGATGAACCAATTGCTAGTGAGTTGAGTGCACTTGATTATCTCTATGAAGTTTTTTTCGAAAATCATGAATCTGAAAATTTTGATGAAGTGTTGAAAGAGTAAATTTACAAGGTGATTCATGATAGCTCCTTGATTGAAAAGCATGATTGCAATGATGTTACTATAAACTTTATTAATGTCAAATATGTTAATGATATGCAAAACTACAAGCTTGGGGATGATAATTTTGTCATGTACACTTCTTATTGCAATGATCATGATTGGGGTGATAATGCTTCTTATGATCTTGAAAATGTATTTAAGACTCGTGTTGAATATGTTATTGATAATAATGTTTGCAATAGTATCGAAAGTGGGTTTGGGAGAGCGTCAACTTTAGGTAAAAAGAATCCCACATATTTGGAGAGTGTTCAATCTTATGAATTTTATGATAAAGGTGGGTTTGGAGAGATCATAACTTTAGTTGATGATAATCCCACTATTTTGGAAGATGATAAAAACTTTATGCATGTTAATCATAAAGTGAGTATTGTTTATGATAGCTATATTGTTGAATTTGATTACGATCCTACATGTAATTATTATGAGAGAGGAAATTATGGTTGTAGAAATTTTCATGATACTAAATTACCTCTTTTGATGTTGAGATTGCTATTGTCACTTTCTTTTTCCTTCCATATGCTATTTTGCTTTCCTTGATAATTTGTTTTCTTATAAAATGACTATGCATAGGAAGTATGTTAGACTCAAGTGTGTTTTCCATATGCTTCATGATGTTCTCTTTGTGTTGCTATTATTATCTTTCATGAGGGCATCATTGATATCTCAAGCCTATATTAATGGCTATAAAGAAAGAGCTTGTTGGGAGGCAACCCAATGAATAAAAATTAATTTTACCTTTTTATTTATGTTATTGAGTGTTTACACAATTATTCTACTGTTATGATTGTTTATTTATGTTTTAATTAGTGTTTGTGCCAAGTAAAGCCTTTGGGATGATGTTGAGTGATAGTTGATTTGATCTTGTTGAAAAACAGAAACTTTTGCGTACAATAAAAACATTCATAAAAATCACAAAAGCGACGAAAAATTCTGATTTTTTTACAAAATATTGATATACAAATTGCTGACGTTTTCCTAATTTTTCAGAATTTTTTGACTTGCAGAAGTATGGTTAGAGTACAGATTACTACAGACTGTTCTGTTTTTGACAGATTCTGTTTTCGGTTCATCGTGTGCTTATTTTGATGAATCTATGACTTGTATTAGAGGGTATAAGCCATGGTAAAGTTAGAAGGCAGTAGATATAATGCAATAATAAAATATCAATGGGTTTGCAACAGTACTTAGAGTGGTAATTTGCTTTATTATACTAACGGATCTCACGACGATTTTGTTGAGTTTTGTGTCATTGAAGTTTTCAAGTTTTGGGTGCGATCACGATGGATGAAGGAATAAGGAGTGAAAATAGCCTAAGCTTGGGGATGCTACGGCATCCCAAGGTAATATCCAAAGAGAAATAAGCAACTAAGCTTGGGGATGCCCCGAGTGGCATCCCCTCTTTCTTCTAACGACCATCGGTATTTTACTTGGAACTATATTTTTATTCGTCACATATCATGAGTTTTGCTTGGAGCATCTTGTATCATATGAGTCTTTGCTTGATTTGTTTGTTATTTTGTCACAATTATCCTTGCTCACCACCGGGAGTGAGTAATTCCTTTGTAGGCTTGCTAGTCGGTGATGGCTGTGGATGGAATTGATCATGTAATCGAGTTAATTTGATAAGGCTTGATCCCTAGTATCCACTATGTTCTGAGATTGATGTTGCTATGACTTTGCTATGCTTAATGATTGTCACTAGGGCCCGAGTGTCATGATTTCATATATGAACCTATTATGTTTTCATGAATATAAGAGTGATTTGGATCGTATCTTGCAAGTTCTATGCACCTATTACCTGTCTTGATCCACATACCACAAGGTGACAATAATTGGGATTCTTCCCGGTGATTGCCGTAGTTTGAGGAGTTCATGTATTCACCATGTGTTAATGTTTTGTTCCGGTTCTCTATTGAAAGGAGACCTTAATATCCCTTAGTTTCCAATAGGACCCTGTTGCTACGGGAGGGTGGGACAAAAGATGTCATGCAAGTTCTTATCGCAAGCACGTATGACTATATGAATACATCCTACGTTACATTGATGAATTGGAGCTAGTTCTGTGTCGCTCTAGTGTGTAACTGTTACATGCTTGATATTACTGTTGTCACAGTCACTACTATTGCTGCCGTCACTGTCACTACTATTACAAAATTGCCTATGCTTACATATACCGAATCTTGTTGAGTTACCATTGTTGATGTCACTGTCACTACTATTACAAAATTGCTGCTATCACTGTTACTGCCACTATTATTATTTGGTTTGCTACTAAACCTTTGTTGGAGAGAGATATCCCAGTTGCGGTTGAATTGACAACTCGATTGTCAAGGACGATAAATATTATATGGCTCCCCTTGTGTCGAATCAATAAATTAGGGTGAAATACTACCCGTAAAGATTGTCGCGATCCCCTATATTTATGGGTTGAGAATAATCAAGGGCAGATATTAGCACATGTACAGCTAACCTAAGCAGATTGGTGAAGCGATTGTTTGAACATGTATTCCGATGCACATCTGTCTCTAAAAGTTAAGAAGTCACACATCTCACAAGTAAAATTAAAATAAGATACAAAAGAGAGCGTTCCAAATCAAAAGGTGTTCAAGTGAGTGGTTCTTAGAGTGAGCTAAGTATTGTTAAACGTTCAGTTTTTGTGAATTTTTTTCTTTAGATATAACACAGATTCAAAGATATTTGCAAATACAGGCAGAAAGACCGAGCACATCATGTTCTAGCAGAAACAAGATCCTGAGGCCGGGGTTGCTAACATCTCATCACCGACACTACATTCGTGAACATGAACATATATAGAAAACCTATGTATCAATTTGCAAAACCTTTCAACAATAATGATCAATACTACCTCGAGCAAGAATATAAGCATATCCCAAATTAACAGTTTGTTTTAAATCCTCGATTATGGAAAAGTGGCTGCAACAAGGTTCTCAGCAAGGATATAGATGCTCTAGCTATAGTGTTACTCATGCATCTCAATGTACATGGGTGTATTACACCTACAGAAATATCTTCCCAAAAGAAGGATTACAATATTTGTGTCAGTGTCGCCAGACATACTTTTGACATGTAATCCCTTTTCTGTTGGCCATGAACAAAAGCAGCAAGCTCTAAATGTCGATATAAAATGGCTTGAGTCATAACACAAAGATAAACAATGCACCCAAGGGATGATTCAGCATGGGATAACTGTGTTTCCTTCTCAATTGAAGTAACCGAGGACTTGGCCGCCCACATTCTGCCTATTGCTTCCTCGTGATCTAAAACGCCATTTGGGCTGGTCACCACAACGTAGCCCCACTTCAAAGCAAATAAGAGCATGAAAACGAAATGTGTTAGAAATAAGACACTAACTCGACAAAATAAATGAATAGCACATAATAAAGCAAGACAAATAAGCATTCAGAAGTTAGTTTAGTTATAAGTGCTTAGCTTAACATCCACACCAGAGATGTCATCGAAGGAGATCCGAATAGTAGGAGTAACGACAAGAAAGTTTACACTACGTAATAGTATCAGCTAGTTGTTGTTTTATATCATTTCCCTGAGAATGTGTGCTTCTGCTTACTGCCAGTCATCTCTAAATGAAAAGATGAAGGACTCATATTTGTGGCAAAACAATTCAACTAAGTTAGGAAACCTTCTATGGTCTGGTATAAAAAAGAGATAACCTGTTGAGTTTTTCACTTGCCTTGCTTTCCAAAAGTGGTTTTGCCGCAGGGAAAGATGAACATTTATGCTACATTCTTCCATGGCTTAATTTATTTACTCAATTACTAAAAAAATTGCCACAACCCCCAATGGCAGGTTGATTAGAATGTTTTCAAAAGTTTTCGGGCATAATTGGTTCATGACTAAGTTAGCCACATCTAACCTTAGGCAAATTGTGGCTGCCACAAAAAGTGTGGTGAACAAAATGGTCACCACAAGTGTGGCAGGATTTGGTAAAAAACTGAGCCTATGACATGTCGACCATGTAGTTAGAAAAATGTGGCAATGAACAAAACATATGCCTAAGATGTTGTGGCATGACAATGGTTAGGCGTGCCACGCTTAGACTACAAACCAAACATGCCCTACGTACTTGTAAATAAAAGTAAAATAATGTCTGACCTAGTAAATATTTAGTTGCTCCTAATTCTAATGCATGTTTCATGATCGGTATTGTATATGTTGTCATTGCAAATAGCACAATAGATTCAGTAATAAGCGTTTAAACTAGCAATGCCTGGCACACCATATCTTCACCTTCCTGATTCTTTCGGTATCCATAACAATATCAAAATAGACCAAGCAAGATAATTGTATCCCTCACCTAACAAAAGATATGAATGTTCACAAATAGCAAATATGAATTCATAACATACCTGCCGTGTTGGAAGCATCCTAGTTCTGTTATTTTCTATTTCCATAGCTATGAGGTCTGATACGTCCATTTTGCATCATGCTTCTATATCGATATTTATTGCATTATGGGTTGTTAATACACATTATGCTACAATACTTATGCCTTTTCGCTCTTATTTTACAAGGTTTACATGAAGAGGGAGAATGCCGGCTGCTGGAATTCTGGACTGGAAAAAGAGCAAATCTGAGATACCTATTCTGCGCAACTACAAAAGTCCTGAAAATATGCGGAGAATTATTTTGGAATATAAAAAAAATACTGGGTGAAGAAAATACCAGAGGGGACCCACCAGGCAGCCACAAGTCTGGAGGGCGCGTCCTACCCCCCAGGGCACGCCCTACTAGCTTGTGGGCCCCCTGGCAGGTCTCCGGTGCCCATCTTCTGCTATATGGATGGTGTTGACCTGGAAAATATCAGAAAGGAGCTTTCGGGACGAAGCGCCGCCGTCTCAAGGCGGAACCTGGGCAGAACCAATCTAGGGCTCCGACGGAGCTGTTTTGCCGGGGAAACTTCCCTCCCGGAGGGGGAAATCGAAGCCATCGTCATCACCAATGACCCTCTCATCGAGAGGGGGTCAATCTCCATCAACATCTTCATCAGCACCATCTCCTCTCCAAACCCTAGTTCATCTCTTGTATCCGATCTCTGTCTCAAAACCTCAGATTGGTACCTGTGGGCTGCTAGTAGTGTTGATTACTCCTTGCAGTTGATCCTAGTTGGTTTACTTGGTGGAAGATCATATGTTCAGATCCTTAATGATAATTAATATTCCTCAGATCATGAATATTAATATGCTTTGTCAGTAGTTACGTTTGTTCCTGATGACATGGGTTAAGTCTTGTTATAAGTAATCATGTGAATTTGGTATTCGTTCGATATTTTGATGAGATGTATGTTGTCTCTCCTCTAGTGGTGTTATGCGAACGTCGACTTCATGACATTTCACCATTGTTTGGGCCTAGAGGAAGGCATTGGGAAGTAATAAGCAGATGATGGGTTGCTAGAGTGACATAAGCTTAAACCCTAGTTTATGCGTTGCTTCGTAAGGGGCTGATTTGGATCCACATGTTTCATGCTATGGTTAGATTTATCTTAATTCTTCTTTCGTAGTTGCGGATGCTTGCGAGAGGAGTTAATCATAAGTGGGAGGCTTGTCCATGTAAGGGAAGCAACCAAGCACTGGTCCACCCACATATCAAATTATGAAAGTAGCGAACGCGAATCATATGAGCATGATGAAAACTAGCTTGACCGAAATTCCCATGTGTCCTCAGGAGCGCTTTGCTTTATATAAGAATTTGTCCAGGCTTGTCCTTTGCTATAAAAGGGATTGGGCCACCTTGCTGCACCTTTGTTACGCTTGTTACTTGTTATCCGTTACGAATTATCTTATTACAAAACTATCTGTTACCGATAATTTCAGTGCTTGCAGAGAATACCTTACTGAGAACCGCTTGTCATTTCCTTCTGCTCCTCGTTGGGTTCGACACTCTTACTTATCGAAATGACTACGATAGATCCCCTATACTTGTGGGTCATCAAGACTCTTTTCTGGCGCCGTTGCCGGGGAGTATAGCGCCTTTGGTGAGTGGAACTTGGTAAGGAAAATTTTATATAGTGTGCTGAAATTTACTGTCACTTGTTACTATGGAAAATAATCATTTGAGGGGCTTGTTCGGGGTATATTCACCTCGACCGGAAGAACAACGAGTTGCTCCTCAACCTACTGCACCTACTGAAAATATTTATTATGAAACTCCTTCGGGTATGACAGAGAAACTGCTAGCTAATCCTTATGCAGCAGATGGAACACTACACCCTGATTTGCATCTAATCTATGTGGATGAAGTTGGTGGATTATTTAAGCTTGCAGGTTTGCCTGAGGATGAAGTCAAGAAGAAGGTCTTTCCTTTATCTTTGAAGGAGAAGGCATTGACATGGTATAGTGTGACGCCCCCAAATTTGACCATACGCTAATCGTACACACAATGGGTGCGACCAAGATTAGGGACTCACTAATCAATATCACAACACAACAATAGACACAAATTAAAGTCATACAACTTCATATTACAAGCCAGGGCCCTCGAGGGCTCGAATACAAAGCTCGACAAGCACGAGTCAGCGGAAGCAAATAATATCTGAGTACAAACATAAGTTAAACAAGTTTTGCCTTAAGAAGGCTAGCACAAACATAAGCAGCGGATCGAAAGAGGCGAGGCCTCCTGCCTGGGAACCTCCTAACTACTCCTGAGCGTCGGGGGCAGCCTCCAAGTTGTAGTAGGCTCCAGCGGTGGTGTAGTAGTCATCTCCGGCGTACTCCATCTCCTGGGCTCCGTCATCTGAACGCGGTAATCGTATCGAGGGGGAAATAGAATGCAAAGCAGCGGTGAGTACTCATCCAAAGTACTCGCAAGACTGACATCAGAACTATGCTAAGTATGCATCATTATTAAGGGGAGGGGTTATATCTGGACTGACCGCAGAAAGCAAGAGTAGGGAAAAGGCCTAGTCCTATCGAAGACTAGCATCTTCAGCATCTTGCAGCATTAGAAGAGAGTAGATTGGTATCTCATATATAGTCATATTATTGTGGCAATTTTATTAAGTAACCACGCCCAGAGATTCTTCCTCGACTCCCTGCGAGGAAGCAATCTCGGGGCCAACATTCATTTCAAATTTAAGTCACAGTTATAGTTGTAGTAGGTTAAACTATAACTCCAAGTCGTCCTGTTACCATGGACACGACTATTCGAATAGATAAATTCTTCCCTGCAGGGGTGCACCGCATTTCCAACACGTTTGATCACCTCTGGCCGGACACACTTTCCTGGGTCATGCCCGGCCTCGGGATAGCAACACGTCGTCGCCCCACCTAGGCTCAATAGAGAGGCCAGCCCGCCGGTCAAAATCCTAAGCACAAAGGGGTCATGGGCCCACTTGCCCTCTGCGCTCCTGCATGATGCGTGGGCGGCGAGGTCATCCCGGGCACACTCTAGTCCAAGAGCTGTACCATCCAGGCCACTCGGGCGCGCGCCGCTCCATTGCTGACGTCTGAAGAGCTTCGGCTGATACAATGACGCTGAGTACCCATAACTTCTCCCCCGTGAAGGTTTGGTGCTTAAAAGGTCAATCGACCAACTCAGATCAAATACCCAACCCATTAGCATTTTAGTAATGCGGGGCAAGTGCGACCCATGAAGTGCGGTCCCGTCGCCCCGTCACGAGGATGTGTGGCAAGGGCCTCTCCTGCCCGTCCACACCTCATCATCGTTATCAAACCGTGGGTACCCCCCAGGGCCGACCCATCACCAACAAGTTCCCGTAACCACGTCATAGAAACTGTGTGTATAAAACATCAAGGCGTGAACTAAGGAATCACCCTCAATGGTCCCCGCTTGATGAAACCGTTAAGGTGGACCGAGAGGAATCACCCTCGGGGGTCCCATACTTGAGGGGTTGCACGACAAAGTCATCGTCGGGAGTGGTGAAGGAGGAATATCCCTCGATAACCATGACCGACTAGCTGCACTATAGAGCTAGCATCATGAGTACTTCACGAGGTGTCACCCTCGGTACTCGATAGTAGCGCTGCAGAGTCGTACAACTAAGGGGTGTGCGGTGATGTGAGGGGCCCGGCTCGTCGGTCGGTTGACCGAGTCTCCGGGTCGTCGAGTCGTCGATGAAGAAGCAGGGGCAACTGGGACTAAGGGGCTCACACGGGATTCATTGATCAACCTATACTAAACAGTTGATATTGTTGCAGGTATAGTAGCAGTTTATCAAAAGCAGGCTATGCATCAGAATAGGAGCTAACTAATACAGTAGCAAAATTCTAATGCAGGAATAAGAGGGAAAGGAATGGGCGATATCGGAATGCTCAAGGGGGGTTGCTTGCCTTCCTGCTCTACGGCAAAGGCCTGATCGTTAGTGGTGTAGTCGTACCCGGCAGCACCGTCAGTCTCGGGGTCTATCAGAGAGAAGAGGGGGGAAGAAACAATAAATATAAAGCTCAGATGCAACACGATGCATGACATGGCAATATGCAGGGCTAGGCATGAACTAACGCAGTATTACACATCGCAGACGGGTCGGAAGAATATCTGACGATATTTCCGGGGTCTCTGGCTTTTACCGGACAGATGAAACCAATGGAAAAGTTCCATGTTCGCTATGCTAGGAGCACGTGGTAGACTAACGGACTGCGTATTCGGAACCGTAGGATTATTCTGAGCAACTTTCATGTTCAAAACTTTTTCATCCGGACTACGGTTTATTTTATATTAATTTTTAAAGATTAAACAATATTCTGAAATTTGTTTTATTAATAAATCCGAATTATCCAAAACAGTAAAATACTGTTAGATTAACTAATTAATTAATTAATATAATTAACTAATTAACTATTTATTTATTTATTTTAATTTTATTATTTGTATTTTGTTTTTAGTATATCATACATACATACATACACATACATGCATGCATACATACATACATACACACATACACACCCACACACACACATACATACGCACGCACGCACGCACACCGGCCGGCCAAACCGGGCCGGCTGCTACCGTCGTCGGGGGGGCGGGGCGGCGAACGGCGGTCGAGGAGGCGGCGAGGTGGCGCGTCTGCGGTCGGCGGCGGGGCGAGGGTCGGCAGCAGGGGCGACGAACGGCGGGCGCCGGCGCGGTCCGGGCGCGGGCTCCGCCGCGCGTCGGCGTGGGGGTGGGGGATGGGCGGGCGCAAGGGGCTTCGGCGCGCGTCGGCGGGGGCGCTGGGGCTCGCTAGGGTTCGCCCCAGCTCGCTTCTTATAGGAGCTGGCTGGGCCGGCCCTTTCGGCCTAGTACTTTTTTTTAATTTATTATTAAACTGCGTCTGTTTTAATTATTTAGAGGCTTTAAATACTTCAAAAAATTCCGGTTCCAATTTTATAATTCCTTAGGGAATATTTGCAACCCATCCAACATTTTTATTTTCAGTTTCGCAAAACTTTTAAAATCCACTTTTCAGATGAATTAAATTTGCAACGGAATTTGAACCGGAGGTTAATTCCAACAGTGATCACAATTTGATTAGCAAACATGGATTATCCTAATCTTGATCATCATTTTACCTTAATTACAATCATTATTGTAGTAGCAAATCCAGGGCGTCACATATAGGCTATGTGATGATATTGGGTCATGGAACTACAACCGATTGAAATTGGAATTTCATCAGAAGTTTTATCCTATGCATCTGGTTCATCGTGATCGGAATTATATTTACAATTTTTGGCCTCGTGAAGGAGAAAGAATCCCTCAAGCTTGTGGGAGGCTTAAGTCAATGTTATATTCATGCCCCAATCATGAGCTCCCAAGAGAAATTATTATTCAGAATTTTCTATGCTCGGCTTTCTCGTAATAATCAATCCATGCTCAATACTTCTTGTGCTGGTTCCTTTATGAAGAAAGATATTGAATTCAAATGTTATTTATTGGAAATAATTAAATGCAACTCTGAAGATTGGGAACTCGACGAAGGAAATGAGTCAGGTATGAACCTTAAGTTTGATTGTGTTAAATCCTTTGTAGACACTAATGCTTTTCGTGAATTTAGCACTAAGTATGTACTTGACTCTGAGATAGTAGCTTCTTTCTGTGAATTATTTGCTCCTCATGTTGATCTCCCTAAGGAGACGTGGTTTAAATATCAGCCTCCCATTGAAGTGAAAGTGGTTAAACCTATTAAAGTTGAAGAAAAACCATTACTTATAATGCTGATCGTGTTGTTCCTACCGCTTATATAGAGAAACCACCTTTCCCTGTTAGGATAAAGGAACATGTTAAAGCTTCAACTGTGGTTCGTAAGAGTTGTAGTAGAACACCTAGTATTGCTATGGTTAAAGATCTCTTGGTTGATAATATTGATGGGCATGTTATTCATTTCTGTGATGAAGCTGCAAGAATTGCTAGACCTGATGTTAAAGATAAACAAAGACCTGTTGTTGGCATGCCTATTGTTTCTATTGAAATAGGAGATCATTGTTATCATGGCTTATGTGATGCGGGTGCTAGTGTGAGTGCAATTCCCTTTACCTTATATCAAGAAATTATGAATGATATTGCACCAGCTGAATTAGAGGAAATTGATGTTACCATTAAGCTGGCTAATAGAGATACTATTGCACCAATTGGGATTGTTAGAAATGTTGAAGTCTTGTGTGGGAAAATAAAGTATCCCACTGATTTTCTTGTTCTTGAATACTATTAATGCTATGATTGATTGTGAGAAAGAAATTGTTACTGTAAGTTTTGGGGATGTGTCGCATGAGTTCAATTTCTCTAAATTTCATAGACAACCCCATGATAAGGAATTGCCTAGTAAAGATGAAATTATTGGTATGTGCCTCCTACTGATCCTTTAGAACAATATTTGCTAGACCATGAAAATGATATGTATTTGAATGAAAGGAATGAAATACATAGGATTTTCTTTCATCAGGAGCCTATTTTGAAACACAATTTGCCTGTTGAAATACTTGGGGATCCTCCTCCAGCCAAGGGTGATCCCGTGTTTGAGCTTAAACAATTACCTGATACTCTGAAATATGCTTATCTTGATGAAAAGGAGATATATCATGTTATTATTAGTGTTAACCTTTCGGAGAATGAAGAAAATAGATTATTGAAAACTCTGAGGAAGCACCGTGCTGCTATTGGATATACTCTTGATGATCTTAAGGGCATTAGTCCCACTCTATGTCAGCATAAAATTAATATGGAGCCTGACGCTAAACCAGTTGTTGATCACCAACGACGGTTAAATCCTAAAATTAAAGAAGTGGTAAGAAATGAAATACTAAAGCTTCCGGAGGCAAGTATAATTTATCCTATTGCTGATAGTAGATGGGTTAGCCCCGTCCATTGTGTTCCTAAGAAAGGAGGTATTACCGTTGTTCCTAATGATAAAAATGAATTGATGCCGCAAAGAATTGTTACACGTTACAGAATGGTAATTGATTTTAGGAAATTAAATAAGTCTACTAGGAAAGATCATTACCCTCTACCTTTTATTGATTAAATGCTAGAAAGACTATCCAAACATAAACATTTTTGCTTTCTAGATGGTTATTCTGGTTTCTCTCAAATACCTGTGTCAAAAGAGGATCAAGAAAAGACCACTTTTACTTGTCCTTTCGGTACCTTAGGTTATAGATGTATGCCTTTTGGTTTATGCAATGCACCTGCTACCTTTCAAAGATGTATGATGGCTATATTCTCTGACTTTTGTGAAAAGATTGTTGAGGTTTTCATGGATGATTTCTCTGTTTACGGAACTTCTTTTGATGATTGCTTGAGCAACCTTGATCGAGTTTTGCAGGGATGTGAAGAAACTAATCTTGTCTTGAATTGGGAGAAGTGCCACTTTATGGTTAATGAGGGTATTGTCTTGGGGCACAAAATCTCCGAAAGAGGTATTGAAGTTGATAAAGCTAAAGTTGATGCTATTGAAAAAATGTCGTGTCCTACGGATATCAGAGGTATAAGAAGTTTCCTTCGTCATGCTGGTTTCTATAGAAGGTTTATTAAAGATTTCTCTAAGATTTCTAGGCCTCTCACTAATCTTTTGCAAAAAGATGTTCCATTCGTTTTTGATGATGATTGTGTAGAAGCATTTGAAATTCTTAAAAATGCCATGATTTCCGCACCTGTTGTCCAACCACCTGATTGGAACCTACCCTTTGAAATTATGTGTGATGCTAGTGATTATGCTGTTGGTGCTGTTCTAGGACAAAGAGTTGATAAGAAATAAAATGTTATCCATTATGCTAGTAAAACTCTAGACAGTGCTCAAAGAAACTATGCTACTACTGAAAAGGAATTTTTAGCGGTTGTGTTTGGTTGTGATAAGTTCAGACCTTATATTGTTGATTCCAAAGTGACTGTTCACACCGATCATGCTACTATTAAATACCTTACGGAAAAGAAGGATGCTAAACCTAGACTTATTAGATGGGTTCTTTTGCTACAAGAATTTGATTTGCATATCATTGATAGAAATGTTGCTGATAACCCAGTAGCAGATAACTTGTCTAGATTAGAAAATGTTCTTGATGACCCATTACCTATTGATGATAGCTTTCCTGATGAACAATTAGCTGTCATAAATGCTTCACGCAATGCTCCTTGGTATGCTGACTATGCTAATTATATTGTTGCTAAGTTTATACCGCCTAGTTTCACATACCAACAAAAGAAAAAGTTCTTCTATGATTTAAGACATTACTTTTGGGACGACCCACATCTTTATAAAGAAGGAGTAGATTGTGTTATTAGACGTTGTGTACCTGAGCATTAACAGGAACAGATCCTACGCAAGTGTCACTCCGAGGCCTACGGAGGACACCACGCTGGAGATAGAACTGCACACAAGGTATTACAATCTGGTTTTTATTGGCCTACTCTCTTCAAGGATGCTCGTAAGTTTGTCTTGTCTTGTGATGAATGTCGAAGAATTGGTAATATTAGTAGACGTCAAGAAATGCCTATGAATTACTCTCTTGTTATTGAACCATTTGATGTTTGGGGTTTTGATTTTATGGGACCTTTTCCGCAATCTAAAGGGTATAATCATATTCTAGTTGCTGTTTATTATGTTACTAAGTGGGTAGAAGCTATTCCAACTAGTAGCGCTGATCATAACACTTCTATAAAACTGCGCAAAGAAGTTATATTCCCTAGATTTTGGAGTCCCTAGATATTTAATGACTGATGGTGGTTCACACTTTATTCATGGTGCTTTCCGTAAATTGCTTGCTAAGTATGATGTTAATCATAGAATTGCATCTCCTTACTATCCTCAGTCTAGTGGTCAAGTAGAATTGAGCAATAGAGAAATTAAATTGATCGTGCAGAAGACTGTTAATAGATCCAGAAAGAATTGGTCTAAGAAACTTGATGATGCATTATGGGCTTATAGAACTGCTTACAAAAACCCTATGGGTATGCCTCCGTATAAAATGGTTTATGGTAAAGCATGTCACTTACCTCTTAAACTAGAACATAAAGCTTATTGAGCAATCAAAGAGCTCAACTATGATTTCAAACTTGCTGGTGAGAAGAGGCTATTTGACATTAGCTCACTTGATGAATGGAGAACCCAGGCCTATGAGAATGCCAAGTTGTTTAAAGAAAATGTTAAGAGATGGCATGATAGAAGGACTCAAAAGCGTGAATTCAATGTAGGCGATCATGTCTTTCTATACAATTCTCGTTTAAGATTTGTTGCAGGAAAACTTATCTCTAAATGGGAAGGGCCTTACGTTATCGAGGAAGTATACCGTTCGGGTGCCATCAAGATCAACAACGCCGAAGGAACAAACCCGAAGGTCGTAAACGGGCAAAGAATCAAACATTATATCTCAGGTACTCCCATAAATGTTGAAACCAATATTATTAATACCATAACTCCGGAGGAGTACATCAGAGAGACCTACCAGAACGTTTCAGACTCCGAAAAGGAATAGGTATGTGGTACGGTGAGCAAACCGAATCCAAAACTTTTCCAATAGCAATTTTTACCCGTTTTGGAATTTTTAAAAAATTAGGAAAATTTAAAGTAGTCCGAAAAGTGCACAAGGAGGCGACAAGCCAGGAGGGCGCGCCCTGCCCCCTGGGCACGCCCTAGTGGCTTGTAGCCACCCCGTTTACACTCCGGACTCTGTTTTCTTGTGGTATACTCCTTCGGGTCGGTAAAAATTCATTATATAATCTCCTGAAGGTTTTGACCTTCGTATCACGAAAATATCTCTTGTTTTTGTTTTGCGCTTTTTCTGCAGCAGATTTAGAGCAATATGTCGTCCCAAGACTCCGATGGGGAGAGCTATATATCGCATTATCTTTCCAATCCCAAGCTCTATGGGGAATTAGATCCTTATGGATTGTTATCGGAGGAGGAGCAAGAAGGCAAGTTTGAGGAAGAAAGCACGGATGAAGAAGAGATCCCCTTGCCTCAACCAGGAGATGCGCACGTGGAGTTCAAGAAATCTAGCCTTCCAAACACAAGGAGAAAACCCAAGGTTCTATTTATTCCTTCTCGTTTTCTGCAGGAGAGCAAGAAAGAATTATGTCAAAGGATATTGAAGCTCGAAGAGGAAGTGGACGATCTGAGGGAACAAAATTGTATGCTTAAGTGGAAATTGAACAAGCTTCCAACCTCATCAGCAACTCCAACATCACCACCTTCAAAGCAAGACAACTAAACACATGGGTATGGGCACTCGCCTTGGCTTGTGCCAAGCTTGGGGGAGGTGCCCCGGTATCATATCACCATCACATCTTTGATTTTTATTCTTATCGTTCTTCTTAGTTCGATCCTTTTGGTTACATCTTGATCTAGTAGAATAAAGTTTTTAGTGTGATCTAGTTTTGAGTTTTGCTTTATGTTCCCCCTATGTAAGCAAGTCCGAACGTTATGTAATAAAGAGTAGTTTTGAGTTGAGGTCTTTGCTTGCTTGCTTTGATCTTGAGAAAAAGAAATAGAAAGAAGTATAGAATAAAAGTAAAGTGTATATATGACGAATCTTAAGGGGAGTGATGACTTCACATATAAGGAGTATGTCGATTGAAATTTGTTGTGAGTTGACAAACATAGCTATTGGTCATCGTTGCAATTAAAAGGAAGTAATAAAGAAAGAGAGGTTCACATATAAATAAATTATCTTGGACATCTTTTATGATTGTGAGCACTCATTACAATATTATATGCTAAGGAGTTGATGTTGCACAAGGAAGACAACATAATGGTTTATGTTTGCTTATTTCCGAATAGAAGTTATATGGTTAAAGATCCTTCAACATGTGACGCTTGCTTCCACCCCATATCAGCCAAAACTTCCGCACCAAGTAGAGATACTACTTGTGCATCCAAACACCCTTAACCCAGTTTTGCCATGAGAGTCCACCATACCTACCTATGGATTGAGTAAGATCCTTCAAGTAAGTTGTCATCGGTGCAAGCAATAAAATTGCTCTCTAAATATGTATGACCTATTAGTGTGAGGAAAATAAACTTTATACGAACTTGTGATATGGAAGAAATAAAAGCGACAGACTGCATAATAAAGTTCTTTATCACAAGCGGCAATGTAAAGTGACATTCTTTTGCATTAAGAGTGTAGGAGATATGCCCAAGAGGCAATGATAAAAGTTATTATTTATCTCCGTGCTCATAATTATGTTTATGTTCCATGCTATAACTGCCATGGTTCCCGAGCCCGTATATCCATAAAGGCTCTGAGGAAAACCCACGTGCACGTGTGGAATAAATAAACGGTAAAAAGTATTCCTAGTCATGCCTCTAAGACTAGCTCAAGTGTTGCATGATGATCACGTTTTCCTGATCATGGGCATGTCTATGCTGGCAATTTTGAGGGCACAATGTTGGTAGAACACTTGTGTTGAATCGACCCGATTGATGTTATGCTATGAGATTCATTCGTCACAAGTTAATGGTTAATAACACAGAGAAGTTAATGTTTGCATAATTCCTTAGACCATGAGAGTGTCGAGTTTCTTCATGCTTGCTTCATGAACTTTGGGGTTTGTTAAACGTCATCCGTAAATGGGTGGCTATTACGGCGGCTTACGGGTTCATGGAAAAGTATGTCAAGTAACTTGATAGCTCAAGATTGGGATTTGCTCCTCCGACGATGGAGAGATATTCTCGGGCCCTCTCGGTGTTACGTTATCCATCATCGTCTGGCCAAACACATTGTGATTAGATCACTGGGATGCCGGAACACGGAAACGAGTAAAGAGAACAAAACCAGTTACGAGATAACTTGCATAGTGGACAAGTTGTTGATCCACGGGGATGCATAGATCTCACCTTGGGTTTTGTAACATATCGCGAAGCAATAGGAATAGCACACGGCAACTGGAGGTTCACTCGAATATTCATTCGTGTGGGTATAGGGGTCAATATGGGTGTCCACGGCTCCGATGTTGATCATTGATCGGAAAGAGTTCCGGGTCATGTCTATACTTCACCGAACCTATAGGGTCACACGCTTAAGGGTCATCTATCTGCTGAATACTAGACAGGGAGTCTGAGAAAAAATCACCGAAAAAGTTTCGGACACCGGAAAAGTTTCGGACGGCGGAAAAGTTCCGCAGAGAGGTCACCGGAACAGTTTTGGTGAAACTGAAAAGTTGTTTCAGAGGATACCATAAAGTCAAATTGGTTTTGGCACATGCCTGATAATTCTTGGAGGGTGCCAGAATCATTCTGGAAACTTTTTGGAATTTTCCGGGATGAAAACCGGAAATGTTCCGGAGCTGCCGAAACCGCTTCAGATGCTTTTCACAGATGAAAATCACTAAACCGGAATTGTTCCGGATCGCGTTGAAAATTATTTTTTGTGGGTACTGGAAATGTTCTAGGACCACATAAATATTTTCAGTTCGACTGGACGCTGAAAAATGTCGTCGTGAATAGTGAAAGTGCTTTTTGGACTACTTTATGGAAAGCCACCTTTTGGGGCTTTGCTCCAAAAGATCTTGGGGATGACATGGATGGATTGGAGCCAATTTTGGGGCCCCACATGGGGTTGTGGCCGGCCACATGGTGGACTCCTTCATGGAGTCCCTCTTGTTCCTTGGTTTCACTTTTATGCCCTTGTGGAAGGACTTCATTCATGTGCATTTTGGGTTTTATTGTAAAACCACCCTACCCCTTGGTTTTCCTATAAATAGGAGGTGAGTGGGCTGCCATCTCACACATCCCTTGCTCTCATACACATGCTATGCTTTGCTAGCTCTCTCTCTCCCTCCCACGAAAGAGTTTTCGTAGAGCCGAAAGGCTGTCTGTGTTCCGGTGGGAACTAGTTCTGGACGGCGAAGCCCTGCCGGATAGATGACACCGTATGTGTGCAACTCTATAGAGAGATCGTAGTTTCGGTCTTAGTTTGAGAGTGCCTCCCGAAGGGCTGTCCAAGTGATCGTCTTAGTTTCGAGGGTCCTCCCGAAGGGCTGTCCGAGTGACCGTTCGAGTTTCGATGGTCCTCCCGAAGGGCTGTCCGCGACACCGTCCGAGGGACTGTCCGACCGCCTCCCAGAGGGCTGTCCGAGGGGCGGATGAGGGTATACATCCTCGCGGTTGGGAGGTTGTAAATCCTAGCTGCGGGGATCTGCACCGCCGATCGTCATCGACTCTACTTCCGCTGCGCTACGAGTCGGTAACGAAACAGATCAAACCTTGTATGCAGTCTCCATAGTGTTCCTGGGCTGGTACGTATGTCGGAAAATTTTTGTTTTCTGCTGCGTTCCCCATCAGTGGCATCAAGAGCCATGCTATGCATAGATGCAGGTTGCGATCTAGAATACATTGAGATGTATGGGTGTTACACAATATAATTAGGTAGTAGATGAGATCTATTACTGAAAATTATTTGTGCGGGTAGCAGATGAAATCTGTTACCCGATGTTCTTGTTGCTTCCCTGGAATCTGCGTAGTCCTGATCTTGACGGCATGGTGGAATCTCACAAAGTTCTGGCAATCCGCGATCCTTTCATGCTGCTCCTGAGTATGCTGATTGACAGATCAACGAAGTGCTAACAGTTCTTTGGGTTCCACCATAGTTGTGATAGATGGATGTTTCACAGACGAAAGGGCAATGCAGATATGATCTGCACGGGGGTCACGCGTATGACGAAGTTTAGTATGGGGCTCGAGATTTTATTATCTCGTGTTTTCATACACCCTGGAATGTTAATCTAGCGACTTGAATTATCATACTTGATGATAAAACGTTGGTAGCTTCGGTTTGTTTCGAAACCTTAGAAGCCACGTAAAATGAAATTTTGCATAAACCGATTAGAGGCGTCTAACTTGGTTTTGCAGGATGGTTTGCATGTGCATATGATGTGGTATAGCAGTGCTCATATTAATTTGATTATGTATGAGATGACTATATGATGTAAATTAACATGACCTGTGTGTCATGATTCGGCATGATGGCTGGAGCCATATGATTGTCACTTTAATGACCTGCGTGTCAACCTTTTGTAATGCACTTATTTTATTAGCTCTAGAGATAGCAATATTATCTGGTGCATCGACAAGGTGGTGGCAATCTTCGCGAAGGTGAACACCGACGCGAATGCCGAAGACGAAGAAATCCTTGACTTCTCCGTCAGAAAGGGCTATACCATATCATGCTATTATGAATTGCCTGAGATGCTTATCCCTTATGATGCACCCTTCTTGATTGCGCGGTAGTCTCTTTTATTAGGGTGATCTCTCACAAAAATATCAAGTAGTTAGTGTTCTCCCAAGTGTAGCACCGTCACGGCACCTAACTTCTCGTAGTGCGCCGTGTCACACGGGTACAAACGATTAGGGAAGTGTGAGGCGGGTGAGTTGAGACCTCGCAGCGAGATCACTTGGTTGTCTTGACATTCAGGCATGACCGTCATGAGCTCGGAACACACGCATCGAAAGATGAACAAGAATCGCATAGAGATGTGATTGGCATGTTGGCCTACCGGTTGAGATTTTCGTCATCAGTGGTGTTACACCAATGGCGAACAATTGAAATGCGGGTCTTGAATCACTCACAATCAATTATGAGAGATATTGATTTGAGTGGGAGCGCACTTTAGAATTAATTCTTTTAATTCTCAGTGCAATTAATTATGAACTTTGTCTAAGTGAAAATTTGCATACTAGTTGTAGAATAATGGCTCGCGTTTCCACCTTCCCTATTAAAATTGAATAGCTGTTAAATATCTGGTTAAGACTTTACGGTTGGTAACATAATGTGAGGATTGTCCTCAAGAGTGCCGAGAAGGATTTTGTCCTATCGCATGCTTTTAGTATTCTCCCGCTAATGCTATGGATAATGTGACTCTCATCCTTTGATCCAAAAGCTAGAATTCCGTTACGGTCAAGTGCAATATGTTTGCTTCCATGAGACCCGAACTTCAAAAGTTTGGGATAGCTATGTGATATTCATGGAACTGAAAATCATTTTTCAGACACAAACAAAGGCTAAAAGATATGGGATATCCATAGCAAGGTTTGTTTTGCAAACTGTTAGTAAAAGGTGTTTACTATGCATTTGACTAATAACAGAGGGATCCAGTAGAACGCCTGTCATACGATGAAGGTGAATAAAACAAACAACTTAAAGGAAATGTCCGAAGGGTGTTAGTAAAACTTTCACGCCTAGGAAATCCGGGGCTAACGCCACTCTTAAGTTGGATGCTTCTTCTGGGATAGAAGAAATACTGAAAGTTAAACTCTTAGAAGTATAAAGGCAAATAGAGAGAAGACTGGAATATCCAGCTCATGTATGAAAGTCATACAAGCTATTGATGTATAGAAGGCTGGTCAAAGAAATAGTTCTTGGGAATTATGATTAAACATGTTAATCACTGATTCTTGGGTATTGTGAGTTGATCACAGAGATACCCGCTCGATTGCACTCTGTTGCGACTCGATGCAAGAACTACTATGGCCTGAAAGACTAGCCAGGAATGAGGTTTACATACATGTTGGAAACTTATTAAAAGTTACTAAACCTTCCATCGGTGTATTACCTATGTATTTATTTTCATAATTCATTATAGAGTTTTACACACTCTAGCCCTTTGCATAAGGTATCTTGCAAGAAGGTTGTTCATAAGAGAACTTTTGATGTTCGGTGTTATGAATAACATAAGGGCCATACTTTCATTATGAATGAGATGTATGTTATGAATATTGATAATAATACTTTACCTCTGTATTTACTTTCATAAATCATTTTAGAGTTTTGTACACTCTAGCCCATTTGCATAATGTTTGTTGCAAGAGTGTTGTTCATGAAAGAAAAATTGTTGTTCGGAATCATGAATAACATAAGGGCCATACTTCCATCGTGGATGGGATGTATGTTATGAATATTGATGGTAATATGATACATCCATAACACTGACGCTAAATGTCGCAAGACTAAAGAGAATACCACACATGTGTGGCACTGCATTTGGTCACATTGGAGAAACCCGCATGGAAAAATTCCATTATGATGGATTTTGAAGTCGTTTGATTTTGAATCATCTGACACTTGCAACTTTCCTCTGAAAAGTAAAGTGACTGAAATACCGTTCACAGGCCATAAGGAATGAACAACGAACTTATTGGTGATCATACATTTTGATGTATGTAGTCCGATAAATGTTGTTGAAAACAGTGGATTTGTCTATCTTCAAGAATGACTCAAGCAGATATATGGATATTTACTTGATGAGACGTAAGTCTGGATCTTTTGAAATCATTCGAAAGGTTTTCAACATGAAGTAGAAATTATTGTAACAAGAAAGATTATGTTTCTGCAAACTAGATTGCAGAAAGGAATATCTGAGTTACAAGTTTAGCGAATGTCTGATGAGTTGTGAAAGGAGTTTCATAACTTACACCTCCCGGAACACCGCTGTGTGTGGTATGTCTGTGAAGATGTAATCAAACCATTTTCGACATGGTAAGATCAAAGATGACATAAATCAATTTGCCATTATCACTTTTATAGTAATGCTTTAGAGACTGCGGCTTTTACACTGAAAAGAGCGCCATCAGGTCTGTTGAAATGACGCCATGGTATGGTACGCCCAACCATGCTTGGTCTTTCCTTAACATTTGGAATATGGGGCTTGTGTAAAAGGTTACAAACCTATTCCAAATCAGACAAGTGCTACTTTGTAAGGTTATCCCAAGTCATTGGGTATTCCCCCACCACTATACCGAGGCAAAGGATTTTGCCGCAAAATGGTATGCTTTTAAAGAGAATAGTTCTAACAAAAGGTGAGTGGGAGGACAGTGCAACTCGACGAGATAAACAGTATCTTCGTCATCAGGTCAAAGGAAATGAACTTTGGAAGTGATTCCAGAGTTTCCTACTGTGACTGATACTAAAGTCTCTACAATAAAATGTATGGACTTCGGTCGAACTTGCAGCTGAACCACGTAGGCAAAGCTCGTGCAAACCTATAAGGTGCGCTAACGAGATATTGTTGTTAGACAATAGTATACCTACAATACACAAGGAAGCGTTGATGGGCCCTGACTCCGGAATTGGCTAAATGCCAATACAATCCGAGATAGTTTCCATATAAGTGATTCAAGATTAAAATCTTGATACACCTTTCGGAAGACTTAGAGTCTAACGAATATTTATGGAACTGTAAACTGATACGGATAAAATGTTTTATCCATAAAGCTCGACTTGTTGCAATAACAAGTTCAAGGAGTTGACTACGATGAGATTGTCTCACCGTAGCGATGCTTAAAGTCGGTTCGGGTTGAACTAGCAATTAATACATATTTCAATCATGAGATATGAAACATGGATGACAAAAGGATTTCCATCTGATGGAAATGAAACCTAGGACTTGTATGTGATACAGTCCAAAGTAATTTGTCGATCCAGAGGATGCTAGTAAGTATGCAAACTTCAGAGTTCCAGCAATGGACAGAAGAGAGCAAAGTGGAGTTGGAATCTTCGTTTTTGATGAAATGGTCAAAAGAGTTTGACTTCATCAAATGGGTAACGAAGATGCTTGTGGTTTCAAGAAAGTAAGTGGGAGCATAATGATATTTCTAAAAACCTTGTGTGCCTGACACATTGTTAAATTGGAAATAAATTTCTTGACACGAATTAGGACTTCATTGAAAAATAGTTTTTCGATAAAGTGCTTAGGCTAAATAGCCTCAATATTAGGCATGATGATCTATGGAGATAGATTTACCTAATAGGGCTAAGCAATGAATACATATTGACAAGATGCTAAAACTTTTTAGCATTAAAACGCCAAGGAGTGATTCTTGTCGAAGTCACATGGAAAGAGTTTTTGCAAAACTCGGTGTCTCAAAACATTGATGAGCGAAATACATGATGGAGATTCCCCACACTTTCGTGTTTGGATTAATCATGTATTCCATGGTATGTAAAACAACCAGATATGTCCAATACTCCAAAGTTGTTGTGAGTATAGATACCAAAGTGATCAAAAGTACTGATCATGGGACAACAGTGAAAAAGGGTCATTGAGTACTAAAGTAGCACTGATGACATGTTTTCTCGCAAGCGGAGATAATGAAGAGTTCGTTGTAAAAGGTTACATCGATACAGTCTTCATCATTTCTCCATGCGATTTTCGATTTAATTTGAGGGTTTTGTGTGATACACAATATGGTGGCACGGTAAGTTGGAATTGTTCTAAACAGGTTACTGTGGCGAATTCTATAACAAAGCCGGCTAAGTACGTTGACGCTTTAGAAGCGACAAAGAAGATGTTGAATCATATAGTTCATTCATGAACTTAGTATGGTTCCAAGAAGGCTTTGGTCAATGGAACACTATATTAGATAGTTGCTCCATAGCTCAGTCTGAGGAATCAGGTTTCGACCAATGATTCACATATATACAAAGCCAAGTCCACACAAAATATGAATTTTGTGAAAGCGTGAAAACGCGGGGATATGCAAAGTTACACACGGAACTGAAGTTGTCAGATCCGTTGGACGTCAGGCTATACCACAAGCAATGCATAATTTACACCGGTATGCCATAGGTGTAAAGTGCATTAGCATTGACTAGATCATTGACTCTAGCTAGTGCAAGTGGGAGTCTGTAGGAGATATGCCGAAGAGGCAATGATAAAAGTTATTATTTATCTCCGTGCTCATAATTATGTTTATGTTCCATGCTATAACTGCCATGGTTCCCGAGCCCGTATATCCATAAAGGCTTTGAGGAAAACCCACGTGCACGTGTGGAATAAATAAACGGTAAAAAGTATTCCTAGTCATGCCTCTAAGACTAGCTCAAGTGTTGCATGATGATCACGTTTTCCTGATCATGGGCATGTCTATGCTGGCAATTTTGAGGGCACAATGTTGGTAGAACACTTGTATTGAATCGACCCGATTGATGTTATGCTATGAGATTCATTCGTCACAAGTTAATGTTTAATAACACAGAGAAGTTAATGTTTGCATAATTCCTTAGACCATGAGAGTGTCGAGTTTCTTCATGCTTGCTTCATGAACTTTGGGGTTTGTTAAACGTCATCCGTAAATGGGTGGCTATTACGGCGGCTTACGGGTTCATGGAAAAGTATGTCAAGTAACTTGATAGCTCAAGATTGGGATTTGCTCCTCCGACGATGGAGAGATATTCTCGGGCCCTCTCGGTGTTACGGTATCCATCATCGTCTGGCCAGACACATTGTGATTAGATCACTGGGATGACGGAACACGGAAACGAGTAAAGAGAACAAAACCAGTTACGAGGTAACTTGCATAGTGGACAAGTTGTTGATCCACGGGGATGCATAGATCTCACCTCGGGTTTTGTAACATATCGCGAAGCAATAGGAATAGCACACGGCAACTGGAGGTTCACTCGAATATTCATTCGTGTGGGTATAGGGGTCAATATGGGTGTCCACGGCTCCGATGTTGATCATTGATCGGAAAGAGTTCCGGGTCATGTCTATACTTCACCGAACCTATAGGGTCACACGCTTAAGGGTCATCTATCTGCTGAATACTAGACAGGGAGTCTGAGAGAAAATCACCGAAAAAGTTTCGGACACCGGAAAAGTTTCGGACAGCGGAAAAGTTCCGCAGAGAGGTCACCGGAACAGTTTTGGTGAAACTGAAAAGTTGTTTCAGAGGATGCCAGAATCAAATTGGTTTTGGCACATGCCTGATAATTCTTGGAGGGTGCCAGAATCATTCTGGAAACTTTCTGGAATTTTCCGGGATGAAAACCGGAAATGTTCCGGAGCTGCCGAAACCGCTTCAGATGCTTTTCGCAGATGAAAATCACTAAACCGGAATTGTTCCGGATCGCGTTGAAAATTATTTTTTGTGGGTACTGGAAATGTTCTAGGACCACATAAATATTTTCAGTTCGACTGGACGCTGAAAAATGTCGTCGTGAATAGTGAAAGTGCTTTTTGGACTACTTTATGGAAAGCCACCTTTTGGGGCTTTGCTCCAAAAGATCTTGGGGATGACATGGATGGATTGGAGCCAATTTTGGGGCCCCACATGGGGGTGTGGCCGTCCACATGGTGGACTCCTTCATGGAGTCCCTCTTGTTCCTTGGTTTCACTTTTATGCCCTTGTGGAAGGACTTCATTCATGTGCATTTTGGGTTTTATTGTAAAACCACCCTACCCCTTGGTTTTCCTATAAATAGGAGGTGAGTGGCCTGCCATCTCACACATCCCTTGCTCTCATACACATGCTATGCTTTGCTAGCTCTCTCTCTCCCTCCCACGAAAAGAGTTTTCGTAGAGCCGAAAGGCTGTCTGTGTTTCGGTGGGAACTAGTTCTGGACGGCGAAGCCCTGCCGGATAGATGACACCGTATGTGTGCAACTCTGTAGAGAGATCGTAGTTTCGGTCTTATTTCGAGAGTGCCTCCCAAAGGGCTGTCCAAGTGATCGTCTTAGTTTCGAGGGTCCTCCCGAAGGGCTGTCCGAGTGACCGTTCGAGTTTCGATGGTCCTCCCGAAGGGCTGTCCGCGACACCGTCCGAGGGACTGTCCGACCGCCTCCCAGAGGGCTGTCCGAGGGGCGGATGAGGGTATACATCCTCGCGGTTGGTAGGTTGTAAATCCTAGCTGCGGGGATCTGCACCGCCGATCGTCATCGACTCTACTTCCGCTGCGCTACGAGTCGGTAACGAAACAGATCAAACCTTGTATGCAGTCTCCATAGTGTTCCTGGGCTGGTACGTACGTCGGAAAAATTTTGTTTTCTGCTGCGTTCCCCATCAAAGAGATTGTGCATCCAACTAAAAAAGCGCATGACAACCTCTGCTTCCCTCTGCGAAGGGCCTATCTATTACTTTTATTTTCTAGTACTTACCTTTATGCAAAAGTCATGGTGATCATCACCACTTCCTATATTTCGCCTTTATCTCTTGGCAAGCGTCATGTGTTGGGGAATGATCTACACACATATATCCATTCGGATGTGGGTGAGCATGAGTTATTTCTATTAACATTACCCTTGAGGTAAATAGTTGGGAGGCAAAACTACAAGCCCCTATCTTTCTCTGTGTCCGATTGAAGCTTTGACCTCATAGGTACCGCGTGAGTGTTAGCAATTATGAAAGACTAGTTGATGATTGAGTATGTGAATTGGCTTTAGAAGCTCTTATATTGACTCTTTCTGATGTTATGATAAATTGGAATTGCTTCAATGACTGAGATCATAGATTGTTGGTTCTCAATAGAGTTCTTGATTCATAGTTTACCTTGTGAATGAATTGTCACTTTAGCATAAGAAATTATATACCAATATATGTTTCTGTTCTTAAGATGATCATGATGCCTGCATGTCTATATTTTATTTTATCGACACCTCTATCTCTAAACATGTGGGCGTATTTATCGATTTCGGCTTTCGCTTGAGGACAAGCGAGGTCTAAGCTTGGGGGAGTTGATACCTCGATTTTGCATCATGCTTCTATATCGATATTTATTGCATTATGGGCTGTTAATACACATTATGGTACAATACTTATGCCTTTTCTCTCTTATTTTACAAGGTTTACATGAAGAGGGAGAATGCCGGCAGCTGGAATTCTGGACTGGAAAAGGAGCAAATCTGAGATACCTATTCTGCACAACTCCAAAAGTCCTGAAAATCTATGGAGAATTATTTTGGAATACATAAAAATTACTGGGCGAAGAAAATACCAGAGGGGACCCACCAGGCAGCCACAATCCTGGAAGTAATCATGTGAATTTGGTATTCGTTTGATATTTTGATGAGATGTATGTTGTCTCTCCTCCAGTGGTGTTATGTGAACGTCGACTACATGACACTTCACCATTGTTTGGGCTTATAGGAAGGCATTGGGAAGTAATAAGTAGATGATGGGTTGCTAGAGTGACATAGCTTAAACCCTAGTTTATGCGTTGCTTCGTAAAGGGCTGATTTGGATCCACATGTTTCATGCTATGTTTAGATTTATCTTAATTCTTCTTTCATAGTTGCGGATGCTTGCGAGAGGGGTTAATCATAAGTGGCAGGCTTGTCCAAGTAAGGGCAGCACCCAAGCACCGGTCCACCCACATATCAAATTATCAAAGTAGTGAACGCGAATCATATGAGCATGATGAAAACTAGCTTGACAGAAATTCCCATGTGTCCTCGGGAGCGCTTTGCTTTATATAAGAATTTGTCCAGGCTTGTCCTTTGCTATAAAAGGGATTGGGCCACCTTGCTGCACCTTTGTTACGCTTGTTACTTGCTATCCGTTACGAATTATCTTATTATAAAACTATTTGTTACTGATAATTTCAGTGCTTGCAGAGAATACCTTACTGAGAACCGCTTGTCATTTCCTTCTGCTCCTTGTTGGGTTCGACACTCTTACTTATCGAAAGGACTACGATAGATCCCCTATACTTGTGGGTCATCAAGGTCCTGCCTGTAAGTGAGAGTTTTGCAATCTTAATCCTTCCCTGAAGTTCCATAGTGATTTTTCCAACCCTATGTGGATCAAATACCTCGAATTTTTTTTACGTAACTTCGATATTCTAAATTTCATAGTATAGCTATTTTATTTTCCTACACATGAATAAGTTATTCCTCGCAGATGAAGAACCAACCAGTGCACATACGTGTCGATCTTGGAAGCAAGCTCTTGCATACCTCACAAACACCAAGAATAACCACACAACGTTGCGACAAACACAACAGAGTGGACAAGGATGGTATGCCTGAATGTCTTACGAGAAAAAGGCGGAGTATCCGCAGAGGCGGTGAATAGCTCGTCAACAGAAGATGGATGCATCTCTAGGCCTCTGGTTGCTGTTAATAATGTTCATGTGTCTCAATCATCCGTGATTTCTACCTTCTCAATGTCCCTGGCTTTCGTTTCTGCGTTCACATAATTCAATGTAATATTTTAAAATTCAAAAGATATGAGTTTTGATGTTGCAAATTTTGCAACCCAGTGTATAGTCTCCTATCAAACAAAATGTGTTCTCACAACAATTATCTTTTAAATCAATAGTTTATATGGTTGTGGATGTATCTGGTGTCAAGAAGCAAATAATAGTTGTTTCTTCTCATTTTTTAGTGCAATCAAAATATTAATGTGTATTATTGATTTCTAACATTTTTTAGTGCAATCAAAATATATTTTTATGCATGTTAATTCTCACATGTGTTTGAATGTTAGTCGAGACGTGCTTTGCAAGCATGCTTACTAGTTAGCCTCAAAAGCACAATTTCTGTTTTAATGACGGAACTGACACGAACAACGTAAGCCATAACAGTTCTCATTCCAAAGTGTCAGCAATAAAAAAGGAAGGCGCTAGGAATCAGACTACTGATCCTTTGCCTATTATCAGACTAGTCATGAGTCGTCGGATGATGGCCACCGGATCTGGCAGTATTGCCCCACCCGCGATTTGTTGGATAGCTTCCTTAAAACCTGCATCTGTTACTAGTTTGCATGTGTGGTTAATTAGTTTCCTAATAACTACTACTCCAATAAATCACGGATATGAAAATAATTGAGATTAATTAGGCGCCATAGTATGTGCTTCTATATGCATGCAATTTTCTTCCATACAAAGACAAATTTCCAATCGCGAGGAACCTTCTTTCCGGTGCAACTTTAGTTGCCTTGTAGTACTACACATGATCTTCTTTATTCAGCCAGCTTCTGGAATTGTTTGCCAAATGGAGATTCCTTCACTAGTAGAAAACAGGGCTTTGATCCAGGCCAGATCAGATCATTAGTCCTGGTTCTATTACGAACCGGGACCAATGGTTGCATCAGTCCCGGTTCGAGTGGCCAGGGCGCCGGCCGGGCCTCGGCAGGAACCAGTCCCGGTTCGTCTGACCCCTTTAGTCCCGGTTCCTGACATGGACCGAGACTAAAGGGCCTCGCTCATGACCCATCCCCTTTAGTCCCGGTGCTAGCCACCAACCGGGACTAAGAGACACCATTAGTCCCGGTGCTAGCCACCAACCGGGACTTAAGAGTTGCTTATATATATGCTCGCCCCTGCCTGCTCACTCCCTGTTTTTTGGCCGGCCGGAGTGTGGGAGGTGTGCTGCTCTCTGTTCTCACCTCCTATGCACATGAGGTGTTCGATGAAATGTCACAGCCACACTTAAGATTTCTCCTCTCCAAGCTCGACGTCCAAGCTACATTTTCCCCAAGATTTGTTTAGGTTTGGCGTTGCACCAACTACACAAGTGTTCTAAAAGGTTACCGACTTCATCGTTTCATCTCTCACTGCTAGTTTAGCTCATTTCAAATGCTCTAGAAGTAGAATCTGGTTTGTGGGTTTTAGTGGAGGAGTGTATGTGAGAGTTCTTTTGATTTAGACGCACAATTAGAGCTGAAATTAACTTCTTAGAGTCTGGACATGTGTAGGGTGCCGTTCCTACGCACACGCAAGATCTATCCATGGTGATGAGCATCTACGAGAGGAAGAGTGAATCTACATACCCTTGTAGATCGCTAAGCGGAAGCGTTTAAGAAACACGGTTGATGTAGTCGAACGTCTTCGCGATCCAAATCGCAAGTCGTCCCTCGATCCAATCACGATCCAGTGCCGAACGAACGGCACCTCCGCGTTCAACACACGTACGGCTTGATGACGCCTTCACCTCCTCGATCCAGCGAGCGATGGTGAAGTAGTGGATGAGTTCCAGCAGCACGACGGCGTGGTGATGGTGGTGAGGAACAATCTCTGCAGGGCTTCGCCAAGCACTACGGAGATTTAGACGAGAGGAACTAGAGGGCTAGGGTTGCCGGCACACGGCTTGGGAAATCTAGATGTATCCCGTGTGCTAGCCCTGCTCCTCTATTTATATGTTGAGCCCAGGGGTCTAAACTTGGAAGAAAAGCCTCCATAAGGTCGGTTTTGCCCGCACAAGATCGGTTTTGCCCGTAAGGAAAGAGTCCTACTCGAATTCCAGCAGCATCGCCTCCAAGCGGTAGTACCGCTTACGAGCGGTAGTACTGCTTGAGCGGTAGTACCGCTTCACACAAGCGGTAGTACCGCTTGAGCGGTAGTACCGCTTCACACAAGCGGTAGTACCGCTTTATGTGGTAGTACTGCCTTACCTCTTAAGGCAGCAGCAAAACTTCCTTTTGCACTTCCAATACCTCGTGGGCTTTACCCATTTGGCCCGTATAAAGTGTTGCTGCACCCGAACACTTCGGTAAACATCCGGAACTCCTTCCGGTGGATTCCGGAACTCTTCTAGAGATCAAAACACTATTATCACATATATTAATCTTTACCTCCGGACTCTTCCGGAGATCCTCGTCATGTCCGGGATCTTATCCGGGACTCCGAACAACCTTCGGTCACCAAGTCAATAACTCAACTATACTAATCGTCACCAAACGTTAAGTGTGTAGACCCTGCGGGTTCGAGAACTATGTAGACATGACCGAGACACCTCTATGGCCAATAACCAATAGCGGGACCTGGATGCCCATATTGGTTCCCACATATTCTACGAAGATCTTTATCGGTTGAACCTCTATGTCAAGGATTCAGTTAATCCCGTATGTTGTTCCCTTTGTTCTTCGGTATGTTACTTGCCCGAGATTCGATCGTTGGTATCTCTATACCTAGTTCAATCTCGTTACCGGCAAGTCTCTTTACTCGTTCCGCAATACAAGATCATGTGGCTAACTCTTTAGGCACTTTGCTTGCAAGGCTCATTGTGATGTTGTATTACCGAGTGGGCCCTGAGATACCTCTCCGTCACACGGAGTAACAAATCCCAGTCTTGATCCATGCCAACCCAACAGACACCCTCGGAGATACCTGTAGAGCATCTTTATAGTCACCCAGTTACGTTGCGACGTTTGATACACACAAGGTATTCCTCCGGTGTCAGGGAGTTGCATGATCTCATGGTCATAGGAACAGATACTTGACATGCAGAAAACAATAGCAATAAACTGACACGATCATATGCTATGTTTACAGTTTGAGTCTTGTCCATCACATCATTCTCCTAATGATGTGATCCCGTTATCAATTGACATCTTATGTCCATGGCTAGGAAACCTTCACCATCTTTTGATCAACGAGCTAGTCAACTAGAGGCTTACTAGGGACACAGTGTTGTCTATGTACCCACACATGTATTTGAGTTTCCAATCAATACAATTATAGCATGGATAATAAACGATTATCATGAACAAGGAAATATAATAATAACCAATTTATTATTGCCTCTAGGGCATATTTCCAACAGTTCCCGTCCCCGTCCTCACCGTCGTCGATCGCCCGTGCCGATCTCGTCGCCGACACCACCGTGGTGAGCCTCTTGTTCTTACCTTCTTTTTAAAAGAAAAAATTCTTACTTGTATGATTTACATAGATACTTGTATTAATTTTGCCACTTCTCTATTCATGATGTTCTGTAATGGTTTTTGATACACTTAATTATATAATGCACGCAGATGAACCGGCGATGCATGTACGGTGACCGACGCACCTCCGAGTACATTGAGGGCCTGCATAAATTTCTCGAAGTGGCTAAGGCAAACAAGCAGAATGGTTTTATGTATTGTCCATGTACTGTCTGTGAGAATATGAAGGATTACTCTAACTCGAAAACCCTTCACTCCCACCTGCTTGAGAAGGGTTTCATGCCTCACTATAATGTTTGGACCAAGCACGGAGAAAGAGGGGTTACGATGGAAGACAACTAAGAAGAAGAGGACGATGATAGCTATCATATGTTCTCTGAATACGGTGATACTGCAACGGGAGAAGCTGGAGATCAAGAGGCACCAGACAATGTGCCCGATGATGATCTTGGCCAGGTCATTTTTGATGCACAGAGAGATGCGAAAGTGAAAGGGAGAAGTTGAAGTTCGATTGCATGTTAGAGGATCACAAAAAAGGATTGCACCGAAACTGCGAAGATGACAACACAAAGCTCGGTACCACACTGGAGTTGCTGCAATGGAAGGCAGACAATGGTGTATCTGACAAGGGATTTGGTTCGCAACTGAAAATAATGAAGAACAAGCTTCCGAAGGATAATGAATTGCCCAACACTACGTACAAAGCAAAGAAGGTTCTCTGCCCTCTAGGATTGGAGGTGCAGAAGATACATGCATGCCCTAATCACTGCATCCTCTATCGCGGTGAGTACGAGGTAACGCATGCCCGTTATGCGGTGCATTGCGGTATATGATCAGACGAGATGACCCAGGTGATGTTGAGGGCGACCATCCCAGGAAGAGGGTTCCTGCCAAGGTGATGTGGTATGCTCCTATAATACCACGGTTGAAACGTCTGTTCAGAAATAAAGAGCACGCCAAGTTGTTGCGATGGCACAAAGAAGACTGTAAGAAAGACAGGAAGTTGAGAGCACCCGCTGACGGGTTGCAGTGGAGAAAATCGAGAGAAAGTGGGGGGACTTTGGAGGGACGCAAGGAACGTATGGTTTGGTATAAGTGTAGATGGCATTAATCCTTTTGGGGAGCAGAGCAACAAGCATAGCACATGGCCCGTGACTCTATGTGTCTATAACCTTCCTCCTTGGTTGTGCATGAAACGAAAGTTCATTATGATGCCAGTGCTCATCCAAGGCCCTAAGCAACACGGCAACGACATTGATGTGTACCTAAGGCCATTAGTCAAAGAGCTTTTACACCTGTGGAATGGAAAAGGTGTACGTGTGTGGGATGAGCATAAACAAGAGGAATTTGACCTGCGAGCGTTGCTGTTTGTAACCATCAATGATTGGCATGCTCTTCGTAACCTTTCAGGACAGACAAACAAGGGATACAATGCATGCACGCACTGTTTAGATGATACCCAAAGTATATATTTGGACAAATGCAAGAAGAATGTGTACCTGGGACATCATCGATTTCTTACGACCAAGCATGCCTTAAGAAAGAAAGGCCAACATTTCAAAGGTGAGGCAGATCACCAGAAGAAGCCCGTCCTCCGTACTGGTGATGATATACGTGATATAGTCAAGGATTTACAAGTAATCATTTGAAAGGGTCCTGGCGGACAATCTGTTCCGAATGATGCTGAGGGACACGCACCCATGTGGAAGAAGAAATCTATATTTTGGGACCTACCCTATTGGAAAGACCTAGAGGTACGCTCTGCAATCGACGTGATGCACGTGACGAATAATGTTTGCGTGAACGTGATAGGCTTCTTGGGCGTGTATGGGAAGACAAAAGATACACCGGAGGCATGGGAGGACCAGCAACATGTGAACGAAAAATACGGCATGCATCCAAACCAGTATCAAGGTCCTGCCAGCTACACTCTAACCAAAGCGGAGAAGGAAATCTTCTTTGAATGCCTACTCAGTATCAAGGTCCTATCTGGCTTCTCGTCGAATATAAAGGGAATAATAAACGTGGCAGAGAAAAAATTCTAGAACCTAAAGTCTCATGACTGCCACGTGATTATGACGCAACTACTTCTGGTTGCATTGAGGGGGCTTCTACCAGAAAATGTTCGAGTAGACATTGTGAAGCTATGTGCATTCCTCAATGCAATTTCTCAGAAGGTAATCGATCCAGAAATCCTACCAAGGTTACAGAATGATTTGGTCCAATGTCTTGTCAGCTTCGAGTTGGTGTTCCCACCATCCTTCTTCAATATTATGACGCACGTCCTAGTTCACCTAGTCGACGAGATTGCCGTTCTGGGTCCTGTATTTCTATACAATATGTTCCCCCTTTGAGAGGTTCCTGGGAGTCTTGAAGAAATATGTTCGTAATCGTGCTAGGCCAGAAGGAAGCATCTCCATGCACTAGTGCAGAACCGGGATTTAGCACCGGTTCGTAAGGCCCTTTAGTGCCGGTTCTGCAACCGGCACTAAAGTGTGGGGACTAAAGGCCCCCCCCCCTTTAGTACCGGTTCAACACGAACCGCCACTAAAGGGCCATCACGTGGCACGAGCCCGCGCCGGGGGCAGGGAGACCTTTAGTACCGGTTGGTAACACCAACCGGTACTAAAGGATTTTTTTTTGAAATAAAGCAAAAACAGGCGGCCTACTGGGCCGGCACGGCCTGCATACGACTAGAAACCCAACCTCTAGTTGGGCCAGGATGCAGGCCCGTACGGCCCAGTAGGCCCCACAGGGCAGAAGACTTGCAATAGGCCCACAAAGGCCTGCTTAGAGAGGAGCTCGACACGGTAGCCGCGGCGGGGCTTATAAATCGGTGCGAACTCCTCTCAACTAGCGAGGTGGGACTAAACATTGTGCACTGCGGGTGGCAGCGCACCCCTTTAGTACCGGTTGGTGGCTCCAACCGGTACTAAAGGGGGGGGGGGTCTTTAGTACCGGTTGGAGCCACCAACCCGTACTAAAGGCCACCACCTCTTTAGTACCGGTTCGTGGCACGAACCGGTACTAAAGGTTCGCCACGAACCGGTACTAATGAGCGCCGCCCGGCTAGCCGTTGGAACCGGCACTAATGGTCACATTAGTGCCGGTTCAATTACAAACCGGGACTAATGAGCTTCACATTAGGCCCTTTTTCTACTAGTGATGGGCCATCAAACAGAGGAGGTCATTGGGTTTTGTGTTGAATTTTTTCCTGACCTTAAGCCGATTGGTGTCCCTAAATCGCGCTATGAGGGGAGACTGAGTGGAAAAGGCACGGTAGGAGCGGATTCAATAATATGTAGGGACGGGCATTCCTGGGCGCAAACACACTACACAGTTCTACAGAATTCTACCTTGGTGGCCCCGTATATCAATGAATACAAGAATATTCTATGCTACAAACACTGAAGCAGTCTGACGACTGAATTACATGTGAACACATTGGGACTTTCGGCGGTTGGTTGCAAATGCATCTCCTGCGTAACAACACTGTTGGAGATGACCTGTACTTGTTGGCCAGGACACCATCTTCGACTGTATGGACTTACCAAGGGTACGAGATAAATGGTAATACATTTTACACGATCCCCAAAGATAAAAAGAGCACCAACCAAAACAGTGGTGTCCGCTTTGATGCAGCAATCACCAATAGGGCAAAGGACACATATTATGGTTACATAGAGGAGATATGGGACTTGACTATGGACATGAATTTAAGGTCCCTTTGTTTCGGTGCAAATGGGTCAATATATTAGGAGGAGGGGTACAGTTAGACCCGCAGTACGGAATGACAACAGTGGATCTCAAAAATCTTGGGTACACAGACGAACCATTCGTCCTAGCCAATGATGTGGCGCAGGTTTTCTATGTGAAGGACATGTCTACCAAACCGAGGAAAAAAAGATAAGGAAGCGAATACATCAAACGATGAGCCAAAGCACCGCATAGTTCTTTTAGGGAAAAGAAACATCGTGGGAGTGGAGCACAAGACAGACATGTCTGAGGATTGTGAAAAGTTTCATGAAATTCCTCCGTTCAAAGTGAAGGCTGACCCAAGCATCCTGTTAAACGATGAAGATTATCCATGGTTAGGACGCAATAAGGAAGGGACACACGCGAACAAAAAGTGAAGACTTTCTCTCCACAACTATTCTGACGATGGCTTTGATCTAGAATATCACTGCAGTTACATGTCAAGAAATGAAATCCCTTTTGTAATAGATGAGTTTTCGTCCGAAACCTGTTACTTCGAAAGAGATTGTCCAGCTTGTACACGAAGTGCATCCAGTTTTTCCCGTAACCCTCACAACTTTTTAGCACATGCTATCTGGGTGAAATTAAGATACCATGCCAAGTTTCAACCTTTTCAGAGTTCATTTGCAATGCTTGTCAAATTCAGGGTCATTTAGCTCAAAATAAATCATGAAATGCATGAAAAATAGCAAATGAAGTCAGAAAAGATTTGAAAATTGATGATGTGGCTTTGAATGGTGCATATTGAATGCAGAAAAAGTCTGGAGTTAAAATATGTTAAAAAAATTGAAATCACTTTTGTAATAGATGAGTTTTCGTCCGAAACCCTCTTACTTCGAAAGAGATTGTCTAGTTTGTACACGAAGTGCATCCAGTTATTCCCGTAACCCTCTCAAAACTTTTTAGCACAGGCTATGTGGGTGAAATTATGATACCATGCCAAGTTTCAACCTTTTCAGAGTTCCTTTGCAGTGCTTGTCAAATTCAGGGTCATTTAGCTCCAAGAATGAACTAATCGCAAAAAGAATGAACTAAAAAGCTTTTATAAAACTCTAATGGGAAAAAGAACAAACTAAAAAGATTTTATAAAACTCTAATAGCAAAAACAATGAACTAAAAAGATTTTATAAAACTCTAATAGGAAAAAGAATGAACTAAAAAGATTTATAAAACTCTAATAGCAAAAAGAATGAAATAAAAAGATTTTATAAAACTCTAATAGCAAAAGGAATCAACTAAAAAGAAACAAAATAATATTAACTAAAATTATCAAAGTATTTATTTGTTAAAAACTTTAATAGTAAAAAGTTTTTATAAAACTCTAATAGCAAAAGGAATCAACTAAAACATATGCAAAAAAATAACATTAAAATTTAAAAACGTAATATATGCAAAAAATAAAAAAAAAGGCCCGCCTTCTAGCCACAACGGCCTGCATACGACTAGAAACCCTAGAAATGGGCCAGGATGCAGGCCCGCGGTGCTAGTAGGCCCAACAGGGCGTGAGATAGGCATGTACTGCCTGCAATAGAGAGGAGCTCGAGAGGGCAGCGGCAGCAGCGCTTATAAACCACTTCGAGCCCCTCTCGACTAGCGAGGTGGGACTAAACTTTTGGCTGCAGGAAGCACAGCCCTTTAGTCCCGGTTGGTGGCTCCAACCGGGACTAAAGGGGGGCCTTTACTCCCGGTTGGCGGGAAGCACAACCCTATAGTCCCGGTTGGTGGCTCCAACCGGGACGAAAGGATGGCCTTTAGTCTCGGTTGGAGCGACCAACCGGGACTAAAGATGGGACTATATAAGAGGGACTTAGAAAAAATTCCAAATCCATCTGCTATCCCTATCCCCCGACGGCGTCGAAAACCACCTCGACGCCGCCAGGCTGCCGGATTTTTCCGTCGCCTCCCCGACGCCGTCGCCTCCACGAGCCCGCTCGCTCCTCGTCGCCGCCCCCGACGCCGTCCCCGTCACCGCCCCCGACGCCGCCCCCGACGCCATCCCCGTCGCTGCCCGCGACGCCGTCCCCCGTCGCCGCCCCCCGACGTTGTCGCCTCCCCGAGCCTGCTCCGGCCTCCTACTCCTCCTAGGTGAGCCGCCGGCTTGCTCTTTGGCTTCTCAGCTCATTGGCTTGCGCTTTTTTCTAGTGATTAAGAAGCTCCTAAATTACTTAACCTGTATTTCATATATATGGTCAATTTAGTTATGTGGACAACTACGGTGGATGCATGATGAGTCGTGGAAATTGTAATTACAATCAGTAATTAGAGGCTCATGCCATAGATCGCTCTTGTGTATGCCCCCTGGTGGTAATTTGAATGAACTTACCTAGAGAGTCTCTCCGGGTGAGGAATACTGATTACATTTGGAAGTAGTAGGTGAATAGATGTTTACTAGTTTGATAATACATAATTAATTAAGAGTGATCCACACATTATATTAACTATTTAAAACAAAATCGACAGAGGTTGAGCAGACACATACACATTTTCTCACCTTGGTCAGTTTAAAAAAAAAGAGGTCTCGGTTTATTTTTATTATGCAAAGAAAATACTATGGTTTGGCAAATACTCGAGTATCAAAACTATAGTTTTTAGGCGCAGCCAAACAGTACCACAATTTGTTGTTTTATTGTTTTTTTACTAGGCCTTAAGTATTAAAATGGTATTGTTGTTTTATTGTTGTTAAATAAAATGATATTTTCTATAGCCACAATTTTTTCTCGTCGACGATGCCCATCCCGCATCCTCGTCGTCGACTCTGCGCCGGCGACAACCTGCTTGAGAGGCGCCAGCATGTCCGGGACTGGGCTCCGCCTGGCTGGCACTCGGAGGTGCTACCTTTCGGGGCCCGCAGCTTGGTGAGGGATCCGGGTCTCGTCGTCGACCCGGAGATTCTTTGGTGGCGGTCGCATGGGCCCCTATCGGTGCGGAGGTAGCCGGCAACCGAGGAGGTGGTGCGTCGCCATGTCAGGGATGAGGACGAGCACGTCGGTCGCTACATGGTTGCGTTGGACGTCAGGTTCTCCAATACCTGGCAGGTTCTTCAGGGATCTCACCCGAGCTATGATCCTGTGATGGTTCCTTCTCTTGGGGTGTCCATCGCCTGCGCCGCGAGACATCAACTGAATTATTAGTGATAATATTCGATAACATTCGATGCTCCATTAAGTGGTTTATTTGAGATGTATTAGTGATGTTATCTCATAATAACATATTATATGAAAAGTCCCTGACGATCGCTGGTGATATTATATGTATTAGTGATATTATATATATGATGATCTTGCTAAAAAAAATTGCCGTTGATTTTTAATCTTAGAATCATGAACACAGGAAATGTCGATGTCGTCTGACGACGAGGATAGGATCCCTGAGTGTCATTTGTGCTGGGATGACATTGGTATATGCGATGGTTATCCTCACCTAGACAACGGTACATCATTCACCATCAAGCTAACGGAGGAATTCCCAATTATTACGGTATATAAAGACGACATGTATTTTTTGTTAATGAAGTATGACGTGTGTGCTTTCTTGCTTTAATTAACCTTTAATTTTCGTTTTTACAATTCGACTAGTGCGTTCCCTGCCATGCAAGATTTGCTGTCTTGGATAAGTTTCATTTCAAAGAGAAGGATAGTAGAGAGCCTAAGATAGCTCACCTAAGAACGGAGCATTACACTTTTGTTGTTAAGGTGAAAAGTAACGAAGATCACACATATTTTGGTTGTTCTAGTTGGAGAGCATTTTGCAAGGCGTATGCGTTGGATGAGGACATGAACATTACCTTCGATCTTGGTAATGACGATGTTCGTGATAATAATATAGACATTTGGGTGCATGCAGAGGATGACTTGATTCCAGTTCTACCTCCAGGTGCGTTTGTCAACAGATTTGTCAAGTTTTTTATATTGATTATTGAAAAGTATTTGGTACTCATTCCGACAAAATTTCTTTATTTTCAATTATTAGCTTATTTTCGTGCTACAAGAACTATCCAGCAGATAATAGATCAGACCTACTACAGTTATGGCTCCAAACTTACTTGGTTGAAGAAAAATCATCTGATATCATTTATTCATAATGTTGAGGATCATGCTAAACATTACATGAGTGGCAATGTTTATCATGGATATGTGCAACTAGTGCACAAGTTGAACCAATATAACATCACTTCAAACAACTTTGTAAGATTTTTTTTACCATTGCGTCTAGTCCATCTTTTTCATACATTGTTCTTAAGAAAAACTAGTTTGCTAACTATGTTATTATTATGAATGTTTTTCAACAGGTACTCCCCCAGAGACCGTGCCTAAATGGATGTTTCAAAAGGGTGATTTGCAAATGGTTAGCATACGACCACTCCCGATTAATCACAGTGGTAAATACAGGATATCTAAAAGTGAAGAAACCCTGAATATCATAGGATGGAGAAATGCAATACAAGCATTCCCGATACCACTTGGAGAGAAATACTTGCGCAACCCACAAGTTGGAGATAGGTTGATCTGTGTTCTTCAAAATGGAGATGTCGGAGTTCGCCTTTATGCTTTTCTACCAGAGCAATAGTTAGTGTTTCAACATTGTGAAAACTACAATGATAAGGAGTTGATTAAGATAATGATGAGTTGTTGGATGTTGAATGATGATGAGTTGATTAAGATGACGATGATGATGATGAGTTGTTATATGACATATACCAGTACAAATTAGATGGATGCATAATACTGATGTTGCATCCATCTAATTTGTATTGATGTTGGATGTTGTTCTTCCATAATGTGTACTGATGTTGTATATTAATATGTGTAACCGTGTGAAAATAAAATATATAAATATAAAAGAAAACGGAAAACAAAAAAAGAAACACGGCCTTTTAGTCCCTGTCGGTGTTACCAACCGGGACTAAAGGTCCTCCTGCCCAGGGCGCCCCACGGCGGCCACGTGGAGCCCCGTTACACCCGGTTCGTAAGCCAACCGGGACTAAAACTGATGGGTATTAGTCCTGATCGTTTTGTCCCGGTTGCAGAACCGGGACTAAAGGTCCTCTGGAACCGGGACCGATGCCCTGTTTTCTACTAGTGCTTCTATCTGGTTAGAGATTGTTTGCTTTGGTCTCCATGAAATTTGCTTCCACGGCAACTGCCAATTGCTTCGATCTAGCTAGTGCCCGGTGTATGCGAGAATATGGTTCGATCTATAACATCTGTTTATACCATATACGGAAGAATAATAAAATTTTCCAAAATTGTAGGGAATTGTTCCTGGTTTCTAGCTGTTTTGGCTGAAGCATTTTCCCCCATGCGAACGAAACAAAGCAGGTAGATTTACGCAACATTTGTCACACACCATGGAAGCATCATATCGCATCTCAAATAATGCTAACCTTTTCTGATCGATGGAAATATTTTGTTGTTTAATGGAAATATAATGCGAATGTGTTGGAACCATTTTTCCAGTGTCACCGATATTACCATTGGTGTTAAGAAATTATATGTTGCATTTAATTGCTTCATGCATAACATATAATGCTTCCCTACTTTGTCATTCGATGCTTCGGAACCAAAGACTCAGAAAAGGCACATGCTTCCTCACATGTTTAATAAAGCTTTTCGATGCTTGGGTAGAATAAAAAGGTCACATGCATCCTCACATGCCATTCCTGCTTATAGTGCACTAATGTTGTACCGAAAACTATGTTCAATAAAGTGTACACATCATATTGGTTTTGTGAAAGTAAAGTATCGTTCTTGTGCGCAGGAAGCAAACAAGAGCAATATGGGATGCAATATTAATATGCAGTTGAAACATATTACAAGTAGAAAGTATAACAACTACTATCTCCGTCCCAAAATTACTAGTATTACATCATATATGTTCAACGAATGGAAAATATGCTTACTAGGTTGCATAAATTTGTTTCCAACAATATTTCTAATGTACACAAATCTGATTCACAATATTTCTGAAGTACACAAAATCCGATTAAATCAACTTGAGTATTGCTCTACCCAAATAAAATCTACTTTCTATAAAAAATAACCATTATCACATGTACGCATAATATATGCTTCAAGCATATTAGGGATCTGATTCCAAGAAATACAACTGCGCTCAAATTGCTTTCGTCATATGAAAATCATCTTGCTTCCAAGTTCCAACACTGCAAACCATGCTACACAATTGATATGCTTGGTCTCACATCAGACGCCATGACCACCGTCGATGACCGTGACATGCTCACAGTTCGTAAAGCGCAATCATCTTCTCATTTTAGCCCTGCCAAAATATAGGAAGCATGAGTAGTTTGATTTGGATGCAAGCATGATGTCTATGAAACAATAGAAGAATGGAGATGAAGTCAACTGAACATAATGTAGAAACACAAGTGTGAACTAACGAACCAAACTGTACACAGAGAAGAAGCATAACTATCATGTGTATGAAGCTGACTGTGTATTATGAATAAACACATGCATGATACAATTTTTTTTTGCATGATACAAATGAATCATGAAAGTTGGATGCATCGTATTCGTGCAATCTCAACATAACTTCAACGCAGTGGAAGCACATTTATAATAGGGAAACAAAAGATCTCTGTACAACCGTTCGAAATTAGATAAGGAAGGTACCTGCGGATGAGAGGGGGAGACTCCAGCAATGTTCCTCGCCGGACAGATAAATCCACGGACCGAGACGAAGCTCTTCCGCGGTGGACTGTACGCCGTGGTGCTCGAGGAAGTTGTAGATGACCGAGTCGGTGATGGTGTTGCGAGCTCACTGGTCGTGCGCGTCGTAGCTAATGCCAGGCCCAACCACACGATGAGACGGCGCACCGGCGTGGCAAGTCGCACGGGGCACGTGGGTGTCTGTTCATGGTGGTGAGAACAGGGGCGGCGACGAAATTGGCTCTGTCCGCGATGAAGATAGGAGACAGAAGCAGTTATGGTAGGTGAGATTATTACGGGAGGAGTTATGGGTGATTATGGGTGATGATCTGGCTAGATAATCGTGCTATTTTGGAAACGAATAAAAGGATTTTGGAGGCTATCTTAACCGTGAGATGAAAAGACATCGACGAACCGTGCATGGTCTGGCAAACGTCTGCTATCAGACGACTGCTAGTAAGTGTTTCCCAAAAAAAATGGGTCTGACTATCTCACATCTAGATGTGAGATAATATGACACATCTAACATGACAATATGACATTATCCTATAATTTGGACCCTCCCGTGGACAACTATGATCCGTTCAGTCTCCCATTTTCAACTTTGTTCCTCACTGTTAGATTGGAAAGAAGGGATGTGCATCGATAATTCTCATTGATCGTGCAGGGTGCACATATATAGGTACAAGGGGTGCGACCGGTGTCTTGTCTCCCAAGAAACAAGTAAATACATGAGGGAGAGAGACACTACAGGTACGTCATACAGACCCGGACCTACATACGTACATACATGTTCAACACCCCCCCGCAGTCGAAGCGTCGCCGGTGACGCAAAGACTGGACCGAAACCCTCGAAGGTCGAGGTAGGCAGTCCCTTCGTCATGACGTCGGCGAACTGCTGATCGGTGGGCACATGTAAAACTCGAACACGACCAAGTGCAACGTGCTCCCGGACGAAGTGGATGTCGAGCTCAATATGCTTCATCCGTCGATGATGAACAGGGTTGGCCGAGAGGTACACCGCGGAGACGTTGTCACAGTAGACAATCGTGGCCTTAGGAACCTCACATAGCAACTCCTGAAGCAGCTGTCGTAGCCAGGAGCACTCCGCGACGGCGTTAGCCACAGCCCTGTACTCGGCCTCAGCGCTCGATCGTGAGACCGTGGGTTGTCGTTTAGACGACCACGATATCAGAGAGGGGCCGAGGTAGACACAGTAGCCAGAGGTGGAGCGTCTGGTGTCGGGACACCCAGCCCAGTCGGCGTCGGAGTAGGCGACGAGGCTGGTGTCTGAGGATGCCGTCAGAGTGAGGGCCATGGTCATGGTTCCACGTATATACCGGAGGATACGTTTCACCAGAGCCCAATGGACATCACGAGGAGCATGCATATGGAGGCACACCTGCTGAACAGCATACTGGATATCTGGCCGCGTCAGCGTGAGATACTGAAGAGCACCGACAATAGAGCGGTAGAAGGGGGCGTCGGACGCCGGAGATCCCTCGACGGCGGACACCTTAGCCTTCGTGTTGACAGGCGTGGAAGTAGTCTTGCAATTAAGCATGCCTGCTCGCTCCAGTAACTCGTAGGCATATTTCTGCTGATGCGGAAAGAAGCCAGTGGCACGTCGGACAACCTCAACACTGAAGAAGTAATGGAGAGCTCCCAAGTCCTTGAGAGCGAACTCCGTGCCAAGACGAGCGGTGATCTGCTGCAGAAGTGCTGACGATGAGGCAGTCAGGATGATGTCGTCGACGTAGAGGAGTAGGTACGCAATGGCGGCTCCCTGATGGTAAACTAATAGGGAGGCATCGGACCGTGTGGACCGGAACCCCTGCTGCTGAAGAAAGGCCGCAATCCGCTGGTACCTGGCCCGAGGAGCTTGCTTCAACCCGTAAAGGGAACGGGAGAGCAGGCACACGTGGTCCGGATAGGCGGTGTCGACGAAACCAGTAGGCTGCTGACAGAACACCTGCTCGTTGAGGTGGCCATGCAAGAAAGCATTGGACACATCAAGCTGGTGAACCGGCCAGGCGCGTGAAGCAGCAAGCTGGAGAACGGCACGAATCATGCCCGGTTTGACAACCGGCGCGAAGGTGTCGGTGAAGTCCACGCCAGCACGCTGTCGAAAACCACGCACCACCCACCGCGCCTTATAGCGCTCGAGAGAACCGTCAGGGCTAGTCTTGTGGCGAAACACCCACTTGCCAGTGATGACATTAGCATGGGGAGGTCGCGGGACAAGCTGCCAGGTGCGGTTCCGCTGTAGGGCATCGAACTCCTCGCGCATAGCAGCGAGCCAGTTTGGATCCCGAAGAGCGACACGAGCGGAGGTGGGTAGTGGTGACGGAGTCGAGGTCGAGGAAGCACAGGCGTACTCGTCGGCGGGGTAGCGCGTACTAGGATGTAAAGTCCCAGTCCGAGCTCAAGTGACCACACCGGTGATGGGTGCAGTGGCCCCGGCAGGCGCGGCGGCTCCGGCAGGCGCGGCGGGCGCAGCGGCCCCGGCAGACGCGGCGGGCGCAGCGGCCCCGGCAGACGCGGCGGGCGCAGCGGCCCCGGCAGACGCGGTGGGCGCGGCAGGTGCGGTGGGCGCGGCGGCCCCGGCAGGCGTGGCGGGCGCAGCGGCCCCGGCGGCGCCAGCGGGCGCGACGGCCCCGGCAGGCGCAGGTGGTGCCGGGGAGCAGCTCGGCGGTGAGGAGGGCGCCGAGGGTGATGAAACCTGTTGAAACGGGAACACAAGCTCGTCAAAGTAAACGTGCCGCGATGTGTACACGCGGTGGGACACTGGATCATAGCACCGGTAACCTTTGGTGTTGGGAGGGTAACCAAGAAAGATGCAAGGGACCGACCGTGGAGTGAGTTTGTGAGGAGTGGTGGACGCGGTGCTAGGATAACAGAGACACCCGAAAATGCGAAGACCGTCATAAGATGGAGCCGCACCGAAGAGGAGCTGGTGAGGAGTATAGTTCCAGCGAGGACGACATGGACGGATGTTAATGAGGAGACTGGCGGTGGCGAGAGCATCCGGCCAAAACCGAGGAGGCACGTTGGAATGGAAGAGCAACGTGCGGACACAGCCGTTAAGAGTGCTAATGACGCGCTCGGCACGACCATTCTGCTGGGAGGTGTAGGGATAGGTGAGACGAAAGACAGTGCCGTGAGACGCAAGAAGATGGCGAACAGCGGCGTTGTCAAACTCTTTTCCGTTGTCAGTTTGTAATGCAAGGATAGGACGACCGAACTGTGTGGTGACGTATGAGTAAAAGGTGATGAGTGTGGCAAGGGCGTCGGACTTGCGACGGAGAGGAAATGTCCACACATAATGAGAGAAATCATCTAGTATCACCAAATAATATAGGTAGCCCGTGTTGCTTGCAAACGGGGACGTCCAAACATCACTATGCAATAACTGAAACGGAAAAGTGGAAATGTGTGTAGACTCGCTAAATGGAAGACGGACATGCTTGCCGAGACGACAGGCCTCACAAGTATGATCGTCAGCCTCATTACATGAGAAGGAAAAACTCCGAAGAATCTGACGTAAAACGGTGGGGTTGGGATGACCGAGACGAGCGTGCCAAAGGTCAACGCTAGCAGCGAGGACAGCTGGACGGGTGGCGCCGGTGATGGAGGAGTGCACCGGGTAGAGCGCGTCAGGGCTATCACTTCGGTGGAGAAGCATCCGTGTACGGGCGTCCTTCACAGAGAAACCAAGAGCGTCAAATTCAACGGTGAGAGGGTTCTCACGGGTAAGACGACGAACAGAAACGAGATTGGTGACTAAGTGAGGAGAAACAAGAACATTAGTCATGCGAATAGGAGTGGAAGAAGAGGGAAATGACGCATGACCGACATGTGTAATGGGTAAGGAGGAACGGTTACCAACGGTGATGCGAGTGGGAGTATGAACGGGAGTGGAAGATGGGAGGTTACTGCGATGAGATGTCATATGAGCTGTGGCGCCCGAGTCCATGTACGAGTCACCTCCACCACCGTAGGAGTGCAGCGCCGGAGCCGAGTGCAGGGCGGCGAGCAGGGAGGGATCCCACGGAGGCGGCACCTGGGGCGGGTAGAACCCGCCATAGGGTGGCGCGGGAGCGGCGCCGTAGCCGCCCAGAGTCAGTGGTGCAGGGAGCGCCGGGTAGGGAGCGGCGGCACCGGGCCCGGCGAGATACGCATGGTGACTCGCTGGATGAGGCCCGAGGAGGCTCAGAGTGGGGGCCCGGGGCACCGGTATGGAGTAGGCATGGACTACTCCTGTCCATGGGTTGGTGCCGTAGGTCCAGGGTGGGGAGGGCTGGTGCTGACAAGGGGCCCCCCCGGACGCCGGACCACCGCCGGGCGCTGAGGGCTGCGGCTTGCGTCCACCCCCGCGACGGTTGCCGCGCCGCCCGCCACCATGCGGTTGCTGTTGGGGAGCAGCGGGAGGAGCGGGTACCGCGGGCGGGTGGGGGTAGAACCCCGAGGGCGGAGGCTGCCGCGGTGAGGGCTGAGCAGGTGGGGGTGCGCCACGGGAGATGCCGGCGGCGAGGGCCTGGTGCTGCACACGCTTCTTCACCCCTTTCATCCGGCGCTCCTCCAACTTCAAGTATGCCACAAACTTGGGGAAGGAGGGGTCCGTCATGAGGGCGAGGTTGCCGGCGGCGTGCTGAGGAGAGTGTCATCGTCAATCTTCGCACCGACGTCACAGAGCTCATCTGACAACTGCTTGAGGCGGCGGCAGTAGTCGTCAATGGACTGATCATCTTGATGATAGTCAAAGAATTCCTGTTGCAGAAAGACGCGACGCTGGAGCTTGTTGTCGGTGAAGAGACCGTTGAGCTTGACCCACACGGCATGTGCATCATCCTCATCAGCCACGACCGTGTGGAAGAGGTCCTTGGAGATGGTGGTGAAGAACCACCGGATGAGCGTAGCATCGATCGCGTTCCACTCGGGGTCGTCCCCCATGGCGCGCGAGTTGACGGTGCCGTCGCTGTGATCCACGAGGTTCTCCTCGCGGAAGAGAAGCGAGAAGTAGGTCTTCCACGTGTAGTACGTGGAGTTGGTGGCGTCGAGGATCACGGGGATGCGGTCCTTGATGGAGATGTCGCGGATGGCGGCAGGATCGGGACCGGTGAAGGGGTTGGAGTTGGACGATGCGATGGACATGGCGGCGGCGTGCGGCAAGGTGCGGCAGCGGCGGCGGCAGTGTCGGGGAGCGGCGGCGGCGGCCCTAGATGGGGGCGGCGGCGGCGCGAGGAGAGAGCGGCGGCAGCCCGAGGGGAGGGCGGCGGTGGCTGGGGTGGGCGGCGGCGGCGGCCTGAGGTGGTAGATGGGAACGGCGGCGGCGGACCGAGGCGGGGCGGCGGCGGACCGAGAAGGAGGCGGCGGCGGCCCGAGGCGGGGGCGGCGGCGGCCGGGGACGGCGGCGGCGGCGGCCCGAGATGGCGGCGGCGGTGGCGCGAGGCGGCGGCGGCGGCTAGGGTTGCGGAGGCGGGAGGATCTATATGGTGAATGATACCATGTTATATTGGAAAGAAGGGATTGTGCATCGATAATTCTCATTGATCGTGCAGGGTGCACATATATAGGTACAAGGGGTGCGACCGGTGTCTTGTCTCCCAAGAAACAAGTAAATACATGAGGGCGAGAGACACTACAGATACGTCATACAGACCCGGACTTACATACGTACATACGTGTTCAACACTCCCAGACCTATTTGTTTGTCCCGGTTATTTATTTGTTTGGCGCAGCCAACACACCCTCCCTGTGTGTTGCACTAAAGATATCCAATCGCTTGCGTTGCTCAGTCCTGGGCGGCTGGGCTGGCCCTTCTCCAGGTTTCGAAATGAAGCATGGAACTGATGAAGCTTGCATATGTGTGCACACCCATGTACGTCATGCCCTATCATCCTCCCTCTCCGACCACTGCCCGCTGCTGCTTGCCGATGTCAAGGGGCCTAGGAGGCCTAGAACCTTCAAGTTTGAAAACTTTTGGGCATCGATGCCCAGGTTCTTCGACGTGGTACAAAAGGCTTGGAATGAACCAGTTGGCCACACTGAGCCATATTTAATCCTATTCCACAAACTTAAGAAGACGTCTCTCCGCCTATCCGAGTGGAGTAGACACTTGTTCTCCAAGGCCAAAGTTCACCTACATGCCGCTCTCCTTGTGATCCTTCACCTGGACATCGCACAAGAGGGAAGACAACTCTCTTCTATGGAGCGTGACCTTCGGGCTAGGCTCAAGAAGAGAATCATTTGCTTGGCCATGATTGAGAAAGGGCGAAATAATCAATGTGCTAGAATTTCCAACATCAAAGAAGGGGACGCCAACACAAAGTTCTTCCACTGTCGAGTAAATGCAAGGAGGCGGAAGAACCATATCCATAGAATCATGAATGCACATGGGTGGGTGACCGAGCATGAAGCCAAAGAGAAAATAATACAAGATCACTTCTTGTTGGCCATGAAAAAGGGTGGGAGGAGTACAAAAGACTTCAACTGGAAGGAGCTCCATTCTGAGCCGGTCGACTTGCACGAGCTTGACCAAGCCATTACCGAGAAGGAGGTCCAAGAGGCAATCAACGACATGCCAAGTGACAAGGCACCCGGTCCGGATGGCTTTACCGGTCTCTTCTTCAAAAAGTGTCGGGACATTATCAAGTATGACCTCATGAGGGTGGTTCACCGCTTTGACTCCCTACACACAACAAACTTCCAATGGCTAAACTCTGCCAATGTTGTGCTATTGCCAAAGAAAGAAGGGGCGGAGAGAATCGGTGATTATAGGCCCATTATCCTCATCCACGCGATAGCCAAGATCATTGAGAGGGTGCTTTCCACAAGGCTTGGGCCGCACATGTCCACCCTCATCTCCAATGCTCAGGGTGCTTTTATCAAAACGCGAAGTATCCATGACAACTTCATGTATGTTCGTAACTTTGCGCGTCGTCTACACGAGGCCAAGACCCCATCCCTTCTATTCAAGCTCGATATTCGAAAGGCCTTCGACTCTATCAGGTGGGAGTACATCCTCGATCTCTTGCAGCGGATCGTTGCTCTTCTTTGTACATCATCGTCAAGGATACTTCTAAATGGACTGGCCGGTTCCCCAATTAAGCACGGTCGTGAACTACGCCAGGGGGGCGGGCTCTCCCCCCTTCTCTTCGTCATTGCCATTGATCCTCTACAACAAATTCTTGATGTGGCGACGAGGAAGGGTCTTCTTCATAAGATCAGGGGAAGGGGTGTCATGATGCGCACCTCTCTCTATGCGGACGACGCGGCGGTATTCATGGCTCCGATAAAGAAAGATGTTGATAATCTTGCAGCCATTCTCAAAGATTTTGGAGATGTCACGGGACTTTGCACCAACTCCCACAAGAGCTCCATGGTCCCCATTCATTGCAACCATCTTGACTTGGTGCACATCACTCAAAGTTTGCCGGCGACCCGGGCTACCTTCCCATTACGCTATTTGGGGCTCCCCCTATCAGTTTGGAAGCTCAAGTTGGTTGAGCTGCAATTCCTCGTGGACAAGGTCGCGAGCAGATTGAGAACCTATGAGGGTCAGAACATCACACCCATTGGGCGGGAGGCTCTTGTCAAGTCCGTCGCGACTTCCCAATTGATCTCTACTTCATCACACCTCTTGTCATTCCGCCAAGCATCCTTCAAAGGGTCACCAAACTCGAGAGAGCTTTTCTTTGGGACGGTTCTGACAAGACGACAGGGGCAAAATGTAAGGTTAATTGGGAAATTGTGTGTCGGCCGCAAGAATACGGTGGGCTGGGGATCCTCAACACCAACAAGTTCGCGCGTGCTTTGCGCCTTCGTTGGCCTTGGTATGAATGGAAAGAGCCAACCAAGATGTGGGTGGGGATGGGAAACCCGTGCGACGAGGAGGATCTAAACTTTTTCTATGCCTCTACCACCATTACTGTTGGGAACGGCTCGAAGACACCTTTTTGGGAGTCTCCTTGGCTTCTTGGGCGCAAGCCCAAGACATTGCCCCCCCCCATCCATGAGGCCTCTTCGCGGAAAAAATGGAAGGTGCGGGAGGCCCTCAGAGAGAACACATGGATCCTCAAGATCAGGCCTCCCACCGCTGTTCCGGGTGAGCACATTCAACAATTCTTCACTCCATGCATGCTTTTGCATGAGGTTCATCTTGTTGAACATGTTGAGGATGTCATCATTCGGAAGCATACGACATATGGGCTCTACTCGGAGGCCTCCGCATACCGAGCTCAGTTTCTGGGCATGGTGCTCCCACCCATGGACCAAATGATATGGAAGGTTTGAGCCTCTCCAAAGGTCAAGTTTTTTGCTTGGTTAGCAGTTCAGGACAGGATTTGGACTGCAGATAGACTAGCTAAACGTGGCTGGCCAAACTGCGGCCTATGCCCCCTGTGCAAGAGGGTGCAAGAATATGGACCTCATCTATTCTACTCTTGCCGCTTCAACCTCAGGCTATGGAAGTTGGTCATTGAAAGATTCAACATTACAGACCTGGATACCTCCTCATGGAACTTGATGGCATCCGTTGACGAGTGGTGGGCTAGTGCAAGCGCTGAAGGCATCCACAATAGAAACGCAAGGGCTTCACTTACCATGCTAGTGTCATGGACGATATGGAATGAGAGAAACACAAGAGTTTTTCGACAAAAGAGCGCTCCGCCGTTGATCCTGCTACAAACTATCACGAATGAGGCGAACCTTTGGATATCTGCCGGGGCGAAGAAGTTAGGGTCTATATTACAGCGTGAGTAATCGGTCATGTCGAATTTGGGTGTGTTGTAACAAAATTCTCTTCTCTCTTAATTAATGGATGAGGCAAAGCGTTTGCCTCCGTTTTAAAATAAATATACAAAAAAAATACAAATAGTGAGACGTGTTCTATCAGTGCATGCATGCATAATCTCCTGATAGCTAGCTAGCTTTCATGTACCTCACGGTTCAGCGGAAAATTTTAAAACCTTCTAAATACCGATGTGACAAATGGATGGATGATAGTGTTCGAACAACCGTAAGTGAATTATATGGAAATAAAAAAATACGAATAACTGTTCAATACATCTTGCAGATTCAGTAGGACAATCGTATCAAAGTTCAGTACATCATGCATGTTCAGTAGGACATCGCAACTCCGCGGCAGAACATATATATGCAGCTGGTTCAGGAGAAAAAATATGGCTAATTCTGGTAGCCAGCTTATATACACGGCAAAAAGTAGAATGAAACTTCTCTAAAACCTAGAAGTCCATACATTACTGATGTACTTAAGAAATCAAAAGACGTATCCACACATCAAACAAGTCCTCCAACTTGATGTATCCATCCCAGGAAAATGAAGGCGGACATCTCAGTGAAAATGAAACCCTCGAGCTTAGTACACCACTGCTGAACTTTGGTACAGTGAAGACTGTTCGATTTATATTCTGAATTTGGTTTCCAACACTGTTTGAATTTACAGCCTGAATCAAAAAACTGTACACATTTTCTCAAACAAAACAGTACCAAATTTAGAGGGAAGAAACAGTTTGAATTCATACTATGTTCAACCCCCAAATATAGGTCATAGGAAAAAAACTGAAAAATAAAGTTTAAACTTGCTTCAAGATTGTATAGAGTTGTTCATTCGTGCCTGCCGAACCACAATGAGCTTCCTAGCACCCCCCCAACACACACACACACAATCTTCCCCCGAGCCAACAAAAAAGAAGCCCCAAGTTACGATTCGAGGGTTGACTTGCAACTGGGGCCTCAGGTGCAACTCGAGGCTTAACTTGCAACTAGGGTAAACTACAACCACGAAATAACAAGCCCCTAGTTGCGAGTGAAGGGTTGACTCGTAACTGTGGCCTCGACTTGTGAGTCAAGGTCCGACTTGTAACTGGGTCAACTCCAACTACGAAAAACAAGTCGAGTGATAAGTTGAGGGTTGACTTGCAACATGGGCCTCGAGTTGCGAGTTAGGTGTCGGCTTGCAACTGTGGGCAACCTACAACTACAAAAAAGAAGCCCCCAATTGCATGTCGAGGGTTGACTTGCAACTGGGGCCTCGGGTTGCAAGACGATACTTGACTTGCAGCTAGGGCCACCTACAACCACGAAAAACAAACCACCAATTGCGAGTCGATTGGTTGACTTGCAACAATGGCATCTAGTTGCGAGTCAGGGGTCGATTTGCAACTAGGGAAACCTACAACTACAGAAAAGAAAGCCCCCAATTGTGAGTAGAGAGTTGACTTGTAACTTGGGAGCCTCGAGTTGCGAGTAAGGGGCCGTCTTGCAACCGTGGTAACCTACAAGTACGAAAAGAAGCCCCCAGTTGTGAGTCGAGGGTTGACTTGCAACTGGGGCCTCAGGGTTGCAAGTCGAGGGTTTACTGACAACTGGGGGCCAACTACAACCAAGCAAAAAAAAAACAAGCCCCCATTTGCAAGTCAATGGTTGACTAGCAACTGGAGGCGTTGAGTTGCGAGTCAGGGTCCGACTTGCAACTGAGTCAACTACAACTAAAAAAACAAGCCCCTAGTTGCGAGTCGAGGGTTAACTTGCAACTAGGAGCCCCAAGTTCCGAGTTAGGGGTCGACTTGCAAATGGGCAACCTACAACTACAAAAAAGAAGAAGCCCTCAGTTGCGAGTCAGGGGTTAACTTGCAACTAGGGCCTCGAGTTGCGAGTTAGGATCAACTTGTAACTGGGGTGAACATACAAGTACAAAAAGAACCTAGTTGTGAGTCTAATGTTGACTTGCAAGTATGGCCTCGGGTTGCAAGTCGAGGCTAGACTTGTAATCGATTCAACTATAAACTATGAAAAAACAAGAAACGAATTAGGAGTCGAGGGTTGACTTGCTACTAGGGCCTTAGGTTGCAAGTCGAGGGTTGACTTGCAACTAGGGCAACTACAAACTATGAAAACAATCCCCAATTGGCGGTCCATGGTTGACTTGCAACTGGGGCAACCTACATCTACCAAAAAATAATTTCCCTCAAGTTGCGAGTCGAGTGCTAACTTGCAATTAGGAGGGGCTCAAGTTGTAAGTAAGGGGCTGGCTTGCAACTGGGGCAACCTACAACTACAAAAAGAAGCACCTAGTTGCGAGTCAAGGGTTGACTTGCAACCGGGGCCTCAGAATTGCAAGTCGAGGGTTGACTTGCAACTGAAGGTCAACTACAACCAAGGAATAACAAGCCCCGAGTGCGAGTCAAAGGTTTACTTGTTACTAAGGCCTCGAGTTGTATCGTGGTTTTGTCATGGAAGATGTCCGAAGACTTAGGTTCGAGGCCATCGCCAAAGTAGTGGACTCAAAGGGGTTGGTCGAGATAAGGGACACGAGTTTACCCAGGTTTGGCCCCTCGAGAAGAGGTAAAAGCCTACGTCCTACTTGTGTTGTATTGACTGGAGAATCGATTACAACGGAGCGGATTCGCTTGACCTAGATCTCGATCGATTGGTTTCAGTCTAAGCAGCCCCAGGGTCTTGCATTTATATAGGAGGTCAAGGCCCTGGGTTACATGAGTCCCAAACCGACTCGTACAACGTACTCAATCCCAACTCGGAACCACCTTGCCTCTTTGGGCAACCCGGCTCCGGGCGGCTTACCCGCCCGGGTCTCATACCATCTTCTGTCTCGGGCCTTCGTCTTGGGCCTTCGTCTTGGGCCTTCGTCTTGGTCTGTCTGATAAGCCGCCCTGCGGCCTCACCTTCATCTTCCAGCACACCTTAAGGGTCCTTTTGGTTATGAGCCGCCAGGTATGACCCGGCCCCTCCTAGGTGGGTCTTACCACGGGGTTATATCCCCAACATTAGGCCCCAGATTGATTTGAGCTTTGTTCATGTCAATCTTCAAACTCTCTTGGCGGCGAGGCTCATACCTTAACCATCTGAAAAAAACGAAACTGGTAACCCGCCGTGACGTCACATCGAATATGCTGAAAAGATTCAGTGACGTTTACAACGGATCTTCTCATTAAACGGTCGGCCCAAAAATCGAGGCGCCCCCTCCGGTCCACCATCACTGATCCTCTCCGATTTTCCCGCGTACTGTAGCCATCTCCGCCTTAGAAGTACGGACCCGCGGGGTCTCTTTCCCTTTCTCCGTCGCCGCTGTTGTCTTCTTCCTCCTGTCGCCCGCACCTCCAGAGCTCCGCCGCGCTGATTGGATCTTCACCATCGTCCCCTCACTACAGGAATCAGGAGATTTGCCGTCCGCCATGGCGGACGGCAAAGGGCACAAAGCGGACGGCAAATAAGTTTGCCGTCCGCTGGCGGACGGCACAATATCCGGCTCAACGGACTCCGGCAAAGAGGTCCTTTGCCGTCCGCTTTCCAGCACAAGCTGACGGCAAATACAGCAGACGGCAAAAAGTAGGCGTTAGCCACGTTAGGTATCTAACGGGAGGCTTTGCCGTCCGCCAGCACACGGCAAAGGACCACTCTCCTTTGCCGTCAGCTTCCTGACGTCAGCAGACGGGTCAGCACACCACTCCCTTTGCCATCTGCCAGCACACGGCAAAGGACCACTCACCTTTGCCGTCTGCCAACAGACGGCAAAGTGACCAAATGGGTCAGCCTCCCAGTGCTCCCAGGTTGCACAGGTTGCTGCCACGTGTCGCCTTTGCCGTCTGCTGGCGGACGGCAAAGCCCTTTGCCGTCCGCTGGCAGACGGCAAAGTGCCTGCACTGCCACTGTTTTTACTGTTTTCTATTATTTCCCTGCATTTTCAACAAATAGTAGCATACATAGTTTTACCATGTTCATCCATATAGCAGTCTAACATACATAGTTTCACCATAGTTCAAAGTCTAACATACAAATCAAATCAAAACATATAGCAGTCTAACATACATAGTTTCAACATAGTTCAAAGTCTAACATACAAATCAAATCAAAACATCAAGCAGTCTAACATACATAGTTTCACCATGTTCATCCATATATACAAATCAAAACAAAAAACTAAATGGTAGCATTCTGCCATAACCAGCTTCCATGAAGTGAATCAAACCTGCAAAAGTGGGAGTAAGAAAGTTAGAAGAAGAAGAAGAAGAAGAAGAAGAAGAAGAAGAAGAAGAAGAATAAGAAGAAGAAGAAGAAGAAGAAGAAGAAGAAGAAGAAGAAGAAGAAGAAGGAGTAGAAGGAGTAGAAGAAGGAGAAGAAGAACAAGAAGAAGAAGAAGAAGAAGGAGAAGAAGAAGAAGGAGAAGGAGAAGGAGAAGGAGAAGAAGAAGAAGAAGAAGAAGAAGGAGAAGGAGAAGAAGAAGAAGGAGAAGAAGAAGAAGGAGAAGAAGAAGAAGAAGAAGAAGAAGAAGAAGAAGAAGAAGAAGGAGGAGGAGGAGGAGGAGGAGGAGGAGGAGGAGGAGGACGAGGAGGAGGAGAAGGTAAGTATATGTCATTTTGGAGCTTCTTTCTCCTCCTTCTAATCTTATTCTCCTTCTTTCTCCTCCTCTTCTTCTTCTAATCTTTTTCTCCTTCTTTCTCCTCCTCTTCTATTTTTCCTCTTCTTCTTCTCCTCTTCTCCTCCTCTTCTTCTTCTTCTTCTTCTTCCTTCTTTTCCTTTTTCCTATTCTTTTCCTCCTCCTCTTCGCCTCTTCTCCTCTTTTCTTATTTTTCGTCTTCTTCTTCTTCTTCTTGTTCTTCCTATTTTTCTTTATCCTCTTCTTCTACTTATTCTTCTTTTCTTCTTTTTTCTCTTATAACCTAACTAACTAACCTAATAAACCAAGCTAACTAACTAACCTAACTAACCTAATAAACTAAAAAACTAACCTAACTAATTTAACAAAAATAAAAAAACAGGAAAAACAAAATAAAAATAGGGGCGGCCGGCGGGGGGGGGGGACTCACCGGTGGGGGCGGCTGGGGCGTCGTGGGCGGCGAGGCGTCGGGGCTGTTGGTGGCGGGGACGACAGGGCGGCGGGGCGTTGGGGGAGGGCCGGCGCGGGGGAGGAGGGCCGGTGGAGGAGGGCCGGCGCGGGGGAGGAAGGCTGCGGAGAGGGGGGCAGTGCCGCGTCCTGCTCCGGCGGTGGGGCGTCGGGGGGAGGCACGGGTGGAGGAGGGTCGGCACGGGGGAGTGGGGCGGCGAGGTGGGAGGGGGCTCGGCGCGGGTGGTGGGGGCTCGCCGCGGCGGTGGGGGCGGCACGGGGGAGGGGGCGGCGAGATGGAAGGGGGCTCGCCGCGGGGGGCTCGCCGCGCGCGGTGTGTGTGGGTGGATAGAGAGAGTGGGGGCGGGAGGAGAGAGCGCGGGGGAAAATTTGGCCGGGGGGAAACGGCCGTTAGAGGTGCATCCCCTTTGCCGTCCGCTTGCGGACGGCAAAGGCGAGCACGGCAGACGGCAAAGACAAGGAGGACGGCATACCTCTTTGCCAGTCGGACCAAGGTCCAGTGGGACCTATCTAGCCTCTTTGTCATCTGCCTTTAGGGTCTTTGCCGTCTGCTGGCAGACGGCAAAGGACTAGCAGATGGCAAACAGAAACGTTGCCATCAGCGAGCTCTTTGCCGTCTGCTTTTTCACAGCGGACGGCAAAGACCTTCTTTGCCATCTGCAAGCAGACGGCAAAGATTTGGCTAACGGCAAATTTCTGAATTCCAGTAGTGTCTAGGGCATATCTCCTACAGACTCCCACTTGCACTAGAGTCAATAATCTAGTCAATGCTAATTCACTTTACACCTATGGCATACTGGTGTAAAATATGCTTCGCTTGTGGTATAGCCTGATGTCCAACGGATCTGACAACTTCAGCTCCGTGTGTAACTTTGCATATCCTTGCGTTTTTATGCTTTCACAAAATTCATATTTTGTGTGGATTTGGCTTTGTATATATGTGAATCACAGGTCAAACCTTGATTCCTCAGACTGAGCTATGGAGCAACTATCTGCAATAGTGTCCCATCGACCAAAGCCATCTTGGAACCATACTAAGTCCAAGAATGAACTCTATGATTCAACATCTTCTTTGTCGCTGCTAAAGCGTCAACATACTTAGCCTTTGTTATAGAATTCGCCACAGTATCTTGTTTGGAACAATTTCCAACTACCGTGCCACCATATTGTGTATTACACAAAACCCTTAACTTAAATCGAAAATCGCATGGAGCATAGATGAAGACTGTATTGATGTAATTACATACAACAAGCACTTCATAATCTCTGCTTGCGAGAAAACATGTCATCAGTACTACTCTAGTACTCAATGACATCTTTCACTGTTGTCCTATGATCAGTACTTTGATCATTTTGGTATCTATACTCGCAACAACTTTGGAGTATTGGACATATCTGGTTGTTTTAACATACCATGGAATACATGATTAATCCAAACACAAGAGTGTGTGGAATCTCCATCATGTATTTCACTCATCAGTGTTTTGGGACACTGAGTCTTGCAAAAACTCTTTCCATGTGACTTCGGCAAGAATCACTCCTTGGCGTTTTAAATGCTAACAGGTTTTTAGCATCTTGTCAATATGTATTTATTGCTTAGCCCCATTAGGTAAATCTATCTCCATAGATCATCATACCTAATAGCAAGGCTATTTAGCCCAAGCACTTCATCGAAAAACTATTTTCAAATGAAGTCCTAATTCGTGTCAAGAAATTTACTTCCAATTAACAATGTGTCAAGCACACAACGGTTTTAGAAATGTTATTATGCTCCCACTTACTTTCTTGAATCACAAGCATCTTCGTTACCCATTGATGAAGTCCAAACCCTTTTGACCATTTCATCAAAACACGAATATTCCAACTCCATTTTGCTCTCTTCTTTCCATCGCTGGAACTCTGAAGTTTGCATACTTACTAGCATCCTCTGGACTGACAAAATACCTTGGACTGCAACACATGCAAGTCCTTGGTTACATTTCCATCAGATTGAAATCCTTTCGTCATCCATGTTTCATATCTCATGATTGAAATATGTATTAATTGCTAGTTCAACCCGAACTGACTTTAAGCATCGCTACGGTGAAACAACCTCATCGTAGTCAACTCCTAGAACTTGTTATTTCAACAAGTCGAGCTTTATGGATAAAACATTTTTATCTGTATCAGTTTTTAGTTCCATAAATATTCGTTAGACTCTAAGCCTTCTGAAAGGTGTATCAAGATTTTAATCTTGAAACATTTATATGGAAACTATCTCGGATTGTATTGGCATTTAGCCAATTCCGGAGTCAGGGCCCATCAACGCTTCCTTGTGTATTGTAGGTATATTGTTGTCTAACAACAATATCTCGTTTGCGCACCTGATAGATTTGCACGAGCTTTGCCTACGTGGTTTAGCTGCAAGTTCGACCGAAGTCCATACATCTCATGTAGAGGCTTCCGTATCAGTCGCAGTAGGAAACTCCGGAATCACTTCCAAGGTTCCTTTCCTTTGACCTGATGATGAAGATACTGGTTATCTCGTCGAGTTGCACTGTACTCCCACTCACCTTTTGTAAGAACTAATCTCTTTAAAAGCATACCGTTTAGTGGCAAAATCGTTTGCCTCGGTATAGTGGTGGGGGAATACCCAATGACTTGGGATAACCTACAAAGTAGCACTTGTCTGATTTGGAATAGGTTTGTAACCTTTTACACAAGCCCCATATTCCAAATGTTAAGAAAAGATATAACATGGTTGGGCGTACCATACCATGACGTCATTTCAACAGACCCAATGGAGCTCTTTTCAGTGTAAAAGCCGCAGTCTCTAAAGCATCACTTTAAAAGGGATAATGGCAAATTTATTTATGTCATCTTTGATCTTACCATGTCATAAATGGTTCAATTACATCTACACGGACTCTCCACTTGTAGTGGTGTTCCGGGAGGTGCAAGTTATGAAACTCCTTTCACAACTCATCAGACATTCGCTAAACTTGTAACTCAAATGTTCCTTTCTGCAATCGAATTGTAGAAACATAATTTTCTTGTTACAACAACTTCTACTTCATTTTTGAAAACCTTATGAATGAATTCAAAAGATCCAGAATTACGTCTCAACAAGTAAATATCCATATATCTACTTGAGTCATTTCTGAAGATAGATAAATCCACTACTTGCAACAACATTTATTGGACTACACACATCATAATGTATGATCACCAATATGTTCTTTGCTCGTTCCTTATGGCCTGTGAACGGTATTTGAGTCACTTCACTTTTCAGAGGAAAGTTGCAAGTGTCAGATGATTCAAAATCAAACGACTTGAAAATCCATCATAATGGAATTTTCCATGCGGGTTTCTCTAATGTGACCAAATGCAGTGCCACACATATGTGGTATTATTTTAGTCTTGCGACATTTAGCATCAGTGTTATGGATGTATCATATTACCATCAATATTCATAACATACACCCCATCTTGCATGGAAGCATGTCCCTTCATGTTATTCATAATACTGAACAACAATTGTTCTTTTATGAATAATCCTTTTGCAACAAACATTGTGCAATGGGCTAGAGTGTATGAAACTCTAAATGAATTATGAAAGTAAATATAGAGGTAATGTATTATTATCAATATTCATAACATACGTCTCATTCATAATGAAAGTATGGCCCTTATGTTATTCATAACACCGAACATCAAAAGTTCTCTTATGAGCAACCTTCTTGCAAGATACCTTATGCAAAGGGCTAGAGTGTGAAACTCTAAATGAATTATGAAAATAAATACATAGGGAATACACCGATGGAAGGCATAGTAACATTTACTATGTTCCATGCGTGTATCTAAACCTCATTCCTGGCTAGTCTTTCAGGCCCTAGCAGTTCTTACATTGAGTTGCAACAGAATGCAACCGAGGGGGTATCTTTGTGATTAACTCACAATACCCAAGAATTAGTGATTAACATGTTTAACCATAATTCCCAAGAACTATATCTTTGACCAGCCTTCTATACATCAAAAGCTTGTATGACATTCATACATGAGCTGGATATTCCAGTCTTCTTTCCTTTTGCCTTCATACTTCTAACAGTTTAACTTTCCGTATTTCTCCTACTCTCAGAAGAAGCACCCAACTTAAGAGTGGCGTTAGCCCCGGACATCCTAGGCGTGAAAGTTTCACTAACACCCTTCGGACACTTCCTTTCTATTTAAGTTGTTGTTTTATTCACCTTTCATTATATGACAGGCGTTCTTCTGGATCCCTCCCTTATCAGTCCAATGTATAGTAAACACTTTACTAATGTTTCGCAAACAAACATTGCTTTGGATATCTCATAACTTTTAGCCTTTGTCTGTCTCTGAAAATGATTTTCAGATTCCATGAATATCATATAACTATCCAAACTTTCGAAGTTCGGGTCTCATGGAAGCAAACATATTTCATTTGACCGTAACGGAATTTTAGCTTTTGGATCGAAGGACGAGAGTCATATCATCCATAGCATTAGCGGGAGAATACCGAAAGTATGCGATAGGACAAAGTCCTTCTCGGCACTCTTGAGGACAATCCTCATATTACGTTACCAATCGTAAAGTTTTAACCAGATATTTAACAGCTATTCAATTTTAATAGGGAAGGTGGAAACGCGAGCCATTATTCTACAACTATTATGCAAATCACACTTAGATAGTGTTCACAATTAATTGCACTAAGAATTAAAAGAATTAATTCTAAAGTGCGCTCCCACTCAAATCAATATCTCTCATAATTGATTGTGAGTGATACAAGACCCGCATTTCAATTGTTTGCCATTGGTGTAACACCACTGATGACGAAAATCTCAACCGGTAGGCCAACTTGCCAATCACATCTCTATGTGACTCTTGTTCATCTTTCGATGCGTGTGTTCCGAGCTCATGACGGTCATGCCTGAACGTCAAGACAACCAAGTGATCTCGTTGCGAGGTCTCAACTCACCCGCCTCACACTTCTCTAATCGTTCGTACCCGTGTGACACGGTGCACCCGAAAAGATAGGTGCCGTGACGGTGCTACACTTGGGAGAACACTAACTACTTGATATTTTTGTGAGAGATCACCCTAATAAAAAGCGACTACCGCGCAATCAAGAAGGGTGCATCATAAGGGATAAACATCTGAGGCAATTCATAATAGCATGATATGGTATAGCCCTATCTGACGGAGAAGTCTTGTATTTCTTCGTCTTCGGCATTCGTGTCGGTGTTCACCTTCGCAAAGATTATCACCACCTTGTCGATGCACTTGATAATATTGCTATCTCTATAGCTAATAAAATAAGTGCATTACATAAGGTTGACACGCAGGTCATTAAAGTGACAATCATATGGCTCCAGCCATCATGCCAAATCATGACACGCAGGTCATGTTAATTTACATTGTATAGTCATCTCATACATAATCAAATTAAATATAAGAACAGCTATACGACATCACATGCAAACCATCCTGCAAAACCAAGTTAGATGCCTCTAATCGGTTTATGCAAAATTTTATTTTACGTGGCTTCTAAGGTTTTGACTTAACCCGCAGCTACCAACGTTCATCATCAAGTATGATAATACAAGTTGCTAGATTAACTTTCCAGGGTGTATGAAACACGAGATAATAAAATCTCGAGCCCCATACTAAACTTCGTCATACGCATGACCCCCGTGCAGATCATATATGCATTGCCCCTTCGTTTGTGAAACATCCATCTTTCTTTAACTATGGTGGAACCCAAAGAACTGTTAGCACTTCGTTGATCTGTCAATCAGCATACTCAGGAGCAGCATGAAAGGATCGTGGATTGCCAGAACTTTGTAAGATTCCACCATGCCGTCAAGATCAGGTGTACGCAAATTCAGGGGAAGCAACAGGAACATCGGGTAACAGATTTCATCTGCTACCCGCATAAATAATTTTCAGCAATAGATCTCATCTACTCCAAAATTATATTATGCAATACCCATACATCTTTATGCATTCTAGATCGTAACCTGCATCTACGCATAGCACGGCTCTTGATGCCACTGTTGGGTAACGCAGTAGAAAACAAAAAATTTCTGACCTACGCACCAGCCCAGGATCACTATGGAGACTGCATACAAGGTTTGATCTTTTTCGTTACCGACTCGTAGCGCAGCGGAAGTAGAGTCGATGACGAACGGCGGTGCAGATCCCCGCAGCTAGGATTTACAACCGCCCAACCGCGAGGATGTATACCCTCATCCGCCCCACGGATAGCCCTCCGGGAGGCGGTCGGACAGTCCACCGGGAGGCGGTCGGACAGTCCCCCGGACGATGTCGCGGACAGCCCTTCGGGAGGACCTCGGGAACTCGGACGGTCACACGGACAGCCCTTCGGGAGGCACTCACAAACTAAAGATCAAAACTACGACCTCTCTACAGAGTTGCACACATACAGTGTCAACTATCCAGCAGGGCTTCGCCGTCCAGAACTAGTCCCTGCCGGAAACTAGACAGCCTTTCGGCTCTACGAAACTCTTTCGTGGGGAGGGAGAGATAAGCCAGACAAGTCCAATGGCATGTGTTTGAGAGAATGGATGAGAAATGGCAGCCCACACATCCTCTATTTATAGGCCAAGGCAAGGGGTGGGGTGGGGGTGAAAATACCAAAATGCCCCAAGCCACATGTCCCACATGTAAGCCACACAAGTGAGGTAAGTGGGGCCCCATGGAGGAGACCTCCATGGCTGCCCACACATGTGTCCCCCCATGGGGGGGGCCCAAAAAGCCACCAACATGTCTCCTAGAAACATGGGTGTTCCCTAGACAAAAAGCCTCCAAACATGCAATCCCCCGATTCGTGGGATCTTGTCCCCTAGAACTGAGACAAGGTGTTTTTCCGCGATCGTTTCTTCTGAAAAATTCCGAAAGATCCTAGAACATTTCCGGTACCCTATAAAATTATTCTGGGCTTGCTCCGAAACATTTCCGGAATAGTGATTTTCATCAGCGAAAAGCAACAACAGCGGTTCCGGCGGCTCCGGAACATTTTCGGGTTTTTTCTCCGAAAAAATCCCAGAAGCTCCCAGACCAATTCTGAGATCCTCTAAGAATTTCCGGGTGAGTGCCGAAACCATTTTGGCCTAATAATATATTCCGAAACAACTTTTCGGTTTTACCGAAACTCTTTCGGTGTTCTCTCTCCAGAACTCTTACGTCGTCACCGAAACTTTTCCGATGACTTTCTCTCAGACTCCCTGTCTAGTATTCAGCAAATAGATGACCCTTAAGCATGTGACCCTATAGGTTCGGTGAAGTATAGACATGACCCGGAACCCCTTCCGATCAATGATCAACAACGGAGCCGTGGACAACCATATTGACCCCTATACCCACACGAATGAATATTCGAGTGAACCTCCAGTTGCCGTGTGCTATTCCTATTGCTTCGTGATATGTTACAAATACCCGAGGTGAGACATGTTGGCATCCCCGCGGATCAACAACTTGTCCACTATGCCAGTTACCTCGTTACCGGTATTGTTCTCTTTTCTCGTTCCGTGTTCCGGCATCCCCGTGATCAAATCACAAAGTGTCTGGCCAGACGATGATGGATACCGTAACACCGAGAGGGCCCAGAGATATCTCTCCATCGTCGGAGGAGCAAATCCCAATCTAGAGCTATCAAGTTACTTAACATACTTTTCCATGAACCCGTAAGCCGCCGTAATAGCCACCCATTTACGGATGACGTTTAACAAACCCCAAAGTTCATGAAGCAAGCATGAAGAAACTCGATACTCTCATTGTCTAAGGAATCATGCAAATGTAAACCATCTCTGTGTTATAAACCATTAACTAGTGACGAATGTATCTCATAGCATAACATCAATTCGGGTCGATTCAATACAAGTGTTCTACCAACATCGTGCCCTCAAAGTTGCCGGCATAGCCATGCCCATGATCAGGAAAACAGAACCATCATGCAACACTTGAGCTAGTCTTAGAGGCCAGACTAGGAATACATTTTACCGTTTATTATCCCACACATGCATATGAGTCTTCCTCCGAGCCTCGTGGTTATTGCAGACTCGAGAACCATAGCAGTTATAGCATGGAACATAAACCTAATTATGAACAGGGAGATAATCAATAACATTTATTATTGCCTCTAGGGCATATCCCCTACATTCACGTCCACCTGTTTGAGTCCGGTTTCATGTCCGGATATAACTGTTGGACCTAGCACGGAGAAAGAGGGGTCCTAATGGAAGAGAATGAAGAAGAAGAGGATGACGACAGCTATCCTGGCCATGGGTTCCATGAATACGATGGTACAACAATGGGGAAGAAGCTCAGCCGGCAATGCGGGAAGGAGCTGAAGAAGAGGCATCAGATGAGCCCGCTGATGATCTTGGTCAGGCCATTGCCGACGCAAAGAGAAACTGCGCAAGTGAAAAGGAGAAGCTGAAGTTGCAGCGCATGTTAGAGGATCACAAGAAATTGTTGTACCCAAATTGCGAAGATGACAAGAAAAAGCTGGGTACCACACTAGAATTGCTGCAATGGAAGGCAGAGAATGGTGTATCTGACAAGGCATTTGAAAAGGTGCTGAAAATAATGAAGAATATGCTACCAAAGGACAACGAATTGCCCGACAGTACGTACGAAGCAAAGAAGGTTGTCTGCCCTCTAGGATTAGAGGTGCAAAAGATACATGCATGCCCTAATGACTGCATCCTCTACCGCGATGAGTACGAGGATTTGAATGCATGCCCGGTATGCTATGCATTGCGCTATAAGATTGGCCACGATGACCCTGGTGATGTTGCGGGCGAGCGCCCCAGGAAGAAGATTCCTGCCAAGGTGATGTGGTATGCTCCTATAATACCACGGTTGAAATGTTTGTTCCAAAACAAAGAGCATGCTAAGTTGATGCGATGGCACAAAGAAGACTGTAAGAAAGACGGGAACTTCAGAGCACCCGCTGACGGATCGCAGTGGAGAAAAATCAAGATAAAGTGGAAGGACTTTGCAAAGGACGCAAGGAACGTATGGTTTGGTTTAAGTACAGATGGCATTAATCCTTTTGGGGAGCAGAACAGCAATCATAGCACATGGCCTGTGACTCTATGTATCTATAACCTTCCTCCTTGGTTGTGCATGAAGCGGAAGTTCATTATGATGCCAGTGCTCATCCAAGGCCCCAAGCAAACCGGCAACGACATTGATGTGTACCTAAGGCCATTAGTCGAAGAACTTTTAGAGTTGTGGAATGGAAAAGGTGTACGTGCGTGGGATGAGCACAAACAGCAGGAATTTGACCTGCGAGCGTTGCTGTTTGTAACCATCAATGATTGGCCTGCTCTTAGTAACCTTTCAGGACAGACAAACAAGGGATACCACGCATGCACGCACTGTTTAGATGATACCGACAGTATATATTTGGACAAATGTAAGAAGAATGTGTACCTGGGGCATCGTCGATTTCTTCAGAGCAGGCATCCGGTAAGAAAGAAAGGCAAGCATTTCAAAGGTGAGGCAGATCACCGGAAGAAGCCTCTCCACCGTACTGGTGGTGATATACTTGATATGGTCAAGGATTTAAAAGTAATCTTTGGAAAGGGTCCTAGCGGACAATCTGTTCCGAATGACGATGACGGACGCGCACCCATGTGGAAGAAGAAATCTATATTTTGGGACCTACCCTATTGGAAAGACCTAGAGGTCCGCTCTACAATCGACGTGATGCACGTGATGAAGAATCTTTGCGTGAACCTGCTAGGCTTCTTGGGCATGTATGGGAAGACAAAAGATACACCGGAGGCACGGGAGTACCAGCAACGTATGCACGGAGAAGACGACATGAATCCAAAGCAGTTTCCGGGTCATGCCAGCTACGCTCTTACCAAGGAAGAGAAGGAAATGTTCTTCGAATGCCTGCTCAGTATGAAGGTCCCGTCTGGCTTCTCGTCGAATATAAAGGGAATAATAAATATGGCAGAGAAAAAGTTCCAGAACCTAAAGTGATTATGACGCAACTGCTTCCGGTTGCTTTGAGAGGGCTTCTACCCGAAAACGTTCGATTAGCCATTGTGAAGCTATGTGCATTCCTCAATGCAATCTCTCAGAAGGTAATCGATCCAGAAATCCTACCAAGGTTAGAGAATGATTTGATGCAATGTCTTGTCAGTTTCGAGTTGGTGTTCCCACCATCCTTCTTCAATATCATGACGCACGTCCTAGTTCACCTAGTCGAGGAGATTGCCATTTTGGGTCTTGTATTTCTACACAATATGTTCCCCTTTGAGAGGTTCATGGGAGTCTTAAAGAAATATGTTCGTAATCGTGCTTGGCCAGAAGGAAGCATCTCCAAGGGCCATGAAACAGAGGAGGTCATTGAGTTTTGTGTTGACTTTATTCCTGACATTAAGCCGATTGGTGTTCCTGAATCATGGCATGAGGGCAGACTGGGTGGAAAAGGCACGCTAGGAAAGAATTCAGTAATATGCCGGGACGGGCATTCTTTGGCGCAAGCACACTACACAGTTCTACAAAGTTCCGCCTTGGTGGCTCCGTATATCGAGCAACACAAGAATATTCTACGCTCCAAACACCCGGAGCAGTCTGACGAATGGATTACACATGAACAAACGGTGACTTTCGCCGGTTGGTTGCAGACACGTCTCATGCATGACGACACTGTTGCAGATGACCTGTACTTGTTGTCCAAGTTACCATCTTTGACTATATTGACTTTCAAAGGGTATGAGATAAATGGGAATACATTTTACACGATCGCCCAAGATAAAAAGAGCGCCAACCAAAATAGTGGTGTACACTTTGATGCAGCAAACATCGATAGGCCAATGGACACATATTATGGTTACATAGAGGAGATATGAGAACTTGACTATGGAAGTGATTTGAAGGTCCCTTTGTTCCGGTGCAAATGGGTCAATCTGACAGGAGGCGGGGTAAAGGAAGACCCGCGGTATGGAATGACAATAGTGGATCTCAACAATCTTGGGTATGTAGACGAACCATTCGTCCTAGCCAATGATGTGGCGCAGGTTTTCTATGTGAAGGACATGTCTACCAAGTCGAGAAAAAGAAAAGATAAGGAAGCGAATACATCATACGATGAGACAAAGCGCCACATAGTTCTTTCAGGGAAAAGAAACATCGTGGGAGTGGAGGACAAGACAGACTTGTCAGAAGATTATGAAAAGTTTCATGAAATTGCTCCCTTCACAGTGAATGTTGACCCGAGCATCAAGTTAAACGATGAAGATTGTCCATGGTTACGGCGCAAAGGGACACACGCGAAGAAAAAGTTTTATACCCAAAGACCCCACTCTGGGATGTGACCAGCTTCTCTAGTTAGTTTCCGGACTTATATATCTGGAAAGTCCCACTTCGGACAAACCGGAGGGAATCTTTGTAATAGTAGTGTACTTATGTGTTTTGGCATTTGAAACGCGAAGAAATATTATGTCCAAAGCCCCGTAATCAATTTTCAAGCCTTTCTGACTTCATTTGCTATTTTTTGAGCTAAATGACCCCGAAATTGAAAAGCACTACAAATGAACTCTGAAAACGTTGAAAGTTGGCATGGTATCATCATTTCACCCATATAGCATGTGCTAAAAAGTTGAGAGGGTTACGGCAAAAACTGGATGCACTTCGTGTTCAAAATGGACAATCTCTTTCGAAGTATCAGGGTTTCAGACGAAAACTCGTCTGTTACAAAGGCATTTCATTTTTTTAAATAACCTAAGAATTACCAAATTTAATATAATGATAAAGCACGCTAATATTAAACAGCAGAAAAAAGAATCACTAAAAAATCTACTTTTAAAATAAAGTTATTCACAAACTAGTATTTCGCCCATATTTCAAATAAAGCAGAAAAAAACAGAAAAATAAATAAATTAAAAAAAAGCCCGCCTATTGGGCCGCCACGGCCAGCATACGACTAGAAACCCAACCTCTTGTTTTGCCGGGATGCAGGCCCGCACGGCCCAGTAGGCCCCACTGGGCGACAGACGTGTGGTAGGCCCAGAAGGCCTGCATTAGAGAGGAACTCGACACGTTAGCCGCGGCGGGGCTTATAAACCGGTGCGAGCTCCCCTCAACTAGCGAGGTGGGACTAAACTTTTCAATACGGGAAGCCAGGCCTTTAGTCGCGATTGGAGCCACCAACCGCGACTAAAGGTGAATTTCATCCAGCCCAAGCGACGGGAAGCCAGGCCTTTAGTCGCGGTTGGTGCCACCAACCGTGACTAAAGGCCCCCTTTAGTCGCGGTTGGAGCCACCAACCGCGACTAAAGGTGAATTTCATCCAGCCCAAGCGGCGGGAAGCCAGACCTTTAGTCGCGGTTAGTGGCTCCAACCGTGACTAAAGTCCACCTTTAGTAGCGGTTGGAGCCTCCAACCGCGACTAAAGGTTCTCATATATATATAGCCAGTTACGAAAAATCTCCCATCCTCTCCATTCTCTCGACGCCAAACACAGACGACGACGACGCCTGCCCCGATCGACGCCGTCGTCGCCCCCGACGCCGGCCGCCCGTGCCTCCTCGTCGACCCCTACTCCGGACGCGCCCTCCTCGCCGATCCCCGACGGTGCCGCCCGCGCCCGCGCTCCTCGCTGCGCCGCCTGCCCGGCCCGACGCCGTCGCTGCCCCCAGACTCGCCTAACCTCGCCGTCGCCCCGCTGTGAGCACAGTTCCTCCCTCTCCCAGACCCCTCTCCCTCGCCCCCTGCTGCCATGGCCGCCCCTCCAGCCCCGAGCGCTCCCCCCCCCACACACACATGCATGAGAACACACACACACACACATTTTCTTTAGATGTTCTAGTTGTTTTTCACTAGTATATATGTATGTATGAATGCTTAATTAGTGTTTCTTTTTCTGTTTTTTAATTTTATATAATGTTGTATACCATTGTATAGAAAAAAATTGCATATAAAAAAGTGGGAAAAGTTTCGGAATTTATTGAGAAAGGAATATTATTAGGGCAGTTATAACCAAGGAATGGGACATTACAATTGAAAAGAGGATATTTTGCTCAAAATTTCCTAATAAAATGACATTGCATATATAGGAATATATTTTCATAACAATTTCTTCTCGGAGTCAACGATGCCCGGCCCGCATCCTCGTCGTCGACTCGTTCGCGACGACGTCCTGCTTTAGAGGGGCAACATTCGGGACTGGGCTCCGCCGGGCTGGCACTGGGTGGTGCTACCTTCAGGGGCGCGCATCTTGGTGAGGAACCCGGCCCCGGGTCCTGTCATCGACCCGGAGCTTCTTTGGTGGCGTTCGCGTGGGCCACTTTTGATGCGGGGGCAGCCGGCCCCGCCGGAGGTGGTACGTCGCCGTGTCAGGGAGGAGGACGAGCATGTCCGTCGTTACATGGATGCGTTGGACGTCAGGTTCTCCAATACCTGGCAGGTTCTTCAGGGATCTCACCCGAGCTATGATCCTATGATGGTTCCTTCTCTTTGGGTGTCCACCGCCCGCGCCTCAGAAACCGCGAGTGAACTAGATTCTTCGATAATATTCGATCTGTATTAGCTAGTGATGTTATATATATGATAACATTCGAGATGTATTAGTGATAATACTTGAGATGTATTCGAGATTATATGAATTATTCGAGATGCATATATTATGTACTATGATTCAGTTTTTCCTTATTGATTGCATGCATTCTAATTTGAATACTAAATTGTTTTATATTTCTTAAATGGATTAGTTAAATATAATCTATGGACAAAACCGGCAGAGAAGGAGAAGAGGCTCTGTTCGACATCATACGCTCCCGGAGCCGGCCAGAGCATGAACCTGAAGATGATGACGGCTCGCAATATCTGAACAATTCCGGTGAGGGTTGTATCATATTTGATGAAGACGAACGAATAGATGAAGGCGACGACAATGATGTTGACAAAGAAAATGTTCTTCAAATAACAAAGACCGGCGAGGTATATTTATTATATAAGCCATCCGGTGATCATTACATGTCTTAATTGATTTGTATGTATTAACGAATTGATCTTTCTTCTTTTAGGCCTCCGGATCGTGCAAATCTTCTACAGGCGACAGGGTAGTTCGAGGCCCGTCCAGAAAGTTGGATACACATCAACTGGCCAAACGCTTGAACCTAGGAAAAATGCGACCAAGTTCAAGCCTCAATGAGGAGTTATTGTCAGGGACCAAATCCCGATCTCCGTTCAAGAATGGAAAAAAGCCAGCAAATCTGGGAGATCGAGCAGGAGTTACTTTTGTCGACGAAAGAGCAAAAGATACGCTTTGGACATCGCTCATGGAACATTTCACCCTATCAGATAATTTGACAGATGCAGATCTGAACAAAGTCAGAAACTATGCTCTTAAAAAGATGGCGATCACATTCAACACCTTCAAGAAAAATACATGGGCTAAGTACGTCAAAGATAAAAAGAAGACTCCAGAATTCACGGGATCACTGGTGAAGGCAAAAGATCACTGGGACGCTTTCGTGAAGTTCAAGGAATCGGAAGAAGCTAAGGAACGGTCGAGAAAAAACAAGATTAATGCTGCGAAAAAGAAGTGGCACCATACTCTTGGGCCAGGTGGCTACCAGGTGGCCCTGCCTAAGTGGGATCAATCTGAGCAACAGATGATTAGTGCAGGGGTCAGTCCAGTTACATTGACATGGCCCCCCTGGTGCAGGACGTGGTTTTATGCGCATGGGGGGAAGTTGGACCCAGGGATAGGGCTGGTTATGATGAAGGCAAGTCTTAAAGATGCGGCAGACGAAATACTTATTGCAATAGAAGAAGCTCAAACGGGGGTGTTCACGCCCAACAGAGAGAACGACGAGCTTACGCGTGCCCTAAAGAATCCTGAACACCCGGGAAGAACACGAGGCAAAGGCATTCTTCCATGGTATGAGGGGTTTGCGAATTGGAACGACGACTACAGAAGCCGTGCGAGAAAGAAGAAGCAGGAGGAGCAGAAGAAGAAGGAGGAAGCACTCCGCCTTGAAGGCCTGGAATCAAAGCACCTAGAGTTGGAACGATTTGTCAGGCAGCAGCAGGAGCAGATCGACTGACTCAGCCAGGAAAGGGCGTCTCAGTGGCAGCATGAGCAGATCGATCCAGCATTGGATAGCACCGTCCCATCTATGCCGAGAAGCAGCATGGGTTCCGCCCCGGCCGATATCAATGATGCACTGCTAGCTAGCTACCCTGTGGATGATATCAAAGACAGGACTAACTGTGAGCTACACATGAAACTGAAGAACTTATCCATGAAGGTGGCGGACGGCTATGCTTTAGCAAATCCCCCCGAAGCAACCTTCCATTGCAATCCCATTCCAGCTGGCTATGCTCGTGTCGGGGTTGATGAAGTGATGTCAGGATATCACCATCTACAACTTGACATTCTTGGAGGTGACGAGGAGAGAACACTGGGAGAGGCCATACATCGTATCATTCTATGGAAAAAGGATTGCATCGTCTTTCCAAGGCCACCGACTCCTCCTCCTCCAAGTCCGCCGCCGCGTCAGTCGACTCCTCCTCCTCCAAGTCCGGCACCGCGTCAGCCGACTCCTACTCCAAGACCGGCACGGCGTCAGCCAACTCCTCCTCCTCCAAGTCCGGCACCGCGCGAGCCGACTCCTCCTCCAAGTCCGGCACGGCGTCAGCCGACTCCTCCTCCTCCAAGTCCGGCACCGTGTCAGCCGACTCCTCCTCCTCCTAAGCAACAGCGGAAGAGAGAGGCCGCAACTACGACGGCTAGCGGTACAGCAGGGAAGAAATTCAAATATTTGGCAGAAGAAATATTTGGCAGCACAAAAGCAGTTGGCAAAAAAAGCGGGAAAATTGTTCCCCAGCTGGGAGAATAGGCAGTGCAATCGATCCCCCCGCTCATTGAACAAACACCTGTGAGTACCGCCGTAATAACCGACGAACTTAAAAGGCAGGCTAAAGAGGCCGGTGTCACTGTTGAACAATTCCTAGGCCTTGAGGAAATCCCCAGGATTACAGAGGAGGAAGTAAAATACCAATATGTCCGCGGCAAACCTCTGGTCAAGCCTGACGATGTCAAGCTTCTACCAACGAGAATGTACAATTTGAATACATGGTACATGCAAGAAACAGCAAATACCAATCAAGAGTCCCTCATGGTGAGAGTCAAGAGAAATCATTACTTCCATAAAAAGGATTTGTGGATTCATTATTCAGAGTTGTTTCAGTTACAATCAAGACGCACTCGACAAATCTATCGTCAGTTGCTATTGTCTGTAAGTGATTTCTTTCTGTAAATTAAGTCTCTAGCTAGCTGTGCTCTCGTTCATTACGTGTAATTATCCTCACTATATTCTTTTCTATGGTATTATCCAGAATGAAGATGTATGAGATGAAAAAAGCTGGACGCTATGGCATTGGGTTCATTGACCCAAATACGGTTAATCAAGCGATATGGAAAGATCAATATTCGAGAAAAGACACAGAGAGATTCCTGCTACAGTTTTTGAAGCAACTAAACACCCAACCTGAAATACTACTTCCTTACAACTTCGGGTGAGTGTTACTATATCTTGTACTACAAATTCTATTTTTTGCTTACTAGATGTTAATAAGTGTAGTTGATGAGTTATGCACATGCCCGCTTAATTATACAAACGTGTGCGCATGCAGTTTCCACTGGATCTTGTTAATCATTGAAGTTGACGAGGGAAAAGTTCAAGTAGTGGACTCACTATATAAAGACCCATCCGAATACGCAATCGTGATGGGGATGGTTGATAGGTAATTTCAATCATTATCGCACTATGTCGGCCTCTTTATAGTTCATTTCCTGATATCAACTAATTAATAACCCCTTTATTCATTTTCTTTGCCGGTGGGCAGGGCTTGGCAAAAGTTCATCAAAGAGGTCCCAGGCGAATGGAAACAAGAGCTGATATGGGCGCGACCCAAGGTAATTAAGTAGTACTAGCTAGCTACGTCCGTGCATCTCTTTAATTCTTGTTTCAATACCATTATCATGCTTGATTAATTATTACCTAATTGAATTTTATTCTCGTAAAGTGCATGAGGCAGGAGTAGGGAAATAATTTATGCGCATACTACGTTTGCGAGAACATTCGCATTATCACGTCTGAAAGGAGCAAAAACGATAGAAATCTTTGGGTACGTTTGCCAGAACACAACACTATCCATAATTTTTTTATCATGATCTAGCTAATATATATACACACAACTAATATATTCATCTTGATCTCCTTCTTATAGCTGAAGGAGATGCGGGACCAGCTCATACCAACGGCTCGCATACGAGCAATTCAAGAGGAAATAGCCAGATTTCTGCTCGACCAGGTCATAGATTCCAAAGGAGAATACCACTACAAGATCAAGTAGTAATGCCTGCATATGTAATGATCCGCAAACTGTAGGAGAAATTGTATATACCAAATAATATATATATATATATATATATATATATATATATATATATATGTATATATATATATATGTATGTATGTATGTGAATGGTCGTCGTACGAGAAATTCGATGATATATATCTACAACGTGTACAGTATGTAGTAGCGTAATATATGTTTGAAATGAAAAATAATTAAATGGAAAACACAGAATTAAAAGGAAAAATAAACCTAATTAATTCATAAACCCCTAAAGGATTAAAAGGATTAAAAGAATTAAACACTTTTAGTCCCAGTTGGTGTTACCAACCGGGACTAAAGGTCCCAGTCGTATAGTAGGTGTCCCCCAGCCCACACGCCTGCAAGTGCCACGTGTTGGGCCTTTAGTGCCGGGCCGTGTTCAACCGGGACTAAAGGGGGGGGGCCTTTAGTCCCCACCATTTAGTGCCGGTTGGAGAACCGGGACTAAAGGCCCTTACGAACCGGCACTGATGTCCTGTTTTCTACTAGTGTATGCTTTCTTAGAAGCTATGAGGATGATCCTCAAGTTACGGACCGAGTCCGTATAGTTTCTTCCATCGTATTTCAGCTTGGTTTTCTCTAGGAACGCGTTGAATTTGAGGGCAAAATTAGCATGGGCCATTGGATCTACAAGATAGATTGTAAAGACAATTTTAGACTAAGTTCATGATAATTAAGTTCATCTAATCAAATTATTTAATGAACTCCCACTCAGATAGACATCCCTCTAGTCATCTAAGTGATACATGATCCATATCGACTAGGCCGTGTCCGATCATCACGTGAGACGGACTAGTCATCAATGGTGAACATCTCCATGTTGATCGCATCTACTATACGACTCATGTTCGACCTTTCGGTCTCTCGTGTTCTGAGGCCATGTCTGTACATGTTAGGCTCGTCAAGTCAACCTAAGTGTTTCGTGTGTGTAAATCTGGCTTATACCCGTTGTATGCGAATGTTAGAATCTATCACACCCGATCATCACGTGGTGCTTTGAAACAACGATCTTCGCAACGGTGCACACTTAGGGGGAACACATTTCTTGAAATTTTAGTGAGGGATCATCTTATTTATGCTACCGTCATTCTAAGCAAATAAGATGTAAAAACATGATAAACATCACATGCAAATCATAAAGTGACATGATATGGCCAATATCATCTTGCGCCTTTGATCTCCATCTTCGGGGCGTGGCATGATCACCATCGTCACCGGCACGACACCATGATCTCCATCATCATGATCTCCATCATCGTGTCTTCATGAAGTTGTCACACCAACTATTACTTCTACTACTATGGCTAATAGTTAGCAATAAAGTAAAGTAATTACATGGCGTTTTTTATTGACACGCAAGTCATACAATAAATTAAGACAACTCCTATGGCTCCTGCCGGTTGTCATACTCATCGACATGCAAGTCGTGATTCCTATTACAAGAACATGATCAATCTCATACATCACATATATTTCATCACAGCCTTTTGGCCATATCACATCACATAGCATACCCTGCAAAAACAAGTTAGACGTCCTCTAATTGTTGTTGCAAGTTTTACGTGGCTACTATGGGTTTCTAGCAAGAACGTTTCTTCCCTACGCAAAAGTCACAACGGTGATATGCCAATTGCTATTTACCCTTCATAAGGACCCTCTTCATCGAATCCGATCCGACTAAAGTGGGAGAGACAGACACACGCTAGCCACCTTATGCAACAAGTGCATGTCAGGCGGTGGAACCAGTCTCACGTAAGCGTACGTGTAAAGTCAGTCCGGGCCGCTTCATCCCACAATACCGCCGAATCAAGATAGGACTAGTAACGGCAATCAAATTGACCAAATCATCGCCCACAACTACTTGTGTTCTACTCGTGCATAGAATCTATGCATAGACCTATCTCATGATGCCACTGTTGGGGAACGTAGTAATAATTCAAAAAAATTCCTACATGTCACCAAGATCAATCTAGGAGATGCTAGCAACATGAGAGATGGAGTGCATCTTCATACCCTTGAAGATCTCTAAGCGGAAGCGTTGCAAAGAACGTGGTTGATGGAGTCGTACTCGTGGCGATTCAAATCGCGGAAGATCCGATCCAAGCGCCGAACGGGCGGTGCCTCCGCGTTCAACACACGTACAGCCCGGGGACGTCTCCTCCTTCTTGATCCAGCAAGGGGAGAGGAGAAGTTGAGGGAGAGCTCCGGCAGCACGACGGCGTGGTGGCGGTGGAGCTCGTGGTTCTCTGGCAGAGCTTCGCTAAGCACTACGGAGGAGGAGGAGGTGTAGGAGGGGGAGGGCTGCGCCAGGGAAGGGGTGCAGCTCCCATGCGCCTCCCCACTATATATAGGGGTGGAGGGGGCTGGTTTCTTGCCCTCCAAGTCCATTGGACGTTGGCAAAGGTGGGAGGAAAGAAATCCCATCCTTTCCCTTCCCCACCGATTGTTATCCCCCCCTTTTTAGGGATCTTGATCTTATCCCTTCGGGATATGATCTTATTCCTTCTAAGGGAGGATCTTGGTGCGCCTTGACCAGGGGTGTGGGGCCTTGCCCCCACTACCCACGTTCATGTGGGTCCCCCCATGCAGGTGGGCCCCACTTCGGAACCTTCTAGAACCTTCCCGGTACAATACCGAAAAATCCCGAACATTTTCCGGTGGCCAAAATAGAACTTCCCATATATAAATCTTTACCTCCGGACCATTCCGGAACTCCTCATGACGTCTGGGATCTCATCCGGGACTCCGAACAACTTTCGGTAACCACATACAATTCCCATTACAACTCTAGCGTCACTGAACCTTAAGTGTGTAGACCCTACGGGTTCGAGAACCATGCAGACATGGCTGAGACACCTCTCCAGCCAATAACCAATAGCGGGATCTGGATACCCATATTGGCTCCCACATGTTCCACGATGATCTCATCGGATGAACCACGATGTCGGGGATTCAGTTAATCCCGTATACAATTCCCTTTGTCCATCGGTATGTTACTTGCCCGAGATTCGATCGTCGGTATCCCTATACCTTGTTCAATCTCGTTACCAGCAAGTCTCTTTACTCGTTCCGTAACACATGATCCCGTGACTAACTCCTTAGTCACATTGAGCTCATTATGATGATGTATTACCGAGTGGGCCTAGAGATACCTCTTCATCACACGGAGTGACAAATCCTAGTCTCGATTCGTGCCAACCAAACAGACACTTTCAGAGATACCTGTAGTGCACTTTTATAGTCACCCAGTTACGTGGTGACGTTTGATACACCCAAAGCATTCCTACGGTATCCGGGAGTTGCACAATCTCATGGTCTAAGGAAATGATACTTGACATTAGAAAAGCTCTAGCAGACGAACTACACGATCTTGTGCTATGCTTAGGATTGGGTCTTGTCCATCACATCATTCTCCTAATGATGTGATCCCGTTATCAACGACATCCAATGTCCATGGTCAGGAAACCATGACCATCTATTGATCAACGAGCTAGTCAACTAGAGCCTCACTAGGGACATGGTGTGGTCTATGTATTCACACATGTATTACGGTTTCTGGTTAATACAATTATAGCATGAACAATAGACAGTTATCATGAACAAGGAAATATAATAATAACCATTTTATTATTGCCTCTAGGGCATATTTCCAACAAGTATCCCATGCTACTGTCTCCCACTAGTTGCACCTAATAGCCATAAGATCCTTGCTACCGCAGTACTGTGTAATGACCACGTATACGTATCCAAGCAATAGCTCTGTAAATGACCTGCAAAATAATAATAATATGTTGTCTCTTGAATGTCATGTCATTTCTGTAGTTCCATATAGCCTAATGCACATACTCCTATGCGAATATGTCCCGTAGTACTTGACTCAACTCCATTTAGCCATGTCCCAAATAATGTGTTAATACTATCCAGAGGGTGTTAATACTATCCGGAGGGCTGACATTAAAGGCTACATGAATCGTACACCATATAAGCTTGGTGAGTGGACCACTAGTGCAGAAAAATCCTAGCCATGCCATGGCAAAAATGACCTTGCTGGCATAGGCACCCGACTCCACCAATACGGCGCCATTGTTAAAAAATGGTGGTGGTGTTGAAGCCCACGCGAGCAGTATTTCACATGTTGATGGCATGTGACGTGGCCAATGCTAGAAAATTGGTTTTTTAAGTATATGCATTTAAACCATCAACTAATTTAAGATGTAATGTTGCATCAACTAGTCCAACTCCACATAACTGCATAGGTACTCATCAACTTAACAAGTTCAACTCCATGAAAATACATATCAGTACTCATATCGATCAACCTAATTAGTTCAACTTCACAAAAGTTACTAGTTAAAGAACAAAATAATTTAACATGAAAAACTAAATCATCGTTCCATAGCGAGCCTGGTCGATCATACGTCTTCATCTAAGATAAACTTTAACTGATTAATCTTGTGTCTATTATCTGCTCCATCTTTTCGGAAATAAGCTACCTTGATCTTGAGCTCATTCCTCTAGGCCTTGAGAACTTTTCTCTCATTCTTCACCTTATCCCTCTCCTCGACTAGCTGATATCTCTCGTCTCTCAACGCATTCGTCCTGCTACAGACTTCAGCCTTCTCCTTCGGCAGCTCAACCGTCCCTGCCTTCAGCTAGACTTTCTACTGCTACATGAGTTGATGATATATTGATGAGACTCTAAGAGGTCGTGGTTGAGCGTGTCCACATTATCTACCTCCTCCTGGTTGCCTCTAGCATTCTCTATGCAAGCCAACTACAAAACAATGACAAGTCTCAGCGTCAACTACAAAACATATATAACAACAATGTGCATTGACAATTGAACTATATATGACAACATATGCGGATACTAGCAAATAAATTTCCAAAGTATAATCGGACTCTAGCTACACTACTAAATCAACACAAAATAGTAGCATATCCAATTCAACACTAAAACATATTGAACACTAAACAAAGTCTACACTAGCAAATAAATTTCTACTAAATATAATCAGAGTCTAGCTACACTACTAAATCAACAAAAAATAGTACTAGCATATCGGATTTAACACTAAAACATATTGAACACTAAAAAAATTCTACAATAACAAATCAATTTCTGCTGAGTATAATCGGACTCTAGCTACATTACTAAATGAACACAAAATAGTAGCATATCCGATTCTACAATAAAACATATCGATCAATAAAAAAGTTCTACACTAACAAATCAGCTTCTAGTAAGTATAATCGCACTCTAGTTACACTACTAAATCAACAAAAAATAGTAGCATATCAGATTCAGCACCAAAACATATTGAACACTAAAAAAAATCTAAACAGATCAATTTCTACAAAATATAATCAGACACTACACTGCTAAAACTAATTCCATGGATACTACACTACTAAATGAGATACACAATCCATAGATTCCATGGATTCCATGGCGTCCGTGGACGAGGGAGTAGAGACCCTAGGGAGGGGAAGAAGATGTGCGAAGGGAGAGGGGAGATCTCACTTCCTGGCCTGGAGGTGACGACGGGTGCGTTGGTCCGAAGACGACGAGCGGCGTGGTCGGGAGGTGGCGGCGGCGGCGTTGGTCGAGAGGGGGACAAAGAAAACGATGTGGTGAATCGGACTTAGGTTATTTTGATGTTGACAGAATGGGTATAGAAAATGGACTAGTGCTGGCATGGGCCTAGTGGGCCATGCCATAGAATATTGTAGCAAACAGGAAAAAAAAACTCGGCAAATATCTATGGCGCCAAAGGAAAATGCTACTCCAACACTAAGCTCATATCAATGTCGTACCAAATATTATCACGCGAGTACTATTTGAAAAACATAGTGCTGGCGTTGGTGTGAGATGGCGCGCCAGCAACAAAAGTTGTGGCTAGCCATTTCTCCACTAGTGGACAGTTGAGAAATATATGTTGTATTGTTTCATCTTGATCACAAAAGCAACATCGTTTAGTACCTCCCACCTTTGTTTTGCCAAGTTATCCTAGTTAGAATCACTTCCTTGTGTACAAACCACATGAACATTTGATTATTAAAGGTACTTTATTTTTTCAAGTACGAATTGATTTTGGGATTGAACCAGAGTCTATTAAGTCACGGAGAATACCCCATTCACGGATAATTTCCATTGAATCGTCTCAGGTTCATCGGAGAGGTGAACGTCCATCGGCCTACGCACGAGATGCAACCAGCTGTCCCATCGGTCTCCCACTAGAGACCTCCTGAACTGAATCTTTAGAGGAACAAACTGTAATATTGTGCTAATTAACACAAACATCCTATGTTGTACAATATTATCAATAGAAGGATATTGTGTGGCTAGTGGCGTCTCCCCTAATCATGTATCTTCCCGTAAGCTAGTAGAGTAACCTTTCCCAATGGTAAATTTAGTCCTTTGAAAGAAAGCTACTTTCGTCCTCATTAGCCCCTTCTTGAAAGGTGAGTCGTTGGATCTTACGGAGCCTAGGCTAGGATCTTGGACTGCAGGTACTTATTGCGCAAAATTTGTACCCACGTTCCTTCGGTTTCAACAGAAAGTATGTACAACCATTTGCTGAGCAAATATCTATTCTTAACATCTAAGCTCACAATTCCTAACCCACCTTCGTCCTTCGGCTACAAATAATATCCCACTTGGTTAGCCTATATTTTTTCTTAACTTCACTGCATTGGCAGAAAATTCGTAATCAGTAGAAGTCTAGTCTTTTCCGTACCCCTATAGGTATCTCAAAGAAAGACAATAGGAACATCGGCATGCTTATCAAAACTGAATTTATCAGAACAAGCCGACCTCCATATGACATAAGCTTACCCTTCCAGCAGCTTAGTTTTTTTTCATACCGATCTTCAATACATTTCCATTCCTTATTGGATAGCTTGTGATAATGAATTGGCATCCCTAGATAACTAAACTGTAGAGAACCCGATTCACACCTGAACAATTGTCTATACGAATGATGTTCATCTTTGGCTCTCCTAAAACAAAACAATTCGCTTTTGTGGAAATTAATCTTCAACCCCGACAATTGCTCAAAGAGGCATAACACTACCTTCATATTTCTAGTTTTTGCCAAGTCATGTTCATTGAAAATAATAGTATCATCGGCGTATTGTAGTATGGATGCACCACCATGCAATACGTGTGGTACGAGTCCGCCTATTTGCCCATCCTCCTTGGCCCGACCGATAAGAATTGCCAACATATCAATCACTATGTTGAACAAAATAGGAGACATCGGGTCCCCTGTCTTAGGCCCTTTTGTATCTAGCAATAATGACCTATGTCATCATTTACTTAATCCGATGCTGCTTTTTTTAATAAAGGAGTCGACTTGTTTTCTCCATGACCCGACCAAGCCCTTGATACGTAAGGCCTGTTGGAGAAGCAACCATTTAACCTTGTCATACGCCTTCTCAAAATCCATTTTGAAGACAACTCCATCCAGTTTCTTTGAATGGATTTCATGCGGTGTTTCATGTAGGACAATAACACACTCTAGTATATGTCTGCCCGACATGAAAGTCGTCTGAGTTCGTTGTACCACACTATGTGCAATCCTCGTGAGCCGGTTCGTACCAACTTTTGTAAAGAACAAACAAATATATGAAATTAAACAACTAAAATATTTGAAATATTAGTCAAACAAATACAAGAACAAAAACAACAAGTAACATTTTTTAAATCGGATTGAACAACAATAGAAATAACTGAACTTAATTATGAATAGAACAATTAAATCGAAAGTGGTTAAAGTGCATCCTCCAATATTTGTCGTGTTTTAAGATATTTTCATTGGGAATACAAATATATACAAATTTCTTAAAGCTGAATTCGACTAAGAGATATCAATCATAATTAATAATACACTGAATAAACTGCAAGCCTCTTACTACATAGAGATAGAGAATCTAAGGGTTACTCGGGCAACCATCTTTTTTTGTACACACTCTTTCCTGGTGGGAAAAGCAGACACACCATCACTAGTATTCCCTTTCATGCCCTATTTACCCTTGGACAAATTGCAAAAACCTAGAACAATCTTCATGCAACAGTGAAGGATGGATATTGCTCGCTTCCTACATGAGCTGCTAGAAATTTCTGGGTTCGCTCTCATCTTTTTTTGAACAAATCTGGGACTCTCCCTAAAAACAAAATATAGGTCTCTCCCTATTGTCTATATATCTGAAATGGCAGCCAGATTTTGAAATTCTAAACGTGAATATTTGTATTGTTTCGTTTTCTCCCTTGTAATAACCAAATTGTATGAAGATATTCTTGAATTAATTATTAATATTTGAATCGATTTAATCCAAAATAACATCATAACATACATGCTAGTGAAATTTACTAGGATATGCAAACTAAACAAGCGATATATTAAGAAGTAAGCATTTGTTTTATTTGCACATGAAGTAACTATGGGTGTGGATATCAACAAGATGAAGAAAACATATGTATTGCTTTGGATGACCGCGCGGTACACATTGTTCGCAATCATGGAGATGAAGGTGATGTAGCAAAAGTATTCTTCCATCGTCATAAAGGAAGTAACCTATCAGATACTAGCGGTCATGATTGCTCAGACGCTCTCGAAAAACCTCATAGCCCCTCCCATTGTGCCAGTTTGCAAGAGTTTATACTTAAATGATTGTGATGATGTGCAAAGTTAAATCACAATCATTGAAGTCAAACATGATTGTGATGATGTTATTGCTTGAACAGAAATTCATTTCAAGAATGTTATGACAAAAATATGTTTTGCCCTACTCCTGCAATATCTTACATCTCTTTGTTGATATTTGGGATCTTGCTGAGCAACTGCCCGGTGAGGTTGATTTGCACATGGCTAAGACTTATTCATGTGGTGAAGCTAAAACATCCTTATTTTTTGGGTGTCTAACTTTGCCCTTGGCCTCGACAACTTCCCGTTGTATTTTTTCCAACATTGTTGGGATGTAGTTCAACATGTATCATGTTCATTATTGATTGCTTTCATGTTGATCCCCTTGATGACCAAATTTTCTCAGGTAATAAAATTCAACAACTCAGGCGTATTTGCTTTGTTATATGTGTTTACAAATGGATCTCAAAAGCCATGGTTTTCAAAATCCATTGTCCTTTCTATTGAACATTTTCACTGATTCTAATCAAATATGAGAGTACTATAAAGAAACAAATATGGCCACGACAATGAAAAACATACCCGAAACGGGATGATTTGCCACATCATTAACCATTTGGCACGAAATTAAATACATTGAATTCAAGAAGAAAATGCAGGCGCACACTAGTTGCTCGGGCATACATAGATGTAGTCCACCATTATATTAGGCCAAAGACAGGCGTAACTAAGTTCTGCTAGATCATGCATCGAAGGTGAAAGCACCAAAAACTGGAACTTTGGCGCCTAGCAACGCTTCAGTTCCTTCTCACATGCGTAGAGAGGACAATGCTTGTAAGCGCCGAAGGGCATCTTGCCTCCAGATGCTTATACCCATCCGTCGCCACCACAGCATCAAGGATTGCAGGAGTACTGATGATGAACTGGACACATTTCGCCTTCAGGTCCGAACAGTTGTGTTGCTCTGCCAAAGCCAAAGTAGTTGCAGCCGTGTCGACGGTGATGCCACCGACGAGCTTGCCCTCGCAGATAATTTTGAGCCTGTCAAGCCCGTACCTGTCAGCCGCCGCAAGCAGATGCTGAGCCATCGTTGCCACGGCCTCCAGTTCCTGCTCAAGTTCAGGAACATTGTCGGTATAGATAAACTCCAGCAGGGCCCCAAACACGGCCGACTCCATGTCCTTGATCTCCACGCGCCGCGAGCTCTTCTCCTTCATATCCCCGAAGAACTCGGCCATGAAGACCGGGGATCTCGGGCGAGCACGAGCTTGTGCGCGGCGAAGGTCTTGCCGGAGACGAGGAGCGTGACGTCAGCTCCCGTCCCGTTCCGCAGGAGCTCCTGGAAGTGCCGGTGCATGTTTGATGCCGGCGCGGGCACCATCATTGGCTTCTCAGAGAGCTCCTTCAGAACCGTGACAGTGCACTGGACGGTCACATGATCTCCTCGGGGTGAAGCACAATCCACCAGATCGGATCTTTCCATCAGCGATACTCGAGGCGAACAGTCCTTGGGACGCTTGAACACATGCCACACTCTCTTTTCTTCGTGGCAATGCTTCGGGTGTACAATGCCATAATTAATTCAAATTAATGCATCAGTTTAATTTGGTTAGGGTTGTAAAGTACGAGATACATTTCTCCATTCATCATATGTCTTGGTTGATGAGCTTTCAGATTTGAACCCTATAAACTAGAAAGAAGGGAGTAGTTAGCTTGTACTCTTTCCGTTTCTTTTTAGTTCGCATATAAGATTTGGTCAAAGTCAAACTTCGTAAACTTTAACTAACTTTTTAAAACAAAATATCAACATTCGTAATATGAAATCAATATGACTAGATGCATCCTGATATTAATTTTCATAGCATATAGGTTTAGTATTGTAGATGTTGATATTTTTTGATATACATTTGATCAAACTTTACATCGCTTGACTTTGATCAAATCTTATATGCAGACTAAAAAGAAACGGAGGGAGTACAATAGTAAGTATTAAATATGTACTACTTTACTAGTAGTTGGTCCATGTTCCAATCTCACAAAGTGTCTTGGGCCTCGTGTTATAGCCAGCTTTTGTTCTACAACATGCTATTCTTCTCTCTGCTCTTCTCCCTCCTCCAATTGTACATAGATATAATACTTTAGTTCTTATATCTTGTTTATGTCACCTTATTGTATTTGCTCTAAGGAGTTAGTTGCCAGCTTTTGATTAGACGGGAGGGTTCTCATCCTGAAATTCAGGGGAGAGAGTTTGCTTTTTGAAAGTGGAAGGGGGGAGAGATTGATGATAGCAAGACACGTACGTACGTAAGTCCAATTTTCTTAACTATTTTTTTGTAGGTGTAGGATTTTCGTTATGGAAATATAGGACGATGCATGATTTATTTTAGTTGTCTTTTACTTCAAGAAGAACCATGTAATCAGCAATACAACAATGATTTCATCTATTTTCTCTATCTAACCCTCTTATTACATGGTACCTGTTACAAGTTCCTGAGCTAAGTCCATCATATATAGCTTCCGTGTCGCGTCGGTCCCGGGAGGTCGATCTTCATGATCTCCACCTGGGGCCGCACAACTCATAGTTAAGGTTCCTGCCGTAGAGTCTTTTTCCTGATTCATTGGTTAGACTTTTTCTCTCTCGTCCGATCGTTTGATCAGCATGTCTTTTAATGTTTTTTCGTCTAAGATCGATCTGAGTGTCCCATCGCCCATCGACCCACCGTGGGCTTCTATTCCAACATTGAATCGCGGACTCCACAACTCTGCCCTCCAACATTGGCATAATATGTTGCGTGTTAGATTGAGCCTCGACGGCGATTATATATATAGGTACAAGATTTGATGGGTAAAAAGCCTCCTAGGATAAGATGGAAAAAAATTACGACTAATCTTGGGCAATCTCTAACTACCAAATATATCTCTAACATCCCATCGCAGTCAACGGCACGACTGTTATTCGCAACGCTACCGCTACGAATTTAGTGAGATGTTAGAGTTATATTTTGTAGTTAGAGATTGCCCGAGATTAGATAGAAATCATTTACATCTTATCTCTAGGAAACTTCTTGCCCTCCATGTATTGTACCTATATATATTGATCGTCAAGGCTCAATACATCATGTGTCGCATTACACAATTTATCATCTCTTAGATGGTATGTGCCGCAAGTTCCTAGACCTACCTCCACCATCGGTTCCACGTAGGTCCGCCCCTACATATGTCGATCTTCATGATCTCCATCGAGGGTTGCACAACTCATAGCTAGGGTTCATCCATCGATCATGTAGATTGGCTTCCCTAGAAAGTCTTTTTCTGCTTAGTTGATTGGGTGTTTTCTCTCCTATCTTTTGACTGATCGGTGTTTTTATTATTTTTTGATCTAAGATAAGTTTTTGTGGCACGTCGCCGTCCTTCTCCAACGACGTGCCTCTACTCCACATGTATCTTCATCATCTTCGACCAGCTGGACTACATCATGCGGTGTTAACACTAACTCTTACGAAGCAGGCCCATAGTGGAGCATGGTAGCTCATGCATCCCGCATGGCACCGTCCTAGCCATTGGCACTTGCTGCACCCGGTTGCACTTAGTGCTTTGGTTCGTGGCATGCATGTGCCATGGAATATATAGTCTCCCCGCACAACGCGTGTGTATGGATCGACATGTCTGCCCAACGATTGTCCGGTGATATCAACCGTTGCAGCTGTGCAGGTTCCTGTGAAAATCGTCACAAGCATGTATGTGTTTGAAATATGCCCTAGAATCAATGATCAATATATTATTATATTTTCATCTTCATTATTAAGTTTATATTTCTATGCTACAATTGTATCGGTTATTTAATATGAGATTCAGAGCAAAACAAAAATACATGTGTGAAAAATATAAACATCACCACTAGTCTAGCCTCTAGGACTAGCTTATGTATTGATGATGATATTTTTGTCCTGATCAAGCATTGTGAGTATGTTATCAATATATGAGAACACCGTTGTCATGGTAACGGAGTTGGATAGACCCAACTTAATAATTGCCGAGAGATGTCTTCGCTGTTATGTTATAGATATTTCGCATTATTTGTTGACGATTGCATTGTTCCTTAGACCATGAGAATATTGTATATAAACATACCAGATGGGTACTTTGGGGCCGAATGTCACTTCTGTAACTGGACTTGAATAAAAGTAACTTACAGGTATATAGGAAATGTATGTCTCGATGTCGATAGTTCGAGACTGAGATTTACTACTCCCAGGATAAAGAGATACGCTCTGGGCCCACTTGGTGTTACAGTGTCATTATTGTCTCGTGAGATAGTTGTGATCATGATCATGGGATACCGGGACATATACACGAGTAAATAGAACAAAACAGACAACGATGATAACCGATATAGTGATCAAATAGTTTATTATAGGGATACCGACAATCTCACGTCGGTTTTTGTAAATGTATCACAAAGCAAACGGAATGGTATTCGTAAATAAAGATTCGACCGAGAACACGGTGTATATGTGGGAGTTAATATGTGTGTCAAATCCCGTTGTTAACTATTTTCTCGAAAGTCTTTCGGGATATGTTTGTTTATTTCCATACCTGTAGTGTCACACTCTTAATGGGTTCTAGTCCTGATTACCGAAAAAATGAGAAATGAGTTAAAAGAGCATCACTAGAGTTTCAGATAATTCCAAAAGTGTTTCGAATGGTTCCGGAAGGGTTCTAGGCATTCCGAAAAGGTATGATGATTTTGGAAAGTCCAGATCTAAATATGGAAAGTTTTTTGGTGTCTCGGTATAGATTCCGAAGACAGCCCGAAAATCCGAGATTTTATATGTGTAAGAATGCCATGAAGGGCCATCATGGGACTGTTGGGGAACGTTGCATGGGAAACAAAAATTTTCCTACACACACGCAAGATCTATCCATGGTGATGAGCATCTACGAGAGGGAGAGTGGATCTACATACCCTTGTAGATCGCTAAGCGGGAAGCGTTAAGAAACGCGGTTGATGTAGTCGAACGTCTTCGCGATCCAAATCGCCGAGCGTCCCGCGATCCCATCACGATCCGTCTCGCGATCCAATCACGATCCGTCCCACGGTCCCATCACGATCCGTCCCGCGATCAAATCACGAATCGTCTCGCGATCCTGATCACGGTCCTTCCGATCTAGCGCCGAACGGACGGCACCTCCGCGTTCAGCACACGTACAGCTCGATGACGATCTCCGCCTTCTTGATCCAGCAAGAGGGAGCGGAGAGGTAGAAGAGTTCTCCGGCGGCGCGACGGCGCGGCGGCTATGGTGAAGGAACAATTCCGGCAGGGCTTCGCCTAAGCACCGCTGAAACTAGACTAGAGGAGAAACCGATTTAGATGAAGTAGAGGGAGCACGTGGCAATTAGGGTTTTTCTCCTCTAAATCCTCTAGTATATATAGGAGGGAGGGAGGGGAGGAGTCAGCCTCAAACCCTCAAGGGCTGGCCGAAATTTGAGGTGGAGGAGTCCTACTCCAATCCTATTAGGAGTAGGATTCCTCCTCTCCACTTGGAAACTCTTTCCACCTTTCCTCCTTTGGGTTTTTTCCACCTCCAGCCACATGGGCCTTAGTGGGGGGCTTGGCCAGCCCACTAAGGGCTGGCTTGACTCCTCCCACAGCCCATGAGGCCCCTTGGGTCGACATACCCCTCCCGATGGTCCCCGGTACCCCTCCCGGCACTCC